>OX276456.1:16415416-18815416 GCA_946251905.1 Cryptocephalus moraei | reverse complement strand
CGAAATGGACCTTTTGACATATTCCATTGCATCTCGTTTTGCGATCCGAAATCGGAATTTTCTAATAACGTAATTATAATAATCGAAGGTACGAGGAGGCATGTAAGAATTGAGTCTCCATCGAGGTCGTTGGGCTAATGATAATTATATACACGTAGAACCGTGGCGATGATGTTCCACCACGATCTCTCTACATCGAAAAACCGCCTGGTAGACAAGCAATATGCCGCATTTCGGACCGACCGACACGCCGTATTTTGGCCCACGGCTACCAACTCACCTGTCCGTGGATCTACACCGTCTCTTTCACATCATCTGCATAATATTATTTTAAATGTATCAACGCGAGGAGAGCAGAAGATCGATTGTGTGTGACGTATCAAAGAGGATTTATAGCACTAACGGAAGTCCACACGAAAGGTCAAAGGAATCGGAGAAACTGTGAAAAGATTGTAGATGAACTGTGTCCAAAAATTTTAACGCATAGAGGATCTTAGGCTGGTTGTAGGAAGTGTTTCTAGCGATTCACATGTCTATATTTACCGTCAGGATCGACTTTGGATCTGGTTCACAATGGATTATGCTGCAGTGGTTTTTAGCTCACGTATGATTGGTTGTTGCACATCCAACTACAATACCAGCCACTTAAGAAATGTGCAAATTCATCCAGTCCAAGTTTTCTTATTACTAGTTCTCATCTGTGATTCATCCTGCATGACTTTAAGGATTTGTTAAGGGTATTTGTCTCATATATTCCCACTGTTTCGTCATAAATTTTAATCTAGTACTATGAACAGTTGCGAAAGGATGGATGGAAGCTTATTCTCTACAGATAGAGGCTACGGAAGTTTCTTAAATTCAAGTGTACGCCCTGAAGTTACTACACAACATTCTATAGGTCCAAACAATTACTTACGACGTTTCCACACCTCTGGAAATTTTGTGTGGTACCAAGGTATTCGTATCAAGGTCGAATAAAAGTTTCTGGACTTTCTTAAGTCCCTCGGGGTCTTTCCAGGTGATTCGACTTTCCTGAAGAAAAAGCTGGAACTCCTTGAAATTATCGGAATTGTCCCAAAGTCGATTTGAAAGTTGCTGAATTTCATGTGTTTTTAGGATTCCCAAAAATATTTCCACGTTTACACTTTTGCGGCCTAAAATACTGTAACATCTCCGGAAAATTGCTGAACTTTTGAAAATTCCTTCCATATTTGAAGATTTCCACACGCATATTAGGTTTCCTGATATTTTCAGAGTTTTTCAAAGTTCTAAAGGATGTTCCTGAATCCCAAGTTTACCTAGTTCCTAAAGTTCGCAAAAATATTTTCACGTTTACAGATTGTCCACTGAAAGTTCCCTTAAATTTACTTCAAAAATTCGTTTACAATTTCCTGAATTGAGAATTAATTTTACAATTTACAATTTAAACTTTACTTGCAACAGTTCCCAAAAATATTGGGTACAGTGGACAGATTGTTCGCTTATAATACGCCCACAGTTTTTGATAGTTTTTGGAGTTGTGGACGTTCTTTCAAGATCATTTTCAAGTTTCTGGATTTACTTTAAATTCCTAAAACTATTCTTGTGCCTAGCATTTTTAAGATGTATAGAAAATTCTTGAACGTCTTGTCACGTTTTAAACTTTCTGGAATACGTAAAATATTTTCCACATCTATAGATTGTCCGGTTACGGTATTTCCGCAACTTTGGAGAGTTGCTGGAAATTTGGTATTTCTTCGAGGTGAATTACGATTTAAGGCAACACCTTTAAGTTTCTCATAGTTTTTCCACGTTCACATGGAAAAGTAACTCTTGTAAGTTACACCACTTCAGGTTTTAAAAAATTTTTACACCTATTGGCGCACGTATGCTAAATATTTCCTGAAGTTTAGGTATTTTTTTCAATTTTAATCAGGAAACTCTGGAAATTTCTTTAAGTTCATCGGGGGTGTTTCCAGACTACAGATTTTCCGAGAGAGATCACCGAGCACTTGAAGTTTCTCAAAATTTTTACGCACATATTCGGGAAAGTTCCCTGATGTTATTGAAGTCCTTTCGACACCTACAGGTTAATATCATAATTTCGTAGTTATAAAGTTATTGGAAATTTCTGGATATTAGCAATGTATTTTTGTTCGATAAGAGTTTTGCACACCTTTCCTCTCACTGCCTTTCCATGTCTACAGGTTCTTTTGAAAATTTACCAAAGTGATGTGCTGGAAGTTATCATCCATAATATCCAGGTAGATTGGAAGATTTCTGAAGTTCAAGTGTACTTTCTGGAATTCTGAATACAAATTACACATAAATAGATTGTATGGTCACGACAATTCAGCAGTTCTGGAAAGTTTCTGGAGATATAGAATTTCCCACAAGTTCAATTCGAAGTTTTTGGATTTCCTTCAAGTTCTTCAAGATTTTTCTACATTAACAGATTTTTCGGGAAAGATACTCAACTGAAGTCTAAGGAAGTAACTTCCAGAACTTTATACCCCCAAAAATGTTTCCATATCTAGAAAGTTCCGTGCTCATATTTGGAAATTTGTCTGACATTTTCAAGCTCTATTGGAAGTTCTTAAACTTCAAGCTTAGATTCAGAGATTCGCAAAATAGTTTCCAAATCTACAGATTGTTAGCTTACGATACTACCGAAACTTTAGATACTTTTGGAAGTTTAGAATTTCGCCCACGGTCAAAGAGGAGTTCCTATATTTTCGTTATGTTTCCAAGGTTAATTAGGAGTATCTGGACTTCTTTTATGTTCTTCAAGATCTATCTACGCCAACAACAATGTCCTATGGAAATATAACCGAGTGAACCAAATTAGAGGTAACCTCCAATAATTTTTGTTCCCGTAAACTGTTCCAAATTTACAAAGCTCCATGCACATATTTGGAAAGTTCTTTAATGCTTTCAGTGAGCTCCATTGGAAAATTTTCAATTTCAAGTTTCCGAAATTCGCAAAATAAATGTCCACGACTACAGATTGAACGCCTATGATTTTCTTACACCTATGAATATTTTCTGGAGTTTTGAAATTTGTACTTTGATCAAATAAAAATTCCTGGACTTTCCCTTATTTCCTCAAGATATTTCGAGGTCTGCAGTTTACTCTAGAAAAATTACTTTCTGTAACTTCGAGCATTTCATGTTCCCAAAAGTCTTTCCATGGCTACACGTGGAATTCCACATATATATTCGGCAAGTTGCCTGATATGCTATCAGAGTTCTTTTAAGCTGTATTGGACTTTCCTGAACATCAAGTTTACATTATAATTTTCGCAAAGTAATTTCATCATCCACAGATTTTCAGTCTACGATATTTCTGCAACGCTGGATGATTTTTGGAATTTTGGAATTTGTACCAAGGTTGAATACTGATTTCTGGATCTCTTTAAAATTCATAAGCCTATTTTCTCGTCCATTGGTACCACAAGTTGTAGAGGATGATTTCCAAAATTTCAGGTTTCTGAAACTTTTCCATAACTAGACATATCTGCAAATATATTCCAAAAGTTTCCTGACTTGACCGGAGTTCTTGAAAATTCAATTTGATGTTCCTGAATCACAATTATACCCTCTGAAATTCCATATTACAATATTAAGATATTTCGATATACAGCTCTGAAGAATTTTTGGAATTTTGAATTTCCTTCCAAGATAGAATAGAGGTTTTCAGATTTTCTTTAAGATCCTCACGGTATTTTCACTGCTACAGATTTCTATGAGAAGATAACCAAGTGAAGCGTTGAAAGTTACAGAAGGAAGTTTTCACGAATCGGTCCAGATGTACAGATATTCCCTTACGTTAATACGTTGGCATCTCTGGAAAGTTTCTGGAGTTCTGGGATTTCCTCCAAGGTCGATTAGTATTTCTGGAGTTTTTACTCCTCTTGGAGTTTAAGTTACTTGTTCCTTTAAGTCCTCCCTTTAAATGGTTGCATGACAGAACTTGTGTATCTCCCAATTCTTTCCTGTCTACAGATTGCTGTTGATATAACCGAAAAGTTTCCTGAAGTTATCCAAGTTGTATCAAAGCCTGTTGGGAGTTCCTGAACTTCGAGTTTCTTTTCTTAAGTTCGCAAAATTATATTCATATCTACAGATTACCTGCTTGCGATACTTCTGTTACTCTGAGAATTTCTGAAGTTCGATAGTTTCTTTCAAGGGCGATTAGGAGTTTCTCGACTTTCCTTAATTTCCTTTGAGGTTTTTTCACGGGTATAGAGTTTTTAAAAAATGTGTAACTCTCTACTCAGAGTTCCCAAAATGTTTTCTGTGCCTACAGATTACCGCACTCATATTCCAAACGATCAAACTTATATTGTCGCGAGGCGACCCCAAATAACGAAACCATAGGTCAAGCTATATCAGCGTTGACCCAAATCAACATGACCTGACGCTCACAAAAGAACCCTCCGGTACGTATATTGAAGCATAGCACGCGGCGCACAGGAAAATAAAAACGGGCGATCGGGACCGATCGAGAAACAGTCAAGCATCAGTATCCTGTGTTGCCGCCAGTTTGACCTGCGTGCTAGCCTGCTGCCCTTTTGTGAGGGGAGATATTTGCCACGAAGAGAGACTCACATCCGCTGCCCCTCCAGGCCCCCTGGGGACTCTTGTAAGCATCCACCGGTAAACATCATTCTAATTTTGCCCTTTTATGTATTTTTGACTCTCTTTGTCTTTACTTTTTGTTCTATGTTTTTTGTCTTTTTGTTTTACTTTGTCTTGCCGCCCTTTAATATGTGTCCACTCTCCCTTGTCCCTGTACTTAGAAAATAAACAGTCTTATCGTCGTTTACGTCTCTCTGGGCCCTAGGCCCTTACCCGTGACAATATTATGAATTTAGCATGCATATGGACTTCTATTGCCCTGGTTTATATTTGGGGTATTTCTGAAGTTGGACGCTAGCAGCCCGAAACATATTTTCTTTCATTTTGTTATAAGGGACTATTAAATACACTATGATTTTTGGAGGAGTGCCTTCAGATCCCTATTAATCATTGGCACTTTAGGGGCAGGTAGTGTACTAATTAGGTATCTATTATGTATGGAGGTATGGTCGTGGTCGACATATTTCAAAATGTTTGTCATTCGAAGTGAGATTTTTTCGTCGTTGCTGTCGCGTGGAATGCGTGTAATGAAACGGAAGGGGAAAAAAGGAAAATCTCGTCATTCTGCGGGTTAGGCGCGCGTATTAGTAAAAATATACAACGGTGAGCGGGTCTCTCGATCTCATTCCCTCTCGCGCGTCTAATGAATATTCAGAACTTGTCTTAGGAACAGTTATTTATATTTAAAGGAGCGATCTGTTTTTTGCGGCAAAAAGCGCCCGCCCGATCCGCAGGAGAGGAGAACCAGCAGCAGCAGTCAGCCAGCATCAAGAGGAGGAGGAGGAGAAGAAGAACAAGAAGAAGAATAAGAACAACACGGCCACTGTCATACGCCGTTGCCATCGAATATAATTTATCTGTCTGTTCGGCCACAATGGGCAGCGAGGTCTTTTGAATTCTCCTACCGAAATTCCGATTCAAACATATGTTTAAAAAATATTTTATTCGAATACCGGCCACTTTTTGTGGGCATCCTTGCAGCTGGTCAACTCCCTGATTTCACATACTGTATACGCGCTCGACGAATATGGACAGTTCGTTATTTATCGTCTCAGAACCGGACTTTTTCGCCGGATTTTTTTCTAACTGGGCCCCGATCGACGGTCCTCCTTTTTTCCCGACTCCTCGCCTTCCGATCGCTCTCTCTATCTCTCTTCTACGACGCTGCGCTCCCCCTCCGAGAATTATTATACTACCTTTCGGCCCACAGAGGATAAACCGAATAATTCGATTTGTACGTATTCGGATACGGACGCCGAACACTTCGAGGGCCGAAAGTCGGATATTCGGGAAACCGCCCCACAGTGATCCCTGTATATAGTGAAAATTGGTATAGATAGGTTTTTGGGGTCGCTGAACAATCAAGGTGCACACACAGTCGGGAATTCAGGGAAAAGTCAGGGAATTCAAAATTTAGTCAGGGAAATCGGGAAAAGTCAGGGATTGTGGAAGAATTTTCGGGAATTTTTGGGCTATTTGGAAAAAAGTGCGGAAATTACGAAGCCATTGATACTGTCAGTTAGAAATGCACAGAAAAAATATGAAAACGCTCTCAAACTGCACAAGCAGAATAAGAATAAAAATAAATATAAATTGTAAATGAAGTTAGACTGGCAAACATTAAAATCCGTGAGCTTCAAGACCGAAAAAAGTTGCGCAAGACAACTTTTACAATCAAACAGCAGAACTTGATGAGGAGTTTGCAGATCTTACCAAAATTACCTCTACTAAGAAGAAAATTTAGAGAATTGCATATTTTGTACTCACACGCAAGACTGAACCTCAAAAATGAAAAAAACCAAACCAAATAAGACCTCATAAGCTAAAGCAGTTTGCTTGAGAAAATCACAAGGCATAATACAGTAAAAATAATCTCAAAAAATAATATTTTGTGCTTCGACGTAACAATGATAATTTGAAATGTTATTTATGAATCATAATATAATATTAAGAAATTTCAGCCTTGTTCTTCCGTTTTCACAAGTTTTCAATGATATTTTTCCTACGAACTTCCATTACTTTCCTAAGAAAAGACTTTCTGAAAGCACGCGTAAAAGACCACTGATTAATTACAACAACAAGGTCGAGAAAATGTTAAAATTTGGCTGGAAAAGGCAGGGAATTCCGAAAGGAAAATTTTATGGGCACAACAAGAATATCATGTCAAAATAATAGAATTTTGCAATTTTAATATTTTTTTGGCAATATCTTTGAAACAATATTTTTTGAGTAATTATCGATCGCATGCTTGAAACACTACCAAAAATTAAACAAATTTTGTAATATGCAAAAATATTGCTAAAATAATTATTAAACTTGCAAAAAATGGTTTTAGTTCGAAGATATACCTATGAATTGCGTTAGCAATCACGCCTAACATAAATATATAATATATATAGTACTATAAAAAAAACTTAAAGCTTTTGAAGATATCGGGCATGCAGCCTGGGGGCGGAGAAAGAAAACTTTTTTCTAGTAAAACGTTTGGATTATAATTCTAATATTCTTCAGTTACTTAACAAAAGGAAGGATTTGGGGTATAAATATTTTATTTATATATATTATATACAGGGTGGTCGTATAACCTTACAGAAAAAGGTAATAGGTGACGATGACGAGTAGAACTCGTATACAAAAAAAAATCTAGTAAAAATCTTTACGTTTTCGAGATAAAGATAATTGAAAATTTGTTCAAAATTTGCTGTACGTCAATGAGTTAATCACGATAAAAAAGGTGATTTTGGTTGTCTAGTAGGGATAATCGGTACCTGTACCAACTAGTAAACTGAATGACATTTCATTCACAATCATGATTATCCGTTAGTGTCTTGACCCATGAAATTTGCTATTTACTTACAAACTGCAAAGTGAAGTCTTGAAAAAGACTGGTTTTATAGACTTCTTGTACAAAAATGATTATAAGAAACAAAATACATTGAAAACAAGAAAGGCAATGACATATAAATGACAACTGACATAGACAAGTAAATCACTGTATTTATTTTTGTGCTCAGTGGCGTCAAATGAGTGTGAATAGGGGTTAATTTTTTTTTCATCATTTTGGACCTACCGAATATGAGTTTTCCCGAATTATTGGATCATCCTAATGACCCAGAATTTTTTTGTAAGGTTATATCACGACCACCCTGTATATTGTACATAAATATGATGTATAAATTAATATAATTAACATGATTATTACATTAAATCTTACAGAAAGTGAGGTTTTTCTTACAAATCGTGGTATCTAATCAGAAACAACGATTTCTTTGTTAAGTGCGACATCTGACAAATTCGGACCCTTAAGAAATTTTGAATTCCTTTATTTGACATAATTGCTAAGGAATCATAGGGGGATTAAACCGTTTGTCAGTTTATTTTATGTTATTATTTTATGTATCCTCTCTCAACCCACAGCGAAACTCAAAAGACAGGATGAAACGCTGAGAAACATAGAATCAACTGTATTCATTAGGATGACTTTCTATATATACATGTTTGAGAAAAATTCTCTGTATTCCCTGTTATGTTGCTTCATATGTCATTTACATAACCTCAAAAGGTACATTACAATTATTACTGAAACATTATACAAGGTGTTTCAAAATGATTGTCATATAGTCGGCTGTGGAAAACCGCCTTGCGAAAATAGGAGTTCCTACTAACTACACATAACCTCAAAATAACCTACTTAAACTCTTTAAACTTCTGGTTTTTCTCTGTCAAAAGAAAAGTAAATCTGAGTATTTGTCTATTTGTAGTATTTGTTTTGGCCCTGAAAAGGACCGTTAATTACCAACAGTATTGATTGCCTGTTCAACAATAAATGTTCTAAGTGACACTTGTTGTCAGAATTAGATGCGGCAAATCAAAAATTACATGCACAGAAATTCCAACACCAACTAGATGACAATTATTATGAAACACGATGTAGAAGTATGAGCATTCCATCCATACTGGAACGTTTTTATAGACTGTCCTGCCACGACAGAGGAGAGCGAAATTGAGGAAAGACCTTTTCAGGATGGTTGTCTTCCCTTTCTACAATAATTATAAGATCTTACGAAAGAGACACAAAGAAAATATCTATAATCTATATATATCTATATAATATTCCACTTCGTGTTGACTGAAGGACGAGAGATACAGGGAGAGATTGTTCACTCTGGAGAGAGTTCGTCCCGTTTATCCTGTCACAGGATAGGGACGCTATGGAACTATTCAAAATGTTACATGCTTTGAATATGTAGGAGTAGCGATTACTAGTGAGGGATCAAAATGGGGAAAGCCAAAACGACAACAAAATACTTCACTTTGTTCTGAGAAATACTATAAATAAGACACTGGTCGCTGGTCGCAAGCATAGCAACATATTGATCTAGTGTGGGTTATGGATCAAAACTAAGAGGCTGAAACTAAGATTCGAAGCAGCTGAAATGACATGCTGGAGATGAAGCAGCAAGCTAACATCATGGGACCATATCCGAAATGATGAAATAAAACGAAGGATAAATATGACAAATGACATCTTAGACACCATAGAAAAAAAGCAGCTTATTTGGTATGGCCATTTCAGAACGATGGAATGAAATGAAATTCCCTATAAAGCATGGAAATGGACCCCGGTGGAAAGAAGAAAGAGAGGTCGACGTAAAAAACGCTGGAGAGATTGCATCCAGGAAGCTACGGATAAAGGAAGTATCAGTAATGATGACTGGAAGTGGAGATCCATATGCGAGAAACGGTAATGAAGCTGTAAAGCACTAGCCCATATTTTGATCCATTACCTTAGCGAACTTAATTTGTCAGTTTCATCCAATGTACCAAATATACCACTTTTTCTGGAAGTTATATGCGAACCACCACTATTGATAGAAGAGATCTAAAATTCCCGCTGCCCCTGCATTTAATTCATCGGCATGCAACCGCCTCACTCAACGCACATACTTTTCCCCCGATCAACTTCACCGTTAGCGCTTTTACCTGCGCCTCCTCCCTCACCTCGAAAAATAATATCTCGAAGAGTCCGTCGGTTGTTATTTTTCTCTTTCGTTTTCGTCGCCGTCGTTTGAAAGGCTGCCAAATGTGGGGTATTCGTTACCCGCGAGATACATAATTAAGTGGCATCTCGAAGGATGGTGGGTTCAGATCTTAGCCCGGGGGAGCGCTCACCGTGACCGACTAGACACCCAATACACCAGATTCGACGTCGATGGATCTTCACGATCTCCACGACGGGGAAAAATGCGACCGTCTGATACGTTCCGAAACGGAATCAATTTCGTCATGAGGAGCGTGATGCCATGGAAAAAATGAGTGCTCGCGTAACTGCCGCTCTCCGTCGTGGAATTACATCTCTCCTCGATCGTTGACGTTCAGCTCGTTCCAGTCATGTACGAGGTGTGAGTCTTAAATAAAGAGACTGACGTTGTAAAAAAAATTATTTTTATTTTACACATAATTACTTGTTATCTCCTTCGATCTACACCCCTTTTCTATCCTATCTATTGTGCTGAAAGTCATCTACTATCAACTCCTTCAGGACGCTTGCCACTTTCTCTTCTACAGCTTCCACGGACTCAAATCTCGTCCCTTTTAAAGCAGATTTCACCTTAGCAACCAGTCGCATGATGCAAGATCTGGTGAATAAGGTGGATGTTGTAACACTGGGATGCTGTACTTTGCTAGGAAACTCTTGACAGATAACGCGAAATGAGCTGGCGCATTGTCTTGGTGGAGCTCATGATTTGTCCTTCCATATTTCGGGTCGTTTTTTCCTTAGTCTTTCACGTAGTTTAGCACGTACCGCAAGGTAGTAATATTGATCATTACATTAGTATGACCTTCAGGAACCCAGTGAAGGTACACAATCCCATGAATATCAAAATAACAATCATCATTGCTTTAAATTTTGACTTGCCCATTCTTGCTTTTTTGGCTCTCGGTGAAGTTGGAGTCTTCCATTACATATTCAAAATTTCTTTAATTACTTTATCAGTTATTGTAATTGTTTATCCTAGAGGGAATATTTTTAAAGTCTATATTATTTAAATATTTAGCCAAATCACAGAGATTTATATAGAATAAACCTAATTTTGTTACTCTATCATTTTGATACGTGTTTGGAGTTGAATGTCCCATAATGGAAAATCTTTCGTCATATACTCTTAAACATTTTATTCTAAAATTCTTGTATAGTACATAAATTTGTTTCACGATTCACCAATTTTTGCACTATTTAAATATCCAACTAATAAACATATAACTAAATATAAGGGCTACACGAATCAGTAGAGTCATCTTCTTGAAAATATATGGGATTGTTAGCTATAGCCTCACACTTTGTTGGATAACTTTGTTATTGTTGTGCTGCTAATAAACATAATAATAAAATATGTTGCTTTCACCATTTCATATAAAGCTTGATATGACGTAGCAGTTTGTCAATAAAGCTTTGAACAGAAGTGGCAACCGTTTTTAATATCTAGAATAGCATTCTGAAATATGTGAAGCTAAATTTATAAAGTCTTCAAATGCGTACTAAATTTTTACCACGAAAATGAGCTCCTAGAATGTTTCTCAGAATTTTTTAGAAAATTTAAACTCAGGATTGCTTACTAAAATACATTAATTTACACTAAGAGAGACTCCAGCTTCTTAGATCTTTCTAAAAACAGAGATTTTGTGGTAAACTGAAAACGGGTAAAGGAAAATGGACTTAAAACGGAAAATGAACTTCTCCTTCCACTTATTATATCTATCTATTATATGTTATAAATACAGAAAAAAATCGATTTGATTCCGTTCACTTGTTTTACTGAAATTACTCATTCTAATTACTGAGATTTTTTGGCGATTTTCCGCTATTTTCACATATTTTCATTATTTTTCATTTTCAACATGTTTTTCAATATATATCTCAATGGAAGAACATATAGAAAATAGAGGACTACATATAAATCAGAGAAAACCAAAATATACGCACAGTTATAGAGGTTATAGAGGTTAATATATTTGAAGGCATGAAATTTAAATATTTAAATTTAAACTTAAATTGGGAGAACAACAACTTAAGTTGTACAAATATAATTTAAGAATATAATTAAAGTACAAATCATTTATAGTAATGAACAGATGATAAAAATCGAAAAAGTGGATGAAGATTCAAAATTTGAGGGAAATATCATTAGAATATAAATGGTACCAACAAATGACTGGAGATCCTTAAAGAACTGCCCAACTTCACCCTAATCTACAGGTTCTCACGTTACGCCCTGAGAGCACTACGATATCTTCAAGATACGACAACTTCTAACTTCAAGATCTTCAACCCCGGAGAGCACGTTACGCCCTCTCTCCATACTTTGAGATCTTCAATTCCGAGAACTTCGAGAGATCACGTCACGCCCTGATCTCCAACCTACGAGACCGTCTTTAGCCTTACAACCTGGAGACAAGATTCATCTCCGCAGCCACCCACGAGCTACGAGAGAGATTTCAAACAGTCCATTCTCTATAGAGATCACTTCACACTTTCGTTCAAGAGGGGTATTTTACTTATTAATTATGCCTATAAGATATTGTCGAAGATCGTCCTAATGAGGTTGTCTCCGTACGACGTACGACGAGGAAATCATAGTTGAATATCACAGTGGATTCAGAAAACATCGTTCAACAGTTGATCAACAATTTACAGTCACACAATTAATGGAAAAATGTTAGGAATTCGGCAAGGAATTACACCAAATATTCATCAACTTTAGACAAGCATATGACAGCGTGCTAAGAGTAGAGTTATGAAATGCAATGGGCGAAATGGGTATACCCAAAAAACTAATAAATATCACGAAGTCAGTTTGGTATATGCCGATGACATAGACATTATAGACAACTCAACAATCAAAGTGAAAGAGGATTTAATGAAAATAGAGAGAGAAGCAAGATGAATGGGGCTAATGATAAATAAAGAAAACACAAAATATCTGTGTACAAAAAGATGACAGAGTAGGTCAAAATATTACCATGGATAAGTATAATTTCGAAAGAGTTGAAAGTTTCAAATACTTAGGGGGAGTGATTACGGGATAATAACATTTCTGAAGAAATAAATAATAGAAGGCAAAGTGTGAATTGGTGTGTCTATGGACTGCAATCAATCCTCAAATGTAAAATAATATCAAGAACATCGAAGTTGAAGATATATAAATCAATAATTAGATCAATAATAACGTATGGGAGTGACGAAACAAGACATCAATATAGTGAAGGAATTCAAATCCCAAAGGTAGAGATGGGATGGTCATATTAAAAGGCAAAATACTGAGAGACTCATTAGACTGGTATGGAAAAAAACGCCGAAAGTAAAAGACTACTAGGAAGGCAACGCATGCGCTGGAGACATAATATCAAGAGTGATCTGAACATCATCGGTATACAGAATAGCGACCACCTTGCTCATGACCGGAACAAATGGAGGCAAATAGTTAAGGCAGCCAAGACCCACCCTGGGTTGTAGAGCTACGTCGTAAGTAAGTAAGTAGACGATTAAACAACAGGAATGAATGAAAGAGAGCATAATAGAAGCAGAATCACGCCAAAAGTTGTAAAGAAATACGATGGAAAATAAACTCCTGGACAAAATTAACGCACCACACAATTAAACTTGAATAATTACAATACCGAAATTAATATTGCAATAACATTTTTATAAAAGCTTATAGTTAGGTACTGTCTAGTAGCTAGTAAATGAAATTAGCAAATCAAGGCGTTATCTCTAATAATTTTTTATTAAAGACATTTTTTTCTTGGAAACAATGCAAACTTGCAAACAGAAAACAAACGAAAACAATAGAACTTTCAGACTTAGAGCTGTTCTAATATCGTGTATGTCCTCCTCTACTCCTAATTACTGCTTCCATGCGTCTTGGCATACTGGAGAGCAAATTTTGAACGACTTCTTGAGGAATATTTTCCCATTCCTGCATTGCTGCATCTACCAGTTAATTGCGGTTGGCAGGTGGAGGTATACGACGTCGAATCCTTTTTTAATATCGTCCCATAGATGCTCTATTGGGTTCATGTAGGGACTCTTGGCTGGCCATTCCATGAACGGAATAGTTATAGCATTTAAGTAGCGAATAACCTGCCCAGCCACATGAGGACGAGCATTGTCCTGCATAAACAAGAAATTTGGTCCCACAATAGGAATAAATGGCATTACATGGTCAACAACAATATGTTCCAGATAATAACCCGCATTCATTGACATACCACGTATGGGGACCAATTCTGTGTGGCCATCGAAACAGATACCTCCCCAAAAAATTACAGAGCCACCACCAAACAGGACTCTTGGAGAGATATCGCAACTTACAAATCTCTCTCCTGACCTTCTCCAGACACGCTCACGTCCATCAGAAGATTTAAGGCTGATTCTCGTTTCATCTGGGAATAAAACCCTCTTCCAATCATTACGAGTCCAATCTTGATGTTGTCTCGCAAAACGTAAACTTTGAATTTTGTGCTCTCTGGTGAGCAGGAGTTTCTTGGCCGGTTTTCTGCTGTCTAATCCAGCTTCATTTAAGCGCCTTCTAATCGTTCGGGAAGATACAAGAAGATTGCGAGCAGCTACGAGTTCATTTTGTAGGATGGTACTAGTCGTTGTCCTGTTTCTTAGAGCGGATTGTCTAAGAAAACGTTCACCTATTGGATTAGTACACCGTTTTCGCCCTTGTCCCTGCCTTCGTAAATGAGAACCTGTCTCGTTAAATGGTCTAACCATGCGACTTATGCCGGAATGGTTTCTTCCTATCACATTAGCAACTTGACGCATCGAATATCCCTCATTCAGCAAATTTGATGCTCTTACTGCTTCTTCCACTGACAAATTTGTTCTGCGATTCATTATTAAACTGGAGAACACTTGCACTTACACTATCAATATAAAAAAAACCTTGGTGGCTCAAAACAATTAGTCTTAATTAGCAATAATTTCTGATCAGATTTTAAATCAATTTTCTTTTCTTTGCTATTACACTTTTAAATCAAAACCCATGTTGACAACATTTACTTGAACTGTCGAAGTATACCCCGAGCCTACTTGTAAGATTGCTAAACAACTGAAAATCATCATTATTTTGGAATAACACAAAATATATGTGGTGGTGCGTTAATTTGTCCAGGAGTTTATATACCCATCTACTCAGAAATGTACAGCTCGCATACATACACCCCCTACTCTATTGCTTCGTGTTTTTCATCGGATGCCCGCGTAAATATTTGAAAAATTTCCGGCTATCCGCGCCGTCGACCGTAGCGCCGTATAATTTATGACGAAAATTGCCCCGTTTACGGGAAAGAAACTCCTCGCTCCGAAAATCGTCCCTTATCATCGGGATCTATTCCCATTACGACCGATCGTCTTAGATAAGAAAATCCGAACGATGGACGAAGAGTCCGGCTACCGGGAGCCTCTCTCCGTCTCCCTCTCGCTCTCGTTCTTTCCTCGCGTCCGATAATTATGCAGTTATTATACGAGAGATGGTCGGCTAAATTATATCGTAGACCCACGCATATCATGTATCTGTATCTGAGGAGAGCACATGCCGACCAAAGTAATGGCCTTTGGTGGACAACGAGAAGGAGAGAGAATGCGAGAGAGGGTACGTTCCTTTCGAAGATGAACGGGAGCCTCGGGTGACGCCCCGACAATGTCTTGTAATTACCGAATGGGCGCAATTTCGGAGCCAAAAACCCGATAATAACGAATTATTAGAGGGAAATTGGATTCATCGGTAAATGCTTTTTATTAACGGGCGATATCTTACACGCAGCCGATTATTTGATTTAAACTGTACCGGTTTGTGGAAAGTGATATTCGCTTTAACAAACGCAATGAAATAACTTGCATTTGCCTTAGATTAACAGTTATACAAATTTATCGACTATTGACAACATATGTCAATCTATGCCAAAATTCATTACTAAAAATCCATCTTCTGTATTCAAAGGCAAAGCAATGTAAAGTACAATATTGAAAAGTTTAATTGTGCAGTTTCTGTAATCGTGTAATATGCTTATTATTAAATTCAAAGCAGAGATTAGGGAGTAAATTTACATGTGCTCACGTGTTTCAAATTAAAGACCACTCTGTAGTTGAACCAAATTAGCTTTATAATAATAAAATTTATAAAACGAGTTTAATTGACCACACGGAAGTTTTTGTAGGAAAAATTGTTATTAAATGAATAAGGAGTAAAAAAATCTTTTTCGTGCTAATTTTTATTACCTGGATATTATTATAATTTAAAAAATATCTATAACATTTCAAATTTTTACAAATGAATATTGAAAAATTTTTCACATGGGAAACGCTCAAGTTGGGCGTCGCCGAGGATTTCCTGCTTAAGTAGTTGTGGACGCAGAAGTAGAGGTCTCCGACGGTCTCGGGATGATGCTTTCAAAATCATTTCCATTGGGAAATTTGTTCTATTTCGACTGTTAATGGCTGTACATCCTTCAGTTTTTACTTCAGAATAACTCGTCGGGAAACTGATGATGATAATGATGATGATGATGACGACGACGACGATGATGATGATGATGATGATGATGATGATGATGATGATGATGATGATGTTGATGATGATGATGATGATGATGATGATGATGATGATGATGATGATGATGATGATAATAGCGATATCTTCTTCCCCCGAAATACTAAGTTAAAAATGAGAAATTCTACGTAATTCCTATAGCACATGTACATACATTCTTAATGAATTTTCGTGCACTTGTGTAATGGCGTTTTCGTATGTTTTTTTAATGAAACTGTAAATTTTCCGCCTAATTTTGATGTATTATCGAATTGTCTACATGGTCATCAAAAAATTCGAAATATTACATAGGAAATATTTTAAAAAATTAATGTTTCCATGTTAACCGAACATGTTTATCGAAAGTCAAGGTAAACATACGATTCAGAGGTCATTGAAGTTATCATTTTGTCAATGTCTGGAAAAATAGGAATTTGAATATGGCACAAGACAAGAAACGCATTTGGTTAATATTTTATTGCACCGATATTACATATTAAATTGTAATTTCAATCAATATTAACGTATTACTGGATAATCTGAGTTCATTATTGTCGGTAGGTTCAAAAAATTTATATTAAAAATGGCCAATTTTAATTTTTTTTAATTGTTTTTTTTTTTAAAAGTGCTAATTTCCTAAATCTAGCATTTTGTCTACTATACGTGTTAAGCTACGTTTACTATACGTTACGTAAGGCCAAACTTAAACAATTTTTTTATTTCAATATCGTTTTGAGTAAGTATGTCATATTACGTTGGGATGTTCTCGGGGCCAGGAGCCGAAGCTCCTAGAACATCAACCCAGCTATGTCATATTACCCTTCCACCGATGATATCGGCTTTTCAGACTTACCCTGTTTAGTACTATTACATTAATTGACAATGTACTTACGCGAAACTGTTGGCAACGCCTGATTAAATTTTTTAACATAAATTTTTTTATTTAATTCTTAATACTATTATTAAAATATTATTATAATGCTTATTATGCTTTGCAATGCCACGTAAAGTTTAAAAAAAGGAAGATAAATAAAAATTATAGATCACCCGGTGAACTTCGTATCACCTACATATATTTTTGAAAAAGATTGTCAAAACGTAACACAAATTTTTTTTCTGCATTAAATTAAATGCAACACATAATCAATTTAAGGCTTTCTGATGTACTATATTTTTTGTCTTTTTTTGCGGAGCGTAAATATATAAAGATGGTGATTGTACGACTCGCGAACACGCGACGCATGCGCGAAACAGGGAAACTCCACGTTGCTTCCGCAAACTGTCCTTGTAACTGCAATTGTATATTATCTTTTTAAATTTTTAATAACTAATTTATCAAAAACTATCTCGAAAGTAGGCATGAAATATTCCTGTAAAATATGCGTTCCCACCCCAGAAACTAATGAGCGTAATGGATCTTGTGGTGGGAAAAGTTGTGGCAATTTTACTACCATCAGCACAACATAATCCAATAGATTCACCGCTGTATTTTAACGCTTTACAATATTGTTAAATGATTGTCATTTCTCCAATCGTTACGGATTGGTCGGCACAATAATCTATTTCCGGGTCGTAGTGGAATGCTACTCGTTCCAAGTTTACAGGAACACTGCGTCTCCGGAATCGCTCTATTTCATTTTGCCTTGAAGTGCGCTCCATTTTTTGGATATTTGTTGCTTGTAGTACGTGTATGACCATCTTAGTGTTGATTCTGCCATGTCTTCTTCAGCTTGTCTAAGTAGGTTTTTTTTTGTTTGTTATTTTTACCTTTAGTTTGATTCGTCGGTAATCCTGTTCGGTCTGTTGTTTGGGTTCCTTCACTTCCGGTTTTGGGTCTTGTATTTGTACCTCACAGACTTGTTTCTTGGGTGTTTTATATTCCTCGTGTGACGTCAGGTACAGTCGAATTGTCTTGTAGTTTTCCTCCATCCTTTTGAAATAGTGTGATTTTATAAAATTGTGCTGATCGCCAAACCCAAGTTCATGGAACGCCTCGTTGTTCTCTTGGGCTTTCACCCATAGTGCTTCTAGGTGATCAATGCTATTTTGTAGGTATTCCTTGGTGTTTCTTGCACTTCCGTCTTTGTTGAAATTATTATGTAGTTATATGATTTCTTGGGCTATTTTTTCTTGTTCTTGAATCAATTCATCTGCTTGTTTTAGCTTGTCTTAGTTGAAGTTGTTAACTTTGTAACTTAGTTTTCTGGAAAAAGTGGCTGTGACTTACTCAGGACTTTGCTTGTCTTCTTGATTTCCCGCCGTTGTGTTGGCGTCGAAGTTCTTGAAGTTTTGGAGTTGTAATCACTGGCGGCTTTTCCTCCGGCTGCAGTGACTGGATGTGTCCGCCGTTAGAAATTTGGAGAATTTGTAGACTCGGTGTCCTGGTGAAGTTGCTTTGACTTACTCAGGACTCTTCTTCGTTTCTTGACTTTCCGCTTTTGTGTTGGCGTCGAAGTTCTTAAAGTTTTTAAAGTTGAACTCACTGGCGGTTTGTCTTCCGGCTGCAGTGACTCGATGCGTCCGTTTTTTCGAACTTGTAGAATTTGTAGACTCGGTGTCCCGTCGATCTAAATGCTGCTGTGTAAGATGTGCCTTAACTCGTTTCATGCTAAGCTTTTCTACTTCATAATTATTCGCTTTTAAACCCAATTCTCTCATACCAATACGAACGTTATTATTATCTGCCTCTCGCTGGTCGTCAGTGCGATTTGCACGTGAGGTAGCTCGTAGCACATTTGAATTACTCCGACGACCTAAATCAGATCGTTTTCTCCCTGGCATTTTAAAATGAATAAAGTTTTCGCGCACTGACAAACTGATGACAGATTGTAATGATTTTTTATTTGACAACCAACTGACAGTATGAATGGTTGCCTTGGCGATTTGTCCCCAAAATTATAAAACGTACCTTTTTTAGTATTTCCCTTAGTTATTATTTATGTTTCTCGCCACAAAAACCTTCCCTGAACTTCCACAAATATTTCAAGATCAAAATTAGCAAAATCCGTCCAGCCGTTCTCGAATTCAAGCCCAGACAAACGAACAGCATTTCATTTTATATATATATATATATATATATATATATATATATATATATATATATATATAGATTATTATTAACTTCAATAAAATTCCCCGCATTTGCAGAGTGTCATTCGTATTGTAATGTTACGTGTTAAATCTCTGATTTAAGAAATGTTACATTTTAGGTTAAACAATTACAGTTGAATATGTTTTTCTTAATATGATTGTTTAAAAGAAACGCACTCAACAAATTGACTATCATTACATATCCAATCCAAAATTTTATAGTTAAAAATGCCCAGTTACTTCTAATGGTGCATTGTTCTACACTTTTCAACATTTCATCTATTCAACCTCTTATTTCATTATTCATTTGATTTCTTAAATTAGACAGCATTAACTCAAAACTGTTTCAAAAAAGAATTTCTGCTTACAATATATAGATTTACCATATATACTACATATTTATGTATTTATTTATTAAGTGCATGAAAAATCGGTATGAAAGTAAGTAAATATTATGTGGGAATTGCATAGCATTTGAAAAAGTTTCAAAAACGGAAAAACGTGTGCTCTTTATACAATACCTAGTCAAAAATGGTGTAAAACTTTATTATACGCATTCATTATGGCAAATATGTAAAGATTTAAAAAATTCTTGGGGTGAATTTTAAAAAATGGAAAAAAACGAAAATCACGATGGTAAACCCTTTATCCAAGTCCATTTGAATACAGTATTTATTGGGATATCCTTATGTGATTCAAAGTCCTAATGCAAGGTTTGAACTACTTTTCATTTTTAATATCCGAGACCAGCTTTCTAAATACCCGCACATATTTGTTTCAAAGATATGTTTTTTGTTCTAGAAACTTCTAGAAATGCTGATAACTGAAAAATTTACATGATTACAATATATCAGGCGCAATATCATATGATGGTTTAAACCTCTACCTATAGATTCCCGAAAAAAAAAAATATTTTTTAAACAAGTTCACAGTGAATTTATAAATAAAAGCTCTAATTTCGCTTCTATTGGTCTCACAGATATTTTCAAAGGCTGGAAAATGGGGTAAAAACATGAGCATGACGTTCAATCACTCGCGATCTCATAATGACGTTACTCTAATCTAAGCAATATTCTATTTGTTAATTAGCTTATAATTTATTTTACTCATAACTTTTGTTCAAAGATCATCGAAACCGTAAGTTTGTTAAGGAATCTTCAATTAGATTCAATTCCTTAAATCCCTAATTAAATCTCCTTGCCGTTTCTAAGCGAGAGAATTCCTCATGGGAAGTCTGAGGAGACGCGCATTGAATAAACCATGTCCTTGAAATTTTTGCACTCAGCGGTATATAAATAATTGATAACGGATAAAGCTTAGATTTTACGGTGAGAAGAACTGATCGACTACGGTAGTATTAATTTCCACAACAAATTACTTAACCAGTAGCACTGAATCTATAAAGAGCGCTCTTCCTATATCATAAACAAACTCTTCATTTGCATATTAATGATGGAAACAGAACCGAATAGCGACGGCAAGCCGGCGCGTTTTCTAACCGAAAATAAAAAGGGAAAAGAGAGCATGAGAGCAGTCTTACGCGACGGAAATTATTTCCATCGTTGAAATTATATAACATTATCCCATAACCGTAAAATGAGTCAATTTTACTAATCATAGTAATAAAGTGGTAGTGCAAGAAGCTGAAAATGGCCACATTATATGCAAAACTTTGCTACCGTTTGATCGTGATACTTAAATGGCCACTTGGGTTTATTTTGAGCTTATTTCATTACATCCATTGACATATAATTGGATTGAGGATTAAAGACGAGAATATTTTATCACTACGGTGTTCATATGTGTACAACGGACGTGATCTACTGATGTGTCCGGTTAATTTGAGCTTTCTTTCGAATCGACCAATTTTTGTATTTAACATTTAGTATATAAGCATAGGTAACTAATTATAACTTCCACTTTCATTGCGTAAACTCTTCAAACGAGTGAACGTAATGTCACTTTATTTAACGCTCAATTTTTGTGAATTTTTGGATTAATTGGAATTGGCTGAAATGTACTATAACGTTTTGGTATATCGAAATAACTACACTACACTGTTTTGAACATAACTATTTATTTAACACTAATTAATAATGTTGCTGTTGCTAGCGGGTCTATTTATCTGATCTTTTACATGTTCGGGATATAGAACATAGAACAGTCCGGAATAGACTCGAACCTAACGTAACTTCTTTCCGGGAAAGGCACATCGATTCTCGGAATTAACTACCTGTCGTCGAATGCGAGTTCGGGCACATCGAGCTTAGGTAGTCAAGGATTCGGACCCGCTATAAGTGCGAATTCGGACCCACACAAGTGCGATTCATACTGATCGATTTCAGGAAAGTAAGGGTACTATCGTCGGTTTTTCGTAAGTTTCCTAGGAAAGATATATTTTCACCCTATAAAACATCCCCCTATGATCCCCCAAAATCAGTTTCTTTGCCTCTTTTCCCTTGCCCCCTTGAAAAATATTTCATTTAATCAACGAGTCTACTTATAATTCGACTTGGAATTGGGACTCACTTCGAGCAGGTAGGCTGGGTCCGAACTCGTATGAAACCCCGCTGTGTTAAAGGGTAGCGGGTCCGAACTCGCACGCGCCCCGTTGCAGTATGCTGACATGATATAAACGTATTTCAGAGATTTATTTACCAAAATAAGTGAGGGAAGTTCTGGTAAAATTTAGTGAGAAAAACATTATTTAATTCTCCTGCCAGCTTTAGTTTTGACTTAATTTTCTCTTTTTTTATTCGCAAATTTCTAGACTTAAGTCGACAAAACCCCCATTTTTGACAAAAAAAAGCGATATCGGACGATAGTGTGGAATTTCAGCAAAATTATGTATCACCATTATTGTTATTTTTTTTAGAATCTTTTAATGTGCTTACTATAAATTTCTTGATATGTTTATTTGCTTGTAGTATATTTCTGAAATCTGTTTGTATGAAATTAGTGAAAATTTGTCCAAAATTTGTAAATTGTTCTAAAGTCGTTCTACAATCGAAGCGCCGTTAGTATATCAAAAACTATTTGTGAATTTGAACATTTCAGTTTGATTGTTTTGGCTGTTATGTCAAAATATCTATATACCTATGTTCTTAAAATCCTATCAATTGCCACGAAAACTGGATTGAATGGGTGAGTGCCTATACTGTCAAGATCATTAGAAGAAATTATTAGTGTATTAAATACGAGCTATGCTGCAAAAGTATCTTTGTTAGGAGTTTTTAACTGCTATCCCGACGTAGGATATCGTGCTTTCACTTAGAATTCCTGAAAATTCCTGAAATTAATTCACCATAATAAAGGTAAGTACGACAAGTGAGTCTGAAAATTTGGTGAACATTCAGGTGTCAGTATAGGTGAGTATTTTGGGGGAATTGAGTGAAATTTTGTTTCTTGTCCGCAAATATGAAGTCTTAAGCAAGCATCACTAAATAGGCGAGAGAAATTTCTAGAAATTATGAATTAATATTTTAACATTTTGAAATTATTGGTGCTGATTACTGCTGCGATGTACTTGGATGTACTTCTAAAATGCTTAAAATGTTTTCAGTTCATTCAGTACTGAATATTGTCGTTACTTACAAGTATAAATTTAGAAAAACAATGTACATTTAGTAAGTCATTAATCATTGTCTTAATTTCAAGCATGTTAAACATTGTACTGATGGTCATAATAGTATTGTCTATTTGACTAGAATAAAATCCTACGCATATATATATTGTAACCTATTATTGTCCAAAATAACTACACTCCGCTAATTAAATTTTTAACTAATTTATTTAACACTAACTCCTGGCACATATTATTTAATTTATTTTCACAGCTGTTTATTCATCTGTCGCGCTTATTATTTTTACTACATAGTTATCCAAATAGGTTTATTTCTTTGGTATGTGTTGCGAGTGCTACACCAGTTTGTCTTCTAGTTCTATATGGTCTTCTACATGTGCATTTTTCTCTTCGACTTCTTCTTGTTCTTGTTCGAGTTTCCAGTATTCAGTAAAGACTCGTGAGCTAATGAAGCGCTTTTCTACAAACTTTACATCTCTGGCAAGTACTACTCTCTGAGTTTCAGGATTCCAAAATCGAAGATATCCTATCATGTAACATTTTTCTGTCCTAGAATCAAGCTTTCCTGTGTTTATTGAGTTTATTTATATTTTGTCTATTTCCATACAATTTTTTAACAGGAACACTAGTCTTTAGTGTACTAGTTATATTTGTATTAATGATCTAGGGGGCTGCCAATGTTGCTTCTGTCCAGAAATGCTTTCCTAGTCCAGATTTTATAATAATTATTGTTCTATTCATCCCATTGAAAACACCATTTTGGTCTGGCGTGTATTGCATTATTACATTTACTACACAGTGCATATTGTATTTGGAGCAATGCCATTACTTGAAATTACATGCTTATACAGAGAAAGAAGAAAAACACCTTGGCAATATGAGTTAACGCTAGTTGCCTATTTCAACAAGTTACATTGTAATTGTTTTTATATCACGTTTCCTTACTTTCTGATGTATTTATTTGGATGATGGGCAACATAAGGTCTCTACATCTTTTCTTTTCACATTATTGGTAATTTCTTGTCTATTAACTTTTCCCTGTTCCTTTCTTCGATAATTTCATTCCCTGCATTTATTTTACATATAATTTCCATGATTTTATTATACCTCAACCTTTAACTTTACATTTAATTTCTTCAATAATTATTTGTGCCTTAGGCTTTTCTCTGATTGCTGTCTCCAGTTTCAAAGAATTAAGCGATTGTCTGTAATAAATAACTAAAATAAACCGAAGAAATGAAGTACCTAACTAAAGGAATTGAAAAACTTATTGGATGTATTACCTGCTGGTTGGATGATTAGGGATTGCTGGGACCCAATTGGTGCGTTTCCTAAATCCTGCCCTTAGCGCCCTTCCAATCTACTTGCTTTGGGAGTTAGTTCGTGTGCAGCCTTTTGGAAAAATATTCCCTGAAAGACACTTAATACTTAATTCTATTGAATATTTTATACTCTATTTTGCCAAATATGTGAGAGACTAGTCCGATGAACACGTCACCATTATTAACTGTAGTAGTTAATATTTCATTTTAACGTGCCTCCAGGTATTGTGGGCATACTTTTGAAATTTCGTTAACTAACGAATATCATTGAATTGAGACTGTTCCCAAAAGTTTCCCTATCAGTAACCACACTATCTTAATATTCTCAAATATCACTAAATCCTCTACATCCTCTTGGCATTATTGGCGATGAAGGCGTAAGAGTGAAGCCTTCGTGTTCGGTTCGGTCGCTAAATTCGATAGAGCACGAAGAGAGGTCGGAAAAAAGGAAACGACTTCTCCGCGAACCGTCTACATATCTTAAAGCAGCATGTATCGGTTGCACGGTAGCGATTGGTCATCAACAAGTAGAAATAACAATGCCAAGAGTGCGCGGCTCTCTTTCTCTCTTTCTCTCTCCTTCCTCACAGATTTAGTGGGCCTCGCATATCGAATAGCAGCAGCCCAATTCGATACTGATCGAGGAACAATCGGGGCGGCTTCGATCGTGCCCAAGCGACGTCCGGCCAATTGGATCGGCAATCGATAATGTAACATAAATCCGATTGTTGAACAGTAGCATCCCGAGAACAATTGTTCTGGCTTACTGTCGGTTTAGTATAAATGGTTTTGTTCTTCTTTCGTCTCTCTCTCTCTTTCTTTCCTTCTTTTATCCTCCCTCGTTTTTATTGTTCTTACTTTTGTTACTATTATCATCGTCATCCTCCACTTCAGACGTTGTTGGTGGTTGGTGATGATGTTGGTGGTGGTGGTGGTGGTGCTTCGAAATCTAACCAGATCGGAATGCGCGCTTCCTTCGGATAACTGTTGTTCCGATCGATATATCGATCGATCGATTTTTACTTTTCGATCATTGCGTATACGACTGGTCTCGTTCGATCTCCCGAGAAAATACTCCGACTGATTGCTGTCGATCACCGCTGATATCATCGACGTTTACGTTCCGTATGAAATGACTATTTTAATTAGATACTCGAACGGCTGTTTTATGCGGTCCCGTCCACATGAAAAAATCTACAATTCCGAAAGTAAGAATCACAATTCACGGTTATTATGAATCTTGCAATTTGATGCGGTAATGAAACAGAAGAGACATGATAAGGCCATGACACCTGTATCAGGTAAGAATTGTGGTTCATAAACTTTAGAGAAATTCTGTCATAAAAAGCATGGTAATCAGTAATTGTTAAATCAGTTAGGAAGTGCGATTCAGGCAGTTCCACAAATCTTTACGTTTAATGTAACGATGCAACTAAATTGGCACAGACGAGCACATCACGGGAATACTAGCTGCATCAGTTGACATTTGTGGTTCATGGATCTTAGGAAACTTAGAAAACCACCTTCAACACATTTTTGTCTCAGAATATCAACATTGTACGGAAGGAATGCTTCCACTTAGTAGCAAGACCCAATCCTCTTTCGTTTGTCAGAGGAGTTTGGGATATTTGTCAAATTTCTATTTATCTGTGCCCAATTGATTATATGAAATAATATACACTACATAACTTATGAATCTCGATCTGAAAATGGCTATGGTTGTATTTATTTTAAGTGTTATGGAAAAATCATTGAATTTGTTTCATTGAATCAATAATTTGTGATGTTAATTGGTCAGCATTAAGTACAGATGTTGGAAAATTAATGTCTTATCAGAATCAGGTATCACAAATATCTAGTTGCTTGTTGTATTTTAATAATGGCATTATAAGTAACAAAACTAGGATAATACTAGTGAAAGTACAAATAAACTACATATACCTAGGTTTCAACATAATTACTAATTCCCTAAATTTGCGATATCTACCTATCTGTTGACGCTAACGTCAACATTATTTTAGGTTAAGAAATTGTAATTTATGGTGAACTAATTTTGGGAACTTTTCAACACGTTTTGTTTTACAAACAGATAATAATCATTGACGCAGCTTAGGTAACAGGGTTTTTGGGATATCTAATTCAACTAAAAAGCACGTCTTATTTTATTACGAAGAATAACAACGCCGACCGAACGTCAACAAGTCAAGTTCAAATCACAATAATTAACCGAGTCAGCATAACAAAGGCGTTTACAGAACGTGATAAGAAGCGCGCTCCAGTTAAGGCCAGTTTCTGCAACGCTAGGTCATTGTAAGAAAACACATAATATCCCATTTAACCAATGTAAAACAAGATGTATAAAAGCTCTGAAATTTGGGACAATAAACCAGTATACGATGTATGCTCAAAACGACAGTGTGTTGTGATCATGCTTCACGCCACCCCAACCGACAACCCCTATCCTCAAGAACCTCAACCCCGGAGAGCACGTTACGCCCTCTCTCCAAACTACTAGAACTTCAACCCCGGACCTGCACGTTACGCCCTCAGGTCCACACCGGAGAGCACGATACGCCCTCTCTCCACACAACTAGAACTTCAAGAATTTCAAGAGATCACGTCACGCCCTGATCTCCAACTACAGCTACAGTCTCCAGCCTTACAACCTGGAGACAAGATTGATCTCCGCAGCCACCCACGAGCTACGAGAGATATCTACATACAGTCCAGTCTCTAAAGAGGCCACTTCACACTTCGTTCACTATCTAATTTTAATTTCACTTTTTTCGTTCCTCAGGTGTTCTTAGTACCTTAAATAGCTTAAAATTAGTCAGCTAATTGGTTTTTTGCAGTTTCCAAAAATTCAGTTTGTCAGGAAATTTTCAGTAAATTTTAAAGTACCTCAATGGTGTGAATCTGATCTACGTTTCTGGAATTTCTGTCTCAAAACTGTTCAAACCCTTAAAATGAGGGAAAACAACTTAAGTATTGAATAAGTCAGCATAATTCCAATAACATCGTTGAAATAGTACACTTTTATCAAATTTTTAAATATGTTTACATTTTTAATGTTAACACATGCATAGTTATCTTTATTGCTATTTTGAATCTTTTTAAATTGTACTTTCGAAATCATAGATTGATACAAAGTTGAATTAAACTTGCCAACTTACTTTCAACTTAATTAGTACATCACTAAGTATTGATAAATTTTTGTATTTAATTTTAGTTTTAATTCTGACATGTGCTTATATACTTTTAGCATATTTCGTAAATTCCTTTATAGAACTTGAGAAACATAAGTTCAGTTATCGACGACAGATTAGCTAAATAAGTTTTTACAGATATAGTTGTTCATTTAGTTGTTCAGTAAATTATTAGTTAATTTTAAAATCCGCTATTGGTTTCAGTCCTGATATACCTTGGTATTTTGAGTACGTTTCTGGAATTTCTTTCTCAAAATTGTTAAAACCTTTACAACGAGGAAGGAACAACCTAAGTATTTAATAGGTAAGCATAATTTCAATAATATCATTGAAACAGTACAGTTTTATGAAATTTTTAGATCTGTTAATATTTTCTATGTTAATGTGAGCTCAGTTATTTTGATTACCAATTTGAATCTTTTTAAATTGTGCTTTCGAAATCATAAATTGTTACGAAGTTGCATTAAACGTGCCAACTTACTTTCAAGTAAATTAGTGCATCACCAAGTTTTTGGGCAATTTTGATATTTATTTTCAGTTTCAATTCTTACAAGTGCTTATACATTCTGACATATCTCACAAATTCCAACCCGACGTTGAGGAAGATATTTTCAGTTATTAACGATAAGATGGATAAGTGAGTTTTTGCAGTTTTAACAAATTTAATTGTTACTAAATATTTAGTGAATTTCTAATTTGTCATAATTTCAGTCCTGATGTCTATATAGGATTATAGGGTGCAATTCAAAAATTTCGTTCCCAATACTGTTCCAACTATTAAAATAAGAACGAATAAATGCATTGAATAAGCAAACTTAGTTTGAATAATATCGTACAATTAGTTTTATAACATATTTAATGAAATATGTTGATAGTTTTGACGTTAACGTGATCTCAGGTATTGTAACAATATCCTTCAAATCCCAGTGTAACAAAATATCCATGGAACGTATTAGCTTAGTTAGAATATAATTAATGCATTATTAAATTTTTGTATCAATTGTAATTCAGTTCCAATAAGCGCACTTCCAACTCACTTTCGACTTAATTAGTACATCACTAACTTTGTGATGAAATTTTGCATTTTGTTTAATTTCAATTAGTTATGCCCTTATGTTATATATATTTTTAGTAGGTACATTTCGTAAATTCCTTAAACAAAGTTGAGAACGGTAACTTTAGTAATTAATGATAAGTTAGTTAAATTAGTTATTGTAGCTTCAACAAATTTAGTTGATCAGTGAATTTTTGATTCTCTGAAATTTCAGTGCGCTATCTATCTAAAAAATTAAAAATATTTACAAAATTCTTTCTCAAAAATACTCAAATTCAAACACTAAGAAAAAAGCACTGTATTAAATAAGTAGAGGTAGTTCAATAAATATCATTAAATGACAAACCTGTTTTGACTTCAAAAAAGATTCTTGTTCATCAAAGGTTCATTCAAAGGTCATGTCCTTCAAGTTCTAAATTCTTACGAAAGTCGCACTAAACGTGCTTACTTAAAGTTAATTAGTCCATCGGAACACTTATTGATAAATTTTTGAATTTAATTTCAGTTTTAGTTCGATACGCCTTTACATATTTTTAACATACTTCGGAACTTCTTTGACCGAAGTTGAGGGAAGTACGTTCAGTATGAAATGATAATTTAACTAAGTGCGTTTTATAAATTTAACAAATTTAGATATTTCTTGAATTTTTAGTGAATAATTTTTAAATCTCTATAGTTTCAATACTGATATATATATATATATATATATATATATATATATATATATATATATATATGAAACTATATGAAATACATGTGCGGTCTGAAACTTACTTTAAACTTACAATTCTGAAATTTATTGCCTAAAATCATTCAAACTTTTACAATTTGAAACAACAAATACATGGTATAAGCAAACGCAGTTCAATAATATTATCGAAAATGAAATTGTATAAATTTTTATATCTGTTAACACTTTTTACGTTAACCTGAACTTACGGATTTTAGTAGATATCGTCTCCAAATTGTTTAGTAAATCACTTTAAATTTTAGAGTGCAATGATAGTTGCATGAAGCGTATAAGCATAGTTTAAACTTAATTAGTGAACCATTAAATTTTCTGCAACAAGCGTGTTTCGTAGATTTCTAAAATTTCTTGACGAAAATTGCGAAAGAAACTTTCAGTTATTAACTTAGTAGTAATCTAAGTACTCGACAAATTTTATCCTTGGGTAAATTTTAATGAGTTTTGATTTTGGTGATAGTTGCAGTTATGTTAGTTATATCTACTTAATTTCAGTTATGTCTCCGTGATTTGGGTAAAGTTATGAAATTCTTTTTCTAAGACTAAAAACTAACAACTAAGAAAGACTAAAACTGTTTCAAAAATATTAGTAAATACAGTTTTATGAATTTTTAAATCTGACAGCTTAGGTACCTATTTTCAGTATTGCTCTTAGACCTCTTGAATTACATCCCTACACCTGTTTTAAGTTGCCACGAAGTAAGGAAATTTGGGTGAAAAGGGCACGGGTCATCTCGTAAGAATTTATCCAGGTCCGCATTTGCCCTTCGCTGAGATCGGTCAACTCGTAAGAGTTGACCTGAAAAATCCCAAAAGGGGATTATCGTATTCCTTGCGAGAGGGCAAGGAAAACCATGCGGAACCCGATCGTTATTAACAAGAAGCAAGTCTTTGCCGCGTTGACTTTTAATAAAATCCATAACTATCTCGGTGCTCGTCACCCTTTAGTTGGAACGTAACAAACCGCCCCCTTATATCATATTCTTAGTTTCAACAAATATCCGAACTACTTCGTTGCAATCATCATCCCCTCGATTATTTATGAGAACCCTCTTACGAGGTGACTTATCCAAAACTACCCTTTAAAAATTTACCTGCCGGTCCGCCTACGAGGTGACCGATCTTAGGGTGGGGCATTAAAATTCCTTACGAGTTGACCGCCGCCGGGAAATTTGGTAAATGTGCCAGTGTAGTTTCGATTTGCTTTTAGTGATTGGTAAACTTTTTGGTGAATTTTGAAACTGTTTCAAGCAAGATTCTATTATTCCTTCTTCACTGTCGATGTTTAAACTCAGTTGAGTTATTACAGATCGGCTAACATATAATAGTTTGGTTATTTACTATCACATCAGTAAATACATATATTTTTTAGCGAAATTTTTCAAACGTACTAATGGCGTATATTCCGAACCTTTTAAAGTTTTTTAACTGTAACTTCCCCAGTTATGGAAATCATGTAGCGGCGTGCGGTCCATGGAAGCAATGGAAGCAGTGCCTCCTTTAGAAAAATGTCTAAAATGACAAAGCATCACCTTCTTAAATGTCTCATCTAATTCGAAGAATCAAATTACATTACAAATAGGGTAAGTTTTTAAAAAATGCTTCCCTTTACTTGAAATTTCACCGCACGCTGCTAAAATCATGTAAACTCTTGAAGCAACTCTTGGTATGGACGCCGTTTAGTCTGTAGATACCTATTTACTAAATCATTAACATACTTCCGTATGTTTTTAGGTATTTTGGTCATCCAATGTTAATTTTTAAAGTGGAATGTAAAATTACTTTGAGCCCTTAACGCATCTTGTTAAATCTGAACGTCGAAGGATCCTCCACAATTTTAATCGCCCTTAATCGAACCTCACACTTACGTAAAATTATACCGAAAAATCAATTAACTTCGTACCTTCTTTCCTCGGCCCTCTCGGTCGACTTGGGAGAAAGAGGAAAGGAGAAAAGTGTTGTAATGGCAACCGAAGGAATTTAGGCAATTACCAGAGGCACGCGCTTCACCAGCAAACACCAATCCCTATACCTCGACTATATATTTACGGCCCCTTGAGAGAGAGAAAGAGAATCCGTACAAAAAAATAAAATGTCTATTTGGGAATTGTTCTTCTCCATCATTCTCTCCTTCTCTCTCACGCACACACGTACTCACTTAATCACCACCGCGGTCAGAAATATTTTAATTTCGAAACGGGAGGTATGTTTTAGGGTTGCGGTATGCGAGAGGTTGATGTACGATCAGAGACAGATTTTTTTAATAACATGTTATTATGGTGGCAGTCGAAGATGAAGGTGTAATTTCGACGTACTTAAGATGTATTACGTACCATGTGCGGAAATTCCTGAGATGCGTAACTCATCAGTTAAATGGTATTAGCTGATAGACAGTCTGTAAATGATTGTAATTGATGATTTTTAAAGAGTTACAACATTTTTGGAAAAACGGTTTTTCTGAAAAGTGCAATAAATTAACTCATTCATTATTTTGGATTGTGGGAGATTGTTATATAAATTGGTGAATGGACTGTTCAAACAACGGAAAATCTCAAAATATCAATTGTGCTTAGTATGTCGATCTTATAACCTGCAATTTACTCGTTGTAAGAAAAATAGTATATCTAAATTGTACATATAACTAAACGAGGTATTAAAAATTTTCGACAATAACATAAGTCCAAGGAAAAGACTAATTTGGTGGGTATCATGATGTAAACATATTTATTTCCATTTTTGATCTTAAATCACTTTATTATATTTAACATGTTCTGTCTTATTCAAGTTAATCAGCTATATATACAACTATAACTATTAAATTCTACCCATGAATATCTCACATGATTAGTGTGTATTGATTTTAGATATATAGGCTAGTAATTCAATCCAATTACAAAAATGCGATTAAAACATTTATTTGTAGCATTAGCTTTTTAGATGTGTCAAATGACTGTTAATTAGGTTTTCCTGTGTGAGCAGCACATTAATTAATAACGTTAAATTGTTATCAATCATTGCGCTTTTTTATTTTACCAAGTTAATATAGTGATATTTAGACCAATTAGATGGCAATGACAACTTTAGTGCAATTACTTGAGACAACTGAATATAAATATTAAACTTTTTTTAAAATAAAAACTTTTAAAGGGCAACATGGCATTTTAATGATTTAAATCGACGGTCCTCATTATTGTAAACACAGTTGCTACTATACATTTTTAGTTTTGATAGTTTTTGATTGATTGTATTTTTTTTTATTTGTATAGAGTGAACCGTAACAAGAGTGAACAATTTCAAGTTGCTCGCCATCTTGAAATATGGAAACTGATTATGACCAATAAACATATATAACGTATTTGAAAATAACGAACATTATTGAGAGGCTAATTAAATAATATGAAATAGTTTTCATGTGCTTAATTAGCTGTTCAAACTGGTGTCGCCCTTCAAGAAATACAACTTTGAACGTAGTCAACAAAATGCCTAATTACGTTCGCTAACATTTCATTAATATTATTAATTAGGTCGATTTCAAAAGTCTTAGTTCTTTAATATTCGCACAAGCATATACTTTACTTGTTATGTACTCCCAAAAGAAAATTGTCGAAAAGGTTTAAATCTGGTGAGCACAGGGGCGATTCAAATAGTATACCTCTTCTAATTCAACCATTTGGAAGGAACAAATTTAAATTGTTTCTCACCTGTCGGCTGAAATAATAATTTCTAATGTTTCCTCAATATCTGTAAATATTTTTCTCCATTAGGTTTGCCATCAATAAATGTTGGCATTTAAAAGAAGGTTGCCTTTTGAAATACATACAACTGTTTTGCAAGTAAAAACACTTTATTCCTAAATATTTTTCTTAATTGAAAAGCTCCTTATATATTTGCCTTTTGCTGTATACGGCTGTCTAACCAAAGTAAGTAATTGACCAGTGTCAACTTAAAGAATAGCACTGTATATGCTTACAGTTCAACGTGTATTTTCTGCTATAGAAAGCTTTGAAAAGAAAGAGGAAAAAATGGTTTTGAACCTATAACATCCCGTATGAAAATAGAAAAATTAAGGCTCAGTTAAAAACTAAATAATATTCCGTATTCAAGCGGATTAAACATGTACCGTGATATAATAATCTGTGTTGAGGCCGCTGCATATGAGGCTTTAGGGGAAACTGTTAAAAAACTCTCAAAAAACTGATTGGTGGAACCCACATATAGAACATCTAGTAGCGGAGAAAAAGAAGACATGTAATAACTGGTTAACAACAAGGAGCACCGCAGACAGGAAACAATATATGTATTGTCGTAAAGAAAGGAAAAAAGCTGTAATAAAAGCTAAGAACGACGTTTGGAAAGATAGGTGTAGAATGATAGACCAAAAACTTGGATGTTATAGAGCCACCAAAGCCTGGAAAGATTAACGGCCCTAAGAACAGATAGAAAAGAAATAGGGTCAATAAATCTGATACCCCTTAAAGAGTGGAAACAATATCATCACAATCCACTCTCTGAAACTCATCCAAAATTTCTTTTAAATAATGATGATGAGATCGATTTCTCAGATCTATCTTTAAACGGGGTGAAAAGGAGATGAAATTTTTGTGAGTGAAGTTAAAAATGCCCTTGAAAGACAGATAGACGTGCAGCAGGCCCCAATGGGCTACCTGTACAACTCTTTAAAAATGGTACTAACTTCCTTCTTAAACTCTTAAGATATGTCTTCAATTGCTTTATTAAACGAGAAGAACTCCCAGACGAGTGGAAAAGAGCTCACATTTCCAACTTGTTTATAAAAGGTGAAAAAATAATGGCAAGAAACCTTGATACGCATCTAGTTTTCATTGATCTTAAAAAAATCTTACGACAGCATCCCTTTGAGCAGGTTATGGGACGCTCTCTTAGAAAATGACGTTAGTCTTGTTTATGTACGAGCAGTAAAGTCAATGTATGACCAGCAGTGTTAAAGTAGGATCTCTCCTCTCCGATGAATTTTTCGTTACCAAAGGCTGTGCGATAGCTTCCACTCTGTTTCAAATATATTTAAATTTTGCGCTGGAATACTGGAGGCGCAGTTGCCGAAGTATGGGGTTGGATATTGATGGTAATAAACTGTTCACCTTATACTTTGCTGATGACCAAGTCATTTTGGCAGCTAGAAGACGTGGATTATGTGTATTATATGTTAAGGAAACTCGATGATGCGTATCAAAAATGGGGACTTACCATAAATACCATGGTAGTGGGGAACACAAGTGAAGATCTAATTTTACAAAGAGGGATAGTGAGAGGAGCAGATTATTATAAGTACCGTGTTGTGGCAATTACGAAGCAGGGCACCAGTGACAAATAAATGAGAACCAGGATGGGGCAAGGAAAACAAGCGACGAAGCAGTTGAATTCTGTACTGTGGAGTACGCAAATAAGACAAGAGACGAAAATCAGAATATGTAAGACGTTAGTAGATAGTGTTGTTGCTTATGAGTCTGAAGCTTGGGAAATAACCGAGCAACAAAGGAAAACACTAAAAGCCATGGAAATGGGTTATTGGAGGCGGTGTTGTACGCTAACACTGCTTGATAAAGTCAGGAGTGAAAGTATCAGGGAAAAACTCAACATTAGTACTAATATAAATGACAAAATAGATGCAAAAAAACTTAGATGGTATGGACATATGTGTCGTATGAAAGAAACTAAATGGCCAAAAAAGATCATGAACCTTCCCCAAAGACGAAGAAAAGGAAAAGCGGGAACATGTTGGAAGGAAGGTATACACGGAGCAATGTAAAATAGGAATCTAAAGGCCGGTCCAGACGTTACGTTTTGCACAACCTTTTGTTTGCGCAATCTTAGGACGGAATGAAAACGTTGCAATTTTTAAAACGTCCACATGGTGCAGAGATATCTGTGTATTTCGCACAGTTTGAATGGCATCGTCATGGAAGAGGTACTACTTTGGTCAATTTTGCAATACTGTCTCATTAAGAAAAATAACAGTTTGGAACGTCTCAGAAGTACCCAGCGTTGAAAGTGGTCGCGGAAGTGGTTTCTAAAATGGCAGCACATTTCCCATATTAGGCACATTATTGCGTGAATTACGTGATGAACCTAATGATTGGCGGAACTACTTGAGAATGGACATAGACACGTATACTTATTTATTGGAATTAGTGACACCGCATATCATCAAAGAATACTCAATACTCAATACTCAAGAATCATCAATACTTGTATGAGAACAGCAATATCACATGAGAGGCTAACAGCAACTTTAACAACCGGCCTTAAGGGAGGGTGATTGGGCTGATCGGAAACTTTGGAAATTAGAATGCGATAAACGACTGTAATATTGCAATTATATATGAAGATAGAAAGCCACTTTGAGAATATAGAGAATTTTCCTCGCCGTTTCGAGCTCACTACAAAGCTCCTGCTTACCCAGAGCTGCTGCCCCATCGGACGGCACCTCTTTAAATATTCCTCGGTTCGGCAAACCGCCTTCCATTAATCAAAAAGCGGGTCGATTTTAGTGAATGACAGAGAGTGGCGTAGTGTGCCCACGCGCCTTCTTCTTCGATGACTTGCAGAAGTGGAAGAAGAATGAGAAGTGGAAGAAGGAGTGTGTGCGTGTGCGTGCGTTTGCGTGTGTGCGTATATAAGAAGAACGAAGAACGGGCCCCTCCGAGGCTGGGGCCGGGCCCCCAGACTACAATGCAACAGGCACACCCGAAGGACCCTGCCTAACCTCCTCCGACCGGAGCAGTGTCATTTACCCCTGAGCAGAGGGAGCCTACCCACGCGTTTCTGTTAATGTAAGGCGCAACTCGGGCTTTAAATAATTCGGAACTGGTGGATCGACTGTCGGAACTGAGAAGAATTAGGAGGACTCGTCTCGACTTACAGGGAGCTTTAAGGGATGTAGGGAAACTTGGAAGGGAATTTTGTCCGACGAAGTAATCTGGATGAAATGTTATGCTGATTCCACCATGTTCATTTAATCATCTATCTCAAAAGGCTATGTTTAAAATGTGTTCAATTTCTATTTGGAAAACGTTATATTTGTCACGTGTACATATACTTTAACCTATACATACACCAATATATAAAAACGTGATGCGTGATGATATAACATTTTTGTCACATCTTCACCAACACTTTTATTTACATGAAAGTTTTCTTGCTCTTTTGCTAAACCGATTTTAATGAAAAAATTATTGGTTAGGTTAAACTAAAGTTGGGAAGAGTTTAAAATTTTTAAAACGGAATAAAAATGCAAATATTTGCCTCAAAAAAATATATATTGTAACGAAACGGCTCGCCGGCCGCGACATAAACACGCCTGGAGCTACACAAGTTCGCCTTATTGCAATTCTGGGAAGGCCGACGGGAACAATCGAGAGAGTTCGATGCGATAACAAGTTCCGCGAATTCTAGAATGATCTCCAGAAGCTTCGGGACTATTCCGGCAAACGACGAGAAGCTTCTACCTGCCATAAAAAGGGAATGTCGGACCCGAAGCAGGCCAGTTGAACCGGTGTGCGTAAACATTCGAGCGAGAGATCGGGCGCGTTAAATAAATAAACATCTCCATGTACGAATATGAATTAGGTGATTGTTAAGTTAAGTTTATAAGTGTAGTGTAAGAAATAAATTAATTAGGATAATCGCGTAGTGTTTTAGTTTTAGTCGATAGTAAAAACGTTACAGTGGTGTCAGAAGTGGGATTAATTAGTGAAATAAATTAAAAACAATGAAGAAATTACGCGATTTAAAAGTTGTGGACCTCAAACGCGAGTTGGAAGAACGAGAACTCGAAACGTCAGGGACGAAAACAGTGCTGCAGAAACGTCTGGAGGAGTATATAATTGAAAATGGAGACGACCCTGAAACTTTCTACTTCGAGGAAGAAGGTGAGCACCTCCTTGACAACATAAAAAAGGAACTCCACGGTGAGTTGGATAACCAAACGAAGGAGATGAAAGAACTTCATGGCGACTTGGACAACAAAATAGGAAAACTAGATAACAACATGAAAAACCTTCATGGAGAGTTGGACAACAAACTAGGAAAACTCCACGACGAGTTGGATAACAACATAAAAGAACTCCACGGCGAAATGGGAAAAATCCACGGCGAATTGGACAATCTAGGAGAACTCCACGGCGAGCTGGATAGCCGAATTGGAAACCTTGACAGCGCACTTCAAGCTGAGAAAGTCCAACGACTGGAACTGGAGAACCAACTGCGAGAATTAGGGACCCGATTAGAATCCATGCAATTCCAGCCCAGTCGGCAAAACATCTCCAGTCCAGGTAATCCATTCAACGACTCGAGTGAGGTAACCAGGATCGAGGCAGCCCCTACTGCGAGCCACCGAGTGAAGCCGCCAACCTTCGACGGGGAAATTCCCTGGGAGAACTACCTCCGGCAGTTCGAGGCAGCGGCGAAAGCCAACAACTGGGCGCCAAGGGATAAGGCAGTGGCTCTGACGGTCGCTCTCCGGGGAAACGCCCTCGACGTGCTGCAAACTGTTCCACGGGGGGAGCTGGACAACTTCGAGCTACTCGTCCAGAGGCTGGAGGCGCGATACGGACACGCACACCTGAGGCAGGTCTACCAATGCCAAATGAAGACCCGACGACAGAAGCAGGGAGAGAGCCTTCAGGAATTCGAAACCGACATCATGAAACTGGTTAGATTCGCCTACCCGGAAGCGGCGGAGTCTATGACGGAGAGTCTCGCGGTCTCGGCCTTCATCGACGGCTTGAGGGATGTGGAGATGCAGCGGGCGGTACGACTGTCGCGTCCCAAGAGCACATTGGAAGCCCTCTCGATGGCCCTGGAATACGAGGCTGCGACGGAGGCGTCGAGGATCTGTGGCAGCGTCGGGACGGTGGTCGGAGACGACGCATGCGTAGAAGCCGAACGGAAGGGGGACAAGCTGGAGCAGGTTGTCAACGCCCTCAAGGGACTGCTGGAAGGAGGCAGAAAGGAACCAGCGAGGTGCTGTACGTGTGGAGAGGTTGGCCGTTTCCGAAGGAACCGCAAGCGCCCCAGGGTCGAGAAATCCAAACGTGTCGACATCGAACATAGAGCAGGAACCAGCCACCGTAATGCTGATGCTCTTTCAAGAAGACCGTGTCCGGAGGGATGTTCCCACTGCAGTCGTGCAGAGGTAAAGGAGGCGTCTACTTGCCGCACGACGGTCACTGACGAGGACTGGTCACCAGACGGGCTGCGGCGAGCGCAGGAAGGCGACCCTGAACTCCAACGGATCCTGAGGTGGAAAGAAGAGGGACGTCGGCCAGAATGGCAGGAAGTGGCCCCATCCTCTAGGACCCTGAAATCGTACTGGGCGCAGTGGGACTCCCTGGTGATACAGGATGGACTGCTCAAGAGGGTGCTGGAATCTGATAATGGCGCAGAAAGACGATTCCAACTCATCGTGCCCAAGATCAAGGTGGTGGAGGTGCTACGTTACCTCCATGACGGAACCTCAGGAGGCCACCTGGGAGTAAAGAAGACCCTGCAGAAAGTGCGCGAGCATTTCTATTGGGTGGGCTGCTCTGAGGCTGTTCGTGAATGGTGCAGGAAATGTACAGTTTGCTCAGCCAGCAATGGACCGCACCGCAAGCCGAAAGCCCCGATGAGACAGTACAATGTGGGAAGTCCTTTCGAGAGGATCGCCCTAGACATTACTGGGCCATTCCCTGAAACCGATTGCGGCAACAAATACATCCTGGTGGCGATGGACTACTTCACGAAATGGGTAGAGGCCTACGCGATTCCCAACCAAGCAGCAACAACTGTCGCAGATGTCCTGGTGAAGGAGCTAGTGAGCCGCTTCGGAGTACCGTTGGAATTGCATTCCGACCAGGGGCGTAACTTCGAGAGCGAGCTGTTCCAGGGAGTTTGCGAAAAATTGGGAATTCGCAAAACTAGAACGACGGCGCTGCACCCTCAGTCTGACGGAATGGTGGAGAGGATGAACCGCACCATGGGCAAGTACCTCTCGAAGGTAGTGTCTCAACACCAACGAGACTGGGATCAACATCTCCCCTTTTTCCTGATGGCCTACCGTTCTGCCATCAACGAGTCCACCGGCCAAACACCAGCAAGGGTACTGTTCGGGCGAGAGATGAGGCTTCCCTGCGATCTGAGCTTCGGTTGCAAACCGGGAGAAGATCTGGCTGGGGAAGACTACGTCACCGAGCTGCGCAGAAAGATGGACCAGATTCACGAGATGGTACGGACGAATCTCCAAGTCGCCAGCGACCGCATGAAAGATCACTATGACGTCCGGGCGGACAGCGGCATATATGAAGAAGGAGACCTGGTGTGGCTGTACAACCCGCAAAGAAGACGAGGGTTATCACCAAAGCTTCAAAAAGCCTGGGAAGGGCCGTATACAGTGAGGACCAAGATAAATGATGTCATCTACCGGATCAGCAAAGTCCCGAATGGGAAACCCAGGGTGGTGCATTACAATCGATTAGCGCCTTTTGAGGGAGACCACGACCAAGATCAACAGGTGCGCCAACTACGGCCCCAAGAGGATGAGCCCTCCTTTGAAGAGTTTATGGCTGCGTATGGTGGGACCGGGAAGGCCAGATTCGGTGTGACCAGGGAAGAACAACGGGATCTGTTCGGAACACCGCCTGAATATGCGCTGGCTCATTGCGTGGCCCAGGACCTGCGGATGTCCCGGGGAATTGCCGCGGAGTTTCGGTCGAGGTTCGGCAAACTGGACGAACTCCATCATCAGGGACCGGCTGTCGGGCGAGCGTTGAGGATTAAGGAAGATGGATCACAACGGCCGCTCTTCTACCTGGTTACCAAGAGGAGGTCCTTTCACAAGCCCACCTATTTGGACCTGTGGGACGCACTACATGACCTCAGGGAGACCCTACTTAGCGAAGATCTAACTAAGTTAGCTATCCCGAAACTGGCTTGCGGATTGGACGCCTTGGACTGGAGGGTCGTGAGGAATATGCTGGAGGTCTTATTTCGCTTCACCGGGGTAGACATTTTGGTGTGTTGTTGGAATCCTGAGAGGAGTCCCCACAAGAAGACCGTGGCATGTTATTTCCACCAAACCTCGCGTTGCAGACAGGGGACCAACTGCAGATTTCTACATGGGCCTGTCAGGGACACGTTTCGGGACGAAACATCTTTAAGGCGGGGGCAGTGTAACGAAACGGCTCGCCGGCCGCGACATAAACACGCCTGGAGCTACACAAGTTCGCCTTATTGCAATTCTGGGAAGGCCGACGGGAACAATCGAGAGAGTTCGATGCGATAACAAGTTCCGCGAATTCTAGAATGATCTCCAGAAGCTTCGGGACTATTCCGGCAAACGACGAGAAGCTTCTACCTGCCATAAAAAGGGAATGTCGGACCCGAAGCAGGCCAGTTGAACCGGTGTGCGTAAACATTCGAGCGAGAGATCGGGCGCGTTAAATAAATAAACATCTCCATGTACGAATATGAATTAGGTGATTGTTAAGTTAAGTTTATAAGTGTAGTGTAAGAAATAAATTAATTAGGATAATCGCGTAGTGTTTTAGTTTTAGTCGATAGTAAAAACGTTACAATATATTGAACACTGTTCAAACAGCAAAAATTGGTTTTTTGAACGTTTTTAGCCTATTCCAGCGATTGTTGTACATGTCTGAAAAGTGTTTCGATTTAACTAAATCTCGTGGCATCCTTTCAGGAATCTCTTTCTGGGACCTTTACTTGCACACATAACTTGATTTACAATGAAGCTTTTATTATTTTATCTGTATAAATATAGTTTTTTTTTATTAAAATTCCTATATATTTTTTACATTTATATTTATTTAAAAGAAAAATTTATATCGATTTATACCAATTGTAATTGAAACAATTTCTCCTAATTACTTTATTAAATGAATCAGAAAACTAATTTAACATTAGATGGCTGAAAGTTTAAGCAATGGAATTTTAAATCATTATATGGTAACTAACGACTACTTCTAATGAATAAATCAATTCATAATAAAAATTTAATCAACCCTTATTATACCCAAGGTACAAAAAATAAATTTTTCTTTTAAATAAATATAAATGTTCTTTCACAATACAAAATCACCTATAACAAAATAATTTTTTTACAAAAGATATTTGTAAAAACCAGATTGAGAAATCAACTAATGTTAGCCCATAAAAATCACCCATTTCATCTTGTAGATTATAGGCCATGGCTCATTATTGGAGCCATAGGTACCTTAACAAGCAGGATTAATTCAATGATTTCATCAATTTAACCATAACCAATTTATTTTATAGTAATAACTAATATTTAGACATAAATTGTAAATTTTTATAACACATTCATTTTTCTTTATTATAAATAAATTTCGAAATTATTTTGTTAAATAAGAATGCCTAGTACAATGATTTCCTCTATTTATTGGCCTTTCTCTAAATAATAAACTCCTTAAAATCCAATTTGTAATTATATTTATTGGAGTAAATTTAACATTCTTTCCTCAGCACTTTTTAGGCTTAAGTGGAGTACCTCGCCGATTACTATTTTAAAGAAAGTAAAGCTGATGTCACTATTTTCAGTGTTTCTCCAGAAAATAAAACTTATTCCAACTTTTTCCTGAAACGAGATTTCAACTTACTATAAAGTGACATACTATACAATATATACTATAGTATATATTATATAGTATAGTTTATATTATTTATTCTATATAAATTACTATACTTTGATCATTTTTGGGCTATTCCGACGATTGTTGTACATGCATGAAAAGGTTTTTTGATTTAACTAAATCTGGTGACATCCTTTCAGGAATCTCATTCTGGGACCTTCACGTGCACACATTTTACCATTTTTAAAAAAGTAAAGCTGATGTCGATATTTTCAGTGTTTCTCCAGAAAATAAAACTTAATTCAACTTTTTGCTGAAACGAGATTTCAACTTATTATAAAGTGACCTACTATACGATATATACTATAATACATATTATATTGTATGTATTATATATATATATATATATACTATATAAATTACTATACTTTAACCATTTTTGGCCTATTTCAGCAATTGTTGTACTTGCATGAAAAGTTTTTTATCTAAGTAATCTGGTGGCATCCTTTCAGGAATTTCATTCTGCAACCTTCACTTGCACACATTTTACCATTTTCAGGAAAGTAAAGCTGATGTCGATATTTTGAATGTTTCTCCAGAGAATAAAACTTGTTTCAACTTTTTCCTGAAACGAGATTTCAACTTACTATAAAGTGCAGAGCGTGTTATACCTTTAAAATTAATGGCATATTTCAATCTTTTCATCTTCCTCAAGACAACGAATTTGAATTGAAATTTGTTCAGGAACGAAATTTATTCCAATCTACCTGAAAACCATAGATCTCTATTATGTGAATTTAAAACAGATGTTAATGTTTCTTAAACACTTATTTCACAGTAGAAAATCTATTTTTGGAATTTTTCAAAAATTTCACTTTAACAATTCGCCCAGAAAAAATTAGTTTCAATTTTTGACTATTTCTGGAAAGCTGTCACGAAGTAATATAGCAAAAATACCATTTTAAGTTGTAATGGTTTGTATGGTTAGTTTTGTTTGAATATTGTGGGGAAAAATGTTGGTGCATTACCCCTCTTGATGCGGAACATAACCCAATTTTTATAATTTTTAATTAGCCACTCTTAGACCCCCCCCTCCCATTGAATATAACTAATGTGGGTTCATTTGTACTTGTCGATCTATATGCATTAGTTCATTGCTAATTCATTCTATAAACATTCATTCATTGAATCAGTAAAGAACAAAATCGTGATAATCATTCATACAAGAGAATTTTTTAGTAATGTAATACGTTCTAGTTAATTACTGTAAGCTTCAGCTTGAACGTGTGTCTGACATGGAATACCATCAACTTTAATCGACTGATTTAACGATTTCCATTATGTTCATTCCTCATCGGCGCGTTACCTAATACAAACAACCTCCTAAATCTTCCAAACGATCTCCCTTTTTCAATCAATTTTTATTAAACCGTAACGTTTCATTTAATTGCGCGTTGCAACTTGAAAGAATCGTTTTTTTTTAACTGAAAAATTTCAATTATTCGCATTTTCTAAGAAATTTATTTAAGAAACGGAGAGTACTATGGTTTTCGAAGAACGCCGCAATAAATTAAAATGGTCAAGGTTTTGGAAAGTCTGATAGGTAAGCAATAAATACACGGACGTCGTAAACATCTTGTAGTAGTTGCGTAATGAAAAAAATATCTCGATTAAAGATGTTTCCATTACAAATGGAAAAATCGATGCGTCCTGAACGGGAATCCCTCCGTGTTACACTAGGGAATCCCTCTTACGAGGCGATTCTTGAAGATTTTTCTGGTATGTTTCTATTATGTAAATTGGTCAAAAACCCCAAAAAACAAAAAAAAAACAAACCGCAGACACATATTTTTATATTAATTATTATAACTTTCGAAGCGTTTAAAAGATTTTGGCGACACGTAGAAATATTATACGTCGCCCAAAAGGGAAGAGGCATATATATACGAAAGGTCAGTCAGTTCGTTATAATGCCACAGCAGTTTAATGGCGGCCGCCATTAAGTCTACCTTTATAGAACGTGTAAATTGGTCAGAGGTTAGGTATCAGGTATCATTATGAATCACTCCGTTCTATTAGAAAAAATTAAATTAAATCCTGTGTTAAAAACTGTTAAAGAACATAAAGAAAAACTTATGTTTTAGTTATAAGGTTTTATTCCAGCTAAATAGTACTCTTTCAAAATTGCGAATCATTACTTACCTGGTTAATCACTAATTATTAATCTCTACTTTTAATCATCCAGCAAGTACCTATCAAGTTTGTTAACACGATGTGTCACAATTGCATTTATTAATCACTCATTATGAAAGCGGATTATTTGCAAAGGGCATATATCATATTGTTAAACTGTGTATAGACGAATTACATTCATTTTATTTGTCGCTAATTACTAATTATAAACATTATTATGCATATTATTTTACAAGTGGCATATACTACATATTTGCGTTCTTAAACTTAAATTATAAACCTAAGGGATATTTCAGAATAAATTTAAGTAGTAGACGAGGCCATCTGCCTTAATGAAACTTTATTATCCTAAAGTTCTTACTTTGCTTTAAATACAATTTAAATTTAATAAAAAAGTCTATACCCTTAACTGTCTTACTTCGTCTTACTGTCTTACTACAATATTTCTGATGTTCTTACTCGTATTTCAGCTTTTCCAGTATTAAAGTATAACAAAATAACTTTAAAGGAAGTTCTTTTCAGTATATTTCATTTGTATTAACATTTGAAGAGCTGCCCTTGTGAATTACAGATTTTGAAGGAATTTTTAATTCATATGAAGCAATTAGTTCATGTCAAAAAATTAATTTCCAAATCATTTAGGCATTTTAAGTACTTAAAATGTAACAATGTTGTTAACCGATAACTCAGATTAAAGTCGTTCACCTAAGTCTTATCAAACTTTACCAATACGATGCATACCATAATATTATGATTATAATAAACTTCATAAAGTCCTCAGTATGCTGTAATTTATATGCAGTTTATTTAAGATAAATCGAAAATGTTTATCTTTTGTCTGACTTTGTCATACCATACTTATGTTTTCCAGCAAAGCACGTTTGACACTAAGACATATCCAAATGGCACTACATGAACTAACTTTCAGATTTACTGTTTCGATCTGATTAACTTTTTAACGGCTTCTCTTGCGAATCATACATTTTTAGACAATTTGAAACAAATTGAATTCACCCCAAAACATGAGTTTATTTCATACAAACTAATTTCGGAACCAATTTACACTCTTTGCCAGACTTCGTTTAAAATGTTGTTTGCTGAAAATTTATTAGCTACTCATGATTAGATAGCGGATTATATGCAAAGTGCCTGTGTTATATTCCTTGCATATCTTTAAGTATAGTCTGTATATAAAAGAATTACATTAATTTAATTCAATTGTCGCTAATTACTAATTGCATTTATTGAATATTTAGGCATTATTGTGCATATCTTTCACAAGTGGCATATTGGCGTCTTTAAAACTTAAACTATTAACGTAAGACATGTCTCACAATTAGTTGAAGTAGTAGAGGAATTCGGTACACTATGTCAGAAGGTTAAAGGTAAAATATGTGTTTCTGTATATCAAAAATTAGGCAAAGTATTAAGTAAAACTGTGAAGTTTTGAGAATTAGAGCAAATTAACAAAATATTGAAATGTGACATAGTAAATAATTACAACTTTAATTTTAGTTTAGAATGTACTGAATGGTTAAAAAATGGACCACTGACTTCGGTGGATGTTGAAAGAAAATTTTAAATTTCTACTTACCTATTTCTGGATAATTAGATAAGAGGCAATTTTTTTCTCTACATAATATTGAACATTTAATAATAAACTGCTAACTTCAATGGCAATGAGGGTTGCTTTAGAGGTAAGTACCTATGTGAAGTTGTGTTCGATGACGCCATTACGATTTTGTAACTATTTTGTTATTTGGAAGTAATTTTTAGTTTCTTTTGGGGTACTTTACCATTGACATCTGTGAATGTTGAGAGAAGTTATATATGTTCTGATAGGAGACCAAATTTTCTTCTACATTATATTTAACAACATTTAATAATAAGCTGTTCTCGTAACTATTTTTAATCAAACAAAAAATATCTAATTCGGCTGATATCGTTTTAATTTTGTTAGCAATAGATTCTATTAAGTAGTGTATTAATTTGTTGTAAAATTCTACATACTAGTAAGAATTGAAACACTTTTTTGCAATATAAATTAGTATACATATACCCTCTTTTTTTTCTTTTTTATTGGTAAGGTGTTTGCATATTAATTTTTTGCATATATGGCCCTAGTCCATGCATATTTTCTAAAAATTCGTTGCATATATCGCCGGTGCTTACTAAGAGTACAACTCTGAAAATCGCGGCGAAGACTATAACTTTCAATAAACGCGGCGACAACTATTATTTCTAATTGTATGTCAGGGAAAAGTATAACTCTTAATAATGCATCACCGAATAGAATTACTCTTTGACGTGTGTCAGCGAATAAAGTGATTTCTATTCATGCGTCAACGAAAACAATCGTTATTAAAAAGTACCCGGTGAAAAAGTTACTATTCAATAAGTGTCAGCGAAAATAATTACTTCTGATTCTAAGTCCGCAATAGTTATTTAAGTCACAAGGAATGTAACGACGTTTTACCATTCGAGGCAAGTGTATACGAGCCGAGGCGAAGCCGAGGCTTGTCACTTGCAGAGAATGATAACAGTCGATACACTCCGTGTGGCTTATTAGATTTTTCACGCTGCCGTTGAAAATTTCCTCATAATTCCTCAAAAAATGAAATGTTTGATTCGGTTTGGACGTACGTCATCACTCTAGCATAAGTTGACTGACATACGTCAAACTTACATATGTTAGTGCGTAACTAGGGATAAATCAACTTGATTTACTCTTTTGATTTTCCTAGGAATGTAAATGACAGTATTTACATTCCGTCGTCAAGGAAAAATAATACACGAATGTTATTTGCCATTTTCGTGCTATGTATCTATGCATATAAGAGCAATTTACAATAGCGGCAGCGTGAAAAAAATATAACTCCTAATAATGCGCGGCGATAAAGAAAACTCCTTAATAAGTTTCGGCGAAGAAAGCTATTTCAGTTTGGGTATCCACGAAGAGTATAACTCCTCATAATATAGTTTTTTGGGAAATTTTGGAAATTTAGGAATTTTATGTGACTTTTGTGTACCGACAATTTTTGAGAGTTATACTCTTCGCGGCAAATAGAGATTTTTTTTCTCAGATTGTTATCGAAGAGTTATTTTTTTCAACTTTTGGGAGTTATACTCTTCGCGGGCATGTAGAGAAAAATATTTTTTTTCGACGACTCTGATGCGAAAGTTGTTTTTTTTTTCTTAACAATTTATTGGGAATCATAGTTTTCATAGGCGATTTATGCTTATATATTTCAATTCTCTTTTGCATATAACGATATAACCTTCTCGTCTGCTCATGATTAAACAACGATTATCACTTGTCAAAGTCTTATTACATTTACAACCGTACTCCAAATGAAATTCCCCAAACTTCACAAGAGAAAATTTCTAAATCAGATAAGAGGACGTCTCTAGCGTCCGTAGGAGCCGAAGAGAGGTTCTGTGAAGCCGGTTCGATAACTCCGTCGGCGGATGATCATATCCTGGGGCAGGGTCCGTCTGCTCCGGTAATAATAAGCATGTTGGTCGTGTGCATGCACACAACAACACGGTCAACAGCCAGGGCCGCTTCTTCTCTTCTCTGCTCCCTGAGTATGCTACACTACCACCACCTCGGGCATCTTCTACCCAGAAGATGGGATAATATTCGGGCGTACACTTAGAAAAATATTGTTTAAACGGGGATTATAAAATTCATAGTGAATTCTCGTTTTTCACTCATTCGCTTACATATTTATTAAAAGATAATTTTGTCAGTCATATTGTTACAATATTTTTTGGATAATTTGTTGAAATAACGATTAAAACTAACCAAAAGTGTATTTAAAGACTAGCGGTGCATCTACTCAACGTCCACATGTTTTCATCAAGAAAACCTAACTGCATCATAGCATCGCTGTTATTAAACTGTTTTAACTTGATCACATTTTAAATTTACAGTCCTGTTAATTATTTTGGAATATCAGTGATTCGCACCAGGATATTTGATGTCTTTGGAATACTTATTGAACGGCACTAACTAATTTGTACAACAAGCTTTATAATTTTATGGGCAATCATATTTTCGATTTGCAGTTCTGTAGGTTTATTTTGTAGTCTCAGGGAGATTTTCTGATAAGAGAATCTATTTATACAAGATTTTTTTATATAATTTGTTGGGCATCAATCAACGAGGCAAATCCATAATTCCATAAGAGCGATAGCTCAGGTAAGGCAGTAGCTATCTTATCGCTACTTTATTAATTGATCCTAATAATGTTTTAGTTCAATTTAAGGAACCTCTTACAAAATTTATTATATTTCGTTTTATTACTGTTTGTAATTTTGAGACTATAATACAGTAAGTATATATACCTTTACTCCTGTTTAAGCCGCTTTTCCACTAGGGCACTACAAAATGGCGGAAAACACACTGGTTTTAAAATTTTTATTTTAACTTGCATTACCATCTTAACGGCATATCTCGCGAATTATAAACTTTGTAAGAATTTAAAAAAATAATTTTATTTCAAAATGGTTTGTTTCGCCATTGGGGCACTTTAATGAACTTTGCTTAACATTTAAAAATTTAAAAAATTTATTAGAAGAATTAATTATTAAATTATTAAAGATGAATTTATTATTAATTTATTAGAAATTTATTATTATTTATTATTATTTTTATTATTATTTAAAAATTTAGTTGTTCCATAATTAGCTCAGCTCATGTGTAAGCAGCACAGCCTCATTGATACTTTATTATTATAAAACCCTTAATTTGCTTTAAATTAAATATAACTGGTTTACCATAAGTCAATTTTTTAATGTGAAAATATCTAAAGGCGCTTAAGTAGTAAATCCTCCTCCCCTACTTATCAACGCAGTGTTGTGTAATCTACGAAACAAGTTACCGAAAATATTGTAGGAGTCTTCGTATTCGACACTCCAACGATACTTAAAATTGCATTTATCACTACATCTACAGGATGTTTTAAGTACTATTCCCAAAAAAAGCTATATATATACTTTTTTATCCTTTGTCTTACTTTGTCCTCTTAGAAACTAATACTACAATTTTACTTACACACTTGCTCCTACGTCAACTTCTCCAATAAGTAAGTTTGGCATGATCAAATGGTATTAATACGTTACAATTTTTTTAAGGATCGTTGTTTTTACTTATGTTAATTTTTTATTAGCTCCTCTTCCCAATTATAAATTGTGAAGAATTTGAATGATTGGATTCACCCCAATGGGTTATGGATTAGTTCAATCCATAAAAAGTATTTTTAACCTATTTGAGCACTTCTTAAAAATAAACAATTCCCTAATTTCATAATTTATCCTGATTGTTCATATGTAATCTGCAACCCCTTCATCCGCGCTAATAAATGAAACTTTATTATTATTATAAAGTCCGCAATATGCTATAATTTAATCAAAATTTGTTGAATGTTTTAGCAATATTTTTTATTAAATTTTTATGCATGGTTGTAATATATTACATATATAATATTATTAATATATGTTATGTTATTATTAATTAAATTTTTGAATAATTTTTACTACGAATTATTATATATTTAAAAAAATTTATCATTGGAATTACTTGTTAGCTTGGAGACAACGTTACAATTTTATTTATGCTCTTACTTCTCTTTAAGTCCTGTCAGTACCTAAGGAATATCAAATGGCATAAAATGAACTAATTTTAAAGATGTCTAAACTGTTTTATATTACCGTTTTGAGGGCACCTGTTGTAAATTTAAAAAAAAATATGGGGACATAAATTTTGAATATATTTCAAGAATATATTTTCATAAAATTTATTTTTAAACCGCTTGAGCACTTTAATGGACTTTGCTTAAATTTTAACAATTACATAATTTCATAATTTACTTATTTAGAAGAAGAAAAACCCAAAGTCTTGCCAACACGTTTAATGTAAATTAATATACCTGGTTTCCACCTCTCGCTCTCTCTCTCTCTCTCTCTCTCTCTCTCTCTCTCTCTCTCTCTCTCTCTCTCTCTCTCTCTCTCTCTCTCCTAATTAAGGTTATTAGTGTTATATTACATACAGCGCTCTGTAAGGTGGGTAGGTCAAATAAATGTCTTTGTTTTCTTTAACCTGCTTGATCTACCTCAGCCTCTGAACACCACATAAGGACCTAATTAGGCCCTAAGCGTGACAATAATACTAAACGAAACTAGAGTTGGATTAGAGTATTATATCAGTAATGACGAAGTGGAATTGACATAATTAACACATTTGAGATAATAACGAGTGCTGAGAGATCTATTGTAGGTATCCTTACCCTTTAAGGTTAAGGTTTAACCTCAAATAAAGGTTTAGATTTAAAAAGTTTTTAAACGTTAATAAAAGTTTTAAATAAGGTTATTAGTGTTAAATTAGCCGCAGCGTCCTATAAGATGGGTAGGTCAAATAAATGTCATTGGTTACTTTCACCTGCTTGATTTGCTTCAGCCTCTGAACACCACATAAGGACCTAATTAGGCCCTAAGCGTGACAATATTACAGAACGAAACTAGAGTTGGATCAGAGTATTACAACAGTAATAACGAAGTGGAATAGACATAATTAACACATTTGAGATAATAACGAGTGCTGAGAGAGTTATTGTAGGTATCCTTACCCTTTAAGGTTAAGGTTTAGGTTTTATGCGAACTCTACAAAAGCTTTGGAAAAGTGTGAAATACGTGACACATTTCTGGCAGTTTAACGTTACAAAGCTTTCGAAAGTAATACCTTTAAATCAATTACCTACAGGCGTCGCCCTATCTCTACCCGATCACTGTATTGTTCTCAGTGTAGATCGAACGGAGCAACCTGAGAAGCCCAAACACTTGAAATCTGTACGTTATCGGTAATTTCATCTAATTTATCACTTCGCCATACTCTCACTAATTACGATTCGCTCGGGGATATGGAAGCTTTCGGTACATTAAATCGTGTCGATTTTGTTTTCTATTTTTCACGTACTCGTCCTACGATCACGAAGAGGGAAATGCGTCGAAAATGAAAAAGTGTTGTTATTATTTGCGTACGGCGAGCGACAGTTTTAAGGATGTGAAAATCATCTAATTAGTATAAATGTGGGATTGAGTTGTAACGAGTTAATCAATTTGGAGAAGATGTGTGTTGTGTGTGAGTGAGAGAAAGAGAGTCGATCGTCCCGGAAGCGTTTCGCGTTTGCTCGGCTTAATTAATTCGCGCGTTATGTGCCGGAAATTGATAAATTCGATTTATCATCGACGGGAATCGCTGGATAGGAAGCGCGAAAAGGGGAAAAATAACTCCTAGAGAGAGGAGAGAAAAAATATGGAATCGTGTGAATAGCTGCGAACAGTTGACAGTAACGAGTGGCGCCGTCCTGAGGATTTCTAGATTTTCTTGTTTTTATACTTATAACTAGCTGTCATGTCACCGGTCGACAAGAAGACTTGAATAACAATTTAAAAAATCCCATAACAGGATTGTTATTTATAGTTTAATCGCATGAAGAAATGGGAACTTAAAAATTCTCCTTGTGTCCGAGTGAAGTTTCCTTTTACGAATTTAAGATTGGACGGAGAGAGAAGCGGGAAAAAAAGACGAGGGACAGACAGAGAAACGCACACACACACACACACACACACTCACAAGATTTTGATTTGTTCAGCCTCGAGACCGTTATACGTCTCTCCTATACCGCTAATTCAAAGTCTTCTTTCGTTTAGAGGACAGATAGATTTCGTAGTCAACGTGGTGGATCTTCGCAAGCTGAAAACTGGAAATATTGAATACAGTGAACCCTTCCAATTGGAACAACTCCGGAAGTCTAAAACAATTAAATTTTAAAACGAAGTCAACTCGCTCACAGTGAACCTTAAGAGCCATTCATTCAGCCAAATGAATGAATTGATACTGAAAAAATAAAACAGTAATATACGACTACCTAGTATTTAAATATTAATCATAATAAATGATATAAGATATATAATCAAAAGTAATAACGTAGTCTGCGGCATGTAGTTTACTCCGGACGATAGTAAACTGCACCGAAACCCATTACCGGCTTATCGGATTACGATAAGAAAGGGATGGTGCACGGACCATAAACAGGTAGCAAAGGAATCCGATGGGATAAATGTATACTAAAATCGTATATAAATGTAGTAACAACTAGAGCAAACAAACATTAAAAAAAATAAGTTCAGAAAAATCGGCTTTATCATCTCTTCAATTTAATACCACACTCGATACAATAGAAATAAATTCTGGATGTTGTATGAGAATACTTTCGTTATAAAATAGATTTTATTTATTGAATACCTAAATACTGATTTAAAAAAAAAAGGGTAACATATCGTTTAATGAAATTTATTTACAGATACAATAATTAGTATTCGCTACATACTAGTAATATAATAAGACTCTCTATCGAATGAGGTATCGTTATAAAGCGCTCAAGAAGCCGATTTTTCTGAACATATAGTTTTTTATTAAAATGTTTGTTTGCTCTAATTGTTACTACATTTATATAAGGTTTTAATATACATTTATCCGATCGTATTCCTTTGCTATCTGTTTATGGTCCGTGCACCATCCCTTTCCTATCGTAATCCGATAAGCCGGTAATGGGTTTCGGTGCAGTTTACACGGTGGAACCGAGGTGCGTCCCGCGGTCAGTAAAATGGCCGAGGTGCGTCCTGGCAATAAAATTTCATAGCCCAGGTCCGTCCGGCGGTTTAAAAAGGGATGGCCGATGTGCGTCCGACGGTTCAAAAAAGGACGGCGTCGGTGTCGAGTTAGGCATAATATATTTGTATCTTGATTGATTTTCCTTGCCCTCTTGCCCTTTAATATTACCGTGATAAACATGGGATTTCCTGTAATTTTCGTATTCCCTTACCTAACTATTTTTATCCTGGACTCAGCATTTTAATTCGGGGCTCAGTTATCATTTATCATTTATCATACAGGGGCTCAATCGTAGGGTAAGATTAGCGTTACCATTCGAATTTTCTGACCGCGGGGCTCAGTGGCCGGTGCCCGGCTGTTTTGACCGCGGGACGCACCTCGGCTATGGCCGTTTTGACCGCAGGACGCACCTAGGCAAGCAGAGGGTCGCGTTTATGACCGCGGGACGCACCTCGGCTGCAGCCAGTTTACACCCGAGCTTTACTCCAGTCAATCTGTCCCAAATTCATCGATTTCACGGGATAATCTTATACATGTATTTTAAGATTCTAAAAGGTATGTGGAGGGTACTAGCTGACGAATCCGTGAAAACGTACAGCTCATTTTGCTTACTTTTTTTAAACAATGGTCAAAAGTAAAAAAAAATGTTTTTGTTCATAAAACGTGTCCTTTACATTTTTAAGATCAATACTTTGAATAAAAGTTGTAGCCCATTAAAAATCCTTTAATTTGCCCTTTTACAGATTCAAATCGGTTAACAAATGGCTGAGATAATGACAAAAAAACGCCTATTTTTGCACTAATTTATAACTGTTAATAAATTTGTTATTAACATAACAACATTTAATATAACCTTTTGAAAATGAGTCATTTGATGGGTTTTTAAATTGTGCTAAATTTCAGCCAGATTGATCAAATAGTTTATAAGTTATTCTAATTGTTTATCCCATAAGGCAATTGCTTAAACAATTGTCGTTGCCTAAATAATGAATCTAGGTACATTTTTTAAGTTGAAATACATTTTTTGTGGCCTTAACTGTAAGATATACCAAGAAAACTATATATTTTTTTTTTAATTTGTTATTAAAAATATTGTTTGAAAAAGGTGTTACTTTTTAGCTAATAAACATTTAGAATAACTTCATGAGTATCCATGGTAAAAACTTGTGAGTGGGTGCATTGGATGGCTGGAGTCAAAACACACGTTATTAAAAAAAAAGAACCTTCTACGACCAATAGGAACCGAGATAGCTTTTTTTAATAAAAAATAATCATATCCCTATTGTTTATAAATATTTAGAGCTGAAATTTTAACACGTCATAAACGAATATCTTAGTTTTATGATTCCATTCATAGATTTGGTATTCACGCAACATGTAAAAAGCTACAGCTCTTTAAAGTTAACGTATTCGTGAGAAACTCCCATTTTTTAGGCAAGGAGAATTGTTTAAACAATTGCCTTCTTGGATAAGCAATTAGAATAACTTGTAAACTATTTGATCAATCTGGCTGAAATTTAACACACCTTAAAAACACATTAAATGTTTCATTTTTAATAAGTTATACTAAATGTTGCTGTGTTAATAACAAATTAATTAACATTTATAAATTAGTGCAGAAATAAGCGTTTTTCGTCATTATCTCAGGCAACAAATTAAAGGTTTTTTTAATGGCCTATAACTTTCATATGAAGTATTTTTCTTAAAAATGCGAAGGAAACGTTGTATGAACAAAAACAATTTTTTTAAATTAAATCGATATTGAGAAGAATATTTATTCGGAACTCTATTATAAATTCATCAACTTGATTGTTGAAAAATTTAGAAAACTATATCAAAAACCTAATATTAACAGAGTCAAATTATATTTACTTTCTTATTCACATATTCGGAACTACACAAAATTCGGTTATAACAGGTTGTCACTTACATATGTTCGAGTAAGTTATGTGCGAAGTGGACTGTACTTCTCAAATTGGGAATCTCGACAGCCAAATATACTAATTGTGATTTAAAATTTACATCCAAATTTGACATTATATTGTTATACTAATTACTTTTCTTTAATTTCAGCTAAGTCCGTATAATGCACAATTGCTTTAGGAACTGGTGAAAACGTAAGTTAAACATGTTTTTTTTTAAGTTTGTTCCAAAAACTATTATTATTTTAAAATAATTAAAACTGTAATTGGAAGTACATATTGAGAACATATGCTGGAACTGGACACTTTTTCGAGTAATGACTTAAGATGTCTTTGTTACTGAATATGCTAAGTACAGTATCTCAATATCCCAATTTTCACTGCATTTCCACAGAAATAAGTATTCCACAACAGCAATTAGTAGAATCTCGACAAACATAATATAGATGTTTACATCGTTTCACCATGATTTTTTCCATTTTCCAGAAAATCGCTTTAAACTATCTGATGATCTTTACACATTGATTTATTGTCAAGTAGTTAGATTTTTTGTCCAACTTTGTAGAAGGCAAGTGGCATCTTCCTTTCCAAGGCTCTGTAGATCTTGTATTGTAGAAGAGGATGACAGTATGTACTAGGTGATGAAATTTTAGTCTATTTGTATTCATTAGAATATGCATTTTATATGACGCTATTTTGTCTATCTGTATTTTGCGACAAGGTAAGGATCTGCATATCCTGCTGCAACCCAATCCAATCGTACAGGTTCACTTTCTGCGCCTGCGCCTTGCTCACTGTCCATGCATTCGTTTTGTTCTTTTTTCTGTCAGACTCGTTTTCATCTTAATCCTCTTTTATTTTTTCTAAGATCTGAATACGCAACATTTGACTTAATCCTTCAGGATCAGTCTGTTAGACTGTTAAATTCCTAATTATTTCTCTTTATTATTGGCTGCATTTTCTTGCTAATTGGTAACACTAAATATAATGACACTTTGTGTAAGATTTACCCTGTTACTTCAGACACTTCCCACCCATTCACAGACAGCTCAGTTAGAGCGTTTTTACAAAATTTAGTCAATGTATTGTATCACTACTGACAGAATTAAAATTTTAGTGAAGTATACTGCGCCGTCATGATTATCACTGTCATCATTGACAGAGGCGCTTCTAACATCAGAAACCACCGCCCTGTAAATCACAAAAGTTACACTTACATATCAACGAAACGTCTGCTATTCCTTAGACGTATTTTCATGACAAAAACCGCTAGTGACGACAGTGATAAATCATCGTAACATTGTATGTACAAAAGTGATATTAATATGTAGCCACTTATCGTCGTTTCATCATATTGTAATAAATGATGCACTACGGTGGTTATAAATTAAACAATTTTCAACTTCTTACATCCAAGATGACCGATCGTAATTTAACAAGGCGACGGGTTATTAAGGCGAGTCCTCAATGATAGAGAGAGGGAAAAATATTACTGATTACATTAATAACGAACGTATAAGATCGAGCAAATTAATGTCTGGTCGTGTGATTTTAGAAAAGTGGTTTGTGACAAATTAGCGGTACAGATTAAACTTAATGTAATTTAACATTAATGGCGGCCAATTTACAGATAATTTGTCATGCGTAATTAATACAGTGAATTAGAGCAAATAGCCTTGTGACTAGATATATATAAATGTTTATTGTAATTAACAAATTTTGCAAATTTTAATCTTCAATTCACTGTTTACTGTAGAGAATCGATATTTCTTTTTATATTTTATTTAAAAAAAATATTTATTAACGAAATCAAAAATATATTATATAACCGGTCTCTCAACATCAACTTGCTTCTACGTTTCGTTCACTGCTACGTTTACTTAGTTTCTCTGTGGAATATGGACGCTCAAAGGAACACATTAAGACGGTTGGAAGCATTATAAATGTGAATATATAGAAGACTGTTGAGAATATCCTGAACGGATCATGTACGCAATGAGGAGGTTCTTATACAGCTCAATAAAGAAAGAGAGTGACCTACAGATGTAAAAAGACGAAAAGCTGTCTACCTGGGCCATATCATCCGGAATAGTAGAGCAAAGCTCTTGAGATTGATCATTGAAGGGAAATTAGAAGGCAAAAGAGGACTTGGAATGTAGTTTGAAGACTCTTAGACATAGAGTAGAGTGTAGAGTATGGACTTCTACACTATGATGAGGACTTGGAAGACGCAATCATCCATGGTTAAAAAATATAAGAGATTGGCCTGACTTGGACTCACATGCACTATTTCGAGTTGCACAAGATAGACATTACTTCGTCGAGATTATTGCCAACCTTCATACCACAAGGAGAAGAATTAAAATTTCCCACTTTCCGCCCTTTAAACGGTCATTCTCGCCTCCATCACGACCACGTATACTCGCACCCCACGACCGAACACCCCTTTAACGTCATTACGGTGGTAACTCGAAGTTTCCCGTCGTCTCCCACGGGATCTGCGTTTACCTTCCAAGTTAGTTCTCGTCAAGTTTCGACGTACCACGCGAAAAATTAAAACCGCACGCTAGTCGGCGACGACGACACGTATGGAAATCGAAGGGAATATTCCGGAGGGGAGGGTAATGGAGACTGTATCGACAGGAGGGATTTTACTGGGGTGCGGTGGAGCCTAACCGTGCGTTTTATGGAAAGGGAATGGGATAGAATGGAAACGTGTTGCTAGGAATGCTAGGTTAGGTTTATTGTCTAGTATACGAGTTAGAGTGATGGTTTTGGTGTAACTTGACAATAATCGAAGAAGGTTAATACCATTACTTGCTGTGATTGTAACAATGAATTTAATCGGTTTAACCCCTCCTTCCCCATATGGGTTAGCACCACATTTCCTTTAATAATTTCAAATGTATTGGTTTCTCACTTTGAAGTGTAAGAAAATGGAAACTGGAAAACTAGTTATGGAAAACGTTAGATTCCAAAAGTAAATTGCAAATTAATCATCTCTACACAAACTATTAAAACGAAATATTGTCACACGCCTGAGGACCTAGGGTCCAAAGGGGGTGCTGGGGTGGGGGGTGTAGCTCGGTGGAGACTAAAAAGAAGACATGGTGAAACAGACAATATTTATTGGTGCAATAAATATAGGGGAGAAAACATCATAAAACAAAATTAAGGCAAATGAGCAAATGGCAAGAAGTGAGAAAAAGGTCAAAGGGAGGTGGTTGCTTACTGTTGGATGACGAAGGGCAGCAGGCGCGAGGCTCCTCCAATTAGCGGCATGCCGAAAGGACGGGCTCCCAGACGGGCAGCGTGACGTGATACTAGGTGACTGACTAACTCCCTGATCGTTATGATCCCGCCGTATAAATATGTGCGGGATGTTTATAAACGTGATGTCGTACCTGTCCGAGAGTCGTATCGTCCTTCGGTCTAAGGTCGCCTCGGTGCTGAATACGCTTAGACGTCGACCTATTTTCGCTAATTGGGGCCGCATCGCGACAATATTGCGAAGATACTGTTTCTTCTTTTGTTAAGTATACCAAAAAATAACATAATTAAGCCTAATTTGAAGTCATCAAGATATAAAAATTCATATTTCAAACAATAATACCAGCTCTCATTCTGGTGTTCTTATTTGACTTAGGGATGCCTTAACTTGAAATAATAATTTCCATAGTAAAAAATTCTGAATTTTTACAAGTTATTTATAAAAATATGTCATTACGATATTTTCATTATTAATAAACAAAACTCATATTTCCCAATCAATATGATCTGATATTGATCTATAGATAAATTGATGTCACATGATGATCTGTTTTTCTGTAAACAATCAATCAATCAAGCTGCCTATCCACTCAATGGATGTTGGCGACCACATGTTGGAAATAATCCCTGTCTCTGGCTGCGCTGACAAGCTCTTCTATCGTTCTTAATCCGGTCCAGTGTCTGATATTCCTTGTCCATGACATCTGTTTTCTCCCAATTCCTCTTCTGCCGTCTATTTTCCCTTCCAAAATTATTTGCAGCAACTGGTATCTGTCGTGTCTAAAAATGTGACCAAGGTAAGCCGTTTTTCTTCGTTTAATAGTTGTCAACAATTCACAATTCTTATGGACTCTTCTTAATATTTCTTCATTGGTTACCCTGTCTGTCCAAGGTACTTTTAATATGCGTCGGTAAGTCCACATTTCGAAAGCCTCTAATTTAGTGATCATGTTTGCTTTCATAGTCCACGACTCCACTCCGTACAGAAGTACTGACCAGACATAGCATTTTGCATATCGGATTCGTAGGGTTATATTCAGGTCTCGATTTCTAAGAATTTTCTCATATCTCATGAACGCTGTCCGTGCCATCTCAATTCTGCATCTAATGTCTTTCTCCGAGTTCCAGTCTGTGTGCAGCCAGTGCAGCCAACTTCCCAGATATTTATATTGGGCTACTCTTTTTACATTTTGATTATTAATCTTAATTTCGGCGTTTGCATATAACTGTTTTTTCCTGCTGATTATCATAAATTTAGTCTTGTTGGCGTTTATGTTTATCCCGGACTGGTTGTTGTTTTCACTTAAACGGGTACACATCTGTTGGAGTTCTTCAATATTATTAGCAATAAGGACAGTGTCTGCATCTGTGTCATCTGTAAACAGCAGTACATATTTATTTATTTATTTCTTCTTCTTCTTCCTGCTATGTATAGGCATCATTGCCTGTTTTTCTTCACATCCTTGCCTCTGCTCAGTCACCTGGGAGGTTGTCACTCCACCTTTTCCTAGGTCTTCCAAGGCTTCTTTGTCCTGCTGGTGATTTGTCCCTTGATATTTTCACAATTCGTTCTTCCGGCATGCGGTCAATGTGCTCATTCCATTTTATCTTTCTATCCAGTACCCAGTCATTGATGTTATCTATCCCGCATGTTCGTCTTGTGTTTTCACTTCTTTCTCTATCCATTAGTGTTCTTCCCGCTATTCTTCGAACTATTTTCATTTCTGTAGTCTCTAGTATCCGTTTTGTTTTAGAAGTCTCAGGTCGGGTTTCTGCTGCATAGGATAATATAGGTCTGATTGCGGTCTTGTATATGCGGGCTTTGGCTTCAGTTCGAATGTGTTTATTTCGCCAGATTGTGTCATTTAGGTATGCTGCTGCTCTTGAGGCTCTTGTAGCTTGGTTTCTTACTTCCGTCTCCACGTCCCCGTGTCCAGATATTTCGATTCCCAGATATTTAAATTTCATTTCCTGTTGTATTATTTTGTTATCCACCACAAGCTTACATCTGATCGGTGTCTTGGAAGTAACCATTGATTTTGTCTTTGCCGCTGATATTATCATATTGAACTTTTTTGCTGTTTGTTAAATTGGTACAGTTAGCCTTTGCAGATCGTCCTCGTTCTCCGCCAACAGTACCGCATCGTCCGCATAGCACAAGATTTTGACCTCTTTATTTCCCATTTTGTATCCTCTTAGTTTGCGTACTTGTTTTATGATTTCATCCATCACGATATTAAATAGGAGCGGGCTGAGAGAGTCCCCTTGCCTAATGCCATTATTTGCAGGTATATGTTCAGTTAGGTCACCATTTATTTTTGCTTCGATCGTATTTTTTGAATATATATTTTCGATTAATTTAATGACATTGTATGGTATCTGTCTATCATAGAGAAGGTGTATTATATCTTTTAATTGTACTCGATCGAAGGCCTTCTGCAAGTCAATGAAACACATGAAGGCCGGTCGATTATATTCGATCGATTTTTCCGTTATTTGTCTTATGACAAAGATTGCGTCCGTGCAGGATCTTCCCGATCTAAAACCCTGTTTTTTATCTGCTGGTGAGATACATTCATTTATTTTATTTGTTATTATCTTTGTGGTTAATTTCAGCGTTGTGCATAGTAGATTTATTCCTCTATAGTTCTCGGGCATTTTTTTATCTCCCTTTTAATAGTGGAATCGTAATGCTATTTCTCCACTCATCTGGTATTCTGTGTTTGGCAAATATTTTTTTGATTAAGGTTGTTAGTTGTTGGTTTAGCTTCTCTCCTCCATATTTAAGTAACTCGTTGGCGGTGTTGTCCGGGCCTGGGCTCTTTCTGTTTTTTAGTTTTTGGAGTGCTGTTTCTATGTCTTCCTTTTTTATATTAGTCTCATCACTTATTACTATCTCTGGTGTATTTGGCTCGGTTTCGGTCTCTTCTTTCTTGTATAGTTCCTCTAAGTATTTTACCCAGGTATCTCTTTCTACGTGTCTGGTACTGATGAGTTCATTTGCTTCTGTTCTCTGATTTCTTATTAATCGCCAGATTTGTTTTTGTAACCCATAGAAGTCGCTTTCCATTCTTTTGGAGAAGGTTTCCCAGTAGTTGTCTTTGGTTTGTCTCACTAGTGTTTTTGTATCGTTACGGATTCTCTTGTATTCTTCATATGCTTCTGCTGTTTGTGACGACATGTAGTTTAAGTACGCTTTCTTTTTCTTTTTACACTGTTCTTTGACCGTGTTATTTCAACCATACTTATTTATAATTTATTCAAAATCATCCAACTTGTCAGAAAACATAAATGTGAAAAGTAGGAGTAAATCAGCTTGTAAAGGTGTAGATGGCAAAATTGGTGTAGAAAAGTTAAAAAATTCCAAAATATTCTATTTACAAAATTCAAAAATCTTTATAAATATTGTAGAAAAAAATAGGAGATGTGGCTTAGTATCTAGAGTGAATATGATGACAATGAGGATTTTCATCAGAAATTTTATCGGTTCAAATATAGTAAACTAGTAAATGTAAACACGTGCATTTAAGAAGAAAGAATATTTAATTATTCGTTTTGCAAATAGTTTTAATAATTTCTTCACTTGCCTTAATTTAATAACATTACTATTAATTGTGCTTCAGTTCCATTAACTGTGCTTTTTAATCGCACAATATAAACTGTTATTATATTTGTAATTGTTGTTAAATTAAATACATAAATATGTACCTACATATTTTTGTATATTTACATGCATATACGTATACTACATAACGTACAAAATCATATGTATGTGATAGTCCTTCCCCAATTATTTTCCCCCAAAAAACTAAAGAGACACAAATTATTAAGAATTAATAATAATGTTCATCTGTCTCAAAACATGTGGATCCAGTGATACATGCTCCAAAGAGGAAAAATGCTAATTAATGAAATAGTAATAACAAATAATTACAAATTAAAAGTAAATAACAGAGTAGAGAATGAAATAAGGAGGATGTGAAACAAAATAAAAAAAGGCCATAATGAAAAATGGTTAAGAATAAGCTGAGACTGAGGCTGAGAGAATTGTTAATTTTTCTAATTATTGAAGTGTTACTGGTCTTCAATGTGAACCTATTTGAAATAGTAGTTATCCGGCACTTTGGTCCTTAGTCTTCCTAACTACATCTACACCACTTAAATATTTCTTCTGGTTTTGTATTCATTTTCTTTTATTTTTTATAACTTTTCTTTTACACAATATGAAATTGCACAAAAAAAAAACAATTTTTGTCAGTTTTATCACTAATCTTATTGGTGTTTTGTTAACTTTGATTTTAGAAGACAACCTGTTTTCAGGATTTCCCAAATAAATGTCGCCAACGTTTCTTTCTATTTACAGGACATCGTCAGTGCTATAATGTGTTGTAGAAATACAATGGTGGTTAAAGTTACTATATACATGTAACACTTTATGAGATAGTTTTATTCAGTTAAATATGTTAGATCGTTTAAACCAAGGATGTGAAAAGATTGTATTAATATGTTATCGCTAAGAACTATAAATTATATTTACTAATTAAATTAATATTAATTTATAAATAAAATCATTATAAAAGCGTTATCGTTAATAACAGCTCTCCTCTCATATTCAATGGTTTGGTTTCCTACGAAAGTGAGAGAGACGTGGCACAAATTATCTGATATAAGTTACGACATTATATGTTCATTGTAATTTTAACCAGCATTGTATTGCTGCAACACATTAGAGCCCTGATGATGCCCTGTAAGTAGGACGAAACGTAGGCGAAATTAAAGACCTTTTTGAAAGGTCTGTCTTATTTGGGGAGTCCTGAAAACTGACTATCTTCTCTGACTCATCCCCATGAACGTATTACATTAGTTTCGTTTACGTTTTCCTTGTAATTATTTTGCTTGTCACTGGAAGGCGATTTACTGCCAACATCATTGATTCCATTTGTCCTCTTACATCTATTACTTAGATAAATACATTTACATATGTAATATAACAACAACAAATTTCAATGTCCATACTTCGAAATAAGAATCCAATCATCGACATGGAATAAATAAAAACTTTACTTGATGGAGATGTGTCAGTGAGACTGAACAAATACTCTAAAAACCAATGCACTTAAGGAAGTTCCCTTTAGGGCAATTTTAGATAAAAATGTTTCAAATAAAGGGTATATGCATTACACAGCTGACTTAAGTTTTGAGATTTAGTATGAATCGCCAAAATCGTTTTATAGAAAAGTGTACAACAAAATAAAAAATAAAAAATTTGAGAATAAAATGCCCTTTAAGACATTTTTAGGAAAAAATATTTTAAAAAGTTAGTTTAGCCAGTTATCCCCATTTAACTTATAAAGAAGTCATAAATAAAATAATTGCAATATTCCAAGTACCTACAACAATGTAGAGTATGTATAAGGGCTCCTATATAGAATATGGTTACCTATAATATTTTTGAACTTAAGAAACCACATTGTACACCACAAAGCCAGTATAGATTCGCAAAGAAATCCTGAAAAGAGTTTATCCTAATATTATTGGTTTTAACGTCAGAATAATTATATTTATGTCTACTTCTATACATTTGTAATGAAAATTACATTAGCTACAAGTATTTAATTAAGCAAAATTATACATCTAAGTGAAATAATTAGAATTTGTGGCGTTTATTTTGCGTGAATTTAAATATTCTGTTCTACCTTTTTACCATTTTGTAATGGAAAATTTCAAAGGAATCTTGCCATTTTTTTGACTACGCACTAAACTGTTTGATGTAATTATATCAATTTTAATCTACTCTTTGTTGAAATGACTTATTGATCGGTAATTGCTAATGATTTCAATGAATCCTACGGTGAAGGAACCGGCAACCTTACATTTTCCTTCAAATTCATACATTTCATTTAACTGCCTTTAATTTTTAATCAACCTATCTGATTTAATTACATGAGTGGTAATCTACTTTATTGTAGTGTTAATTAACTATATTATTCTTTAAAAATCGCATTTAAATTCAAGTAATTTTACTGTGAACGAAACTGTAAGTTTTATTTTACTTCAAATTCAAACGTGATTCATTCTACACATCCGTCTATTTTTGCCTCTCTTATCAGTCCCAGCAACAACGAAGTAATTTTTTGTTCGATGTTTTCTTACGTTTGTAGCGAACACTGACTGGTACTTCCGAACATTCCATCATTAGTGCGTGTAAATCGTAGGTGATCGGGTCGGTTTTAATTATCGGACGTGCCTTTTTGGATGTTCCTTTAAAATGTATCCAATTTTTTGAAAAAGTGCTATCGAAGGGCGCGGGACTGTCCGGAAATTGATGTTAGTGTAAAGGTGATTATTTTTTTAAACTCAATGCTAAAGTTTGGAGATTTTTTTGATCTACTCCATTTGATTCATTAGATACTTGTGATTTGATTAGTTCATTGAATATTGATTACTTCTATTTTAATGTATGTTTTCTTCTAGCATTAATGAATTATCTATTCATAGTTTGTATTGTGAACAAAACGGCGAAGTTGTATTGTACTTTAAATTCATACGATTTATTCTACACATTTCTTGCCTCTCTTATCAGTAGTTGTGTAACAACGAAGTGGTTTTTGGTCAGATTTCTTTACTTGCGCCCTGAGCAAACATTTCGCTAGTTTGTCCGAATTATTCTGGTGTTATAAACTTAATTTTGCGTTTTAATCTTTGACTATCGGACGAGAATTTTTGGCGATTTCTTTAAAATTGTGTCTTCGACGCTTGGGAAGAGTGAATCTTTTGAAACGTTCCCGCCGGACAAATTTTTTTGCTGAATTTTATAATTAATAATGTATTTATTTTATGTTAATCTACAATTTATAATTATTTGATTAATTTAGTCGTCTTCGTATTTTTGTAATTGAACTAATGTGACTGTTCTCTTAGTAAAACCCCCTAAGGCAACTAGTATTTTATAACAGCGTTATATTTCTTTATATTGTTTTATGTAATACTAAACTGTGATAAACTAATAGTTTCATTAGGTGTTGTGTGGGAGAACAATCACATTAGTTTTATCTGGCCCTGGGCATCTTTATATTTTTCATTGATATTAAGGTGATTTATGAATAATGTTCTTATTATTGTTTCAGATAGTGATTAGTGATCCTGGTGGCAGGGGCGTAGCAGGGCAGTTGCCATCATGCCGACGTGCCATTGTCAAATGGTAAGTTTCGTTTAAAACTATTTTGTAACACAAATTTTATTTTAAAAGCGTGGAAAACTTATACGAAATATCCGCATTTCCTTTTCGTTTTTAAGGAAAAAGTGTCTGCTCTAATACTAATTTCCTGTTAGTTTCTCCAAGGGACTTTTATTACAAAAATCAGTCGAAACTGGTTTCAATTTTGCAATACTTTTGAAATTTTAGTATACATCTTTTACTAGACTTTGTATGACAATTTTCGATAGATTATTTACAACGTGTTACTTCCATCTATTCAACACATTCCTACCAGAGACGGAACATAAGAATAATTGTTGTATATGTTTAATTATGTAATTGTTTTATAACATAATATTAAAACTTATATTATATAAACAGTTTGATGGTGCTTAATTTCTTTTATTGCATCTTCAGGTGAGTATTTTCGTCGACAATGGCACAGAACTTCAGATGAGGGCAGATATATAACATAGTAGCAGCTGTTTGCAAGGTGAGTTATTTTTTAAAACTCTTTTAAAATATTTCTTGTAATATTTTCAACAGTAATTTTTCAGGTAAGACTTTCAGGATCTTATTATAATTGAGTTTTTAATATATTTTTAATTTTATTTTCAGATACCAGTCATGTTGGCAACATGGACAACATGGAAGAGGTCAAACGCAGTCATCTTTCAAGGTTGGTGTTTTTTAATTGATTTTGAAAACTATTTTATTTTTTGTCTAACTGAATGTGATTGATGAACAAAATATGCCAAACTGCCAAATCATAATATTACTATTTGAAAATAGGTTGGTTACTAGTTACTACATATTTCGGCCCAAAAACTTTTACAATTCTTGTTGCACACTAAGTAAATTATTATTTAGTTTGTTGCATAACGTAAGTACAACTATTAAACGGGTATGATTTTCAGTAATAGTGGTTGCACCGATTTCAACACCTAATAGCAAGTAGCAGTGTTGCGGTCTTATTTTATCAAATGCAAAAATGTTCGCAAATTGCTTGGGTACCTCCCTTTATACTTACACTCCTTTGACTTATTACAATTTGTTACTTTGATTTATTACAATTGACTTATTACTTACATTATTTCTATAGTGTTACGCTACTGCTATATTCTATTTTGTTTTCTGTATCAATATATTTTAAACTATACGAGTACTGCAATATATTCATATTGCATTTAGGCTAAGATCTATAAAAAAAAACTACAACTAAATATTACAAAAATATCTACATTATTCAGAATTCTTAGAAGAATTTCTGGAATCCCCTTTCTAAAGACTCCAGACTTTTTGTTGTTTGTAATTAAATAAAAATAACTTGGGTGTTTGCGAAAGCCTTCTAGGTTACTCACTTACTTACTTTTTTACTTACTTAGAATCGTCCTGAGACCATTTAGTAGCTTCTAGATATTTACAGAGGTCATCAGGAATCATCTAGATCTAGATCATTTAGAATTTTTATCAGAAGCTTGGAAACCAAAGAAAATTTTTTGCAGACTCTCCTTATCCTCTTATGTTTGTAGGTAGGTATGACCCGATGCTAATTGGAATCTTCTATATTTTTACCACTGTCATCAAGAAACGTCTATCTCATTTAAAATTATTAGGAACTTCCGAAATCTTCTTTCTAGAATCTTGAGATTTTCTTAGGTTTGTAAATAAAACGAGAAAGCTTGACGTTTCCAAAAAAATCAGTCATCAGAAAGCAACTAGGTCGTTTAGAATTTTATAAACAAGTTGACTAATGTTTCTCCGCGAATCTCCGGATTTTCTATGTTCGTTACTGAAAAGAAGATGCTTGGTATTTCTGAAAGACTTGTAGATTCGTACCGAGGTCATTTAGAACCTTCTATCTTCTACGAAAGTCTTCAGGAAACATAGAGCTCGTTCAAAACTTTTAGGGAAACTTCTGGAATCTTTCTTCTAGAATCTTCAAAATTTCTTATAATTGTAAATAAGACGAGACGGCTTACCGGTTTCGAAAGGCTTCGATATTCGTCCTGAGACGTTCTAGGAACATATATATTTTAGCAAGGTCAGCAGCAAGGATGTAGATCTTATGTAATTGTTATAGGAAACCATTTTTTTACATCAAACTTAAATTTTACGCCAAAATATTTCTAATAAAAGTAATATTCATAGGTATGTAAAATACCCTACAATATGAAAATTAGCAGAAATGCTTCTACGACGAAAAACCTAGAAATAAAGTCAAAAAGTCGGATATAAAGAACCATGTAATTTGAAAAACTATAAAAACCCTACTGCAATAAAAAATACTTGATGGAGATGTATCAGTTAGAATGATCAATTATTACTCTATAAACCGATGCACTTAAGGAACTACCCTTTAGGGCAATTTTGGATAAAAATGTTTGAAATAAAAGTTATAGGCGTTAAATAAGCTATGAGATTTGGTATAAATCTCCAAAACCGTTTCAAAGAAAATTATACAACAAAATAAAAATTCTTAAGGGTAAAGTCCCTTTAGAAGAGTTTTAGGTAAAAATATTTTAAATGAAAATTGTATACATTTAATATGTTCATTCAAATATAAAGTTTAATGAAAACATCCAAAGACTTTTTGAAATTTTTTTGAGGAAGTGGAAATGTTCAATAGTGCCCTTTAGTGAGGTATTACAAAAAAAAAATTAAATACGAGTTGTAGACATTAGTTAGGTCAGTTCAAATTAAAATTTGGTAACAATTGGTATAGCCGTTTTGGAGAAAATTAAGAAAAACTGAAAATTCACACAAGTAGAAGGCCCTTCGCAGAAGATCGGTCAAGATAACGCAAACTGCAATCAATGAGAATTGAATAGCAAAGTAAACATACAAAATTAAAAAAAACGTTGTGTCAGTTTTTGAGACAATCCAAAAAAACCTTAAAAAACTTAAAAATTTCGAGTAAAATGCCCTTTGCCCTCAACTGATTCTGATGACATTTATGTGGTATCAAGTTTTTAGGAAACCCAGCCTAGATACAAAATTATAACTTTCCACTAATTATAGTTTCTGAGGAAACGTTGACCACATACTCATATACATACACACATACATACATACATATACACACACAGAGACATGTTTCCAAAAATATGTCTCTCAAACTCGTGAGACCCCAAAACGTCCAGAAATGCCAATATCTTAAGTTCCGAAAATCAGCACGATTACAATACTTTCTCTTATTATATGGGTTCCACATATGAAAATGTATAATGTAGTCAAAATTTGACATCTCCATTTGACTTTGAATTTATTCCTTTGTTTCTCCTATTTCAAACAAAGTCAGAGATACGAGATTAACACGGAAGTCATATGCGCAGTCGCAGTAAAGAAGTGGTTGATTTCTGATTGACGAAAACTCTGGCGACAACCTAAACTTTTTGGATACACACCACGTTTCCACCAATCAAAGCCAACTGTTACTCATCCGCTACTCTGCTACTGCATGAACCATTTCCGTGTAAATCTATCATTTCTGACTAAAGGTCAATATTGTTGATTTCATTGGTACGCAATGAGCAATTGTAGAAGATTATGTTGGAACGTCTAACTGTTTTATCGTCTCAATTGCTCGTTTTGTGTTTATTGCATCAAATGCCTGATGAATGTCTAAAAACAGGATACAAGTGCTAAAGGTTCCTAAGATAATAATCGAAATAACTCATAAGTCATAAGACAATGTTACTCTGAGGCAGCGCATAATGTCTTATTTAGGTCTTGCTTGGATCTGAACGTCTGAGGGCCAAAATAAGATGTCATTAACACGTCTTTAAAACGTCATTTTGATCTGAGCTTATGGTGACCAATACAAGACATCCAGCGATTACGTCTTATTTTATTTTTCTTATGGAGCAATATAACATATAATGTTTATTCTTGGATATTATAGCATACACTTTGAACTTTGTATTTATATGGGAACAAGATGAATCATTCAGTTTCTTTCCTCTTACCATACCTCAATACAAATACAAAATAAAAATTTCCCAAAACCCTTTTTACCTCTCAGTCTGGTCCCTTCTTACAATTTTCTCTCCAGTTGTTTCTCCACAACCATCGAAACAACGCAATCCCTTTTAAGTCTTCGTAATGTTCTCGCTCGGAAAGAAATATTCTAACCGTCTCTCCCTTTCTCAGTCTCTCAGTCTCCGCTCCTCGGTGGATGTCTCCTATAACGGCGCGAATGTCGCGTTTAATATGTAGAAGGTTGATTTGCTTTGCAGATGATCCCGTGCAGAAGTCGGGACGCGGTCAGAAACTGGAAGGGATCGCGAGGTTAACCTCGTACGGGCCGAACTTCGGCTGGTAATGCTATTGAGATGTAATTGCGTTAAGGTGAAAGTTACAATAGAAGGTACACGGATGAATGGCGACATGTACTCCAAACATATTCGTTGACGAATGGGATTCAGTGTACTTTTAGAGGTTTAGAATGAATGAAAAGGGACGTTTAGTTCGAAATGGGTTATATTAGAGATGAGGCTATTTGGACTTATATTCTTTTAAATTCAACTAGAGTGGAGTGGCGTTCAAATTGAAAAGGGATCGACGCAGGAACGCTTTTTGAGATGGAGCCTTATTGCGCAGGCGTTTGTATCGACAACACCCATAGCCCCGCACAACCCAAAATAAATGAAACATCACCGTAATATTTTGTAAAATTTCTAGTGTAATGCCCGTTTACACTGGTTCCCATTAAATATTTACTGACACTTAGTAACTACATGAAACGTCAAAGTTGTGGCAGAGAACAATATAGAGTCAGTTAGTTGACAACACGTAGTTAAACTCGTCAATTAATCCGGTTAGTAGTGGTTAGATGTAAATATATATAACATAAAATCGATTTTTCTGATACCGAAGAAGATGGCTATTTGGGTATATTTGTTGAATTTGGCCGTCTTGGCTTAAAAGCATTCACTAAAATGATTACCATTATTAAATAGTCATAAATATTGATAGTACACCTACCTTAGTAGTCCAAATGTTTTTACTTTCTCATAAGGGGTAGGTACCCATATAATAAAAGAAAGTATTGTAACGTTTATTTTTAATTTATTTACACTGTCCTAATTACTATACTACCTACACACTACTTAATTTATCTTAACTAATTCCCAACTAATTAATAAATTTATATCACTCTTAAATGTAATTTATTTCACTGGTCCGTCTTTCGCCTTATTTATTCACTGGCGGCTTCACGTCTAATCTCATCTCCGACCGCAAACCCGCTTATATACACCTTAATTGTATTGGGGATAGATCCAGGTCATTCCTTTCTCAAATAATGTTTACTTAGAAACGTCCAGAAAGGTCTAGGAGGTAATAAATCATCCCTTCTTTAATAAGATGTTGGCGGCAGGCTCGAGACGGTTTTTATTGCTCAATTAGCGTAGCGGCGTTCTTTTGAGGTAAGCCGCCTTCCGATAAGAGTCAACACGTTTCGCACTGCTGTTTACATTTCGCGTTACAGTATTGTAAACGTGCTGATTTTCGGAATTTGACATATTGGCATTTCCGGACGTTTTGAATTCCCCTGAGTTCGAAAAAACATGTTTTTGGAAACATGTCTTTGTATGTATGTTGTGTGTATGTGGTAAACGTTTTCTCAGAAGCTTTAAACAGTGGAAAATTGAAATTTTGCATTTAGGCTGGGTTCCCTGAAAACTCACAACTTCATAAATTTTATGAGAATCATTTAAGGTCAAAGTGCACTTTCCTGATGTGAACTTTCATTTTTTCTCAATTTTCTCCAAAACGGCTTTACCGATTCTTACTAGATTTTGGATTTGATCTGACCTAACTAATGACTACAACTTTTATTTGAAACTTCTTTTTACAAAACTTCCCTAAAAGGCACTTTAATAATGTTGCCTTTAAATTTGGTCCGGCCATGTGAGAAACTTTGACGATATTACACATCGCCATTTTTTTGAAGAAATATCACCTGACTCGTTTTAGCCTCCCTTTCTGTTGAATTAGTAATTATTATACAGAGTCATTCATTGTTGATGACAGGTTATGCGTTTACGGAGAACGAAACATAATATTATTTATAAAATTTTACTTCTTGGGTGATTTTTCTATATCTTACCGTTTGTATTGGAAAATATTATATATAAAATGATATTTTATAGGAGACACCCTGTATATCGTTGCATTTTTCGCACTATTGCTTTCCGATTTTCTTTTATAAATTTTATATTTATAGTGTTTTATTTATATTATTATATAGTGTATAATATTAATATATAATATCATATATTTATATTATTATTATTATAGTATTATTTATAGTATTCTATAAATACTTCCCTAAGCATTTCTCCAGCGAATTTTCGAGAAATTAATTATTTTTTATGCAAAACATAACTTCAATGAAATGTTTATTACTGCGGTACTCTGTAGAAAACTGAAATTTTGCATAAATTGTACTAATGTCTTAAGTATTAGTTATGTCTAAAGAAATGCATTAAAGACTTCACAATTTATTATTTTACCAATAGGTACAAATATTCACAAAAACGATTTTTTTACTTGAACACCCTGTATATTGTCGAATATCCCGAAAGAGAGTTAAAGCTCCTTTCAACTGATATACCATATTCCTATACCAAAATAGCCAGGTTTCTGAAATAAAAGCAAGTCTCTGTAATTAGTGGTTTATTAGCAAGAATTAGGTTTGATAACAATGTTATGGAAGGCAATAATTATTCATATGAAGTGTTGATGAAATGGTTTATTCTTCATGATCAGTGTGATCAAAATATATCAAGAACATGAAGAGGATTTAACGAAATGTATGCAGAGGAAATTTGTACGATTACAAAATAACTTCATCAGGTATGGGTCAAATCTGGAAACAAAAACGAAATTTACTGAAACCTGTAATTTTGTAGATTTCCTTATTAAATCCCATAAGTGATTATTAATGCACGATATTGTATTTCCTATAGAGTTTATGTCAAATACGTCGATTTGACTGGCACATTAATTAATATTCTGTCCCATTAATAAAACACGAAAGTTGCCAAATCTAAGAATTGTTCAACCGGACCTATGCAGTCTCATAAAGTAATTTTCCACTAACTATGTCAGTAGCGCTGTTGGTATTTTAATATTACTATCATGATTTTTTCGTTGCGAGAAACGAAAATGTACTTATATTTTGTGCACGAAAAATGAATGACACTCCCATTTCTTTTTGAATTTTGCTTTAGAATGTATTTTTTGGGATGAGTATTTTTTATAACTTTATAAATTATTATTATTATTATCTTTATAAATTTTTAACCCACTCTATGAACAAGGCCAATGAGTAATACCTACTTCATATCTTAAAACCTATAAGTAATTACTATTGAAAAATATTCAATATTCATACATTTATGGGGAAATTCGTAATATTAAATAGTAACGAAAAATGCACAACAGAATCCCCAAAATTTCTGTCATCACGCCTCGTTCTTGCGATCGCAAGTTTTAAAAATACCCAACGACGGCATGCACGAAACCCAGGTGGATTTCCTCAGTTAATAACATTTCCAGTATGTTAACAAACTACCGTATCGGCATTCCCCATCTATATTAATTACGAAACAAGATTTATCGTTACGTTTTAAATCAAATAAATTAATAAAGATTTTTTTAACTGAAACGCGCTACCGCTGAACAGTTAATAAATAATTAAACGGAACGACATCGAGTTGTGGAATTGAAGGATACGACACTTTACACTCGAGATATGTTATAGATACGTAGAAAATGTAGTGATTGTACATGTAATGGAACAGACTTTTTATTTATAATGTTAGGTTATTCTTTTCGAAACTATAAAATTGAGATTTCAGAACTGAACAGGGAACAGGTATTGTTTTAAAAATATAAATACGCTTAGAAAATTTAAATAAAATTAAATATTTATAGTTAAATCTAATTTGAATTTAAATAAAAAATATGTTCCGATAAAGACTGGCACAGCTCGTGGACGTACTAGGGGGGCCCAAAATATGATATCTACGTTAGGTGGAATAAGTGGGAACCTTCATTAAAGTAACTGAAAAATGAAAAAAAAAACAATTGTCAAAAATGTATTTGTTACTAATATTACTTACAAAAGTTTTACATAATGTGCAAAGAGATATTATATATTGTGTATATAAATACAATTTAATATATTATTACCTACATATATGTATATTTAATAATTAACAATAATAATCAATTATTTAATACATGTATATATAAATTATATGATAATAATTATATTAATTATATAAGTCATAATATAATATAAGTTATAATTGATTTTATATAATTTTTCACTATTGCCTATTGAAGTATCTTAACGTTTTTACAAAATCTAACCAATTTGTTTCGTTACTTTCGTACTATTCGTAGCTAAATATCTATCTAGGAATAAAGTAAGTCATTTCTTCAATAAATAGAACTTAAAAAAATACTTAACTTATTTATTTATTTAATAGCACAGCATTTTTGGTGCTATTTGGGTTAAATCACTCTTTATCATTTTCTAATATTTTAAAGAACATAAATATACCACCACTTCTCGGCCACGTTCACTTATTTCAACCATAACGTTCATTTTTACCTCTTGTCACCAATATACTCTAAATGAAAGTAAGTAGCGAATAAGGTCTCATCTATAACATTTCACATCGTCATTATTATTGTAAGAAATTCACAACCAGGATATATGTGTAACCTAACCTATTATAAAGTTCTGTCCGGAATTTGGAAATATATTAGGGCTTGCCGGTTGTAAAAATTTATGATGAATTAAATAGTGCGCAATTTACCCACGCCCGTCTGATTGGGTCGTGATGACGTCTCAACGTGATCAATCTTCTCGAACTTAACTTTTTTTGTGTAAGGTTATTCTAAGCAGGATAACCTTACCTACCTAAGGTTATCCTGATAGACCGTGGGCCCATGACACCAAAAGTGTCGATAATCTATGTTCGTATGCCCTTTTAGGGACATACTCAGACAGCCCGGGAGACCGGGAAAAAGTAACTCCGAGCGTATGTGACCAGTCCTAGCACCGGGAACCCCCTAGCACCTGTTATGACCTCAACTTCTTGTTGATGCTGGCATAAATCGAGATGCCCTCTCCGGAATCGTATGCAAATGTAGGAATATGGTTAATGAGTCGAAAAGAGTCGTTCCACCAAAGGGCATACTTTCCTCGATCATCGTCTATCACCAGTGTCCATCACCGTTTCACAAGAAGTTGAGGTCATAACAGGTGCTAGGACTGGTCACAGACGCTTGAAGTTACTTTTTCCCGGTCTCCCGGGCTGTCTGAGTATGTCCCTAAAAGGGCATACGAACATAGATTATCGACACTTTTGGTGTCATGGGCCCACGGACTATGATTGAGATAACCATACAGGATCATGATAAGAAATCCTGATTAATTTTTCTTAAATAAGGGAGTGCAGATCAGGTCCTGATCATGTCCTGACATGGGTAATTTTTCCGAATGAGCTTTCATTTGCACCAGGGTATCCTTATCGGATCCCTATCAGGTCTTGGTAAGGTTAACCTTATGGAGCTTTGTTTTATTTCTGGTGTAAGTTATGCCTGCTGAGGTATTTTGCATTTTCTTGTTCTACCTAACCAAATTTCTAGTCTAGTCGTTGCCTCAATAATTCGAAATTCGCGGAAACCGTCATTACATCGTAGACATACATACGGACTCTCATTACCACCGTATGTACACCTATTTCAATTTAATTTCGTCGACGGAGGGTGTTCATTATCCTTACTCCGCTGGCTCCCTGTAATGGCGTAACGTAATTTTTACGCCGCGCCGTATCATGTCTCATCATCATAGATTAGTTCCGATAAATTGTTGGCATTCTGCCCCCCTTAAAACCAGTAATAATTCGAAGTAATTTTTATAAAAAAATTACACGCCGATGGAACAACATGTGAGCCTCGGGTCTTGCAATTACCTTCGTCGAAAGATCGTCGCGAGTTTTGTGGAAAACACATGTTCCGCGTCACTCTGTAGTTACATATAGGTAGGTATATCGTAAAATGTAACAATTTGGATCTTCGATTATAAGGATTAAAAATCAATACTTCCTGCGGTGTGATTTATAGCATACCTAATGACATTTAATTCGAGTATAAAATAAGGGATTGCACGTCTCCAGTAAAAAGTTTATTAGATCTCTTCCGTGAAGCAATCAAGGATAACAGTTCAAGATAGTCAGGAGCAATCAGGAGCATCCAAATTCTCAGAACAGACCAACAGAACAATTTAATCGGAAGGGTGACCAATTTTGACTCAATAGTCTAGCTTAGTGAGCAACCATGAAATAATTTTTTGGGTGTAACTTATTTGGGCCATGGATTCCCTCAAAATAATCGGTAAGAGCTTACTTAGGATTGCTTTGTTTAAATTACCTTGAAAATGCCCTAAATAAGGGTCGAAACGTCGATGATGTGCGTATTCAATTAATATTTTTGGAATTGAGGGGGTGTGTTTGATTACCGTTATTGTCGTCCAATTGATGCCTTGAGAACTTCACTATTAGTTTAATATCAAAGATACTATTATCAATATATACTTCAAGAGAAGTTAAATAACAAGGGTTACGAAATATATCCTCAATATTTATGTTATTTGCATTATCAGGCAAATTGTGGAAAAATCCATCAACATCAAAATTGATTTATTTAATGATAAATTGATGTAATTGTCATTTTAAAGAAAAATAGTGGTGGACACGAGACGAGACCAGTACTGGTTCGAGACGAGACGAGACGAGACATAATTTCGTCTCGTCTCGAAAAGTCTCGAAGTATCGTTTTTTTTAAGAAATTCCAATTTAAGAATTTTCTTTCGTTTGTAAAATGAAAGGCCACCAAACTCCATAGCAATGAGGACGAAAGCGCAGGTAAAAGGATATCTAATAAGGGGTCGGGATTAAACCGTGCGATTGTCCAGTAAGGGAGTAAAATTTATAATTAGCCCGTCGTTTTCTTAGAATTTTGGAAGGGTTTATTATATGACAGACGGACGGTGTGAAAAGCATATCAGAGGTAATGGACATATTTAACAGTTATGTTCATTCATTCATTCTTCATTCATTCATTCATTTATTCATTAGTAGCGTAGTTTCCCAAATTTAACAACTTTTCTGATAGATGAACATCTTGGTAGGTATAAATGAAATTTCCAGTTTACAAGTTCCCAGTGCGATGTTGTTGGTATTGTTGAGACATATCCCGGATTGAATAAAATAAAACAATAGCTGATCTGACTATTACCGTCCCAAATAGTTCTAAACATAGGTTATTCAGCTTCATAATAAGGACCTAATTAGTGCCCTCTAATTTTATATCGAAAACGTATGTTTTGATTAATCACAATATCTTTTCTTTTCTGAGAGCGATAATATGAGGTAAATAGGTAGGTATACCATTACCAGGACATTTTTCTAAAATTATGGTAGGTAATTTTACTTTTAAAATTTGATATTTTCTATCAAATTATACCAATTTCACATATAATATATAATATACAGATGATATTAATTTTTATTTGTCCTTATAAAAATATATAGTTTATTTTATAAGTTTATTTAATAACTCTGTTTTATAGTTCGTATCCTAACAAGTCTATTTATTAATGATATTTATTTTCGATTTGTACCTGTTCTCTATAATCTAATTTCTTTGATTCAATATTTTCTAAGAATGAAACATTCTTTATCAAAACATAACATCAATAAAATACTACTGTACATTCAACTTTACCACACCTGTACCACACTTCAAGAAAATCAGTAAATGTTATCAAAAAAATATACATTTTTAAAAGTACCATCTATATACGTCTATTTATTTCGAGACTTTTCGAGACACGAGACGAGACGAGACGAGGCATAATTTTTGGGAATTTTTCGAGACGAGACGAGACCATGTCGTTTCTCGTCTCGTCTCGTCTCGTGTCCACCACTAAAGAAAAATACCATCCCATTCAAACTATTCAGAATAATTGACAGGTGCCATAGGAATCAAACAGGGAGGTGCAGTTACGTTCGTTTAGTGATTAAGTTTTTCCTCTCTAACTAAGGTTTTTGGATGATATATAATTTTTGGTGATGGTGGTGGCGCCAGAATAATTTACGTAAAACACGAAATGATTGATTTGTAATAAAAATAAACCTCCAAAACTCCATTTGTAGATGTTCCCTCACATGGGGAGAGATAACTGTCCTGTTTCATCAATATAATTCAGATCTGAAAAAAATTGTTAACCCCTTTTTAAGCTTATTAAGTTTAATTAAGTTAAGTTTTTTAAGTTAGGTTTATTAAAATTATAAAAAAAATAAGTTCGACGGAGCCCTTCTAGCCCCTAGGAGGGGCTACGTTTACATTCTTAGGTTATGTTCAAAAAGTAAAGTAAAGCTGGCCTTGTGCTCCTACTAATGTGTCTCTAACTCTTAACTAAATATGTTTATACAAAGAGAAGAACCTTTCAATACCAGATGAAATGGGGTATTCTTAAAATTGGACTGTCTTTCCATAACCAGAGAACATTAAGTTTCTATTTCCCCTTCAAAATTAAACATTTAATTAATTAAACAACAAATTAACATTTTCGTTTTTTTTTATTTCCATGGCATTTTTTTTCCAACAGTAAACTCAAGTATTTATTTAAGTATAGGTACATATGTACTTTCGGAAAACATTTCTGATATCAATAGGAGCTTCGCCATATTTTTACTTACTTATATATGATGGAGTATTGTAATCGGGTCGATTTTTCGAAATTGAGTTATTAGCATTTCTGAACATTTTGAGGTCCCCTGAGTCCAAACAACATGTTTTTGGAAAACCGTCTGTATGTATGTGTGTATGTGTATGTATGTGTGTATGTGTGTATGTCTGTGGTAGGATTTTCTCAAAAACCAAAAACCACAAACGGTCAAAACTTTGTATTTAGACTTTGTACCATACCAGGACGTGAAAATAAGCCTTTCATTAAAATCGGCCAGGATAAAAGGGTAGTTTACTCTTGTCATTTTTCGGTTTTTTGAATTTTTCTCGAAATTCGCTACAAGAATTTTTTTAAACTTTGAATATTTATTGTACGATTAAATAGGTATAAAAAAAGTTTTCTAACGAATTTAGCTAAATCTTCTGTTAAGGGCACTTTATACTTGTCAATTTTCGGTTTTTTCAATTTTTTTCGAAATCCACTCCACGATTTTTTTTTAAACTTTGATTATTTATTCTACTATTGAATATGTATAAAAAAAAGTTTTCTAACGTTTTTGGCTAAATCTTCTCTGACTGGCACTTTACACTTATCGTTTTTCGGTTGATTTTTTTTTTGCTTAAATTAACCGTATCTATTTCCCGTTTGGATTTATCAAACGAATATTGAAACACCCTATATATGAGAAAGTACTCTGATGAACACATTACGATTTTTTTAATATCGTAAAAGTGTTCAAGCATACAATACTAAACAAATTTTAAATTGATTGCAATATTTAATTACAAATTGCGAGCAAAAAAGGGAAAAAAAACGAAATTCCAAAATAGCCTTTATTCATCACCTTCATTCTTCTAATCTTCTGTGATAGAACATTTGGATCATATTGCCATTTTATAAGGACTAATTCATATTGATCAAAACTATAGATCATTAAAAAATTACTAACAATTGTTAACCATTTGAATTCAGGTCATTTCGACTAAATTTGCTTTAAGTCATGCTGAAATTAAAACAGAAATATCTAATACAAATGCACTAAACCGATGGACCATCTTGGTGAAATATCTATTAGGATGCTTTATAAAACTAAAAATATAAAATTATTAAAGCATTACACTATATCAATATATCTTGCCAAAGTGACTGTTGCAGTATACCTCACAAATTGAGAAGGCTTGAACTGATTAATATTTTCTTAAAAAATTAGTAATGAAATAAGCGATAATATTAACATTTTCTATTACCCAGGTATCTCAGTAGGTTAGAGCATTGACACACAGTACCGAAGGCTGTGAGTTCGAATCCTGTCCAGCGTTATTAATTTTTCTATGTGTCCCTTCATTTTCAATTAATGAAGTATTTGTTTGTGGAATATTAGGCCGAAATCATAAGACCACAAATTCTTAATACTGTTGATTTAAACAGATCCTGTTTTGTTCCACAGAATTATTCTGATGGGATTCAAATGGGTTGTAGTCCTGAAAAGACACTTCTAAAGAAAGAAGTGACTTGTTTCACCAGCAAGATGTCCCAAGACAAATTTTTAATTCGTAATAAAACTTGGTATATTCAATGACCGAAGGATGTCCAGCTTCTCAAAGTTGGCCAAGGTAATTTAACCAAAGGAAAACACCAAGTCTTAACCAACTGCTTTATTAAAGGTGAGCGACCGGTTTCGACTTCATAGAAGCCATCTTCAGGCTCGCAAACAAGTTGTTTTGTTTTAGGGCTCCTGTTGTTCGAAGTGTGCGGCTTCACACATACAAAACAAAAACATTGACATACACAGTTGAAATAAATAAAACTTAGAAATTAACACACATCGAGCAAGATTAACTACATAAAGTTGTTTCAGGACATGGATCAAGCCCTAAAGGCGTGAGCTTCCTCATTCTTGAGAGGTTGGGAAGTAACCCTTCTTGGGAACTAACTTGGTATTTTCGTCGGCAACAAATAAACATTCATCCATTCAACATTTCTAATAATGTCGAGAGAAACGTATACAGCAGTATTTTTTTTTTACAAATGTACAAATGTCTGTTGCAATGTGTTTGGATATCAGTTTGTTCGTTTGATTCAATTACTTTCAACCTTCCTAATTATGGTATAGGTATATGCTCTTTTATTTCGTTCTGCTGGAACCCATTTCCACACTTTCTTAGGCATCTGTTGTCGCCAATATGTTGAAGGTGTCGACGTCACTTTAGGCGTTTGTTTTCAATTGTATCTATGTTGTCATTTTCGACGTCAGATCGCCTATCCTATTATTAATTAGACGAAGTAAGACAAATGTATACTGTAACTTCACTTTATTATTAAATTATTAAAATATTATTAAAATTATTAAATAAAGTAAAGTGAAATAAATAAGTGAATTAAAATAAAATGAATATCCTATTATTCCTAGTGTGGCCAAGTGTGGAGATACTGGTACTTCTTCACCAAAAATCCACCTCAATGGTTATTTATATATATTTAAAAATGAGCAGGTTTAATTGCATACCTAGCTGTCTAGCTCGTCTAGCTTCATGTCACTAGTATCATTTTCTTCTCCTGCTGTCATGTATTCTATTTTACCCATATTGATGTTGTGATGATCCAGCGATAATTACCTTACTAATTATGAAACAAAAATTATTGTATTACACAAATGCATTAATTTCGTACCAGTTATAATTTCTCTGATCGCCCTCGTAGGCACCAATCGATACGGTTCCCCTCCACATAGAAACCTGTAGGTATTATCCTGCGAATCGAAGGATCAATCCTGCGTCTAAACAGCCATTCTAAACCGTCTATCCTCTAACAGATGCCGCACCACATTCGATTCTCTCCGTTCTCTCCTATCTTTCGCTTTCTTATGAATGAACCGTAGGAATAAATTTGTGTATATTATATGCAATTTATCCGCGCTCTGTTCCATACTACGAATTAAAATAATTGAAAGTGATACGGTAAATATTTCACACCTAATCTTATTTGAATCTCTTTATGCAAATGGAAATGTAATCTGGCCGAGAATTTGTACCTGCAGTTTTTTTAATTGGGCTCACGTTAAATACATATTTGAATTGAAAATAAGCGGTGTGTTAATGTCGGTATTTAGCGTTATTATTATTGCTATTATTTGCGTTTTATTGGTCGTCGGATTGTTACGTTTATGATTTACGATTGTTTTGAGGGGAAAGTGATTGCGATCGTAACAACTTCGCGTTCAAATCGAACAATCATAAATCATAACGTTAAAAGGCACTAAAACGAATAAGCATTACTTAGTTTTAATCTATATGAGATCTTGATCAGATCTTAATTGATTAGGTAAAACCAAAGTACATACCTACTTGCGTATAATAATAATAATAATAATAATAATAATAATAATAATAATAATAATAATAATAATAATGATAATAATAATAATAATAATAATAATAATAATAATAATAATAATAATAATAATAATAATAATAATAATAATAATAGTAATAATAAATATAGAAAGATATGCGGTGTGCCTGAAAATTATATAAAAAGTTTGCGCATATTTATGCATGACATTTTAACAAATACATTTAATCAAGGTTCATAATGTTCGATCAAAAAAAGATATTTAATGGGGACTGGAAGTACAAACAATAGCATTGTTATTACATATTATTAAGTTGAAGAAATGGAAGAAATTCTTGAAACAAATTGCAAAATAATAGTCAAATAGTAGTCCTACAAATCATGCGTTAATTTTTATTGTCCTCTACTTAAACGCACGTAATATTTATATTTACTACGATTTATAAAAAGAAACCTTTTTACTACTTCAACAAAAGTAACTCGAGCATATTATAAACTGATCAAAATTTCACGACCTATCACTGGGATCGATAAAAATTCAAATTAAGATCTTCATTTTCATAAATTTTACTTTAGAGAAAAAGCCAAATCCACTGTTACGTCCTAAAACCTTTCTTTCCAGTTATAACCATCAATACCTATGAAAGCTGGTTATTCTATGCTTTCTGAAAATAACAAGTTAGATAACTCTAACTGAATTGTAAATAATTTTATAGTTGCAATTAATAAATGAACACTGCTGTTATGAAAATTATTTTCCAGCATTTCCTCAGGTATCATCTGGCAAACAAATTGTCCCAATAATTTATTTAGTATCCCTGATGGGCGCATGATCAAATAAAATATGCGCTTAATGGTCGATGTAAGTTAGTGAAGTACATTTTTCCGTATTTTCTGCATTGTATGCAGTTTTTGGAAAAATATGCAAACGAAATTAAACATTCGCCAAATGTGCCGAATATGCAATTTGCATAAATGCGTTTCTTTATTAATATAGAGAGGCATATATGCATAAAAAAAATAATGAGAGTATGCATATAGTAGTTAATTATGAAATATAACATATTCGAAATATGCAATTAAGAAACGTAACATATTGTAACGTTTATTTTCTAATTTATTTACACTGTCCTAATTATTCACTAAACACTACTTAATTTATCTTAGACTATTACTGAACTAATTTATATAACACACTTAACTATTTCCTACCTAATTAATTTATATCTCTTAATGCTAATTTATTTCACTGGTCCGTTTTTCGCTTGTCCGTTTTTTCACTCGCGGCTTCACGTTTAATCTCTTCTCTCCGACCGCAAGCCCGCTTATATATAGGAAGGCTCGCGATAAATGAATTTTATGACCTTCTCCTCTTCTTCGAGGTACTTAATCTTTAGATTTATTACCAGGCTATTAGCACCATCATTTTGGCAGTTAGGACGCGACCCAACAATGGGCAGTACCTCATTTAACTTTTTCTCGAAGAGCTGCTCGAAATTCGGCGGCAAAATACCTACAATAAAAGCATTAAGACACAATAGACCCTTAACTTCTTGCGATAAGCCGGTGCGTCATAAAATTCATTTATCGCGAGCCTCCCTATACACCTCAATAATTGTATTCGCGATTGTTCCTGAAATAACTCGAACGTTCTTTTTTTATGTAGAAAGGTCCAGAGAGGTCGGGAAGGTAATAAATCATTCATCCTTTATGGCCCAATTACGGAGCGTTTTCAAGTGGCCGCCGAGGTCCGATATGAGTAAACACGTCTCGCGCTGCTGTTTACATTTCGCGTTACAATATACTTCGAGAAATAGTATTATTATTGTTACTTATGCAGTGTTTATGAACGAGAAAATTCACTTTAGAGGGAAACCTATATCCGCCTCATTGTTTCAAGTAGGTACTTCCGTTTTTAGTTTTTGTTTCGTATTTTAAAGCATATCTTAAAAGTCTAGTTTTCAAGAACGTTATTAATGTTTCCCCAGTTTTACAACAGTCTAATTTCAGTCTAATTTCAGTCTAATTCCCTAACAGTAGAATTAGGCAGAAATAGACGAAAATTTGATCCCATTGTAAAAGCTGAGAACATTGTTAGATCGACGTTTAAATGTGCCAAAATCATAACAAATTTCCATTGTTCTCTAGTGTGTAGGTAATGAAAAACCGATTAATTTGAGACCCTGTTGGTTCGCAAAGGTTACTTTTTCATTAAATTATAACAAAATGTAGTCAAAATTTCAACATATTTTCCATTTCGTACAAAAAGCTATGACATCCTTATGCAACTTTAAGAAATTTATCTCATATAACCCGTAAGTTTTCATAATATTAGCATTAAAAAATATTTGTATTTTTTTCTAGTTTTATTTCAGTACTTTGTTGTCATTTAACCATGCAACCAACCAACCAATGCAAATCAACAACATCCCAAATTAATGGTTTTTTACTTACTTACTTTACTTACATACTAGAAAAAAAAAATTGGTGGTACATATTTCTATTTAGTACTATAGCTACTGTATTTTCAAGACTTTTGCAAATTTAAACGTCACTTTTACAATGCTCTTAGTTTTTAAAATGGTATCAAATTCAAATTGCATGGTGAATTTTCTTCCTAATTCCATTGGACTATTGCCAGATTTGGGTTTAGCAATATTTTGAAATCCTTATACCTCGAGCTAGAAACATGGTGTATTGGACGTTTCTTGCTGTAACTCATGCGACAATTGAATCTAAACAAAATAAAGTTTGTTGATTCTACGATCAACATAAAAGAAAGCTAAGTAGGGTTGTAGGGATTTAATAGGGATTTAGGGAACATATTCATCAATTAGGGATTAATAACCATTAAATAAGGAACTAGAGCAACTTGTTATCAAAAACATCTTAGCTGAAAATTCTTCTTGCAAATTAAGTGATCAAAAATTAATTAGAACAAATAAGTCAGTGAAATAATTTAGTGTGCGTGCTGATAAAGTAATCAATTATTAAGTAATTAATAACTATTAAATAGGAAATTAAAACAAATGAGTCGCTTAGGTGGATGAAAAAGCGCGGAGCAAAGTGATAATTTCAAAATCTTACAACAATAATTAATCGCGTAAGCATAACACCAGTCCTCGTAATATGATAATAAACGCGCTCGGTAAGGTCAAGCACACAGCTAGGTCAGGAGAAATAAAATCTAGGACGCCAAAAGATAACAAAACTTAATTTGCCATCTAACCAATGTAATTTGAAGATGTATAAAACCTTGCGAAATTTTGGTAATAAACCAGTATACCTAGTATGCTCAAAACGACAGTGTGTTGTGGTCTTGCCCAACTTCACCCTAACCTACAAGCTCTCACGTTATTCCCTGAAAGTCTACGAAACTTCTAACTTCAAGATCTTCAACCCCGGACCTGCACGTTACGCCCTCAGGTCCACATCGGAGAGCACGTTAAGCCCTCTCTCCAGACTTCCAGAACTTCAACCCTGGATCTGCACGTTACGCCCTCAGATCCAACCCGGAGAGCACGTCACGCCCTCTCTTCATACTTCGAGAACTTGACTCAGAGATCACGTCACGCCCTGATCTCCAACTACAGTCTCCAGCCTTACAACCTGGAGACAAAATTCATCTCCCCAGCCACCCACGAGCTACGAGAGATCCTATACAGTCCACTCTCTATAGAGATCACTTCACACTTCGTTCAAGTTGTTAATTTATCATCCTCTCAATATAGCGTTTAACATGAACATCGAGAATGAAAATGGTACGTGGCTCGGTAGTTTAGTTGGCCAGAATACCCGACGCGAAATTGGGAGACCCGGGTTCAAATCCCGGCTGAGCTACAATGTCCTTTTTCAGTATCTCTTACATTTGTTATATAAGTTGTTAATTCGTTTTCCCAGAAAATGTCAATACTTGGATTGAACATTTATTTCAATTACATGCAGTAGGCATGTTTGTGTTGTATGTATGTTGTATGTTTTCACTACTAACATGTTTCGCTATCATGGGAATTGTGAGTCCTTCCTAAAAATTCTAACTTATCTAACAGTCTCTTAACGTCTTCGATTAAACCTCTAAATCATACACTTTTCAATAGCCTTTTCCTCGTGTCACGAAGGCCGTCTCGAATCCATCTCGTCAATTAAAAGCTTCGTTAATCTATCCGTCGTTTTACGTAGGCAGGCAGACCTCTCTCGATATATTAACTATAAGTTACGCACACCGGATAGTATTGAGAAAATCTAAATTACCCGTAGAAGCTGATTCGGAATTCAGGCTTCACTCACCCGACAACAAGAATATCAATCGCCGTTGCGAAGGTCCTTCCCGGTGCTGCCCCCCTTTCCCCCCTTAGCGGTCCCCCTACGTCATCGACGATTATTCCTTAATTATCTGGTATAATTCACTGTCGCCGTCGTTCGGTTTAGCGATAAATTGACACTGTGTTATAAGCGTTTTTGATTTATTTCGTGGCAAGTTGTAATCATTGCGCTATCTCGTCGATTTACATGAAAGTGTTCTGCTACTGGAAATGTGCGAGTGAGCAAATACGTATGGCGAGTCGTCAGACTGAAAAGAAAGAAATCATTCCAATTATTATATGAATTATAATTATATAATCTACAATAAGTCAATTTTAAATCTATTAAATAAATTAAATCTGTTAATATTAATTATATATCGAATTATAGAAGTTTTATACAGGAGGAGGGACGAATTAAACTAACAAAACTGGCGACGGGTTTCTGCTTAAGCCATCATCATACCATCAGAACTTTTTGTCGTTTAAGATATCCATTATACGTGGTGAAGATTTCAATTTTCTTCCCTTTCTTACTTACTTACATAATGACTTTGCCTCTTCTTACAGTCTGGAGTATAAGGCTGGTAGAGTTAAGATTTGGATTGTAGTTTCCATGAGCTTGAACTTGTTTGGTTCCTGTAGAAATTAAAACAGTTATGAGTTAAAACGAAAATTTCACTTTTACTCACTAAAATGTACCCTTAGGTATACCTGAAAGTTACCAATGTTAAGAATCCAACTGTGCAATTTCGATTTCTAACATTTATCGGAATTGCTTTTGCAAACTTTCAAGTTTCAATAAAATTTCCCATTGGTCAAAATTTCCCGTTGATCTCCTGAGTTCGTCTTGTCTTCTTAAACTCCTGTCTAGGCGTCCTTGCTGTTACTGCTGAAAATTGACATTGCCCAGCTTGCTTCCGCGTTATTGTTTAACATGTTTAATGTAACGAGGACATAATCTGGAATAACACCCATAACCAGTTAAATATGATCAAGCTCGAGATAAACCGCCTCTTAGTAAATAGGAAGTTTTTCAATTAGTCTTCAAATTTCTAATGGATCCTTTGTTCTTTTTTTGTTAGACGCCATAAGTGATAACTATTTTCAACAAAGAATTTACATGATTCGCACAAGATTGAATGAGTGTATTTACATTTACTTTACAGCAATGCGAAGTCTACATATGCATTCAAATTAATGTTAATGATTTAATAATATTAGAACTTTCACGTATTGTCAATAAGGAACTGTAATTGTACGACAAATGCAGTACAAGTGGGTAACATAAAAAACACAGGCAAGTCAAATGAGAGAATTAATAGTCGTAATAAACAATTTAGATTTATTATGTTAATGCACTTACATTAATCGGTTACTCACCTAATTTATAAACGAAACAAACAAAAGTAATAAAGACAGATTAAACATTCATCATTAAAACGAATCTTTGACGCGACTATATAAACATGATAATGTGTTTAAATTTTCGTAATTAATTTTGTCTATTTATATCAAGTTAAAATTTGAATATGTACTTACAGTTTAAATTTACTTCATAAAGATTGATTTTAAAGGAATTTTGTTAAATATTGCTCCTATTGAAATTAGGTTATTTATGGCACTTTCCCTGTTTGTAATAAACATGTCATTTTACATGCTGAATACAATTTTTAGCTAGTCTTTAATTTATTTTTTTATCACGGTTTCCATGATAATTTCGTATGTGTATTTCGATTTAAATCTCATATGATCCAAAGCTACAAGGTATTAACATCGTGTAGATATTCACAAAATTACGTTCACTGTCAAATATAATTTCCACGTCATTAATTTGGTTTGTACGTTCTAATGTGACATCATCACTTAATTTACAAGTGACATTTATAAATGTACCTACTCTAGTCAATTCCAAATTATTATTGGTACACAAACCATGGTATTAAATTAATATTGCATCAAGTTTTGAAATATTGACATAACTTTCAAGATCTGCAACATAAGTATTGAAGTTAAAAGGACTGTCTGAACATGTAGGTTTTTAAATTAATGATTTGTCTAAGTCCAATTTTGTACAATTATGCTTGGTATTTTGCCCTGATATTGAATTACGTTTAATGTCAGAATTGTCAGAGTCTAAATAAGTCTAATATAGATATTTAAAACTTACCCACTTCTGTAAGCCCAATTTTAACCATAATGAATTACTTTTGATGCAAATAGTCTATCTCAACAAGTTTTCTTGCGATATTTGAACGTTGACGACTTCTTTATGTTGTGTTTCATGGCAATTTAATTAACATTTTAATTGAAAATCTGCTTTTCGTATTTCTTTCGATGTAATCTGTTTTGTCAATAAGTCCATAATGATAAAATTTTAAACTAACACTGGTATATAAGTCCAATTTTGGACCATCAGAAATATATTTTAATGTAAATATGCTTTAGCTCAGTCAGTTCAAAAAGAAGTACTAATTTTAGTTTTCTTCTTAGGCAAGTTCAGTTTTGGGACATTGTGTTTTGAAGTATGCCTTGACCTGATTTCAAATTACGTTTAATGTGAGAAATTCTTATCTTAGTAAGTCTAAATGAGATAATTAAACCTTACCCACTTCTGTAACTCAAATTTTTGATCAAAATGAATTTCTTTTAATGTAAATAGTCTTTACCTCAAAAAGTTTACAATAATATATTTGAACATTGACGACTTCTTTGAGTTTAAGTCGTACTTGAAAATCTGTTTTTCTTTATTTTTAATTTAATTTAATATTAGTATTTCTTATCGCCATCAGTCCAAAATGAGGTGTTTAAACCTTAACGATTTCTGCAACTCCAGCTGTTGATCATCGTGTTTGAGGCTTTCAATTTAATTTCAAATCTCCTTTAATATGAATATGTTATGCGTTAATATGTCCAAGGTGGTATATTTGAACTTAACCAGTTGTGTAAGTCTAATTTTGGCCGACGTTAATTTTTTAATGTAAATATGCGTTCCTCGATAAGTTCAAAATGAGTTATTTTAACTTCACAACTTGTGTAAGTCCAATTTGATATATTTCAACGTTAACGACTTCCTTGAGTTTAAGTCGTACTTAAATATCTGTGTTTCTTGATATTGAGTTTCATTTAGTATCGTTATTTCTTATCTCAATAAGTCCAAAATGGTGTGTTTCAACCTTCACGGCTTCATAAGTCCAGCTGTGCATCATCGTGTTCGAAGCTCTCGATTTAATTTCGAATCTCTTTCGATATAAGTATGTTATGAGTTAGTAACTCTAACATGGTATATTTGAACTTAACCACTTGTGTGAGTCCAATTTTGGCCGACATGATTTTTTTTAATGGAAATATGCCTTTCTCAATAAGTTCAAAATGAGATATCTTAATTTCACAACTTGTATAAGTCCAATTTGATATATTTCAACGTTAACGACTTCCTTGAGTTTTAGTCGTACTTAAATATCTGCGTTTCTTGATATTCAGCTTCATTTAGTATCATTACTTCTTATGTCAATTAGTCCAAAATGAGGTGTTTAAACCTTAACGGCTTCTATAAGTCCAGCTGTGGACCATCGTGTTTGAAGCTGTCGATTTAATTTCGAATCTCCTTCGATATAAATATGTTATGAGTTAGTAACTCTACCATGATATATTTTAACTTAACCACTTGTGCAAGTCCAATTTTGACCGACGTGAATTTTTTTTATTGTAAATATGCCCTTCTCAGTAAGTTCAAAATGAGATATTTTAACTTCACAATTTGTGTAAGTCTAATTTGAGATATTTGAACGTTAACGACTTCTTTGAGTTTAAGCCACACTTAAGTATCTGTGTTTCTTGATATTGATAAGGTGCTTAAACCTTAGCGGCTTCTATAAGTCCAGCTGTGGACCATCGTGTTCAAAGCTCTCGATTTATTTTTGAATCTCCTTCGATGTAAGTATGATATGCGTGAATAAGTCTAACATGATATATTTTAAGTTAGCCACTTGTGTAAGTCCAATTTTGGCCGACATGAATCTTTTTAATGTAATGTGCCTTTCTCAATAAGTTAAAAATCTTCACAACTTGTGTAAGTCCAATTTGAAATATTCGAACGTTGACGACTTCTTTGAGTTTAAGTCGTACTTGAAAATCTGTGTTTCTTGATATTGAGTTTTATTTAGTATCATTATTTCTTATGTCAATTAGTCCAAACTGAGGTGTTTAAAGTTTAAGTCAAATGGGCTGCCGTCCTGGAAGCTGTCGACTTGATGTCGAATCGCTTTTGATGTAAATACGTCTCATATCAATAATAAGTCCAAAATGATAGATTTGGAGTTAAGTCCAATTTTGGACCATTATGCTTGGAAGTCTGTCTTGATTTGAATTTAAACTTCTTGTTAGGTATTTCTTATCTATAAGATCAGCTCATTCGGTTCAATATGTCAGTACAATATATGTACAAAAGAGAGTTTCTAATTTTTACTCAACGTTCTCTAAACTAATGGAATTATTTGCAAAGGAAGGTCTTTGGAAAATTTTGTAAATTACAAAATATAGAACTTATTAGGCTCTTAGAAGACTTCCAAAGACTTCTAGATTCTGGAAAGTCTTACATGACTGATATTAATGTATGATGTGTAATTACAAAAGTTGCAATTAAACATTGTGAAATGGATATCGCTACATACCTCTTTGTTTCACTAACCTTAAAAAACTTAACACTACTTAGAGTTAATTGTTTATTCCGCCTTGAGTATCAAGTAGTAAAATCGATGGTATCCTATAATGTGTCCCATTGGTGTTTCTACGGATTTCCTGGACAATTTTCCATTTCCAGTTCACAGACGATTGAAACATCCCTATAGGCGGCTCACAGGTGCAAGTTCGCAGTTTCATTACATATTAACTTTCCATTGTTCTGCTTAACATTTCGTTTTTATAAAATTTTTCGCTTTTAACTAAATACTCGGTCTTCGTCATGGCGTCCTTTCCTTTGATTTTCTTCTTACCGAACGTTTAGTGTTTTCGCACCAAACAACGCGTCAATCATCATGTAAACAATTTGACAGCCGCACCTTGCCGCTCGTATTTACTTAAAAAATTTCACACCCCTCAACTGGGAGCCGGAACATTTTTACCTGCATTCGGAATTTCTGCAAATTGGTAAATTTCGGATAACGACGTGTCTTCGAACGATATGTTTGTTTTGACACCCGCCTCTAAACCCACTGGAATAGTACCGAAAATCGACCCCAAGTAGCAGGTTTCAAAACTGAGGGATCCCTATACTTTTTAATCGTACAAGTTGGGGTGGATTTTTTAAAGACGGTCTGACCGAGCTTTCCGGAGACGGAAGGAAGAAATTCATTGTAAGAAAATCAGGTATTTGGGGGTGTTACGCGAAGGGGGTTAATTTCCGTTTTTTCCTCTCCTTCCCATCCCGTATCGAATTTTGTCACAGGACACCGCATCCCGCTCAGTATCAATAGAGAGATGTGACAATATTCCAGCTGTGCTAGAATTCGAGAGACACTCCAGAAAGAAATCTTACCCCTTAATTAGGGGTGCGATATTCGAGAATAAATGGTATATATAGCGTATATACCAACATTTTCCCCAGATTTACGAGCCAAAGTGAATGTAATCCGTCTCCGCGACGTTTAGCGAGTGGTAATCGCTTAATATCAATAGTCGCATGATTTTGAAAAAAAGATCCAACGTTTCTCACCATTTGCTGCTTCCGACCATAAGTTTATACACGTATCGAAAAACTGAGGCGAAACGTGTTCTCTTTGCTTTTTCCCTCGGCAAATTAAACGATAAATTTTGAATTCACCAAAGAAACTTGTCAGCTAATAGAAAATGTAACGAGTCAACTCTCGGCCGATTCCGAATTGACGGCAATGAAAATTCACAAGGTGCATTTAATTTTTTCTCTCTCTCTCTCTCTCTCTCTCTCTCTCCAACGGTATCAATATTAAAAAGCTGAGAGCTTGTAAGGTACGCGATTAGATTATTTACATTTTTATTATGCGCTCTAGTCGCTCGCTAGAACCATAACAAGAAAATTAATTCGTTATTTGGATCGTAACTCTTTCGGTTTTGTCCTTTATTACTTCATCTGAGGCGACCTTTAATTTGTTGAAAGCCCCGATTGAATATCGATGGCGCGGCGCTTTATTGGAGACCGGGAGGAGAGTAAGTTATTTTCAGGACGACTAGAAATTAATATGTGCGCTGGGTACGTTATCAGAGTTTTAAAGTGAACTTAGACTTTTCCTATATGGAAGATGTGATGTATATTGTTTCCAAAGTTAGTTTAGGAAGCCATAGTAAAATTAGCTACAGCCTGTTCAAAATGTGATGAGGCAGAATTTCAAGAAAACGGGTAGCTACTTTTCTCGGTATCGACGACTTTCGACAATCGACGGAGTATGAGTAGGGGTAAAACGTCATTGACGACGCGGTCGTAGCACTTACCATATTAGCTTTTGCGTGCATTCCACATTGACAATAATGTCGAAATTTTTAAGGCACGCCTCTGTCGCGGTATATTGTTACAGTAGTTCCGATAAGAAGGGGTTTATTGGCTTAGTAGGTTCTTGGAATTCTAACTCATCAGATATCGAAATACATACGAAGGTTCCAGCTGGTTCCAACAGACATTAGGAGGATAATCACAATTTCTCAGTACAGGGATAAACCAATCAATTATTATCATTACTATATGGTACGTTCCATGCCGAATTTGAATTTTGTTTTTAGATGTGGCCCAAAATTAAGGAAAATGGTCCTTTTGGGCCCCCGAAACTTCCCCTAAATTTTTAGGGCCCCAAGTGGAATAGAGCTCAAGTAATGGACACTTGAAAATTGAAATTTTCAGGTTCGGCTCCAAAACCAAAAATTTTCAACCATCCATAACTTGTAAAAATACCCATTTTTATGAAAAAAGTTTCATACAAAAGTTGTTTGTAAAGCTTTAAACTTTTGGAAACTGCTAAAAAACGTTCATCCGACATGGTTCACTGTTGATGAGTCATTATTCATCAGGCCGCTAAAAAAAACGTATTCAGCGTTCCTGACCAAAATAATCAGGAGCGTAGCTGGATCCGATACAAACCTTTTTGAGCCCAAACAGAAGTTCGCCAGACCTAAGGGCTGGTCCCAAATTTGAAGATTTGGGTTGAAAATTCAAATTTCCAGCTCAATTCTTGTGGAAGGTTGCTTCAGCGTTGTCTTCAACCGTTGTGGACCTTCAAACATATCAACAAAAGCACCAATCTGGGTAAGAGTCGCTTCTTGGATAAAAAATGTGCGTCAAGTGAAGTCCTCTGGGCTCAAAATTTAAGTGTTTTAAGGAATTTTGAGTTTTTGAGCCGCCGGGGACTTGGGAAATGCTATACTTATATGAAAATAGCATGTCAACCTTAGTGACATTGATCCCCAGTCAACTTCAAGAAAACATGTCGCTCATGGTTTGATATTGACTAGCAAATAATGGATTTCTGGGGGATCAATAAAAATTTTTTTGGTATCAAGGGATTTTTGCCGGATTTTACCATTTTTTTTTCTCAGAGCCCTTAGGTCTGGCGAACTTCTGTTTGGGCTCAAAAGTTTTGTATCGAATCCAGCTATGCTCCTGATTTTTTTGGTCAGGAAAGCTGATGACATTTTTTTTTGGCGGCCTGACGACTAATGGCGCCCAGACTCGTCAATAGTGAACCATGTCAGATGAACTTTTTTGGCGGTTTCAAAAAGTTTAAAGCATTGCAAACAACTCTTGTTTGAAACTTTTTTCATATAAATGGGTATTTTTACAAGTTATGGATGGTTGAAAATTTTTGGTTTCGGAGCCGAACCTGAAAATTTCAATTTTCAATTGTCCATAACTTGAGTTCTACTCCACTTGGGGCCCTAAAAATTTAGGGGGAGTTTCGGGGGCCCAAAAGGACCATTTACCTTCATTTTGGGCCACATCTAAAAAAAAATCCAAATTTGGCGTGGAACGTAGGTACCATATATATTTACAAAGTACTACCTCAAAAAAAATTAATTTTAAATGTCCTTTTTTAAAGGGACATTAAATTATTATTTTAATATCTCGATATCAACTATTGGTTATTCCATGAAAGTTTATGAGCGTAGTTGTATTAATTAATTAAAATTCATTTTAAATCGTTATTTGCAAGCAACCTTCCCAAGTTTTTAAAATAATACCGTGCATATACGTACATATTTCTTGATGTAGGAACAAAGGTAAAAATGATATCTTAGTTGGAACGTTGAATTTCACAGTTATATAATGTTTTGCGGTTAAGTTACATTTAAGATGATTTTTCTTAAAAATACTAATATGATATGATAATAATAATAATAATAATAATAATAATAATAATAATAATAATAATATGATATAATATGATAATGACTGTCATTATTTAATTTCAATATATGTAATAAAACTGGCGGGACTTAACTTGGTCAGTAAGTGGACAAGTATTACAATACAACTTTGAGCATTTCTTGTCGTCTCCTTAATTTTGATTAAGTTAATTAAAGGTTTGGGAATTGAAGACACTTTAATTTTTGTCCTTTTTAAAACGAATTCTATTTATTTTCATATAAAATTAGGACCTTTCTTGAAGTCCCCCTGAGTTCAAAAAACATGTTTTCTGTAAATGTAAATTTAGGCTAGTTCTTCTGAAAACAAGCGACCACATCAATTTTATCAGAATCAGTTAAGGGCGAAGGGCACTTTGCTCTTGTCATTTTTAAGTTTTATATGGACTATCTCAAAAACTGGTCAAGCGCTTTTTGTTCAGGCTTTACTGTGTACAGGCTGTACTGTTTAATTCTTATTAACTGCCCTAATCACTATTTTCAATAATCTTCTGCGAAGGGCCCTTTGCTCTTGTGAATTTTCAGGTTTTCTCAATTTTCTCCAAAACGGCTTTACCGATTCTTTCCTAATTTCATATTTGTACTGACCTAATTAATTGCTACAACTTTTATTTGAAACATTTGTTTCGAAAACCTCCCTAAAGGGCACTTTAATAATATGAATATTTGGTCAGGCCATATGAAAATCTTACAATTTTTACATTTTCAACATAGCATTAAATATGACTGTGAATTTAAGTTTCTTCGATTTTTTTTTGTAGTTTGATATGAAAAAAAAATGGAAAAGTGTGCCGAAAAATAGAATGGAGTTTAGTTAAATTTGCTGTGATTTGACAACAATTGCAGTTTTTAGTTTTAAATTAATTTTAAAATGGTACGTTTTCCATTACATTTTAACAAAAGTTCATTTTCAAAATACGACAGAGTTAGAGAACTAACCTTAATTGTGATACTTTAATTTCACAGTTGTGACAGTTACATTAAGTTTAGGATAATTTTTTTTAATGTGACATTCAATAGCTTTAACGAAACCGTCGGGATTTAAAAACTGGATAACCTTCTTTCTTTTAATTAAGTCATATCTAATTTGAGATTGAACATATTTTAGTTTTATAAGTAGTCTATTTTATAAACGAATTTTAATTTATTTCTTAACAAATTAGAATATAGTTTTAAATAACTTAGTCATAATTTTTGGGGTGTTCTGTTTTGCTCAAAATCAGGTATTTTGAGTTTTGAAATTATTTATGGAATATTGCATAACGTACGTTTGATACGAGGACTTGTTCTCTAAAATTTCGCCCATTAACTTTAGAGGAAATAACAGAAAAAAAATGAAGAAGACATCTTAACTGAAAAATCGAGTAAAATTAACTTAAAATTGGAGTGGATTTTATAGTTCTTCCTTTTTAAAAGATTATTTTTCTTTACATTGTAAATTCAGTTACTATCAAAATACGAGGAACGATATATTTCATAAAAAATTAACTGTTTCTTGAAATTGTCTTAATTCTGATTAAGCCAATATTAGATTTTAAGACCAATTTTAAATATGTTTACACATATTACATACACATTAGGACATTTATTTTAGTGTTGGTGTAAATATTGTCCAATTGACCTGATTTAGTGGAATAATCAAAATTTGTATAATATTGCATAACTTAAGTTTTCCATATAAAACTGTTTCTTTAAAGTCTCATCCAACAAATATATGGGAAATTACAAAAAGTCAAAAGATATCTACTCTAAAAATCGAATGAAAATAACTTTAAATTATAATACTTAGATTTCACTATTGTTTTTACAGTTAACTTAAGGATACTTTTTTTTACTGATATTGTAATAGATTTAATACAAACGGCGAGATTTTAAAAAAAATGGACGACCTACTTACTTTTAATTAATATTTTTAGATTATTTCAAATTTCTTTGTATCCAATTTGATATTGAAAGTATTTTAATTTCTGTCTGTTATAAAAAAATATTTTAATTAATTTGTCAACAATTAGAATGTGATATTAAATAATTTAGTCACAAATTTTGAGGTATTCTCAGGTTGACATGATTTAGTCAAAACTGTAAACTATAAAATATAGCTTAATGTACAAATTCCCTTATATGTAATTTGGTAATAATTAATTAATATATTTGGTATTAAATATATTTCAATTTTAGTCTATTTTAAAATGAATTTTAATTAATTTGTTAATAACTAAAACTTAGTTCATAAATTACTAAATAATTTGGTGTATTCTCTGGTTGACATGATTTAGTCAAAAGTGCTCACTATAAAATATCGCCTAACGTACTTTTTCGATATAAAATATTATTCTTTAAAGTTTCATAATTCAAATTTGAAATATTAACTATAAGAGTTAATTGTCATTAGCTCTTTATCACTACTTGTAGCCAAATTACTTATACGTCCACTAAAACTTAAAAATTGCCCTATACCTATTTCTCTTTTATGTTTTGGATTATTACAAACGTAATTAACCCACCAAAGTCCTCTATTAGGTATCTAATACGTTTGCTGTAAGGACATACCACATGTTATTAATACTTTTCTAGAAAGAAGGGCACTAATGTAAGTTAATAGTGGATTGTATATCAAATGGCAACCTCGTACCTCGAAATCCTATTCCACGGACCCCAAAAGGTAGCATCGCAGTGCTTTCCCTTTTTTCCCGACATACACAAAAAGTCGTTCATTTTCTGAACTGAACTCCGAGAGCGTACGTTAAACTAGACAAAATCGTACAAAAAACCCCGAGAATAATAGACAATGCCCGGAGATGCTGCTATTGAAAGAGACAAATCAGTTTGAAAAGGTTATCTGTCTATTCTTAGAGGAGAGTGAGAGAAGAGAGAAAGAGAGCACACATCCAGCCAGATGAGGACGATAAGGGGTGAAACGAGGGGTTCCATGGGGTCACACAGACGCACACATTCAGGCACGCATTTCCACTGCCGTGTACGTATACACGTACTCCTTTTTTGTAAATCAACGATTCAATACTACACGGAGACCATTGTATTAAGTGTCGTAAAAATAAAATGTGTCTTATCTCAAAAGTTGTATTCATCAAATACCTGTTTGTGGTGTTTAAGAACCGGCGGTTAGTACAACATGTATTCGAAATACCGTCGCCCTACCGCCAGATGAATCGTTAAATCCGAAAGTTACGGCACACTAAAAATCCTAATGAAATCCAAACTTTCTTAAAAAAAAATTATTTTACGTACCTACTCATTGAATGCGAATTTTTAGTTTGATACAAATTCTGCGGTAATAAGCTACGACCTACGTTCCGTGTTGAATTTCTGCACCAATTTTACTCGCTGCGTTAGGGAAGAAAGTCGAAGATTGTGTGTACTTTCTTTAACATAATTTAAGCACTTTCTAGTGAATATTCTTTATTTTCATTGAGTAAATTATTTCTCATATAAAAGACTATTACATAAGCAATCGAGTAAACCAATAAGTTGTACATATTAATAGGCTATATTCATAATTAATAGCAATTGGTCCACATTACTTAACAATACAAAATTCAGTTATTTTCAGTTAAATGCATATTTAGAACATTTTGGCATTTTTCTGTCATTTTTCTTCAATAAAAATTTCAATACACCAAAATTTAAAATAAAAAATTGTTCCAATTTCATCATATCAGTTATTTATGATCGGCTTTTATTAAAATCAGCAAATACATGATTATTACTTTCTTGCCTTCCTCTGCCTATTTGCAAAGGTTGGTTGGTTTAAATTTCTGGAATATTTCTTAGTAATAATTAATGATGAATACAATAGTAGTAATTATATTATTATACTGTATTTTAATAATAAATTTGTGAAATGTAATCGGATCCATATCCAAAAGTGATCCGCTATAAACAGCAATGCAAAATTTAACAAAGGAATTAATGATTAAAACAAGAGAATTAACTGTACAACTTGCTCAAATTTTATTTCCAAACACAAATATAGTCATAAGGGTCGTTTATTGTAGTAAAACCCACAACCTATGAAAACAAAATTTTGAAGGACAAATAATTTAGGGCAAGGATCAGTAAAATAGAATGGTTAAAACTGTTTAACTAGCTGAAAACTCATGCTCTACTACATGTGTAATCTAATGGATCACACGATATAACAAAACAACTTTTCAAGTCAATTTTTGCTCTGGGTGATGCTAAGGTAAGCTAGGACATTCAACGACCGAAGGTTGTTCAGCTTCTCAAAGTTGGCCATGGCAATTTGAACCAAAGGAAAACACCAAGTCTTAACGGGATAACCAACTGCTTAACCTAACTGCTCTGTATCCGTGTCCTGAAAGTATTTTATGTAGTTAACATTCTTGTTCGATGTGTGTTAATTTTTATTTATTTTTTAACTGTGTGTGTCGACGTAATTGTTTTGTATGTGTGATGCCGCACATTTCGAGCAACAGGAGCCCTAAAAACAACTTGTTTGCGAGTCTGAAGATGGCTTCCATGAAGCCGAAACCGGTCGCTCATCTTTAAATAAAGCAGTTGGTTAAGACTTGGTGTTTTCCTTTGGTTTAAGCTAGGACATTAGCCCAGTAGAATAAGATGAAATGCTTATCGTAATTCAGAACAGGTCGGCATGTGGAAAAATGTTTTGTATTGGTAACAAGCAATGGCTCTTTGAAGGGGATCCTATTTTAAAGCGTGGCGTCATTTTTTAAACAATTTTTATTTATGCAAAAATAGGTAAAAATTGAGTTTTTTCGGCGGGCGAACATTCGACGGCAAATATTGAGGCTACCTGCTTTAATCGAAGGGTCAAATAATGTTACAAGAAATTTCGACGGTCGGCTTAAGGCAGGTAGGTAGGAAATGTATCGGTAGGAACGGTTCAAATTCAAGCCCTTGTAATATTTTCGTGATAAAGATGGATTTTCCCGTAATTTTCGTATTCACTTGCCCTTAGCCATTTTCCCGGCCCTTTAATATTTTCGTGATAAAGATGTGATTTCCCGTAGATTTTCCTTGCCCTCTTGTCCTGTAGTAACAAATAAATTGTTTTGATGTAGGTATATATCCCCTTATTTTGATTTCTAATTGAACCATCAATACGCGGGCTTGTTACATTTTTTTACAGTCGAAAATACCTGTACAATAAAACCACGTTTTCGGTCATGCCGTCGAAAATTCGCATCAACCCATCGTAAACCACCTTGTCCCGTCGAAAGTTCTTCCGCCCGTTTTTTTAAGCTATCTTTGAGACAACTTTAGATAGAGGATTTAAATTTTTACCATTTGTGAGTTGTTAAAAAACGGTTAATTTCAGCCCAGGTAGATTAAATTTGGTTAATAATTTGATTAAATAATTGCAAAAAAAGTCGCAAAATTTTGCAAATTTTGGAATATTTTTAATTTCGTGAAAAAAGCACGTACAAGCTTGAAACTTTCAGATTTTGTGTCCTTTAGTACCCTTAACTTACCATAAACTTTTTGGGCAAAAATATTAATTTGCTTATGAAAAAAAAAACACTTAACACTTAAAAAAACTAAGAGTTAGATTTTCAATATTGACATTGAAGGTATTCACTTTTCACCATTTTCACCTTCAAAATGGCGTCGGAAAATGTGTAGTTTTTTTTACATCGTTTTTTTGCAATTATTTATGCAGAAAACATAATATAGCTATCTGCAAAGATAATTTTTAAAAGCTGACAATTTTTGAGTCCCGGATGAACCCTCTTGGCTGACGAAGAAAGGTTAAAATTGAATTTTACATTTTACACCTTTATTTACAAAAAGTTTTTTTTTTCATAAACAAATTAGTATTTTTGCAAAAAAATATTACGGTAAGTTAAGGATACTAAAAGACACAAAATTTGAAAGTTTCAAGCTTCTACGTGCTTTTTTCAAGAAATTAAAAAATATCTCAAAATTTGCAAAATTAGGAGACTTTTTTGTAATTATTGAAACAAATTATTAACCAAATTTAATTTACCTGGTCTGAAATTAACCGTTTTTCAACAAGTAATAAATGGTAAAAATTTAAATCCTCTATCTAAAATTACCTTAATGATACCTCAAAAAAAATTTGTACCTATTTTTGCATAGATAAACATTGCTTAAATAATGACGCCACACTTCAAAATGGGATCCCCTTCAAAGAGCCATTGCTTGTGACCAATACAAAACATTTTTCCACATACCAACCTGTTCTGAATTACGATAAATTTTAAACCTTTTTCATCTAATTCTACAGGGCTACATACACAATATGTTGAATAGTTGATTATCAGTTGAAAGTAAAAAAAATTCTGTAGCCTACATTCGAAACCGGTAAACCTCTTTCTTGTGGAGGCTTACGTTATGAGTCCATTTTTTGCTTCTCTTCTCTCATTCAATACGCCAGTATTGAGGTATGTGATGATACTTACATTAACCTCTACTTTATTACTCTTACAATTAATTAGTCAGTGTAAATTAAACAAACACCTTTCCCTCCCTTCACGATTCGACCATCCAGAACGTTCCTTTTTCGGTATCCATCACACCAGGTAAATATTGTACTTACGAGGACAAAACATCTGACGGTATTTATCCCATCAACCGTTGGATTTTACAAATTTACACTCAGATAAGATCTGAGCCGTACCGGATAACGACACTTTTAATCCTTCGTTTTGGTCATCTCCTATTTTGCTAATTACGTCGTAATCCCATTTAACAGGTACGACTCGGCCAGTCGGGATGAGGCTTAAGACATGATTCACAAAGGTTGTCGGCTCGGGGAGACGTTTTACAGGGAATTTTGAAGAATTTATGAGGGGAAACGTGGTGGGTAGTCGGGGGCACTTTCTTAAGGTTTATTGGATATGAAGGTGATATTTAGGATTTACTGCAGTTGAGTTAACACGTTGATAAGGATTTTATGCAAAATGCAGATCATGCTGTTTATAATAATGTCCTCAAATTTATCTTAAATTGTTGGATATTTTGGGTACAAACAAATACACTATTAGTACGTGCTTTGCCATGTAATTCTTATGAATATCTAGAGTTGACGCAGGACTTTTAAAATTGGAAATTAAGGATGAGAATTTAAAATTTCGTTTTAATTATGAGAAATATTGTATTAATTTTGTGTTTATAATGTCATTAATTTCGTTTACATGTGTTTACTACTGGGTGATCAAAAATGACTGTTTGAGTTGGCAATGCTACCTGGAGGATATTTTTGCCTAAGTGTTTGCAACGCTACAACCAGATTTGACAAAAATTTGACATAACAATCAGCGATAAGATTGTAGGTTATGTGAATAAAAATGAAGGCTTAAAAAATGAAACTCGAAATACAGAACAATGATTTAATTAAACAGCTAAAGGTTATGCTCAAAATGCCCCCCCATTTTGGTCCAGACATAAATTAACTCTTCTTTTTAGGCTCTCGAAGTTATTCACCAGCATATTGGGGGTAATGTTTGCCACTTCCTGAACTATTGCCTCTCGCAGCTCTTCTTCAGTATGCAATATGTTCCTAAAGACATTGTCCTTCAAGAGCCCAAATAACGAAAAATCTAATGGAGTGAGATTTGGTGACCTGCTTGTCCAAATGCCCTGACTAATTATTCTGTCGCCAAAGTTCTCTCTTAAATATCCCATAGTAGCACGAGCCGTATGTGCCCTTGCAGAGTCTTGTCGGAAATATCTAATTTGACGCTCTTCGTCTGTTAGTTAGTTTATAAAAGGCCTCAAAAGGTGTTTGATATATCTCTCCGAATTGACGGTAAAATTAAAAAATATCGGCCCATACACCCGCGTCCTTGAGACTGCCAACCAAACACCAACTTTAACCGGGTGCAAATGTGTCACTCTGACAGCATAAGTTCACCTGACCAAATTCTGTAATTTTGTTTATTCACATAGCCATTGAGATGAAACCAGGCTTCGTCGGAAAAGAAGGTATTGTCAAGGTATTATTTAATACGTCATTGAACCAATTGCAAAATAAAACTCTCTGCGGGTGATCAGGAGGGGTTAATGACTGGACGATGGAAATTTTGTAAGGGTGGTAGGTACTTTAATTTCTTTTTAAGCACAGTGTAGCAACTTCCATATGATAAACCTGTAAAACCGTGAATTAGAACAACATGGAAAAGTGGAAGTCTTATGGGTAAGAATGAAAATTGGTTGAATGGAAGGCACAAGGACCAAACCTGTTTGAAGGGAGAGCTTTCTTAAGGATTTGGGAGGACTTCTCTGCGTTCGAGTTGTGATATCCTCGACAACTTCCTCGTTTAGAGTAGAAGGTCTACCAGTTGAATTTTGTTTGCTTACGCTCCCTGCGTTTAAATAACGTTCAACTACTCGCATGCAATGTTGCAGAAAGACAGCAAAAGTGACCAAAGTCTCCGGAAACAACTCCTGAAATTGCTGGTATGTCGCTTCGAGAGAGTACTGCCAATTAGTAATTGGGTTATAAATCCCGCTTCGAAAGTACGCCCTTCCAATGAAAATTTCGTGTTGTAACGTGAAAACCATTTTAAATAAATACATTTGAAAAGAATACCAGAAATTTCAATTCGAAATAGCAAATTCAAATTACCAGTTGTACCATTTAAAAATGAAATTCAGTATTGCCAAATCAAACAGTCATTCTTGATCACGTTGTATAACTGTTACAACTATCACATCTATTTTTCAATTTATCTTTAACACTTATTACATACGCAAATCAATGTCAGTCTCGACTTAATATTATCAACTCTTCGTTTAAGATATACCGAGTGTCCCATTTTATTGAACTTAAGCGAACATCTCTAAAACGAGATGTACTAGGAAACAACGTTTCAGGCAAAAGTTGTTAGCCATTTCCTTACATTACCTTTCCAATCAAGTGAATATGTTAAACATAAACGTAAAGGTTTGACGTAACTCTGTCGCATATTTTCATAATTTGTATACCAGATAATCTAAATCTCACTAACAAGTTTCCCCTCTATGATCATCTCACAAAAGTCGTAATTCCAAAACGCATTTCGAGCCGCCTCTAATCGTTTATGTGGCGAAGGAAACACAAAAACTCGTGTAATTTCAATCATTCGCCTAACGACCATTATGCAGATATTCTCTTCACATCTTCGATACCTTAATTGAATTATTCGCCGCTAAAAGAGAAAAAGACCATGCGCTATCAGCAATAACAAAATTAGCAGGTAGGTACCTACCTGCGTTATTTACGCATGCTAATGTATTTAAATATTTTAATAAATTCAGCCGCAAATCAGATTACAATTAAGGGGGTGAATTACAAGCGCCATTACAAAAATGGAAACATTTACACAAGAATAGGCGACGAACTGACCTAGCGCAATCAGCTTCGAAAAGGCACCCCGCCTGCCGGTGAATCGCGCCTAGTTGCCGGATCGTAATGCTAGAATCTGATATGACAAGTAGAGTGTTAATTGGATATAGCACGGGTTAATTAATTTTCATTTTAATTAATTAATATGAATAACATAATCTTGACCAAAACAAAAATGTTATTATTCTGTTTTAAGCAATTTGTTGTCAACACGTACCTAAAGATTCAAATAGAAATTGATTTATTTAATATCGTTGTAACTTGCTACGTTACCACACCTATAACGCATGTTGATAAATATTAATTAATCCCTTGAGGAATTTTTACGTTCACTCGATAAATTACAAAGATTCTAATAAAAGCACTGTTAATTATATTACTCGAATCACCACACTTCCTTAATAATTACTTGCAGTATTCTATCTTAGATAAAAGATAACAACGAATTTTCTTCCACGTCATTTTCATACGTCATTTGATGTCTGGCAATAAAACGGTCTATTTAAAAAAATCAATAACCACCTAAGCACACACTCTTTGTTTGGTTTCGTAATTTTCACGACACCGTAAAAAACCTCAGAAACATTCGATACGAAACGTGTATCCTTGAAAATTCGGATACCTTACTAATAATAAGTTATGATTATGATAGGTGGGTTCAACAATGATGCCAATTATTAGGAAAGTGGATAGGTATGTACTTTGAAATAGCGATTAAGGGTGAAGTTGCAGTTGTAGTAATATTTATCAAGTGTCATACTTAAGATATTTCTGTTTTAGTTATATGAATTAGTTGTAACATGAGATTGGATTACGAAGTTTATGTTTATATTACAAACTGTTAATACACTCTAACAGATGCAGAGTTGGGTAATTCGCAGAGTTGATAGGGTATAGTGAAAGGCAACAGACTGCGGGGATCGAATTTCGTTGATCCAAAAAATTAAGAGCTTAACTCTAACTCTAACTTAGTCTAACTCTAACTAAGTCTTCACAACGTATATCAAAGGAACTCTCAAGATTTTCTCCTTTTTCCTATTTCTGTTATACTTTTTCGAGGCACTCGTGCATTCCTTTTCTCAGCTTCTCAGTTTGTCTTCCTCAATGATTTTCTTCTTTTACCATTGGATTCTAATCTCAAAACGGTTTCTCAAATCTGTGTCTCAAAACCTTACTTTAACTCTAACTTAAGTCTTTGCAATGTACTTTAACCTCTGGCCGCATTATTCACTTTACATAACAAGAGGACTTTCAACTTTTTCTCTTTTTTACTATTTCTGTTGTACTTTTTCGAGGTACTCGTATATTTATTTTCTCGCTTCTCACTTAAGTCTCCCTCAGTGATTTTCTTCTTTTACTGTTGGGCTCTGTTCTCAAAAGGGTTTCTCAAGTCTTTGTATCAAAACCTTATTCTAACTCTAACTGAAGTGTTTACAACGTACTTTGACCTCTTTAACAGAATTAGTGTACCTTTACAAATGGAATATAACATAAGGACTCTCATTTTTTTTTCCTATTTTTTACTATTTTTGTTATACTTTTTCGAGGTTCTCGTATACCTATTCATTTTCTCAGCTTCTCAAGTAAGTCTCCCTCAATGCTTTTGTTCTTTTACTGTTGGCTTCTGATCTCAAAAAGGTCTCTCAAATATCAAATCTGTGTCTCAAAACCTAACTCTACCTCAAATTTAAGTCTTTACAACGTACTCTAACCTCATTAAGAGAATTAGTAACTTTACAATTGGGAATATAACAAAAGGACTCTCAACTTTTTCTCTTGTTTACTATTTCTGTTGTACTTTTTCGAGGTACTCGTATATTCCTTTTCTCAGCTTCTCACTGTAAGTCTCCCTCAATGATTCTCTTGTTTTACCGCTGGACTCTAATCTCAAAAAGGTTTCTCAAATCTGTGTCTCAAAACCTAACTCTGTATCTAATTTAAGTCTTTAAAACGTACTCTAACCTCTTTAATAGAATTAGTAACTTTACAAATGGCAATATAACAAAAGCTCTCTCGGCTTTTTCTATCTTTATATACTATTTCTGTTATCCTTTTTCGAGTTTTATTTATCTCAGCTGCTCACTTTAAGTCTTCCTCAATGATTTTCTTCTTTTACTTTTGTTCTGTATAATCTTAAAACAATTTCTCAAATCTCTCTCAAAATCTAAAAACTCAAAAGGTGTCTCAAATCCATTTATCTAACATCTGATATGCTCAAACCATTTTAACTAATTCTCCTTCTCAGTGCTAGACCCGGTCTGATATTAAGTTGTTTCTACTAGTTTTATTGCTTATGTTATTTCTTTCTTCTTAGAAATTTCGTTCCATATTGGCAAGTCTTATTCTATGTCTTTTCGCTTGTGTGCACGTCTCATTGTTAAATACTGAGATTGATCTGATGGCTTATTTCTGTTTTGATGTGTCTTGAATGTTTTTCTTGAAGAAAGAATTTTTAAGCAAGGTGTAGAGATTTCTTGAGATTACAAATTTGTTTGTTGATTTCCTGATCAGTTTTGCAATTACTGTGGTACATTTTTCTTATAAAAACAGCAAATGGCTCAAACTTTGAATTTAGACTTTGTCCTGGCTTTTTATTACAATCGGTCGTAGCGTAGGTTAGGAGTTAATTCTTATCATTAGCCATTGGAAATTTGCTCAAAATTTGCTACAATGGTATTTTAAAAACTCGTAATTTTTATTTCACTGTCAAACATACATAATAATGTTTAATAAGGTTTTTGGCCAAATCGTCTCTAAAGGGCACTTTGCACGTGTCGAATATTCTCTTCCTATTCGGTTTATGACTTCGACGTTCTTATACCTACGTTCTTACATATTGTCCATGGAATTTTAAAGTAATCGTCTGGACACCTACATTTCAAAAGCTTGAATTCGGTTCATAGCATTGTCCAGATCCATGGTCCATACAACAACAACGAGTAAATGTAACATTTTACAAAATGGTACAGTAGCATTAAATTAGGATTGTTGTTGCTGAGAAGAGCTCTCATATCCATAAATGCTACTCTGGCCTGTTCCATTCTGCTGCGTATCTCTAAGTCGGGATCCAGATCTTCAGTTATCTAGCTTCTGAGATGCCTGAACTTGGAGACGTGTGGTGTTCTGCTGACCAGCATAGCCCTCCGTTTTGTCTATGTTATGTTAAGATTGTTGTTACTGAGAATAGCTCTAATATTAATAAATGCTACTCTGGCCTCTTCTATTCTGCTGGGTATCTCTAAGTCACGATCCAGATCGTCAGTTATCTAGTTTCTGAGATGCCTGAACTTGGAGACATTTGGTGTTCTGCTGACCAGCATAGCCCTCGTATTGTCTATGTTATGTTAAGATTGTTGTTGCTGAGAATAGCTGTCATATTCATAAATACTACTCTGGCCTCTTCAATTCTGCTGCGTATGAGATGCCTGAACTTGGAGACATTTGGTGTTCTGCTCACCAGAATAGCCCTCGTTTTGTCTATATTATATGTTAAGATTGTTGTTGCTGAGAAGAGCTCTCATATTCATAAATGCTACTCTGGCCTGTTCAATTCAGCTGCGTATCTCTAAGTCTGAATCCAGGTCTTCAGTTATTTGGCTTCCGAGATGCCACAACTTGGAGACATGTGGTGTTCTGCTGACCAGCATAGCCCTCGTTTTGTCTGTTATGTTAAGATTGTTGTTGCTGAGAAGAGCTCTCATATTCATAAATGCTACTCTGGCCTCTTCAATTCTGCTACGTATGTCTAAGTCGGGACCCAGATCGTCAGTTATCTAGCTTCTGAGATGCCTGAACTTGGAGACATGTGGTGTTCTGCTGACCAGCATAGCCCTCGTTTTGTCTATGTTATGTTAAGATTGTTGTTGGTGCGAAGAGCTCTCCTATTCATGAATGCTACTCTGGTCTGTTCAATTCTTCTGCGTATCTCTAAGTCTGGATCCAGGTCTTCAGATATCTAGCTTACGAGTTGCCTCAACTTGGAGATATTTGGTGTTGATTTTGGTGACCAGCATTGCCCTCGTTTTGTCTATGTTGATCCTTAAACCAAGATGTTCTCCTTTGGTAGTTATTTCATCGATGAGACGTTGTAGTGCTTCCTGGCTATCAGCTATTTTGACCGTGTTATCGGCATAGCGAAGATTGTTAACAACATGTCCATTGATCTTAATACCATCTGCTGTATCTCTCAAGGCTCTTTCAAAAACTGTCTCATAGTAAAGATTGAAAAGGAGGGGAGATAAAACACAACCCTGCATCACACCTTTCTCTATCGGGATGTTTTTTGTAGTTTCAGTCCCAATTTCATTGATGCTGTTTGATTTCAAATCGTTCTTATTGATCAGCCTACATTGGAGCAGCTTTATTAATTCTGTACGTTTAACACAGTCGAACGCCTTTTGATGATCTATGAAACACATGAACATGTAATTTTGCTAGTCCCTGCTATTTTGGAGTAAGATGGTCAAGCTAAAAACAAGCCCTGTTTAAATCCAAACTGTGTGGGACCAATCACATCTACTAATCAATCACCAGAAATCCTAAATTCTATTATATGTTGTGATTGATTTTTTGTATACATTAAGACAAAAGAGACGATCTAGGCGTAACTTTTACCTCTCTTAAGCTTCGCTTAGTGATGAAACCTGGCGGAAAACCACGGCTCGCCATTAAGCGCGCTCTTCCACTTTCCCCGTTAATTTTTGTGTAACTTCGTAAGTATCGAGCGTTACCGTTTTCCCCTCGGCTCCGGCAACGTTCCCGCGTCGCAGATTCCGCACCAACCCCGCCGCCGTAACGCGACGTTCCGTCTGCCATACATATGTATAAGTTGCAAGTGCTAATGCCCCATTGTATTGCAAATTCCATGTTAATTTAGGGAAGGCGCAAGCCGAGCTATGATTTGTTCTCTCTTCTCTATCGTAGAGGTGTACGTATATATATGAACATAGGAGAGCAACAGGTGACTTCGGGATTAAAATTAGTTTTTTCTCCCCTCGCGCCCCTCGGACCGCCGAAAAGTTACACACCTGCCCCGTTCGGCCTAATTGATTCCGTTCGGGGAGGGGGAGGCTCTTCGGCCGATGTAAATAGTAAATTATTACGATGGAAACGGCGAAATGTATCGATGGGCATTTAATGCCGTTACGATTAACATGCGGTGAATGTTTATCGTCGAGACCCGTACGTTTCAGCAAGTCCAAAAATCGACGGCTCTCCGTTCCTTCCTTAATAACCTTAATTAAAAATATGATAAATTAAATCCATTAAACTTAATACCGGTTAATAATTTATCCGACTGTTTTATTACACATTCCGTTTTCGTTGTTATTTAATTATAACGAATGTTTAATTACCGACGCACCGTTACTAATTAGTTATTAAGTTATTATTTGCGACATATCGCATTAATCGGTTCGCTTTTTTAGTTTAACTGCATGTGTGCTCCGAATGTAGGTAGGTTCCTACCTGTTAATTAGGGTTAGATAACTCGTAGGTGTAGATGGCGATTTTTCTTCTTGCTCTTTTAGGCGAGCAGGTAATTATAATTGGAGCTGGGTTTTAACTCTGTAATGGATTTCTGATAAAATAAGTGCCAACACCCACGCAGCACCGTTCATATCGACTTTCTATTAGTGTCGTTAGGGGGGAGGTGTTTTCCGATTATATAAGTTTATTTCAAGGTGTTTCAAGTACCAAATTTCATTATTGTACAAGTTAAACTGATGCCAAGTAATATTTTTCAACAGAGTACCGAATTTAGTAAATTGACGGTAATAATTTCAATATTATTACTTATACTTCTTTGCTTATAGCCAGAAACATAGATCTCATTTTCTTGGCATATATATATGGACAACTTGTCCCTTAAGAAGAGGAATAGCTTATCAGTAGGTTAGATGAACTCGTTAGATATGTTATTTCACCTTATTAAAACAGTCAAGTTAAACGATTACAACGGTTACATTGACCAATCAGCGATGTTAATTAAACCAGACTGGACTCTTCAATTTACCTATTCAGAAGATTCGGTCAACCTACTGGAGTGGATATTGTTTAACTTTCCTGAAATAGCTGAAAAAAACCTTCATTTTAACTGTCTCTTTCGGTAAGTTAAAGCGACATCTCCGTTGAAACTACTGATTATATTTCTAAGTGTAGCTACTTTCCTACATCTAGTAAATGTCAGGTTTGTGTAAGTTGTCCTTTATGTAAGTACATACTTTCTCATTACTTATTAACGAGTAACTTAAATTGACCATTAAAACCACTAAGGTACATTGGTTACTATACTATTACAAATTATTGAAGTTTTCACGCTTATGGTGTAATTTCGTATGACCGAACCTACGAAACTAAAAGATTTTTTGTAATTAGATGATGTAAAAATGAGGTACAGCGTACTTAGGTACTTTCTTTTTCTTTAAACGATATCATTATAGATACAATAATTTCCAATTACCTAATTTATAGTACCACTGTAAATCGAGCCATATATTCAATAAAAACAAGTTTTGAATTATACCCATTTTAAAATTTCCAAGTTAATAAATGTCATTGTGACAAGTATTCTGACACTGCCAATTACTGTAAGTAATCATATACTCGTTACACCTTTTTTGTTCCATTCATACTCAGTGATGGAGAAGTAGTAATGACTTTGTGTATGTTTTATGTAATTGGATGAAAATAATTTTTAAAATGACAGGTTTTAAAACTTATAAGAGTCATTAAATGACTGACAATTTCGATAAAAATGAATGCAATTCAAATGAAAGTGCCGCGGGGACATTTCGGTGTTGTTTATTTCGAATTTCGAACAATTAAATTGAATAATAAAGGTGCTTATCATGGAAAACGATTCCATTGAATTATGAGACGTTTGGTTATTGAAAATCCACCGGTTGTTTAGTAAGTAGCAATTCAAATGTGATTAAGTAAAAATGGGCAGTAGATAACTTCTGTATTAATGCCGAAGAAAGCCTTTTTGACAAAGAAAGTGGGTCGAGATACCGATAGAAATAATAAAAAAAGTAGTTATATATAAAAACAGTAAATATCCACAATACTTATCAAATGATGTAAATGCTATAAACAAAGTACCTACTAATAAGCCGGAAAATTGTAGAAAAATGTATTTTTCACGCTGCCGCTATCGTAAATCGCTCTTATATACATAGATACTTAACATGAAAATGGCACATAACATTCGTGTATTATTTTTCCTTGACGACGGAATGTAAATACTGTCATTTACATTCCTAGGAAAATCAAAGATTTATCCCTAGTTACGCATATGTCAGACTGACGTCTGACGTATGTCAGTCAACTTATGTTAGAGTGACGTACGTCCAAACTAAATCAAACATTTCACTTTTTGAGGAATTATGAGGAAATGTCCAATGGCAGCGTGAAAAATCTAATAAGCCACACGGAATGTATCTATCGACTGTTAACATCCTCGGCAAGTGACAAGCCTCGGCTCGTACACACTTGCCTCGAATGGTAAAACGTCTTTACATTCCTTGTGGCTTAAATAACTATTTATGTGTATTAACTGAGCATTTAGCACTGTTAAGATAATTAAGACAGATACAAATCATCTAAAAAAAAACTGAAATTTTCGGAACAAAAAAATCATTTCTGAGAAACATATGATAGTACTGGAAAACACTGGAGAAACATTGAATTTCTGCCCTATAAAGTACCTACTCACAACTCAAAATATGTACCACTAATAGAGTGTAGGTATAGAAAATATGCAAACTATGCAAAATAAAACGAAGTTTTTGCACTTAAAAATATGTTATGCAATCAAAGTGGAGCTTATGTAACTGATCCGCGCATTAGGAAAAAATATACATTTATGCATTTGCCCGGCCTAATAATAAGTAGTGAGAAAGGCATATATGCATGAAAATACACTGAAAATATGAGCATTCTCATACATAAAATTTACTAAACATATGCAAGATTAGTTAGAAATATGCAATAAAATACACACTATCAAAATATTAGTAGTATTATTGGATTAGATAGGTATTAAATTAAACCAGTATAACGAATTACGGACAGTAGCTAATTATAGGTATGACCATATTTTTATTGTAGACAGTTTTATCTATCTCTTAGTATACATCTAAGTTAGGTACTTAAAACTAGACAAACAATTTTGTACATCGATCGATACAATAGGGGAATATATACTAGTGCAGAAATAAGTCGGGAATTTATGTTAACATCAGCAATAAGTTCTTTACGTAAGTTTAACAATGAAGTTAAATGTATTGAGTGCGTTATTAAGGTTCAGGGTTACAACATAGAAATTTATGTATCTAAGTATATTTCTGTGAATATATAAATATACAAAGGAAACTTAGATTATATCCGCACTACAATATTTCAAATATATGCAAGAATAGTTGTGTTACTATTATTATTATTATTATTATTATTATTATTATTATTATTCTAGGATTAGATATTAAATTCAACCAGCTGATGAATTAAAAACTAATAGAAATACAACGTAGAAAAATGTGTGTATAGTATGTACGTACATTTCTATGAAAATATTCAACTAAAATTCCGTCAAATTTATACGCTGGTATGCGAAACATTGTTAAATGTAAGTTACGTTTGCAAATATCTGAGAATATCCAAACCATTTTGATGTTAATTAGTAATAATCGCCGTAATTCGTATAATTGACACTAGATTTAATTGTAATACAACTGATAATATATTATAAAAAATTTATAAATTCCACTAATAAGCATGATAAAACTGGAAAATTGTAATAAATTACATATTAGAAAGACCATATTTTTAGACGGCTAATACTACGCATGTGCAGTTTTTGACGAAAATAACCATGCAGAAAATATTAGAAATGCACAAAATATCCTAGATATACAATTTACACACCTATACTCTTCTTTAGTAATACGACTACTTACCTGAATATACTAAGTACTTAAAGTAATAGGTGGTATAACTACTTATCTAAGAATGCTAATTCGAACTTTTTGAAAATAAAAACTTTATGGATTTAAAATCATTAGTATTTGTCTGAGATCGGCCAAATACTAATGATCTTGTTTACCGGAAAATGTTTCGCGGGAACTGTTTTTCATTAGAGACAAGGATGTCACTAAATTGCAATTATTGCTTTGGAAGGTAGCTTAATTACTCTAACTTACCTAAAAACTTCTAAAAACCATGCGCAATGTTAAGTAAGTACAACATCTAATACTTAAACCTATTTATCCAGCACATAAGCGATTGTTAACCAATCAGGAAAATATTTTTTATTAAAACAGTATTCGCTATTAAATTGCGTTATATTGCCATGTACTTCCAATTTACAGTTTATAAGCAGGTTAGACACAATAATTGATGTTGATGGCACATTTAAATGTTTCACAAAAATTTTCTTGCAATTATTAACTACCTATTTACTTGCTTTCAAACGGACATTAGGTACATTCCGTTTACAAACGAAAACGTACGAAGTCGCTTTTAAATGCGTAAAAGAAGAAATTTTAAAACTAAACATGGACTTTAATCATAAGGTAATTTACATAAAAGTACAGTTTCCTTCTGCTTCTTTAAAAGGATGCAGATTTCATTTGGGACATGTATGGTTAGTTTATTTATAAAAATTAATGAATGAATAATTGTGTTCATTAGGTGGAGAAAAATACAATGATTGAAACTTAGGTACTAGAGAAAATTCAAGAGAATCTCATAGGTACGGAAAATATTTAAAGTATGTCTTTGAACTTCCATTTTTACAACCTGAACAAATATGCGACTGTTTTACTTTAAACTTGGACGAAATTTTGTCTAGAATCTTCCCTGTGCAACAGTTTGCTGATTATTTAGTAAATAACTATATTTCTGAAGATTTCTATTTTCTACCTAATATGTGGACTGAAAACAGTTTATCTTTAAACCCTACAATAAATGCTTGTGAAAGCTTTCACTCCAAATTTAATAACATTTTACATTAGTCACACAAATATTTTGAAATTTTCAAAAGCGTTACATATGATTGATAGGTACATATTTCTAATAAACAGTTTTAATCAACCAATAAAAATTATATCGTAAATTCATTCATATTAGGAGACCATTTTTAGAGGAAAAAATAAACTTATTAGCTTACAACAAAATTTCAATCTGTCCATAGGGTATTTTATTAGTTTATGTATACTTACAATGTAAATGATATTTGCTAAAGATGCGTTCGAATCGACTAAATATGTACTATGTAGGTATACTTATTTTGTTGTAAAATGTCGTAATATTTCTGTCATTACTTTAGTGACTTAGTAAGCAATAGAGGATTAATATACGGCAGTGGGGGCGAACTAGTATACCTACTATTAACGGGGATACCTGACCGCGGGAGCGAACTAGTAAGTTTACTTTAACTTTATGAGTTTGAAGAGAATGTGAAACCGAAACCACCTCAATAAAGTTCACTTTCAAAACACAAATCAAAATATTAATAAGATCGAATCAAAGTACTTATAGTCTTCCAGTTTCTACATAAGATCTTAATTTGGAATTTCGTCCCAAATTTGTGCGCTCCTCGGTCCGTCCCGAAAGGTAAGGAAAAGGTCCTGCTGTCCCGTGAGAAAGAGAGAGAGAGAGATAGAGAAAGGAGAGTGTGTCGTCCTGCACGCTGTGTTGCCTAGCTACCGTGTCCTGCCGAGTGTAAACACACTTCCCCTCGCGCGGCCTGCGGCCCCGCGGGCGAGGGGTCGGCTCGACGCGCGGGTCGGAGGGGGGGAGGCGAGGCGAGGGGGCGTTATCCTGCGGGCCTGCGGGCCACTAGCAGCGCTCCGCTCGTGACGTCACGCTCACCGCGACGAGTACCGGGCCGTCGGAGGAATGGCGCGCGCGCACGCCGCCGGTGGTGGGGGACGAGCGGCTCGAGTGGGGGTTCGGCCGGTCTGGGAAGGGGGGAGAGGGACCGTCGACGTCGCCTCGGGACCCCAAGGAGATCTACACATCTACACGCCAGTCAGTAGTAGTACAAACAGAGTCGCCGTGTGTGTGCGTGTGCAGAGAGACAGACAGACACAGACAGACCGATGATACCCATACACATATTATGTGCAAAACGTATATGTGGTTAGTTAGTTAGGGAGTCGTAGTCGTTAGGAGTCGCGTCGGCTGGAGTTGTCGTCGAGTTTTAACTGACTAACTAACTGACCGAGAGAGGAAGGAAGGAGTGTCTGTCGGGTTCCGTGGCGAGAGATCGGGTCGAGTTGGTCGGTGGTCGTTCGCGCGACGTGCGTGTGTGATATGTACCTGCGCCGCAGGGCCGCCTTGTAGCGCGAGGAGGCGGCGATATCGGGACACCACCACCACCGCCACCGCCACCTTCGGGATATCTTCCCTCTTCGATAATTTTTGGGAGAGTGTCCGTGGAAGTGTCGCAAAGTGTACGAGAACGAGGAGAGTGTGGACGGGCGGCCCTTGCAGGGCATGGCGGCCACGACGTACCTCCCGGCTAGCAGTGCGGTCACGACGGACCTCGACGGTAACGTGGTCGGGATGAACATCGTCGGCGGCTACCACACGTCGGCCTCGCCGAGGTCGGCGGCCGACGCGGAGATGAAGTACCTGCCGCAGCACCATCACAACCACCACCACCACACGGCGAGCTCGCCGTCGCCCGGCAGCCACGCGGCCGTCTCCTTCTCGAACCCCTGGGTCAGCTTGCAGCCCGGAGCGGACCCGTGGCCGATGGCTGGCATGCACCACGCCCACCACCACCCGCACCAGGACGTGAAGCCGCTCGCCCAACAGGCCGACATGATGCACCACCAGCGGCAGCAACAGCAGAACATGGGCTCGCCGCACGCGTGGCCCGGCCACGTCACCTCCGCCCATTACAACCCCGGCGGCGCCGCCTCGCCGCTCACCCAGTACCACGCGGCGATGAACGGCATGCTCGCCCACCACCACCAGTCGGCGCCCCAGCTCCACCACCCGCTGCACAGGGACATGCAGAGCCCGCACCACGCGCAGCACCTCGACAGGGACGTTAGTGGCGGCGAGGACGAGGCTCAACCGACGAGCGACGACCTCGAGGCCTTCGCCAAGCAATTCAAGCAGAGGCGCATCAAGCTCGGCTTCACGCAGGCCGACGTCGGCCTCGCGCTCGGCACCCTCTACGGCAACGTGTTCTCGCAGACGACGATATGCAGGTTCGAGGCGCTCCAGCTCAGTTTCAAGAACATGTGCAAGTTGAAACCGTTGTTGCAAAAGTGGCTCGAGGAGGCGGACTCGACGACGGGCTCGCCGACCTCCATCGATAAGATAGCGGCGCAGGGCAGGAAGAGGAAAAAACGCACCAGCATCGAGGTGTCGGTGAAGGGCGCCCTCGAGCAGCACTTCCACAAGCAGCCGAAGCCGTCGGCGCAGGAGATCACCTCGCTGGCGGACAGCCTCCAACTCGAGAAGGAGGTGGTGAGGGTGTGGTTCTGTAACAGGAGACAGAAGGAGAAGAGGATGACGCCGCCGAACACGTTGGGCGGCGAGATGATGGAGGGCATGCCGCCCGGCGGGCACATGCACCCGAGCTACGGCCACCATCCCGACATGCACGGCTCGCCGATGGGCCAGCACTCGCACTCGCACAGTCCCCCGATGCTGTCCCCCCAAAGTATGGGCCACCAGTTGACGGCCCACTAGCATCCAGCCCACTGGGCCTCCCTGCTGCACAACAGCGCCAACGGCTAGTGATTCGTCCCCCAGCGGTCGTCCGCCCTTTCCGACGGCTCGTGATCATCCCATGAAAGACATTCCCTTTAAAACGCTACCTCAAAGCCAGGATAGATTGCTGTGTGTGTGTCTCCCTCACTATCTCTCTCTCTCTCACTCTCGCCCTTCGAACAGGTATGTCAAAGAACGTAGCAGAACATGTTGTATTAACCACCCCGAATACCGATCTACTTTCTACTTTTCCCGTACGGGTGATGTCGAATCACCCACCTCACTTTCGAACTGGATCAAGAACGACTATTAATTCGAGTAACGTTAAATCTCGTCCCCTATAATCTCGATGGGTTTATGTCAAAGATACCACATCAATCATTACCGTACCTACCAATTAGTCTTCGCAGCTATAACCGTTACAAACTTGCTACCTTATTTTCGAAGCATTCCGTATTACGTACCTACATGTATATATCCATGTGATAAATTTGTGATAGGAATTGGAGCAAACTTATCTGTAGTACTTAAACAATATTTATTTATTTAGTCGAAACGTAGAAAATGTTACTGCTCGAATCACGACATTCACTCCAAAATTACAATTGGGATAAGAATCCCTCGGATTTCATCATTACAAGCATTTGAAAATTCACTTTGGATGTTTTCAAGAACAAATTGCGAGTTACTTTGACAAAATCGTTCAACAGAGTCTTATTCTGAGTTGTCACTTGAAATTAAAAATGGAATCAGATTCCAGAATAGTTAGTGAAAGATCTTAAATCAGCTATACTGCTCTCTAAGCTGTGAAGCTTTACAATTTGGTCATAAAAGCTTCATACATCTGTTTTGAAGATTGAATCTAGTCATTTTGTTTTAATGACTAGAATATCTTAAGAAAATCTGAGTGTTGTAAAAGTTTAATGAAATTATTTGAAATCAAAATTTTGTGTCCTGTTTTTATTATCTACTATAAAATCTTAAAGAAGATTAAATGTTTTAAGAATTCCATGAAATTGCTTTGAATCAAAATTTTGGTTCATGTCCACATGACAAACATTTTAAGAAAATGTGTTTGAAAATTTCTATGAAATTGTCTTAAATCGGAATTTTATTTCATCTTCATCATTAGAACGTCTTAAGAATGACAGGGTATTTTAAAAATTGTATAAAACAATTTTGAATCTAAATTTCATTTCATGTCTACATCATCACTAAACCATCTTTGGAAAATGTGTTTTAAAAATTGACATTGTTTTGAACCAGAAGTTTGTTTAATATTTTCATGATTAGAACATGTTAAGAAAGACAGTGTTTTAATAATTCCAAAAATCAGTTTTGAATCAACATTTTATTTCATGTCTACATCACTAAAATATCTTTACAAAATTCTATGAAACAGTGTCGAATCAAAATTTCATTTCATGCCTACATCACTAAAACATCTATAGAAAATGAGTTCTAAAAATTCTGACATTGTTTTAAATCAGAATTTTATTTTATATTTTCATGATTAGAACATCTTAAGAAAGGCAGTGTTTTGATAATTCTATAAATCCATTTTGGATCGACATTTCATTTCATGTCTACATCACTAAGAAAATGTGTTTTAAAAGTTCTATGAAATTGTCTTGAATCAGAATTTTATTTCATGTCTTCATGACTAAAACATCTTACGAAAGACAGGCTGTTTTAAAGATTCTATAAGTCAATTTTGAATTAACATTTTATTTCATGTCTACATCACTAAAATATCTTAAGAAAATTAGTTATATAAATTCTATGGAATTGTTTTAATTCAGAATTTTATAACCTTTCTTCATGACTAGAGCATCTTAAGAAAGACAGGGTGTTTTAAAAATTCTATAAAACAATTTTGAATCAAAATTATTTCATGTCTACATCACTAAAATATCTTAAGAAAAGTGTTTTAAAAATTCTATGGAATTGTTTTGAATCAGAATTTTATAACATTTCTTCACGACTAGAGCATCTTAAGAAAGACATGGTGTTTTAAAAATTCTATGAAACAATTTTGAATCAAAATTTTATTTCATGACTACATCACTAAAACACCTTTAGAAAATGGGTTTTAAAAATTCTACGACATTGTTTTGAATCAGAATTTTATGTTTTCATGTTTAGAACATCTTAAGAAAGAGCATGTTTTAAAAATTCTATGAAATTCTCTTGTATCAAAATTTTATTTCATGTCTACATCACTAAAATATCTTAAAAAATATGTTTTAAAACTTCTATAAAACTGGTTTGAATCAAAATTTTATTTCAAGTCTCATCTAAGTAGTTGAGATTTAAAGAAAACAGAAAACGAACCCTTTTAAAGTTCAATTAACAAAAGTGGAAAAATGAAATTGACTTTCCACTTTACCAAAAATGACATTCGTATAATTAATTGACTATGCAATAAAAAATTATAAGGTACTATTACGTATTATTGTCACCAAAGTAAATCAGCCAAAGTTGACTATTTGCAAAATTTAAGTAATCTTTACTAACACCTTAAATGTAATTCATACAAGAGTTGGGACATTTTGGAAAGTTAATATAATAAACTATTTTTCCCCTTCAAAACCAACAGATCAGTAACAACTCGAATTTAATTACTTTAATAGGTTCAAAGAGCGCAATTGATTGAAATCAATTAATTTGTTGGACAATTAGTTTTTTTAATTCCCTTTGTGATTAATTCTGAGAAGTTTCAAAGAAATTCGAAGGGAAGATCTAAATTGGAAGAAAAACCAACTTTTGCATGTTTCATGAAACTCATTATTCTTCCAAAATTTACAAGAAATCACTTGTCAATTAAAATAAGTTACAAATTGACATTTATTTATAATTCTATTTTTAACAGTGTCTAATTATTTGTATTTGCTCTTGTCATAATTTGTTGCAAAATTAAGGTATCAATGAAACAGAAGGTAGATTTTAAAGGAAATATAACAATATAAAATGAAATATAACGTCACATATGTACCTATTGAGTTTTCTGTAAATGTTCTTGCGCTCCAGAAGTGTGCAGGATAAATAAAATAAAAGCAGAACATCACATAAGTGCTTATTAAATTTCTGTGAAAACGCTCTTCGCTCCAAAAGAGTAAGAAATTTTCAATTCATTCAAATAATAGGTACCTACATATTACTTAAGTCACTAAGAGATCACAAAATATATATCTACTAATTATAAAGTAAGAGAAATTCATCGGATTTTCGTTATGTACCATCAAGTTAATCTGTACCACAAAGTTATTCAGCCTAGACGAGCATATTTGAACAAATATCTGTTCAACTCCATTTTGATGTACTAAGGAAATATTTAAAATTTTAGTTTCAAGTCCGACATTAACTTTGTGTCGTTTTAAGCAGACTGAAATTAATGTTAGGAAGTTTGTTTGAGAACTTTAACACAATTTGCCAAAATTATCATTTACAATGTGAACAATTTTGTCACTGTAACCGCGCAATTAACAGAGTAAATCCAATACGAGGAGTCACTTTTGAATGATCAAATCACGTTTCCCTCTTTGTCTCACGATTTTGTGCTCTGCTAGATTCTTTGACATAGCTAAGTCGTTGCGGGGGTCCACGTGGACTGTGAACTGCCCAAAAAGACTTTATTACTTATTGAAAATGAAACATTTGAGTGCGAGTTAGGACTTTGGCGACGGGCAGTCGTCGATTTTTAATATATTTTCCCTCTTTTTTCTGTAAATTTACTTGTAAATATAAAGAGTGATAATGCCCTGTAATATATTGAGAAATTAATCTAGGCAAAAGTTGCTAAACATGAGACGTGTACATAGGAAATAATAAAGTATCGACTACTGCTTCGACAGTAGGGATTTCGTGATTTATACTTAAAAAGAATTATACAACGGGACGGTTGACGATAAAACAATTTACACTGTAAGTTTATAATGTATAGAATGTCGTATATATTTAAAAAAAATATGAAAGTTGTTCTTACGTTGTTATTATTTTATTATTATTATTTTTTTTTTGGTTAAAGTGTCGTGCAGTTGAACTTATGGCTTTTTATTTTTGGATGATCCGTACTTTGGTCCATATAGATTTTTCAGATAATGTGTATATTTATTATATTATTAGTTATATATCCTTGTACGGTGTAACAAAAAAAAACAATCAGTTTTGTTTCTAAAGCACCCAGGATCTTAATTCAAAACTGGAAACTACTAAACATACCTAATTACGAATTTTCTAGTCAAAATAAGTGGGGGAGGGGGGACACTTAAGTTTCGTCAGGGCCTAAAATCTCGAGTATACCGATTAAATGTACTAATGAGATCGCCGCGCCTCCTCCCGCACGGTACCCGTCTACCCGGAACGGTACCACCTGTCCTCGCCCCGCGTTAATTACCGAGGCGGTAATTGGCCACCGTGTAAATACCGTCACGGGAACGAACCCCCTGCGCGGAGGAGGCGACGCAACGGTTCCGATCTCCATTGTTTCGATACGGGGGTGAGTCTTTTTCGCGAAGGGGGAGACGTGGGGTTTGTTCGAGGGAATCGCAAGGAAAAGGGTGGAAAGTTCGAAGTGGCGGGACGAGGTGAAATTCGACATGTAAACTAGCGAGAGTTTAATGGAGGATTTTTTGATTTTGTAGTAAATAACCCGCTTGTCACGTTGATTGCGTCTTATTTAGCCTCGCAGCTCGTATATATGATCGAATTTGGCACCACGTCCTTGCTTGACTTCCTGACTGGTTCATATACTCACCACGGTTGAAGGTACGAGGTTACGTGTACCGTTAAACTTTGCAACAAAGGGTAATTTAATTTAAACCATGGAAATCGACTCAATTCGCAACCGCCTCTCAATCGCAGTGTATGAACCATCCCTACCGAACGGCAAAAGAGAGATTTTTTACTACTCTCTAAATAGTCCTAAACTATCAATTTTCACTTCAGGTCGCGATGCCTCGAACCTTCAGTTTCTACGCCCCTTCGGGAATCATCGAAATTTCAGCTAGTCTAGTTCTGTTCAATAAAATTATGTCTATCGCGCGCCTTTCAAATGTGTTTTATCAACTTTCGTTTCTGTGTACGACTGTAGCCTTAATTTAAGCTGTTCCATTGTAAACATTTGGCATTATCAAAATCCGAACTTATCTCGAAGAGTACTTAGGTGTTAGGTGATATGTGCAATTAAAAAAAATTTTCTTAGCGGTGTAATGAGCGGTATTACGAGTCACTGAGCGGTTAGAGTACTTTTTTCTCATGACACCCCCCCCCCATCGAGGAATCGATTGTTGCTTTCGAAGATTGCACGGCGGGGTACATGTCGATTGTTGTTATTTTTGAAGGATCGGTCTATTTAGTTAAAGCTTTAATATATTTTATGGAGTTGAGTAGTAGTTACGATACAGTAAAACCGTTGTGGGGGTTGTTTTGTGGGAAATGGAAGTGGGTAGAGGGACATAGTTGTTCACGTGAAAGTCAGGAAAATCTCGCACTACTGACGAATAGCTAAATTGAAATACGAGGCACTTTGTTAGTATTTTAAAGCCCCGAGTCCAGTAAGAGATTTAACAGACTTGTTATCTGTTAAATTTATTCGGAAATCGTAAGAAAAGGTGAAATTTACACATTTTAGAAGTATTTTAAAAAAATCCCCCAAAAATCAAGTTTGCCCATTTTGTTAGCAACTATAGCTACAAAGTAAATAACATTGAAAAATTATCATTTTGAGTCTTGTAAAGTCTGTGCAGTACTAGTCCGGAAAATTCAATTTTCCTGGCGCGAAAATGTTGTTTCCAAGACGATTTCCAGAAAACAGTGTTTTATGAAGATTTTCTTTAGTCGCTGAACACGAAATTGCGTCGAATTTCTGTAAGTTGGGGCAAACAAAGTTTATAAACAATTTGGTTGTTTAAGTAGCTGTAACTCGAAAACTCTCTAGTGGGCCTGGCAAAGTTGTAGATAAATTCTGTGCAAAATTAAAATATATTTCGAAAAAGTCCTATAAGGTTTGGCTCTAAGTATCTCCAATGCTTATGGAGATAATTATGTACCTGTAATTGATAATTGTAAATTAATATGATCGTAGGGTGGTGTTATTATACCAAAACAAAACGGGATTCAGTCAACAGATTAGAATCTGTTGACTATAGTACTGATATAGATATCAGTACTATAGTAGCAAAATTTTGAGTTTTCTCTGATTTTGAAACAATTTAGTCTAAAAGTAGTTGGTAAAATATGGTAATTTTAGGGATTTTTAAAAAATCAAAATTCTGTTACTATACCGATATAGAATTACCTTTTATGCTTTTATTGAACCGTATTTAGTTTTGATATCACTTTACATTACCATGAGATCATGTTTATTTAGTTATCAATCGCAGGTGTATAATACAGTTTATAATCTTATCCAAACATATATTTAATAACAATTTTAATACCTATATTTATTTGATTTGTTTTAAAATAGTTCCCTAAAATTGCTCTATTTTACATCTATTTTCAGACCAAAATTAAATCAAAATCCAATAAAACTTAAAATTCTATTACTATACGGTTATAAAATTATCAATTACAGAGTAACAGTTTATAATCGTGTCGAATCATATATTTCATAACAATTTTAATATATTTCTTTGATATGTTTAAAAAAGTGCCATAAAATTGCTCTATTTTTCATCAATTATCACACCAAAATTAAATTAGAATCCAATAAAACTAAAAATTGTATTACTATACCGATATAAAATTATCAATTACAGAGTAACAGTTTATAATTGTAATGAAGCATATATTTAATAACAATCTTAATGCATTTCTTTGAATTTTTTTAAAAAGTTCCCTAAATATGCTCTATTTTTTATTTATTTTCAGACCAAAATTAAATCAGAATTCAATATAACATAAAATTCTATTAGGTACTATACCGATATAAAATTATTAATTACAGAGCAACAGTTTATAATTGTATTGAAACATATATTTAATAACAATTTTAATATATTTCTTTGATTTGTTTTAAAAAAGTTCCCTAAATTTGCTCTATTTTCACACAAAAATTAAATCAGAATCCAATAAAACTTAAAATTCTATTACTATACCGATATAAAATTATTAATTACAGAGTAACAGTTTGTAATCGTATCGAAACATGTATTTAATAACAATTTTAATATATTTCTTTAATTTTTTTGAAAAAGGTCCTAAAATTGCTCTATTTTACATCTATTTTCGAACCAAAATTAAATCAAAATCCAATAAAACTTAAAGTTATATTACTATATCAATATAAAAGGACCTTCATCTCTATTGACTATTTTTGATTGACTATTGATTCATTAGTGCGTTACCCTGGGATCATATTTGTATACAAATTTCAATTAAAAGTAATTATGTCCATAAGCGTTGGAGATAGAGCAAAACTGTATTAGACTTTTTGAAGTATATTGTCATTTTGCACAAGTTTTATCAACCCCCTCCTCTGATCCGCTTGATAGTTTCCGAGTCATCGCGATTTGAGCAATTAAATTGTTTATAAGTTTTGTTTGCGCCAATTTAGGGAAAATCACCGCAAATATTCGTATTCAGAATCGACACCTTCAGAAAAAGGTACTTTTTCTCGGTCCGCTTTTACTTCCCACAAAACGACCCCTCTCGTACGGACTATTAGGCGTAGGAATGACCATTAGCGCGACGTTGGGGATATCCCAAAGTAGTAGTTACTCGGTGTCTTTTTAATTTCTTTTGACGTCGATTTGGGCAGTAAATAACGTTGCAAGAGCTTCTTTCCTCTGGCGACCTTAAATCGATCGTAACGTTTCACGAAATCAATTTATCGTCCCACGATAGCCGCGGTTGTGCAATCTTCGCCTTCTGCCGCCGTATAACGTACCATTTTAAGTTATTTTTTCTCGTTCTAACGGCGATGACGAGAAAAAAGACAACACACCGAAACCAGGCGAATCAGTTTCCCAACACGCACGCTCGTAAAGGATATATACGAAAAAGATTGCGCAACGCGCTCACAAATTTCGGCAGTAAATCAAGCATCTTCTAAGTAAAATGTGACATCTATTAGCTATAAAACCTCTAAATCTGTACGGCGGTGCTGGGTTAATCAACAATTCCCGAACTGTGGAGTAATAATTTCTGTACAAAAAACCAGTTTGGTGGCTCTCGTTGTCTGTCGGTTGGTCTTTGAAAAAAACTAAAAGAAAAAAGTCTCGAGGAAATATAATAAAACGGACGATTTTGATAGTGGCTCAATGGTTATGGATTTTTGAGAACTTGTGACATTCCTCCTTTCATAGGGTAACTAATACTATTATTTTTTTAATTGTGTAAATGGTTGTACAAATATTGTTATATATTATTATAGAAGTAAAGATAATATCTTTGTGTATATTGTATTTTTATGAATGTCCAAAAATAAAAAATAAAGTAAGACTGTTTATAAATTACTCGATTCGTTTTATTTTTGTATTAACAACTACTTCACTTTGGAGCTTAATATTAACTTTGACTCTGATTCTATAAACTTATACCCAATATGAATACCTCTGGAATAATGCCTAGAATAAGGATTGACTTATCCTCCAGAGCGGAGAGGTCGGGAACATTATTTAAAATGCAACAATTAAAAAAATGTGTTTTTCCGACTTTTTTTGGTTCTAACTTTCTAAGTATTGAATTTAGAAAAAAGTTGCAGAATCGCTTTTTACATAAAATGGCATAAGTTAGAAATTAAAAAATTTATTAGCGGTTTTGCAAAATAATAATAAAAAATGGAATCGGCCCAGAAAAGAGGTTTTATAAAATTATTATTTTAGGCACTTCAGAATGTAGTTAGGACTTCCATATCACATGTAGAAAATCTTGCAGCTATAATAAAAGAATCCCGTAAATTTCGTTTCGATCGGTTTATTAGATTTTGCACAATAATTTTTTAATCCAGAGAAATCGAAAAATATTGAAAATTTTCAAAATTGTTTAATTTTTTTCCAATATTGGATTTCAACAAAACTGGCTGAGCATATATAAGAGAAAACAAGCTTTCATGTACTTTTTTCAGAATTAAGAAATATTTATTAGAACGGTCACAGTCATTGTTTAAAGTTAGTAGGTCAAATTTATAAATTTTGTTAAATTTGAAGTGAGAAATTTTTTAATGTAAATTTCAACCTTTTTAATGTAATTTTCAACAAAAAATATTATACTCGTTACTGCGAGAAACAATTATTTCTTAAGATATGAGAAAAAATAGTAATTTTATTAACCATTTTATTAAACACTAATCAATTTTGAAGAGTTATATCTCAGAAGCTAATGAACAAAATACCAACTTATTATATATAAAAAGAAGCGTCTTTCCGAGTACTTTCCGGCTATGTTTTCAGAATTTCATTTAACAAAAAATTCGCCGAGATAACCTATTTGTTTATAAACAAAAAAACGACACCAACTTTAAACAATGACTGTGACCGTTCTAATAAATATTTTTTAATTCTTTAAAAAGCACATGAAAGCTTGTTCCCACTTATATATGCTCAGATAGTTTTGTTAAAATTGAATAGTGGAAATTTTTTTTGAAAATTTTCAATATTTTTCCATTTTTCTGGATTGCAAAATTATTGTGCTAAATCTAATAAACCGATCGAAACGAAATTTACGGGATTCTTTTATTAGGACTTCAAGATTCTCCACCTGTGATATGGAAGTCCTAACTACATTTTAAAGTGCCTAAAATAATACATTTAAAAAACCACTTTTCTGGGCCGATTCTTTATCTTTATTGCTATTTTGCAAAACTGCTAATAAATTTTGCAATTTCTAACCTACGCTATATTATGTAAAAAGCGATTCTGCAACTTTTTTCTCTCTTCAACTTTCTTCTAAAGTCAATACTTAAAAAGTTAGAAGCAAAACAAGTCGGAAAACAAGCGTTTTTTTCATATTTATTTAATTGTTGCATTTTTAACAATGTTCCCGACCTCTCCGCTCTGTCAATAAGTCAATCCTTATTCTAGGCATTATTCCCGAGGTATTCATGTAAAAACATTGCGGTCGTAATGGACACATCCGAATTGGGGCCCGAAATTGTCAGATTTACCTGCTTGAGAAAAAGGGAACATCCGAGCTGGGGCCGAGACCCACTTAGGTTTATTACAATTTATACAGGTAGATTTTATGCGAAAATAAGGGCGTAGTTGTCAGATGAGGGCAAGTTTCATAAACTGAATTACTAATAACAAAAATTATAAAATCAAAGAGTGACATAAACACTTTATTAACATCACTCATCTTTACATCTAACATTAAAAAATTATACTTAACCTATACTACTTTTATTACAAATTTTGGTATCTAAACCTAACTGACAACGTCTTAATAAATTCTAGATGATTAATTTTTTCTTCTTGTACCTAGTTCTGTCATTTTTTTATATGGATTTTAATTTTTCCACTATGTCCTAACGGAGTACTTTGTTATGCAATAAGCCCTATTAATTTTAATATACATGTATCAATTTGAAACTCCAAAAGTACTTTTTAAAAATGGCTTATATTAGAATGGGGACAATAAAATTATTAAATTAATTATTATTGATTAATTATTAAATTAATAAAATTACTGTACTTAGCGTGAAAAGATTCACAACATTGGTTGTCCCATGAATAGATGAAGAGTGTTCAGCCCAAATGCCTGGCGGAAATATAGAATTTTCTTCAATATAATTATCTACTAAATAATTGCAAAATTGGGTTACTTCTTCATCTACCGATTTAATTTCACCTAAGTCGAATGCAAAGCAATGACCTACAGTTTTTGGCTCTAGAAACAGAAGACCGAAACAAAACGTTAAAAATGTTTACTTGTTGTTAAAAATCTCACTTGCGTTTGTTTTTTCCTGATATTCACAAGGCAAACCAAGTTGTTGTATTTTCCTAAACCACCATTGTCCTAAATGAAACCTACATCCTCTTATAACACAATTCGGAAAAGACTCTGATATGACTTTATGAATTGCATATTCAAAATCAGCCGTAATTACTTTAGATGACAAAGAGTCATTTAAATTAGAGCATTTTTCTCTTGAATACCATTTAAAATCCAGATAATACGACAAATAATGACTTTTGTTTGGAAGAAGGCAGAACATCAAAGGGACATAATGCTCATTTTACATTACTTTGACTCAAAATGTGCCACTAAGAAAATTTCTTAAATATAGTTCACCACAGAGCATTGTTAAATTTGGCAACGCTGTTGTTATTTAGCTTAAAAATTCATAAAAATTTGCCGTAGAATGTGAAGTATCATGGGCCCCAGTTCGGATGAAAAATAATCTACCTAGCCAGCACGGGCCCCAGTTCGAATGTTCCGCATATAAAGCTAATTTCTGACAGATGGGTCTGGGACTAGTAGCGCACTCACTTTCGATAAGCTGCTAAAACACTAAACAGTTAAAATCTTAGCAGGTAATTATCCAGGCGTTCATAAATCGAAAAAGTAACAAGCCCGACAGGTACGAATTAAAAAGTGATATCGCAATTAAGCAAATCGATTGCTTGTAATCAAACAATCTAATTAGGAGCTTCGTTATTATTCCTTCACTTTCACCACTTTTTTCCCGCATAATGAGTTCTTTACATTTACATAACAATCCGCCCTAAAATCGAAATTACACGTCTCTGGCTGCTTTTTAAGTGTAACGCAACAATTTTTTCTATCCGTCGCCGTTTTAACGTTTCAATTAAATCTGACAAATATAGATCACGAATATCAAGCAGGTGCTCGCACGTCGGAACGTACCTACGAGCAACAACAACAAAAGCAACAAAAAAAAAACTAACACACACTCGCGCAGCTTCTCTCTTTGTAAATGTACCGATCTAGATTTTTTTTACGAGTTAATTAATACCAAAATCACTGACTCATGACCGAGAGGCACTAACTCCGGCTAATTTTATTTAATAGCCTCACTTGATTAATTAAGTAAAGCTGTTTAATGATTGAAACATCAGAATGTGCGCCGCCTCAAACTGTTAATAACGTCGTCCTATCGAAGGGTTACGTGCAAAAATTAATGCATAGGTAATGTCCCATCTTCGACGTTACCATTGAACCGTCCGTTCATTTTTCGCTGACTAACACCTTTTGTTAATTGGGTAATTTATACTAGTACTATTTACGTCTGACTCGCACTTGACCGGTTTTAAGATTACATATGTAGGTATGTACATATAAGCACCATAACGTGCGAATTTACATTCGTCCCGACCGCAAAGTGTTATTTTGAAAGTTATTTTCTCTAATTTGTCCCAATTATACGCGAAATTGGATCTTAATGAGGTTAGATTATTGCTTTTAACGCCAGATAGCGGGTGTTTAAAAGTTTTGATAGTCGATTATTAAGCGGTTAAAGGATATTATAATGTTTATACTGTAATTGGATCGTCATAACGTAAAACATCTTTGTAATGTGCATGTAGCATACAATTCATTATTATAGTACAATTGAAATATCATCGAGGTTTTTAAATGAAGGCGTTTAGGTCGATTGATCTTTAAACAATTAAGTCGTTAGGTTAAACTCCTATGGAAGTATTGGTGGTATTGCAATGAGGATCAAAAAATATTTTCGAAAAAGAAGTGTTTGTGTGCCTATGGTACTTTCTAATGACCTACTGTCATTTTCCAGTATTTTGTAATTTTCCCGAAATAAGCTACGAGATTTGTTTTTGAACTTTGAATACCCATTCCTCTGTCGAGTATATGAAGTTTAACGTTTTTGGTAAATCTTCTCTAAAGGACCCTTTCCACTTGTCTTTATTTATTTTTGTAATTTTCGCAAAATCCGCTACAATATTTTTCAAAACTTTGAATATCTGTTCCTCAATCGAATATTAACAGCAAAGTTTAACAGCACATTTTCTCTAAACCTTCCATTTTTAATTTTTCGGTTTTTTTTTGAAATTTTTTGGAATATTCCTCATTTCTTCTCTTGGAAATTTCTTCATTTCATTCTCTGGCAATTTCGGAATCTTCTACTGCCGAATATGTATTACAAAATCCTCATGAATTTTTGAATAAATCTCTATTTTCCCTTATTGGGTTGATGTTTTTGAATTCGGGTTATTACCATTTCTACACATTTTAAGTTTCCCCTAAATCCAAAAATTTATTTTTGGTTAATCGCCTGTGTGTGGCTGTGGTACGTTTCTCCTAGAAACGTATAAATATCATTTTTAGGTTATTTGTAATTTTCTTGAAAACGGATTTCACAGATTTCGCGTATTAAAGTGTATTTCAACAAATGCCGACAACTCGGTAAATGGAAAGCGTAGGTACATTTAAGATAATTGGAAACGAAGAAGTTTTATTTTCTGAAACAAGTATGAAATTGGTTCCTAGCATCTGTTGGAACGCACATATTAAACCGATGAATTGATAAGTGAAAGTTCTGTCATGTATCGAGATAACTTGTAAAAGCTGTTGCAACAGAACTTACGAACTTTAATGGAAAACGAGAATTTGGGACAGTTGAGAAGTTCTCTACTTTTGGAACCATTTTGCAATTGGTTGGTATTATCGGTTGTAACAACCAATAAATCCGCAAATGATACGTCGGAGTTTCTGTACTTTTAAGTACTTACAACTTTTAAAATATATTTCAACAAATTCTCAATGAAACTTATATAATGGAAAGCTGGAACTTGGGATAATCAAAGACAAGGTGTATAATTTATTGGAACCAGTTCGGAATTGGTTCGTTACACCTGTTGGAACAGATATATTAGGCTTAAACCATAATTGAAAGTTTATACGTTTATTTTTAAAAGCTGTCTTAACAGAACTTACAAACTTAGCTAATGAAAAACGAAAATTTCTGGCAATCGACAGGAACTTACTATTATTTGCCGAAATAAGTCCGGAATTATTTCTAACATCTGTTGAAACAGACATTACTATGCCGATGTACTAATCTAATAGAGAACTAATAAATAACCGAAAACGAACCAAATTCAGAATTGGTTCTATATATCAATTGGAACAAACAAGTTATGTAACGATAAATGATAATTCGAAGTTTAATGGGCGTCGAGACAAATTTCAAAAAACGAACCAAATTCGAAATTGGTTCGCCATATCACTTGGAACAGACAAACTATAAAGCCGATGAAATGATATATGATTAGTGGAAGTTTAGTGGATTTCGAGTCAACTTTTGAGATTCATCCCAACAGACATTACGAACTTTAGTTGATGGGAAATTAGAATGTGATATAATTTGGCTGGAGAAATGATAAGAGGAAGTTTAACCTTTCAAGTTTAAATTAGAAAAAAATTTAAGATTCTTTGGGACTAATGGATACCGTGGATTTGTGCAATTGAGAACCAATTCTTTTTATTCATATCTACTGGAAACGGCCCTTAATTGGTTCATAAAATCTACTAGAACAGATGTAAAAGAGGAACTATAATAATTTTGAGTTTCATGAATTATGAGTATTAAGGTCTGTTTTAACAGAATTTAGCAATTTAGCTAATAGAAAACGGAAATCTCTGGCAATCGACAGAAACTCACTAGTATTATTTGCCTAAATCAGTCCGGAATTATTTCTAACATCTGTTGAAACAGACATCACTATGCCAATAATGTAACGATAAATAATAACTCGTAGTTTCATGGATTTCGACATAGCTTTTAAGGGGTGTTTTGAATAGAAATTGCAGACTAATCTAATGGAAAACTGGAATTTAGAGAAATCAAAAATGAACCATATTCAGAATTGGTTCGCAATATCAATTGGAACAGACAAACTATGAAGCCGATGAAATGATATATGGTTAGTGGAAGTTTAGTGCTTTTGGAGTCAACTTTTGAGAGTCATCCCAAGAGAAATTACGAACTAAGTTAATGGCAAACTGGAATGTGACATAATTAGGCTGGTGAAATGATAAGAGGAAGCTTAATCTTTTATGTTTAAATTTGGTTAATTTTTAAGGTCTGTTGCGATTAGTGGAAGCCGGTGATTCGGGCAATTGAGAACCAAGTCTTTTTGTTTATACTGGAAACAGTCCCTAATTGGTTCTTAAAATCTACTGGAACAAACATAAAAGACGAAATGTAATAATATAGAGTTCCACGAATTTCGAGTATTAAGTCTGTTTTAAGAGAACTTAGCAATTTAGCAGATGGAAAACGGGAATTTCTGGAAATCGACAGGAACTCATTATCATTTGCCTAATCAGTCTGGAATTGTTCGTAACATCTATTGCAACAGACCTATCATTATGCCGATGTAGCGATAAATGATAATTCGAAGTTTAATAGATTTCGAGAAAAATTTGAAGATTGTTTTGAATAGAAATTACGATCTCATCTCATCTATGGAAAACTTGAATTTATAGTAATCAAAAACGAACCATATTTGGAATTGGTTCGCAATATCATTTGGAACAGAAAAACTAAAAAGCCGATGAAATGATATACTATTAGTGGAAGTTTAGGGGATTTCGAGTCAACTTTTGAGATTCATCCCAACAGACATTACGAACTTAGTTGATGGGAAATTAGAATGTGATATAATTTGGCTGGAGAAATGATAAGAGGAAGGTTAACCTTTCATGTTTAAATTAGAAAAAATTTTAAGATTGTTTGGGACTAATGGAAAACGTGGATTTGTGCAATTGAGAACCAATTCTTTTTATTTATATCTACTGGAAACGGCCCTTAATTGGTTCATAAAATCTACTAGAACAGATGTAAAAGAGGAACTATAATAATTTGGAGTTTCATGAATTATGAGTATTAAGGTCTGTTTTAACAGAATTTAGCAATTTAGCTAATAGAAAACGGAAATCGCTGGCAATCGACAGAAACTTACTAGTATTATTTGCCTTAATCAGTCCGGAATTATTTCTAACATCTATTGAAACAGACATCACTATGCCAATAATGTAACGATAAATAATAACTCGTAGTTTCATGGATTTCGACATAGCTTTTAAGGGGTGTTTTGAATAGAAATTGCAGACTAATCTAATGGAAAACTGGAATTTAGAGAAATCAAAAACGAACCATATTCGGAATTGGTTCGCAATATCAATTGGAACAGACAAACTATGAAGCCGATGAAATGATATATGGTTAGTGGAAGTTTAGTGCTTTTGAAGTCAACTTTTGAGAGTCATCCCAAGAGAAATTACGAACTTAGTTAATGGCAAACTGGAATGTGACATAATTAGGCTGGTGAAATGATAAGAGGAAGCTTAATATTTTATGTTTAAATTTGGTTAATTTTTAAGGTCTGTTGCGATTAGTGGAAGCCGGTGATTCGGGCAATTGAGAACCAAGTCTTTTTGTTTATACTGGAAACAGTCCCTAATTGGTTCTTAAAATCTACTGGAACAAACATAAAAGACGAAATGTAATAATATAGGGTTCCACGAATTTCGAGTATTAAGTCTGTTTTAAGAGAACTTAGCAATTTAGCAGATGGAAAACGGGAATTTCTGGAAATCGACAGGAACTCATTATCATTTGCCTAATCAGTCTGGAATTGTTCGTAACATCTATTGCAACAGACCTATCATTATGCCGATGTAGCGATAAATGATAATTCGAAGTTTAATAGATTTCGAGAAAAATTTGAAGATTGTTTTGAACAGAAATTACGATCTCATCTCATCTATGGAAAACTAGAATTTATAGTAATCAAAAAAGAACCATATTTGGAATTGGTTCGCAATATCACTTGGAACAGACAAACTAAAAAGCCGATGAAATGAAATGTTTAGTGGAAGTTTAGTGGATTTCGAGTCAACTTTTGAGATTCATCCCAACAGACATTACGAACTTAGTTGATGGGCAATTAGAATGTGATATAATTTGGCTGGAGAAATGATAAGAGGAAGGTTAACCTTTCATGTTTAAATTAGAAAAAATTTTAAGATTGTTTGGGACTAATGGAAAACGTGGATTTGTGCAATTGAGAACCAATTCTTTTTATTTATATCTACTGGAAACGGCCCTTAATTGGTTCATAAAATCTACTAGAACAGATGTAAAAGAGGAACTATAATAATTTGGAGTTTCATGAATTATGAGTATTAAGGTCTGTTTTAACAGAATTTAGCAATTTAGCTAATAGAAAACGGAAATCGCTGGCAATCGACAGAAACTTACTAGTATTATTTGCCTTAATCAGTCCGGAATTATTTCTAACATCTATTGAAACAGACATCACTATGCCAATAATGTAACGATAAATAATAACTCGTAGTTTCATGGATTTCGACATAGCTTTTAAGGGGTGTTTTGAATAGAAATTGCAGACTAATCTAATGGAAAACTGGAATTTAGAGTAATCAAAAACGAACCATATTCGGAATTGGTTCGCAATATCAATTGGAACAGACAAACTATGAAGCCGATGAAATGATATATGGTTAGTGGAAGTTTAGTGCTTTTGAAGTCAACTTTTGAGAGTCATCCCAAGAGAAATTACGAACTTAGTTAATGGCAAACTGGAATGTGACATAATTAGGCTGGTGAAATGATAAGAGGAAGCTTAATATTTTATGTTTAAATTTGGTTAATTTTTAAGGTCTGTTGCGATTAGTGGAAGCCGGTGATTCGGGCAATTGAGAACCAAGTCTTTTTGTTTATACTGGAAACAGTCCCTAATTGGTTCTTAAAATCTACTGGAACAAACATAAAAGACGAAATGTAATAATATAGGGTTCCACGAATTTCGAGTATTAAGTCTGTTTTAAGAGAACTTAGCAATTTAGCAGATGGAAAACGGGAATTTCTGGAAGTCGACAGGAACTCATTATCATTTGCCTAATCAGTCTGGAATTGTTCGTAACATCTATTGCAACAGACCTATCATTATGCCGATGTAGCGATAAATGATAATTCGAAGTTTAATAGATTTCGAGAAAAATTTGAAGATTGTTTTGAACAGAAATTACGATCTCATCTCATCTATGGAAAACTAGAATTTATAGTAATCAAAAAAGGACCATATTTGGAATTGGTTCGCAATATCACTTGGAACAGACAAACTAAAAAGCCGATGAAATGAAATGTTTAGTGGAAGTTTAGTGGATTTCGAGTCAACTTTTGAGATTCATCCCAACAGACATTACGAACTTAGTTAATGGGAAATTAGAATGTGATATAATTTGGCTGGAGAAATGATAAGAGGAAGCTTAAGCTTTCATGTTTAAGTCAGAAAAATTTTTAAGATTGTTTGGGACTAATGGAAAACGTGGATTTGTGCAATTGAGAACCAATTCTTTTTATTTATATCTACTGGAAACGGCCCTTAATTGGTTCATAAAATCTACTAGCACAGATGTAAAAGAGGAACTATAATAATTTTGAGTTTCATGAATTATGAGTATTAAGGTCTGTTTTAACAGAATTTAGCAATTTAGCTAATAGAAAACGGAAATCTCTGGCAATCGACAGAAACTCACTAGTATTATTTGCCTAAATCAGTCCGGAATTATTTCTAACATCTATTGAAACAGACATCACTATGCCAATAATGTAACGATAAATAATAACTCGTAGATTCATGGATTTCGACATAGCTTTTAAAGGGTGTTTTAAATAGAAATTGCAGACTAATCTAATGGAAAACTGGAATTTAGAGAAATCAAAAACGAACCATATTCGGAATTGGTTCGCAATATCATTTGGAACAGACAAACTATGAAGCCGATGAAATGATATATGGTTAGTGGAAGTTTAGTGCTTTTGGAGTCAACTTTTGAGAGTCATCCCAAGAGAAGATACGAACTTAGTTAATGGCAAACTGGAATGTGACATAATTAGGCTGGTGAAATGATAAGAGGAAGCTTAATCTTTTATGTTTAAATTTGGTTAATTTTTAAGGTCTGTTGCGATTAGTGGAATCCTGTGATTTGGGCAATTGAGAACCAAGTATTTCTAGTTATACTGGAAACAGCTCTTAATTTGTTCGTAAAATCTACTGGAACAGACCTAAAAGACGAAACATAATAATTTATAGTTGCACGAGTTTGAAGCATTAAGGTCTCTTCTCTTAACAGAACGTCCGAATTTAGCTAATAGGAAACTGGAATTTCTGACAGTCGACAGAAACTTGTTATCATTTGCCGAAATCAATCCAGAATTGTTCATAACATCAGTTGACACAGATATATCACTATGACTAGTATAAGTGATAATTTGGGTAATAATGGGTTGTTTTGAGCAGAAATCTGTAACTTTAAATAAGAGAAAACGAACCAAGTTGTTAATTGGTTTTACACGGAATTACATTTGGAGCAGACAAACAAACGAGCCAATCAGTGATAATTGATTATCGGAAGTTTACTGGATTTAAAGTCTACATTTGAAATTTATCCCAAAAGAAATTTCGAACTTAGCTGTTAAAAACGAGTCGTTACCGGTTCGTTACATCTGTATGACTCATAGATTTGAACGTTATGTTAAAGAAAACTGGTCAGAAGGTAATGACAAAATGTCGTTATATGGCTCATATTTATTCCTTATGAACGATATTGACCTAAAAAGTCCAAAAAACCTCGCATATTTATACTTATATACATAGGTATCCTTTACAACAAAAACTCGGTCCCTATAGAAGATACCTCGTTCTTTCTTCTTTTCTTCTCCCGCCGAAGATGCCACTCTTCTCTTCTTCTTCTTCTTTTCCTTCGTTGTTTTTTTTTCTTCTCCTCTCCAGCCGATATTCATCTAAGTGACCCTTCAACGAATCTGGTTATTATCGCCTAAAGCCCAGGCCGCAGCTACACACACATATACACACACACACACACACACACACGAAAAAGCGAAAAGATTGAAAATAAAATAAAACAAAAAATATGAAAAACGGAGAACAAAAATATTCTCGGAAGGTTAACGGTGCGACGCCGCTTCTAACGTGACGGCCGTTGTGGGTTCTTTTTCTGAAGGGGAAAATAAGAGAGGAGGGAACAAAAGGATTCTTTCGGTTATCGGTGTCGGTTTAGGTTAATAGTTTTGTTGTTTTGGAGTTGACTTAACTGACGACTCTTCAGTTCACGTGGTGAGAGTTGGTTTTATTACTTCGGACGTATCGTGTGCGGATTGTGCCACAAAACGACTTTATGTATGAGTTTGTTCTTTGCGTTTTTCGAAAAGTGGAATAGTCGAAACTGCACGTACAACAATTTTTTGCTACGTCGTTATGCAGAAACTGTACTTGTATCTCAATGCACAGTAAGAATAAGGAATTCCAACACCATTTTAGTGTATCTTTCGAAAACGCCATGCGCGTTTCGCGTTTCCGGGTTATAGGCCAAGGATCCCACCTACATAATCCAAATTAATGTCTTTCTAATACGGCTTTGCAGCGACCAAATTCATCCAAGCACTGTGTTATCTAAATTAAACTCTTACACCTAATATTGATTGATGATTATTGATTGTTACGATTAATATGTCGATAATTTAATTGTTATGCATATATTAGAAATGCGCCTTGGAGGAGTTCCAGAAGAAAAAAAGTAGAAAAGTGAATTAATTATTTTTTTTTAATTAAAGAATGAGTCGGGTTAGCTTGTAAGCATTTTTGGAACGTAATGTTTTTCGACTGATAAAACTAAGTTTTGGTTCAACAAAAACGGCAAGTGATCAATATTCCTATGGCTCTGTCATTCGGTTATTAATTTACATAGCTAATTAGGCAAACGAGATATACGCAGTACGTTCTGCCTGAGTAGACTGAGCTGGAATAAACTAATTACACACTACATACACAACTAATTCTGCTGCAGGGAACTTTGCTTGCTTTCGAAAAAATAATGTAATTTCGTGTTTTAATCTCATTTCATTTTTTTTGTAGTTAATAGTTATTTTTTTTTAATTTTAACAACTGTTAATAACTTTCTACTAACCTACGGATAATTGGTCGGCGACTATTACATTTTTCCAAAATGCAGTAGGTTCAGTGTACCATAGTTTTTGTTGCGAATTCTGATCTTTTTCTTGTATTGACTTGTGAAATATATTATTTCCTAGTGGCTACTCGACCATAAATGATGTTTTTTTGGATTAGTTATTTAGGAATGTTATAATGGATACCATCCAAAGAAGCAATTTTTTACAAAGTTGTCTTATATGTGTCAAGAGAAAAAGATTCTTATCTCGGGACTCAAAAAAAGTCTCTAGTTTTTATTTAAACAATCATATTGTAACGTTTTTACTGTTTACTAAGACTAAACACCACGCGATTTGTACTAATTAATTTATTTCTTACACTACACTTATAAACTTAACAATCCCTTAATTTAATTTATATTCGCATACACAGATGTTTATTTATTTAACGCGCCCGATCTCTCTCTCGAATGTTAACGCACCGGTTCTTCAACTGTCTCGCCTTGAGTCCGACATTCCTTATATACCAGGTAGAAGCCTTCTAGACGTTCGCCGGAATATTCCCGAAGTTTCGGGAGATGATTCTAGAATTCGCGGAACTTGTTATCGCATCGAACCTTCTCGGCTCTTCGACCGTCGGCTTCGACCCGTCCTTCCCGGGATCGCAATTCGTCGAACTTGTGTAGCTCCCAGCGTGTTTATCGCGGCGAGCCGTTTCGTTACAATATCGTAAAAGTGACTTTTCCAAAATATTGGAAAAAAACTATAGATCTTATGCAAAAGTGATGTACCAACAGGAGGTTTATGTGAAATACAACAAAAAAATTGAGACTTCCTAAATTAAAATCAACCAACAACTAGAAAAGGACAGATTTGGTACTAATTATTACAACTTTGCAAAAAATCATTAAAAACTTTCAAACTATTTATTTTAATGTGAGTTTTCCAAAGCTTAGAACTGTAGGTAAATTAATGTTTTTACAAAATCTCATATGTTTGTCTCGCTAAGGTCAAAATGGCCAACTTTATCCGTCTTAACATTAACAACTTCAACTTTATTTCCGCAGTTGCCAGTTTTTAATAAAAAAATGTTAAGGAACTCATGAGCTCAACTTTAAATCTATATCAATTAATAACTTTATTTTTGGAACAAAGGTCTTAAAATTTTGCATTAAGAAAGTAAAATTATGCTTAATTTTTTCCTATGAATCAGTAGAATATATTTGTTATTTCTAAAGCAATGTAAAGCAAATTTTTATAAACGGCATTGGAGGACTGGTGAGAAAACACCTATTTATATATATTCTAGGAATAGATAGTTTGTAGGAAGAAATGGGTCAAATTTAACTTTTTTCAAGAAATAATTTTAAGGTCCTAATTCAAAAAATGAAATTACTTATTGGCATAGATTAATTGACGAGTTGTTAAGTATTGAAACCCGCGTTTCTAAACATTTGTTCCTTAAAAATTGGTAACTTGAGAAATGTTCAAAATTAGTCATTTTCACCTTAGCGAGATAAACAAATGACATTTTGCCAAATGACAGTATAATTGCCCCTACAGTGCCCATCCTTTGCACACTTTCTAAGTTTTGGAAAACTCATTAAAAAAATAATTTTTTATAAAGTTATAACGACAGGTTAGATGCCAGTAATAGAAAACCAGCAAACCTTTGCTTTTCGATAATAGATTGACATTTTTGATACAACATAAACATACACACACGGCCATTGGTCACGTGATCTCGAACGCCGTGTGACGTCACTGCTCAGCACGGTATTGCGTATAGGTACCGAAGTGCACGTTTTCTTCAATGTGCCGCTTGCTTTCATTGCTTGGAATGTAAAGAAACGATTTGTTTTCTGTTTTAATTGATGCGTTCTTACATTAAGGCGTTATACACCACTTATATAATTCAGCGTTTATTTTAGTGATTTTTGAGAATAAAACGTATGGACAAAGTCAGAAATGTATTAAAACAATGAAAGCACGTAGATATAACTTCTATACATTACGTTACTCACTCACTCACCGCACGAATATTGATACTATAGCAACATAGCAGCTACGACCGTTTTGGCGCCAATATTTAAATGAATATGAAAAATGGGATATTTTTTCATTTGTACTTCAGTTTTTTTTTCAAGAATAATTTTCTCTCTTAGCTACAGTATATGTATACATTAAGGATTATTTTTTTAAATTAGTCAACAACCGGTACCAAATAAGCCCGTTTGTTATGTTTGGCAAATGCAAAACATGTTAAGGTCTTTAAGGTATTAATTCAAAAAATAAGATTATTAATCGCCGTAAATATAAGTTGAACTCTTAAACTGTGAAATGCGCGTGTCTAAATACTTTTTTATTAAAAGTTAACAACTGAAGAAGAGGTTAAAATTAGCCGTTTTCTACTTAGCGTGATAAATCTTGAGATTTTACAATTTTTTATTGCGATTTTGAATATTGTACCCACAGCACCCATCTTTTGCGTATTTGGAAAATTAATTAAAAAAATGGTATTGTAACATTTATTTTCTAATTTATTGACATTAATTGTACACTAATTTATTTAACACACTTTGCTACTTGTACATTAGACTAGACACTACTTAATTTATTTGCACTGCTCCGCTTTCGGATCGTATGTCGCGTTCACGTCTGCTTCTCTACTTCTAATCATCTCCTCGATCACAAGCCCGCTTATATATACACCTTGATTCTGATCTGGAACCTTCTCGTATATTCTCCATAGTTCCGGAAGGAACCCGATTGTTCTTTTAATAATGTTTACGTAGGAAATGTTCAGAAAGTCTTAAATTACTTTCCGTAAACAACAATCCGGGAGAATTCATGAAGCTGTCTTTTAAGCGTCGTGGTAATTCCTTTGAAGTAGCCGCTTCGCTCGGATCGAGTAAACATGTGTCGCATTGTTTACTTCTCGCATTACACTGCCCCCGCCTTAGAGACGTTTCGTCTCGGAACGTATCCCTGGTAGGCCCATGCAGGAACCTGCAGTTAGCCCCCCGCTTACAGCGAGACGTGGCGTCAAAATAACAGGGGACTGTCTTCCCGAGTCGACATGGTGCAGGCCCAAAACAGCAGACTAAAACTTCCACTCCGGTATTCTTCAACACTACTTCCAGCATATTCCGGACAACCCTCCAGTCCAGCTGATCTCGTCCAGCACCTAACTTGGGGATAGCTAGCTTCCTGATGTCGAGCTCCAGCAGTCGGTCTCGTAGCCTATGCAAGGTTCGTCATACATCGTGATAACATGGTTTAAGGGACCCGATCTCCTTCGTAACCAGATAAAAGATGTGTCTTACGTTGTCACGTAGTTCCAGAACCTTGCCAATTTCCGGGAGTTGCGCTCTGAGTTGTTCCAAGCGCCCGTACTTCTTCTTGAAAACCGTGGCGATACCTCGTGACATTACCAGGTCGGCGGACACACAATGGGCCAACGAGTATTCTTCAGGTACGCTGAACAAATCCTGTTATTTTTCACAGGTTACCCCATACTGTGCTTTTCCGGTACCCCCGTAGGCGCTCATAAATTCTTCGAACGAAAGTTTGTTCTCCTGCGCCAACGTGTTTCTTACTCGGGGAACCTCCGCCTCATCGTGCGACCCCTCATAGGGTGCCAACCGATTGAAGTGCACCACTCTCGGCTTGCCGTTTGGTAGTTTGCTTACCCGGTAGACCACGTCATTGATTCGTTTCTTTCCAACATAGGGACCTTCCCAATTGGTCTGTAACTTAGGGGACAAACCACGTTTCTTCTGTGGGTTGTACAGCCAAACTCGATCTCCCATTTGGTAGCCACCCTCTTTAGCGTTGATGTCGTAACGCTCTTTGATGCGATCACTGGCGATATTTAGTTGGTACCGGACTTGATCGTGAATCTCGTTCATCCTTTGCCGCATCCGGGAGACGTAATCTTCCCCCGAAACGTCCTCGTCCGGTCTAGCGCCAAAGGTTAGATCACAGGGCAGTTTAAGTTCTCGCCCGAACAGGACTTTGGCTGGACTTTGTCCTGTCGACTCATGAACGGCCGAACGGTAGGCCATCAGGAAGAACGGCACGTGTTCGTCCCAGTCTCGTTGATGTGACGAGACCATTTTCGCCAGATAGCGGTTGAGGGTGCGATTCATTCGTTCTACCATGCCGTCAGATTGAGGGTGAAGGGCCGTGGTTCTTTTTTTTCGTACCCCAAACTTTTCACAGATCCTCCGGAATAGGCCACTCTCAATGTTTCTTCCTTGATCCGAGTGTAATTCCATGGATACTCCAAACCGGCAGATCATCTCCTTCACTAGCATATCGGCCACTGTCTCTGCCTCCTGATTAGGGAGAGCGTACGCTTCTACCCACTTCGTAAAGTAGTCCATCACGACCAAGATGTATTTATTCCCCTTTTCGGTCTCAGGGAAGGGTCCTGCTATATCAATAGCGATCCTTTCGAAGGGGCTTCCGACGTTATATTGTTTCATGGGGGCTTTCGGTCGTCTTTGTGTCCCATTACTTGTGAAGCATGTAGTACATTTCTTGCACCAGTCTTTCCACGTCGTCTGAACAATTGATCCAGTAGAATCGCTCCCGTACCTTCTGCAGCGTTTTCTTGATCCCTAAATGTCCACCAGACGATTCGTCGTGAAGGTGCCGCAAGACCTCCGGGATTTTACTGGAGGGAATTACCAACTGCCGTCTTTCATTCGTCCCGTCTTGGCTCTCCAGTACGCGTTTTATTAGTCCATTCTCAACCACTAACGAGTCCCACTGTGCCCAATAGCTCTTGAGTTTTGGCGAGCCAGGTGATACCTTTTGCCACTCAGGACGCTCTCCTCCCTCTTTCCAAACCAGGATTTCTTTGTGAACCGGGTCTTTTTCTTGCTCTTGTCGTAACGAGGATGGTGTCCATTCCTCGGCGACCACGGTCGTTCGATAGACTTTCTCGGACTTTTCCTCAGCTCTATGACAATGAGGACACTCATCAGGGCATGGTCTTCTCGAGAGTGCGTCTGCGTTTCCATGACTCTGTCCTGGCCGATGTTCTATAACAAAGTCATACTCCTGGAGCCTCTCGATCCAGCGAGCGATCTGTCCTTCGGGATTCTTAAACTGGAGGAGCCATTTAAGAGCAGCATGATCGGTCCGGATCAAAAACCTCCTTCCACACAAGTATTTATGGAAGTGCTCGATGGACTTGACGATGGCCAATAATTCACGCCGGGTGACGCAGTAATTCCTTTCCGGTTTGGAGAGTACCTTGCTGAAGTATCCAAGGACACGTTCTTGTCCCTCCTGACGCTGCGACAGAACACTTCCAATTCCCACATTGCTCGCGTCGGTGTCCAGGATGAACTGTCCTTCTGGCAGAGGAAAACTCAGCACTGGGGTACTGGTCAACTTCTTCTTCAGCTCGTCGAAGGCAGACTGGCATTCCTCATCCCAACAGAAGTTTCGTCCTTCTTCCGTAAGCCTTGTCAACGGCTTAGCGACACTTTTATGATTTTATACTTTGAATATAAAATGCTACAGACATTTATTTCAATCTCGAAATGAGCCTTCATTATTATTACACAGTATTTAAAAAAAACGCATGTATGATTTTTTTTACAAATTATATATCTATACTCTGTTCATCAATACAAATCCCGATGCACGTCATTTTGATGACGTCAGAATCATCCAATACTACCAACTTAATATAGTCCCAGGACATCGCAATTTATGTGTTCCGTGTATATTTTAGGTTGACAATATATATGGTTATGTGTATTCTCAACCTAAAATATACACGGAACTCATAAATTGCGACGTCCTAGGACTATATTAAGTTGGTAGTATTGGATGATGTCATCAAAATGACGTGCATCGGGATTTGTTTTGAACATAGTATACCTTGATTCAACTGATATCTACTTACCGATACTTTCCCTTACATTACGATCAATTGAGGCACACTTCCTTTCGAATCACGTTTAATTTCACGTACAATGTTCATCATATTTTCTTTTTTCCTCTTTCTTTTGTATTGTTCAATAGTCCTTCACATCGATTTAGATTATTTTTTGGACTGTCTTGTGTGCGTTCTGTCTAAAATTGCTCCAACTTTGCGCATCGTATTAGTTTGGGAATAAAGTTTTACAATTAGGTTTCTTGTTGGAAAGTCTGCCTCAACAGGTGTTTGTTTCAATATTTACTATACGATTTAGTGGCTTTAAATTTAAACTAAGTAATTTATTATTACTGATTTATTTCTGATTCTGCAACAAATAGCACTACCACATATCATCACAGCGTTTGGGTCGTCATGTTTTCTTTTGTACGGTTAATTCTGTGTGTTAGAATTTAAACGTTCATCATATTATTGAACATTGGAAAATATTTTAACTCAATGAATTTTATCTTGGTTTTTTTTTCATATTAAATTGTAGTGTACAGGAAAATTTGTAACGAAGTTACAGTGAAACCTCTCTAATGCGGACACTAGAGGGATTGTCTGTATTAGGGAGGTGTCCGGATTGGGGATGTGCCAGGGTTTAAGGAGCAGATTTAAAGATAATTCAGAAAAATGGATTTTCCTATTTTTAAAACATATTTTATTAGTGTTTTACTTTAAAATTCAATCATAAATATGATCAGTAATTTTGGTTTGCTTTTAATTAGTAGCAACAATTTTTTCCTCTAAATGTAGTACCTATTATAATGTTCTCATTGTGTGAGTAACGTACTGTATTACTTCACGATCGCATCATTGTCATTTTTAAATTTCCCCAAAATCAGTATTAAGTGACCGTTTAATTTAGAAATCTCCAAGTATTGCTTTCAAACTTTTCCACTATTCTAACGGTCCCGCAATCTAATCTAATCTAATCTAGTAAGCTCTTCTCATCATCATCTCTCTCCGGCCTAAATCCTCCGATTGACCTGCGCTCCGCGCTCAGTTAGATAATAGACGAGATCCCATATGAAATCCTCCATGATTTCCACCCGCCAATTATATAATAACATACAATTAGGATTAAAATTAGCTCCAAAAAGAAAATTACACGCGGCAATTAAAACGGAAACAATCCGCGGTACACGGTTGCGTAACGAGTTTCTATAGGCGCACATATTTAGTGTTGCACTATTTTTTTTATTATCGACTAGCCCATCTATACAGTACGTATATGTGGCAATGTGTAAGTGGGGTTTAGATTGATGGAGCATGTGGGTAAAGATTCCACGGTAATAAGGGTTAAGATTTCCATGGGGGTATTATTAAGTGAATCATTTTTTACAATTGTTACAATCGTCTGATTGTATTTTATTAGTGTGTTGACTTTGATTTCTTCACTTGATTGATACCGTGCGTGGTTTAATTGACGGGGTATCTCCGATCTGGTTCGGTCCGTTAAATAGAGGGCAAATACACGTTAGGTATGCGAGATTGGATTCGGTCGTATGCAGATTTCGGGAAATTGCGGTTCTCATTGCGTGAAATAACGATTATTACGCGTCGTTCGACTTTTTATTTCTATAGTACGTAAGAAAGTAACCAGCGTTCCATTGGGGGATTCGATAAGATTTTATCTAGGATTTCAAATTTTAATCTTAGGCTCGAGGGCCTAAGAGGGATCAAACAGTGGCAAAATCAGTCTTATCCAGCGAACAAGCGGTCATATTTGAATCGGAGCGTAATAATTTAACGGGGACAGTTCGACATGTGACGAAGAGTCTTTGATTTGTCCAGATTCAGAGGTCCGAGACCAATACTACAAATAAATTTTAATCAAACTTCAAACTTAGTCTCGAAGGTCTAAGCGGAATCAAACAATGGCAAAATCAGTCTTATCCCGCGAACTTGCGAGCATATTTCGATCGGAGCGTAACAATTTAACGGGGACAGTTCGACATGTGACGAAGAGCCTTTCATTTGTCCAAATTCAGAGGTCCGAGACCAATACTACAAATAAATTTTAATCAAATCTCAATCAAACTTCAAACTTAGCCTCGAAAGTCTAAAAGGAATCAAACAATGGCAAAATCATTCTTATCCGGCGAACAAGCGATCATATTTCGATCGAAGCGTAATAATTTAACGGAGACAGTTCGACATGTGACGAAGAGACTGTCATTTGTCCAGATTCTGGGGTCCGAGACAAATACTACTAATAATAGTCCAGTTTAAGTCTTATTTAACCAAACATAGTACAGTCCCACTATTGACCAACAGTCTGAATCAGTCAAAACTGGCTGAGCAACTAAACCTGGTTTAGCTCAACTCCACAGCTCTTGTGTGAAGTTAAAATATATTTTAGCTAAGCCCATTTCAGCTACACTTGTGTCGTTTAGTCCGAACCTATCAAAATCTAAAAATACCAATAATACTCAACAACTAAACCAAAACTCGGTTTAGTTAAACCAGCGCATACTATTGAGTCTCAGATTCTATTGTAAAACAATTGTTGAACAATCCGGAAAAATCAAAACGTTACATTGATTATATCCCTAAGTAGTAAATCAAGTTAACTTAAACCAAGCGTGCACTACGCTTGTACAATTGAGTTGGTTGAAGCTACAATTTTGACTGGTTGCTCCACTAACCAACAGTCTAAACCAATCAATAGAATTAGTTTAGTTAATCCAAAGCTAGAGCCCATTGTTCATGTACTATAGTTTAACTATAGTTTAGTACTTTAACTATAGTTCAACTAAGTTAAGAGGGTAATGATTGATTTGATGCAACTAAACTTCATTTAGAATGTTTAGAACGCTCCATAATTAAACTTCGTTTAACTAATCTTACTCAACAGTCTAAACCTAAAATTGACAATACTGCTTAGTATAGGCCTAGATGAAATCTAGCAATAAACCTAGTTCAGTTAAACGAAACGTAAGTGTAGTTTTACCCTCCTGTATTTTACGTGTATAGTTTAAGCTTGGTTCGACTATACTCAATTTAGTTCTCACTCTGAACCAGTAAAATCCAATGTCGCTTAATATCTTAATGGAGATTGGTTAAAGCAAGCTCAAACTGCATGTGTATAATCGAGCTTTAGTATGGGTTCAGTTTACGTTTGAGCTAATGCTGTTAAGTTACCCCAGTAACTATTAAATAAACCTATCAAAAGGAATTGAAAACTTCACTTTGCAACCGAACCAATTTTAATTGTGCCAATATTAAACTGTCTACACCTGTACAAAACAGACTTAAACTATATGGTTAACGTGCAATTTAAGTTTGGTTCTTCTAAACTCAGTTTATTTAATCTAGGACCCAACGATCCAGATGTAAAATTGATAATACTGCTTAGTACCTAAACCAAGTAAGATAGAATTTTGCCAATTGCTCTAAGACAAATAGTGAAAGCACTAAGTCACAACCAACTATCTTAACCAAGTTTAATTCAATCCAACGTAAACCACACGTTTCCAAACAAGTCATAACTCCGGTTTAAGCGGTTTAAGCTAGGTTCAACTATACCGAATTTAGCTAATCTAGTAACAAACAGCATGAAGCAATAATAAACGTAGAATTGACAATATCGCTTAACATCTAAATCGAGTTTGGTTAAACCAAGCTTAAACTACACATGTGCAATAGAGCTTTAGACTTTATACTTAAATCCCAACTTAAGTTTGGTTCTACTAAACTTAGTTTATTTGACCTAGCACCCAATTGTCCAAATCTAAAATTTATAATACTGCTTAGCAACTGAACCAGGTTTGAAAATAGAATCTTGCCAATTGCTCAAAGTTTATCATTTGCTTAAGAAATGGGGAAAGCACTAACTCTTCTATCCTAACTATCCTATCCTAAAACCAACCCTAACCAACTATCCTAAAACTATTAAAATCAAGTTTAATTCAATCAAATGTAAACCACACATTGCCAAACAAGTCATAAGTCCGCTTTGGGCGATGTAAGCTTGGTTGAACTATACCCAGTTTAGTTAATCCATTAACAAACTGTCCGAACCAATAAAAACTTAGAATTGACAATATCGCTTAACGTCTAAATCTAGTTTAATTAAACCAAGCCTAAACTACACATGTACAATCGAGCCTGTGCAGATTACGTTTGGTTTAAGCTAATTCTGATTTCGTACTTTGGTAACGAACAGTCTAAACCCTATCAAAACGTAAAATTGCAACTTAGCAACTAAACCAAGTTTAGTTAACCCAATTCTGAATTACCCATGTACAAACGAGTCTTAAACCACTTTGTACATGTACGATTTAGGCTTGGTTTAACTAAACTCAGTTTAGTTGTACTGGTCCGGCGTTTTCAATCAAGCCTTGAGTCTTGCACTGTGTGCAATTTAACCACCTTCAATTTAGTTAAACCAGTAGTGAATAGCCTGAACCTACAGTTGACAACACCAGCAATGACAACTAAACCAAGTTTAAATAACTCTACGTGTACTATTGAATCTTAACATTGTATAAGGTTTGGAGTTTAAATTTGGTTTAAACAAACCATGGTTAGTTACTCTGCTAATAAACCAGCAACTAAACCAAGAGGAAGAAACTATACAACTAGAATAGGTTAAGTTAGTAATTTGCGATTTGGTCTAATTGCATTATAATATCAATGTTCATTTTTGCAGGTGGTAAGTGCATAGATTTCATTGTCTGATAAATGTCCGAAAGTCTAATTTAGTCGGTAGGTACTTATTTAAATATTTACAAGGCATACTTGGGTTAGGTTAGTAAGATTAATTATTGTGTTAATTAGTGTAATTTGACTTCTTACATATGACGACAAATTTTATATTATTTGGGTAATTCAGGTCAATATAGTAAATGTAGAAAAAGGTTTGGGATGCATTAATATTAGATAACTTGCAGAAAATTCAACGAATAAACTGTTATCTACTTATTTTTCGAAATTTAGAGCTTAAATAACTTTCATATTTGGATCAATATTAATCCAACTCAGCACAACATTCTATAAATCAGGTGAAGCCTATTTTGAACATTTGTTATGAATGATTCCATCGAAATTGCTAAAAACCTGAAGTAAGGAATTCTGATATATTTGGGACAATTTTGAAACTTATGCTACATTTTTAAAACACCAGAAATTATCCAAAAGAATTTTATTTTATTTTTTTTTTATTTTTTACAATTTTATTGGACTGCGACAACCCCAACATTTAAGCTTTAATACTTTACTGTAGAACCTCAATTTTAAACCTTATTGTTAAAACTGCTACAAATTCTTAAAAAGGTGCGTGTTGCCTTAATCTTATTCCATCATATCAAGAAATATCTACAATATCTACCAACGATATGATTGATAAACTAACATATAATATAACAATCGTCCCGATTCCAGGCACATTCATCAATTTTAATCCCAAAAATTATAGATTTTTTGCGGAATATCTCGTGCATCTCAAAACTGGCACATTAATTTCGCTTTTATCATCGTGCGATTTATAAACTTTTATAGGCACACGCGTCCATTGCATAACAACTCACGGTTCATTATTTAATTCCTTACTCCGTTGCCGCAGTTCGTGCGATAATAATTTTATTACGGCACTCAGTCAAAATGTCGATAAATCATGTTTGTTATGAAACGGCCGTAAATAAAAGTAATTTAACAATAGAATTCGATGCGCTGCGAGTTTCGCTGGCATGACTTCGATATTCGCGACGGATCGTCGAATTATTTACCTACTACGTAGATGATAATATTAGTAGTAATATCCGTCATAAGCGGATATTCCCAAAAAGGTGCATAAACCGCCCGATGCGCTTTTAATTCCGATGCAGGATTCAAATTCACGGTTCGCGATCCGTCATCGTATCAACGGTAATTTGTTACAATGAAATTTGCATACTACTAAACACGCTCATTAGTAGAGAGTAAAATAAATATTATTAACGTATTAAAATTTTATTATAATGAATTCAGTAAAAAGTGATGATTTAAATGTGTCAGATTCCATTAATACTATAACAACATCGGAACGTGCAATTAATTCCGATATTAGTGTTATTAATTTTAAACGGGCGCGATATTTTTCACGTCCGGAATAGCGCGCGGGAAAGGTGATGAATATCACTCGGGTTTATAATTAATTAATTAATTCAATTGTTTTGTAAGTGTATCAAGTTCAAGTTAAAGACTTAATTAAGACGATCGTTAGAGATTTAGCGAAGAAAGTTGTTTTTTAACGATCTCGAAATATGTTTATACAATTGAGACACGCGCTCTAGCTTCAAATTTTAACCGTTTATTAACTGTTAATTGTGAAGTAGGGTGGAAGCACACCGAAGGTGTGTTTGTTATTTAGGTTAATTAAGCGTTTATGAGACTTAAAAAAAAAGATATAAATTTCAGTCTGGCGGATAGTCTGCGAGAATCGAGGAAAGGGTACTTTCATCGTAGTGTAATAATTATCACTGTTGCTTAAAATGGGAATTTCAGATCAGAGGGGATGCAATGAAATTCAGTAGGTATAAATCATTATTGTGCAAGAAATTTAATTTTAAAAATTTGATTGTCCATAAATGAAGAAAGTGTATTATAGATTGCATTGTAGGCTCTTAACTACTGCTAAGGCAAATTGTATTTCAATAATATCATCAAAAAATTCTCTCAATACGCCTTCACCTTTGGTCATCTCAATCAAGTGGCGCAGAGATTTGTTGCAAATCCCAGTAAATTAGCCAATCCAGCTTCTCTCACCTTTCCTTAAAGTGCGAGATTCCATATTGCATTTACTTCCTCTCGTCACGTGTCCAAAGTTGATGAATGAAGATGAAAATGAAGATTGAAGATGTTAGTTGGTGAAAGTGGATTTTGGGTTCCCATAGATTGTTACTACGGTGTTTGTTCTCTCCATAGATTTCGAAGCATTCTTCCATAACAGTACATCATGATGTCATTCATCTCTTTTTCTCTCTGTTCGTCTAAGCTCTGCGACTCACTCATATATCGATATTGGTCAATACCTATAAATGACAAATTGAAATTTGAGGCTTCTTACACAACAGATCTGACACTCTTTCCAGATTTTGGTCATTGCCTATTGCCACTTCTGATATAGCGCACCATACCTTCATTTTTTCTTGTGATGTCCCTGAGTCAGCTCCCTTGTTAGTGATCTGAGATACCTCAATTGATGTGACAACTTCAAAGTAGTTAATTTTGGTCAATCATTATGCTTTCAATCCACCAGCATCAATTTAAACTGCCATTTATTTTACTTGTTGCTGTAGAATGTACTATTTGCATTTACCAAAAGCTTTTCTGTAACCTCTAAAGCAGATGCACAGCGGAATCTTTTGTTTGATGTGTATTTAACAAGAGGAGCACCAATTCTTTTCGCAAATCTTGCTTGATGAACAGGTAAAAAGACTTCTAATTTCTCATTGATAATCCACAGTGTTACCTACTGCTCTACGGGATGAGACAAATCGTTCTATGCTTGTTACATTTGTTTAAGTCCTTGTAAGTAGTACAATGATAGATTTTGCCCAATCAGTGGACCATTTTGTTGCCAAGAAAGTAGAGCACTTTGTCTATGGTTCCTTGGTAGCTGTTATGATTTCTGCTTTTACTAGGTCTGGGCCTGGTGCTTTATTGCTTATCTAAATTTTTGTAGTAATTGACAGAGTGAGACTTTTCATGGTTCATCGCAATAAGATCTCCATACAATGGAGGTATGATCGTCGATGAATCAGTTTCTGACTTTATAGTTTTATTTTTCTGAACTTTGATTCGCTACTTAGACTACAACTCTTACATTTTTTGCATATATCTGGTATTGTTATCTCTCGTTGCCCTCAAAATGTTCAATTTCTCTTTCTTTTCTTCTTTTGATATATATGTCTTCTACACTTTTTCTTTCTGAAGTCTGACCAATGAGAAGTCTCTGAAGAGCCTTTTTGATCAATTCGTCCTGCTCGCTTAGGGTTAATTTCTTTACATCTGTAATCTGTACGTTTTGGGCTCTAAGTAAGAGTTTTAGTTTACCCAATTTATGGTTTTGATCGCATCCACTTATTGCTCCTGGTTTGGTCAATTGGTCTATTAATCTCTTCGAGTGAGCCTTGTAACCCATAGTCACCATACAGAAAGAAACTTGGAGGATTCTGGAGTTTTGGTCAACTCACCAGATTTGTCTTTGCTTCTGACAATTTTCAAATCTGGAAACATGAGGAAAATATAGTACCTTTGGGAACTTAGAAACATTCAAGGCAACCTCAGATCATTTCAAGTAAACCTGTCAGGTTTCGTTACTGGTAATCTGTGGAATCAATTCCTCAACTTTACACAACATTTTTTAAGTTCAATTGATCCATTAATCTTATTAAGTGTATCATTTTCACCGTACAGAAAGGAAGTTTGAGGATCTTCATGTTTTAGTAAATTTCCAGATTTGTTTTTGTCTATATGGTTGAGCCAAGTTTATTCAAAAATATATATCAAAAATAGTTTATTTTTTTGAGAAAAGTGTATAGTCGGGTTTGACTTTGACATTTGGAAACTGTGGGTTGAGACATTATAAGAATACCTTTATTAAGAGATTAACAAATTTTTCAATGGAAGTACTATTAAATAAATAATCAAAGTATTGAAAGCTTTTTTAATTATAACTGAAATCAAATACCTTTTGATTTTACACGACTGTTTTTGAGTAAATAAAAATACGCAAAAATGAGACCTACTACATTACAATTACACTATGAATAAAAAGTTATTAAAAATATACAAAATAGCCTCTTATTAATATGTTCGTAAATTTTAAATTTTTTATTAAAATTAGCTGTAAATTCATGAAATTGAGAGTTTTACTGTTGTTGCAAGTGCGCTAAAGATGTACCCCATGAGTTGACTAGTTTTTATATCATTGTAATTGTTTTTCCTGTGTTTTGCGAAAATCATAAATTTCTGTGGCTGGTCCAGTTGATTTAACTGAATGGATTTTAATTTAACTTTAATTTAACTTTAAATTAACTTCAATTAACGCTCTAGGTAAAAATTTATAAAACAAATTACATTAAATTCTGCAAAATGGCTTTACAAATCACATCACTTTTTAGCTAATAAATATTTTTAATAACTTCATTGGGTTTTGTTCAAATTTGACGAAAATAATTACTTGGAAGTAAGAACCACGAATTTTTCTGTTGACTGATAACGTGTAAAATGAAGTTATAAACAGAAATGTGATTTCGATACTTAATTGATTATTAAATAATAGCTTTTCTAAAAAAATTATAACTGGCTAGATAAGAGTCCTAAAAAAGTATCACTTACATGTCATCAAGATAAAAATATTTGACATGTTTGACATTTGATAACTGTATATCAATTATCAATTGTTTAAAAAATTTAATAGAAGGTCATTATAAATAATAGAAACCTTCAAAATTGTGAGTGCTAAACTAGTGTCAAAAAATGTCAAAAAATGAAAAGATGAAGGAGAAAATCTGTAATATTTGTTTTGAAAATGTGATAGTTTTCGTTGTTCAATTTATTTAATTTTATTTCATTAGTTTATTTATTTAATTTTTTATTTATTCAAATAAATAAATTGAACAATGAAAACTATCACATTTACAAAACAAATATTACAGATTTTATCCTTCATCTTTTCATTTTTTGAAATTTTTTTTGACCTAGTTTAACACTCACAATTTTGAAGGTTTCTATTATTTATAATGGCCTTCTAATACATTTTTTAAACAATTGATATAGTTATCAAATGTCAAACATGTCAAATTTTTTATCTTGATGACATGTAAGTAATACTTTTTTAGTTATATATGAGATCTTAACATATTTATAATTTTAGAGCCATGATTATATTCATAATAATGAACGAAACGTCGGCAGTTTAATATGGGCGGATGTAATTTCGACCGGTAATCCCCTTGGGTACCTGCCCAAAGTAAAGGGCACTGCTAATTACAGATGTAAATTCGGCCGAGGGTAATGTTTATGGTAGGAATGTGGAATTTATTTTTATTAACATAACACATATTGATATTGTTGGAAATGGTGAAATAATAGGGAAATAAAAAAAGTTTAGAGACGCAAGAGGGCATGGATCAAACATGTACTCACTGAGCCTAATAGCCATCATCAGAATTTGCAAGGGAAAACCTGTGTGGTTCAGAATTCGCCTCCTTCGGTAATGTATCAATGTATCACTTATAAAATTTAACAATATTTTATTTCATCCGGCCGAAATTACATATAAGATAAGAAGGACTCTTTAAACCCCCGGCCAAATTTACATCCTATGGTCAGGTAGCCGGTGGGATTACCGGCCGAAATTACGCCCGCCGTTTGATATATCAAGAATTAGTTATTTTTATATTTGGGGATTATCAAGAACGTTCCTGACTATGGTCTATCAGAAATTTTCCAAACATGAACAAATTACAGCACCTTTGGGAACTTAGAACATTTAAGACAACCTTCAAGGTTTCTTTACTGGTAGTCTGTAGAGAGTGTTACATCATCTATTCTTGACATTACAAAACGGTTTTCAATTTCAATTGGTCCCTTAGTCTCATCAGTAGAACATATTGTCACTTTTCCACAAGAAATGTGGAGGATCTTCAGGTTTTAAACTGTCAAATTTGTCTTCACCTTTGACAATTTTCAATGTTCTGGAGGAATAAGGAAACTACAGTACCTTTGAGAAACATTCAAGGCAACCTGAGATCAGTTTAAGGAAACCTGCAAGGTTTCTTTACCGACAATTTGTAGAATGTGTTAGAGAATCTCTTCCTGAAATTTTAATTTCAGTTGGTACTTTCATCCAACTTTATCTAAGTTTCCTCGCTTGAATTTTTGAAAACCAAAATTGGGCTCTTTCTAGCCATTCAGTCGAGATTTGGAACCAACGAGTCGATTTTGGAGATTATAAGTTTCCTTGATCCGTATAAGCTTGGTATAAGTTGTTCACAGTTGTTACCTAACTGGAAACGTAATTACTTTTGATATTCCCTAGAAATGTACTTCTTGGCTGTTGATGTAACTACTTTCACAAACCTGTCGTAATTTTCCCTTACAGGCGATTTTCATCTTCAACGACCGAAGGTTGTCCAGCTTCGTAAAGTTGGCCATGGTAATTCAACCAGAGGAAAACACCAAGTCCTAACCAACTGCTTTATTAAAGATGAGCGACCGGTTTCGGCTTCATAGAAGCCATCTTCAGGCTCGCAAACAAGTTGTTTTGTTTTAGGGCTCCTGTTGTTCGAAGTGTGCGGCGTCACACATACAAAATAAATACGTTGACATACACAGTTAAAATAAATAAAACCTAAATATTAACACACATCGAACAAGATTAAATACATAAAGTTCTTTTAGGACATGGATCAAGCCCTAAAGGCGTGAGCTTCCTCATACTTGAGAGGTTGGGAAGTAACTATTGGTTAGTTGTTGGTTGGTTAGATTTCCATCTTGGTAAGCCTTCTAATTCGCTCTTTTAGAGTTTCATCTAGGACTACCTCAAGTGAATGAAATGCAAGAAAACACCTTCAGCATTGAGAGGCATATGATCTTAAAAGCACAGAATGCGATTAGAAATTTAATATGCAGGTATCATGTGATCCATTTTCACCCTTTTAGTAAACGCTTTCCCTTCCAAAATTTCCTACATTTGTGTATTTCGAGAACATACTGGTATGTTGTACCATTTTAATCGGAACAGGTGCGAATATGACTTAGTAAGAAAATTCGGATCATCGCGTATCCATTCAGCTACTGTGCGCGTATTTTAAACCAGTTCGATTTTTCTACGACCGGTATATCCGTTCAATAAACTTCATACGTACACACACGCAGCGGCTACCGTAGCCATTGGCTATTATATTTGTATATTTATATTAGACGCGCATATAATGATGTTTCCACCAGATTAAAATCGCTTTGAATAAGCGAGCCACAATGGCCTCGCTTCCCACTTTGTTGCACTCACAAAAACTCCATTCAATACGAATTTTGGCTTACGATACAATGTGAGTCCCGGTAACCCTTTTTACGAGTTCAAGTGTTTTGTGTTTGCTATTTGCCTTGTGGATTTTTGCAGGGGGTGCTAACAAAGAATAGAATTAAGTATCTAAAGATTTCGCAGCGTTGGTATTTAGCATCGCCGGTCGATTCGATTACGTTTGATTCCGAAGTTATATTTATGCGTATTACGCTCTTCATTGTATTCCAAGGATGACCTGGAATAGGGCTAGAACAATGCCTATTATCGATTCCACCAAAATGTTTGTGCCTTCCCAAAAAAAATTATATGTAACCTATTTATGTGCGTCTCTCTCCCTCTCTCTTCCCGTGTATGCGCGTGTATTGATATATGCAAACTATTTTGTTAATGTCAATAAAGGTGGCTATTTATTCAAGCCAATTTAAATATAGCCATTGTTCATTATTTTCGAATTTTCTATTGAAATTTACGCAAATATCCTGTGTGTGTGGACACAAAGTACTTTTGAACAAATATTCAGTCTAACGTTGGCGAATCGTTGTTATTCCGCCGGGCGACGGAAAATATTTTCCGATTATTTAACAGTTGTAGCGAAATGTGGAGCAACTTCGAAAAATAATTACATTGTGATTTGGTCAATTCATTCAAATTGGTTGACTACAATTACTTTCGCGTGATACATGTTGATTAAACTGTATTTCATGACTTTATGATAATGTGTTGCTAAGATACACACAGTTCAAGATTTTGGAAAACAATTAAATAGGGTTCGAAAGTTCGACTCGCTAATTTCGTGAAAAGTTCCACAGATTAACTTTGCGTTTAATATCCTCGTCAATATGGGCAAGTCGATTAATGTAAAACCTTAGTTCAATATTAATGTGACGATTATCTCCATTCGAAATAGGGAGAGAGTAATAAATAACTCAAAATCGGAGGTTAGGGTTGTAACAAAGGGCGTACCATCCTTATTTCCCTGATTTTTAAATATAAATTAAATTCACCCATGGAACTGTTTCCATTTTAAAATTTCTTGAAGTTGTATCGTACATATAGTGATTAAGGATTGAACCTAAAAGGAATGAATTCATATAATTACCAATTTAATCGGTGCCGTTAACGAAATATATCAATGAATGATATTACTTGTAAATATTGAATACTTTTAGACAATTCGTCAACTCGGAGACCATTTTGGAAAGGGTCTTTTTTAATGTGGACACTTAATAATTTGTTCAGGCACCTTTACTCTTCCACTAAACTACTTAGTTAACTGTTACCAGAGATTTACCTGTAGGATTAAGAATTACCTGGAAATGGGGTCGAAAGTTCTCCCTCCGTTGAAGGAGGTATAAAAGGGAAATACCTGAATTTCGGTTATTCTTATTCTAATAGTCTTACTATCAAGAATTAAATATGTCAAGTCTTATGAACTTTACCCCGTGTAAGTTACCGAATAAGCAGGCGTTATCGTGTCGTGAAAAAGTGGTTGTTTTAAATGTATTTAACGGATTGAAACATCTACATCCTAAATCCAGCGTAGATGACCTAGTTGAAATTTGTCACAAAATGACGGGATATGGAAAATCAACGACATATCGCGTCAAAAGGGAAGAGAGGAGTGGAGAGGTGAAGGCTCCAAAATCTGCACCAGGAAGACCTCAAATGCTTGTTGATGAGGATAGCAAGAGACTCATTCGTCGAACGCTTCATTCCTTTTTTTTCAAACGTGAAATCCCAACATTGGATAAAATGTTACATGAACTGCCAGAAGACTGTATGACATTGAAAAGGACCAAGTTGTGGACGATTCTGAAGGAACTAGGTATTTGTTGGGATAAGCGAATTAAAACTTCTCCTCTTCGGGAATCCGATGAAATTATTTGCTGGCGAAGAAGCTACCTCAGAGATATTAAAAAATTTCGACAAGAAGGAAGGGCTATTTTTTATCTGGATGAAACCTGGGTAAACCAAGGATATACCGTGGGAAAAGTGTGGCAGGACAAAAGTGTGGTGAATCCGCGACAAGCCTTTTTAGAAGGTTTATCAACAGGACTAAAAGCACCGGCTGGAAAAGGTAAACGACTTATTGTTACCCACATCGGCAGTACTAATGGCTTTGTGGATGGCGGCTTACTTCTTTTTGAATCGAAGAAGACGGGAGATTATCATGAAGACATGAACGCGGACGTTTTCGAGGAGTACTTCGTTCAAATGCTCGATCTCATCCCACCTGGTTCCGTAATTGTCATGGATAATGCGAGCTATCATTCCAGACAGGTCGATAAATCCCCGGTAATTTCTTGGCGGAAGGCTGAAATTTTAAATTGGCTGATAAGAAAAAATATTCCGTATAAGGAGGACATGGTCAAATCGGAATTGATATCAATTGTAAAGACCTGCAACTTTCGTAAAAGGTATGCAGTTGATGAAATGGCACAAAATCGCCAAATAACTGTGCTTCGTCTTCCGCCCTATCACTGCGAACTCAATCCCATAGAATTAATATGGGCTCAGGTAAAAGGCTATGTTGCTCGGGAAAATAAAACATTTAAATTAAAAGATGTTAAAATTCTTCTGGAAGAATCCATTCGCAGAACCACCTCTGAAAATTGGCAAAAAGTCATAAATCATGTTATAAAAGAAGAAGAAAAATTTTGGGAGTTAGATTTTATGATTGATAACGCCGTGGAACCCTTAATCATTACTGCACAGGATATCAATGAAGAGAGTTCTTCAGATGATTCTGAATATTAATTAATTTCAACTTGAAAACATTCCTGAACATTGCGTCTTTCCAAAACCTCACGATTACTCCTTTTTCTTTTGAACGTGTACCTTTTGTATACCTGAACGGATTCTTGTACGAGAAAATGAGATTTCTGAAAATCGATTTAGGTATACTTATAGTTACCTATATTATTATTAACGTAAGATTTAAACCGTTTTGAACTGTTTAAACAAGATTTGTTATTCTTGTAAAAAAACGTTTATTTCCAATAAATATATTATTATTTTAAGCCATTTAGTTACTTCTTTTGTATAATTTGTGAAATTGTGCCACGTTCCTCGTTTTAAAATTTTTTTGTTTCTTATAAGCTTGGACAAAAGTGATGTTATGTATACTTTGTGCTTTTGATATATTAATTTAGTAAGTAATTAATTTGGATTGATGTATATTTCTATCCCTTATGGCATATGCCAGTGTTAGGTATAATATTAGGAAAAGTTCAGTTCTTTGAGTAAAAGTGAATTAATTATAGTTTCATTTCGACCTCACGGTATAAATTTATTATTTATATATAGGTTCCATAAATTCTAAATAAACAAATATTGCTTATGATTACTTTTTTTCTTTAAATAAAAAACCCCATGGCGTGACTCTGATGTGACGATTTCAAGTAAACGAAAACAGTGCGAAATAACCGAATTGGAGTAATAGAGAAAGAGCATTCAATTCTTCATAAGAAAGATAAAGACGGATTATATCCCTTGACCCGAACGCAGGTAGAAATTTGATCCGGGTGCTTTTCAATGTAATAGTTCCTAGGAACAGTACAGAGACGTATAACTAAATGCAATGTTTATACATATCTCGCCAGTACTACAGTTTTTGAGGATTTGCATTTATAATGACATTTTATTACTCTCTCGATTTTCCGAATGGAATATAGTTGCATAGAAACAGTCCTTTAAAGATTTTGGAAAAGTTCAAAAGCGTGGGATTTTCCGAAAAATTTCCAAATTTAAACGACGGTAATGGGAAAGTCGTACAATGTAACAAACTCGATTTCGAAAAGTTGAAATGAACAGTTGTTAAACTACACTTTTAAGACAATTCAAAATTTTGAAAAATGTTTAAGCTAGGAAAATTTTCGGAAAACTTCCACACAAATTTTCATTTCAAATACTTGTATCTTGATGGTAGGTAGGACACTGATTATTGTAACAACTATTTCATGGCTGAGTAACAAACAGTTCAAGATTTTGGAAAACGTGCAAAGGGTTCAAATGCGCAATTTGATGTTTCCCTGAAAATTTCATTTCTTAAACTTTGGATTCAACAGCTTACGTCGATATGTAATTGAACTTGACAAATGAGTGTGAAACATTCATAAATATGCGATGGTGAGTTGCAGAAAATACATTCAAAGGTTTTGAAAAAATTCGAGAAGAGGATAAGTTTTGGAAAAATTTCCAAAATTAAACTTTGCATTTAGATGCCTACGGTGATAGAGGGAAAATCGCTGGATGTAACAAGCTTAATTTTGTAAAGATGCAATGGATAGTTGGTAATAATATACATGCTACGGCACAGATAAGGACAATTCAAGATTTCGGAAATATTTTCTGAAAAATTCATGAGTTGATTAGAATTTTCAATTTTCATTTGTACTTGTTGTATTTTGATGGAGGAGGGCACTCATTGATTACTACAAAGTGTAATTTTTAGCTCTATGATAGTTAGTGGCTGAGATACAAACAGTTGTAGATTTTGAAAAACGTTCAAAGGGGTTCAAACGTTCAATTTGATGTTTCCCTGAAAATTTTATTTCTTAAACTTTGGATTCAAGAGCTTAATATGTAATTGAACATGACAAATAAGTGTGAAACTTCGTAAAGATGCGATGGTGAATTGCAGAAAATCATACATGGAACGATTTTGACAAAATTCGAGGGAAGGATAAGTTTTTGAAAAATTTCCAAAGTTAAACTTAGCATTTAGGTGCCTACGGTGATAGAGGGAAAGTCACTGGATGTAACAAAGTTAATTTCGTAAAGATGCAATGAATAGTTGCTAATTAATGTACATGCTAACGCACAGCTAAGAACAATTCAAGATTTCGGAAAGATTTTCTGAAAAATTCTTGAGTTGTTGCGAATTTTCAATTTTCATTTGTACTTGCTGTATATTGATGGAGAAGGACACTTATTGATTACTACAAAGTGTAATTTTTGGCTGTATGATAATTAGTGTCTGAGATACAAAAAGTTCTATATTTTGAAAAACGTTCAAAGGGGTTCAAACGTTCAATTTGATGCTTCCCTGAAAATTTTATTTCTTAAACTTGGATTCAAGAGCTTAATATGTTATTGAACATGACAAATGAGTGTGAAACTTTCGTAAAGATACGATGGTGAGTTGCAGAAAATCATACATGGAACGATTTTGACAAAATTCGAAGAAAGGTTAAGATTTTGAAAAATTTCTAAAATTAAACTTAGCATTTAGATGCCTACGGTGATAGAGGGAAAATCGCTGGATGTAACAAACTTAATTTTGTAAAGATGCAATGAATAGTTGCTAATTAATGTACATGCTAAGGCACAAATAAGGACAATTCAAGATTTCGGAAAGATTTTCTGAAAAATTCTTGAGTTGATTCGGATTTTCAATTTTCATTTGTACTTGTTGTATATTGATGGAGGAGAGCTCTCACTGATTACTACAAAGTATAACTTTTGGCTGTATGATAATTAGTGGCTGAGATACAAACAATTCTATATTTTGAAAAATGTTCAAAGGAGTTCAAATGTTCAATTTGATGTTTCCCTGAAAATTTTATTTCTTAAACCTTGGATTCAAGAGATTACGTTGATATGTCATTGAACATGACAAATGAATATGAAATTTTCGTAAATATGCGATGGTGAGTTGCAGAAAATCATACATTGAAAGATTTTGAAGAAATTCGAAGAAATGTTAAGTTTTTCAATAATTTCCATATTAAAACATTGCATTTAGGTGCCTACGGTGATACAGGGAAAGTCGTTGGATGTAACAAACTTAATTTCATGAAGGTGCAATGAATAGTTGCTAATATACATGCTAAGGACAATTCAAGATTTCGGAAAGATTGTCTGAAAAATTCTTGAGTTCATTAGAATTTTCAATTTTCATTTGTACTTGTATTTTGATGGAGGAGGGCACTCAATGATTACTACAAAGTGTAATTTTTGGCTGTATGGTAATTAATGGCTGAGATATAAACGGTTCTATATTTTGAAAAACGTTCAAAGGGGTTCAAACTTTCAATTTGATGTTTCCCTGAAAATTTTATTTCTTAAACTTTGGATTCAAGAGCTTAATATGTAATTGAACATGACAAATGAGTGTGAAACTTTCGTAAAGATGCGATGGTGAGTTGCAGAAAATCATACATGGAACGATTTTGACAAAATTCGAGGAAAGGATAAGTTTTTGAAAAATTTCCAAAATTAAACTTAGCATTTAGGTGCCTACGGTGATAGAGGGAAAGTCACTGGATGTAACAAACTTAATTTCGTAAAGATGCAATGAATAGTTGCTAATTAATGTACATGCTAAGGCACAGCTAAGGACAATTAAAGATTTCGGAAAGATTTTCTGAAAAATTCTTGAGTTGATTCGGATTTTCAATTTCCATTTGTACTTGTGTATTGATGGAGGAGGGCTCTCACTGATTACTACAAAGTATAACTTTTGGCTGTATGATAATTAGTGGCTGAGATACAAAAAGTTCTATATTTTGAAAAACGTTTAAAGGAGTTCAAATATTCAATTTGATGTTTTCCTGAAAATTTTATTTCTTAAACTTTGGGTTCAAGAGATTACGTTGATATGTAATTGAACATGACAAATGAATATGAAATTTTCGTAAATATGCGATGGTGAGTTGCAGAAAATCGTACATTGAAAGATTTTGAAGAAATTCGAAGAAATGTTAAGTTTTTGAAAAATTTCCATATTAAAATATTGCATTTAGGTGCCTACGGTGATACAGGGAAAGTCGTTGGATGTAACAAACTTAATTTCGTAAAGATGCAATGAATAGTTGCTAATATACATGCTAAGAAACTGCTAAAGGCAATTCAAGATTTCGGAAAGATTTTTGAAAAATTCTTGAGTCAATTAGAATTTTCAATTTTCATTTGTACTTGTTGTATTTTGATCGAGGAGGGTGCTCATTGATTACTACAAAGTATAATTTTTGGCTCTATGATAGTTAGTGGCTGAGATACAAACAGTTGTAGATTTTGAAAAACATTCAAAGGGGTTCAAACGTTCAATTTGATGTTTCCCTGAAAATTTTATTTCTTAAACTTTGGATTCAAGAGCTTAATATGTAATTGAACATGACAAATGAGTGTGAAACTTTCGTAAAGATGCGATGGTAAGTTGAGTTTTATTTAATTATTAAGTTTTTGAAAAATTTCCATATTGAATCTTTGCATTTAGGTGTCTACGGTGATACAGGGAAAGTCGTTGGATGTAACAAACTTAATTTCGTAAAGATGCGATGAATAGTTGCTAATATACATGCTAAGGCACAGCTAAGGACAATTCAAGATTTCGGAAAATTTTCCTGAAAAATCCTTGAGTTGATTCGAATTTTCAATTTTCATTTGTACTTGTATTTTGATGGAGGAGGGCACTCAATGATTACTACAAAGTGTAATTTTTGGCTCTATGATAATTAGTGGCTGAGATACAAACAGTTCTTTCAAACGGGTTCAAATGTTCAATTTGATGTTTCCCTGTAAATTTTATTTCTTAAACTTGGATTCAAGAGCTTAATATGTAATTGAACATGACAAATGAGTGTGAAACTTTCGTAAAGATGCGATGGTGAGTTGCAGAAAATCATACATGGAACGATTTTGATAAAATTCGAGGAAAGGTTAAGTTTTTGAAAAATTTCCAAAATTAAACTTAGCATTTAGGTACCTACGATGATAGAGAAAAAGTCGCTGGATGTAACAAACTTAATTTCGTAAAGATGCAATGAATAGTTGCTAATTAATGTACATGCTAAGGCACAGCTAAGAAGAATTCAAGATTTCGGAAAGATTTTCTGAAAAATTCTTGAGTTGTTTCGAATTTTCAATATTTAATTGTACTTGTATTTTGATGGGGGGGGGAGGTGGGTACCCATTGATTACTACACAGTTTAATTTTTGGCTGTAGGATAAGTAGTAGCTGAGATATAAACGGTTCTAGATTTTGAAAAACGTTCAATGGTGTTCAAATGTTCAATTGCATAATTTCCTGAAAAGCTTCACAGCTTAATCTTTGGCTTCAAGGTATTATGTAGAATTATAGACAGCCGAACGTGACAAACTTTGTGAAAATGCGATGATTAGTTAGAGATATTTTGAGAGATTTTGGAAAAGTCCGGAGGGAGGGAGTTTCCAAAAATTTTCACCATTATTCTCGCGATGATATAGAGGAAGTTGCTAAATATAACTATCTTAGTTTCGGGAACTTCAAACTAAAATTTAGAAATGAAAAATTTTTTTAAAAATTCTTTGGATTAATTGAAATTTGGAATTTTCATTTTTTGGAGTGTTACGACGACGAAAACGAAGTAGAAGACGCTGAATGTAACAAACTTAGATCCGAAAAGTCGCCATGATTAAATGGTAAAGTAAACGCTGAGATAATGGAGAAAAATTGTTTGGAAGATTTTCCAAAACTTCGCCTGTAAATGTCTGTAAATACTACAATTGTTGTCTCACATTTTCAGTTTAATTACATGCTAAAATATATTTATTCAATTCAAGATTCTGAAAGAATTCAAAATTTATGGGAGGAGTTCAGTAAAACTTACAATTTTGCATTTGAGATTTGAGCTTATCTGTGATAATCATGTAATTTATTTTACACATCTACGACAGTTAGTTGTTGAAATATATATTTTTTAAATTTGTATAATATTGAGACTGTTTAAATTCTGGATGGTAGAAGGAACTACAACTATCAAAACTTTATTGTATGACAAAAAAATCGTTTCAGGTAAATAAATAGTCAAAAGTATTGAAAATACTTAGTTCACACAGGTTGAAACTGTTAAAAGATTTTCAAAATAACTTAAAACATTGAATTTTTTATTTTAGTGCTCATATATGTGGAAAGTAAGTCTGGTTATTTTCTGAGGAATAAACTTTTGAAATCCCTAAAAGAAACTTGAAAGAATTCAAATGACTTTTCAAATTGTAGTGGTCATATTTCCATAGCGACTAAATCTGTAACTACTATAATTTTTATTTCAAAATTCCACTACAATTAGCTAAAGTAAAATATCAATAACTGTAAATATTGATAACTTTCCAAAAAAATGTCAGATTTTAATAAGAATATAAGTGCTCATATCGATAAGATGTAGATTCCCAACAATTACTTTAATATAAGCTCAAAAATGACATTTATTTAACAACAATGGACGCGTCATCTTGCTCTGAAGAGCTGTAGTTGGTTACTTAATTATGTTCACTAATTAGTTGTGTTAATTTGGATCTACTTTTATCCTTTTACATAAACAAAGTAATTAAATTCAACAAATTGGAGACAAACAAATCTTAAAGAAGATGATTTATGATCATTTATAGTATTTATGGTCAGTATTGGCAAATCAAAAAATTACGTCTGTTTGTTCTGCGGTGAACGCAATTTGTCTTAAAATTGAATTGTGTTGTGGCCCAAGAGCATTTCGTCAAATTAATTACGTTTTAATGGACATTCCGGATTAATCCCTTTATCATCACGTTATTTAAGGAGAAATAGTAAGTAGGTATTGCAATTGATAGCAAATCAAAGACTAACTACTCTCCGAAGGTGAGTTGAACTCCATCCATAAACATCCACTCGGACATGTTTATTAATTGAGCGGACTTTCGATTAATTCCATCCTGGAACGTACACAACTTACCGTGAGATAAATTCTTGGTAAATTAAATCGGACGAGTACCAATAAAATCTCTCGCTCAATATGACTGAGGCCTCTTCATTATTCAGACGAGTCGATAAATTGAAGCGTAACAGTTTTACACGCTTCACCGCGGGATTTTATACGTTCCATCGGTAATTTCTGATCTAGTTGAAGGCGCAGAGTTGGTTGGTATTAATTTGAGAGAGGTAATGTTGACACTTCGAGGTGCTTTCGAGGCGACATCTTTTGGTAAAATATTTGGCAGAGGAGAAGAGACAACGCTGTGGGCAGAAACTGGTTTCGATTTGTATACACACACACAAAGAGAAGCAGATTTTAATGGTCACCATACAAACTTTGCTCTGAGCAAATATTAAAAATAACGTTAGACAAACAGAATACAAGACGAGTGAAAAATTATCAAGGTTTGTATGACACATTAGATGCTTCGGGTCAGGTATGTACCACCGATGTGTACCACCTGTATATACATTCTGAAAGAAATGATTCCGATATAACGTTTAATTGTCGTGTTAATGGCGGCAATTAGTAGGTTTTTCGAAATTAGTACTAATAGAGGGACCACATTACCGAATGGGTGTGTATGAATAAATATGAATTATTGTCGAGGAGTCAATTAAGTCATATCTTTAAAGAGTTCTGATGACATATCGCAGGAAAAATCTGCTCTTTACTAAGCAAACAATCTTTTTTTTCCTGCTTTTATAGTCTTCTAACCATTCAGCAGGTGCAGACGAAAACAAAAATGAGTTAAACCTATGAATGTCTCCTTTATGAAACCTACAATAAATCGAAAGTGCGAAGAGGATGATGAATCCTTTAAAAACCTAATACATCACACGCAGAAATACTTAGCATAAAATTCATTATTTAAATTTAGCTACGGATGGTCTTTTCTTATCTACGTTTAATGACCTAATTACATTGTCTTACAGCCGGTGCACTTTTAACATTTGCCACGCCATAAATTGATGGGAAACTGTATTGCCGTACAATATTCATCCGCTTTTTCGCCTTATTGATAATTCATCGCTCGACGATGGTGCGCCCTACTTTGTCGCTTTCCTGTGAGAATCGTTTCGTCCTATTGAACACCGTAACGATAAGATTAAGTCGGAGTGCCGAGAATAACGTCGAAGTTATAGTGTGTAAGAATTGACACACTATACACGCTGGAACTTCGGTGACGTTAAAACTAACAAGGGGGATGTTAAGATATGAGTAGCAAAAGTTTATTGATTCCATCACAGTCAATAAGGAGTAAAGTAAAATTAATTTACTGTATTTACTGGATTTCATCTCATTGTGCACTCTCGACATGTTTCCTTCTCCTCCACGAACAATCCAAAAGTCAAGGGAGAACTTGGAACAAACACACAACTCCAACAGGAAGGGTAAGATTAGGGATCGTTCCAGGCCCAGTACTATTCCCATAAGAATACGATGAAGTGGTCAAGGAAAATTGAAACTTATAAATCTGTAAGGAAATGGCGAAAGATTAAAATGAAACATATGTAATCGTAAAATCATTACAATAAATAACCAAAATGTAGAAGTAGGAGTTAGCTGGGGAGCAGAAGCAGTAGGTAAGTTAATAGCTTTGAGTTTACAGACACATAGTTAAGAAAATTTACTGTAAAATAAAGGAAGAGTAATGGAATAAAATTAGTAAACCCTGTTGACTACGCATTACAAAGTAAATTCGCGCAACCTGAAGTACCTACTACCCACAGGACAGTTATAACTAGGACTAAGATATATCTTCTCTTTATCAGGTATTAACCTTTTTTCTACTACGAAATATGACTAAAATATGCATAGAGCGAAATACTAATCATTATGGAAGCATAAACTGGATACTAAAAACAGGAGTATCCTACAAGCAGGAATGAAATACCATCGAAAAATTCCTATTAGAGGCAAATAGATTACGCAGAGTACAGGACATCTAATAAGGTTGGATCATGAACAGTGAATAGGTGAAGAAAGGCTGGAAAAGTAACAACAAAAAGAGTATTTTTTAAGATATAGCGAAAGAAATTGAACGAAAGTTGGAAATGGCGACAGTACTAACAAAACTGAAGCAGAAGTCACGAAATCTAACAGGCTCCAAAGGAACGAAGCGAAAAATTTCCTTCACTTTCTTGATTTTTGAAACATTGATGCTTACGTCAATTACCAGCGTGTAATTTAATACTCATTACGTACTAGTTTGCATGAGCAAATCTACTCAACAAGTTCGATACAAAGATCGACTTTCAGTGTGACAACTACCGAATGATCAGTTTGATATCACATGTACTTAAATTATTGTTGCGAATAATACACACTCGTATACATTAAAAATGTGACATCCAGATATGAATACACAGTCCGCGTTTCGAAGAGGATTTGGCACACGTGAAGCATTGTTCTCTCCTAATGTCTTAACACAGAGATGTAGAGACATGAACGTCAACGTTTTCGCCTGTTTCATAAAGTATGGGAAGACATTTGGCTATGTGAAGCATCACAAAATGATGCAAATCCCGAAAGAAACCGGAGTAGACCAACAAGAGACGATGGCTCTTGTGCGTTTGCTAAGTTTTATATTCGTAAGTGCTATAAGGACTAAGTAGAGGTTCACGATATAGTGAACAGTGTAATATACTAAGATGACCATTGTAATGTGCTTGGGACGTACTAATATTCTTACTTGCCACAGCGCCTTACGACCTGGAAGATATGGCATAGTGTGTTTACACGATCGGTCTTATATGTTTGCCATGGTTCCATATTCGCAAGTGCCGTAGGTGCTTGGTAGCGGGCCACGAAATGGTGCCCAGTGTAGTATACTAAGATGATCGTTCTCAAGTGCTAGGTACCTACGTATTGGCACCCCCACTTGCCCCAGCGTGCGCCTTAAAAGTGAGACCTCGATGAAATGGCCTTCACAGTATGTTTAGACAATGTTTTGCTTTCTGTTTAAGGGCACCAGACTTAGACGTCAATATAATACAAATATCGTCACAACCTGAGGGCCTAGAGCCTAGAGAGGTGCTCTGGTTGGGGGTGATAGCACGCTAGAGATGATAAAAACGGGGCAGAATAAGTAAGGTTTATTGAGTATACACATACAGGGGAGAGAGTATACCCGTGTTAGTGGGGGCAATGGTAAAATGGAACATGAGAAACGTCAAAACAGTGGATAAACAAGGCGAAAATAGAATGATGTAAAGTGAGTGGTCGCTTTCAGTGGTCTCCAGGGGACCTGGAAGGGTAGCGGGTGCGAAGCTCTCCCAATGGCGAACATCTCTCTTCACAAAAGGGGCGGCGGGCTCGTACGTAGGTCAAACGGGCGGCGACACAGGTTGCTGGTGCTTGACTGATCCCCCCTCGGTTATGATAGCCCCGTATTTGTCCGGATTAATCATGTTAGTTTTCTCGTGCGTCGCGTGCTATGTTTGAAACTAAGTGGCCCGCCAGAAGGTTCTTTTGTGAGGGTCAAGCCGTGTTGATTTGAGTGAATGCTGATGCGGCTTGACCTGATTTCGTTGATTGGGGTCGCCTCGGAGCAATATGTCAATGTGCCTCATCCAAGTTTCGGCTTGATTTTAAAACTGCATTTTGCTATTTTCCCTAACATGAAAGGTGAGAAACGTCAAACCGTCCGAACACAATACGCTACATTAGTGATGACGTATGGATTTGAAGAATGGGTGATACAACCCAGGACGACTGTGTTTCTACATAGATCGTTTTCGTATGGGAATTAACATTGGGGGCATATTCAAGCAGCTGATACCCTGCGTAAACGAATACTCTTAACTACAAGCTGAGTGCAACAGTAATTACAATTACATCCCCATACATCCAAACTATCGACGTATCAAGGGGCCGGAATCCAACCGGCATCGACGAGGAGAACCCAACTTCAGAGGAGATACGTAAAGCGCACTCTCTCCTCTAACAACATCCAGGCTCAGCATACCTTGTCTATGCTGTGGGGAGACGGATCTGTCCCACTCACACCACGACGAAGCTTCCCATTCCCGCCAGCAAGGCTGGTTTCCCTCCACGACGATCCACCACAATACTTGATAAACTAGCTCGATTAGGTAACCCCACAGACTGACAAATACGACAAATAACAACTAACATACAACAGGCATGTAACGATTGAGATCAAGCCAGGGCACGGAAACATGAAGGGAAAGAAGAGGGTATTAAAAAATTGAATTGTATAGAGCCACAAACACTAGAATATTTTAAATTATATAGAGCTATTGTGCTGCAGAGGGTCATAGCCCTATAGCAGCACCAAATAATTCTTGTAATTTCTTCTTCTTCTTCTTCATTAGCATCTAAATCCATTTTTGGATATATGCCTCTTCTAAATGTTCTCTATTTCTTGCTACACGGCCATCCAGTTTAAACCGGCCGTCAATTTGAGATCGTTCTTTGAGATGTCTTTCTACAATTTCGGTCTTTTAACAAATGATAGAGAATATGTACAACGGCTGTAGCAGGAATTTCCAAAAAATGTCAATAACTCAGCGGTTTTGAATTTCCGAGTCCCGTTCATTTGTAATGGAGTTACTTCAAACGCTGTAACACCGGAAGTATGACTTTCTACACTTTTGTTCTTATAACAAAAGATAGAGACCACTATGACGTATGCAACGACTGTAGCTCAGTTATTGACATTTTTTTGACATTCTTGCTACAGCCGTTGGATGTTGGATATGTCATTATGTTCTCTATATCATTTGCTTTAAGAACAAAAGTCAGTACTTCCGGAGTTACAGCATTTTAAGTAACTCCATTACACTTAAACGGGACTCGGAAATCTCGAAATACCTCAGTAATTGACCAAAGTTAGACTTTCGAGGTTATCCAATATTTACGTATCATCTTTCAAAAATGAATGAAACAACCGTTGGCGGAAATGACCCTCGTACAAAATTCGTCGCTAACTTCACACACATGCCTCGGACGACGTGTCACGTCGTCGTCGTTCCGCCTCCACCACTGACCCGTTCATTCCCCGAAGAGGACTCTGCTAAGGAAGGCGATATATTATCGACGGCGGAGTATTTTTGCATGTGCGCGCCTTTTTTCCGCAATTACTTAATTACACTAACATGTTCCATTAAGTCAGCGTGGCGCATTTATCGGTCGCTGCCGGTCGTCGAGAGAAGACGGAGGCATGCGATAGAGTTGCACAGCGCACTACACAGACACACACACACCAAGTGAGACTTCCAAGAAGAGACAAGAAGACCGTGCCCGATAGTGTTGGTGACAACCACTCGAAGGTAGTCACGGATTTTACGCCCATGTGCACGGCGCGGAGGCTGATTGCGGAAACGTCCCGCGACCGAGTGAAAAGACACGAAAGAGATGGGGAAAGAAGGAGAAAAAACCCACCGCGTACACGACACTAATGAGCCTCAGCAGGACGACGGGCCGTTTTCGGGTCTCGGTCTTTATTAAGAAGCGGCATTGCGAACTTGCCACCAAGAGGGGTATCGAGGCAATTAACCACCACCTCCCGCCACGAATAGAAAAATTCTTTGCTGAATATTGGTTTCCATATCTATTTTGAAAGATTTGCTTTTATACTGACTCTTAATACTGAGTTATACTTATACTTATACTGACTTTTAAAATTCAGGGCCCAAATTGCACTCGCTCATCATTAGGCCGAGATCAGATATTCTCCCATTTTTTCATTGGCAGGGATGAGTTGCGCGCAGCGGTCATTTTGTAAGAACACCACAATTAAGAGCAAAATTGCGCGGAACGAGATACATACATCATTCAGGAGACTAGGGAAATGTAAAAGAAATTCAATGGTAAGGATATTTGTAAAGGCAAAGTGAGTTTTAAGTATTTTTAAAGGGCAAGAAGAAATTCAATGGTAAAGTTTTTTGTAAAGGGCAAGGTATGTTGTTAGCATAAGCACTCGTTTGCAATAATTATGTATTTCGGAAATACCGATAGTCCTTTAACCAATACTACCTGAGGCATCCCGTAATGAATAAGGTAAAAGGACCCCGCACTTTTTATAGGGAAAAATGGTTTCAGTCCCAAGGTCTAATTTTTTGTGGAAATGGTAGATCTCAACAACTCGGCCACTGAACACGCTCTTTTTTAATATAAATAACCCGAGACCTGAAAACCCATGTGCCGACCTTTTATGGGCCGTAGCGCAAAATCCTGACGGTACATTTTTTTGTGCCCATTAGCTTTTTTGTTCTGGATGTTGAGATCTACCTTTTCCACCAAAAATTATACCTTGGGACTGAAACCATTTTTCCCTATAAAAAGTGCGGGGTCCAGACCATTGCGCGCAACTTACCTACGCCGTTTTTCATGATAGCCATGAAATTAAAACTACATTCAGAAATTGAACTATGGAAATATCATTGGTCACCTAAAAAATTAAAGACGATTCAGCATTTACTTCCTATAATAAATGTAACGAGCACATGTTTTCACATATAAACACTATTTTACAAGTATTATGCACATTACCAGTGTGTGTAGCTGGCGCAGAAAGAAGTTTTTCTACTCTTAAAAGATTAAAAACTTGGTTGCGAACAAATATAACAGAAGACAGATTAAATGGTTTACCTTTGGTATGTACACATAGGAACGTACCACACAGTTAACATAACTAATATTATAGAACGATTTTGCAAACATAAACGACGAAAATTGGATTTCGTGTTGCAAGTATAAATTTAAGTAACGGATTTATGTTTATGTAACAAAAATGTTATAACGTTTATTCTAATTTATTTTTTTACAGTTCTTAACACCTAATCTATTTAGTCTATTCCTTAAGTAATTGTTATACACTTGTTATAATTGTGTTATCTATAACTATGTTATAATTGTTATAAGTAATTTGTGATACACTTAATGCGCTAATTTATTTGTACACTTATCGCTAGTCGGCTTATCTCAATTTTTCACTCACGACGGCTGCTGGTCTACTCTGCCTGCCACGGAATCGGCTCGTAAGTTATATCCCCAAATTATGTTTTTTCGAGAAGCTTCCGGGTTATTCTTTCTATAATTGGGCGTTCTCGATTATTCGAGAAGAGAGTTTTAATGGTTGCGCTGTACTGAATTCTTCGATATGCTGATTACGCGGAAGGATCGTTCGGCGAAGCGGTCCCCTTTGAACTGCGCCGACTGCGTCAGATAAGAAAGAGCACGCTTCACGCTGATGTTTACATTTCGCGTCACAATGTGAACATCATCCTTTTTGTTATGATTGGTCATCTTATAACTGAACATGGAAAACACAAAAAAAATTATATTTCATTACTTAGATTTGTTGAATTTAACACATCGAATAGTTTAGTCATTCTTTCAATGTGAAGTTGTTGCTACTGCATTTAGTGAATTTTATGCATGTAACCAAGAGCAAGGAAATGATTGAAAACGCTGGTTTTCGTCATGGTTAGGTTGATGGACTTTGTTGAAAACTTTTTGAATTTAAATAGTTACCAGTTATTCGTCATTGTCGTAATTTCTCACAATCTTAAAAAGTCGTTAATGATATTTTTGCGCAACACCCTCTTCTAAAATATCAAAATAGCATTATTTTTCTTGGATTCAATTGAATGTCCATTATATTCTGGATAGTGAAGGAAATGCATTTCTCCTCCAGGTGCCGAATTCGAGTTAAACAACAGTTTCCCACCATAGCAACAATAATAATGAAAATTCCGTCGACCGTTTCGCAAGAGGACGAAGTCAACGACGACGACGACGACGTCGAAGGAGGCATTAGAAACTCACGGGTAGACCGGCGATGGTGAATTGTGTGAATCGGCCGATAATATCCGTATCCGCAATAACAATGCACCTTCGCGCTCTTGCCTCGGCCATTGTTATTCAAAAGCGTAACATTTCACGCATGGTGACACGTTTCGGCCGCCATATTTGCGAGCTTATCACCTTTCCGACCACCTTCGGGCCAATGTGCTCGAAGCTTTTACGTGCACCTACAACGTACAACGTACACACGTATATCGGGTGGATGTTGATTTACCGTCGATCCGAGAGATATGCGCGATCTGACGGGAAATCGACTCGAAGTCGGAACTTTTCATTTCCTCTACGAATTTGGACCGGTCATATCAGAAGTCATAGTTTTTCGCCCTTACACCGACGTAAAAATAAAATTTACGAGCAAAAAGGGTCCGAGTGCATGTACTTTACTTTTTATTTCGGTCAAGGAGAGGTTATCAGTCCTGAATGGTCACTAAATTAGTCAATAAGGTAGTCATTAAAGAACTTCAGGTAGAATTTTATCAAGGTTCTATATTAACAGCCAAGTTGACATATGTATTAAAATACATACTCATAAACCCATTTTAAACAACAATGGTTGGTATGGAAACTCGGTTTTTGATTGATTGCTCTCTTTAAAGAAAAGTAATGAATTTGAGCGAAAAATAAATGAGAAATAGGACAAACATTAATTTTCCAATCTTAAAATATACATATACTTAGGTGAATATTTACTATCTACTAAATATTATAATGTTATCTAATAGAGAAAGTATCTTATAAAAAATATATCTCATGTTCAAATAGTTTTATTTCTCCTTTTTATAGAATTTCTAATGTCATCGATATTTGGTTTCATGTTTGAAATTTTTAATTTCAGTAATACTGTCTAAAGCTTTAGAAGCTTTCTGGATCTGGTTTTTCCCAGACAGCACAGAGACGTCTTTAAGACGTCTGATAGACATCACCATTAGCCATGTGCGACGTGTTAAAGATGTCCTGTGACATCCGAAGAACGTCATTATAGTGTCCATTTTATGTCCATTTCATGTTATTTGTTACAAAACGGTACATTTCAAATATGCCTTCAAGGCATTAAAAAGACAAATTTACGACGTCCATTTTTCGTCTTCAAGACGCCTTCTTCACGTCTGTAAGACGTCATAAAGATATCCTCTAATTTCTTAGTGAGGTCTTTAAAATGTTCTTTTTATGTCCATTTCGTGTTATTTGTCACAAAACGGTACGTCTCAAAGATGCCTTCAAGGCATTAAAAAGATGTCCGCAAATCCGTAATAACGTCCAAAAGACGTCTGTTTCAAAACTTTTTTTATACAAAACTACGCTCTAAAAAGACGTCTCTAATACGTCTTTAAGACGTCTCTAATATGTCTTTAAGACATCCCTAATACGTCTTTAAGACCTTTGGTTTACACCCTTAAGACGTCCAATCTATGTCTTAAAAACGTCCGATTTACGTCTTTTTATGGTATAAACGTAAAAAAGGTAAATTTCTGGCAAAAATTTAAAAAAGATCAATTTTTAAACTAATACAAGTAATTATTGGAACTAAAAATTGAACAACACAAATCACACTTATGCTAGATTTTAAAAGTTCGGTTTAAACTATTAGTAGAAGTTTAAATGGAAGATTTGTACACACATTTTAAGTTTAAACGCCAGTTTGTAGATTAAACCAAACTTATACAACCGGGCCTTTGCAGAAAAATAAAAATAGATTAAATAATACCAACATCAAGTAAAAATAGTAAAAATAATTACACCTAAAACTATACAACCAAAAGTAAAATAGACAGAAAAAACATAAAAAAGAGAAAACATAGGAAAGTAATAAAAAATAAGACCTAAAATTATTATAAATTTAAGTTTTATTCACAATTCGCAATTGGCGATCCGACGCCCTTCTCAACCAGGCCTGGATGGCAACCTCCTTGTTTCGTTGGCTCCCACCATATATCTAGGCCTGTCTTCTGTGCTGCTTCTATAATAAAAAGATATTATATTAATATGTCTTTTTTAATCATTTATAAGCAAAAACTATAAATGTAAGAGACCTGAATAAACAAAATAGCTATTCTTCTTTTATTAGAATACAGTTGCCCTTACGAATTATCATGTTGGATAAATTGAGTCATTAAGACGTCCGTCTTTTAGTATCTTATAGACATCCAAAAATGGACGTCCCAAAGAGGTCCACTTCAGACATAATGATGGCCAGGCATGAAATCGACATAAACTGGAATCATTAAGATGTGCGCCTCTTAACATCTCAGAGACATCCAAAAATAGACGTCCTAAATAGGTCCACTTTAGGCATATAAAAGATCAGGCATAAAATTGACGTAAATTAGACGTCATTAAAACGTCCGCTTTCGAAGATTTTAGAGACATCCAGAACTGGACTTCCTAAAGAAGTTCACTTCAGGCATAAAAAAGATAAGGCATAAAATTGAAGTAAATCAGACGTCCTTAAGGCGTCCGTCTTTTAACATCTTCGGGACATCCAAAAGTGGACGGCCTAAAGAGGTCCACTTCAGGCATAAAGAAGGTCAGGCATCAAAACGACATAAATTGGACGTCACTACGACGTCGGCTCTTGAACATCTTAGAGACATCCAGAATTGGAATAAAGACGTCCATTTCTGGCATAAAAGAGAGCAGGCATAAAATTGACGTAAATCAAAAGTCCTTAAGGCGTCCGCCTTTTAACATCTTACAGACATCCAAAACTGGACGTCCTAAAGAGGCCCACCTCTGGCGTAAAAAAGGGTAGGCCTAAAATAGACAAAAATTAGATGTCATTGAGACATTCCGCTCTGGACATCTTAGAGACATCCAGAAATGGACGTCCTAAAGAAGTCCACTTCTTTAGGATATATAATATCCTTAATATACATCCCTGTCTGTTAGACAGGGATGTATATTATCGCCATTGCTTTTCAATGTATACGCCGAATACATAATTAGGGGTTCTCTCCGAGACGTTCCAGAGGGTGCTAGAATAAACGGAACTGTTATAAACAACATAAGGTACGCTGACGATACAGTGATACTGGCTGAGTCGGAGGAACAATTGCAAGCCTTGGTGAACAGACTGGCAGATGAAAGTGCCGAAATGGGTTTGGAAGTCAATGCTGCTAAAACCAAAACCATGGTTTTTAGCAGAAACCCGCAAGATAACATCAACTTAAACATAACAATAAACGGAGTACAACTCGAAACAACGCGGCAATACGTTTATTTAGGCAGAGACATAAATTGCCAACTAGATCATTCCAAAGAAATCAGAAGGAGAATTGAAATCTCTAGGGCGGGCTTCCTCAACATGAGAAAGTTTTTATGCAACCCAAAATTATCAATAGCAACGAGGTTAAGGACACTCAAATGTTACGTCTGGTCCCTACTCTTATACTGCTGCGAAACATGGACATTAAAACAAGACGATATAAAGAAGTTGGACGCCTTTGAAATGTGGATGTACCGTCGAGTGCTTAGGATAAGTTGGACCTCCAGAACGACTAACAAAGAAGTGCTAAAGAGAATGAACACTTGTGCACACCTGACCCGCACACTGAAAATAAGGAAAACAGCCTACCTCGGACACATAATGCGACATGAAGAATATGAACAACTACAGCTCATCATGGAAGGCAAGATCGACGGGAAACGCGGTACAGGAAGGAAAAAGAAGTCATGGCTGCGAAACATAAGAGATTGGACTCACACCGACGGAAACAACCTTCTACACCAAGCCCAGGACAGAGAGTCATATGCCATATTGACCGCCAACCTCACATGAGAAAGGCACCGAGGAGGAGGAGGACGTCCGGCCTTGGACGTCTTAGAGACGTCCTGATATGGACGTCTTATAGATATACTTTTTATGTCTTAAGGCGTCCAGGCATAAAAAAGGCGTAAAATGGATGTCTTTAAGACATTATGTGCTGTCTGGGTTGTTTTAATAGATCAAATGTACTTTGGTACAAATATGTCGAACCAAATGACGAAGGTAGTTTGACACAAGTAAAATGGGATTTCATCTTTATTAATTTGACGCCACAGTTATTATCCTGTCAAAATTTTATCTCTTGAAGTAATTAAACAATCTTCCTGCCAATAGATGCATTTAGGACTTAAAATTTATTACATAATGTAGAAATAACTTCGTTATCCCAATAATTATTCTTTCAAAGCAATATTTCGGCATTCCTCAAAAAGGAGAATTTAAAGACTTAAGAATTATTATAGAATTTTATAAATTTTAAAACGATTAAAACGATGTAAATTGATATATGCGAACTATATCACGTCTCAAATATTTGGATGTTCCCCCTGTATTTCTCAATTTAATATATTTAAAACAACCGATAAATTAATAGCTACCAAAAAACATTTTTCTCATGTTTTGTACATTATTAGGAACTGGCATCATTGTACGTCTTAGAAAGATGAACAGATGGTGTCAATAGATGATATCTATAATTATTTTAAAGTTTAGAAATATTTACCCTTTTAATAGTCTTGACTTTACGCAAAAGTCATTTAGTGCCGACCCCTAGAGTTAAGTAATGCATAGTACATTATTATTATTACTGTCTAAGCCATTTTAAAAGCATGCTATGAGTGTATCTTAGTAGCGAACCATCAGCTACAAATGTATTTTCAGTACATTTCCACTGTTCTGTGCATTTCTGCTTATTTACTCGTATATTCAATCAATTTTTTTCCTTAACAATTTATTGTAATATAAAAAAATAAAATTGATACCTCATTTTATAACCAAATTTCAAGGAAAGTATTGTATTTCCTAGTTCTAATCGCTTAGTTCGCGTGCCACTGAGTGGAACATTTCATTTTTTTGTGACAAAAATTGAAAACTGCAGTTTTGTAAAAAGGTTAATATAACTTTACATTTTGCTCGTATTATCCATATGAACCACTTTAAATTAAATTTAAAACAATAATGTGTTGTACATTTACTCTAAAAGTGGTAACACAATGCTACTTTTGATATTATAAGTTAATTAGCAGTAAAACTAGTAACCTACCTAATGAATAATCCAGTCAATAGAGCGCCTTAAAAATTATTTGCGAATAATTAGTCTACCACGTGAAATTGCATATCTCTGAAAATAGTTATAAGCAGTAAGTTGCAATTAATAGAAGTTCTCGTCTTATTTTTCCAATTATTTTAACATACAGGTATAGCGTGGAAATCTTTCGTATTTAAAACATAATTTTGATAGATAAACGGCAAACTTTTCGAATGCACTTTGAAAAATATATGATTATTATTTGTATAAAGATATTTGGATAAAATACATTTTACTTCAATTAATAAATAATTACTTTCATTAATTGTATTAAATGTTGTTTTTAATTTTTTATATCAGACAGTCTTACATGGGAAGTATTTTATTCGGGAAAATCTTTGGAATTCAAGTTATTAGACGTTTTAAGGTCCCGTGACCCCAAAAAACAAAATTTGAAAAATGTCAATATAAGTCTGGGGTGAGTTTTTCTCAGAAATTAAATTATAAATAGTTTAAACCTTGTATTTCGATTGTGTAATATAGGAATCTCCATATTGTCTTCATCTGTAATAAGGGGGTTATTACTTTCATCATTTTTTACAGCTACTCGAAATCCTCTCCAACAATTCATTTGTGAACTCTGGACTCTAATCTACCCTAAAATATGTGTATATATATATATTAAAGTATAATAACACTTGTACTTAAATCTTCTTTGAAAAGCATTTTGCATTGTCGTTATTCGGTTTTTTGAAATTGTATCGAAATACGGTGCAAAATGTTTTCTAAATTTGGAATATTTTTTAACTTGAAATATTTATAATAAATTATGAGAAACTAGTTCGAAATTGCGATTCTCTTTCTTGTTTAAGTAGTAATCTGAACCTTAATGATAACATATGTAACACGTTGTAGCTTGTAACTAAAGAAAGGCATTTATGCAATTTTGCCTATTTTGTGAATGTTTAAAGTTATTGTCATGTTTCCTCCAAAAGCTGTTGTATATAACGCATGAAATACAAAAAACAATTATCCTTCCAATAAGACTGTTTTTATTAAATTATTTAGGAAGTGCTAAACGAAAAATTTCCTTATTTATTAATTATTATAAATATTATAAGTTATTCTTAATTCAGTAAAAATCAATTATTCAAATGCATAAAAGTAAGAAAACAATATGAAACAGCTTTTAGAACTGCCGGGAATAAAATTTTTCAATATACCCTTTAATATCTCAAGATATTCTTAAACACGTTCAATAGTGGATACGAATATTTGTCTGAAGTAATGATATTTCATAAAAACGACGTTTTATTGATTCCGAAATCCCCAAATTTGTTCAGTTTAGAAAAAACCCCAAATACTTCTGTTGAAGTGAAAATGAGATATTCCAATTATAAATATATATTCAGATAGAAAACAAAAAATCTTATTATCTATTTTCTTCTATTTTTAATATTATTAATAATATTATCATTTTCAGTTATTAAATTACATAAATTTATTTTAAATATACCTATATGAATACATATAAAATGTGTAAAATATGTATAATATATAGCTATATATACATATATATTTAAATATTCCTCCCTAATCTTTCTATTTCTAAAGTTACTAAATTTTATAGTTATGATATTTAGACACGTAGGTGTACACAGTAAATTTTTGAGGTTAATATCATTTTTAGATATTTGAATTTATTTTAATTTTTTCTATTTCAAAGAACGATTCAGAATGAGTCTATGTTACTATTAATAATAATATATAACCTACCTAGGTCCTCAAGACACATAACTCTACAAACAATAGTAATATTATTATTACTTCAGAAAGACCCCAAAAAAGTTCACAAGACTAAGGGAAATTTGGCAACGGTGTAAACAAGATACGAAGCTAAATACGACTTAAATTCCTTAACGAAACTTAGCTTGGGACAAAATGTGTTTTGCTTGTGAGGTTGGCTCCTTTGGCGACTTCATGAAATCTGAATATGTCTCGGAGTTGCCATCGTTACTGTTTCCTCGTAAATTTGTCATCGGCTTAAAAAGTAACCATTCTCATCCATCGGGCAATTTCGGTAGATATCCCGCATTAACCGGGACCACCCTTCGCACCCGGGGGACCACAACGAGAACACCCGAAAAGCCCACCGTAACGCTTACTGTTAAGTATGTTAATGAAAGATCTAAACCGCCCATAAATTATCCGAGTCGCGTTGTTTCGCTCAACAGACTGAGAAGTTTCTATTATATATCTCTTTTTTCGTCGACGACTCCAGTTTTTTCGTGTAACGGAATGCCGTTAACTTGTCGCACACAAATCCCGCTAACTGTACAAACACACACGGTGGTGATGGTGACGGTGGTATAGAGCCGGACGGAACAAAAGCCGATATGCTATGTACCTAATTAGCCGATGGTGAGGAAACGAAGGAACGAGCGGATCGCACGACCCGCGTTGATACACGCACATGCGCAGATGGTACGGAAACGAAATTGTGTCTATGTTAGAAATCACTTCGACGGGGAAGTTGTTCTTTTGGTCGGCGAGGAGGATATGCGGGTGCGGAGGTGCGGAACTAACGAGCTACGATTTTCTGATTCCCGGCAATGTAATTCTGGCGAAGTTAGAGCAATGTGATGAGAAAATGAAATCAATTTATGTTCAAAATTAACCAAACGGGTGGTCAAATGGTTGGTATAGGGTCTCGGAGGTAGTTTGGGATGCCGAATACTAAACTGCAATAAAACTCCGAGAAATGCCCACAGTCCATAAGGATGTACCAACAAATCCCACTCCCACGTCCCCGCCGTGACCGCCGGGCAATGCATGGCATACAGTGGGTGTATGTTATGTAGCTGACGGGAGGGGGTGAAAGGCGAGTTTCCGGCGCCTATATCAAACTGGAACTTTTCGGCTAAGGGAGTAAACCCCTACAGAAAATCCGGTCCTCCTAGACTGGGGGTTTAAGCGATGGGCCTGCACCCCATCATTAGTAAAAAGGTTAAATTGCAAAAAATCTCACTCAAAAGCCTCGGACACAGGATAAATCAGCACAAAGACGACTTAGGCAATGGAAAAGGACAATGCTTATGGCTACATGGAACGTTCAAGGTCTCAACACAAAGAAGAAAGAAGTTTTTGAAGAAATCGACAAGATGAAAATAGATATATGTGTGTTAACAGAAACTAAGAAAAAGGGCAAAGGTAATGAACCGGTAGGAAAATACATTCACTTTTATAGTGGTGTCGACAAAAGCCACAGAGCTAAAAGAGGAGTGTCTATTGTGGTACACCAAAAATTTAAGAAATGCATAAAGGAATGGAAAGAAGTTGACGAAAGGATTATGAAGTTAGAACTGCACAAGAATGGACATGAAATAGTGGTGTTAGGAGTCTACGCACCTACAGACGATTCGGACGCGGAGGTCAAGGAAGATTTTTTCAACAAACTGACACAGGTTCTAAGTGAAATAAATTCTCGAAAAGAACTCGTTTTAATGGGTGACCTCAATGGAAGAACAGGAAGACAAGAAGATTCCCCAATAGTTGGAAAATACGGAGAAGTAATTAAGAACGACAACGGACAACGCCTAATAGAGATGTGCGAAAATTTTTCACTTAAAATTCAAAACGGATTCTTTCCCCATAAGAAAATACACCAGTATACCTGGCAACAACCAACAAGAGGCTTAAGATCCATAATTGACTATATTATTCAACCTCAAAAGACCAAAATCCATACAACCGATGTTAGAGTATATAGAGGACCGGAATGTGGATCCGATCATTTCATGGTACGAGCTTCAATGATTTTAAAGTATAAAAATTCTAAATTACAACAAAATAACATCGAAACAAGAAATATCGAAACTTTCAGATATAATTTAGACAGCTTAAAACAAGACTCGGTCAAATTTTTATATAAAACAAGATTAGCTGCAAAACTACGAAAACCTTTAGAAGGAAATGCGGCAGAAAGCTACGAAAAAATCAAAGAAGCTATCCACGAAGCTGCGAATGAAGCAATCGGAAAAAGAGATGCAAAACCGGTAAAGGTACAGGAATGGTGGACAACGGAATTGGAAGGAAAGGTAAAACTGAAAAAGTGGGCATATAATAAATGGTTGAATACTAGAGACGAAGAAGACAGAAAATTATATGCAAAACTGAACAGAGAAGTGAAGAGAGATGTAGCCAGAAATAAAAACAATATGTGGGAAAGAAGATGTGAAGAACTGGGAAGATACATGGGAGGAACAAAAATATCAGAAGCTTGGAAAATGATCAAGAACTTAAGAAAAGGAGAAAAACAAAGATGTAATCTAAGCCTTATTTCATTAGAACAATGGGAAACGTATTATAGGGAATTATTAACTGAAACACGAGACGAATTCAAACTGACAGAGATAACTATCGACCCAGGAAAGACTGATACCCAGCTGATTTCAATAAATGAACTACGAAAGGCCTTGAAATATTCAAAAAATAAAAAAGCATCGGGGCCTGGAGATATTCCTATTGAATTAGTCAAGTTTGGGCCAGATGTGCTACTAGAGAAGGTAGTTGAAATTATGAATAAATGTATGATTGATGGCGACAATATTCCAGAAGACTGGAATTTTGGATATATGAGCTCCATCCACAAAAAAGGAAGCAAAACGCAATGCAAGAATTATAGAGGCATATGCGTGACTAGTTCAATGGGAAGATTGTATGGCAGGATACTAAAAACCCGACTAGAGGCCTGTATCATGGATATCGAAGAACAAAGTGGTTTTCGAAGTGGGAGATCCTGTCTTGACAATACGTTTACCCTAAAGCAGGTTTTAGAAAAAAGAATGGCCAGGAATATGGAAACACATATTATGTTTATTGACCTGGAAAAGGCCTACGACTCGGTTCCTCTAAATATGTTATTTAAGGTACTGAGGAAAAGCGGTATTAATGAAACCTATGTAAGAGCTATTCACAACATATATAAAAACACGGAATGCGTGGTGAAATCAGGTTCACAGATAACTAACAAAATAAAAATTACAAAAGGGTTGAAACAGGGTTGTAGCTTGTCACCAACTCTATTTAAGATATATTTGCAAGAAACCCTCAACGAATGGAGAAGAAAATGCTCAGGCATGGGGATAGATATTGGGGAATCAAACTTGTATACAATGCTCTTTGCCGACGACCAACTAATAGTAGCTAACGATGAAGACGATATCAGTTACATGATGAGGAAATTATTGGAAGAATTAAAAAAATATGGTCTACAAGTGAATGTTAGTAAAACAGAATACCTTTGTGTAGGAAAACAAGGCACGGATTTAAAAATCGAAGACGACACAATAAAAAGTGTTGAAAAATATAAATACTTAGGAAGTCTAATTACACAAGACGGTAAAGATGACCAAGATATTGAAAACAGAATAAGGCAAGGGAAGACAGTCATACAACAACTGAATGGTATATTGTGGTCAACAAAAATTAGACTGGAAACTAAGAAACTACTTTATAATAGCATAGTAGAACCGATAACAACATATGGTGCAGAAACATGGAAATTAACACAAAAGAAGAAACAAAAATTGGAAGCTATTGAAATGGACTTTTTCAGAAGATCTTGTCGAATATCAAGAATAGAACGTATCCCAAATGAGAGAATTAAAGAACGCGCACAAATGAAAAGCACAATTGTAGAACGAATTGAACAACGACAATTGATCTGGTATGGACACGTTATGAGGATGGGACCAGATAGATTACCACGCATTGCGGCAGATTATAATCCAACAAATAGAAGGAAAAGAGGACGACCAGCACATACATGGGAAAAAGGCATAGAGCAAGCTATGATGAAAAGAGACCTCAAAGAAAATGATTGGCATGATAGGAGGTTATGGCGAATGAGATGCGGGAAGCGGCAGTAGCTGTAGGACCCCCGCTTATATATATATATTAACCAAACGATTTACCCATAATTTCCATATCACATTTGAAGACAAGTAGCCAGTCATATTAGGATTTTATTAGGGAAAATACCACCAGGCTGGATTTCTACGTACACCACAGCTTTGTTTTTATGAAAGGTTCAGGTCAAAAGTTCCCAATTTTCCCTACAAAAGTCATCTCTATCACCAAAAATCATTGCAAACTGCCACTTCATCCAATTAGTATATTAGATAATTAAATTGACCCTGACAATTTCGAAACTATTCCACGGAAGGAGTAGAAACTCACTAAACTCCCCAGCGAGACTTCGATAAACAATTTTAGTGAGTTTTACTAGAACCTAATTTTTAATAAAACAATTACGAATGTTTTAATCTATAAAAAGCGACATATTCCAAATGTACTCGTTGCATTGCTTCCATTTTTTGACATGATAAACGTCTTATAAATCTATTTGCGGGCTACACATCCCAGAAAACATTGTAACGTTACGCCTGGCCTGACCCATGCGTGGAAGCGAGAGCGAGAACAAGCGACAGAGATCGACCTACGTTTGGCTTGCGACGCATTGTACGCACAAATATGTTAGCGTTTGGCTTCTGACGCATCTATCTCCCTTCCTGCCTGGCCCTTGGGTCCGCGTGAAAGAGAGACAGCGGCAGCACACAGCTTGACGTTAACGTATTGCCGGCTATTCATAAAGTGAACTGGATATTTCCAGTCAATAACATTGCTTATTACAATGACAATTGCGGCAATAAGGTAATTAATTCTTGCATTCTAAGATTTTGATTAGCAGTATATAATCTCATATATTTGTTACTACAACTACTATGTTAAGTTGATAAATGTTCACTCACATTTGCAAAACTTCTTTATAAAGAGCTTAAATTAAACTAAACTCAATTTAATCAAAAATTCTAGTGAGTTTTATCAAAGTAGCTTCAATATTACATTTTTTTTGAAACTAGAAATACTGGCAAATTACAACTATGCTCCTTCAGTTGATCAACTCTTTCACCTCGTTCTACTCTATGTTACACTCATTCATCTATTTTTTACAAAGCGTCACAACTTTAGCGACCATTAGGGAATTTTACAACAATTTGAGATTGGATATTTTTTCATAAATTGTAACTTCAATAGTTGTAACTCACTAACTCCCCAAAGACACGCTAATCAAGAACCTTATGAAATTTTACCAGCTACAAGGATAATAAGTCATTTTTTTATGAATTTCTGATTTATTACACACTACCACTATATCCAACCACTATGTTAAGTTGTTAAATGGACACCGACAATTGCAAAACTCCTTGATGAAGAGTTGAAACGTACTAAATTTCCAAGCCTCATTAAGTAAACAATTCTAGTAAGTTTTATCAAATTAGAGTTTCAATATTGATAATTATATTTTTATTTGCAACTAGAGATCGAGACGAATCCTCCACTCCTTCAGTTGATCAACTCTCTCAACTCATTCTACTCTGCATTATACTCGTTCAAAAATTTTTTCACAACTTCAAAACTCCTTTTTGCAAAGTGTGTTCACTAAATGTGTTCAAAACACACCAATAAACGGTCATTAGTGAATTCTCTAATAATTTTAGATTGGATATTTTTTGACAAATTTTTATAACCCTTGGAAATTGCAACTTCATCCAATCACTGTCAGGTTGTAAAATAAACACTTTCAACTTTAAAACTCCTTCACAACAAGAGTTGAAACTCACTAAGCTTTCCAAGGACACTTCAATTTACAACTTTAGTTGTAAATAATAGTACAATATTAATAAGTAACAATTAATAATTTAAATTTTTGTACAATAATCTGAGTTTGAATAGGTGTTTTATTAATTGTTACATTTATGGCAAAGTTTCGCTTCATCCATACAGGTCGTTAACTGGATACGGTCCCTTTCTAAACTCCTTCAATAAACCAGTTGAAACGCACTAAACTCCCTAAGCATACTTCAATAAACAATCCTGGGGGTTTTACCAAAATCTGAATTTCGATACAAAAATTATGAATTTTTGAAATTAGAAATTGTGGTAAATTGCAACAGTCTTCTTTCAATTGAGTCTATTTTTTACATAAAACATCACCGCTTCAAAACTTTTTTTTATGTACGGAAGTTCAGTATACATCTTCGAAACACTTCAGTATACAACCACTAGTGAATATTACAATAATGTGAATATTATTTAATTAATTTTTAAAACACTTGTTAGCAGCAACTTTATCCAATCACTCTCAAGTGGTTAAATACATACAAGACTTTCCCCAAAAAAGAGTTGAAGCTCATTGTGTTCACAAAGAACGACTTAATCTACAACTTTAGTGAGTTTTATCGCAATATAAGTTTAAGGTATTATTTTATAAATTCTAAAACTATTGCAACCCGCCACTTCATCCAACCATTATGACAAGATATTAAATGGACACTGACAACTTCAAAACTCCTTCACAAAAATTATTGAAACTTACTATACCCTCAAAACATAATTCAATAAACAACTCTAATGAATTTTATCAATATCTGAGTTTCAATACAAAAATTATAAATCTTGAGACAATTAATCGTTTACAAGTTGTAATTATATTCTGTCAGTTAAGTCCATTTTTTTACAAAAGCGTTACAACTCCTCTTAAAAAGTGCTAAAACGAGCAATATGTTTTCAAAACACTATAAACTACCATTATTCAATGTTACAATAATAATTTGAATTTCAATATATTTTTCGGTATTTTTAAAATCATTGCATTTTTTAACTTCAACCAATAACTGTGGTTCTTAAATGAACACTGACAACTTCAAAACTCCTTTACGAAAGTAGCTGAAGCTCACTAAACTTCCCAAAAAAAATTGAAATAACAACTTTGATGAGTTTGATCAAAATATGGGTGTCAACACAAAAATTATGCATTTTGTAAACTAGAAATCTTGGCAAATTGTAATTACACTCGTTCAGCGTCACGATTTCAAACCTCCTATTATTAAAATGCTGAAACTCACTAAATCTCTTCAAACCACATCAATAGTCACATGATTCTTGACTGAATCACATGAATCTTAACAATAATTTCATTTTGAATATGAACACTAGATGTCTACACCTTCAGTGCGTTTACCTTTAATCTGATTTTAAATCATTTTTGTATGATTTTTAAAATTATTGCAAATTGCCCTTACATTCAACCCATATCTCAGGATGTTCAAAGAATACGGACTTCAGAATACTTCATAAAAGAAAATGAAAGTCACTAAACTCCCAAACGACACTTCAATTAACACTCTAGTGACCTAGTGAGTTTTACCAAATTTTGAATGTCAATACAAAGATGATGATTTTTAAAACTTGAAATCGTGGCAAGTTACAACTCCACTTGGTTAGTTCTAACTGTTTAATACATGTTTTCAAAACACATTAATAAATAACCACTAGTGAAATTTGCAGTAGAAGTTTCAGTTTCAGTATCATTTTGGGAATTTCTAACACCCTTACAACATATTAAATCACTGTCAGGTAGTTAGATGGAAACCAAAAACTCCTCTTCAAGGAGATGTATCTGTTCTCATGCAGGATACGTTGTATGTTCCTTGTGAAAAATGATTAACCAAGTAGATATGACATTAAATTCTAATTTTTTTTTATTTGTGTACAATCAACAATCATCATAATTATTATTATAATCATACCACTAAAGCACTTGGTGGCGATGTTTTCAATTTTCACGAACGAGACCAGTTGATATTTTATTATATTTTAATTACACTTTTTGCTTTAGAGGGAATAGCAAGTTTCTTGAATTACTATTTTTTATTGATCTCTGCGAAAATTAATCAAATTGCCAAAAACTTAGCACGCAGCTGTGAGCTTTGACAGAATGAAGAGATCATTTTTGATAATTGTGTTGAACTGGGTCAATTCAATCCAGAATTGCAAGAATGCAAGGCAGATTTAGGTATTTAAACTATCATTTGAAGCTTATCAGAAAGAGTAAAGCGTTGAAGAATCGCAATAGTGCGCCCACACTACCTTCCAAGTCCATGGCAGCACCTGCTTCCCACCTGAGCTGTGCTTGTATAAGAAATCATCAGGTGTGGTGTAACCCAGCTTGATCCTTTTCGTCTAATTGACACAGTTTGACAGTAACTGACTGTATATAATCAGCTTTGTGAAAGTTGAACCAGTCGTAACCCAAACTTCAACCTGCACCATCGTTTCTCCTGCGATTCCTGCCGAAACGAGCGGCGCCCACCTTCCCTCGACGAAGGCTCGTAATTACCAACATTTTTCTCAGGACGATAATTAATAACCGCGACTAATAACCGATACTCGACGATATCGCACGATAAAAGGGGCCTCTCTTCCCCAGGGACGATTACGATCCCGTAACCGAAGAGATAACCGAAGTGGTCGAAAATCGACCGAATACCTCCTCTACCTCCACCTTACCTCCCCGAAGGAGAGAGAGTGACAGAGAGAGAAAAAGAGCGGGCCCGGTGTCGGACCACCTGTCTCAGTTGGCCGTAACGAATGCAAGCAACATTAATTAGAGCTCTTATCACGGCCACATCTAAATGCGACTGCAAGAACTGTTCAATCCATCATTACCGGAAAGAAAACGGACACGGTTCTAAGTACTAATTAATTGGGGGGATTCGAATGTGTTCTCTCGCCGTTTTTCGTACGGATAATTGAGGCGGTTCGCGCCGTTTTCGAAAAACGTAATTACTACTTCGAACGACAAAGAAGGTGTTTTTTAAAGGGTAATTCAGGTCTGTTCTGTGACAATTACAAGAATCGAATTACTCGTCTCGTCTTAAGCTAGAACTGTTGCGCCTGTCATGAGAGTAAGAAGAAGGAAGGGAACCTGAAATGATAAGAAAATGGAAGTGATGTTAACCCTTGTTTCACTCAAACTAGGAGCATAATACGCTATTGGAGGGGTATTCAGCGCTTGTGACATTGGTTTCTTGATTCATTCCAACCAACCTACTATTTACATATATTATATGAATTTTGCTTCAATATCCTCGCCTATTCTTCTTCTTCTATTGTAGAGCCCTGCCCTGTTCTTCTTCACGCTTCAAACTTTTATCAAGTCCCTTTCCGAAGACAGGCAACTTTGGGCCATCTTTTCTGCGGTCTTCCTGCAGGTCTATTGTCTCTTGCTATTTCTATTAGTCTGGTATCATCTTCTCTTGACACATGTTCATTCCAAAATCTTCTTCTTTGTCTTATAAATTTCATAATGTCGGTTGCGTTGCATTGTTGTCGTATATCTGAATTTCTTACTCTGTCCAACTTGGTCTCTCCTGCTGTCGCTCTTAAAGTGTTCATTTTAACTCTACGCAATAGTTGTTTTGTCCAACTTGTTTCGGCTCAAGTCTCTGTCCAATATGTCATTATTGGTGTTATCATCGTTTTATGTATTTTGACTTTGCTGTCTACATTCATATTTTATTTTTCCATGTTATTTTCCGTAAAAATCCTGATACTTGTGCTCTATTTACGGCTTGTGATTGGGCTGCCTTGAAGGTATTATGATCGCTAGAAGGAATAGCATTTTTCATCGATTAAAAAGCCTATCTGCAAAATCAATAAAATCTTTTAGTAAAGTCTTTTTCCACTACAATACCTATGTATTCCCTTTCGCTTGAGAGTAACTACACAGAAATGCACCATCAAAAACCAAATATCCATCCACAGCCACATAGCCCAAAGGGTCTAGCACGTTAGGGTAAGTAGTGAAAATTGTCCCCCCACTTTTCACAAAACCAAAAACGTCATACACATACTATATCAAAATGTATGCCTTTAGCCAATATGTTGGAATCCTAGATACTTACATATCTAATGGCGGACTCGAGACTAGACTGGAAATGTGATATTTCTCTTCTCGGTCTCGAAAAATCCCTGAAATTTATGTCTTGTCTTGCCTCGGTCTCGAAAAATCTCGTATGTCTTGTCTTGCCTCGGTCTCGAAAAATCTCGAAATAAGTGAATGTGTTCACCACACAGAAGTGCACCATCAAAAACAAAATATCCATCCAAAGCCACATAGCCCAAAGGGTTTAGCATGTAAAGGTATTGAAAATTAACCCACCCCCCCTCCCCAACCTTTTACTGAACCAAAAACGTCACTCACATAGTACCATAAATCAAAAAATGTATGCCTGTAGCCAAATTTTTGGAATTCTAAACCCTCACATATCTAGTGGTGGATTCGAGACGAGACGGGAAATATGACATTTCTCCCCTCGGTCTCGAAGTATTCCTAAAAGTTATGTCTTGGCTCGTCTCGTCTCAGTCTCGAAAAATCTCGAAATAAGTGAAAGTGTTCACCATTCACCACACAGAACTACACCATCAAAAACAAAATATCCAGCCATAACCACATAACCCAAAGGGTATAAGCATGTAAATATAGTAAAAATTGCTCCCTAACGCTTTAGAGAACCAACAACGTCACTCATATAATATGCACCAAAATGAAAGCCCTTACAATTTATGATTTTGTAGCAATGAACCAATTCTCTATTTTGTGTTTTGCTTACATTTCAAGCCATCGTTTCAATTTTATTGGCCGAGCAATATCCAGCAGTATTTTAACGAAATACCAACTTTTCTCCGTTTAGCTCATTAGTTGGATTCATCGATGGCACTTTAGGTATTTTCCGTATCTTCTTCCACTTTATCTTCGATTGATGAAACGCCCACTTCCTTGTGGCACTCCTGCTTTTGCCTGCTTTAAATTTGATTATTCACTCAGTCTACTGCCTTGGTAGTGCTTGTTTCGCTCAAAGTGAATGAGTTTCTAATGATGACACAACATGGTTAGAAGTACACTGACCACACAATTATTATTGGATGGTAAAGCTTGTTTGTGAAATTATATACGAATGTGGAGAGTGGTAATTTCATCAAAAGAGACACTTTAGCTTCAAGAAAGACCACTGTGGCCCATAGCATCCTTTGAATTTTTTTTCATACACAAGTGTTAAAAATGATAAATATTCCTCAAAGAACGAATCATAAAAAATTGCTACATTTATAATAACCAATATTAGATACATCAAAGCTAAGAAAAAGAATAAAATGTATGGTCGTCACTATCCATGCATAGGAGCCATATTTGGTTAATATTATTTTTGGAATAAGGCTCCCATGAAGAAATGACGAAATTTCCCTTGTCTGATTTGAAACCACAATTCAGAACACCTTTTGGAACCACGTGGTATTTGCTATAACCAAGTATCGTCAGCAGCAACTCATGCAGAAAATATCTATAGCAGCACCTCGAGTAGGTACTACGACATATAGACAGATTCTATCCATATTAGCCAGTATTACCAAGAGTTTAATTTTGATCATTTAACGTAGGTAGTCACTAAGTGCAATTAACTTTTGTAATCTGAATATGACACCAATTAATATAATTCTAGTACTTGGTCCAAGGAAGTTGGTGAATCATTTGATAACTACTTAATAATTAGTAAATACGTAGTAAAGTGCATTCAATCTTGTTTATTATATTATTGCTAATGAAATTTTTAGTATCTAATTTCATGTTTTTTGGTGCCTAATTATCCTGACATTGGTAGCATTGGTGTTGGTGATGGCTTTGCGCAGTTCCCGTAAAATTCGGTGCTCACTCTTCTAACAGTTCCTTCCAGCAACAATTCACATAGAAACAATATCGAAACCAATTAATATGACTCTAGTACTTGGTCAAAGGAAGTTGGTGAATCATTTGATAAGTATTTAATAATTAGGAAATACCTAGTAAATTGCATTCAATCTTGTTCATTTTATTATTGTTAATGAAATTTTTAGTACCTAATTTCATGTTTTTTGGTGCCTAATTATCCTGACATTGGTAGCATTGGTGTTGGTGATGACTTTGCGCAGTTCCCGTAAAATTCGGTGCTCACTCTTCTAACAGTTCCTTCCAGCAACAATTCACATAGAAACAATATCCCATTGAGCGCCTATTTACACTGGGAGAGGCCGTTAGAGAAGTCCGCCTACAAAAAAAATTAGAATGCTTTATAACGTGAAAAATGGAAGAGCAAACAATCTTTGTTAATACCTCCTGGCATTATATAAAGTCAATAGGTTCTGATGGCCACCCAAATTTCCGTCCGAATAAATATTAATTTTGACTTTGACTTCGACCCACATGTACCTCGTCGGTTGATGGCCTTTTCGGCGGATTACCAACCTTTTAGCTTCACTTTTAGGCTAATAAGCGAAAAAGAAAGACAGCTTATCTCCGATCATCTCTCCTTCTCTCTCTCTCACACACACTCCCTTTATCCGATAAGGGGACGGACCGAAATGGATCTGTCAATGGATCAATGCGTCCGTCAAAACTACTAAGTACTTTCCATTTGTCTAAGAGACGCTTCCAGCTCCATTCCGGGCGATCAATAACTGTCGTGGGGCCTTCTTTAATTACGCCTTCGATTGTTACGTGTGGTTCTTTTGTTTCGATCAGAAGTGGTAGATGCGAGTGGAGATGGTATCGATGATGTGAAAAATTTAAGTAGCTGCTGCTCTGCTGCTGCTGCTGGCATTTTAAATGGATTGTTTCGGGATCAAAGTGAGGTCGGAATTGAATGGCTCTTTTCTGCTAGCATCGGGAAAAAAAATTGAAGTGGATAGAATCGAGACACGCCAAAAATGACGGACGGATAAGTGGATTGTATGGTGAAATTGTTGAGAAAACGGTTAGCCTCGGATGTAAAATTGAAACAGCTATGTGGGATGAAGTCGATTCCGCATAGCCTGACCATTAAGACCACTGCAACAAGGAAAGTAAGAGTTAATACAGTGAAACCTCCTCTCGCGGACACTCCCCTAATCCGGACACCTCTATAAACGGACACTTTTATCTTGTTCCCGATTTTTTCCCATAAGATTTCTTATAAACATCCCCTCTCTAATCCGGACACTCTCGAATAGGGACACCTCTATGTACGGACACGATTTTCCACAAATCGCGGACACTTTATTTTCTAAAAGCGGGTTTTTGTTGTTTTTTCGAAAAAGGAACCATTATTTCAGAAATTTAGTTATCATAGGGTTTTTCCAAATGAAGGTACCCTATTCATTAAAAGTGATTAAGGGCATCCGGCGGCCAGTTTGATCTTCGGGATAGTAACCCCGAATAATTTGGAGTTTGTCAAAACATCTGGTTTAAAATTTCGGCCTTAGAATTTACCTGAAAATATTGAAACTCAAAAACAATCAGTCTAAACAGAATCGATTTCTCGTGTACATAGAAATGGCAAAAGACTAAAGACAAGTTAACTAAAGAGTTAACTATACATGAAAAACTTGAAGTGATTAAATTTTCTGAACTAAATAAGTGCGGAGTACGGACCTACTTGAATTTTCTGATTTATTAAAAACATTTTGTTTTGCTTAGAAAAAAATGATGGAGGGTTTCTGTATTTTTCTTCATTACTTTTATATCTGCTCATTAAACCCTGGCACCTCCCCAGTCCGGACACCTCCCTAATACGGACAAAATATTTGATCCCTCGAGTGTCCGCATTAGAGAGGTTTCACTGTAATTAGATGTGAACCTCAAATGTGTTCATAGCAAGATTGCATTAAAAGTTGTAACTTTTGCTAGTTTTGGTTCTATGAATTTCGCCTACCATTTTAGTTATCAATTTAAGTTACAGAAGTCAGTCTCCATTAGAAAGTTTTAACGATCTACTGTGGATGGATTTCTTGGTTCTGCCGATGCACCATTGTGTTGTTACAAGATTACAAAATTCGAACATTAATGCGAAGCATAAATGAAAACAGTTTAGGCGCGAAATTCAAATTTTAACAGACGTTCAAAATTTTTATACTACGGTATTTCGAGATGGTGGAAACATATGTGTTAATTATTTTTATGTAAGTAATCGAGACGACTTCTTTTAGTATCTGATTTATATTTATTTAGCACATTTTGGGAAGTTTTTCTTCCATGAATCCTAACAGGAAATTTCATAATTAAATTTTTTCCAACTTTATATTATAGCAGAAAGCTAGCCCACATTTACACAGTTCAGTTGGAGCAGTGAAATGCCGTTAAAACCATCGAACATTAAGAAATTGAAATTTTTTGAAAAAAGGTATTTCGACTATATACCTAACCCTCTCCTGACTGATTCCAGGTTGTAATTGAAATACCTTTTTCCTAAAAATTTTCAGTTTGAGTTTTCCTGACTGACTGTTGGTTAGAGTCAAACACCTTTTTCAAAAACATTTTAGTTGCAGCAGTGAAATGTCGTTAAAATTATTAAAACCCACTACATTAAATGTTTTTTTGGAAAAGGTATTTCGACTATGACGCTCTCCATAATGACCCCTGAGTGGTCATTCTTAAAAACTAGAGAAAGAGGAATTCCTGGGAACAGCATTCCCTCATATTTCTTTATTCTATCTAATTCAGTATTCTTGAAATTACTTTGAGAATTGAGGAAAATATTTTTCAAGTTTTCAGGAGTATATTTTGTGCAACGTTGCGCTATTTCTCTCGCCATGTGTACCAATCAGCGCGAACTACAACAGAGAGAAGATCTGTGTTTGTCTTGAAATGACAGTTCGAGGTTAGTCGACTTTTGACAGAATAATAATACCACCATAACCGGATTTCTTAGTTAAAATTAACAAAGCAAACATTGCGAAAAACGAAAAATAAAGGTTGTGGCAAACTTTGAACAATGTATTAAATTATAACTGCTTCCACTTGCTAATTTAACATTTATTTCATCATTTGAAGCAAATGTTCGTGATGGTCGTCGTAAATATTATCCAATTCTCTGGTCAATTCTTTGGATACACAAAAATATTTTAGAAATTCAGCGTTGCTAAACTATTCAAATGGGTCTTGTTTCGCTAAAACGAGGAGATGCAATAGCATGTGCCTCTACCTCAATTCCGTAATTTAAGATAAATAGAAATTTCACCAATTGTAACTATTTCTTAATTAATATTACCAAAGAAAAATATATTCATATATTATCAAAACTTCGTTGTCATTTCTCATTTCTGTAGAAAATCTGAAACACTGCAACATTCCGTCTCATTTTGCAAGAGAAAATGTGACAGAATTCTATTCAAATAAGAGAAACCTATTCGAGAATAGCAGCGTTACAAAAATAAAGAAAAAGAAAGGGAAATAAAACAAGAAAGACCTGAGAAGAAAAGTCGACACATATTGCCATAGTCCTGATTATGTATACAACTGTAGATTGATAAGTAAATTGATAGTTTATAAAAATTAATACATTACTATATGTATATAAAATACTTTCTTATTCAACTCAACTTTTAATGGATAGGTACTTTCAAGAGAAAATTTAAAGAAACGATATATGTTTGCGTAGTACTTATATTATTTTATTTTTTAATAAGCACAAACAAATACCACTTAACCATTAAGTGAATAGTATATAAATTCAAAATACAGATACACAAATACAAGAAAAAGATGTATCATAAAAAAACATGTAAATAAACATACTATGCTAAGTGAAATTATCGTAAAAAATATCAATGTTCTGGTCCAGGTCCTAGTTTTCCAATTCGGGAAAATGTACAATTGTTAAAGTGCTTTTTAGACACGTATTAAATTGATGATGAATTAATTAACGATTATTGATGCATGTTGGTATACTAAACTACGTTCTAGATTACTACAGATTCATTTTGCTTTTTATATTTAGTGTCGAGTTAAATACAAACAAAATTGTAAGCCTGAAAATAATGAGAATTTAAGGAAATGCAAGGAAGGCAAAAATATGGATTCATAAGATTTTGAAAATATTTGAATAAAACGTTCCTACATTTACACCATTCCTCTTCTCAAGGGATACGTTGTCCATACATGCCAACGTAATGAGATCTATGTCGTAGGCTGCAAAGAAAAAAGTATAAGTAAAAAATAGAGAGTAAAAAATTGAGAAAAATAAAATTAAGTTTATTTCACACAATTTTACCAGTGGGTAACAGTCTGTTTAATCCATCTTTAAGTGGAAATTAACTTAAATCTTAATCTTAAAGCAAATTTTAAAACTTAATGAACTTAACAACTGTAAATTAGATAAATCATATCGACTGTTTTCAGTCAGTAATTTACACCGACATTTGTTAGAATAAATCTGTTCGACAATAAGAAATACGTCAACGATTAAATTTACCTTTTTGTCTTCTAAGAAAATTTAGAAGATAACAAAATCGATATTGATATAGACGATACTGATCTAACAGATGCCCTAGATGTCACCAAAAACAGAACAGCCAACCGGACTTAACGAAATCAATGCATAGTTATGCAAATATTGCGGCTTAGCATTCCATCTCAGAGTACTACATCTATTTAATATGTGCTGGAAACTCTGAAAGTCCTGAAAACTGGCAAAAGATGAAAGTAATCATTGTATGTATCAACAAATAAACCATTATATAAAAAGGGCGAAATAAGGGGAAAAGTCAAAATTACAAGAGCATAAACTTGCTAAATATAACTTACACAATATACGCCAGAATATTAAACTACCGTGATATCAAAAATTATCTTGGTCAAGGGTTGCCATGGAATGTAAAACGGTTGTCTTAGCTTAAATTATTTATCCTTTTGAAATAATTCTGTCATTGTCAAACTACACTGACATCATCAATAACTTACAAACGTGTTACCTACTTATTTTAGCTGTAAAATAGTAATGAACTACAAGTTATGAAGTACTACTAAAGATTTTTTTAACAACAAAAGCAAAATTACAGTAATTGTTTAGAAATCACTTATGATTAGAAAACTTTATCATAATGATTTGACAGATTTTGACACTCAAAAAATGATTGAGATAAATGTAGGATGGGCGCAGCTGCGACAGTCATTTTAAAATCCATGACCACCCTTGTCCAGGGTACTTTTTGATAACACAGTACAAACAGAGGTAAACAAACCTACTAAATTTGGTACTCGGTTGAAAAATATTTTTGTGAGTCCATAAGATGAACATGGATTGCTCATATTGAGACACTACTGACAATGTCTTCTTTCGACATCCCAAGGTTACCGCCATTTTGCTTCGAATCATAAATCGGTTATTAGCCCTGAATATTAATTACGAACGCTATCTCCATTATACTAAAAATTACATTAGCAAACTTCCTCGCTTGTCGGAAAAAAAATCGCCGTATCGCATCGGCGGTGTAATTAACCTCACTTCCACCGTACAGCAAAATCCAATTTTTTTCGGCTCTTCCGGACGAAACTACTTCCACGACGTCGATCCCCGTCATTGTTATTACTTATTATTATTGTTGCCGCCGTCGTTATATTTACAATCTCTTTCTCTCTCTTTCTGTCTTTGTTGTGATGCGTTTCGATTCCCAAGGCAGCCGCGGGGTTTACGTCGATTTCGGTTTCCTCAATTACGTGCCGGAGTCGCTCTAAAACGAACAGGTAGCTTTTAATTGATCCCCGTTCCTTGGAACGCCAATTAGTTATGGTAGAGGTGATCTAATGTTGATAATGAAATCTCGTCGGTTTTCGTCTCGCAATAAATTAGAACGAGTTTCGCGGAAGTCGCGAGTGCAGCCGCCGTATTTTTACGTCCTTCTGTCTCTCTGGAATCGCTGCGAAACGGGGGTTTAATTAGATACAAGAAAATAATTCGACGTTCATTGGAAGTAACACAAACTATCAGTTAATACGTACTTACATGTACTAAGTTTTAGCTACCTTCAGGCGTAAGAATATTAAATTAGATTGAGCAATACAATTGAACCATCGAATATGATTGTAATATTTTTTGGTTGTTTGTGTTGAATTTCTCAATTCCTTGAGTTATTTTCTTCCATATTAAATTTCGTGTTTATTCTTTCCATTTCTTCTTTTAAGCACATTCATATTGCACTCATTGTAATCCTTGCATGTTTACTTCCACTATACTCATGTTGTCATTAAACATTAATTTCCCCATTAGTATCTTCCAGTATCACAACTTGCATCTTTCCATCTTTTCCTTTGCCTTTTGCATGGCCATATCTAATTTGTTTTAATAGATGTCATCTCCACACTCAACTCTCTTGTTTTAAGCACCTAGTTCCCTTTACCAAACGCTTTCTTCATATTGCTTCTGTTCACAATTTTAACGCTTAACTAGTGAGTTTGGAAATTTGTGCCTATAAAATGATTACCACTGTGACTACTAACTCTCCATTTCTTCTTTTAAACACATTCATGTACTCATTGTAATGCTTGCATGTTCTCTTCCACTATACTCATGCTGTCATCAAACATTAATTCCGCTAATTCCCCTATTTGCATGTTTCAGTATAACAACTTTTGCATCATTCCATCTTTTCCTTTGCCTCTTGCATGGCCATGTCTAATTTGTTTTAATAGATGTCATCTCCACACTCAACTCTCTTGTTTTAAGCACCCAGTTCCCTTTACCAAACGCTTTCTTCATATTGCTTTTTGGTTTATCTTTTTAGGATAAATATTAAGTCATCCGTTCAGAATGTTAACGCTAAACTAGTGAGTTTCGAAATTTGTGCCTTTAAAATAATTACCACTGTAACTACTAACTCTCCATTTCTTCTTTTAAGCACATTCATGTTGTACTCATTGTAAATGCTTGCATGTTCTCTTCCACTATACGCATGTTGTCATCAAACATTAATTTCCCCATTAGCATCTTCCAGTATCACAACTTGCATCTTTCCATCTTTTCATTTGCCTTTTACATCGCCATATTTAATCTGTTTTAATAGATGCCATCTCCACACTCAACTCTCTTGTTTTAAGCACCCAGTTTCCTTTATCAAAAGCTTTCTTCATATTGCTTTTTTGCTTATCTTTTTAGGGCAAATATTAATTCTTTCGTTCAGAATTTTAACGCTTAACTAGTGAGTTTGGAAATTTGTGCCTTTAAAATGATTACCACTTTGACTGCTAACTCTCCATTTCTTCTTTTAAGCACATTCATGTTGTACTCATTGTAATGCTTCCATGTTCACTTCCACGATACTCATGTTGTCATCAAACATTAATTTTCCATTTGCATCTTCCAGTATCACAACTTGCATCTTTCCATCTTTTCCTTTGCCTTTTACATGGTCATGTCTAATTTGTTTTAATAGATGCCATCTCCACACTCAACTCTCTTGTTTTAAGCAACCAGTTCCCTTTACCAAACGCTTTCTTCATATTGCTTTTTGGCTTATCTTTTTAGGGCTAATATTAATTCTTCCGTTCAGAATTTTAACGCTTAACTAGTCGGTGATTCACATCTCGGCACAAGAAGCAGGTAAACGATAAAATTATACCCCAACTCGGCATACAACTAGGCAGATACTCGATTCTACAGTGCCCATCTCGGCATAGGGTGATGCCCATAGGGTGATCCTTGCCCCCTTGCGTTTCCAACGTACTTTCGAGCGTATCACATGACGTTCAGTCGCATACGGTATGCTGTGTATACTAGGTTTCTCAAATATTATGAATTTTGCGCAACAGTCAAGTACCATTATTTTCGACAATACCGTATTATCAAGAAGGTGCCTCCCTAGATTTATGCCGAGTTATTGAGATATTATTGTAGTGTGTACCTGCTCGATCCGTTGTGCCGAGATGGGTTATTAGAAATGGACCGACAAGGTGTCGTAAAATTGACCGCAATAAAATGTGCCGAGATGGGATACACCCTAACTAGTGAGTTTGGAAATTTGTGCCTTTAAAACGATTACCACGTTGACTACTTACAGTTAATTATTTGCCATGAAGACACTAATAATAGTATACCTAAAACAGATTTCTTGGTATCATCCTAAATTGTGTTTCAATAGACCCAGAGCAAGGTTACCTTAAAGCTTTAAGCTTGTACATGTAAATTCACTGGTACATCCTTAGTGAGTGACCACTTTAAATATGTATGTAACTTAAAGTTTGCATTATTAACATGTTGATTGCCGGGCATGACCCGAATTACTTATTTCTACAAAATTGTAATCTCTATACAACGTTTTGGACAGCTCTACACAGTTCTTTTTATTTCCAGAAAATTCCAATTGACGACGTTATTTTCTAATATTACTAAGAAAATAACTCAACGCTGATGCATCTCCTGGTAAGTAGTTTTAAAGTTCCTTTGGTGGTGGTTCTAATTAATATATTTACACTTTTTCCATGTTTGCAGCACTTACCCAAAATACTCTGATTTAAGGTTTTTGACGTGACGGTCATAACGAACAATTTCCATTTTTCTGATATTAACTTTACTTGGGTTATGTTGGAATTCTTCCAATTTAAATCTGGAATATCTCTTTTATACCTTAGTGGGGCCTCACGTTGCTCTACTATTTCTGAAGCTATAGATGTAGTTTGTTTTAAGCTGTTGACTGTATTTGGCCCATGCCTTACGTCTTCTTCGAGGTATTTTTATCACAATGCACACTACATCAATAAATATTAATTAGTTTGTTTTTAATGTTACAAAATGGGTTCTGCCCCAAAATTTCGCATATAACAACTTTTTTCAATAATTGCTTGCAACGTAAGTATAGTTTTTTATTTTTGAATTTGAATTTTGAATTTTTGCGTTTTGAATTTGCGATTTGAATTTTTGAGCACTTGGCACCCTGATTCTTGAAATAAACATAAATTACTTCCACTTCGCTATCACAAAATTGATTTGTCTCTTTGTTTCCATTATTGATTTTCTTACTTACCGCATGATTCAGGATGTCGTAAGAACTCATAAGGGTAAAGCTATCTGGGTTTGTGTAAATTATTAACAATTTCATCCCGTAAATAAATTGTTATGCTTGTTATGACTACAATCATTACAACGAAAGACTTAAGCTACATCCTGCAACTACTTTAATATTAAATGTAACAATTAATAAATTAATCGTTAAAATTAAAATAATTAAATAAGAAATGAGTTGTCAACACAATGGAGTTATCACCGAAGCATCATTTTAGGAAGTATTATGGATAACCATTATTAATAATTGTTACGCTCGTTGACAACCATAACAACTGAACCGAATAAAACTGTATTCTGTAACTACTTTCGTGACAAGTGAATTGAAACGAACTAGTAACGTGATGCGTCTATTCTGTTACCATAATTTCTTAAGAACTCTACTGAGTAATGGAATTTAAAGAAATCTGGATTAAATATCAATCACAACAATAGTAAGCTGTAAACAATTTTTTAGACTTGTTATGATTACAGTCATTGCAATTACAGTCCAAAACAGTATAATGTAACAACTTTCATATCAACTAAATTGAAACGAGCTAACCAGTTTATCCAAGTCTATTCGGTAAGCGTCATTTCATAAGAACTCTTAGGAATAACCACAACTAAAGATATCTGAATATATGGAAAATCACAAAAAATCGCATTCAGTAAGCCAATTGTTACTCTTGTTATAGAGTATATAAATAATAATAGTATAATAATAATAATATAGAGTACATAATGGCAACCATTGCAACTGAAGTGTATTAGCACTTCTGAAGCACACTGAGTTGTGTTAGCATCGTTCCATAAGAACTCTAATGAGTAATCCAAATTAAAGACATCTGGATCGAACATAAAAACATAACAACTTCTATCCTTTAAATAATTGTTACGCCTGTTATGATTACAATTATTATTGCAATTACAGTGTAAAGTTGTATTTCGTAACAGTTTTTATATCCGTTTAATTGAAACGAGCTGACTATTTAATTCGGTAATATCAATAAGCATCATTTGACCAGGACTCTTAGTGGTAACCACAATTAAAAGGATCTAAATCGATATTAAATCACAAAATCGCATTTTGTAAGCGAATTGTAACTCTTGCTATGATGACAACAATAACAATTAAACTGAATAAAACTGCATTCTGGAACTATTAAGCTAGTAACGTGATGCAAGTACATATATTTTGTTAGCGTCGTTTCCTAAGAACTGTAATGAATAATCAAAATTAAAGAGATTTTCATCAAATATAAAATCACAATTGTAAGCAGTAAAGGAATTTTCACGCTTGTTGTGACTACAGTCTAAAACTGTTCTGCAATAATTTTTAAGAATTAAAGCTGTAAACGATTTTTACGCTTGTTATGATTAGAAATATTACAGTTACAGTCTAAAACTTTATTCTGTAACAGCTTTTATATCAACTGAATTGAAACTAACAAACGACTGAATTCAGTTGTATTATATAGATGTCATTTCATAAGAACGCTCAGGGATCTCAATCAATATAAATTTACAACAATCGCATTCTGTAAAACAATTGTTACACTAGTGATGATAATGACCATTACAACTGGATTGACTAAAACTGTATTCTGTAATTACTTTGATAACGATTGAATTGAAACGAGCAAGAACGTTATGTAAATGTATTGTGTTAACATCGTTTCACAACAATTGTATTGACTAATCAGAATTAAAGACATTTAGATCAAATATTAAAGCACAACACTTTGTAAGTTGTAAATTATTTTTACGCTTGTTATGATTAGAAATATTATAATTGCAGTCTAAAACCGTATTTTTAACAGATTTTATAGCAATTGGATTGAAACGAGCTAGCCACTCGGTTCAGGTCTATTGTGTAAGCTTCATCTCATTAGAACTCTCAGGGGTAACCACAATTAAAGAGATCTAAATCGATACAAAATCGCAACAATCGCATTCTGTAAACCAATGCACTGTTACACTTGTTCTGATAACGACCGTTATATACAATTGAATTGACTAAAACTGTATTCTATAACTACATACTTTAATAACAAGTTATCTGAAATGAGCTATAGAACGTGATGCCAGTATGTTATGTTAGCATCGTTTCATAACAACTCTGATGTATATTTAGAATGAAACAGGTAAAGGTTCAAATCTAAAATCACAAAAATTTTAAGTTGTAAACGATATTTACGGTTGTTATGATTACATAGATTTCAGTTAAAGTCTAAGACTGTATTATACAGCTTTTGTATCAATTGAATCTCAATCTCATTCTGTAATAGAATTAATTATTCCTTTTTCTGTTTTTTCTCAAACAAACTGTGTTAATGAAGACATGAAAACAACTTTGCATTAAACCACAAAATAGTTCCAACAAAGAGTGATTCATCCGCACTAAAAACGCCAAAATTCAAACTTCGTATTAATTGTTCATTTACCAACAAAATACAGTCTCAGCGATGTAAATCCTCCATATTGTCCAATCGGCATTACTCATTCATGATCTTTGATCTGGAAGTCCAAACCATATTCAATTTGATCGACACTTACAGCACTGTTGCAGCACCATACTTTCAAACTGTACTTGTTCCTCCTGATTAGTCCCTCCCGGTATTAAGTCCTTCATACTTTCTAAGTTAACTCGCATCTTCGAGCCACCCAAACCACATTAAATTTAAAGCGGTTTGGACTTGGAGATCTCTTAACATTTAAACGGTTTCGACTTGTTTCTCAAGACGATTCCTGCAATCGCTGGAATAACTCTCGGGGATGTTTCGCAAGACCAGAAATCGTCGAGCGATTTCAGTGCGATCTCAGATCTCCAATATACCTGAAAATCAGAGGGAAATCTCGAATCGGCCGTCACGAGAGATGCGATCTCGCCGGAGATATGGACCACCATCGCTGAACTTCAACTATATTAATTTCTTCTTCGCGCTATTAACCGAGTTAATTTCCAGAATATCCAATCGGGAATTTTCACTACGGGGCATTTCGACATTCCCGATAATTTAACGGTCACATTTCGCGGCCTAATTGCCCGTGGCTGCGACTCGACCTGATTCGGTATTGGAATTGATGGAACTGTTTATTGCGATTGTTTCTCGAAGTAAACGTAGTCACCTTAAACGGCCGTAAAACCTAAGTGGTTAACGAAATACGTTCTGATATCAAGAGCGACGGTAATGAAGTGGGTAAGCTCGTTTATCCCACAGGTATTTCTTTTATTCTCGAGAATACTGAAGTAGCCAGCTATCTCGATATCGTTAATATTTGCTATTGAAGCTGTGATTAAATGAACAGTAACTTATGTCAATGTCGAGCCTACGTAACTTTCCCTTATTTGTGCAGGTAATTACAATATTAAACGTAAACAATAAAAAATGTCAATCAAAAGTGCTTAATTGGGCAATTTTCGACGTGTCCTATTTTTTTTTTTGTAATTTCCTTCTAACAAATTTTCAAAATACGAAAAAAACCCAAATTTTTTTCCAAATCATTTACTATTTGAATTACAAAGTACTGCTTATTAAAGTACTTATTCCTTGTTATATTTATACAATGTGTAAATGAGCAATTTGAAATTAAGTGAAGTGTTAAGGAGCCCTAATTCTCAACATAGTTACTACTTATCGTCATATCATTAAAACAATTAATTCCATTTCTTTCTAGTCGATATTGAAATCTTTTGGGATATATAGTAAATTTCTTTGTTTAATTTTGAATTATATTTTAAAAAATGGTCATGTGCCCATTGGATTATCGTATTTTCTCATATTTCATTATAAATATTTGATAGTACAATGATGTATTCAAAGTTTGAAATAAAATTCTTGGAACGGATTTTTGAGTAAATTTCTAAAAACACTGAAAATTGCAGGACAAAAGTGTCCTTCACAAACAATTTAGCCAAAAATATTATAACACTTTATTTTATATATATATTTGATAATACAATAAATATGCAAATTTAAAAAAAATATTACAGCGGATTTTGAGAAAATTTCAAAAAAAAACAAAAGTGATATGACAAGAGATATTTGAAAACAGGTGTTTGTAGGTCAGCCGGGATTTTAGCCCGGGTCTCCCAATTTCGCCTCAGGTGTTCTGGCCAACTAAACTACCGAGCCACGTACCAATTTCATTTTTGATGTTCCTGTTAAACGCTATTGAGAGGATGATGCTTGAGAGGATCCTTTTTCAAATATCTCTTACATTTGTACATATACCTATGATTTCATTCGAGAACCTCCATCTATTCATACATTTGCATAATGAGAACACGTAAGAGATCACAATATTAACGTGAGAGGAGGTGTGGTGTGTTGCGTACAATCCATTCGCCCTCTGCATCATCCTCTCAATAGCGTTTAACAGGAACATCAAAAATAAAATTGGTACGTGGCTCGGTAGTTTAGTTGGCCAGAACACCTGACGCGAAATTGGGAGACCCGGGTTCAAATCCCGGCTGAGCTACAAACACCTTTTTCAAATATCTCTTACATTTGTACATATACCTATGATTTCATTCGAGAACCTCCATCTATTCATTCTATTGGACGTTATTCTGCACATTGGATAGCAAAAGAAATATTCATATTTGTCCTGTCACGACAAATGAGTCTAAAGAAACTTCTCAAGGGTGAACAAATTTCTTTTTGAGTATTGTTTTAGGTTACTCATTTATTACCAGGGAAGTTTCCTTCATCGTTCCTCTCGTGTTTCTCCTTTGTTCATCATACAAAGGGGTACGCAGGCAACTTGTAAGAAGTGACCCCGTCTTCCTGGGAAAAACACATGCAGAGGGAAAACGCGAAACGCCACTGATATCTCATATCCTCTCGCCGGATTCCCGCTTATCTCTTACCTTCTTCTCCTTCTTCGCCTTCGAACCATTTGTTCTGACACCACTAAATATCTTCACCACTTCTTTATCGTCGTTCTCTCTTTACTGAGAATCGTGATCACTGACAACTTGTGACGTTATTTCACTCCATTGACTTCGGTCCCGAGCTATGTTTACAGAAACGCAGAACGAACTACCGGTGGCCTTTTGGATCTGATCAGTCCATCTGGTTGGTGAGCGCCCTCTAGACCTTCGCCCTTCTGTGTTTCCCGAAACTATCGGCCTCTCCAGGTTGTTTTCATCTCTTCGCACGATGTGTCCAAAAAATCTCAATATGTTCGCCAGGCAGGTAGAAGAGAGTCTATTGCTGATGTTCAGTTCTCTAAGGATTGACTCGTTCGTCCTGTGCGCCGTCCACGGAATTCGAAGCATGCGTCTACAGCACCACATCTCGAAGGCATCAATTCTTTTTCTGTCTGCTGCTTTAATTGTCCACGTTTCAGCTCCATATCGGAAGATGGAAAAGATCAACTATTGAACTAGTTTCATTTTAGTGTTATTCGTAATAGATCTGTCTTTCCAAATCTTGGATAGTCGCCTCATTGCACTTTTAGCTAGTCCTATTCTCCTTCGGATATCACTTTTACTTGAACCCGTGTTACTAATATATGAGCCCAGGTACAAGATGTGGTCAACGATTTGAAATCTTTTTAGAGCATCTGTCAATTGCAGAGTGTTGGAACGATCGACTATCATAATTTTAGTTTTCTCCGCGTTTATCATAAGGCCACAGTTGTTGCTCTCTATCTCCACTCGGTTAAAGGAGATCCAACATTTCCTCTTCTGACGCAGCTATTAATGTTGTATCGTCTGCATATCTCAGATTTGTAATCCTTTTACCCGCAATTGAGATTCCTCCATGCCATTCATCCAATGCCTTTCTCATAATATATTCTCCATGGAGGTTAAAGAGATCTGGAGAGAGGATGCATCCCTGACGAACTCCCCTGCAGGTCTTGAATGGGAGCGAGTGCTGGTTCTCTATTCTCACCTTGGCCATGCTGCTGTCGTAAAGGTTTCTTATGAGTACAATTAGATGTTCAGGCACTCCCATCTCTCGAAGAACTCTCCACAGTATTTTCCAGTTAACACAGTCAAAGGCCTTTTGGTAGTCCAAAAAGCAGATGACCATTGGGATATTGAATTCTCTGCATTTCTCTATGAGTTGTCGTAGATTAAGCACCTGTTCTCTGGTGCCTTTGCCCTTCACGAACCCTGCCTGTTCCTGGGGAATCTGTCGATCCAGATAAGTCTTCAAACGTCGCTTTATAATACGAAGTAGAATCTTACTCGGATGTGGTATCAAAGAAATAGTACGGTAGTTGCTACACTTTGTGGTTGCACCCTTTTTATGAAGTGGAATGAATGTAGAGGTTGACCAGTCTTTGGGCCAGAGACCATGCTTCCATATTATATTACATAGATCGGTTAAGATTTTAATGCCCTGTTGATCCAAATTCTGTAATAGTTCTCCCCTTATATCGTCACAGCCTGATGGTGATTTACCTCTTTTCAAATGTGCTATTGCTTCCTCCACCTCTGCGTTCATGATGTCAGGTTCCTGCGTTATTTCATTTATGTTGATAATTCTATCGTCTCCATCTAGGGTCTGCTGTTCTTTGAAAAGTTCTGTGCAATATTTCTGCCAAACATTTAATATTGCTTCGATGTCCCCAACGACAGTGCCATGTTCAGCATAATTGCGTGGTTTGAATCCTCTTGCGAGAAGTTTGACCTTCTCAAACAAATCATTGGTTTCATTTCGATGCGAGTGTGATTCTATCTCTTGACATATGTTGGATATGTACTTTTCTTTGTCTTTACGACATCTCTTCTGAATATCTTTAGATAGGGCGCTATAGATCGTTTCATCGAGACGGCCTATTTTTAGTTGTTTCCTCTGTTCTATAACTTGCCATGTCTCGTCACTGATCCATGGTCAAAGTTATACAAAACCAGGAAAAAATACAGGTATACTGCTTAAGATAACTGCGATTTTTTTCCTTCGGTGCATGAAAAATCCCTCTGTTGACGACGAGCTCATTAATATGAGTCTATCTTGTTGAGAAAGAGAGTATAGACGATGGAAGTTGAACACGAAACGTATGAAATTTCAGGCGTACTTTACCCACTTCCCGGGACGGAGGTTTCCTCCCCGGATCACCGTCGCACGCCCGGCCTAGTTCGCCTAGATCGGCCCCGGCTAATTGTATTCAAACCGCAATCGGCTAACGACAAGGTGACAGTCGAATTCACTTAACATGGCGATTAGGACCCGTGTAAAGATACCGAAGCCTAGCGGTGATAACAACCGAGGCATTATTATGCGGTGTGTACGCGTACGCGCCTGTGTTCTAATTGCCATGCAGGCAGATAACGGGGAGGTGTACAAGCGGGCGAGGGAAGATAACGCGCGATGCGGCTCAGCACACGGGGGAACCGGGAGAGAGGACCAATGAAATTTTTATGGAGTACTGGCAAAATGGACGTTTAGTACGTACGTGATTGTGACTGATTGAGGAGTAATGAGATCGCTGTAATTAGCCACTTCCTTCTATTTGAGCAGTTATCACCAATTTCTCTTGAAATATACCTAAAAACGATGAGGCTTTCGAATTCAGATGATCGGCCCTGTCGTTCTCTGGAAAACGATTTCAGGCGATATGCTTCGCCCTATGTAACCAGTCTATTAAGATAGCTAACAGTACGATTAAGAAAGTTGGCAACTTTTACACTAAAGTCAAAGACCCATTACATAAATGGAATCTATCAGGAGTTGTTTATAGGGTTGAATATCTAGGCTGTCATTCGCACTATGCAGGACAAACTTCACGTCCTCTCAAAGCCAGAATCGTATCACATAAAAGCGAAATTAGATTACGGCCAGATGCCTGTGCCCTTTCAAAACATGCACAACTGGAAGGACACGTAATAGATTTTGAGAACACAGAAATTTTGGCTAGAGAACGATATAACTACAAACGTTCCTTCATAGAAATGACTTACATTCAAAATGACAAACCAATTAATTAGAAAACCGACATTCAAAGCTTAAACACTTCATACGCATACATCCTACTCCTTGATTTGTATTAAGGGTTGACAAATAAATTTCTTGGGTATACGACGTTAAGTTAATCTAATTTAATTACATCAGTGCATGAAATGTTTCTACTAATTCTAATTCTACTAATTCTACTATGTCTAAGTACGATTTCCGATATTCTCGTCGAGAGGTATAAGTTTAGGATACAACCCTTAATTTTCACCATGAACTAAGTTTTCTATCTAAACCGATATATTTCTGTGACAATCGTAAATTGAGAAGTTGAGTATTTACCAAACATGACATAGCTAGGACGTATTTCGACGTGAGTCTCCACTTAATTGGTCTTCCGCGACTTAATACGTTATGATAGAAATTCACCAAATTTACTAATTCTTTATGTAAATTTGACGTGAAACATGGCACCACTATGGTCGAACTGCTAAAAATCAGTAATTTTCTACCGCATATTTAATTGTGAAATAACTTATGTGAGGTAAATTTATAGTAATGGATATCGATTCTTCACCAAGATTTTCGCCCCTTTAACTCCTGTCCACCACTCCCTTTGTATCGTCCCAAGTGTCCGCCCTTTGGTATTTTGTGTATAATTATGTTAAGAAATTTGACTGGGAGAGTGTTAAGTGTATTAACGATATCAATAATTTCCCGGAAAAACATGTCGGTTTAGCCGCTTATAGCTACCCCCTGTATCCACTAGAGTGTCCGCCTGTGCGAGAATATAACAACCTGTACACATTGCAATGAAGATATTACGATTTACTGAGAAATTTCTGAATTTTCAGATTCACTGATACAAAATTAAGTCTCCAGAGGAATCGCACACAATTTCTTTGCAAGTCGGCATCCCCATCAACTCCTTCATCCCCTTCTGTAATATTTCTTAATTTACTTCAGTTCTAATATTCTTTTTCTTAATTTTCTTATCTTCTGTATTCTTTAGCTTCTTTAACAACTTCTAATGACATTATAACTTCTGACCCACTGGGAATATTTTTTTGCCAATCTAGGCAAGGGTTCTTGTTTCACAAGTTTCGGAAATAATGAGGAAGAATGGTTTTTCTGGCATAAGAGGACTGCTACAGCATTGGTAGTATCTAACTGGATCAATGCTAGTTGATAACATTAAATTCAGCATTGATTTTGATGCAGACTCTTAGGAAGAGACTGTCGTGGTACTTGATAGGGTAATATCTTTTGGTAGAGAAGGATCTGGCATCGCTTTATAGCTTATATTTTGAATTAGCTACATTTTTTAAATGACCCAGGTTCGAATTTATCATGTGGGAAGAGTTTATCGTTGAACGGGTTTATACCAACGTCTGAGAACCCATTTGTTATTGTAACTGGGTTTAATTTTTGCTGAATTTTTGGAACAATGGTGCAAAATGTGTATTTCGGGAATTTTTTCCTACATCGTTCCCAATATCACTTGGTCAGTTCTTTGCCCGAATCCATTCTCAAGTCTCCAGACTTAAGTCATTCTACAAGGCATGTGCAATTCGTATCGACATATGAATTACGTGTGTCGTGAATAAGCACTCTTGGTGTCGAGGAGGGCACATTTTCAAAATATAGTTTTGAGACTATTTTTCCAAAGTAGCCACTTCCATCCACCCATTCCTAGTGGTTGAATATGTAATGAAAGAATTCTTCGTCTTTATTTGGAAACCAAGGATCCATACTCCATAGAATCCAGCTAAATGGTGATGTCAATAACCGATCGCCAAATGTTTGGGTAACTTTACCAGTTGCGTGAAACAAGTTGTTACCTCCCTGTTTTCCATAAAATTCGTATGTAATATAGATTAAAAACTATCCCAATTCTCGTGAGTTACTATGAAACTTCAACAATACATGGTGAATAAGTGTGAGAGAGTGGGAGAATTTTAATTTTTTCTGCATTTTTTCACTTTTTTTCATTCACCTCTCTCCTACACTTCTCTTGGAGTAAGCTTACGTTAAAAGCTTCTCTTCAATAATGGTTGACTATCGTGTTCCAATAGTACTTGTATCTTGATTGGGACGACTTTAGCCGATTCGCTGTTAGATGTAGCTTCAAGAGAGGAAAAGACATTAGATAGTTTCGTTACTGGCGAAGTGGGCACGTGTCTCGTCCAGAGTGTGCGTCAGGCGCGAATTTCGCTAATTCCTCTCCGCTCGAAGAGTCGAAGACTCGAAGGAAAGTGGAAGAGGCGAAAGAAGGGAGCGTCGCCTCTCCTATTGTGCACCGAAACGCGCGATAAGAAGACATTGCGGTTAAGGCGGTCAGCGGACCTCATAACTCAGCATAATACCATTACATTGTTGGCGAGCCATTGAATGGGTCGAAGATGGGCCCGACATGGGTCGGTAGCCGTGATCGAAGTCGCGATAGCTTACACCACCGGCAGCGAGCGCTACTGCATTGTTTTCCTTGTAGAAGACGACGAAAGAGAAACGGACGACGAGGAGAGGAAGGTACACGCACACACGGTGGAGAGGTGATCGGACTGGCAGTGGTGTCGCAACAATTGTTTCTGCCGTATGGTAATCGGATTATGGTCGAGACAAATCATCGGGAAACTAGTCGTTTCGAGACCGTCGAGATGGGGAGCCGTCAGACTCAGCTGAGGCGAAATCCACTCCAAGAACTTACTTTCCACGTTAGAACATTTAATCAAGTCATTCATCTACATCAGTATCTCCCAAACTGTTCTTAGTCCTGACGCCTTCCTTTGATAAATTTTTTTCCACGGCGTCCTAACCTAAATAAAAGTATGACTGTTCTTAAGTATATATTTTCTTCACTTCATGGCTTAGGCATTGCCAGTGCGCTGCGACACCTCTTGCGTAGCCTCCGTGTAGGGCTTATGTTCATAAGTAATTTTGGGGATTCTCGAAGGTTCCATCTTTTTTTACATGTTCAATCCCATTTTTTGGTATTTCTGTATTCTGTCGTTCATGTTGTACATTCTCAGCTCCATTCTTATGTGATCCAATCTTGTACATTCTTTGACCTATCTAAGGAATTTCATTCCAGTATCTTGTATTTTAGATATACCTTTTGCTATTGATGTCCACGTCTCGCTTCCATAAGTTAGTATTGGTGTGGCTATTATTTTATAGAACTTTTATTACGTTTCTTTAGTGACTCTGTTTTTAAGTGTTCTGTCAATGGTGCCACAGATATATTGAAATTTACCTAGTTCTTTCTCTCTGTCATATGAGATTTCTGTCACTAGGTAATTAAAGTGAGATATTTGTTCTACTGTTTTTCAGTAAACGAGTAATTTTGCTCTGACTTGATCTTTTCCTCCAAAGGCCATTACTTTAGTTTTCTCTGTGGATATTTCTACTTTGCACTTTTCTATATTACATATTGCTCGTTGTAGATGGTCTCCACTCTTTTGTATTATTTTCAATTTTCTACGGCTACTGTCGCTTCACGCACTTCACGATCCATTCTCTTCTATTTTCCCAATCTCCTTCATCCATTTCCCTTTTCCTGATGGTTTCTTCTATTCCTTTTCTCTTCTCTACGATGTTCTTAGTCTGCCTTTCTTCCTTCTGCTGGTCAGGATGTACATCATTTTTCTTGCCAACCTTTCACTCTTCATTCTTATAACATAAGCGTATAGTTGTCAGCTTTCTATGCGATCCAACATGGTATCTTCTACATGCGCCCTTTGCCTGATGTCATTTCGGATATGGTCTAACTTTGATACTCTGCACGATCGGCGTATGAAGTGCATTTGTACTTCTTTTAGTTGGCTTCTTATTTTTTATGTTAGTTGCCAGCATTCTGTCCCATATGGTGTTATTGGTTCTGCGATAGTACGTTGAACCCTCCAATGATATGTGTGTTCCCAAGTATTTGAATTCATTAGTGCTTTTTATAATTTCGTTGTTGACTTGTGGGTCATTGTGCTTTTCTCTAGTATTGCTAATATTGATGTACAGTCCCCATTTATGATATTCCTCAATGAACTTTCTTGTCATATGTGTAAGTAAGATCTTCTTCATCGTTGCTATCAGCGCTTGGTCATCTGCCAACATTAGTGTATACAAGCAAGTATTTCCAACTTCAATTTCCATTCTATGACATGTTTTCATCAAGTTACTCAGGACTTAATTTTAACCCGCATTCTGAATTTCTATATAGCGTTTTGATGTAGCATTTGTTAACATTAATCTCATGTAGTACTTTAGAATCTTATTAATGGACACGTTATCGCAGGTCTTTTCCAATTCAATAAACATTGTATGCCTGTTGTGTATTCAAATTCCTTTCCGACCCCTTCTCTATTAATTTTTGTAGAGTTGTAAGAGATAAAAACAAATAAAACTCGGGTATACTCGTTTCTTCTTATTAACAATATATTACCACTTAATGATTAATTAACTATTATATTAATTAATAATTATTATGTTCATAATATAATTAACAATTAATATGACGGACGAGTCTGTAAATCACAGCACATTGTCTCAAATCTATTATAGAAAAGTATTCATATTGAACTATATTATACATTTCAAATTTGCATTCTAGTGAGTTTCTCCTTGCTAATATTTTATTAAATTTGCAGAAAAACTTTTATCCCCTTCTAAAACTTGAACTAACTTATTAAAAACATTCATTTAACTCACTTTTGACAAAAATATTTTACGTTTTTATAGACTTAGATAAGTTTTAACAACCACTCATTTACCTAGATATAATTTTCTTATCTATGCATAAATTTAGTTGTTACTCCTCTGGAAGGATCACGCTGCTTAACGTTGATTTTCATTTCAAACGTATTATTAATTAAATTAATACATAAATAATAATGTATAAACTATAAAATCACTACTTACATAATTATTAAAAACTATTAGTATAAGTTACTGTGAAATTGAAATTCTGTTTGGTAAAGATCTGTGGTTAAGTAACTTAGTTCTTTTGCAATTGTACTTGTACCTTGACATTAAATTGATATTTCAGAAGATTAACGAGTATTTATACAATTAGTTGTTTAATTATTTAATGTGCAGAAAATACCTTCAATTAATAATTATGCGAATGATACTGGGATTTTCTTAATGTCGTTAATAAAACAATTAATATCCAATCACTACTATGAGCTAGACACAACGAGATTTATTTTTTTTTTATCAAAAGATAATAAAATTTTGCTTTGTGCTAATCATAAAGATGTGTTTTAAATTCAACTTCAAATTTTAGAATACGGCGAATTACTGAATCTTCTTGAGCACCTACAAATCTTGGAGTGTTGTAAAATGATACTAAATGCGCAATATGCAACAATATGCTCTTGCATAAACTTGAGCCGGGAGATTTGCGCTTCTATTGTTATAGTGCAACAAGCAACTTTTGTGTGTTGTAAGTAATTTGTGTTCCTAAATTGAGATACACAAATTTTGAACAAACTACCTATGCACTAATTGGTTTGATCAGATTTTGGGACTACTTCATATCCCAAAAAAAAATTTCTACGACAAACAACAAATCGTTCTTAATTTTTTCTACACAACGACTTCTTTCGTCTCTTATTTCAAAGTGATTTTCTCCTCACTCATCGCGAAACTTATGATTAGATCCGCGGCGTCTTCGTAGAAAGACCAATTGCCTATTATTCACTGTTATTATTTCGTTGGTACATACACACGCTACGGTATACGTATGTTGCGTTCTTACCAATCGTGAAGTATTTGGAAACACTTCATTATGATGTCGTCGAAGGTGAAATTAAGTCGTTAAAATGGGCTCCTTCTGGGAACGTGTTATTATCTTTAAAAATTGTTTCCAGTAACTACATTTTGTAAAATCGAGATATCAGTAGAAAAATTCGCTTAAGTAATGAATGGATTCACTGGGTATTTTGATCTTGGGGAATCTTGAAATTGTGATTACAATTACTTCTTTATTTTGGCGACGTATGTGTAAGGCTTACCTAAGTCTAGAAAAGAGGATGTAGAGCAAACGAGGTAAATACGCTCCACCTGTAATAGCGCGGCTATATGTGGCGAGATGGCGGTACCGGCATATAAAGTTAGTTTTCTTTATGTACGGCACTTTGTGCTTTATTGTTTGAAATAATTATTGTGGTTTAGTTCTGTGAAGATAAATAAATACTGCAGTCATTTCTCTATTGAGACCTACAAAATTTATTCGTAAGTGTCTGTTAAAAAATAGTGTTTTTATTATTGATTATTGATTTTCAACATCATCCTATAATTTTTTAATTTTTACCCATAAGGCAGTAGGGATGTCATCATAATTTCTACTTGTGAGGAATTTTGTAAGTAGGTTTTAATTTTTAATTTTACATCTTTTATTCAATTGATATGTTTTCATGTCATGATAGGTACGCTGATGATGGGTGCTAGTAGCCCGAAACATGCCCGTTTATATTTACTAAAGATCATTTAAAAATATATTGTTTCAGTTGGGTGGAGTGACACTATGGATTTCTGGGATTGATTGAAAAATAACTGATGCACTTCCACTAGTTTCGAATATGTTGTTGAATCAGAAGACGTTATACATAAATGTTGAGTTGTTCTTTGCATGGTTCGGGGCATATTTTCTTTCAAAAAAAGAAGCCTGCAAAGCGCTAGCGTTTTAGATGGCCATTGCAATGCAATTGAACTTCTGGATTTGGCAACAGAAAATGATATGCTGCTCCTTCTTATGTCTACCTAGTCAGACAGTACAGCCACTATATAAAGAATTCTTTAAACCTCTGAAAATATTTCATTTATGAAACTGTGAGCTTGATGCTTAATAACAAAGATATATATTTATCAAGAATGACAACTGCTAGTAACTCATAAGGTAAATTTGCAACTGTTGAAAACCTCAGGATATAGAGCATGCATAATGCATCCAATTAATCCCCAAGCAGTCGCAGATCATTTCTTTTCAACATCAGGTGCATCCTTAGGACTTAGCTCAACTTTCTCACGAGATACCTAATGAAGATTACAACTTTCTTGCGGCATTAACTTTTTCAGCAAGTTCTACACTAGTATAACAATAGCTGGAAATCATGAAAATGCTGGAAAATTTAATTCAGAAATCAGATGAAAATTCTAGTTAAAACATCTGCCGAACCGTGCAATGAAAAGCAAACTCCTTCAAAATATCTTTCGGAAATTATTTTGGAAACAACATTTTTCTGCTTATTTACTGGCAGAAAAATTGAATTTTCCGGACTAGTAGGTACTGCAAAGACTTTACAAGACGCAAAATGACATTTCTTCGATGTTCTTTAGTTTGTAACTATAGTTGCCAACACAATCGACAATCTTGATTTTTGTGGAATTTCTATTTATAAACTTTTTATAAAATTTGTAAATTTCGTCTCTTCTTGCGATTTCCGAAAAAATTAATACAAAATAGATCTGCAAAATCTCTTATTTGACTCGGAGCTTTAAAATACTCGTCACAAAGTGCCCGTTTTTCAATATAGTTCCTCTTCAGTAATGTGAGATCTTCCTGACTTTTAGATATGTAAATAACTATTAAATTATATTTAACTACTTTCTGAAATCCCAGATATAGGCGTCTTTAATCTTCAATTTCCTGAAAATAGGAAGATAATGCCAACAAAATGGCCTGGAAAAGCAAAAGTTGCGCAAACAAAAATAAGGAAAATGACAAATCTTGTTTGAAGAAAAAGAAAGTAAGTGTTAAGAAGACATGAAGACAATTTTCCAGTTGTGCTGGTACTCCTCCAATAATGATCCAGTTTTAAGCTCGTCAGATGAAATCGAAGACTTTTGGATCAAGTGCCTCTCATATTACTATACATCTAATAGGCCGTGAGCCGAGTCCAAAAAAGTGTCTCATTGGAAACCACTTCAAATTTTAAACATAGATTGCCCTTCACGCGAATTACCAAAATGTGCAAGTCTGGCAGCTTTGAAGTGGGGCGTTTAATGGGGGTGTAATGTCAAAGTTGCCCCTAATTGTGGCTCCCAAAGTGCGATAAGAAACCAAATAAAATTTGATGGGTTGCTGTGTTCGTAATGCACAGTTCACTAAAAAAATTATGCCAGACACATAGGGTGTTTGAGCCGGTTTCCTATCAGTCAAAGGGGGTCGCTACAATTGCTCTGTTTGGTGATGTCTGGCGGGGTGACCAACCCCTATGTGTCTCGCATAATTTTTTTGGGAACATGTAAATTGGTTCCCAAGTTAATCAGGGTCAAAAATAATATACCAATTGGTTCCCGCAATTTTTGGTTTACCTGACCTTTAAGTGTAAATTGGTTCCCAACGTTTTCACTTACCTGAGCTTATACAAAACACTTTTTCGCGTGTAATACTGTTGTACTTCTGGGTTAAGTGGGCTACACTATTTTCGTTCTATTCGCTATCGCTTGTCAGGGCAAGAGGGCAAGGATAAACAATTGAGGTTTAGTAAAACAAACAGGACCGATGGCTTATTTCGACTGTAAGCCGTTAATGCCCTCGAGCAACATCCTGTAGGGTAGCCCTATCGGTTTCTTACCCTCCGTGGTACAACTGACGGCCCCTGGTAATAAAATATTCGGGTAAGCGGGTGTAAGTGTAAACCAATTTACATATAATGTCAGGTAAACGAAAAATCCTAGGAACCAATTTGTACATAGATAAGAGGCACTAAGTGCTACCTTTTAATTTCTTACCTGTCGGGAACCAATTTACCAACACCGTTTTTTTTAGTGAATTGTGCATCACGAACAAGCCAACCCATCAAATTTTATTTTGTTTCTTATCACTCTCAATTAGGGGTGACTTTTAAACTAAACCCCCATTAAACGCCCCACTTCAAAGGTGCCAGACTTACACATTTTGGTCATTCGTGTGAAGGGCAATCTATGTTTAAAATTTGAAGTGGTTTCCTTTGAGACACTTTTTTGGTCTCGGCTCACGGCCTATAACTCAAAAGTGGACTCGATAGAGTGCGTCAAGTGTTCTAGTTGGCGTTATGACAATGTACCAGCAATAAAGACCTTTGCAACAAGTGTGCCAATAATAAGAAACATAATTAAGTAATTAGTTATAATAGGGCGTGTTTAACGTTCTAATTGACGAAAACGTCCCAGTGCAGGTTTTTTTTGTTTTTGTTCTTTTGAGATACGGTATAAATGAAAGTTTATTTATACGTTTTCTCAAAGACAAATATCGCTTTGTTCATAATAATGTTTCATAATAATTAATAAGAATCATCATTTTTGCTAATTATATTTTTTTTTAAAATGTTTCTCATTACATACTCATGAAATGAACATATACTTAAAAGAAATCCTTCTGATGATTATCATATAACATTGGGTTAATGTGGCCAATCAAAAGGATCCAAGGATCTATCTATCCAATCACAAAATAAAAGTTAGATAGTTACACCACATCAAATACCTGCTCCATATTATAAATTGTTTTTATTTATTAATGTATTTAACCGTTAAAAACAAATTTTATCTAATCCTATTTCCATTAAACTTTCGTTAATTTTATTAAACTACCGAGTAGTATCATACCTCATTTTACGATATCCTCGACATTTTTAAACGAGGCGTGCTAACAAGGAAACCCTGCGCTAACTGTAGATACCAAGTTGAAAGGTATTTTGCATATGTTTTATGTCCTAGTTAAAATACTAAAAATGCGGTAAAAATACGATAAAAACTATACATTTATCAACGGATATTCGCATTATAACATTTTTTTTAAATTATCGCCGCAAATTAAATAATTCACCGTGTGTTTGTAGATTAGTTACGGAATTTTTTTCGCACGTTATAAGCGTCTATGAACTTTAAGTTTCGAAACAAATCTCTCCCCCCCCTCTCTCTCGGTAGGTTCTAAATATTTGAATATTTAATTACTACTTTAATGCCACACACGAAAACTCCTCATGCAAACATTTCGCATTGATCGCGACTATGCCATCACACCTACTTGCTCCCGCTGATTTCTCATTGGACATTACTCGAAAACGTGTAAGGAGTTGACAATAAGTCACGGTAGATAAATATAACTCGGTGCGTACTTAAGCCATAAAAACTGCCACCGTAACAATCATAAATAAAAAGATAAATTTCAAGCGCGCGCAATTTAAATTATTAAAAATAATTTATATTCCCGTTTATGGCATACAAATATCTGGTTTATTGTAATTAAACTGTAATGTTATAATTAGCGGTGTCGGTATCGTAACTGCCGAGCAAGACAGATATTGTTATTAGGTGTTACGCGTTAAGGTGTGTTCGAGAGTGCGACTACTCGCGCGAAGGTATATAAATCATTTATTTAAGAGATCGCTTTCTTTTTGCATAGAATGGCAAATGCAAAGTATTTGAATGGATTTATGTAAATTTATGAGGCAGACGTTAGGGTCAAAAGGTGATCGGAATTCATACCTCACACACGAGTTTGTTTGTGTTCGGTTTTAACGTTAACATTACTCGCCAAAATTGTTGAAAAGGGGGCATTAAAACAATATCACGGCGATTTCGCAATGTTTTCACTTTTGGTAGATGTATTGTATTCAATTTATTTAAAATGGCGTATGATCAAAGTAAATTGACCTCATGGGATCGTTTGGTTTAAGTTTCACGCGAAGGATGCGTGTGTGACATTTCACATTTGAGGTGAAGTGTGCAGTAACTCTTACCGCCAGTTTCATTAGATTTATGCCCGTTTCGTCACCCCGCCTCATAATCTTATAACCTAAAAGTGCATTGTTGATCCTATTGTCTCTGTCAACATATATCTTTTTTAGCATTATCCTTATTTGTAAGTTATATAATAACATTTAGCTTCACTTTGGAGAATCGCTGTCCGGATGGACAGCGTTGTTTTATTTACTGCGACATTTTTCAATAGTTATTACTTGTTGCCCAATATATAGCCACATCTCTTTAATTTCCATCCACAAGGTAATCTAAAAATAGTCGATAAATCAAACAACCGATTCAATGGTTGCTGATTATTCCATAATATATAGAAATTTCGCCTATTCTGGTAAATGTGCTAATACTGCAGACATTCGTATATATGGTTTTTAATGTGTCATGCGACCAACCCAAGACATAGTATTATAAGACTAATATATATATGTCTAAGACATAATAGTTCATCCCATGACAATTCATCTTGCGAAAGATCATTTCCCGAAAATTATTTATGTGGCATGGCAATATTTATCCAGGTAGGTTAAAATAAGTTAATTAGCTGTACTACACCATAATGCCAATTTTCTAAAATTTAGGAACCAATTTGTAATTATTGGAGGTTGTAATTGACCTTCAGATCGCAATAAATCGAGAATAAAAAGAAACATGAGGATAAAATTGGTATTCAAGAAAGGCACAATTATTTCGGATATTCAGGGTTATTTGGGATATACTGTAGCGTTTTTACCTACGCGAGAATTACTACACGACACGAGTTTTCTTACTTAATTTATTTAAACCACTTACACCCTAATTTATTTGTACATTTACACTACACTTAACTGCTAATACTTAATCTAATTTATCTTATTTCACTTACTACGACTTAACTAATTAATTTATATTGCACACTGTTTATGTATCTTACCGCCGGTCTGGCCGACGCCCGTCGACCAGTCTACCGGCGACTGTTTACGACTACCGTCGAATTCGTCGACTTCCCCCGTATCGCTCTCCGTCTGCTATTTATAGCCGTATGGGAAGTCCAGAAACTTCGAGACGTTTCCGGTCCTTTGTTCGGTAACCTTCTAGATAGTACTAGAAACTCGAACGGCTTTCCAAGAATGGCACCAGTTCCCCGAACCTATCTCGTGCGGAATTCTTTGAAGTCATTCCGAAAGGCGGTTAACTTTATGGCAGGCTATTATGGTTTTTATTTCGTTACAATACTGGCTTTCTTATTTTGGCTTTGACTTTTAGTAAAAGTTTCTACATTATGTATTTGGTAGTGTTTTAATTATACTTTTAGTATGAGGAGAAAAATTCAAAGTGCTGGCCTATATACTCAGCATAGTGAAGATTTGATCTTAATTTGCACTTGTGACATAGCACTACGGGTCTTTGAGGTGATATTAGAAAGCGAATTCTATGCTTAGAAGATACTGTAATGAATACTTTACTAATGAAGTCACTTTGACTTTTAATACCCCTTTAAAATGACCCTACTATGCCAAAGATACTTTATCTACTGAGTCTTCTCTTGAGAATATCTAAATAAGTCTTTAGTTTAAGTTACCTATTAAAGAAATATTCTGAACCAGATCTAAAATGAGCTTAGGCTCAAAGACCCAGAAAGGTCCTGAAGTAGCTAGAGGTAGGACTGGATTAGCTTGAAGAACCTGGAGTAGTCCTTGAGGTCCCGGAATAGTCCTGAAGAAACAGAAGGTACTTCTTTTATATCCTGAAGCGCCCAGAGCGGCCCTAATGTGTCTGGAAGTGGTACAGGACTAACCTGAAAGATCCTAGACGGTTCTAAAATTATGAGAAGTAAGCCTTGATTATCACAGGAGTCAGGAATGATTGCGTAGCAACAGGAGGATGGCCTTGATTAGCCTGGAGCACTCGAAGTGATCCTGAAATATCCGAAAGTGGGACTCTGACGAGCCTTGAATCATCCTGAAGTAATAGGAAGTAAGCCTTGATTAACCTACAATCAAGAAATGGTTCTGAAGCAACCTTGATTATCATGGAGTACCCGGAGCAATCCTTGAGTATCCGGAATGGTCCTAAAGTAACCGAAGGGAAACTTTGATTCGCCTGAACTACTAAATGTGCTCGTTTCAATTTCTAACTGGCCAATAGGCGAGAGGATTAGAAAACACGTGAAACCGTCTCTTGACATGCATGCTGAGAGTGATTAACGCGGAGTGTTTGTGAGCCCCACGGACCGGAAATAAAGCCTAATTTACATATAAATTCCTCTTGTGACTCCGGATAGACGCTAAGTTATCTTAAGTTTTTCACTATTTAGTATTATATTATACAATTCCTAAATTATGGCCGTTTCGACAATTAGATTGGACATAGATCGAAGGTAGGAGACGATCAGCAAAATTTTCTATCAAAACTTGGAACTGCTACGCTTTGGTTCGAGATAGGTTTACAAGAAGAGATAACGTAATAAATCGTTGGTATGCCGGGCTTTTCTTCGTTGATTTCCCAGGTATAACTCAGCTTATGGAAGTTGATCAAGGCAATGGAAATAGAAGAAAGCCTCTATAAATTAAAAATAGGAAAACTGATAGCAGACACAAAGTTATATCAGAACAGAAAATATATAGTTTCGACAAAGCGCTTTCAAATAATTACGATTTCAGGAATATCTGAGCAATCTTCTACAATAATGTTGCAATAAAATAAATATAATGAATTTCATTATTACTGAATGTTTTCAGTAACTACTCTGCTGTCTTTTTAAGTATGTAAAATAGACTATAAACGTTATTTACGTTTTGTTTATGAACAGTAAATATGCTTTAAATCGTATATTAAACATACACTTATTTTAAATTATCTAATAAAGTTGTACTTACTGATGAAACAATAAGTGTTGTGCGACTAGTAGTAGCAGTGAATTGACTCGCGTTAAATTTTATAAGGAAATTGTAACATTGGCCGACAACAAGGAATTTGACGAGTTTATACAGACTTATGTCATTTTAATCATACTTAAAGTAGTTATAATTAATTGTAGGAAGACATGACATTTAAAACAGAATTTAGACTTATTGAAGAAAGTTGAGCGTTACTTCCAAGCTATTTGCTTAAATTTTAATGATCCTACGATATTGTTGAAGGAGTTGCAATCATTTTAATATTCTGTATTTTTGAGACCTGGCATTTCAGACATTAAAGAGTAGTTATGGCGACATTTTAAAAAAAAGTGCAATTCCTTTTAGAAAAGAAATAAATGTGAAATAGCATTGACGTTCTTAAATAAGTTGGGGCGCTTTGAAAAATTTTTGGTTTTCATGTGAATTCAATTGAAAATCATGTAAAATTAACAGCATCATTAGCATGGTCTTGTCAATACCACAAATCTTTTCACGTTTTGACCATCGCTGCCAAGTCTGCATAAGTGGAAGTACCTACTATAATGTTTTCTTTAATTTAGTCTATTTCTCTGTAAAAGCTCTAGAAATATTGCAATTCATATTCTAAACAATGCTGCAACAAATCCTGCAAATAGAAAGTAGTTATCAAATCATGTGACGTTATATAACGGTGCCAATAGAACGCCCTGCCGTGGTGGACTCCTTTTCACCACTTAATAACTATAATTTATAACTATATATTAACTTAATAACATAACTTACTTTTTGTAAGTTATGCAACTAATTAAGTCATTTTTTGGAATTCTATGTTTAACTTTTTTTCTTTTTGTGGCTCTCTGGCTCTAATTATCAATTATTTTGTGTTTCACTATTATGTTCAATCTCCCCCTCTTCTCTCTCTCTCTCTCACACACACACACCCCTAACTAAGGTTATGAGTGTTGAATCGCATACCTTCCTCCTGTTACTAACTTTATTGGTAGGCCCAATAAATGTTGCTCTGTTTAACCTGTTCAATCTATTCTAGCTTTTGAGCTATCATCTAACCTAGCACCCCTCAGTGGTGTATACTAGTTCGCTCCTGCGGTCAAATTATAATCCGGGGGTTGAAAAAGGGTACAGGCAAAGACAAATACGTAACCTAACCGTATTTGTCTTTGGTACAGGTAAGTTCGCTCCCGGTAGAGGATTAGGATAAATAGGCTATTTTTGAGTGGAAATGAGGTATTTCATAGGAAAATTAAAACTATAATGGTACCTCTATTCCTAATTCCTAAAAACGCGCTTTTGTTTTACATGTGGAACGTGCGATGTATTTGCGAGAGGGCAAGGATAAATCGCTCACTGAATAAAATTTATGTACCTAAACCTTGATTTCGTCTTAATATTAAATAAAGAAACCCACCACTTTCTACCTGCTACTCGAAACCGCGGGAGCGAATTAACATAGGGCATCGGGAGCGAACTAGGTTGCAACGTCAGCAGGTGTTTAACCGCGGGAGCGAACTAGTGTGCGCCGCCCCTCAGAACCCCTGAGACCCCGAGAACGTCACAATATGTAAGATGTTCCTGTGAAGTGATTACTGAAATGCATGTAATCTGTGCAAATTATTAGTGTACGTTTAGGTACATATATGTATATAAAAAGTAGTAAAACTACTGTAAGAGGGAGCTTCGCGTCGAAACAAATACTCCAACCATCCTTCTGCGAAAAATATGTCCTGTGACATTTCCCATTTTTCTGCCCTTTCACCACCTACAAAATTCAATAAATAATTAAGATTATAATTTGGCTCAAGTGGGGAAACATATTTACTTCAGCGGAAAGTTCGTCACAAATTTACAAATTTGTGATAAAAATTGTAAATTTTAACCAAAAAAAAAAAACAGGAGGGCACTAATAAACCCTGCAATGTGAACAAAAAATTTTCCGACCATAAGAAACGAAGGTATCACCAGAACGCAATTTACGTTGGAATTTTTAATTTTTTTTTGAGGTTATGTCTGGATTTGACGAGCTGAAACTTTGGGGAAAAATACATTTCTATGTTCCGGCACTAATATGACAGCTATTCTATCACTAAAATGGCCGAAAACAGTGCTTTAATGAGGGTTATTAAAGCATTGCTTTTGGTAATTTTTTTTGTTGGTTGGTAACAAGATATTCCCTAATGCTGTCTGATGTCTGTCAAAAAATAAAAATAAATATGGTCGCCGCGTCAAACACCCTCTTGTACTTGATGGATACGGATTCTTGAGACATGATTTCGATGTTATTTAAATCCATTAAATTAAATTTGAAAATGGTGTGAAAATTGACAGATGTCTAGGAAACAGCAGTAATACCAACTTAAAGGTCACGATAAAATAAATTCTCCAGATAAGAACTTTTAAATTATTTAAGCATAAATAAAAATGAAATTGGAGCCGGAACATGGAAAATGTTGTAAAGTACTCGTTGCAGAAGACATTCCAAGCCCTCACCGCAAACGGCTCGTTTTTAAATCTCGGACTCGAGCTTGGAATATGACGTCTTCTGCAACTTGTACTTTAAACTACTATTTTCATTTGGTGTTGTACTATATATTTGGCAGTACGATCTAGGGCACATTTGATTGTTGTAATGGGTAACCCTCCCAAACACTTGTAATTGTAATTTCTGCTTACGCGCATTCTAAAGTTAAAAAAAATGTTTTCTCCATTGAAATAATATTGATATCGCGAATTGATGAAATTTGTTTTTTCATTTTTATGAAATGATTTTAGGATGGTCTGTTGTTCCAAGATATTTAAGTATTTTGTCTCTCAAAAAGAATTTTATTAGGTAGGTACATGACCATTTCTCTTTCCAAGAAAATATTCCTGAACGCAATAAATGATGTTTTTAGCAATTTAAAGCAGATAATTTTGTAACAACATATGTTATAAAAGATTAATTAAATAAATAGTAACTAATAAATAAAAGAGATTAATTAAACTTGCCAGTCACCGGCCGGGAATATCTACAGGTTTACCTATCTATCTGAGGTAAAAATCAGGGGCGGCACAAGACCCAGGCGTACGGGATACCTAGAAAATAGTTTAGTAACAATTCAGGGAGTTTCAGAAGGGAAATCCGCCCCAAATTGGAGTCAGTGCAATTGGTCTGAAAGAATCTAAAATAGATTTGAATTTGCTTTTAAATTTTCTGCTGTAAGAAAAGTACAAGTTTTTCTCTTGTTGATTAACAACTCTCTTTGGCTATTTAAAAGGATAATTTCCTAATAGTCCAGGACCCACCTGTTTTCACGGGGATGTAAGAGGTGACCACAATGTTTTTACATGGATACCTTGGGAATAATGCCTAGAATAAGGATTGACTTATCCTCCAGAGCGGAGAGGTCGGGAACATTGTCTAAAATGCAACAATTTAAAAAAAAATTGAAAAAACGCCTGTTTTTCCGACTTGTGTTGCTTCTAACTTTGTAAGTATTAAATTTAGAAGAAAGTTGAAGAGAGAAAAAAGTTGCGGAATCGCTTTTTACATAAAATGGCAAGGGTTAGAAATTCAAAAATTTATTAGCGGTTTTGCAAAATAGTAATAAACAAAAAAAATCGGCCCAAAAAGTGTTTTTTAACTTATTATTTTAGGCACTTTAAAATGTAGTTAACACTTCCATATCACAGGTCGAAAATCTTGAAGTTATAATAAAAGAATCCTGTAAATTTCCTTTCGATCGGTTTATTAGATTTTACACAATAATTTTGTAATCTAGAAAAATCGAAAAATATTGAAAATTTTCAAAATTGTTTTAAATTTTTTTCCTCTATTCCATTTCAACAAAACTGGCTGAGCATATATAAGAGGAAACAAGCTTTCATGTGCTTTTATCAGAATTAAAAAAATATTTATTAGAACGATTACAGTCATTGTTTAAAGTTGATGTCAAATTTATAAATTTATCAAAATTCGAAATGAGAAATTTTTTTAATCTAAATTTCAATCTATTTAATGTAAATTTCAACAAAAATATAATACTGGTTACTGTGAGAAACAATTATTTCTTAATATATGAGAAAAAATAGTCATTTTATTAAACATTATTAACCATTTTATTACACACTAATCAACTATGAGGAGTTATATCTCAGAAGCTAAAGAACAAAATAGCCACTTATTATAATATATAAAAAGAAGCGTCTTTCCGAGTACTTTCCAGCTATGTTTTCAGAATTTCATTTAACAAAAAATTCGGCGAGATAATCTATTTGTTTATAAGCAAAAAAACGACACCAATTTTAAACAATGACTGACCGTTCTAATAAATATTTTTTAATTCTGAAATAAAAACAGTTGAAAGGTTGTTTCCACTTATATGTGCTCAGCCAGTTTTGTTAAAATCGAATAGTACACAAGAAAATTTAAAAATTTTTGAAAATTTTCAATATGTTTCGATTTTTCTGGATTGCAAAATTATTGTGCTAAATCTAATAAACCGATCGAAACGAAATTTACAGGATTCCTTTATTATGACTTCAAGATTTTTCATCTGTGATATGGAAGTCCTGACTACATTTTGAAGTGCCTAAAATAATGAATTTAAAAAAACACTTGTTTGGGCCGATTTTTTTTTGTTTATTGCTATATTACAAAACCGCTAATAAAGTTTTAAATTTCTAATCGATGCCATTTTATGTAAAAAGCGATTCTGCAACGTTTCTCTCTGTTCAACTTTCTTCTAAATTCAATACTTAAAAAGTTAGAAGCAAAACAAGTCGGAAAAACACGCGTTTTTTCAATTTTTTTTAAATTGTTGCATTTTAAACAATGTTCCCGAGCTCTCCGCTCTGAAGGATAAGTCAATCCTTATTCTAGGCATTATTCCCGAGGTATACATGTAAAACATTGCGGTCACCTCTTACATCATCATCATCATCATCATCATCAATAAGCCTATTGTAACGTCCACTGCTGAACATAGGCCTCCCGCAAATTTTGCCACTCCTCCCTATTTTGTGCAGCCTGCATCCAGTTCATCCTAATTTTCTTAATGTCATCCGTCCATCTTGTTGGGGGTCGCCCTCTGCTTCGATATGCCTCTTGTCTTGGCCTCCACTCGATAATCTTCTTAGTCCATCGTTCATCTTTAATTCTCGCAACGTGCCCCGCCCAGTTCCATTTTAAAGAAGTTATTTTCTTTACTGCATCTGTAACTCCTGTCCATCGCCGTATTTCTCTATTAGGTATCCTATCTCTAAGCGAAATCCCCAGCATTGATCTTTCCATTGCTGCCTGTGTTGTTCTTATTTTATTAATAGACTTTTTGGTTAGTGTTAGGGTTTCGGCTCCGTACGTCATGACAGGCAGGACACATTGGTTATAAAGCTTACGCTTCAGACATATAGGAAGGTCAGACCTAAATGAATCTCTGAGATTGCCAAATGCTGCCCATGCCAAGCCTAACCTCCTGAAAATTTCACACGTTTGGTTATCTCGCCCTATGCGAATTTCATGACCTAAGTATTTATAGGACGTCACTTGCTGTATTTCAGTGTCACCTAAAGGTATGTTTCTAGATACTACTAGATTAGTCATAAATTGGGTCTTTGATATGTTGATTTTTAGCCCAATGTGACCTGATGCTTGGTAAAGTCTTTCAAGAGATGTTGTGGCTTTATCAGTACTATCTGAAATTAAAACTATATCATCGGCGAATCTGAGGTGGCTGAGATTTTCCCCATTGACATTTATACCCATATTCTCCCAATCTATCCGTTTGCACATATACTGTAGCAGTGTAGTAAATAATTTAGGGGAGATTGTATCGCCCTGTCGAATTCCGCGATTTATATTAAATTTATCGGTATCGGCATGTAGTCTAACATGGGCTGTGGCAGTGTCATAAATGTTTTTCATGAGTGTTATATACCGATGATCGATACGACAGTCCGCTAGAGCCAGTAATAGCTTGTGCTGGTCCACAGTATCAAACGCCTTTTCATAATCTACAAAGGTAAGTACTAGTGGTTTGTTGTACTCTACACATTTTTCTATTAGGGATTTTATCACTTGTAGGTGATCCTTCGTGCCATAGCCAGACCGAAAACCAGCCTGCTCACAGGGTTGATAGCTGTCGAGTTTGTTGGTTAGCCTTTTTGTGATTATTGCCATGAATAGCTTGTATACGTGGGACAGCAAACTGATCGGTCGATAATTTCTCAGATCTGTAATGTCGCCCTTCTTATGCACAATGATAATGACAGCATTTGTCCATTGGGAAGGTGTCGTACCCTTTAGAAGGCAAGCATTAAATAGTTTTTGGATTATATATAGCAAGGTTGGTCCTCCTTCTTTGATACATTCAATTGTTATGTCATCATCACCAAGCGATTTGTTGTTTTTCATATTTTTTAAGGCTGATTTGATCTCACTGATGGTTATATCTGGAATGTCCTCCGATCCTACATTTTGAACTTTTGGTATTGGCTGTTGTTTTGCAGGTTTAACTTGGTTTGAGTACAGCTCCGAATAGAAGTCCTTCGCTATCTTAATCAACTCGTCCCTACTTGAAACAATGTTCCCGTGTTTGTCTGCCAACTTACAAATATTTCTTTTACCTAAGTTTAGTTTGCGTTTGAGCACTTTCATGTTCTTATTATCTTCTATTGTTTTTGCCACCTGTCTTGTGTTATATGTCCTGATATCTTTTCTGATAGCTTTAGATATATCTTTATTTAACTGTGATAAGAGGGTGAAGTTTGTTGTATGTTTGTCTAGCATTTCTCTTCTTGATTTCATCATATTTAATGTTTTCAAACTTAATTTCCTCTCACCTCTTACATCCCCGTGAAAACAGATGGGTCCTGGACTACTAAGGATAATAAGAATTTAAAAGGATAATTTCCCAAAACTTTAATATTGAGGAGCGAGGAGCGACACACGCACTAAATTAAAAATGCATTCCAGTCGCATTCCGAGCCTTTACAATCGACACGCCAACCTTTTACATAATTATCTCGTTTTAGTGTCGATGGGTGAAAGGGGAATCGATAAATGTCCGCGAGGGTTTCAAGTGACGAAACGGGAATTTACATGTAATTTCTAATTGCGAAGTTACGTTCTCATATCCTCCGTCCTTCTCCTCGAAGGCGATCGGTAACGTTTGTCCTCACCGTCGGTAATCTCGTGAGAACAAAAGCCATCGTTACTCATCGCGGTGTTCCCCTCTCTCTCCTCAATGCCACCTAGATCGCGAAATGCAGCTGTTTACCCCGAAGGTAAGAAATATTAGAGCGATCTCTCGTTAGAATTATTGTTGCACGATTTTTTCCCCGCGTCCCGTTTCCCCGTTCGAATCGTCGAAATTGCCCCTCCGTAATTTGATCGATCGGCCGCATTTTAATTGACCGATGGAATGTACGAAATCCTCAATTATGCAGATTCGATATGAACGAGAAAGAACGGAACGGGAACGATGTTCCTCGTTTATTTTTATAATTGCGAGCCCTTGAGTCAAACATAGAGAGAATGAGAGGAAGAGAGAGCAACTATCAAATATTTTCGCGGGATCGTTTCGCCAATTTGTAAGAGATCGAGTGCACGAAACGTCGTGCTAATACAACGGTGCCGCGGCCATTATAAATGTCAAAATTGGCAGAGATACCCCACAATTATCAAACAAGGACTCTACGTAAAGGGCTCATGCCGTGTAGGTACACGTTGCGTTTCGATACTCCGCGCTTAATATGTACATACATAAAATCGAAGATTTGAATATATTAAATGTATAGACGATTCTAATTTTTCTCAATTATACATTTGCTCTTTTTTATAACGTTAGAAAATCTAATTTAAATAAATTACAGAAATTACATTAAATTTATGTTAAACAGCGCCGAACGCCTAGCGAATTTTATATCTTCTTATTTTTATGAGCAATCAGAGTTTATAGCTCGCTTGGGACAATTAGGAATTGTGTTTTACATCATCGAGATAAGCATAGATTATAAATCTTTTTATTTTTTACCAACGCAAATTATTATACCTACTACTTTTACGTGAAAAACGCATGGGCGCGCAAAGCTTTTACGCAGTCGTTATAACCGTTCCATAATTTTCACAACTTAAAGTTATACAAAGTTCATCGCTGACTCCCCGTCAAACGTCTCAGATTAAAAATTGATTCTCGTGGCAAGTTCATTGCGTGGCTTGTTTTCCCACGCTGAAGTAAATTGATTTCAATATGCAATTAATTACATAGAAACACGACATAGAACGATGGATTAAGAAATTGATCAAAAATTAAATTTCAAGATACTTAGTTTCCAGTAAAGAAAAAAATTATAAAACCACTTGTGATTTTGGGGCAAATCTGGTGCAATGGATAACAGAAACTAAAATATATACAGGGTGTTACACTTTTTTTGCTCAGTCAAAAATGTGTTATAGTCCAGTCATCTTAGGCCAAATTAGGTGAATATCTTGGAAAATGGACATACCCAGTACATTACCGCGTAAAAACTTCTATTTTGGCATCCTACAACTTTTCTCAAAATTCACATATAATTGGATGGTCGGAAGATTTAAAGTCAGGGGTCAAAAGTCACAAAACTCGTTTTTTTCTATATTTTTTGCAAATATCTCGTTTTCTATGGGTTTTACGCTATTTGTATTTATTATCGATATTGTAGAAAATCAAATTCTCTACAACTTTTGTATTCAACATTTCTTCATATCTCGAACTGTTTTCGAGATAGAGGGCATAGAGCGCGCGGTCAGAGAATCATGTGAGGTCATGGTAGTCCCGATCAAAAACTCGTAATATTAAGGTTATAAATTATTGCTAAATATTTAGTTAACATTTATTATTAACTTTTACATTAAATTAATTTTTTTGGTTACTTATCTATTTTTAATTAAGTGTTAATTTATTGAATAACACTTACCTGGCCATGTAATCAAAAAATTGTTGAGGAAAATACTTAAATTATATTTTAATTCTCATCTAATTTTTACCAATGTAATGACTTTCTAAATAAATAAATAAGGAAAGAAATAAATTTTTAAATAATGTTTTTATTAAAAGTGTCATTTCATATATTTAGTATTGAAGAGTTTACGCATTTGAAACAAGATGTACTTGATTAATTTTTACTTCACATGCAATTAGTGTAAATGAGAAAATAATTAAAATATAATTAAAGTATGTTCCTTAATAATTTTTCATTTACAGAAAGAGATTATGAGTGTTATTGAATTGATAAATTTCAAAATTACTAGCAAGAAAGATTAAATTGAGTGTAAAAGTTAATAACATATGAGGAGCATTCACGCAAAAGTAAACAAATCCATTTTTACCACAAAATGAGATACATATTGCATCGTGTAGAGATGATCAATCTCTACACGATGCAGTATTTATCTCATTTTGTAGTAAAAATGGGTTTGTTCACTTTTGCGTGAATGCTCCTCATATGATAATTATATATTTAGCAATAATTTATAACCTTAATAGGTATTAGGAGTTTTTTATCAGGACTACCAGTTGACCTCACATGATTCTCTGACAGCGCGCTCTCCGCCCTCTATCTCGAAAACAGTTCGAGGTATGAAGAAATGTTAAATACAAAAGTTGTAGAGAATTTGATTCTCTACAATATCGATAATATATACAAATAGCGTAAAACCCATAGAAAACGAGATATTTGCAAAAAATATAGAAAAAAAAAACGATTTTTGTGACTTTTGACCCCTGACTTTAAAACTTCCGACCATACAACTATATGTGAAATTTGAGAGAAGTTTTAGGATGCCAAAATAGAAGTTTTTACGTTTTTACTGGGTATGTCGATTTTACAAAGTGAACCACCTATAATGACTGGACTATTGTTCATAATTCAGATAATCCATTTGGGCGTTATTTTGGTTAACCCGTCTCGTAAAATTAATAGTCAATTTTAATTCCATTCCCACAATTAATAATAATTAATTAAATAATAATTTATAAATATTTTCATTATATGAATCGATGTTCCCTTATTTCATTTAATAAATTAATATAAAAAAAATTCCACAATTGATTCTAAAACAACCATACATTCTTTACATAATAACCTCTTAATAACCGTACATTAAATCTACAATAACTCATAAATGTTCAATGAATATACCTACAAAGGCTTAAGAGCAGGAAATAAGTTTTTTTAACTATTCTCACGTCCTTTATTTATTATAGGATTATTTATTACACAGGATGAATGCCCGTGTATGTTAAGTGGCCAAATTAAATAAAAACTAAACAAGTGAAATAAACAATTTAAATGATAATTAATCTTTAATAATTAGTACAATTAGACAGAAAATTAAAGTTAGAAAAATGGCAACAGTAAGTACTGACTAAAATAAAACAAATATTTCCGTCAAGGATTCCAAATTTTCAGATAGCAGTTCACAAAGGGTTCATGTTAAATGGCCTCATAAGAGTCATAAGTCTAATAGTGCCAGATCGGGAAAACGTGCTGGCCACCTAAGTGGTCCTTCATTACCAATCCACATGAAATACCCTTACAGAAACATCTTCAATTAATCTTGATAGCTCATTTTTAAGAAATTCCAAGTCTTTAAGACCAGTAAGGGTTGATTCAAAATTGAATCTTGTCGCTTTCTGAAAAATTTCGACAGTCTTCCAAAACGATAACGTCTGCAATGATAAAAATGTCGTGTAATAATTGTAAAATCAGTAGAATTCCGTATGGTCAATGGGGGAGAAAATTTTGAGCGATTTCTGTAAATAATAATTTATAAATATTTTCATTATATGAATCGATGTTCCCTTATTTCATTTAATAAATTAAAATAAATATATGTTGTCCCTTAAATTGTTCCTCTAAAGCGTTTTCAGTTATTTACTTTTTATTCAGTTTAGCCACATAACAAACAAGGCACTAATCTTAAATGATAAGTAATCCTATACTAAATAATAAATTAAGTAGCATAATTATAAGTTTGACCCTTAATCAAAATAAAATAAGTTCAGATTGTAAGAAAATTTGAAAATAATATTTCCTGCTTTTCAGGCTTCCTTATCCATTAAAACTTTTTATTTGAAATCATCGTAATTTAAGCAATAAATGATATTTATAAATTAATGATTAAAATAAAAGGTAGCACTATTTTATTTAATTTTTCCTTCTCTTTATTTGTAACAGTGTTTTGCAAGGTACATAACAATCAAATTCTATAATCAATGAATTCACCTTGGATATCGAGTATCATAAAGTTTACCTAAGCAATCTTGGTATTGCTTTAAGATAGCAATCAAGTCCTCTATAAAATACATGCAATATTGATATCGAGAATCGTAAAATTTCTATAAACCGTCTTGGTATTGTTTTAACATAAAAATAAAGTTCTCTAATCAATGTATACATCATTGATATCGAGGCTCGAACAGTTTCCGTAAACAGATTTCATATTGCTGTATCATAAGAATCAAATTCTCTAAGCAATTCATACAGTATTGCAATCGAGAAACGTAAAGTCTTAGTATCCCTTTAAAATGACATTAAATGTCTTTAAGCGATATACAGGGTGTTAGGGGTTTGAATGCCTTTTTTTCAATAGGTGATAGTATTCATCGAAACAAACAAAAAAACCTTTATAACGGAGGTCCTAAAACCAACCGCTTTCGAGAAAACTCGAGTTATTTTGTCGAGGTATTTCACCACAACTTGGCAACACCGACAAGAAAGGAAACGTAAACATGACGTTTTTGGTGTTGGCTCTCGGTAAACATGACGTGTACACAGCTGATCGTGCGACGTCAACGTTTTTGCGAACTCTTCCTAAATACCGTCTTTACGCTGTACGTAATAGTAAACGAAATAATTGTAAGTGATTCCAATTGATTTAATTATGTAATTATTACACTTGCATGTATGAATGGTAAATCAATAGCGATCAGTATTTCAGCGCCACTAACAGCATTAGAAAAGGATCATGCTGTTATTGATATGTTGTAATTTTCAATATTTACCTGGTTATTACAGCATGTGTTCAAAATGTCCACCGTTGTTCTCTCACTTCAACAAATGTTCTACGGTTAGGCAGTCGCCGTTGAGGAAATCGTTCGTGATAGATACGACGTGCACTTGTAGAACTACAACGCGCCTTCCCGTAAATTAATAGCATATCGTGATATTCACGTATACTGAACATTTTAAGAACCGAAAAACTTACACACACCGAAAAGAAACCGTAACGATCAAACGTATCTTTCGAATTCAAAGATGCACACTGTCGCTGTCACTAGTGTCACTGTCTGGCTCTCATTTCGCGACGCGTGCGATAACTTCGCGATGTTGCCACACCACATCGTAGCCATTTTATCGAGTTCTATTGATTGGAAAAAAAATTGTTCTATAAAGAAAAGATTGTTTTGTCACAAATTAAACATAAATATATTAAAAGAATACATTTTATAGTCATTTCATGTACAAAATTATGTGACATTCTTTAATAAAACTGAATTTTCACACCTTAATATCAAAAGTTTGCTAATTTTTTTCTCGAAAACGGTTGGTTTTAGGACACTTGTTATATATGGTGTTTTGTTTGTTATGATGAATACTATCACCTATTAAAAAAAGGCAGTCAAACCCCTAACACCATGTATAATGCATAGATAGCAAGGATCATAAAGTTTCTTAAAAACAGTCTTGGTATTGCTTTACCCTAACAAAGTTCTCTAAGTAATGTATACATCACTGATATCGACGATCGTAAAGTTTACTTAAACTATCTTGGTGCTTTGGAAAGTTGAATAACAATTTTGGCTACGACTAGAAGTTGTAACTATATTTAGATTTCACTTAGGTAGGTTCAAATTTAAATTTAAATTAACTAAATAGGTGATAATTTTACCGAAAACTACAATGAAAAAACTGTATCTACTATTTGGTTTAATTCTATTAGCGATAATGCTCTAATACCACTTCAAACTGAAATCAATTTCAATTAACACTAATAAATCGTTCATGACTCATTGCGTATAAGTTTTTTTAATTGTATTCTTAATTGTAGTAACTATTTATTTTCTGCTGGAATAGCATATATTTTATTGGTTTTAGCGATTTCAGGATAATTTGGTAGGTTATGTTATAGTTATAACCAATCAGTGCAGGTTTTAAAATAATCTTTACTTAATCTATTAAGTTCACTAGCAGACCATCATTATATGAGCATATTAACACGTACTTATTGTGTCGTCGACATGCTTTTTTAAATTAAATTTAACATTAAATTAATTTAAATTTAAAGTTTAACTTATGATATTAAAAGGTATACGTATTCGAGTCACATTTAAGTTCCTCCTCTGGAGCTTTAGTCAACTTTAGGGTATTTGACACAGTCTGTTGTAGCATTTGAAATACTCGAAGAAAGTTAGGACCATTTTAGAAATACCTACTTCGTTAATAACGTAATTAATGAAAGAATTGCCTGTTTAAAATCCTATCACCTTCTCTGAATTTCCTGAAAATTAAATCGAAAATTAAATTTGATTCTTGACCATACAAACATTAGAAATTAACTTCCAAAGTTGATATTATTGGCATGGTTGATTTATCGTAAAAATACATCTTTGCAGTCGAAATATTTGAAGAAATTTAACCATAAGTGCCTAAATGTGTCTCATGACATGTATTGAAATAACACAGGCTTATTGAAAAGAATAGAAAATTAGAATAAGTGTTAAATCTGCGTGCAGTACATAATGGACTGCGCAGTTGGTTAATTTGAATGTTCAATTTAAAGATTAATGAATGTTGATTTATGTACATTACTGCTGAGTTGTGTCTGCATGACGAGCTTTAATTAAGCGTATTAAAACCATTTTTTTTATATCGACAACTTCCCGACTTAGAATTCCTTAACGGGAATTCGGTTTAAGTGTATTTAGGCTCAATCAACCCCGTAAAGCAATACTTCTTTTCCTTCGATCACCCTCCGGTACGCCACTGAGGGACGCAGTGGAAACGGCACGCAATAAAAGTACAATTAGTAACGAAGTACTGTGTCCTCCATGGTTATTTAGATCGTCGATAACGGTAAATAATAGAGTTATTCTAGTGAAACACACTCGCACAAACACATACACACGATATTTGCTCTTCCTTGTTTTAATTGGTCGACGGCGGCGACGGTGAAAAGGCGCACGGAACATGGCGGTGGTCACGGTCCGTTCAGTATCGCCTTTTCCATGGATTCGCCATGTGTGGATGTTACTAGTGGTGCACTCGAGACGAGACGAGAAATGACACGGTCTCGTATCGGTCTCGAAAGATCCCTAAAATTATATCTCGTCTGGTCTCGGCTGGTCTCGAAAAATCTCGAAACAAGTGATTGGTTTACCTCTTGACAATATTGACTGATTTTCTTGAAGTACATGTACACGGGTGGTTACGTTGAATGCACAGAAATCGAATCCATGTTGATGCAGAATATTTTTTTTTTTTTTGAAAATATTGCATCAATGAAATTAGATTGTGGAGAACAGGTACAAAACGGAAAATTCATCTCATTAATAAATAGGATTGCCATGAACTCCTTGTTTTAATTGTTTTAAATATAAGGACAAATGAGAAATTAATGTAAACTATATATTATTTACGAAATTGGTATTTTTTAATACAATTAGGTATTCAACCTTAAAATTATAATTACTTACCATAATCATAAAAAGACGTTGAAATGGTATCAATCTTTTTACCGACCTGACTCTCAGGGTGGGGAGGCACTAGTTAAGCCCTTGTTAGAAATTCCAAAATTCTATTTCTCAAATTTCCTGAAAAAACGACTGTAGAGATTTTGACGAAATTGTATGTTTAACCTTCTATCTGGCGTCGCAAGATGTGAAGTAGGTACTCATATCATTAATAGGTTTTATCGACATCTTACACCTCCGTCCTTCATACATCTGGTGATTTTATAAACACGAGAACGTAGATATACAATTCGAGACTTCGAGACTTTTCGAGACTAGACCATAGGTAGATCTCGTCTCGCATTTAAATTTCAACTTCTAATCTTTTCTCACCTCGTCTCGAAATTAAAGTTAAACGTTAGTTTAAGTGAGGGTTATACTATTTTTGAGAAAAGAATTTATGTGTTCATTTTTGAGTTATTTCGCTGATATTTTTTGTACATTTCACACAGAATTGGTTGCTTAATATTCGTGTTTTCGTTTTCACCAACAATTTTGTAACGTTTTGAGTTATTTCGTCCTATACACACAAAAATTAGTTGTTTTATTTTACATTATTTTTACTGATATGAGTGTTATAATTTTATTTACACAAAATAATCATAAATTTGAACAATATTTAGTGTAAAATTAACTACAAAATTTGACGTTATCCCTCCATCAGAATTTGGCATCATGCCTATTTCATTATGTTTACGTTATGAATATAATCAACAAGTTAGAATTTTGTGCCCAAGCTTATCTATGAATTTTTGGATGAAAGCAGTAACTACATTTTAATTTAGGTATTTAATTATTAAAGTATTATTACCTTTGAAATTCAAGAGACAGTTACGCGATTAATGCAGGTGTGTCTTTGATCGCCGCTTTTAACCTTTTTTGTATCTATATTCATCGATTTATATGAAAATTATTTAATTATAGATACAAAACTTACAGATAATACTAAATACCAACGCTTCTTTGTACGGCATAATATTCTGTTCTCTTACATCATGTGTAACTTCACCTCAAAATAGGGATATTTCAACACTTTTTCTTGTATGTTTTACGTAATAATGGGTCATTTAATACATAACTATAAGTTTCAAAACGTCAAAAATTGGAAAAATGCGACAATTCACCCAGCAAAACTTGATTTTAAAACATGTATTGTTCTTTTATTATTAATTTTTTGTGTATTTTAAAGCTGTTCACATTTAATTAAAAGCCAATAAACTTTATTTTGACTGTAATGGCAGTGTCCTAATGACTCTCAATAAGTCTGAGAATCGACCAGTAAGCATTAAAATGTAGTCCATAAATTTCGCAAAGTTTTACATACATTTGAATATCGAGTTCTTTCACTTTTCAGCATAATTTACTTGATAGTAAGAAGATTTGGTAAGGTTTTAAAGTCGAATCAATATTTCACTCACATCTGAGTACAATTTGCTTAATAATAAAGTGCATTTAGTAACTTTTTATACCATATCGAGTCATATTTGAGTACAATTTACTCGGATGTAAGTGGATTCGGTAATATTTACATCAAATGGGGTCAATGTTTTACTCACATTTGAGTAAAATTGCCTCTAAAGTCAGCAGATTTAGTATTTTTTTACATAAAATCCAGTCAATTCTTCACTTAATCATTACAATTTCATCAAAAATGGGAATAAATACCACAAGCTGAAATTTGACACAATAACAAAAATATACTAAAAATACTCTGTACTCAGAAAGTTCATGTAAATATTTAACACAATATTTTGTGGACTTGTTTTGATATTTTCGTGTGGTTTGAGTTAAATTTCACTCAAAATTCTTACAATGTAAATATTTAGTTTTAGCTAGACCCTACATAAACCTTAGATTAAGCTTAATCGAAGCCCTCAATGTTATTAGCCACGAATTTGATTACCGATGGAGAAGAGATCAAGACCAGTATCGATCTTGTCTCGACTTTCTCGAAATTCGATACAAGATCGACGCGAGATTAAATTTTGGGATTTCCCAAAGAGTAGACGAGATAGATATCATTTGGTCTTGTCTCAAAAAGTTCCCAAAATGTTTTGACAATTTTGTGCCTTTCTTTAGTTAAATTTCACTTAAAACTCTTACCATATATATAATAAGTGCTAGAGCTTACATAAACCTTAGATTAGGTAACCTTAATCGAAGCCCTCAATGTTATTAGCCGTGAATTTGATTACCGATGGAGAAGAGATCAAGACCAGTATCGATCTTGTCTCGTCTTGTCTGGAAATTCGAGACAAGATCGACGCGAGATTAAATTTTGTGATTTCCCAAAGACTAAAGCAGATAGATATCATTTGGTCTTGTCTCAAAAAGTTCCCAAAATGTTTTGACAGTTTTGTGTCTTTTTTTAGTTAAATTTCACTTAAAATTCTTTCCATATATATAATAAGTGCTAGAGCCTACATAAACCTCAGATTAGGTAACCTTAATCGAAGCCCTCAATGTTATTAGCTGTGAATTTGATTACCGATGGAGAAGAGATCAAGACCAGTATCGATCTTGTCTCGACTTGTCCGGAAATTCGAGACAAGATCGACGCGAGATTAAACTTTGGGATTTCCCAAAGACTAGACGAGATAGATATCATTTGGTCTTGTCTCAAAAAGTTCCCAAAATGTTTTGACAACTTTGTGTCTTTTTTTTAGTTAAATTTCACTTAAAATTCTTACCATATATATAATAAGTGCTAGAGCCTACATAAACCTTAGTTTAGGTAACCTTAATCGAAGCCCTTAATGTTATTAGCCGTGAATTTGATTACCGATGGAGAAGAGATCAAGACCAGTATCGATTTTGTCTCGACTTGTCTGGAAATTCGAGACAAGATCGACTCGAGATTAAATTTTGGGATTTCCCAAAGACTAGACCAGATAGATATCATGTGGTCTTGTCTCACAAAGTTCCCAAAATGTTTTGACAATTTTGTGTCTTTTTTTTTTAGTTAAAATTCACTTAAAATTCTTACCATATATATATATAATAAGTGCTAGAGCCTACATAAACCTTAGATTAGGTAACCTTAATCGAAGCCCTCAATGTTATTAGGCGTGAATTTGATTACCGATGGAGAAGAGATCAAGACCAGTATCGATCTTGTCTCGACTTGTCTGGAAATTCGAGACAAGATCGACTCCAGATTAAACTTTGGGATTTCCCAAAGACTAGACGAGATAGATATCATTTGGTCTTGTCTCAAAAAGTTCCCAAAATGTTTTGACAGTTTTGTGTCTTTTTTTAGTTAAATTTCACTTAAAATTCTTACCATGTATATAATAAGTGCTAGAGACTACATAAACCTTAGATTAGGTAATCTTAAGCGAAGCCCTCAATATTATTAGCCGTGAATTTGATTACCGATGGAGAAGACATCAAGACCAGTATCGATTTTGTCTCGACTTTCTAGAAATTCGAGACAAGATCGACGCGAGATTAAACTTTGAGATTTCCCAAAGACTAGACCAGATAGATATCATTTGGGCTTGTCTCAAAAAGTTCCCAAAATGTTTTGACAGTTTTGTGTCTTTTTTTAGGTAAATTTCACTTAAAATTCGTACCATATATATAATAAGTGCTAGAGCCTACATAAACCTTAGATTAGGTAACCTTAATCGAAGCCCTCAATGTTATTAGCCGTGAATTTGATTACCGATGGAGAAGAGATCAAGACCAGTATCGATCTTGTCTCGACTTGTCTGGAAATTCGAGACAAGATCGACTCCAGATTAAACTTTGGGATTTCCCAAAGACTAGACGAGATAGATATCATTTGGTCTTGTCTTAAAAAGTTCCCAAAATGTTTTGACAGTTTTGTGTCTTTTTTTAGTTAAATTTCACTTAAAATTCTTACCATATATATAATAAGTGCTAGAGCCTACGTAAATCTTTTGTTAGATAACCTTAATCTAAGCCATCAATGTTATTAGCCGTGAATTTGATTACCAATGGAGAAGACATCAAGACCAGTATCGATTTTGTCTCGACTTTCTGGAAATTCGAGACAAGATCGACGCGAGATTAAACTTTGAGATTTCCCAAAGACTAGACCAGATAGATATCATTTGGGCTTGTCTCAAAAAGTTCCCAAAATGTTTTGACAGTTTTGTGTCTTTTTTTAGGTAAATTTCACTTAAAATTCGTACCATATATATAATAAGTGCTAGAGCCTACATAAACCTTAGATTAGGTAACCTTAATCGAAGCCCTCAATGTTATTAGCCGTGAATTTGATTACCGATGGAGAAGAGATCAAGGCCAGTATCGATCTTGTCTCGACTTGTCTCGAAATTCGAGACAAGATCGACGCGAGATAAATTTTGGGATTTCCCAAAAACTAGACCAGATAGATATCATTTGGTCTTGTCTCAAAGAGTTCCGAAGATGTTTTGACAGTTTTGTGTCTTTTTTTAGTTAAATTTCACTTAAAATTCTTACCATATATATAATAAGTGCTAGAGCCTACATAAACCTTAGATTCTTCTTCTTCTTCTGCTGCATATCCACTAATGGATGTTCGCGATCACATTTCTCCACTCCTCCTTATTCCGTATTGTATGTATTAGTTCTCCCATTGTCCTCAATCCCGTCCATTGCCTGACGTTGCGAAGCCATGACATCCTCTTTCTTCCAACTCCTCTCTTTCCCTTAATCTTTCCTTCAATTATCAATTGTAGGAATTGGTATCGCTCGTTCCGTATCACGTGGCCAAGATATGCTGTTTTACGACGTTTGATTGTGCATAACAGTTCGCGGTCTTTATTAATCATTCTCAGCATCTCCTCGTTTGTCCTTCTTGCAGTCCAAGAAATCTTTAGTATATGCCTATAAATCCACATCTCGAATGCCTCAAGCTTATTCATAGTGTTCACCTTTAGTGTCCATTCCTCCATACCATAAAGTAATACCGTCCACACATAGCAATTTACAAATCTAATCCTTAGGCCAAGATCAAATTCAGTATTGGTAAACACTTTTTTAAATTTCATGAACGCAATGCGGGCGTTTTCAATTCGACATCTGATTTCCAAGTCCGATTCCCAGTCTTCACACAGCCACGTTCTTAAATATTTGAAATTATTCACCCGCTCTATTGGTTGGTTGTCATGTGTTAGTCTTGCGTTTTGAAATCCTTGTGGCTTGCGAGTAATTATCATAAATTTGGTCTTCTTGGTGTTGATATTAAGGCCCATGCGTTTACTGTGTTCACCGACAGTCTTGAGCAAGTACTGCAAATCTTCCACTTTTTCTGCAATTAGAACTGTGTCGTCTGCATAACGTATATTGTTGACCCAAACACCATTCACCTTAACGCCCATGGTACATTCTTCTAGGGCTTCCTGAAAGATACTTTCAGAATGCAGATTGAAGAGAAGTGGGGAGAGAACACATCCTTGTCTGCCCCTCTACGGATTGATTCTGCTTCTGCGAAATCGTTACCAATTTGGACTTCAGCAGTTTGATTTCAGTATAAGTTTTGAATATGACCTTAGATTAGGTAACCTTAATCAAAGCCCTCAATATTAGGCGTGAATTTGATTACCGATGGAGAAGAGATCAAGACCAGTATCGATTTTGTCTCGACTTGTCTGGAAATTCGAGACAAGATCGACGCGAGATTAAACTTTGGGATTTCCCAAAGACTAGACCAGATAGATATCATTTGGTCTTGTCTTAAAATGTTCCCAAAATATTTTGACAGTTTTGTGTGTTTTTTTTAGTTAAATTTTACTTAAAATTCTTACCATATATATAAATAAGTGCTAGAGCCTACATAAACCTTAGATTAGGTAACTTTAATCGAAGCCCTTAATGTTATTAGCCATGAATTTGATTACCGATGGAGAAGAGATCAAGGCCAGTCTCGATCTTGTCTTAACTTGTCTCGAAATTCGAGACAAGATCGACTCGAGATCAAACTTTGGGATTTCCTAAATACAAGACGGGATATTACTTGGTCTTGCCTCAGAAAGTTCCCAATTTTACAATACATGTTCCCGTATTTGCAAAACAACCAGTGTCTTAATAATAAAATTGTTAATATTAGTCAGGACCACATTGATTTGTTTTTGTTTGATTTGTTTCCTTCTTAAATGTTAGGAAAGATGTAATGGATTGACTAGAATAGAAAAGTGTGGTTATTGTTTTGGGATGTTGTCTTGATAATCCCTTCAAAAAACTACTTATGTAAAAGATGGCACTTTAATTTTTTTCGAAATTAAGGCGAGACCATACTAGACCATATAGAGGAGACCGAGACGAGATAAACCATTTATGGATTTTTCGAGATCAAGACTAGACCCTATCATTTCTTGTCTCGTCTTGTCTCGTCTAGTCTCATCTACCATGTGCTTAAAGTAATTATGATCGAGTCTATTTAGCCGAAACTACTAACTGCTACTAACAAACTACTAAATTAGCCACGAAGACAACTTGTCGCGATTGCGCCATTTTTCAACTTAATGAACTCGACCGTAAAAGTTTGTAATGTCTCATAAGACAGTCGTGTAAGTATTGAGTTAAGGGCATTGATTCAAATCAAGTGGCATGCCCAAACAACAGCACACCTGTTAAGTTTTATATCGGAACGTAAATCCGATCTCGTTTCGGACGTACAATTAACCTGTACAATAACGATTCCTGCCTTCTGTCCACAATTATCTTTTTTCATTCCGGTAGGAATATAATTTCCTAATAGCCCGACATTAAATCGTCTCGCATGCTACTTCACAATAGCCCAAAGTGAACGAACGACGTGTATTATTAATAATTCGGCGTACGTTTCATCAGTGCACTAATGAATTCATTTCACTTTTAATTTAACATAAGTTTACATGCGATCGAGCTCGAATATTTACCCGCCATTAGGAATTAAAAAAAAAACGTATTACCTCATCGGTACCATTAAAACGATCAGATAAATAATAACGCCGACTATATGACAGGTTCTTCAATTATACCGGACTTGGCTTCTGCTTTAGGCGTTCCATATAAACGCGATGATTGTCGATATTACTCACTTTTAATGAATGACAGTACGTCATATTCTCCATTGGAGTTCTCGGTTATTGATGGCAGGAGATGCAAGGGCGACATCCGAGGAATCTTGTTGCGGATTTACATTTTTCCGTATCGCGAGGATTCCCGCGATTATTGTCGATTGATCGATCAAAGTTAATTTCATGAATTCTCGCGGCGGTAGCAGCTGCCAGATTTAATGAGAGCAAGACTCGGGATATTTATTAAATTAATTCGTCAATCGGTACTTAGCGCGACCAGTTACGGGATCGAAATTAAATTCAGGTTTAAAAAAGGCTCGAGATGTAGTGACGATTAATTATCGTGTGGCGAGAGTGTGTTTTTAAAATTTTTGTCCTTTTCCAGCGAGGAATTACAAGGTATCCGCATGTCGTCCATCCCCCACGCGTGTTACGTGGTTTTATCGCTTTTTCGCTGCAACATTCGATGACGACGGTGGGAAGCCTATTATTGGGATCGTGTGGGATTTCGTTTTACGAAAATTAGGATTGTGCGTTAAATTATTTTTTTATGGGAAAACGTTACGTGTGGTTTCATATAAATTATGAGGAGATTGTGCAAATTTTTATTCCATCACTAAAATGATCGGACTTTTTTACTATGTAAAATTCGTGGATGAAGCTGGAAGGGTTTAATGTGAAACACCGGCTTTCCACACACGTTAAATGGTAAAAATTCTATTTCAAAACTGTTATAAATTTATTCATATATAATTTCTTTTTATTGAAAATATAGGCGGCTTGTAACACCTTTGCATCAAACCAAATTGAAAGAATTCTATCACATCTCGCTCATCAAGAACTAAAATTATAACCTCTCGCTATAACATTTTCTTCTTCCAGGGATTATTACATTACTCTAATGGTGGTGCATTTCAAGCCCGACGTACTCGGATACCCGATTATCCAGATAATAGAACCAATTGTACTCTGTGTCGTTTATGCCAATTTATATACTTTGTAATGATACTAATTGTTATTATTTAATGTTATTATAAACTTTGTATCATGTTCAACATCATGCCATTTAAGCACCGTGGTATATAAGGCAATAAGGTCGCAATTTGCTTCTTTGTTTGATGCATAACAGGTTTGTTCCAACAAGCACTTTATAAATCTAGTAATACATTTTTTAATGCATATGCGCCATTGGAAAGCTCAAAGTAACGAATATGTACTTATATGTAATTTATAGTTTAATTGGACACTTTGGACTATACAATACACCAAACTTTATTTATAAATGTAACACGTTCGTATATTAGCGTTTAGACAAGACATCGTATTGAAAACATTCTATTATGTACCTACGTATACCTACACATTTGTAATGACAAATTAAAAAGCTGTACCTTCGTTAAAAGTGCATTCATTGGCATTCTAAACTAGATTAATTCAATATAATTTGTATTATTTTTGTTTCCAATTACATTTAGAATTGGCATTCTAAACTGTAAATTATATACCTACTATATATTTTTTTATTGAATATCGCAAATACAATTCCTCATTATATAATGCGCTCATAATTTCATGATAGGTATTATATTAAAGTGCAATTATTACCTTGTTAATTTTTAATGGCGCTAATTTCGAAATAATTGTTTTGAATTGCACGTAAATTATATGGATTCGCAAGCGTGTTCTTCCCATGATTAATTCCGCGTATGAATATTAATATTTTTTTTGTTTATAAATATACACATTGTTTACATAAATCAAGGTAATTTTAGAGTTGAACACTTTTTACACAGCACACGCTTCGATAATCTTAAGTTTTTCTCCAGTCGATTCGTACAATAAATTTCTGAAATATTTTGTTCTTTGTAAAATTGGAATTAATAAATAAGAAATATATAATAAAAAATAATGTTATAATGTATAATAAAACAATGCATGATATAATGTAATAATAATGAAATAATAAATAAATAAAATAAAAATATAATTAAACATATATAGTTCCAAGTTCCATATATGGAATATTAGGAGCAGTAAACCAGGAAGATTAATAATAATCGTAGATTAGTATACTACACCAATGAAGACTGACATTGATAATGGAAGTTTAGAAGTACCAATTCCAGAAAGTCAATAGTAACACAAGACCAAAAAAAAAAAAATGATAACAATAATAATAATGGCGTTTTATAATGGGTAAAATGGTACTAATGGAGCTTAAGTGTACTTATCTAAATGGAGGAAGTTATTAATAAAAAAAAAGTTTGATATGCCAAACCAAGGAAACCTATTATAAGAAGAATATCACTTGTAATTAACGTAGCAATTTTGCGCTTATCCATACTACACTGAGAATTTTGAGATTAGGTGTATAACACTAAAAGGAGCAGAAGCTTAGTGTCCTAAACCGAGAAAACTTAATGATTATAATAATAGGAGTTTCTTGTACTTAACCAAAGAGGATTAAGTCACAAAGTCACAGGAGTGTAATACTGAACCAAGAAAGTCTATAACAATTAGAATAATTAGAGTTTGTTAATGGCATAATGGTACCAATGGAGTTTGAAGGTACTTTTATAAACAGAGGAAGTTATTAATAATAAAAAATTTGATGTCAAACCAAGGAAACCAATTATAAGAAGAGTTGAACTAGTAATTTAAACGAAGCAATTTTGGTCTTATCCATACTAACTGAGAATTTGGAGATTAAGTGTATGCCACTAAGTGGATCAGAAGTTTAGTGTTCTAAACAGAGAAAACTTAACACTGATTATAATAATAGGAGTTTCTTGTACTTTACCAAAGAGGATTAAGTCACAAAGTCACAGGAGTGTAATACTAAACCAAGAAAGTCTATAATAATTAGGATAATTAGAGTTTGTTAATGGCATAATGGTACCAATGGAGTTTGAAGGTACTTATATAAACAGAGATAGTTATTAATAATAAAATAATAAAAAATTTGATGTCAAACCAAGGAAACCAATTACAAGAAGAGTTGCACTGGTAATTTAAACGAAGCAATTTTGGTCTTATCCATACTAACTGAGAATTAGGAGATTAAGTGTATGCCACTAAGTGGATTAGAAGTTTAGTGTTCTAAACCGAGAAAATTTAACACTGATTATAATAATAGGAGTTTCTTGTACTTAACCAAAGAGGATTAAGTCACAAAGTCACAGGAGTGGAGTACTAAACCAAAAAAGTCTATAACAATTACGATAATTAGAGTTTGTTAATGGCATAATGGTACCAATGGAGGTTGAAGGTACTTATATAAACAGAGGAAGTTATTAATATTAAACAAATTGATGTCAAACCAAGGAAACCAATTATAAGAAGAGTTGAACTGGTAATTTAAACGAGCAATTTTGGTCTTATCCATACTAACTGAGAATTTGGAGATTAAGTGTATGCCACTAAGTGGATCAGAAGTTTAGTGTTCTAAACCGAGAAAACTTAACACTGATTATAATAATAGGAGTTTCTTGTACTTAACCAAAGAGGATTAAATCACAAAGTCACAGGAGTGTAATACTAAACCAAGAAAGTCTATAATAATTAGGATAATTAGAGTTTGTTAATGGCATAATGGTACCAATGGAGTTTGAAGGTACTTATATAAACAGAGGAAGTTATTAATAATAAAAAATTTGATGTTAAACCAGGGAAACCAATTACAAGAAAAGTTGCACTGGTAATTTAAACGAAGCAATTTTGGTCTTATCCATACTAATTGAGAATTTGGAGATTAAGTCTATGCCACTAAGTGGATCAGAAGTTTAGTGTTCTAAATCGAGAAAATTTAACACTGATTATAATAATAGGAGTTTCTTGTACTTAACCAAAGAGGATTAAGTCACAAAGTCACAGGAGTGTAATACTAAACCAAGAAAGTCTATAACAATTAGGATAATTAGAGTTTGTTAATGGCATAATGGTACCAATGGAGTTTGAAGGTACTTTTATAAACAGAGGAAGTAATTAATAATAAAAAATGTGATGTCAAACCAAGGAAACCAATTATAAGAAGAGTTGAACTTTAATTTAAACGAAGCAATTTTGGTCTTATCCATACTAACTGAGAATTTGGGGATTAAGTGTATGCCACTAACTGGATCAGAAGTTTAGTGTTCTAAACCGAGAAAACTTAACACTGATTATAACAATAGGAGTTTCCTGTACTCAACCAAAGAGGATTAACAATATTAATACAATTATGATGAAAGTTTATAAATACCAAACCGAGGAAGTCAATAATCATAGGAGTGTAACACTAAACCAAGAAAGTCTATAACAATTAGGATAATGAGAGTTTGTTAATGGGGTAATGGTGCTAATGGAGTTTCAAGGTAGGTACTTATCCAAACGGAGGAAATTATTAATAATAAAAAGATTGATATGTCAAACCAAGGAAACCAATTATAAGAAGAGTTGCGCTTGTAATTTAACCGAAGCAATTTTGGTTTTATCCATACCAACCCAATAACTTTGAGATTAGGTGTATAACACTAAGAGGGCCAGAAGGTGAGTGTCCTAAACCGAGAAAACTTAAGAAGGTAATAATAATAATAGGAGTTTCTTATACTGAACCAAAGAGGATTAACAATAATAATACAATAATAACTGGAGTTTATAAATACCAAAACAATGAAGTTAATAGTCACGGGAGTGACCAAGAAAACCAAGCCCAACATAAGCCAAGAAAGTCTCTAACGATAAGAATAAAGGGAATTTAAGGTAAAAAAAGAAATATTAATAATATTGTACTTTGAGAATACTTAAACTATATCATCAATATTAATATTAATTATTAAGTAATATTCTTAAGTTAATAATAAAAATATCTACAAATGTTAATAAATAGAAAAGGAAATAAAAATAATAAATAAACAACAAATTGTAGCTGTTCAAATTTCCTGCAATTTCTATTAACTTCCTAAGGATTTTTAACCTGAAAATGGCTCTTGCGCCATATTAGCAAGATTAAAGGAAAATTGGAAAAGTCCTATATTTAAGTTTTCCAGACACTAAGGAAATGCCATTTTCAAGATACCGGAAGCGACCATTCCTTACGTTGTTTTGCAGAAATTTCGGTGCGATCGCACTCACGACACTAAACGGTGTTAAAGTGCTTTTAATTTCCTTAAGAGAAAATCGCCAGTCTCCGCGGAAATAATAATTTTAGACAATTAGGTATGTCGCTTGTTTTAAAAAAATTGTACCAGTAGACGGGGTGCGCGCGCACGCGCGCGCTCACACACACACACACACACTCACGTACAAGAGTCCGACCCAGATCTCGTTAAACCAGTACTCTTATCCTACGCACAGAATGTCAACACTAATCTCATTAAGGCTATTTCGTAATTTTTTAACCGTTAACGAAAAGCGTTTCAATATAAAATTCCTGACTACCTTGATCGAACCTTGAACACTCCTAGAGCGCGCTCAGCTATGTTGGCGTTTGTTTACTTCCATTGTGAAAAGTTATGGCTTTTCAAGACTCCGATGACTTTTATTTATAATATTCCAAATCGACGTTTCTTCGTCGTTAGGAAACATATATATATAAAGAAGCTGGCCATCGCTAACTGATCCTCGGGATTAAATATCGATAGAAATAAACGTCTCCTACAAATATTTATTATTTAGAGATTTTTGCGTTCGTATAAGCTTTTGCTAGCAGGATTTATGGAAATGTGTTGAAAAACAGAAAACTAAGCGGAAGCGTCATCGTTAACGAAACAGGTGTCTGTGTGAATTATTTAATGATGCTAGTACGGGATTAGGTGTTTGTAAGTCACGGTTATTTTTAAATTTTCCACGGAGGAGCTTGTAAGATTGGCAACGTCTAAGTGAGACAATCCTGATGTACCTACTCCATGTTTTTAAAAGTAGAGTGGACCACATTATTCTTAATACTTTATCACTAATCCATCAAATCGCATCGCTTGACTGTGAGCACTAGATCTTCGAGACATGTTTCATGGAAGAAACTTCAATATCGATCTTAAATTTTGTTTCTGTGGATGGAGATAATACCTGCCTGTATGTAATACATTACCCTCATTTTGAAGCATGGACTTCTTTCGGAAGCTGGTACATATAATTCATTAAACACTATATAATTGATTATTGATACATTTATATAAACCAGTTTATTACATTACTACACATTAGCGTACTGCGTAAAAGTTTCGATCATTCACAGCAGCGGTGTTTGTTTGTTAAGTCCTGTTATTTTATCCTGAAACGTTCAGTACATAACCTGCCAATGATCGATAGTGAGGAGAGGTTTTCCTGTCAAACAATACAAACTCGTAACTATTGCATAACGTTGACATCAATGACAACGATATTAATAGTTATTTACATGAAAGTCAGGAAAATCTCACATTACTGAAGAGGAGCTAAATTGAAATACAAGGCACTTTGTGCCGAGTATTTTAAGGCTTGGAGTCAAGTAAGAGATTTTGCTGACAAGTTTGGTACTAAATTTTTTTGGAAATCGTAAAAAAGACGAAAATTACAAATTCCACAAAAATCGAGCTTGTCAATTTTGTTGGCAACTATAGTTACAAAGTAAACAACATCAATAAATATAATTTCTGCGTTTTGTAAAGTCTTTACAGTACTAGTCCGGAAAATTCAATTTTCCTGCGCGTAAATAAGCAGGAAAATGTTGTTTCTAAAATGATTTCCGGAAATAATTATTTACATAAAAGTAAGGAAAATCTCACATTACTGAAGAGGAGCTAAATTAAAATACGAGGCACTTTGAGCCCAGTATTTTAAAGCTCCGAGTCAAGAAGGAGATTTTACTAACAAGTTTTGTATTAAATTCTCCCGGAAATTGTAAAAAAAACGAAATTTGGAAATTTAAGATTTTTTTTATAAATTCCACAAAAATCAAGTTTGTCAATTTGGTTGGCAACTATAGTAAACAACAAATGTTTTTATTAATTTTGTGCGTGTACTGTGGAAACAGTGTATTTTGCGTCTTGTAAAGTCTTTACAGTACTAGTCCGGAAAATTCAATTTTCCAGCTCGTAAATAAGCAGGAAAATGTTGTTTCCAAGTCGATTTTCGGAAATTGTTATTTACATAAAATACGAGGCGATTTGAGCCCAGTATTTTCGGCTCAGTAAGCTCCGAGTCAAGAAGAGATTTTACTAACAAGTTTTGTAATAAATTCTTCCGGTAATGGTCAAAAAAAAGAAATTTACAAATTCCACCAAAATCAAGCTACTGAATTCTTTTGGCAACTATAGTTACAAAGTAAATGACATCGAAAAAATTTCATCAATTTTGTGCGTGTGCTGTGAAAACAGTGTATTTTGCGTCTTGTAAACTCTTTACAGTACTAATCCGGAAAATTCAATTTTCCTGCTCGTAAATAAGCAGGAAAATGTTGTTTCAGGTTATTTCCTGAAATATTAGTTATTTACATAAAAATAAGGAAAATCTCACATTACTGAAGAGGAGCTTAATTGAAATACGAGGCACTTGGGGCCCAGTATATTAAAGTTCCGGGTCAAGTAAGAGATTTTACTAACAAGTTTTGTATTAAATTCTTCCGGAAATTGTAAAAAAGACGAAATGTAGAAATTTTAGAAAATTATTTACAAATTCCACAAGAATCAAGTTTGTCAATTTGGTTGGCAACTATAGTATACAACAAAAAAATTTATTATTTTGTGCTTATGCCGTGAAAACGTATTTTGCGTTTTGTGGAGTATTTACAGTACCTACTAGTCCGGAAATTTTAATTTTCCTGCTCGCAAATAAGCAGGAAAATGTTGTTTCAGGCGATTTCCGGAAATATTAGTTATTTACATAAAATTAAGGAAAATCTCACATTACTGAAGAGGAGCTTAATTGAAATATGAGGCACCTTAAGCCCAGTATTTTAAAGCTTCGAGTCAACTAAGAGTTTCACTAACAAGATTTGTATTAAATTCTTCCGGAAATTGTAGAAAAAGACGAAATTTGGAAATTGTAGAATTTTTTTTACAAATTCCACAAAAATCAAGTTTGTCAATTTTGTTTACAATTATAGTTACAAAGCAAACAACAAAAGTGTTTTAATAATTTTGTGCTTGTACTATGAAAACAGGGTATTTTGCGTCTTGTAAAGTCTTTACAGTACTAGTCCGGAAAATTCAATTTTCCTGCTCGTAAATAAGCAGGGAAATGTTGTTTCCAAGACGATTTCCGGAAATAGTTATTTACATAAAGGTAAGGAAAATCTCAAATTACTGAAGAGGAGCTAAATTGAAATACGAGGCAGTTTGAGCCCAGTATTTTAAAGCTTCGAGTCAAGTAAGAGATTTTACCAACAAGTTTTATAATAAAATTATCCGGAAATTGTAACAAAAAGACGAAATTTTGAAATTTAAGAAATTTTTGTACAAATTCCACAAAAATCAAGTTTGACAATTTGGTTGGCAACTATAGTAAACAACAAAAATTTTTATTAATTTTGTGCTTATGCTGCGAAAACACTGTATTTTGCGTTTTGTGAAGTATTTAGAGTACTAGTCCGGAAAATTAAATTTTCCTGCTCGTAAATAAGCAGGAAAATGTTGTTTCCAAGGCGATTTCCGGAAATAGTTATATATATAAAAGTAAGGAAAATCTCACATTACTGAAGAGGAGCTAAATTAAAATACGAGGCACTTTGAGCCCAGTATTTTAAAGCTCCGAGTCAAGTAAGAGATTTTACTAACAAGTTTTGTATTAAATTCTTCCGGAAATTGTAAAAAAGAAGAAATTTAGATATTTTAGAATTTTTTTTTACAAATTCTACAAAAATCAAGTTTGTCAATTTGGTTGTCAACTATAGTAAACAACAAAAAATTTTATTAACTTTATGCGTGTACTGTGAAAACAGTATTTTGCGTCTTGTAAAGTCTTTACAGTACTAGTCCGGAAAATTCAATTTTCCTGCTTGTAAGTAAGCAGGAAAATGTTTCCAAGTCGTTTTCAGGAAATAGTTATTACATAAAAGTAAGGAAAATCTCACATTACTGAGGAGGAGCTAAATTGAAATACGAGGCACTTTGAGCCTAGTATTTTAAAGCTCCGAGTCAAGTAGGAGATTTTACTAACAAGTTTTGTATTAATTTCTTCCGGAAATTGTAAAAAAGACGAAATTTAGAGATTTTTGAAATTTTTTTACAAATTCCACAAAAACCAAGTTTGTCAATATGGTTGGCAACTATAGTAAGCAACAAAAAAATTTATTAATTTTGTGCGTGTACTGTGAAAACAGTGTAATTTGCGTCTTGTAAAGTCTTTACAGTATTAGTCCGGAAAATTCAATTTTCCTGCTCGTAAATAAGCAGGAAAATGTTGTTTCCTAGACGATTTCCGGAAATAGTTATTTACATAAATGTAAGTAAAATCTCACATTATTCAAGAGGAGCTATATTGAAATACGAGGCACTTGGAGCCCAGTATTTTGAAGCTCCGTGTCAAGTAAGAGATTTTACTGACAAGTTTTGTATTAAATTCTTCCGGAAATTGTAGAAAAAGACGAATTTGGAAATTGTAGAATTTTTTTTTACAAATTCCACAAAAATCAAGTTTGTCAATTTGGTTGGCAACTATAGTAAGCAACAAATTTTTTTATTAATCTTGTGCGTGTACTGTGAAAACAGTGTATTTTGCGTCTTGTAAAGTCTTTACAGTATTAGTCCGGAAAATTCAATTTTCCTGCTCGTAAATAATCAGGAAAATGTTGTTTCCAAGACGATTTCCGGAAATAGTCATTTACATAAAAGTAAGGAAAATCTCACATTACTGAAGAGGAGCTCAATTGAAATACGAGGCACTTTGACCCCAGTATTTTAAACTTCGAGTCAAGTAAGAGATTTTACTAACAAGTTTTGTATTAAATTCTTCCGCAAATTGTAGAAAAAGACGAATTAGGAAATTGTTGAATTTTTTTTTACAAATTCCACAATAATCAAGTTTGTCAATTTGGTTGGCAACTATAGTAAACAACAAATTTTTTTATTAATTCTGTACTTATGCTGCGAAAACACTGTATTTTGCGTTTTGTGAAGTATTTAGAGTACTAGTCCGGAAAATTCAATTTTCCTGCTCGTAAATAAGCAGGAAAATGTTGTTTCCAAGGCGATTTCCGGAAATAGTTATTTACGTAAAAGTAAGGAACATCTCACATTACTGAAGAGGAGCTAAATTGAAATACGAAGCACTTGGAGCCCAGTATTTTAAAGCTCCCAGTCAAGTAAGAGGTTTTACTGAGAAGTTTTGTATTAAATTCTTCCGGAAATTGTAGAAAAAGACGAAATTTGGAAATTGTAGAAATTTTTTTTACAAATTCCATAAAAATCAAGTTTGTCAATTTGGTTGGCAACTATAGTAAGCAACAAAATTTTTTATTAATCTTGTGCGTGTACTGGTGAGAACAGTGTATTTTGCGTCTTGTACAGTATTAAGTCTTTACAGTATTAGTCCGGAAAATTCTATTTTCCTGCTCGTAAATATGCAGGAAAATGTTGTTTCCTAGACGATTTCCGGAAATAGTTATTTACATAAATGTAAGGAAAATCTTACATTACTCAAGAGGAGCTAAATTCGTCAAGTAAGAGATTTTACTGACAAGTTTTGTATTAAATACTTCGGGAAATTGTAGAAAAAGACGAATTTGGAAATTGTTGAAATTTTTTTTACAAATTTCACAAAAATCAAGATTGTCAATTTGGTTGGCAACTATAGTAAACATCAATTTTTTTTTAATTCTGTGCTTATGCTGCGAAAACACGGTATTTTGCGTTTTATGAAGTATTTAGAGTACTAGTCCGGAAAATTCAATTTTCCTGCTCGTAAATAAGGAGGAAAATGTTGTTTCCAAGACGATTTCCGGAAATAGTTATTTACATAAAGGTAAGGAAAATCTCAAATTACTGAAGAGGAGCTAAATTGAAATACGAGCACTTTGAGCCCAGTATTTTAAAGCTCCGAGTCAAGTAAGAGATTTTACTAACAAGTTTTGTATTAAATTCTTCCGGAAATTGTAAAAAAATGTTTTTTTAGAAATTTTAGAATTTTTTTTAAGAGTTCCAAAAAAATCAAGTTTGTCAATTTTGTTGGCAACTATAGTTACAAAGTAAGCAACAACAAAATTTTATTAATTTTGTGCGTGTGCTGTGAAAACACTAGTCTTTACAGTACTATTCCGGAAAATTCAATTTTCCTGCACGCAAATAAGCAGGAAAATGTTGTTTCTAAGACGATTTCTGGAAAAATAATTTCAAATCTGTCAAATCAATGATTCTCATGGACTGCAGTGTTGCCGTTTAAAAAAAGTAGAGGATAGCTACAGAAATGGGGGGAAATCACAAGCTAGTGTTTTTTCGTAGTCTGGATATTTTATTATTTTGGCATACATATGGCATTTGAGTCGTTTGAGGTGTGTTTTTAACGATGTCTCAATTAACATTGTGATGGTACATGTACTATATTTTGCAATTTTCACATCAAATTGCCTTTCTCATGTTAAATAAAACCTACCTACGCGTTTAACATCCGAATCTTAGGTATCTCTTAAGTATCTATTAACATCTCCAGGAACATACATGAATCGTGAACCTTCTAATCCGTACAGGCTATAAGATTACAATTGTAAATAAAGTGCACATCAATGTACATTTTTATCTAAACCGTTCCGTGTTCTATGTAATTTTATCTAAATTTCCACGCTCGGAAGATACGTTACAGTACATCCATTCTATTTTTATTTCGAAAATTACGGCTTATTATCACTATCGGGAATAGGCATTTCGTAAAACTCGGTGGATTCTCGTAATATTTGCCGTAAACATTTTTAATACTCCAAGTATTTGAATATCGCGCCCGATTACCATAAATTTGCAAGTATAATTGGAAAAAAATAAAAGTAAATAAATATTGGACAGTTATGGTTATCTTTACGGCACGTACTTAACATAATTCGATATTAACTAACTCATGACTTATTGCATTAGTTCAAGTCCTCTTCAATAGTGAAACTGTGACAATTGCCAACTCGAACGGTTGTAATGATGTCGGTTTCACGCTATGCAAATTAAATTGATAAAGAGATTGTAAACCATAATTACCGTCCTGATGAAATTAAGATATCCCCTTGATGGTTATTAAAATTTTAACAGCGCTACTTCATAAATCTAAACAAACAAGTGAACGGACCACAATTAGCTATCATTATTCACTTGTGACGACGAATATCATTTCGATGAGTTGCGGTCGAGCTTCTGTAAAAGATGATTTTTACACATTTCCTGCAGGATGACGTTCCTCAGATAAACGCTGAGGTTATTCCAATAAGGTCACTCGATGGACAACAATCGCTCCGAAGTGAGTTATTATTTATGATCACCGCAGACCGCGAGGAATGATTCATTAGCAATATTGAATTTACGGCAACTGGTATTTTAGGTACGTCACTAAAACAATTTACGTCTGATTTAAGATTTCAAATTGCTTTAAGAGAATTCAAGATGCCACAGTAATAGAACTCGTGGTATTTCAACCCACGTCACGAGATTTGACGTTAGAACGACTACTTCTCGATTAAGTTATGTCATAATGGGTAAGATCGATTCTTCAAATACAGTAGGTTATTACGACAATGGTAATTTCGTGACGTCATATCATGACTCCTAGTCGTCATAGTTAAAATCACGTCATTTTACAAGCGCTAACTCGTATTAATAAAATCAATTTTACCATAACTCGCTTGTCAATGACGTCATGGTTAAAAATTTGCAAACAAAACGTTGCAATGACCAAATTGTCATAACATTAACAATTGAATTCTACCGACTAATCACCTCAAAACAATGTTTTCGGCCTTAAACACCTACTAATCCCAATTTCAATCCCATCCGATTCATCGAATTGATTTAAAAATCCGATCTCTGAGATCGGTCATCTCCGTTCCGTAGATTGATTTAAACGTCCCGGACTCCACCGTGTAATCATATAATTTATTATGACATAAAATGCACCTTTCGGTAGTTTATACACCTGTTCGCCGTAGACGAAAGAGGAAAAGAGGAACTGTAACGTATATAATTATGTGGCCTACAAAAAAGAATTAAATCTAATGTGCTCGCGGTTAAGTTCGAAATTAATGGAGTTAAAAACGCGAAACGAGAGAAGATTAAAAGTTTGGAGGGGCTTGCGGTTTAAGCGATACGGTAGGTTAAGTGTATTGAGGCGTTGTGAAAATGTGGATTAATGAGACGGGAATTTGGTTTAGCGGGCGAGTCAAGTTATTGCCGATGTCGAGTTAAATGTGAAGAGGAGCAGAGTAAACGTAAGGATTTGAACGAAGTTGTGACAAAATTAGGTGTTTTCAATTTTGTTGGTGTTTTTCTAGATTTTCTTAAAAAACTGAAATTTGAATTATTTTAATTTTTTCTTTATATACTTTGATCTTAAAGTTTTCTAGTTTTGGCCTACTTATTTGTTTACCTTAATTACCTTAATACCGATTATTGGATTGATCCAATTTAATTTTTTATTTAATGAACTGAAACAAAAAGAAAACGTTCACAATTGTCACATTTCCTTGATATAATTTCCAAAAATCAAAATATAAGGAAAATGTTTTATTTTTAGGTTTACATAGAAATTTCATTTTGCTCTAAAACCTGCAAAGGCTTAAAATTCGTTTAATGTCAAAGTAAAAAAATGGCGATGTGCAACATCGTAAGACTGTGATATGGCCGGACCAAATATTCATAGCAACATTATTAAACTGCTCTTTAGGGAGGGTTAAGAAAAAAATGTTTCAAATGAAACTCATAGCCATTGGCTAGATGAATACAAATCTAAAATTTAGTGTGAGTCAGTAAAGCCGTTTTGAAGAAAATTGAGAAAAACTGAAAATTCACAAGAGTAAAGGGCACTTCGCAGAAGATCAGTTAAGGTAACGATAACGGCTATCAATGAGAATCGAATGGTAAAGTATATATGGAAAGTTTAAAAAAAAAGCCGCGTACCAGTTTTTCAGATAATGAAAAAAAAACTAAAAATGACAAGAGTAAAGTGCCCTTTGCCCTTAACTAATTATGGTGAAATTTATGTGACTGTGAGTATTTATGGAACCCAGTCTAAATACCGAATTTCAGCTTTTCGGTATTTATAGTTGCTGAGAAACCGTTGACTACATACATACACATACATACTACATTCATACATACATAGACATATTTCCAAAAACATGTTTTTCTAACTCAGAGGACTTCAAAACGTCCAGAAATGCCAATATCTCTAATTCCGAAAATCAGCACGATTACAATACTTTCTCTTATATATGAGAAAGTAAAAATGGTGTAATGTCCCATCTATTGCTTTCAAGCTTAAAGCTCGAATTTGTGGATGGATTTAAAGTAATGTTTTAAGATTCCATTTTTAAATTACTTTAATACCTGCCAAAATTCAAAATAATTATATAAGCAAAGCTGGAAAAATATGCATCACAAAAGGGTCAAAATATGTAGGTAATATAAAAGTTGAAAGGTATGCACGTAAATAATATATACTTATTTGCTTCCATATGCAGCATTTTCAACGCTCTTATCTTGGTAGAAATTTATTTCTTCCACAATATTTAGTCATTTTTGTTAGCTATAGATTAATGGGCTAATTTTGGGATAATGCAAAATGGTTTTTTCCACTAAAAATGAAGTGTATCTTAATAGTTTCTTTCTTAATAATAAATAATATTCACAGTTTTTTAGATACTTTTGGTGAGAACTGTTTTATTACATAGATATAATTTGTACCATTTTTGGCAAGATATGTGAATAAAATTATTTTTACAAAGTAGTGTTGAGTCCAAGCTGTAGGTTTACAGAATAAAATTATAAATTTGTAGTAATCTGTTTGGAGTAGCTTATATAGATGAAGCTTCCTGAAAAGTTTTTTTTTAGCTATTATATCATGCACTGTATGAAGTACATACATACCTTAAAACGTCTCAAAATCGCTTTAAAAACTTCAGGAGATACATTTTAAACTTCATGTTTAGTTAAGTTACTTGAAATTCGGTACTACCTTGTAAAGTCCTCTACTGTTTTGTCAGAATTAAACGACAATTCAAGTATCATAATTTTTTTTAAATACTTACCACTCGTTTGAAGATGTCGAAACATTACAATTGTAACAAGTAACTTATAAAATACTTATTTTCTTTCAAAAGTCACCAATTATCATTTAAACTTATCGCTCACTACCTATTATACCTTAAACTTATCAAAACGCCTTATGTCATCATCTTTTTCCTAAGACAGGATGGTAGTATGAGCTAATGCTTGTAAATTGGCATATATTTTTTATAATTGCCATAAGTTCTTTAGAAACTCTTCAGTTGATGTATAATTATGTCAGAACTTATTTTTAAACGTGTTAAGTTTTAAACAAACAGTAGGTAATATTTCATTTACGAATATCTCAGCTGATTACAACTGTTAAAATTTTCTTAAAAACTTCTTAACTTCATCTAGCACCTAAATTAATTTGAAAACTTAATGAAATACCTGTCAAACTTGTTCAACTTCGTTGGAAACGTCAGATCTGGTTTAAAATTACTATCGTTTTCCTTAAAAACCACAATTGTCACGAGTAATTTAGCAAGTTCCCTACTTCACACCAAATATATATATTGTAATGCGAAAAGTAAACAGCGCGAGACGTGTTTACTCGTATCGGACTTAGGCGGCTACCTCAAAAGAATTGCCGCGACGCTTAATTGAATTCTATAAAAAAAGACAGCTCCATGAATACTCCCGGATTATTGTTTAAGAAAAGTAATATTTATGACCTTCTGGACATTTTCTACGTAAACATTATTAAAAGGATAATCGAGTGCTTTTTGGACATCGAGCAAAATACTAGTATATTCGGGAAAACATTATGGGGAGCTATAAAAGTGCACGCGGCGGACGAGAGATTATTAGTAAACGGAAGCCGCGAGAGTAACGAGCGAAATAGCGAAAGCGAGAGCAATTGAAGTGAAATAAATTAACGATTAAGAGTGTGATATAAATTAATTAGTTAAGTGTGTTATACAAATTAGTTTAGTAATAGTGTAAATGAATTAAGTAGTGTCTAGTCTAGTGTACAATTAGTATTAGTGTAAATAAATTAGAAAATATACGTTACAATATCAAACGTCACGGTATCTACAATAACTGTAACTCCTTTAAAAATTTAATCGGTTTACAACAGTTATCAAAACTCAACTCCTTTACTTCTTTCAAAATAATAAAAGTCTTGTAAAAACGGTATAAATAACAATTCACAGGTCATATTTTGCTAAAGGTGACAAGCTTCTTTCAAAATTTCTTAAGAGCATTAAAATTTAAACAAGTAGCTCAGAAAATCTCCAACTTTACAAGCGTCAGACTCTTCACTTGAAACGTTGTTTTCCTTAAGACAATTGCAAGTGCTCTTAGAATTTCAAGCTTTTTATTATTATCATAAGTTTCTTAAAAACTCCCTAACTTATTTAATTATTTCAGACTTGATTTAAAAACATGTGGAGGTATATTTTAAAGAAACAATTGTTACGCTTTTAACATTATCATCAGCAGAGCACAATTGTTATAATTTTCTTAGAAACTACTTAATTTTAATCATCACCAATACTACTAAAAACCATTTTGAGTTGTGAATTGCAGTTCATTATAATTTACATAAATTCTTTAATAAGCTCCTCAACTTTCTATGAAACATCAGATTTGGTTTAAGATGACAACTTCTTTAAACATGGTAAATTCGTTTTAAAAACAATAAACGAGTTTTTTGTTAGGTTACCTACCTTTTTGAAGAATAATTTCGATAATCGAAAAATGTACTTTGATAGAAACCTGTTAAACAAAGTACAGTGTATTTTAAGGTAAAAAAACCCAAAATATGCAAAAATATTAAAGGCATATGCTAAATTGTCTACATATGTAAAATATTATTTCCGGGGCCTATTTATAATTATATTATAATAATTTATAACTTATATTATTTATAATATTTTTATAATTACCTTATGTTGATTACACCAATAATCTAATGATTTGGTATTATTTCTAAAAATCCAGTTTTAGGAAATGGACTTATGTGGACATAATTATTGGAAACTTCTTTCGAAAACGTCAAAATTCAGTAATATCAAATTTGGTGACGTTATTACTAGGATTCAAAATTCAAGATTTGATGCTGGTGTAAGAGCTGTCAAAACGTCCAAATCTACAAATTTCAAACCAACAATATTTGATGATATTATGTCTCAAATTCAAGATTAAAAAACGTTATTGTTGAGTTCACCTATAAAATTTAATTTTGGTGTACGTACTTAAACTTTGCCGTTCTTCAGAGCGTTCAGATTTGAAATAATCCCATTTGGTGACATTAATTCTAGAAATTAAGATTTAAAAAATTGCATCTTGTGACTGGGAACAAATTTAAGATATCATTTTGATGCAAAATGTGAAAATTCAGAATATTGGTGATGTTATTTCTATAACAATTCACGATTTAAGAAACGTTGTCCTTGAAGTGTAAACTTGAGAACTGGTTCATGATTTCATTTTGATTAAGACCTGTCAATATCTCAAAATCTGGTGATAATACTTCTAGATCATACTTTGGTTCAGAATGAATAATCTAAAGTATCATTTTGGGCAAAGTTTGTCTTAAAGTCGTCTTATATCATTCTATTTTTTGAGTTTGAGATATATGAAAAGAATTTTATCCTTTGATCTTAAAGTTGAGAAGAGTTAATTGCTCTTTAGGATTTCTTATCGACTTAAAAGTGTGGAAAAACCATTTATTTAACGCGCTTTATAATAAATTCTAAAATAATACCTTGTGCTATTAGCGCCGCTTTATGACAATACATTTTCCAGCTTGTCGTTTAAATAGTCGATGAACTACACCGGCCAGGTTAGTTAACCTCGCGTAACGTCATACGTCATGCATAACATGTCATTACATTAGAGATATGCAAGTCCATTTAAATTTTCCTCTCCCGTGCTGCCTCTTTTTTCTTGCTGGTTAGAAGTATCACTTGTAAGAGATGCAACGGAATAATAAAATTTAAAATTCATTATTTTTGCACTTTACGGTGTTATGGTGGATTATTTTTGTAATGGAAGTCGTAAAATTTCGAAATTTGCAATTCGTTATTAAAATCAGTTAATGTCCGGTAAAAGGCTTAATGTCGACAAGCGAGATTTCTATCTTGAACACCGCTTTTTAATAACCTTCTTACAACCTTTGTTAGTAGCTCGTTTTTGTTATTTAAGTTTAAATGACATACCGCGAGTGTCACTGAAAGCTCAGTTAACGCTTAACAGTTAACAATTCAATAAGGTACATTATGTAACCGTTTCCGGAGCGTTTATGAGGCTCTATCGAAATCTATCACTAGTGATTTATCGACTGGCCGTCCCGTTTTAGGCCCTCTAGACAAAAACGACGTCATTCGATTGGCAAAAAGTTAATTGAGAAGTGTGTTCATTTCGATATTTTTAGTGGCCATCGTGATTTACGGCGTGGGTGCGTTCCCTTCCAATTACTTTCAAATCGGAAGTGTTGCCGACGCATCTGAATACCTGCAACAAAAATTCAAGCGTTATTGTGAAACAACCATACCAAGAAACCTCAAATATTGTTTATTGAACAAATATTTTAAATTTCATTAGTAGTAAAATATTGCGTTTGTTGCATGCGTTCAACGTATGGTTGTAATAATCGTAATTTTGAACTTTAATACTGAGATTCATACTGAACAATCAACTAAGAGAGGGAGAGGCGATTAGATCGTCTATGATAGGCACTGTCGGAGAATGTGAGGTGTCAGAAGATGTCAATGGAACAAAATACGGATTTGAAGTGGCAAAATAGTAGTAATGATACATATGCGATACATACCAAATAAACGACTAGTGTGGGGCGCAAATATTATCAACCCTCAAATTTGTAAAAAGATAGAAGCCCGTATGCCAAGCACGCGAAACAACTAAAATGCGTGAGTAAACTTCCAGCGGGAATTCCTCATACCTATAGGGCGGGTGGTGTAGTGAACCCTTACAATAATTTTTTACGAAATATTAGCGCTTATCGACCAATCGAATCTTGCATACCCTTTTGGCTTTCATTAAATAATCATGTAATTAAGTTTATTCTTATTGATAGGCTCTCTTGCACGCTGATTAATTTTTTCATGCGAAACTGCTAGAATAATCTATGCAGCATATAATTTGACTTCGTCATGTACACACTACAGTATCTGGACCAGGTTATATTAAGCCAGGGGAATTTCTTACCCTCACACGATGCCCTGCCGTGGTGCACTCCTGTTTCTACTCCAGTCTCACATAAGCTCTGCTTCGAATTAATTCATTTTTCGTACTTTATTTATAACTTTGTGTTCCTTGTGTACCTTTGGTTCTATTTGTCGATTAGTTCGTATTTCCCTGGCGTGTTAAATCTCTCTGTCGCTCTCCCTTAATTATTAATATTTTTATTATTTTATTATTAAGTGAGTAATATTAAATATTAAGTAACACTTCTATTATCGTAGATAATAGTTTTAATTTCCCCTGTAAATATTATTAATATTGGATCGCTTACCCCCCCTTTTTTTTATACAGGGAAAACTCGTTTATGGAGGACTAATGAGATGAATATTGTCATTTATTGAGATTAAATAATCAATCAGAAACAGCAATATCCACCGCATTAGACACTGTGGGGGTCCACGTTCGGTTACCCACTAAAAGATAAATTTGACGAACCTTCAGGGAAATTATTTAAAAATGTTTTTTTTTTCTGGTAACTTGATATTTGGTAACCACATTAACATTAGTTTATTTATTGTTATTAAAATTATTATTATCTCGAGTAGGTGGTGGTTATTGAAATTGGTGACAAAACAGATTAAGATGTCTAAAAAATTCTATTTTCTTTTATATTCTTTGACCCTATTTGACTATTTAAAAGATCTTATAAAGATTAAAGAGATAATGTTAGTAGTTAATTTGAAATTTAATTTTTTTACTGCATTGCAATTCGTTAGTACTTATTGTGATAATATGTGATGTGCAATACATAATTAACAGTAAATTATTATTAAAGTAATATACCATATTAGTTAATAATTAATAATATATAATAAATTAAATTATATTCAACTACTAAACAGTAGATTAGCTCTACTAGACCTCGCCTCTGTGCAAATGTATACTGTAACGTTTATTTCTAATTTATTATTTACACTGTTCTTAATTATACACTACACACTACTTAATTTATTTACACTATTACTAAACTAATTAATTTATATAACACACTTAACTTTAATTTATTTGTACAATTCGCTTGTCCGTTTTTCGCCTTGTTTATTCACTCGCGGCTTCATGTCTAATCTCATCTCTCCGACCGCAAGCCCGCTTATATACACCTCAATTGTATTCGCGATGGTTCCTGAAATAACTCGAACCTTCTTTTTTATTTAGAAACGTCCAGAAGGTAATAAATCATTCTTCCTTAATAAGATGTTGCCGAGACTCAATTAAGCGTTGCGGCGATCCTTTGAGGAAAGCCGCCGTCCGATAAGGGTAAACACATTTCGCGCTGTTGTTTACATTTCGCGTTACAATACTTAGTACCTACTCGATATTAAAATACATCGAATTTCAAATATTTTGAATAACTCGAATTTCTTCCCAAAATTATCGGATAAAGTAAGTTTTAATACAATTTTTCATTAGAAACCATATATAAAACTTTACCCGAATCATCGCTTGGGAAAGCAGTTTTCAAATAGTCGACACTCGGCCAAGAAAAGGATAAACTTATTTGGTTTTAACATGCAGACGGACTTCTCTCCCACACTTGTCCCACCGCCTGGTTTACTTACTATAGGAGAAAGTCATCGCTCATTTTTACCAAGATACAAATCGCTCAGATCGAACAGTCGCGACATCGATAATGTCTATTGCGATATTGTGGTGAATAGATATTTCTCAAACAACTGGATATAACAAGGAACGATTAATCTTTGAATATTAAAATTTTATTTTAGTCAATTAAGCAACATCTACAAAATATAATTTTAGCCGTTTTAGATTCGAGAAGTATGAATTCATGTTAACAATTGAAATAGCCCTGACACACAAAAATTAAATCTTCTTTTTTCTAGTAAAAATATTTTTTAAATACGTACAAGTTAACCACAATTCAAAAAAAAAAATAAAAATTAAATGTGTTATAAAATTATTAGTGAATATTGATAAAATCAACAATTTTAAAAATTTTCAATATTTTTCGATTTTTCTGGATTGTAAAATTATTGTGCAAAATCTAATAAACCGATCGAATCTAAATTTACATGGTTCTTTTACTATAGCGTCAAGGTTTTTTTACCTGTGATATGGGTGTCCTAACTACATTTTAAAGTGCCTAAAATAATAAATTAAAAAACCACTTTTTTGGGCAGGTTTTTTTTGGGTTTATTGCTATTTTGCAAAACCGTTAATAAATGTTTAAATTTCTAACCTATGCCATATTATGTAGAAAGCGATTCTGCAACTCTTTGCTCTGTTCAACTTTCTTCTAAATTCAATACGTAAAAAGTTAGAAGCAGAAAAAGTCGGGAAAAACGCGTTTTTTCCATTTTTTTTTAAATTGTTGCATTTTACACAATGTTCCCGACCTCTGCGCTTTGGAGGATAAGTCAATCCTTATTCTAGACATTATTCCCGAGGTGTTCGTGCAAAAACATTGCGATTACCCTTTACATCCCCGTCAAAACAGATATAGGTCCTGGACTAATACTGAGAGCAACACGATATAGATTTAACGTAGGAGCAATATTGGATAAGGGCGAAGGGCAGACTGCATTCGGATGTGTGAGAGTACTTTTGTATCGTTTTGAAAATTAAGTTTGGTATTCGTCCCCGGCATTATTCAATATATATTCAGACCAAATATTTAAAAAAGCACTACAAGATCAACCATATGGAATTAAAATAAATGGAGAAATGCTAAAAGTGCTAAAATATGCGGATGATAGAGTAATTTTATCAGACAGCGCCGAAGATCATGCAGAATCATGCATTACAGATCATGCTGGATCGTATCCACGAGGTTGGGGAAGAAATGGGTATCAAAATTAACGTCAATAAAACAAAATTTCTAATCTGCAGCCGTAACCCACACCCGGGTGCTAGACTCCAATTAAACAGTATTCCAATTGAAAGGGTTCACAAATTCTTGTATTTGGGGACCATTATAACGGACCAACTAGACCCAGACATAGAAATTAAACGCAGAATATCAATTACGAAAACAACTTTTACAAGAATGAGAACATTTCTATGTAATGACCACCTTAACTTAGAATTAAGACAAAGAATGGCTAAGTGTTATGTTTGGTCGGTTCTGTTGTATGGAGTGGAGGCATGGACCCTGAAATTGTCAACAATGAATCGCATAGAAGCACTAGAAATGTGGATACATAGACGAATGCTTAGAATACCTTGGACAGCACGCATAACCAACGAAGGAGTACTAAGGAGAATCAATAAAGATAGTTAATTACTAAGGACTGTCAAACATAGGAAAATGTCTTATCTGGGTCATGTGTTAAGAGGAAGTCGTTATAGGATCCTAAAACTGATTATATGTGGAAAAATTGAAGGTAGAAGAGGTGTCGGAAGAAAGCAAGTTTCCTGGCTAAAAAATATTAGAGATTGGACCGGTATTCGAAATGCAGGACAACTCATACACATGGCAGAAGACCGTGAAGCCTTCGCTATGATGATCACGAACGTCGGATGATACTGACAGGGCACATGAAGAAGAAGAAGATTCGTCAAGTTCTGCAAAAACGTAGCATACCATTGAACGTAGAATTAATTCACGTTTGTCGCAACAATTTTTGTGTCGTTTGAACTAAAGCGCCTCGCACACGTGTCCCCGCACCGTACATCCTTAATGCCCTATAATAATACCCGGTAAGTGCATAGGGTTATCTATGAATTTAAATAAAAGTCCATCATCGTGATCGCCGTCGCCGGATCGTTCGTTGTTTTCGAAACGGAAACGCGCCAGGTTAAGAAGCACGTCGGTATATATCTTCACTTCCGTCAAGTTATCAAACCTGAATACTAATTCGCGGCGATACAGAGAGTCCGACTTTTTTACGACTGCTGCTTTTTATTTGGTAGCGATATTAAAATGTCGGGGAGGGCCGTGAATCGGACGTAATTTATGTTATTTTACATGCGGATTTACGTAGTTCCGCGTGCGCCGCAGCCGACGACGTCGTTATGCGATCGTTAAGATCGGATTATTATCGAACGGTCGTATAAACGCGCGCAACTTTCTGGACGCGCCATAACAATTGTAATCGGTAATTAATTACCGATAATTACCGATAATTAAATTTTTATCATACAATCAAACACGACTACTGGGGCCGTTCAATGACGAAACGACGACTCATTTGTTTCACCATCACCATCATCAGCACCTACAGACCTTCAGCTTATGGTTATTTTCAGTATTTGTATCGTCTGCCAAAATAACCCATGGAGTAATAAAATCTCATTATAAATGCAAAACCCATACAAGGTGGCAACCTCAAAATTTTTGGGAGTTTTATAATGTGTTACACGCTAAACTTTCGAATTTTAGCAGAAAGTGAACGACCTTCAAAATTGTTTTCAGAAGAATCTAACATTTCAACAAAATTTTCCACTATGAAAACTTCCAATTTCAAAACAAAACTTCCAATTTGGCCATTAAATTACAATTAATTACAACTCTTCTACGTTTCTACGTAGAAAAGTTTTCTACGTTTCCTACGTTTCCATGCCACAAAAATTGACATTTAAGAACAAAGTCTGAGAAATAATTATTACTGTTCCTTTGTGATTGTAAATTCTATATGTCCAATGCTGATAAAATTACTTAAACACATGAACTGTTTCTTCTTCTTCATGTGCCCTGTCAGTATCATCCGACGTTGGCGATCATCATAGCGAAGGCTTCACGGTCTTCTGCCATGTGTAGGAGTTGTTCTGCATTTCGGATACCGGTCCAATCTCTAATATTTTTTAGCCAGGAAACTTGCTTTCTTCCGACACCTCTTCTACCTTCAATTTTTCCACACATAATCAGTTTTAGGATCCTATAGCGACTTCCTCTTAACACATGACCCAGATAAGACATTTTCCTATGTTTGACAGTCCTTAGTAATTCCCAATCTTTATTGATTCTCCTTAGTACTTCTTCGTTGTTTATGCGTGCTGTCCAAGGTATTCTAAGCATTCGTCTATGTATCCACATCTCTAGTGCTTCTATGCGATTCATTGTTGACAATTTCAGGGTCTATGCCTCCACTCCATACAACAGAACCGACCAAACATAACACTTAGCCATTATTTGTCTTAATTCTAAGTTAAGGTGGTCGTTACATAGAAATGTTCTCATTCTTGTAAAAGTTGTTTTCGTCATTGATATTCTGCGTTTAATTTCTATGTCTGGGTCTAGTTGGTCCGTTATAATGGTCCCCAAATACAAGAATTTGTGAACCCTTCCAATTGGAATACTGTTTAAGCGAACTGAATGAACTTAGTTTAGCGAGTCCAAAATACTAACTATGCGATCAAGTGTAGTCATAGTAAAACGATGTAATGAGAAAAAAGTATGGTGAAAGTGAGACCAAACTATGGAATAGTTTGTTTCATAAGAATCTATCCTTTCAACACAATTTTCCACTTTAAAAACTTCCAATTTCCAAATTCCAATTCCAAAACAAAAATTACAATTTCAGTATTAAATTATTTCCAACCCTTCTACGTTTCCACTTAAAAGAGTTTTGTTAGGTTTTCTACGTTTCTCCGGAATACTGAAACTATATAATAGTTTGTTTCGTATGAATCTAACCTTTTAACAAAATTGTCGACTCTGAAATCTTCCAATTATCAAATTCCAATTCCAAAACAAAAGTTACAATTTCAGTATTAAATTAATTACAACTTTTCTACGTTTCTACGTAGAAAAGTTTTCTACGTTTTCTACGTTTCCATACCACAAAACTTGACATTTAAGAACACAACATCAGAAATAATTATCACAAGAAGCAGGTAAACGATAAAATCATACCCCAACTGGGCATATATCTAGGCAGGTACTCAATTCTATAGTGCCCATCTCGGCATAGGGTGATCCTTGCCCCCTTGCGTTTCCAACGTACTTTCGAGCGCATCACATGACGTTCACTCGTATATGGTGTGCTGCGTATACTCGGTTTCTCAAATACTATGAATTTTGCGTAACAGTCAAGTACCATTATTTTCGACAATACCGTATTATCAAGAAGGTACCTCTCTAGATTAATGCCGAGTTATTGAGAGATTATTGTAGTGAGTACCTGTTCGATCCGTTGTGCCGAGATGGGTATATTAGAAATGGACCGACAAGGTGTCGTAAAATTGACCTCAAGACCTCAATAAAATGTGCCGAGATGGGATACACCCATAATTATTACTGCTCCTTTACGATTGGAACTTCTATTTGTTCAATCCTGATAGATTCACCGATATACACAAACTGTTTAGCGAGTTTAAAATACTAACTATGCAATCAAGTGAAGTCATAGTAAAACAATGTAATGAGAAAAAAGTATGGTGAAAATGAGACCAAACTGTAAAAAAGAAAAGGTCGCCTTTATATATTTTCATAATATTTTTCTTATTTTAATATTGATATTGTTTAAGAAACTAAAAGTGTAATTATATTACAAAATTATGATGTAATTGCTACGTCGATCCCCATCGATAATAATCATAATTTTGTCGTTTGAATCAATCACGGTTATTTTAAATCAGATCACAAATTACCTCTAAATCAACAAAACAATCAAAACATAATGCTGCACACAGACATTACCCTAATATTACTTCAATGTAGCTCCAACCATGTCGCGTTTCATTTCTGACTAATTCTTGACAATTTTTGTCGTTCCTTCCATTTTCATGACGTCGCTATGAATCATCCGACATCTTGGAAACATACCTTTCTTTCTTATGCTAGTCCATATTGTTCTTCCAATATTTTGTTCGGTTTAAACTTATCAAGATTAAGATTTAAGAGGTAAGATTAACTTTTTAAATTTAAACTTTTAAGATATTTTAAGTAACTGTGAAAATTGCTGCAAACACGCCTTATATGCATTAATACACTAGCAAAATGGGACTGTTTAAAGTTTTAATAACAATTATGTCAGAATTAACTTCCATCTACATTGTTAATGGCGCATTAATTTTATTAACCTTCCTTAATTGTGTTAATTACAGCCTGAACACAAAGTAGGCGCGTGTGTTAACAAATGTGTAATTTTTGCTTACCTTCCAATAGCCAATCGCCCTTTGCTCAAGCACGTGTCCACTGTGTAGACGTGTCCTGGTAAGTCACAGAGTTTAAAAATAATGGCTATTCACGTCCAATCCGATCAGTTTTTACCACACAATTATCAAGTTTCAGGCGAACTTAGCGGCTTATATAAATTTATTTGTAGAATTATCATCTCAACTCCTTCTATGGGCTAAATCTGAAATAAATCAAAGGTATTATTCATACCGAACATGAATAATGGATCTTGAAATATTAATAACCATCGCATATCAACACCTAACCAATTAGTAAAAGATAGCATCGCTAATTGAAGATGCATGCACTAACCTCCATTAAAATTTATAAACGAGACGCACATTTACATTTACATAAATTCGGCGACGCTTGCATACGAACGGAATAAAAATGAATCTTTTTCATTATAGTCTCTGCTATAAATCATCTGAGGAGAACTGTTTATCCTTTAAAGACGTACCGATATTTAAATGGCGCCTCGTACCAAACGAAGAATTTACGTAAGCGTATGCAGACCGACGCGTTAAATACCAAAGGCTTAAATATTAATCACCTTTGAATTAAGTGGAGTTTTACTTCGCAACTTACACGGAGGCAACGACGTGCGTAGCCATTAGCTCCTCGAGTACGCATTTACATTTTGACATCAGTGTGATATATGCATTAGTTTAAAAATGTTTACATCAAAAAATTTGTTAAGAAACTTAAATCTCTTGTTTATCCCAAAATTCTAAATTGCTACAAAATGCTCTCTCAGTTCGTACATTTCTAAAGAACCGTCTGAACGAACATAAAATTGAATCTTGTGTTTATCCCAAAATGCTCTTTCTTAGTTCATACTCTTCTACAGAACTGTCTTAAAGAGCATAAAGCTCAATTTCGTGCAAAGGAGCATTTCAATCACATGATCACTAAAATATACTTAAAATACGTACAATAGTATAACCGTGGCCATTCTGTGGAGATTATTTTATGCTCATTTCATTTGATTACATTTATTGTATCTATGCAATTAGTTGAAGGAAGAAAATGTTAATGAGGCGAGTGGCGTACTGGACTAGCTAAATTGATTTTTCGCATTTATCTACTAAAACAGAAATGGATTTATTAGAGCCGTTTGTAAGTATGTAATTTAAGTTGTAACATCGTATTTAATTACAAAACTATTCTTCGATAATGGTTCGTTGTTTACCGGGATAATGTTAACAACTAATCTAATTAGTGTTGTAAGTGCAATTGTATTACATTTGATGTTACCTCATGCCACATAGGCTGATTGGTACGTGTCACTATAATATATCACTATAATAAAACTATAGTGAGAGATTGGAGGGTAGGCGTGAAACAGTATGCCTGCCCCAACCATCATCAAGATTATCGCGTATACGTGCTTCATAAACAAAAAAGATTACTTCAGATAGAAAACATGTTAAAGTTAAACTTATCATCTCGTCAGACAGATAATTACAGTACATATATGCAGACATACCGACTTTTCCACAACTTAATTTAACTGCATATTTCGTAAACAACTACTTTTTTTGGTTATTAAAGGATTACGCATTCATTTTTCCAAATATATTGTAAAGTTTATTTCTAATTTATTTACACTGATTTAATTATACACTACACACTACCTAATTTATTTTAACTATTTCCTTACTAATTAACTTGTCTAACACACTTAACTTTTTAATTTATTCGTACAATTCGCTTGTCCGTTTTTCGCACTGTTTACTCTTTCGCGGCTTCACGTCTAATCTCCTCTCTCCGACCGCAAGCCCGCTTATATACATATCTCAATTGTATTCGCGATGATTCCTGAAATAACTCCATCCTTCCTTTCGCTAATAATATTTATCTAGAAACGTCCAGAAGGTAATAAATCATTCTTGCTTAATAAGATGTTGCCGGGACGTTGGGGACGGTTTTTTTATTGCTCAATTAAGCGTAGCGGCGCTCCTTTGAGGTATGCCGCCGTTCGATAGGAGTAAACACATTTCGCGCTGCTGTTTACATTTCGCGTTACAATATAATACAATCCAAGAGTGTATAATCAAAATGGAATCAAAGCGTGCTTGACCACATATTTAGTTGGTTAAAGAAACATTGCTGACAGAATTTGATAAACATTATTACAATATTGGCAACGCCGCTGATATGAGTATTATGGTGGCGACCCTGTGCGAACCGTATTTCCTTGCTACGCTACACCTATTTATTTCTAACCACTATGACATTATTCAGTGATTTGTTTCTTGATAATTAGTAAATTTCGAAATTTATACATTTTATAATTGATTTTGAAATTAGTGAGTGAATATAGTTACACAAATTTGAGCTAATCCCGTCTGTGTGTTAAAAGTTACGCGAATTGAATTAAACATTTTTTTAATTGTGCGTATTAACAAATATTTAATGCAGTGTTATTAATAACTTTTATTAACATTCAATATGTAAACAAATAACTAATAACAATAATAGTATTAACGTCATTGCAGCTAGTGTAATGCAGACAAGATTTCTGTTGTAAATTGTTGTTATTATTGATATGAGAAGAAACAAGTATGCAAATGTGTATAAAAATATGGACATTTTGAGGTATAACGTGATAACTTATAAACAAACCACACATCAGTGTCATTTGGTAGGTAAGGTATATTAGGCTCAAATGGACCACATGGTACATTTGATGTGCTATCTGCTTTCTCAACAAATGTTTGAAGGTCCGAGCAAGCTTGAGCTTCGTTGTTTATTGCTATTACTTTATCTCTGTCTTCATTGTCTTAAGTGATGTGTCTAGTTAGCACTGAAGTGAAGTTGGTTATTTTTGCATTTTCATTGAAGCAGCCAACTGAAGCATCTCTTTGTTTTACTTGAAGACCAGCTTCCAGTCTTCCTCTTTCGCCTTCTTCAAATGACTCCCAATGTAGCTGTCAACACACAAAGTGTACTCGTTTAGTTTTCGTGTAGCAATTTGTATTAGTCCACAATTGATCAAACATATTTTTAAAAGTTAGGATATCCTTAGTTGTCGAATTTGTGGTGTAAAAGCAGTTCTGACAGCAGTTGCTTCTGATCGAATTTCTTCTTTGTTCAGTCAACAGTTTGTGCTTTACAGGTTTACTTGTATAGCCACTACTATCTAACATCATGCTAGTTGATAACAGGTCATATGCAAAAATGTATTTCATGGTTTCTCCTCTTATTTAAGCTGATTCCATAATTGGAACTATTGTTTTGCTGCCCATTGTCTTGTCTTTGTGATAACATCAGAATTGCAAAACGCTTATTCAAAATTGTTCATATCCACGTTGTCCATGTTCTTTCACACTTTTTACAACTGGAAAGCGTCTTCCCTAAGTACACATTTGTTGTTGATAAAATTATGAAGCTGTATTTGGTTGGATGCAACATATGGATTAACTTTGTTCTTTATTAATATTCAAAGGGTATATTTAAGCATATGGACATATTGGCACTGAAGTTTCCTGGCAATTCATGATGTGTTACGTCTCTGTAACCTGTACTATCATAAACCAAAAGAAAACACCAAGTCTTCACCACCAATTTAGGTGCTGAATTTAGGTTCCAAATTTAGGACCAATTTAGGTAGGTAAATTGGTGGTGAAGAGTTGGTGTTTTCTTTTGGTTTAACTACCATGGCCACATTCGAAACGCTGGACAACCTTCGGTCTCCGTACTATCATCACCTAGTATTCTCGAAAACACTTGCTTATTCTTAGCACTTGTGATACACAGACTCCCATTCCGTCACGTGCATTTGTTGTTGCCCTGTTTATCCTATTATCCCCTTAGATTCTATGTAGATTCCTCTTACATTTCCCTTTGATTCCTATTCAATCTGATTGAACCTGATTCAATCTCATATTGAATTGAATCCTATTCTTCTCAGATTGCACTACATATGAGAAAATTTTCATGAGTAGTACAAGTACATTGAAAAAGTCAATATGTATTTTTTAAATTCTTTTTCTCTCGGGTTTTGATTCAAATTTGAACTAAGGGGCAAATATTACAATGAATACAAATAAAACACAGAATACAATTGTTTTTGAGAAGACGTTTCGATTTAATAGTGAAATAAGGGTAGGTACTTCATTCTTGAGTCAGTGTCTTATTTTTTGAACTCCCCTGTAGATCATCAACTCTTTCTGAAATTTTCTTATTGCACTACATGTTTCAAAGCATGCAGACTTTTTGGGAACTATACCTATAGAAGCAACAGCTAAGTCCAATAAATTTCTTACTAGATTTTCTTAGTTAAGGCGATTTTGAATCCGGTGCTAGTTTAATTCTTCCAAAGTGGTGTTAATTCAATTCATTATAGCAGGTGTATTTGGGGCTTTTGCCTATGGAAGACGTGTTTTGATGACAAATAGTAGGAATATTACAAATTAAACCAAAACACGTGGCTTATATAGTAAAAATGGTGAAAGTGACGACTTTTTTAAAATTTTTGAGTTATTTTCGACATCGGCCATCTCGAACCTGTAGATGTATGTATTTCATGATTAAAAGAGGTGCTGATACCACATATCTTATACCATTCCAAAAATTGCTATTACACAACATAAAACCAGTCATTGAAAAAGTATCTGTAGTGAACTAAGTAGGAATATATGGGGAGATGGATGTAAAATTCCATCTAAGTATATTAAAAACTAAAGAGGAAGGTGTTCCATCAGTGTGTTATTGTTACAAGTGGCCCAAAGACACTGAACCTGATGAAAAAATCCGTGTAGCTCAGTGAGCTATGGAGAGATCACTGCTATATCTTTAAGAGACAAGATATCCAATACAGTAATAAAACAGCATACAGGAACAACAGATGCTATATATTTGCTTAAAAATCTTAAATGGGACTGCGCTGGGTATATTGCCAGAAGAACGGACGATAGATGGACCAAGCGAGTAGGTACTAGAATGGTGGCCCAAGACAGGATGCTCTCAGAAGCAGGTAAGATAGCCAGGCGACTTGAAGAGATTTAAAGAAAATTGGATCCAAGTGGCACAGTACCGAGAAGGGTGGAAAGATTTGAAGGAGGTCTACGTCCAGCAGTGGACACTTCAGGTTGGTTGATGATGATGATGATATTGATGATATTATACACACAAAAAATATAATGTTTCCAATAAGCAGAGACAAGAAAAAGGTAAATCACTGTTTCTTTCTTCTCCTCAGAAATTCTATTATGAGTTGTAAAACACTAATAAATATCCCCTTGACCACTAGGGAACTAATATGGATGGAACAGTCAAAAATATAAATTTTCAACGTGCTCCAGGTCCAGACAAAATTCGAAGTAGCCTCAGTTGAAGCATTTTTCCAAGTGTATTCCTCGATCTAGTCAATGAATTACCTTTAAAACAATCCTTTCCAAGGGATTGGAAAGTCGTCAGAGTATATCTATGTACTCTGAGTACAGGTATGTACTATGAGTACATCTATATACTATGAGTACATGTATGGAAAAGTAAGGATATCGAATGGCCATCTATCTATAGGCCATTATGTTTACTAAGTTCTTTAGGTAAACCATATGAAAGAATTATCAAGGAACACATTGACGAATATTTGGAAGAAACAAAAAGGGATTGCCAGATTTACAGTTTGGCTTAAGAAAAGAGAAATCTATTGTCTCTACTTTGCAGTTTGTTGGCGAACCTAAGATACCTAGCTAATGAGAATAAGGTAATTGATAAGGTAATCAGATGAACGTTACCTACCTTAACCTAAGTGGGAGTACAATTTTCATATTCGACCAAGTCGCAAATACCCATACATTTTCAAAATATCATTTAATACTTTCATCGCTCTTTAATCTGCGAATACCAATAATCGACGAGAAGTTTGACGATTATCCTCGGAAAAATCGAACCTGTTAACTGGTTTAAAGGTAAGCGATGAATAATCTTGAGGAGTGTCTCAGTACTAGCTCGTCGGAGCGCTATTTCATCTGTCTTAACGCGACTAGAGATAGAATCTATCCATTCCAAAAAAGTCCACCGATAAAGACGTCCACCTAGAGTGACATCATCTGGAAAACAAGAGGACGTCTAACAATTACAATTTGATAATGAGATAAAAAGTAAGTGGTGCCATAAAAGAGTCATAAAATAAAACAACCTCACGACTTAGATAAAATACATATGGTGTGTGTATTATGTACGTATACATGGGTATGTATGTATATGTATATTTTTTTCCAAACCGCCCGAAGTCATATATGACATGTGTACAAGCCGCTTCTACCGTAAACATGTCCATTTTATTGTTTTTCATTTTGTAAGGCGAGAACGTTATACAAAAAAAGGCAGGCGTTGCATAAGACAAGTGACTATTCTCGCCTACTGCGATCGTTAATAACATTAGCAAACAGAGTAGGATGATCTTCTTAGTCCTCTCTCTTGCTCCGTTCCGTGACTCAGTTGCTATTATTCTATAAATTTCAAACCGTAGCCATTAGCGACAGGCATATGCCACACTTACAGCGAAAGAGCGAGACGGACAAAGTGAAAAAGTCTAATCGACGCCGAGGAAGTGGAAGAAGAAACAGAAGAGGCGTTGAGAGGAACTGTTAACTACACCACTGGGAGGAAAAACTGTTGGGATGTTGATGATTCATTCGTGGTGAATGGTTATTGAATAATTAGACGGTAGGTAATTAATAAAAGGTGTATTTTAATTTGTTCGATTTCGATTTTTTTCCTCGGCGCAAATATATGGTAATGTGCGTGTGTGTTTGCCAACATTGATCATAATAATCGATATCGTCGATTTATGAAATCGGCCGACGTTCTTCATTCATGCGCCTCGGATAATTTATGTACATGTAAAACGCCAGATCGTTCGAGGTTTCTGATTAATTTGAATAATTTTCGATTAGACACTCGAACCACCTGTTATTATTTGTTTTAAATTTTGGTGAAATATGGGAAAAATATTTAAAACGAATTTTCCCAAAAACAAATCGTTCCTAGCAAAAATTTCCACAATACATGATGACGTACAAGGGAATTCAAAATAGAGAACTGTTATTTTGTAAAAAAACGACACCTACGTTGTTCCTACTTAAAATAGGTGGGTATTGAATGTTGTTGTTACTCTTTAATTTTCTCTGGAATATTTTTAATGACACTTTTACATATACATATATTTTTTAATGACCCATAGTAAAACATTAACATTATGGCGACTTCCATAATTTGCAACCAAAGTTGCTTCAAGTTCCTAAATTTTCATATCCGCCTTCCACTCACAAGCATTTTGAGATTCATTTTAAGATCTCTCATTTCTTGACATTTCATAAGAATGTACCGAGACGTTGGCATAACCATATCGTATGGTTTCGTCAAAATGGCCATTATTTTGGAAAATCTAGGAAAGAGTGATATTGTAACGCGAAATGTAAACAACCAGCGTAAGCCTTCTGCTTATTGGACGGCGGCCTGCCTCAAAGGAAGGCCTCCGCTAATTGAATCCTATAAAAAAAGACAGTTTCACTGTCTCTGGGTGTTTCGAGAATAAACATTATTAGAAAAGAATACACCAGAAGGCTCCCGATTAAAATTGAGATATGTATATAATAACGGGCTTGCGGTCGGAGAGAGGAGATTAGACGTGAAGCAGCGAGTGAATAAACAGTGCGAAAAACGGACAAGCGAATCCTAGAAATAAATTAAAAAGTTACGTGTGTTATATAAATTAATTAGTTCAGTAATAGTCTAAATAAATTAAGTACAGTGTGTAGTGTATAATAAGGACAGTGTAAATAAATAAGAAATAAACGTTACAATATATAAAAAACAAATTTTTGAGAATAAAAGGGATGCTATTAGCTGCCATTCTCTAAAAATATGACGTACATTATAATTTCCCCCCTTTTTCTGAATTGCTCTGTACATCATTTAGGATGGAACATGAATCTCTGGATGTATGTTTCATGAAATGTGGAGAGTTTTGGTACGAATGATTGATTAGGTGAAATTATAACCCAATATACCGAATGAGACTAAGAAAGCACTTTTTCACTTAAAAATTCTAAAATCCTCAGTTTAAAATACACCGTCGTAAAACAATGAACAATTTAATGGTCAACGCCACTGTGAGGCTGTACCACAAAGAGAAACTTTGTTTCTTTTCACCCTTGTTACAATAATGACAATTGTGTGATTTGATACGATAAACAAGTACGTAAACTTTAAAGGAAATCATAAAAAGATCCAATTAACTTTTTTCTTAATAACATTATATTATTAATTGCTTCATAGAAAGAAAAGAAACGGAAATGCACGTTAACATTAATTTATCGGGAGTAGAGGTGTAGGTAAACCGCGAATGACGCTACATTAGTTTTAATAATTACCAGTTGATTGCTTTCACTGCAAACCTCATTAACAAGACTAAATATTTAATTAACGATACTCGGTTACAATGAAACGTTAACTACAATGTAAGTGTTTCAATTTTTTTATTGAAGATATTTTTGTTCCCGGTTGCTCTATGCTCTAGCTAATTAAATTTTAACCATGAATTTTTAGTAGAATATACGTATATGTATACCCATTTCATAAGCGATCTAAGACAGACAAAAGACCTCTATGACTGTAGTACAGCTAATCAATGTAATGATCCATTTGACGATGAATTGCTGACCCACAACAAGAGAGCGGGAGTGCACGAGTTGCTGACGGCTGCTGTAGAAATCCGTTAATCCTTTAATAAGAAGTTTTTGACCAGGAAAGCTACGTAATATTGTATAGTCGTTTATTTTCATGACGAATTCATTGTTATAGGTGTAATATTTTCAACCATTTTACCGTCACACTTTTTCTACTATTAGAACTGACAGAAAATTCTCAGCTAGACAGCTACTGTAGAAGTTCATTAATCCTTTAGTGAGTAGGTCTTGATAAGGAAATTTTGCAATCATTTATTTGTATTACTTGAATGCATGAAATATTTTTAACCATTTTACCGTCACACTTTTTCCACTTTTAAAACTGACAGAACGGTATAACATCTGATTCTGTCAAGTCTTCAGTCAGTATCCACTGTAATATAAATCCTAAGTAGAGTACCTACAACTTACTTCAATTTCCAAAAAGTGACAGGATAATCAAATTTCTGATTTAAATTTAACTAATCGTTAATCTCTTGACCGTATCAAGAGGGCTGGGTAATCTGGTAATAGTAAAGCTTGTGATAACGAAGATATCTTACTTGGATAGTCAGATATAGTATTTCTTTTATTGTGAAAACGATAAATTTATAAATTCTGGATTGCTTTGAAGAGCCAGAATTGTGTTTGAATGGTTATACTTATACTGTTCATAATACAGCGCATATAGGTATGGTACACCCCATTTTGTAAATAATAACTGTCATGGTTATTTTGTTGTAAAAGTACTATATATTGTTACAAACATTTTTTTTTAAATATTTTCTTGTGACTTCCTCGAAGCGTATAAGTGGAGACAAATCTCAAATTTGAGAATAAGAAAAACAAGTACACAAAGAAATAAATAGTAAATGATTCTTGTACCAATTAAAGTGAAAAAAAGGTTATACATCATATAACATTTTGCCTCTTATTTTAATTTAATTTTGGTTTTGGTAATTTTGGTAATAAAGGTTGTTCAACTTCGACCCCTTATGTTTATAAATAGAAATTTGGCAAATTTAACACCAATAAAAAATGTCAGCTTTAAAATGTCCTAGAGTAACTTTGTTTAACAGCGTGTTACATTACAACTCATTCAATTACTCAGATATATATCTAAGTTTCATACCGATGATCTTATTTATTGTTAAGGTATTTTAAAAAATACTTTTCTGGCTCCATTTTGGAGGTCTAAATTATAAAAAATTGACATTTTCACCACGATTTCATAAAATATGTTTTGCTAGTCATTTTGGTTGACGCCATAATGGTCAAATTGCATTAAATGTCTAAGGTGCTTTTATAAACAAATAGATTTTCTCGTTGACAAATAAACAATTTTGAAGAAATTTTCATTATAACTTTAAGGTTGGGGCGGCGGTGGTCGTGTGGTTTAAGGCGCTGGCTTTGAGTCCGGCGGTCACTGTCGTCGTGGGTTCGAATCCCACGTAATCCATGGATGTTGTGATTGTTGCGGGAAGTGTGTAAAATGTATCCAAAATCCCGTTCCTATTCACGCCGGTAACCAGGCCGGATAGGATCGGATATCCTGTAGGAGGGCGGGACTAGGATACACACACCCTGAGTCGGTAGAGCACGGAGTGGATCAATTGGGATGAGAGCCTTAGGGGGGTACAACCGTGCTCGAGGACCGTGGTTCGGAGCCCACGTTAAGCTGTAGGTCCCGTCCAGTTTAGCCTTGCAGCAAAAAGGAGACGTTAACTACAATTCACACACACACAAACTTTAAGGTTATATATTTTTTTGATAATTGCAAGGATATCACAGCGTTTTACTTGAAATAGTAATTATTTTAAAATTTTAAAAAGTCACAGTATTTTGTCGTTATTCAAAATCAACCAATTTGCATCAAAAACGTCTCAAATTAACCGTTGTCTTGTTACCAATACACTAAAAAAACGATATTTCTATTGAGAACGTTTTTAGAGCTACTTTAAAAAACATTTTCATGACTTTTGCACATTTAAATGATGATTTAAAAGTGTTGTCGGGTTTTGAAATGAGATCAAATTCAAAGGTATGTTCCTGATTGGTACATCTACACATTAAACTCGTTTTCGGACAATTCATCCAATGTAAAATTCCATCTAGTACCAAAAAATAATATAAATGCCCACAGCATCTCTCCATTTCGAAACAAATGTTACTAAGAATAAATTAACAATAGTGAAAAAATAGTTAAAAAAAGTGATGGACTGTACAAGACCAAAAAATGTTTTCCTCTTAAATCTTTAGTCTATCAAAACTCTGACGTATATAAATTTCAAAAACATTACATTTTTGGGGTTAATAGTAGGTACACTGAATGTTCACAAGAAATGTTTAAAATTAAAATGAAAAATGCTCGAAATTGATAATATATCCATTAATCATAAATTGTAGTCTAAATTAACCATTGCCTAAATTCCCGCCGGTAGCTGTTAACACCTTCAATAAATGTACTAATTATTAAAGCAATATGTTATTTTATTTGGAAATATGAAATACAATATGCAAAGTCGGCTTTTTGAACGCTGTAATTTAACACTTCGCTCGATATGGTAGGAACATATTGTAACGTTTATTCTAATTTATTGACACTGTCTTAATTATACACTACACACTACTTAATTTATCTAAACTATTTCCTAACTAATTAATTTATATCACACTCTTAACTGCCAATTTATTTCACTTGTCCGTTTTTCGCACTGTTTACTCACTCGCGGCTTCACGTAGCCCTCTAATCTCCTCTCTCCGACCGCAAGCCCGTTTATATACATATCTCAATTGTATTCGAGATGATTCCAGTTCATTCTTCTCCCTAATAATGTTTATTCTAGAAAGGCCCGGAATGTAATAGATCATTCTTTCTTTAATATGGTGTTTCCGGGAACGTTCGGGGAACGATGGTTCGGGAAGGTTTTTATTGCCCAATTAAACGGAGTCTTTTGAACTCACTCACTGCTTGTCTAAATGTTTTTTTAAATGTAAGATTTAAGGGTAAAATTTATCCACACGTACACTATCTATTTCTAGTGTATTCTAGAAACATTGTAAAAACAATTTATAATTAAGGCATATATTTTGACTTTCGGGCAATTTTTGATTTAAATTTTCGACGATGTTTTGTGAACATCCAGTATATTACTAACGCCATAGATATAATAACTGCATTTAAACTTTCTATACATCAGACTTCTGATAGTCGTAAGTCTTAAGCAACAAGAAAATGCACCATATTTAAATATTTGTTGTCATTATTGTTAATTTCGTTAATTATCTTAAATATGTTTTAAGGCATGTTTAAGGATGTGAACATTTATATTATTTTTTGGTATTAGATAAACTATCAGATAGATGGATTTCTTTAGATGAACTGTTGGACACGAAGTGATTTAGATGAATTGTTCGCAACCTCATTAAACCATGTGACCTGTCGCGAATTAATTCCAATTTTCGTCTATTTTTGATTAATGCTACTGGGTAAATGTCATAATATTAGATATATAGATCATTGTAAACATTCAAAATGAATTTTAGTTAATTAAAATTAATTAAAAATAATGAATTAATGAATTAAAATTAGTTATAAACTCCAAATGAAATATTTGTCTTGGCTTAATTTATATTTTTGGTGTAGTTTTTTTTTCTTGGGATTTTTTGCCTTGGGGAATTTAGGTTTGTAGGTTGTATTTCCAGGGATTTCTTTCCTAGATTCGTAAGTAGGTTGGCATCTCTTAATTGAATTGATATCTCTATGATGTGTTTTGTTATCGAATTACATATGTGTAGTGTTTAAATATCAAAGTAGTTCCTTCACTAAACTGCAAATATATCCACAATCCTAGCATGGATGAGTAATTGGTCATAAAAGTGAAGTGTCACATTTACAGTTGAAATTTTTGCAGGCGAAGCGGCGACGGGTTTCCATGATAAATCTTCATATTTTTGCAAAATTTTCGTAAACCAGGTTTAGACTGTAATGTATATGTAAGCGCATCAGTTCTGATTCTAAGTGAAATCAACCTTGATCTTACAGATCATAAACATTCTTCGACATATAAGGACGCACTGTGCACATACTGTTTTTTCCTCGGCTGATCTTACACAACGTTGGCGATCGTGACAATTTTTCCTTTTCGTAACGCATAGATCGATCCATCGGCAGAATAATTTGTCGATGGTTATCTCCTGGAAAATTTCATACCATCAATAGGACGAGAGATGTAATCGACGTATGCTCGATGTTTATACGTTTAATAACGTCAGCGCACTGCTATTAATAGAAAACACACCGGTATTACCTGGCGTTATCTAGCTTCTAAAATATTTTTGTAATTACACCTGCTATTTCTTTTTTCTAAATAAAATTTAATTGTCGCTTGTGTTTGATCCTCGCTGCTCCGACAATAACTTCGCCTCTACGCGTTAATGATGATTCAGGCGGGAGAGCTGGATCAAATCGGTATCTAAATCGAAAATCACCATTACTTATGGGACAGGTGGAAGCCGTAGTAACAAAATGAAATTTCCTGCTAACTGTCAATAAAAAACACAAACGCCAGGTGAGAGACCGTGTCCACGACACGTTACGTTTGTCAGTTATACAAGAGAAACGGGCGCGAGAATCGTAAATTCACCGAAAATATTGAGTTTTATACGAGCTTACAATGCGGGCATTACAGCACCCACATTCGATAATGACTAAGCGACGATAGGTTGTTTGAAAATCGGGAAAAATCTCCAGTGTAACGTTGAAATTACTGTTATTCAAAAAGTACGGTAAATTCACTTAATCAAAATCAGTCGCTATGAACATCACCGTAGATCGGTTAACGTTCTGACATAGACTCTTAGAATCAAGTTAAAGTTCAACCAAGTTACGCTTCAAACTTGCCAGTGACGAGTTGAAGAAAACCTACTTTTTGAATTTCACCTATTTTAAAGCTCACATGTAGATAAATAGGACTAGGAGAAAGTGCAATCCCTAAACGGCATATACCTACATGTAAGAAAGACATCCCAAGAAAATAACTATTACAAACTTAAAAATACGTGGTTATAGTAGAGCAGTCTGTTATTTTATTAATAGTATTAATAATTATATATATAATTATATAATAATATAATAATATTAATTATAAATTATTAATATTAAAATAATAATAATAATATTATATAATAATAGTTTTATTATTAGTATTAAACCCGCCAAAGCCTGTCCCAAGCCAGGTTGAAAAAGGGTGAGGGGGAGGAGTAACAACCTCGTTAAAAAACCAGGGTTCATCTGGCCCGGATGATAGTACCCTGTAAGGGCTCCTGCCAGGGTACGGCGAAGATGGTCAACGGTGGAAGGAGCAGATGAGATTATAACATCCAATGGTCCGGAAAGCGGAAGAACCAACATCGTACAGGGAAGACCGATCCCTTAAGTCGTGAAAGACAATCGGTCTACGGGAAGAAAACCCTGAGAAAAAATTACCTGGTCCTCCAGGTTGGGGGTTGAGGCGTAGGGCCAGCTCCCCTATACTCATAAAATCACTAACTTGCTAAAAATCCTAGTAGAAACGGAAAAACCCGGACTGATTTAAATCATAGACGACTTTGCAATCGAAAAAGGTTTTTGAACTTCGGAACATGGAATATACAAGGATGGAGAACCAAAAGTTCTCAAGTCATGGATGAAATTTATAAACTTAAACTAGACGTCGCTGTTTTAACAGAAACTAAAAGGAAAGGTGAAGGCAACGAAGAAACAAAAGAATATATACATTTTTACTGCGGGGTTCCTAAAGAACAAAGAGCTAAGGCCGGAATATCAATAGTTGTAAGGAAACATTTAGCTCAATTCATTAAAGGCTGGAATCTTGTAAATGAAAGAATCATTCAACTGGAAATTCGATGGAAAGGATGGGACATTGTAGTCATAGGAGCATATGCGCCAACAGATAATGTTACAGATAAGGAAAAAGATGAATTTTATGATAAATTGACGGAGGTTGTGGAGCAAATTAGTGACCGAAAAGAAATTCTTTTACTCGGCGATTTAAATGCTAGAACAGGAAGGAAAGACAAAAGCAAAGTAGTTGGACCTTTTGGAGAAGACCGTGAAAATGACAATGGACATAGACTGATCAGCTTCTGCGAACAGCATTCCTGTAAAATCCTTAATGGCTTCTACAAACATAAGGATATTCACAAGTACACATGGGAACAACCAACTCGCCGACTTAAGTCTATAATAGACTACATTATTTGTAGACAACAAACTAGAATAAAGATCGCCGACGTAAGAGTTAAACGAGGCGCAGAGTGTGGTTCCGATCACTATATGCTGCGCTCAGCCATCTATTTTCCTTATAGAAATATGATGTTCACCGTTCAAAAAACAACTAATGATAGAGATGTTACCCAAACAACAAGTAGCCTAAATTATAATTTGCAAGGCCTTCAAGATGAATCAATTGCATTCCTTTATAGATTACGCCTCTGTACAAAACTGAGTAGCATATATTTGGCATCGGCTTTGGACATGTATGAACAAATTACAGATAAGATGCATCAAGCAGCCGAAGAAGCTTTAGGAAAGCGACAAAGCCTGAACACTAAACATAAGCCCCCTTGGTGGTCATACGAAATAGAGGTATTAATTAAAGAAAAGAAATATCAATATAATAAGTGGCTATCAACAAAAGATCCTGAGGACCGAAGAACGTACGCAAGAATAAATGCCGAAGTCAAGCGTGTAGTAACAAAAGCAAAAAACGACCAATGGCAACAAACATGCGAAAACATTGATGGGGTTATAGGTAGTACTAAATCCAGAGAGGCCTGGAAAGTTATTAAAAATCTTAGGAACAACAGACAGGAAAGATGCAGATTACAACTGATAGATACTGAAGAATGGATTAGACACTATAAGAATATATTAACAGAAGATAGACCACAATTTGCATCAGAACATAATGAAAGTTTTGATTGGTCACTTTCAGAGGAAGAAGAAATTACAGCAGAAGAAATAAAAAAAACCGTTGCAGAAATGAAAAACGGAAAAGCAGCTGGTCCAGGTGGTATTCCAATAGAACTGGTTAAGCATGGCCCCGGTATTCTGTTTGAACTGTTGGCCTCTATATTTAATTCATTCTTGAGAGGTGACCAACATCCAGAATCTTGGAACACGGCGTACATCAGCAACATTTATAAAAAAGGAGACCGCAAAAGCTGCTCAAACTACAGGGGTATTAGTGTTATAAATTCACTCGCCCGACTGTATGGAAAAATATTAAAAAAACGAATTGAGACCTGTTCGGTAGATGTTGAGGAACAGAATGGTTTCCGAGCCGGAAGATCTTGCACTGATAGTATTTTCTGTCTTCGGCAGGTAACTGAAAAACGACTGGCACGTGGACTGGAAACACACCTTGTATTTATAGATCTGGAGAAGGCCTATGACAGCGTTCCATTAAAACAGCTTTGGTCCGTTATGAGAAATCAAGGTGTAAAAGAAATCTATATACAAGCGGTCCAAAGTCTTTACAGCAGTATGACAGCTAGTATAAAAAATGGCAACAAAATATCAACGCCGTTTAAAATAACTAAAGGTCTAAGACAAGGTTGTTGCATTGCACCAACCCTTTTCAAGATATATCTCAATGGTGCCCTTAGTCAATGGAGATTGAAATGTCGCAATATGGGAGTACCGATAGGGGAAGATAGACTCTTCACTCTCCACTTTGCCGACGATCAAGTTATACTTGCTGAGGACGAAATGGATATACATTATATGCTAAGAAAACTTCATGAATCCTATAACTCATGGGGATTAACGATTAATACCCAGAAAACGGAATACGTGGTAGTCGGAGGACCAGGTCAAGACCTTGATCTAGGCACACATAAAATAAAAAACAACAAATGGTACAAGTATTTAGGCCAAAAAATTTCTAATACGGGAGGAAGCAAAGATGAAATAGCTAGCAGAATGGCACAGACAAACAATGTCATCAGGCAGTTAAATGGTGTACTGTGGAGTGAAAAGATAACGAAGGCAACAAAAATACGAATATATAAATCAATAGTTGAGAGTATAGCTACATATGGTTCGGAAGTCTGGGAAATGGATAATAAACATAAGTTGAAAGTCAAAGCTGTTGAAATGAATTATTGGCGAAGGTGTAGCAGGTTAACCAGGCTTGACAAAGTAAGAAACGAAAACATCCGAGAAAATATGGGAATTGACTTGGACATAATTGATACAATTGAAGCAAAACGACTTCGATGGTATGGACACTTGCGGCGCATGGCCAATGACAGATGGCCAAAGAAAATATGGAAATGGACCCCAAACCAGAGAAGGAAACGAGGACGACCAAAAAGAACTTGGGAAGATGAAGTGGCCGAAGCCATGACAAGTAGAGGACTGTCAGAAAACGATTGGAGAAACAGAAAAACGTGGAAACTGGGATGCGAGAGACGGCGCCAGCTGTAACAAACTCGCCATATATATATATATGTAGATAAATAGGACTAGGAGAAAGTGCAATCCCTAAACGGCATATACCTACATGTAAGAAAGACATCCCAAGAAAATAACTATTACAAACTTAAAAATACGTGGTTATAGTAGAGCAGTCTGTTATTTTATTAATAGTGATATACTGAGCAAAATCGTTTTTTTTTAGCGTTTCTCATTCACTGAGATGAGCCTTTCTTTACATAAACAACAACAAATATATGTTTTACATCAGGTGTAACAAATATATCTTGTTAATTAAAAGAACCCGTTGTATTCCTTAAGAAATATTATTTGCCCGTGGTGAACTGAATATTTGCGAAACATAATTTATATGTTAAGAACAATTTAATAAATAAAAAAGTAATGTACATACAAAAAACGTCTTAGTTCTATAAATGATTCCTTGGATAGCAATAAACAAATTAACTATATTCAAATGAGTTGTAATTATTATTGTTATGCTATTATTGTTATGCTACGATTTATTAATATTGGAATTGTTTTTTATAAATTATAAACAAATATTTAATACCAAAAGAATACAATAATTCTCTGTAAACGACTTATTTTATTTTCTTGTTTGTTCGTTAAAAAACGTAAAATAAATGTTAACAAATTTGCTTCCTGATGAATCAATTATAACTTATTTTTTAATAAAATAAATTTATCAATAAAAATGGTTTCTAAGCATTTGAGTATTTAGAAAAGTACACTAAGACACCATCGTTTGTTGATTAATTTATGTGTTTATTACAATAAATAGATTAATTTCATTTAAAACATAAATAATTAAAATATATTTATTTCTTTAAACCTGATTATTAAATTTTAAATCGACGCAGGTTATAGGTCAGGATTAGTCACCAGCATTATGGAGTATTCTGGAGTTTGATGGGAGTTTCAAAGGAGAAAATTAAAATGCTCCTACGATAAACAAATTTTGCAATTAAATATTTAAATGTTTATTTAGTACTTGTATTAAAGAAATCAATATTTCATTAATTAAACACGAAATTGGTAGAATGAAAATATTAATTTAAACCAAAATTCGTCTTGACATTAAGAAAATTAATTTTAATTAAAACATATTATAACATTTAGTGTAATTAATCGTAGAATTTCTTTTAAGTTAAATAGATTTTATTTAATTTGTGTAATATTAAACATAAATTAGGAAGTCTAAGGAACTTAATTAATCGTTATTTTTGTATAACTATTAATTTCCCTCGGTTTATGAGGTATCTTACTAGAAGGTTCAGAATTAATTCAATAATAAATAAATTTAATTAGATGAGGTTTAGTTAATATTACCTTATAAATCGTACATGAAATATATTATTAATTAAATTATTAGATGATATGTGCAAACTTTGTGTAATTATTCTACATTGTCATTTTGGGCTCTGTAACTTAATACCTCACTCGATATTGTAGAAACAATCATTAATGAAACTATTAGGTCATATCTATAAAATTTATGAAACTCTTCTACATTGTCATTTTGTCATGTCAATATCAAATATCAATGTCAAATTTTTCATATTAAATTGGAAATATCTAAAAAATGCTGAACTTAAATATGCAAAGTCACATTATAATTTTACGTGGGATTTAAAAATGTTATAATATACGGGGTGTTCCATATAAAACCCTGTATACTTTAAACTTTACTTTGAATGGATATCGTAGACATAATTACATAGGAATAAATGTATAAATAAGTCATTTTGAGATGCTGTGTATAATTACCCATTAAAATAATAGGACAAGACCAAATTTTGTTAAAAATTTTGTTCTAGATGACATGAAGGATGTTCATCAGACATCTAAAATAGCCCTGTCAATAAATAGCGCATAGCTGGGTAATAAAAATAAATAGCTTAAATTAGCTAAAAAAATTTTTGTCCGTATGATATTTACCTACTTATTTTACTTACCCTTGATGTGTTGTGGATTAAGGGTGCATAGGTCAGAATGTGGCTAGGTTAGAAGCTGATAACGTTCAATATATGCTCCATATTTAGTACTATTTCATTTATATATATTTACACATGCATAATATATTGGGCATGTCGCATAAATGATTGATTTTTGCGGTAGACTATTCAAGTACTGACTCATTCATAATTAAAAAAATGTATGTTTGTAGGTACTGACGCACCTTGTCTATTTTCATTTCAAATACCTATCGTAATGAGTTGTGTGGCAATACTACAAAAGGATGGGAACATTGGTAAGTACTCCTTGTAACTTAATATTCAAGAATATGCCTTTTGAATTGATTATTAGCTGGTAGACAGTCGTCTCTAAGCTGTTAAGTGAGGAATTACAACCAGCGGAAAATCCTCTCAAAGTTTCTACGAATATAAAGGAGAGTTCCCGGTAAATCACTAAAAGTCAAACCCCGTCCAGATAGTAGTAAGCCTAGGGTTGATGTACTTCCATTAAGTTGAAACCTGTTTTGGGTACTGGGTACCCATCATCAGTCGCATCCTAATAATTTAATAAAATTCACTGTTAGAATTAGAAAACTTTCGAAAATAATTCACAAGCAAAAAATATGTCTTGTATAAGTGTTACATATTAGAAGGAAAAATCTAATATGTATTACGTATTATGGAACTGTCGAGAACAATAAGTGTGCAAAAAGGCTCGTTAAAATAAAATCATCGTTAAGATAAGCATTATTAGGTGTCGAGATGATTAGTTGTGTAATTCTCGGGAGAGCCAGTTAGTGCTAAGAATCGGTCGCGAACGGACGGTCGGATCCGAAAGATTATTCGGAAATCCGAAAATTTCGGAGTGAGTGCCTTGTGATTGTAATAGTGAATTTTGTTAACGAAACTCCTCCCAACACTGACGTCTGCGCTCTAAGACTTCCTAAAGGCTCCTAGAGATAATTTTGGAAGCACATAAATTTTTTCCAAATTACATTGATTCTGTGTGGCATTAAAATTTACACTGGAACGTCAGTTCAAAGCTTTGATGGTTAAGGTTAATTTTTGATCACTTAAAAGAGTCCTAGAATGTTGATGTCTTTTGGATGGCGAGGAACAAGAAGACGTGTCTCCAGGATCCACACATGAGAGGAGAGATGAGATTCGGGCCTTGGGAATCCTTGGGTAAGTGGTAAGTATTCCGCCAAAGAAATATTTACAAGTTACATTGAAATATTATTAATTTCTATAATTTTTAGTGAATCTTATAAATTTAACACAAGTATCAAAATAATTGTGCCTTTCTATTGTATTGTTTATAAGATTGTGTGGTTAATCTGAGTTTGTGATGTCTGTTACATTTAGAGATTGTTAAATTCGCTTCAATTTCAGATGGTAAGGTAAAATTTACTTAGAACAATTATTGGAAATGATGAGATATTTAAAATTCAAGTGCAAAAAAGAAGAAATGTCTTTGTTATCTGATTATATAATCTTCGTCACTTTATGACGGAAATTTCGTTATTTTGTAATTACAAACTTGTCTCTTTTACAAAAATGAGGCGTTTCAATGTTCATTCTTTAATTCGGTTTATCCCCGTTACAGAAAATGATCATCGGAGAGCGTCTTCGTACACAACCGAGATGGAAGAGATTTTTAAGGGTCTTAAGGTATAATGAATTCAAATTTTCTTTTAATTTCGACTCTAATAGACTTTCTTCTTGATTTTCAGGTAGGTGCACATTTCCTTATGGTCGCGTCTTTAGTGTTAAATCATCGTTTGATGATTCGAAGCTAGTCTGGCCATTGCCGGGCATGGTTTCGATTGGAAAAATCGGAGAAAAGTTTTCGTGGATCGTGGTGCTTTTAGTGTTTTGTGAACGAGTTTTATATTTTTGGTTTTCGGGTAAGTACGTATGTTATTCATAAATAATTTTTACTTTCTCATATGGGGTACCCATATAATAAGAGAAAGTAATGTAATCGTGCTGATTTTCGAATTTGATATATTGGCATTTCTGGACGTTTTGTGGTCATACTATGAATAAATAAACTATGAATAGTGGAAATTTGAAATTTTGTATTTAGGTTGTATTTATTTTGACAAAGGCCATTTTACATTAGGGTAATTTTTAGGTTTTTTGGGATTATTTCAAAAATTTGTCTAACGTTTTTTTTAAACATTGGATGTTTACTTTACTTTTCAATTCTTATTGATTATCCCGTTATCGTTAACTTTACTGATCTTCAGCGAAAGACCCTCTACTTTTGTGAATATTCAGTTTTTCTTAATTTTCTCCAAAACGGCTTCACCGATTCTTACTAAATTTTAGATTTTACCTGACCTTACTAATAACTACAACATTTATTTGAGATATATTTTTCTACAACCTCGCTAAAGGGCACTCTACTGCTGAACATTTTCAATTTCTCAAAAAAAATTATCAAAAAGGCTTGGATGTTTTCACAAAATTTTATATTTGAATTAACATATTAAATGGACGCAATTTTTATTCGAAATATTTTTTTCTAAAACTGCCCTAAAGGGCACTTTACTGTTATTTGATTTTTTTATTCAATTTTCTTTAAACCGGTTTTCGTGATTTATAACAAATCTCATAACTTAAGTTAGCTGTTTAATGCCTATACCGTTTATTTGAAACATTTTTATCTAAAATTGCCCTAAAGGGCACTTCCTTAAGTACATCGGTTTGTAGATTAATTGTTCAGTCTAACTGATTCATCAAATAAAGTTATTATTTGTTCCAATTCGATGATTGTATTCTTATTTCGATGTATGGACATTGAAATTTGTCATTGTTATGTTACATAAGTAAATTTATTTATCGTTTCGATAAAGTTAGTTGTATTCAAAAACATTTTTCAGAAAGCTTTGTCATCTAACAAACAACCAAAAGAAATATTTATTAATAAGAGAAAATGTTAATATCTAATCTAAATTTATTTTATAAAACAGTGGTAATGTTGTCATGAATATTTTGTTCGGCCATATGATAAAGTCTTACGATGTTACACATCGCCATTTTTTTTAATTCTGGATATCTATACCCACTATTAGCGAATATGTATAATCAAGTTTAATAACATTTTGTCTAAATCTTCCCTGAAGGACAATTTCCATATATTTCGATTTTTCCGTTTTTCTACATGCTCTTGAAATTCATTTCAAATTGTTTTCAAAACTTTGTAATATAGTAATTGGGTAAATATTCTATGAAGGGCATTTTACATTCGCCGTTTTTCTATTTTCTTTTAGAAATTTTCTCAAAATCCGCTGTAAGAATTTTTTAGTAGGTACTTTGATTCTACTATCGCGTAATAAAATATTTGATTTTATCACAACATATATGGCATTATCGTATATGTGTAATAAAATTTAATAACGTTTTTGGGAAAATATTCTCGGGCTAAACGTTCACTAAAGTGCATTTTACAGTCGTCGTTTTTCTTTTTTTAGAAATTTTCTCGAAATCCGCTGTTTTGGTTCTGCTATCGTGTAATAAAATGTTATAATATTTGATTACCACATACATATATGCCGTTGTCGAATATGCATAATAAAATTTAATAACATTTTTGGGAAATATTTTCTAAAGGGCATTTTACACTTGCTGCTTTTCGATTTTTTTATTAATCCACTCCAAGATTTGTTCTAAATTTTGAATATTTTTTTACTGCCTTACATTATTGATAAACTATTTTAATTTTACTTGCATATGATAAAACATCATGAAATGGAGTTTTCGGACCCTCCAAGGTCCGTTTCGCTTTTTTACATTTGCATTCAAGCAATGTACACGCTTTGAATTTGTCGCTAAAACACAAGTGAAGCTCTAAAGCTTCTTCTGGTACAGGATCTTCTGCATGTATTGTTACTTAGTACAGACCAAATTGTTAAAGATCGTTGTAGGTACAGTTGTTATTGTAAGCAAGAAAATCTCGCAGTAACGTCCATTCATCTCTGTCATATTTTTCGATCAGAGGATAGACCCAAATTTCCTTTCACCTCCTGGTTATTAAACCTGCATCAGTTACGAAATTTCAATGGAACCCATAAAAATTTTTAAACGTAACTTCCGACTCCTACTACGTCTACGTGATTGCTCTTTCTCTTTCCCTCCTCCTTTACAGAAATGATAAAAATCCGACAGAAATTTTTAATCGATAATTGTCGGATTCAAACAAGGAATCCTACTTAGAAATCCAGCTTCGTCTATTGCCTTATCCATCCTGCCTGGGGCGTACGTGCAATGCAGGGACGTAGATTGGATCGTGTTTTTATTTGGTGATTTTGTTAATTGGAGCTGTTTTCGATTAGGTTGAGAGTTTCTATTGGATTAAGGTGGTGTAATGATTGCTGTTAGTAGTTGTAGAATTGGGGTCGGACTGTCTATGGATTGTAATTTATGAATGTTGGTGTGATGTTAAAAATCGAGGAACAACACTTAAGACAGTGTTAAACTAATGTAAACAACCTTTCTGCCATTGCATAAAAAATAACACCTTAAACAAAATTGATGCAAAACGAACAAACTTAACACAATGCAGACCCAAGCCTCACCTCTTCTTTCTTACACTTCCACCGAGCGACATATGTTTCCATTACCATCGCACCCCGGACTCTTAGATGGCCCGTGACGCGCCACTGATCTAAGACATTTAATTGGGTTCTCAGAGCGGTGCACAGTAGTAGCTTAAGTGAGTGACCACTTAAGACTGTTATATAATAATTGGTTCTTTGATTGATCGAAGTCAGCCGTATCAGAGCCGTTAGGAGCGAAGAAGAAAAGCGAAGAGCCGATGGCCTTTTTGTTTCAAGTTTCCGCGTCGTCGATGAGGGATGGAGATGCGGAAAAGTGAAGCAATGATTTCTATGGCAGCGCCAATTAAGGAAATAATTTAAATACGTATTTGTTGTCAGGTGATTAATGCCATTATCGACGAGTAAGTAAGATTGAAAGTCGTAGGTGTTTTCGGTAAATTTTACTGCGCAGTCGAAAAACTGTTCTTGTTGATTGTCCAATTATAGTCCATTCTTTCACGGTTTTTGCTCAAAATTTTGAAGTACCGCTTCGATTGACCTAAAATTTGAAATTACATAGGAAAAATATCATAGAAAAAAATGTTATACAGTGCCGATGTGTGCTTTCACCGTGGGGGTGAGTGCCACCCCTTTTCAGGGGTGAAAATATGACTGTTCAATTTCAACCAAAAAATGTTATATAAACTTTTCTCGGCAAATTAATATTTTCCGAGTTATTCACGATTGGAATTGTTGATTTTCTACCTAAAAAACGCATGTTTTTGAGTGGATTTTCAAAAATAACTCGAAAACAGTAAATTTTAACATAAAAGTCATGAGAATAAAAAAGAACCTTCTAAAATATCGAATCGAATGGTGTTTTCTAAATTTTCATCGTAGCAATATAACCCGAATTACAGCCTGATGAGTGTGAGGGTTTATTTGAATTGACCTAGAATTGAAGGTTTTATCATTAAATAACGTAAAAGGGGTGGTTTTTCAAAAAATGCCTAAAACATTTTTTAAAGTTCTTAATGAGACCTTTAAAACGAGCTAAGGTGAAAGTGATTTGGATGGAAAATAACCGAGTTATTATAAAAACAATCATTAAAAAAAAGGATAAATAAATGAATTTTCCACAAAAATGAAACTCAAAAAGACAAAAACTCTTAATATATATGTAATTAGCTTTATTTATGTACTAACAATTTGTTCTAAAATTTTAGCCAGTTTGAAATGCTTACATTTGAAAAAAACTTCAATTTAGTATTCAAATATTTTTGAAATCTCATAAAAAATTTCGGTTTTTTCAAAATTACTCAAAAACTAAAAGAGATAGGAAAAATATGCACCGATACTAAAATGTAGTATTTTTTGGTGAAAGTTATCCATTTTTCTTTATTTTTCTATCTAGAAAACTAATTGAGATACTGGCATTTGAAGCTTGCATATATAAGGTGTGAGAAGTACCCTTTTCAAGCTCTTTAAATCGCATCCTTTAAAAATAAAGGACTTCAACTTCACAAATCTGATAACCCCCTAAATCCCCTACAAATTGAGCTTTTGACCAATTCTTTAAAATTAAAGAAATTATAGTTAAAAAACCACTTACGTGTTATTTCTTTAGGAGCGTACAAATATCTCCAGTTTCAACTACTTTTTCGACCAAATATAATTTTTTACTTTCTCATATGAGGTACTCATATAAATATGAGAGTATTGTAATCGGGTCGATTTTTCGAAATTGAGTTATTAGCATTTCTGGACGTTTTGAGGTCCCCTGAGTCCAAAAAACATGTTTTTAGAAAACCGTCTATATGTGTGTATGTGTATGTGTGTATGTATGTGTGTATGTGTGTCTGTGGTAGGATTTTCTCAAAAACCAAAAACCACAAACGGTCAAAACTTTATATTTAGACTTTGTACCATACCAGGACGTGAGAATAAGCTTTTCATTAAAATCGGCCAGGATAAAAGGGTAGTTTACTCTTGTCATTTTTCGGTTTTTTGATTTTTTCTCGAAATTTGCTCCAAGAATTTTTTTCAAACTTTGAATATTTATTGTACGATGAAATACCTATAAAAAAGTTTTCTAACGATTTTGGCTAAATCTTCTGTGAAGGGCACTTTATACTTGTCAATTTTCGGTTTTTTCAATTTTTTTCGAAATCCACTCCAAGAATTTTTTTTACACTTTGAATATTTATTCTACTATTGATATGTATAAAAAAGTTTTGTAACGTTTTTGGCTAAATCTTCTGTGAAGGATACTTTATACTTGTCGATTTTTGTTTTTTGTATTATTCTCGGATTTCGTTCCAAGAATTCTATTTAAACTTTGAAAATTTATTGTTCAATTAAATATGTATGAAAAGGTTTGTAACGTTTTCGGCTAAATCTTTTGTGAAGAGCACTTTATCTTGTGGTTTTTCGGTTTTTGAATTTTTCTCAAAATTTGCTACAAGAATTTATTTTAAATTTAGAATATATATTCTACCATTAAATTAGTATAAAATAAACTTTTCTATCGTTTTTTGCAAAATCTTCTGTGAAAGGCATTTTGTATCATTCTTCAATTTTTTGAATTTTTCCCGAAATTTGCACCAAGAATTATTATAAAATTTTGAGTACCTATTCTACACTAGATATAATAATATATAAAATAGTTTTGTAACGTTATTGGCTAAATCTACTATGAGGAATACTTTATAGGTACTTGTCGTTTTTCGGTTTGTTGCTTAAATTAACCGTATCTATTTCCCGTTTGGATTTGGCAAACGCATATTGAAACACCCTATATATGAGAAAGTACTCTGATGAACACATCACGATTTTTTAAATTTTTTTCTAGTATTTAAAAAAAATTCTACAATATTTTGTAAGAAGGGGTGGTTTTTAAGGATTGACACAGCGAAATATTTGAGAAATAATATTAAAAATAATGAATAGATTTTATTTAATTGCACTTACAACATTGACCAATTTGAAATTATAGTAAACAATTTTTGGACATACCCTATGAAGGGTGGTTTTTAAGGGTCGAATAAATTATTATTATTAGTTTTTTTTATTATTAATATTATATCACAAAGTAGAATTATAAATGGTAAAATAAATGTAATGTGTAGTAGATAGACCATTTAAAATTTTGAAATATCGAAATTCATTGTAAGTTTATGATTTATAAAAATTTATAAAGGTTGAAACTATTAAATAGTTAAGAAATGAAACTATGAATAGTGAATAAATTTTAATTTACCTATAAAATGCATCATTAAATAATTTAAAGCTGCAAAGAATTATTTTTTTTGCAAATTTTCACCTAAAGGGTAGTTTTTAATGCTTAAACATAATTATGTATTATAAAGTGCAATCCCACATAAGAATCAAATCTTTATTTAACATACTTAAACATTTTTAAAATTGAAATAACGCTTAAATATGCAGTTTTTAATTTTTGGTAAAAGGGGGTAGTTTTCACCCCTTAAAAACAAAAAGCACACATTTTAATCACATATACCTTTTGAAGAGGATGGTAAGATAAGCTCACTTGCCAAATTTCATCAAAATAGGTGCGGTACTTTCAAATTCGGAGGTTTTACAATATTTTACCGTGATAGAACGGACTATTAAGGATTCGGACATACGAGGCGTTTTCTTAACATTCCGACGTCGTTGAGTAGTTAACCAATTCTCTCTAGTCCGGCTGGCCCGCGGTGAAATTTCACCTCGCCAAAACCGAAATGCGGCATAAAATGGGTTTTACGACCTTTGGAGAAATCTCCAAACCATAAACCATCCCCGCCGAACGGAAATTCGTGTACCATCCTCACCGGTCGCGAGAAGTCGGATAAACTTATCCGGATAACCGTAAATAAACGAGGCATTCGACTATCAGGCGAATTAAGAAGTCGTCATTTCTGTCATAGTAATAGTAATGGCGACGGACGTCGAACGTATGTGACCTTGCCTTAGGCCTTGACCTTTTGCCTCCTTACGTCCTAGTGAACCCCCGGTCAGCTGGCGCGGAGCTAATAGGTTAAATGAAATTTATTCGGCTGGGTCATTATTTAAATTCCTCTCGCGTTTTAAGTGCGTTTTTCACGTCGGAGACATGGGGGAAAGCTGCGCCTTTTCTCGTCGATTTTTACATCGTAGATAAGATAGGCGCGATCGTCGTCGGTACGACCGATTTAGCACTTTAGTGTAAAACGCCGGCCGGAATGAGACGGACACTTTCGAAATCTTCATTGCGGGTTCATACAGATCGCATGATAGGAATTGCGATAAGAGCGAACAAGTTCAGAAACGTAAAATGTGTCAACTATTTACAATTTAAAAAAAGACACACAACGAATTTATTTTTGAATTGTACTTTTTATTAAATTAATTGAATTGGTTTTTAATTAGATTAAAAGGCAACCTATACAAGGCAATTATTGTGAAAACACATTGGATTCCCACAACACAGTTTTTAGTTTCAAGAATGTAATGATCAAGGCAATAATTAGGTATTTTATCATTTTTTGAAAACTGTCTAAATGAGAGATTATAAACCTATAAATCTTAGGTTAGTATTAAATAAAAATAATGAAAAACATTGAAGCAAAAAAAGTCATTTGAAATTCAAACGCTAGGAATTGGCGCCAAAACGCCGTCTGACGTCACACCGCATATAAACAGTGTAGTGAAAATACTATTTACGACGCGAATTACACAAATTACTAGATTTGGCCGCAATTTAACTCCTACACTCCAGCGGAAACAACAATGTATTCCAAAATACTCGAAAAATCTATTTGTGGACTGCAGAACGGACCCGTGTTTATATGCGGAGTGACGTCACGATGAGCGGTATGAATTTAGATATATTTCGTTTAATTTAAAGTATGCAAATACCTAATTGTCACTGATTGAAGCAACTAATTTAATGCCCAGCAAACAATTAATCTCTCGCCAGTTTAGACCAATGGATGAAATACTTGTCATGGCAAGCAATAGGACGCAATTATGGAAACATAAAGTTTAAATTTGATTAGACAGTTATTGGCGGTAGACAACGATTAGAAGCACTTCATGTAATAATACATTGGCTTGTCACAGGTCAAATCTCTTTTGTTGAAAGTATTGGGAAGCAAATATTGAAGTAGTATTTGGATTGCTACAAGCCGGTTATTGCTTTAAAAATATAATGGTCATAACATCATAACAATAATTAGATATTATTTAAAAACCATTACTACGTGCAGTAATTGCACGTGGGAAACAATTAACGTAACAATAAATTAGACCTTCATAAGAAAGTTGTTGTCAAAGGAAAGCAGTAGGAAGCAATTAATTTAACAATATTTACAAGACAGGTATTGCATGTGGAAAGCAATAGGGTAGGTACAATTATTGTAATAATATATTGAACTTTCAGAAGACAGTTGTTGCTTGTGAAAAGTAAAGGAGAAACAATTAATGTAACAATATCTCAAAACAGGAATTTCTAGAGAAAAGCAATAGGAAACACCTAATTTACCTAATTTAATTTTTTAATAAACAATTATAACCTTGGTTCAAATGAAATAATAAGTCATAGTGCTTTGCTGAAATGTGAAATAATTCGGAGGACAGGATCAATTGCAATGATGAACTAAGAAATGATGTGAATAGTAGATGAGCTATGCCGGTACTGGCCCAAAATCACATATGCGATCTGCACATTTTCTTACATTTGATTGATGTGAAAACATTTATTGGCATGCTGAGTAGTAAATTCGAGCATCGTGGGACAACGCGTGTGGGCGTACCCGTGACACGTTGTCTGGCCCCTTCCCACTAAGCAACGCAGTGTTGCATAATGTACAACACACGTTACCGACAATTAGAGGTATATTTGTAAACGATACTTCAAATTAGAGTTATCGTTACATCCACAGGACATTTTCAAGACTATTTCCCCAAAAAGAAACCGTCACATTACATAATTTATATTACATTACACTACATTACAATGTCGTAACAGATTCGAACTCGCCTATAAAATTAGGGCCCCTGATTGGCTCACCGCTGCAACTAACTTCACGCCTAATCTCATGAAGTTAGTTACAGCGACGTAAAGTTGATGCAGATATGGCAGCACGACGCCTATGTCGGAGAAACGTAGGACAAATTGGTTTTTCCTCGTAGGCCTTTGTGGCGAGATGAGATTCGATATATGAGACCTGATCCTGTTTTTCTAAAACTTCGTAATGCGTTCTCGACATCACAAACTTACTCTATGCCGTTTTCGTAACTATTCGAAATCTTATCAGAATTTTAAGATATATTAGATGGATTCAAATTTCGTCCTGGCTATAATTCAAGTTTCTATAGCGAGATTGGACCTGAAATCCGAACCTATTGTCTTTGAATACTTTGTGATACGTTCTCGGCATCACGAAATTACTCTTTATGCCGTTTTCTGGACGATTCGAAATCTTTTTTGGATTTTGTCAAAGATCTGATCTGTTCAAGTTTCGTCCGGACTATAATTATAATATAATAAAAATTATATAACATAATAAATGATATATCAGAATCTTGAATTGTTACTTAGGGCTAAACAAGGGAGCAAGCAATAGTGGCAATGAGGGTTTTTTCACAGAGATGTGAGATTATGTTTGATTGACGCGATTGAGATTTTGTGGTATCAGTAGTTTATCAGTATATTTGAGTTTTCAGTAAATTTTTAGTTCCTTCGGTTGTAGTTTAGGTTATTCTCAAGAAGTCATTACGGCTCTTCATACACCAGGTATTCTGTCACTATACAGGGTGTTTATCAAACCGACTTATTCACAGAATTCACAAATATCTGATCTATGTTTGTGCGTGCGTGACAAAGGTTATGTGACAAACTTTGTTATGTTTAGCTTTTATTTCAAAACTAAACGATATGAACGAAAACAATATTATAAATTTGCTGAAAATTATAGTTCAGATTACATTAAGACATGACGAGAAAACATCGTATTATTAATTTTATATGCCTGTAACAAAATTATGGCCACTGTTAACATTTGCTGTCATTTTGATGGTAAGTTTGTTTTTTCTTCGTTTAACTCCAGGTTTTTCCATTTAATGTCAAACTAAACTTTAAATTATTTCAAAGGCTAACAAATGGAAATCAAGTTAGCAAGTTGTAACTTGCGATTGTTATGTGTTTTATTTCTCGTTTAGACTGGCAATTTACCTTTCCATCTGGAAATTGATATTTAGCTATTAAAATTTTCATCGTTAATTGGGAAGGTTTCCATATGGAATTATTGAATAAAGTGTTCTGGAGAAAATTACAACTTACAAAATTTTCACTTCCTGAACGAATTAAGTGGTTTAATTGCGGGAACAAAGGCAGGCGGATAACACAAAAATATCTTTCCAACCAGTACTACCATCTATACCCTACGTACCCTTACGAAAAAAAAAAAAAAAATTAAGGAAATGAGGGAAGGAGGCTGAGTTAAATTTTTTTTGTAATATGAAGTTGTGTAGAAGATTTATTTAGGACCTCACCGTGTTTACAGTTCCATAGAACGTTTTTTCTTAAAATAAACAAATGCATCGTAGAAGGGCTCGAACCCCCTTCAGTTCTTCAAATGTAGCTTCAAATTATGATGTAGGTAAATACTTATACGCATGCATACTTCAGGGAAAGTAAAAGTATGCGTTTATAGTTTTGATAAATTTTCGTTTTCTAAATCACCATTACGTGACAAAAGAAAAATAAAATTTTGACAGCGTTTGAATAATAGAATTAAAAATAATAAATAAATTTTTACCTTATTATGCTTATATGATATCTAAAAGGATAAAATTTTAAGGTATATACCCTAAGTCAGCCTTTTCTCCTTTCAGAGTGAATTTCCTGGTTTTGCAATGTTTTTGAATTTTTATAATGTTCTTTTGATAGGTCTCAACGTTTATTTTAAATATTTATGGTAAAATGTATCACAAATTAGATAAAATCAATGAGAATCATTAATGTAGGTTCAGATGAACGCAAAAACACCACACCTGCTATTAGAGAGGTAGATTATAGATCTTACAGCAATAAGATCGACGACATTTAATCATCTGAGCATGCGCAGCTATACTTACAGTTTTGGTTTTCGATTAGATTGGATATGTTGCCATCCTAACCTGCATATGACAAAAATACTGTTTTTTGTAATAACGATAATAATCATCATAATAATAAATGCTGTACTACCCAACAAGAAACCAATTATAGGGCAATATACAAAATGATCAAATTTAATACATTAGTATACTTTGTCCAGTCGGAGTTGGAACGGCAAAAAAAACAATGGCTTTTTAAGTGGTGAAAAGCCATGCCGCCGTGTCGTCCATGGGCGTATCATTACGGATAATAACTCTAACAATGAATTCACTTCCAAATCGCACAAACAAATGGCACACACATTCACACACCACTGCTTTCTCGAGTATAAGTGCCGAACAAGAGATCACAAGGAAAGCACACGTGGCCGCTGTTTCCAGTATCCGTAGAGTCTCGCGTACTTCCTCGTACACGATTTCACTAATCGACTGTACACCTGCACCTTAGAAGAAGATGAAGGTACAAACGAAGTGCCGCTTCCGTAAAAAAAATTTGTGGTCCAATAGACCCTCTAGTTCTTTATCTGTACATATCCATACATTCACATATATGATTTCACTTGGGCAACTAAATACCTGTATTTTAAAAATACCAGTGCGTTTCTGAATAAGCATAAAGATAAGTCCCATGGTTTTGTATAGAGACAACGGGCTCTTATCGAATGTCCTCGGTAAATTCAGATTGTATTGAGTGTTCCAATTGCTAATGGTTGAAGTATAAAAAGAATCGATAGACATTTACACAATATTAACATTAACCTCCGAATCAAGTAAACTCACTACTTATTGATTTAATTCCCATTTTTCTAACTAGTTTGTTTCGTGCACGTTTAGGGTTTATGTAATTTACATACATTCTTGTGTTATTTGCGCTTGTATTCAATGTCACTCTCATTCCCCAAGTTAAGGTATTTTATGCTAGCTGATATACCACCTCATTTAATCCATTTGCTATGGGTAGGTCTAAATAATTGTTTTCTGATTTGTTCGACCTGTTGAACTCGACCTGATGAATCTATTAGGCCCATAAGCGTGACAATATTTGTTCTCAAATTCGGAGTTATATGTAATTACAAAAGCATATTCATATTTGTTGTCATTTATTTATTTATTTCGCATTTCACCTTGAATTCGCATTGTTTGCTACGTTCGGCAATTTTTTTCGTTTAAATCACCTACTATTTCATCACACTTCCTTATTAAATACTACTACTACTACTACTAATTGTTGTACAAATTTCCCATTTAAAATTTAAATCTGTGAGTTATCGTTGATACCTCGTGAAATCTGATAGTAGTAACCAATAAACGTATATCAAGAGATTAAATTTGGCGTATTAACGGTGTCCTTTCTTTCTCTATCTCTCTCTTTCTCTCCCACAAACGTTAACCCGCCTACGGTATATTATGCGGAACTTTCGCTAAAATCCTCAAAAATTCTAACAAACTACCGCAGACCTCCTAGACAGTTATCTACGATATTTTATACTCCCATAATTTTCTTATTCAGGCAAAAGCTACCTGCTGGATTAATTAATAACCGGATTCTGTAATAGAAGTAGGAGCTTCGTACAGCGAGTTAGTAAAAACACAACTATAAATTACGTAAGCGGACATTCGAAATAAGTATTAAGGAGCTTTTTTCCGGGATCGGTACAGTTAAGATTTTATTACCGTTCTGATCGGCGTCTTCACACAATCATGTCTTAGGTAATTATGTAGGTATGATTCCTGCGTAACTTGATTTAGGAGTGTTAGACCAATGGAGTTAGAAAAAAAATGGAATTAATTCGGAACAGGTAGCCACATGTTTTAATGGGTAGATATACCGATAAGGAACATATCCTTGAATTTGATCCCACTTTAAATAAATGAGAACGTTGCAAAGGGGCAAAAGTCTTCAAAATTTTTTTAAAGTAGCTCAATAGAAGTTATTTGTAAATAGAGCCCTTTTGGTTGTACGCAATAGGGCCTCAAATGACATTAAACATTTGAACAGTCTTTAATGAACAAGTTGATTTTCTTATTTATCCAATAAATGGTTTTTTGATAAAATTTTCACCATAACTTTATGTGAGATCCATTTTTTGAAACTAAAAATGACATAGGAGCTTTTTTAAGAACCAAAAATAGGTAATATGTCAAAGCAATCTTAAATTTTGTAAATAATACTATTACTATTACTACGCAATCAATATTTCGCAAGTGATATATCATTTCGAAAATTTCGTCACTCGATGCTATAGAACTATGTAGAGAATTCCGTTTTTCAAAGAGTAGGTACTATATTTTCAATCTCATCAATGTATGTTATTAAATTTCGGTAATCTAAATTCATATGATTGATTATACCTACTTTGAATAGCAAGACGTCATACTAGTGTACTAGAGTTGTTGTTCTCTTATTATAGATTAAATTTTTCTAAATATAGTTGAAAATTATTTTTGATTTTTCGATATAGTCGTTAATGATTTATTGTAATTTTCGCTTAATATTTAATATAGCGTAATTTGTAAATTAAATTCGTTGTTTTCGATTTTGTTGCAAACTATAACCTTCTTCATTTTTGCAATTAAGATTTCCAAGAAGCTATTTAATTATTTTGTCTTAAATATTTATTAAAACTAGTTTTGTTGGAATATGTGAGTGGATGTTTTCCAATTTTCCTTCTAGTATGTTAATTAGAAACTCAGTGTGATTTAACATATTATTTTCTATTGTGAAAATGCAATAAATATATATGAATGAATTTGTTAACTGAATTTAAGATTGTATGTTTCATTAATAGAAATATTGTTTTAGCGTGTCTATTCATTTAACTTACTTATAAACAATGGGTGAAAGCATTTATTATAAGCAAATCTACCACTTCCTAACTTAATTGGAACCAACCAGTTTTCTGGTGGTTATAACTGAATATCGTGGTTACCCAGAGTTCTTCTCATTTGATATAACTAGATATATCAGGATGATCGTCAATTTTATCATCCTGTCGTTCAATTTTCACCTGGAGTACCAGAATTTTCTGGATGGTCACCTTTGGGGGGTACCGTTGAAGGGGGTGGTTTGTTGAATTCGCACTTCAGTATTGAAACACTTAGATTAGGAAAAAGTATTTTCCAAGTACAATCGGAAACACGATCCATATGAATCCTATTGACTGCGCCAGTTATAACTTCAAGTATCCAGAGATTGTTCGTAATAACTTTTATTTCTCAACGAATTTACGATAGATCTTTCAGGATAGAAAGCTATACAGGAAGTGGAAATTTTTAACTGAAATACATATACTATATGAAAATAGAATTATAAGATTCTAATTTTATTCTAAGATTCTATTAAGAATATATAAGACGGATCCTGCTGTTGCAGCATCCATAAAATTTGATGGTTCTATAGCTTCCCGGTAAGATGGCTTAGTAACTCCTCCGTTCATCGCTATTTTTTCTCCTCTTCTTATTTTATGGTGTTCCAATGACGATGAAAGTGACCAATAGGAGGACACAGATGATCGAAAATCCGAAAATGTCACTCTCAATGATGTTTTGTGATAGAAGCTAGTGATTACTTGTAGTGGTGTTAATCGTTTGCTAATTTTGTTGTTTTTTATAATTTTTCTAAGTCCAATTTGGTGGTATTTGACGCTTGATAAATTTCTTTCTTTTGAAGGTTTCAGTGTTGAATTATGGTAAAATCAATTGTTTCCTTCATTGAATGTGTGAGTTATTGGTGAATTCCATGTCGTTGATTTATTCTTCGCAGTTTTCTGGAATTCTCAGCAGCACAGAAAATTCTACTAATGACATTTTGGTAGATTTGACATCGTGATGAGTTTTTTCCTTTCTTCGAAGGTATTGAGATGTCACAATTTATTCTTGAAGGTTTACTTGTGTTGCGTAACATTTTTCGGAGTTGTGGCCTTCCAAAATGTTTGAATTAGAGTTGCCTTTAGGCATACAATGTGGCTTGACAGTACTAGGCTCCTTCTAGAATGGGGGGGTGCATTATTTTTTTGTAGTTGTGATTCTCCCTTTTCACATGCCAAGTAGGAGTATATGGGGGTAAAAGTTTTGTGGTTTTGAATGATTGGAAAATGTGATAAGTGTCTAAGGATTCTTATTTCATGATATGAATCTGAACAGCAAACATTAATTTTGGTTTGTAAAATTAACTTGTGTTCCTAAAAACAGGTAATGTGCCAAAGCATTCATCCGTATGAATCCTATTGACTGCGCTAGTTATAACTTCGTAGATCTAGAGATGGTTTTTTTAGACTTTTATTTCTCTACGAATCTCCATTATACCTTTTGAGGTACGAAGCCAAAGAGGAAGTGGTACTTTTTAACAAAAAGACGTACATAAAATAGGATGTTCTGCTCTTGCAGCATTCATATTATCTTCTGATGGTCCGCATTTCTAAGATAAAGTGGCCTTCGTAACTCCCACTAGAATAGTATTTTGTGACTTTTGTAAGTACATTTAAACGACAATTTCACAATGTCTTCAGTTTCTAAATGGAAGCACATTTAAAGATATACTCCTGACTAGTGTATTTACCCACTAAACCATGTGTCTGCCTGTGCTGCTGGATTGTTTCCAATTTTCGCCAATTTTGTCCAATTCTGCTGGGCTATATCTACGTGAACGATTTCCTAAGAGTTTTGATGTAAATTTGTTGCTTTTTCTTGGGCATCCATTAGGACTAGGATTAGGAAAGACTTGCTCATCTTTAGTCATAATGGTTTTTGATAGGTTTTTGCCGACATCCAATTTCTGGGATTCCTGCACAGTCTCCGATTCTGGTTTCCTCTTGGCGATGATATAATTCGGCCTCGTCTCGTCCCGTCGTTGGCCCATACCTTTCCGGTAATACACGATAATTTGTCGTATAGCAGAATCCGCGTGAAAAGTTTGTTACCTTACCCACGTGTTTATTTTGTCAGGTTGAAACCGAACAAACTGCTTGTACAAATTCCAACAGTTTGATGTAAAGTTGACAGGAGGATCAGTCTGTTTGCTCAAGTAGTGTGGTACATCAAACACTGCTAAGTGTGAAAATTAACATGGACAACAAGTACGTAGAATTCCTTTGAAGATAAACATACGGTGGCATACAACACACACACATACGTGCATACAACACACCTGTCTGTTACGTTGTTGTAACAAACACACACTCACACACATACAAAAAAGAATCATTCAATGGCCCGAATGTGGCGAGGAACAGCATTTTATTACCTTGTGAATTCGTGTGTTAAAACATAAAAACTCACAAATTGGTAGCCACGTTCGGTTTATTACTTTAATTGAGTACTTCCCATTAAAGTGCTGTTACAAGTTCGAGAAAAAGCGCGCGCGCAGCTGAAATAAGACTCGGGGCGACCTTCGCTTTCATCTCTTTGCAAGACCTAAAATTTGACGACCACCGTACGAAAGTGCCTCTCGGACCTTAAAACAAGCACTCGCTTTAACGGCTCTCGCTCTCCTCTATTTTTAACATCCATGGAGGTACGCCTTCTCTCTCTCTTTCTCTCTTTCTCTCTCTCGATAAATTCCTCCTTTCCATTCCTTCTCTCAATGGGTATCGGGAAAACACATCCAATCCACCATGAAAAATGTAACGACAATAATTTACGAGGAAACCTCTTGTCGTATTTCTTATGCTCACACCTTGCAGGTACTTAACAAACCAAACGAAGAGACACCCGCATGTTCCACCCACACTCTCTAAGTCAACATCGGAATTGGGATATTTTATTTATTGCATCTGCCAATGAGGATGTTATTTTTGTTGGTTGTATTGCGTCCGTTACTTACCACGCCACGACAATATTCGCGAGGGCAGCAGCGACAAATTGAAATTATTTTTTGAGTACCAATACATATGGTACTAATGTAGAGAGAATTAAAGGTAGATCTTCTTCGATAGGACACATCAAACCTGTATGGCATTAGGAACGGCTGGTTTCAGAATTAGGTGCATCTTCACACACCTCTTTGACTGATCGATGTTGTGTGAAACAAATGATATTTCTAAAAAATCTAGGATAGTTCAAGTTAACTGTATAAGAATCAACATTCCTTCGCTAAATTAAAATTTTCAGCTTATCTTGTTTTGCACCCATAACAATAACGGTATTATTCCTAAATTACACTCTTCAATATCACGGCGGCGGTCAACTCGTAAGAAATTTTAATCCGCAACCCTAGGATCGGTCAATTGGTAAGCGAACCGACAGGTAAATTTTTAAAGGGTAATTTTGGATGAGTCAACTGGTATTCTCAGAAATAATCAAGAGGATGATGATTGTAACGAAGTAGTTCGGATATTTGTTGAAACTAAGAATATGATATAAGTGGGTGGTTTGTTACGTTCCAACTAAACGGTGACGATGGATCGCACCGAGATATTTGTGAATTTTATTAAAAGTCAACGTGGCAAAGACTTGCTCGTTGTTAATGATCATACACGTTTTATGGCCCTAGGGTCGGGTTTCGCAGGGTTTTCCTTGCCCTCTCGCAAGGAATACGAAAATCTCCCTTTTGGAATTTTCAGGTAGTTCTGCTGAACTCGACCCGGGCTTATTTCAGAAAACGGCGAGCGTATGTGGTATTGTTCTATCTTCTTGCTGTCCTATATATATAAAACTAGATTTTCTAATACCATGAATTATAATTCTAATAGAATTTACAATACATTTCTCTCCGTGAATCTGAAAATCTCATATGATACATGCGAGTATATGTATGTATATGTGTATATACATCTATCTAAAATCATGTACTCGCCTACCCAATAAATTTAAGAAAGGTTAAATTGTACAAACAATAGAATTTACAACCCTTACGAGTTGACCGATCTAGAGAACCATATTCTTACGAGTTGACCAATCTCGCGAAGGTCAAATTCGGACCAGGGATTAATTCTTACGAGTTGACCCGTGCCCGAGAAAGACAATTGGTTCTACGTTTTTAAAATCAAATTACAATTTTTAACTTCTTGTTTTTGACATATAACGTACCTAATTGAGAGTGTGGCTAAATAACGCTATTCAATATTATGTGCAAATTTTTAAACGGTCAAATCTATCACATTTTGTCTCGAGGACTTTGAGGACTGATAGTTACACATCACAAATAGTACCCACTACTGAAGTAAATAAGATGGCTACTTACCTAATAACTAAAAATACAAAACTCAAAGTACCTAACTGATGGTTCCATTTACCTACTGGTGGTGGTACTTCTCAGAAAGACAATTGGTTCTACTTTTTTAATATAAAATTATAATTTTCAACTTTTCTTGTTTTTGACCTATAAAGGACTTGAGGGTGTTGCTAAGTTACACTCTTCAATATTGTGAAATTTTGAAAAAGTGTAATCTATCACATTTTGTCTTCTGGACTGATAGTTACACATTACAAATAGTACCTACTACTGGTGGTGGTATCTCTTGGAAAGACAATTGGTTCCATATTTCTACATCAAATTACAATTTTGAACTCTTTTCGATTTTAACCTATAACGTAATTGAATGTGTTGCTAAATTACACTCTTCAGAATTGTGAAATTTTGAAACGGTCAAATCTGTCATATTTTTTTCAGGATTGATAGTTACACATTACAAATAGTACCCACTAATGAAGGAAATGAGATAGTTATTTACCTAACAACTAAAAGTACGAAAAGTCAAAGTACCTAACTGATAGTTCCACTTACTGGTGGTGGTGGTACTTCTTGAAATAGCAATTGGATCATTTTTATTGCTCAATGCATGAGTACCAGATTGTTTCTGTAATAAAGGAATAAGTTAGAATGTTAATACAGTAAGTTTTTATCCGATGGTGAATCAATAATTGACCTACCTTGTGATACCTCATTCAATTATTCAGTTCTAATTTATATTGTATGTACAGTACTAGAAATTTATTGTTTCTTATATTTACAATTTTTACAAAATATTTCTATTATAAAACAAAATAATTGCTATAATTGTTTTCACGTCAAAAGTAAGGTTAATGGTATCTACTGTAAATACATAATTATAATCAGACCACTATTTGGCTATTTAACTTGGATTGCGTATTTGGGAATGAAACTCGCGGAATATGTCGAGACGACACTTTTCAGTTATGTATCCGAATTTTACCTCGCTAACTCTAGTAGTTTCCGAAATATTACAATTTTTTGAAAAAGTGAATTTTTTCACAAATTCATATTTTCAAAACTGAATGTCTTAGGAGAACAATTTTTTTCGTATTTGGCAATTGGAGACCTTTCTCTTCTTTCTGTTTATGATGGAAACGTTAAAAATCGTATAATGGAGTATTTAAAAAAGTCGCAAGGGGTTAACCTCCCTACTTCTACTGGGTGAATACTGGTTCTATTGGCTAAATGTCGAGAAACTCGCTGGATATGTCGAATGATGTAAATTTAACAATCTCTGTAGTTTTCGAAATATGGCGAGTTTAAAAAAAACAAAATCCCATTTTTCAAAAATGTTCCAAAATCTCCGAAAGTAAATGTTCTTCCGAAAAAATTTTTTTATTCCCGACATTAATTTTTCTTTCATTAGTTGTCCTAAGTTATAAATATGGAATTATGGGGCATTTTTCGAAAGTTTTCGAAAAATCATAATTTTTTGAAAAAACTTTTTTTGTCATATCTGGGAAACTACAAGTTGTAAAAAAATCATTTAATTTTTCTGTGTAATCAACAATAACAATCACTTATCCAATCAATTGTCATATGGTTCGTGATTCCATTTATGTATTTTGAGGGGGGTGTGGTTAAGGGTGAGAGAGCGAGTGATATGCACCTAAACGATATGTGAAAAGATGTCTAAATCTCAAAATTAAAATTGACATTTTTCGAAATTTTTTATTACTGCCTTATTTACTGAGATATGCTCTTTTAAGAAATCACCGAGTGAACAATAGGTTAGTACATTGCTCAAATGTCACAGGCGAAATGTAGCCACTGGCTACCAATATAGGAAAAATATAGGAAATGTTACTTATAAAATAATTTAATTAATTTATTGAAATACTAGATTATTTATTATATATAACAAATAAATATAATGTGTTTAAATAATATTCAATACATCTTAATAATATGAATATTTTTACATAAACAATAATATTAAAAATCTTAATAATATATACCTAGTTAACTCAAAAGGCCAAGGAGTTTGGTGGTGCCTGGAAACGTCAGTACTTTTACGGTTTGAAAATTCTGTAAGGTATCTACCATAATATTATATTGTTAATATTTATACTTTCCTAACAAAATTTAAATAGTATAAAAATAAAATTCAAAAAATGCAGGTACCGACAATATCTCAATCATTAGGTGGTACTGTCAATTCATTTAATTTGTCTTCCAGCTTGGTTTATATAAATTCTCACGACTCGTCAAAGTTGCCTAAATTCAAACATCTTTGGAAAAACCAAATTCTACCATTATATACCTCTCAAATTGGTTTCCTTCATTGGAATTAATCACTGGTTGTTTCCCAATTGGTTTAGACTGTTTCCCTTCCAATTAATTAAAAATGGCCCTTCTCGAAATTTTGTACTTTGCTTCTCCCTCGCTATATGAAGATATTCCAGCTCTAACTTCAGCTAAACATACTTCAGTTAACCCTCATTTGTACTCTGTATCTGTATCTTCCCATGACGAGCCTCCTTTGGTGTTTCCTGGATATTTCGGGGATAAAAAAATCTCATTGAAACGACATACCTTGCGCCATCAATGAAACAACTATTTAACTGCAATTTCACAAAACAAGAAAGACGCAGAGAATGGGAAAAGAGTATCTCCATATTTTGATAAAATTGCCCGAGACAAATGACGGTCAGACAGCAATTAAGCGTACAAAGTGGCTGTAATTTTAACAGTCATCTCTCAATTATGACTGTAGTACCAATATAGTGTTGAGGAGTACTCCATCTTCATATTTAGGCCCAAGACCTTTGGACAGCCATTTTGGACTTGGCTAGAGTGTTTCAAAGCTCTCTCATTTAGAAAAGTTCCATTGGCATGGATTAACTTCACAATCTATCAGCCAAAATAATTATGCATAAATTAAAATCCACAGATTGTCCGTTTCTCCATTATACTCCTGCGTGGTTGAGAAATAGTGACTTATAAGATAAGCTACTTACTTGCTACTTCAAGTCTACCTGTAATTGTGGGAACAGCATTTCTAAATATACCGTCTCGCGTCGCCGTATAATTTATGAAGCAAATGATGCATGAACAAAGTGACATCTTATTCGCAATCGCACGAACGAGTGTATGAATCAAATTTCACTTTACCGCTAATTTATTATTAGTCCCAAACGACTGAAAACTGATAAAATCCGTGTACCACTTTGATTCATCGACGCCAAGTCCTCAACGTACAAGCATGTCCGTAGGTAGAGTAGATGCGCTCTGGGGGTGTGAGTTATTTGAAAAAATTTACCTCAAGATATGGAAGCGTATTATAATGAAAACTGGAGTAAGTAGTAGCAGTAATAAATAACGAAGCGGTACGTCAAAATTCCATCGCCGGCTCGTACGTCTTGAACGCCACCCCTCCTCAAGACGGTCAGTTTTAATCGCGTCGAATTAATCAAGCGAGTTGGTACCCCGTTCTCACACCTCCGATTTTTCCACGCATTCCCCCGCATAAATTTGTACCTCGAACAATCAGGGGCCCGTTCTCACATATTTCCCGAATCGATATATATAACAGAACAGCGTGTTCCCCTGACCGGCCGGTGTCATAATTTTCATAAAACAGGGCCGCGTCTCGACAGAGGCTCTATATAGATTTGTTCTCGGTCCGTGCTAACACAGCGAGGATGTTGTAGACTAGCGGAGCTGATAAATTATTTTAGCCGGCTGAGAGAAGGTTTTAGTACAGGGTGAGTCCCGGGGCATAACTCATAACGGTGACGATGACGCGAGCGGAACATCTTCGAACGCCCCATCAATTCTCATGGGAGGCTCTCACGTGGGTGACTCCACACGGGACGGTTTTAATGATAATGCGTTTGTTCGCGATCAGTGACAGACGACGGCAAATCGGATAGTTTATTTAATGGGAAACCGCGGAACTTGTTAACTTACACTGTTAACTTGTTAACTTGTACATTTCATCCCTTAAATCATCGTGTCTCCTCAGATTGATACAGACACAAATTTAAATCACTCTTTGCTATATAACTCAATAACAGTTTACGATGCAATAATTACTTTCATAATTTTTCTGACAATCTGCAAGATAACATGCATTAAGCAAATGACTTAATATTGTCACGCCCGGGGCCCAGTACGTCCCTTCGAGTAAAAAACAGGAAAGAGTTAGAGAAGGTACGTTTCTTTTCGTAGATTGAAATTTTGTTTCCTGCGGCACGCGTGTTCGTGAAATCTACTTATTGCTAACTCAATGATAGAGTACTTTACAATACGACATTTACTTACATAACCTTACCTTTAACTTCTACTTTGATTTTCAAATTTTCCCACTTGCTTGTTATCTGCAAGTTAGCATGCATTAAGAAAATGATTTAATATTGTCACGCCTAGGGAGTAAGTCCGTCCACCCCCTCCAGTGAAAAACAGAAAAGGATTAGATAGGGTACGTTTCTTTCGTAGATTGAAATTTTTGTATCCCGCGCGGCACGTGTGTTCGTGAGACCTATAGCTAATTCAATGATAGAGTAGTTTACACTACAGTTTTCACTTTCAGAAATTTTTCTTCAGTTTAAATTTTTCCAATAATCTATTTATGATGAATTATCGAGCTAATAAATTATCTGGAAAGAATTCTAAAAATTTCAATACATCTTTTACTTCCAAATATTCTTTTTTTGACGTGATATACGTCTTATAAATCGACGTGCCGGCTACCTGCCGGTTCACAAAACATTGTAACGTTACGCCAGACCCATGCGTGCGAGCTAGAGTGAAAGCGACAACAATCGACAGAGATCGACTTTGGCGGTTGCCTTGCGACGCATCTATCTCTTTTACACGACAGCGTCCGAGTGAAAGCTCGATTTGGCGATCGGCTCGGTTCGCGAGAGCGATGGAATGGGACAAAGGGGTACGCGCTACGCGCGTTCTGATTGCACTGTTTTCACTCCGCCGTCAGCGACGACGGCGACAGCAGTCAGCACACTATTATCTGCAAGTTAGCATGCATTAGGTAAATTATTTAATATTGTCACGCCTAGGGAGTAAGTCCGTCAGTGAAAAACATAAAAGACTTAGATAGGGTACATTTCTTTCGTAGATTGAAATTTTGTTTCCCGCGTCACGCGTGTTCGTGAAATATATTACTAATTCATAGTTTTTTAATTTATTTTAAATAATTATAACTAATAATTATAATAATTAAATTAATAATTTAGTTTTAATTTTAATTCATAGATATTTCAATAATAGAGTACTTTACAATTCAATTATTACTTTCAGAATTTTTTCTTTAGTTTCTACTCTGATTTTCAAGTTTTCCCATTTGTTTGCAATCTGCAAGTTAGCAGGCATTAGGCAAATGACTTAATATTGTCACGCCAACGGAGTGAGCCCTTCCGTCTTTTCTAAAAACAGGAAAGAGTTAGAGAAGTTACTTTTCTTTTCGTACATTAAAATTTTGTTTTCAGAGGCATGCTTGTTTGTGAAATCAATTGTTAACCCAATAGAGTACTTTACTCTACAGTTTTTACTTTCACAAATTTTTCATTAGCTTCAATTTTTTTAATAAACTATTTATAATATTATTGAGCTAATGAATTAATTGACAATAATTCAAAAAACTTCAATACGCTCTTTACTTCCAATTATTATTTTCTTATTTCTAATAAACTCAATATAATGATTTATTATGTTGTTGGGAAAAATTAAATTTTCAATTGATTGAAAAGAGTCTTAATTATTCATAAATTCATAAATATTAAGAAATATTATAAGACAATTATTATTAGACAATCCGTATCAGTTGTAGTCAAAATATTGACATTGACAACGGAATAACAAAATTAGGTAAGTCATTTCAACAATTTTTTTTTTTTGAAATACAATTTCTCACATATCCCATTTATATCGCATTATTGGGTTATTGGAATACAATAACCGAACATAACTATTTATGAGCTAATGAATTATTTGAAAATAATTTTAAATATTTCAGTGAACCCTTTACTTGTGATTATTCTTTTTTATTTGTAATAACCCAATGTAACGATTTACTAGGTTATTGGATTGTTATGAAAAATTAAATTTTCAATTGATTCAAAGAAGTCTTAATAAATCCTATTAGTTATAAATTCAGTATCATAATTAGCTAGAAATTCTACTATTGAAAAATATCATAAATTAAATAATTCCTCTAAATTTTAGTGAAAAAAATGACATTGAAATCGAAATAACAAAACTATGTAACTCATTTAAACTTTTTTTGATTCAATTTTACCAATAACCCATTTATACTGAATCATGAATATTTAATAGTTATGTTAGATTATCGTGTTTCAATAACCCGACATAAATATTTATTGAGCTAATGAATTATTTGGAAAGAATTCCAAAAACTTCCAATAAACCGTTTACTTATAATTATTCTTCTTCAATGTAAATAGCCCAATATAACGATTTATTAGGTTATTGGATTATTGGAGTAAATTAAATTTTTAATTGATTGAATTTGATTGAAACTAGTTTTAACCAATCCTATTAATTATATAAATTCCATACGATAATCAACCAGAAACTGTAATAGTGAGAAATACCATAAATTAAATAATCCGTACAAGTTTTAGTGGAAGAATATAATAACACAATTAAGTGATTAAGTGATCGCGTATTATATTAATTTATGATATATGACTAAATTAGGGTTATTGTGCCTCTAGTGTTATTTTATTTATAATTACAAGATTTAGGGTTAATTATATACATACAATATTGTAGAAATTGTCCTTTATATCCGGACATGAAAAGTTAGATTATTTTCATAAGAATTCATTTAAAGTCACATTTTTACATGCTGCTATTATGTTATTAAACTTGAAATTAACTCTTATAAGATGCTCCGAGTCATTTTACGCAGTTTTGTTTCTTTGATAAGTGTAAGAGTCAAAGGATTAATAATTTTTAATCTCCTTATTGATAATCAGACTATTGCTCGAAACTGCGTTTAGGTCGAATCGAAAATCGTCTTACAACCAAAGAATATTTTTTGTTCTATTTTTGAATTGTTAATCATCAATAAGAGGAGAAAGTACCATAGCTCTTACCGGAAACAGGAGGGTGAAGAACTTCACGTCGCTGCAAGTAACTTTATGAGACTCAGCGTGAAGTCAGCCGTAGCGGAGGCCATTTTGTCCTAAATAACCTTGAAAAAAGTGACCTAAACTGTCATCTTGAATAAATAAATGGACACTGTTTGTACACTGTTGCTGGAGCATGCACGCATAGTTTATGATTTTATCATCTGATGTTATAATTTATTAACAAGTGAAATAATTTTCTTCCAATTTATCCGATTGCGAACCGATTTTAGGGCATATTATTTTACGATACGTTTATTGAAAAGTAATTTAACGCCTGACCATTCCTCAAAACTGCGCTTACGTCGACGTGAAAAGCGCCTTACATCCAAAGAATATTTTTTGTTCTATTTTTGAATTGTTAATCATAAATAAGAAGAGAAAGAACCATAGCTCGCACTGTAAACAAGAGGGTAAAAAACTTCACGTCGCTGCAAGTAACTCCATGAGACTCAGCGTGAAGTTAGTCGTAGCGTTGGGCCAATCAGAGGCCGCGATTTCATAAGGAACTTTACGAGGCCATATATTATCATGAAAATCCCCGAAACATTACAAATGTTCAAAATTGTCATTTTGAATAAATAAATGGATACCCTTTGTACACTGTTGCCAAATTTGACGTTATTATCAATAAGTCAAATAATTTTCTTTTCATTTATCCGTTTCCGAACAGATTTAATGGCACAATATTTTACGTTACGTTTATTGAAAGGCAATTTGAAGACTGAAAACTGCGTTTACGTCGACGTGAAAACCGTCTTACATCTAAAGAATATTTTTTGTTCTATTTTTGAATTGTTAATCATGAATAAGAAGAGAAAGTACCATAGCTCGTACCGACAACAAGGGTAAAAAACTTCACGTCGCTGTAAGTAACTTTATGAGACTCAGCGTGAAGTTAGCCGTAACGGCGTGCCAATCAGAGGCCGCTGTTTCATAAATTAAAACTTTACGCGGCTTACTTGAATACCCCTGAAACATTACAAATGAATAAAATTGTCATTTTGAATAAATAAATGGATACGGTTTGTACACTGTTGCCAAATTTGACGTTATAATAATTAATATGTAAAATAATTTTCTTTTCATGTATCCGATTGCGAACCGATTTTACGTTACGTTTATTGAAAGTTAATTTAACGCCTGACCATTCCTCTAAACTGCATTTACGTCGACGTGAAAACGGCCTTACATCCAGAGAATATTTTTTCGTCCCAAAAGCGGAATACATTAACGGAATGCACCGCCCTAGGTCGAATTAAATTTCGGATTATCGAATGTTCAGCATCGACTGAATGCTTTGACGACGTTTTGTGATTTCTCTTCGGGCGTGTGAGGTGAATTTAAATCGATTGTTTATTGGCTGCACGATTTTTGGGACAAAGGAAGTCGACCGTGCCCGATTCGGGCCAAAAAAGAAGAAAAATGAAACGGAGGAAAGCGCGCGGGGGATTACGTGCCAGCTATCATCGTTTTCGGTCGGTGTTAGTGAAGTTATTATTACTCCGGGAAGAGGTGGTGGGTACTCTCTGCGGTGCGGTACCGGGGGCCGGTTCCATCAATCTTGCTCAAAATCACGACCCGGGCAAAAAGAAAAAAAGATAATTTGACAACATCCCATTTTGAAAACACACACTCGAACATTAATCTTAATCTTCCGCTTTCGGAGGTAGTGAGCAATCTCATTTTGTTGCTTTATTAGTTGGTTCTTTTTGTATTCTTTCCTCTCTCTCGATCTCTCTCTGCTCATTCCTGAGACGTCCGTATGAGAGGAGAGTTAAAAATTGGACGCGGCATGGGGCCCCGAATATAGATTCCATTTCCCATATATCCTTCGAGAGGATTAGAGGTTGATGGGTCGAAACCGAAAGTCTTTACCTTTCGACAAAACGACGTTTTGACCCAATAACCCATAAAAAGGATTCCAGGTATATCGCGCACACAAACACACTGTCGTCCAGGTAGAAATAGGTGCAGACGAACCACACGGGTTCAGTGAAAGTGAAAGGAGTCCTCTGTTTATTTTTTGTTTTGTTTCTGAAAACGATACTTTTTTAAGGGAAAAAACCGTAGAAGCTTCTGATGGTTAAAAAAAGTGTAGAAGCTACTTAAATGAATGGACTCTTTTAAAGACTTCGTCAGTTTAAAACACAGTTCATAGATGACAACTCACCTTTTTGCCCCAGCGAAATCCGTGTTGGGATTACAAAGGAACTAAATTGCAGAAAACCCACTTTTCTCTTAGTTTTTTAAATATTGCGAAAAGTAATTAAGGGATCATTATACAATCCATAGAACTTTTGTAGAGAATTAAAAAACCTACACAATGGTTTTTTGCACAACTAAATCAAAATATTTTTTGCTGAGAGAACCCGAAAAAACCTCCAAAAATTAACCCTTTTTAAAAAATTCATAAATTCGACAAATTTGAACCTGGAGAAACTGTCTTGCGTTAGGTCATAAACAGTAATATGCAATTTATGTGCGCAGAAGATGGTTTCCGTCCAATATGTAGTTTTTGCACAATTAAGTTATAAACAATTTTCGCCTTTTTTCTTGTAAAATGCGCGAATTTGTGAGAAATAAATTTTTCCCAATTCTGCAAGTAACAATCAAAATCTTTAAAACGTATATATTGTATTTTCACGTAGGAAATGGGAAATGTACAGAAAGGGCCCTAAAATTTGCTTCAAACATACACGTTTACAGATTTTGCAGACTTGGAAAAAAGTAATTTCCCATAAATTAGCGCATTTTACAAAAAAAATTTGGAAATTGACACACTATTATCTATCACTTCCTGCAAGATAATTTTCCCAACTTGAAATTTGTCGAAATTGTCAATTTTTTTAAAAAAGTTAATTTTTGGAGGAGTTTCTTGGCGAAAAAAACCATTTTGTAGGTTTTTTAATTCCACACAAAAGTCCTATGGGTTATATAATTATCACTTTATTACTTTTCGCAATATTTGCAAAAACAAAAAAAAAGTGTATTTTTTAAATTTACTTTAGAAACAGGTGAGTGTTCATTTAAGTCTGTTAAACGGCAGTACTTATGGGTTGTGACCGTCTACATTTTAGTGTGAAAATGCATTCCTTTTTAAGTTCTATTGGTTGACCTACTTTCCTTTATTCCAAGAAGGATTTTATCATCGGATCAAGATGTATGGGTATTCAAGACAATTACGTTCAAGAAATACTTCAAAATTTGGAAATTTTTCGATAAATAATGTTTCCCTGCTTCGAGCTCGCCTTTCTGACTTGCATACTGGCCAATTATCATTCCTGGTATTATTTCCCAGTAACAGGGCAAAATAAAGTTGCACCTTGCACCAGACCATTAAATAGGGAAATACCCTGAAGAGACAGTTAGAGAGAGCTTAGATGTTCGCATGTATTTCTTCTTGCACACGTCGGTTTCAGAGGAGAGCTTGCTAAATAGCGTCAGGGTTGACGAATGCCCTCCATTGCATATCTAAGTTTAGAAACTACTAAGAGTGTCGAAGTTGAGTATGACTTGTGTACACATTGAAAACGAAAGGAAAATAAAAGAAGAAAAGCCATAATATTTGTTCAGTCAGAATGTGCCGTAACATAAATTATGTAACCAATTTGATTTTCCATAGATTTTCCATGAATTCTATCAGGTTACTAGAAAACTCAGAAATAGGGACAGTTTTGAATCATGCATCATACAATTTTTTTAGCATATTAAATAATTTAGAAGTAAAAGGTATTCTAGCAATGTTTATTTACATGCATTATAATATGCACGTTATACGTGTAATATTTATTTCTGTATTATTATCAAACAGTTTGGATTTGTGAAAAGGTGCAATATTTAGATCTTGAAAAGGGGCATACATATTTTTGAGAAAAGTGCTTTGGAAGAACTTGAATAAAAATATTACAATTATCCTCTCTAGGGAGAATTTATAAAAATTATAAACATTGAAGTTTTTGAAGTCCTTTTTTGGTCAGAACATATTTTTGTCATGATATATCTTAAAATATACTTAAAAATAAAAATTTTCATGGCTTAATGACATTTTACTCCTCCAACTGAAGAGTAAAGATAGTAAAAGTAGGTAGGTACTTCTGTAACTTAATACGACGTAAAGAAAAAAACCTGATGGAACGTTTAATTAACCCCAAAAATGCGGGATTCAACATTTTTAAGCATGTTATAGTAGCTAAAATAATCCTAGAAAAATGTATTTCTATTATATGCATAAAATTGCTTTGTTTTCAAATGATATCTTCTATTTTCGTACTCAAGGTATCTCATTTGGAATACTTCGAACGTCTCCAAACATTTGAAGTTTGTGCCATTTTTTTAACTATAAAATATGTCTCAGGAAATAAAAAAGTCTTCAATCTAAACACCATGGATGTTTCTACGATGGACAGAAAGTAAGATATATCTAGTCAAAATACTGAAAATGACTTGTGAAATTTTTTGAGGTTAGAAGATTGTCTTAAATTAAGGCTGAAGTTATTATTCTCGGTGAGTGTATTACATATTTGTTTTTAAGGGGGCAGGCTCTTTCAAAATTGAGAAAAAACACTTTGGGTTTTTGACGTGATAGGCGTCTTATAAATCGGTGTGCGGGCTAGCTACACGTCTCAGAAAACGTTGTAACGTTACGCCAGACTCACGCGTGCGAGCGAGAGCGAGAACAATAGACAGAGATCGACCTTAGTGTTTGCCTTGCTACGTATTTATCTCTCTTCCACTACAGCGTCCGAGTGAAAGAGAGACCGGCACCACACAACCAATGTAAGCCATGCGGGAGTGAGATGACGCATCTATCTCCCTTCCACTCCGTCGGCGTCGACTGCGACAGCACACAGCTGGACGTTAGCGGTATTGCCTACTATTATTTATAAAGTTATCTGAATATTTACTGTGCATACCGTTGCTTATTACTATTACAATAACAATTTAATTCTTGCATTCTAAGAGTTTGATTAGCTATATGATCTCATATATTTCTTCTTGCATCGGTCAACGAGTGCAGTAATAATAGGTTATGTTACGATGTCTACTAAAAAATTATGATGAATAATATAAATGATCGTGTAAAAAGTCGACTGCTTTCAGTTAGTTTTCGATGAAAACAATTATCCTGCGCAGCAATACATGTAAAATTCAAGATTAATGTTCAACTTCACACATGTCATAACAAAGTGTCTAAAATGACCAGTTGGACGGCCAACCGCAGTTCGAAAAAACCTTCTAATGGTAATGTATCACGTAAAATTACCATCCGTAAACCGACTTTACCGACAACCATTTTTTTTTTAAAGTCTATCGTCTCTAGTCAAAATTTTATTTTTCGATGTTGCTCTATGTTTATTGAAGAATACAAAAATTTTTGGCGGTGGCGGTGGTACAAATCACTGTGGTCTTCCTGGAAAAAATTAAGACAGAATTCAAAATAGATTCTGTTCTTTGCACTTTTGTTAGGACGTAGATCTATAAAAATGCATATAAATACCCCTCGTTCTTTTTTATACACGTACTTTTCCCCCAAAAAAAATGACCGATTTTTAACATTTTGGGAAAAAAGTCGTAAACCAATTTAAAATATTTCAAAAAAATTGTTAGGTCTACGTCCTAGAAAAAAGTATAAAGAACAGAATCAATTTTGAATTTTGTGTTTTATTTCCAGGAAGACATTTGTATTCTTCAATAAATATACAGCAATATCTAAGGAAATTTTTTTTGACTTAAAAAGTTTTTTATTTTTATTTTGAAGGAGTGGGCAATTTTTACTATCTTAACTGGTTAGACTATTATCTTACTGAAAATTGAAAGCCTCCGATTCAGTTTCCATTGCGAACGCTCTATAATAAACCCTTGATTACATTATCCCCATCGACGTCGATGCACAAATTCAGTTGCCGATATTAAACAAATCCAATGACAGATCGTCGCTGACCGCCGTTTCCGTATGTATTTTCCTGGCATCGGTTTTTACATCGCATGATGTATCACCGAAATTAAAAAATGATTACACGTGTTTCTGTTCGGGAACAACAATGTAACAACACCAACTTTTCTGTTCTCGTTCTCATCGAGGAAAAGAGAGAAAGAGAGAGACAGTATCGAAAACCTTCAGCGCTCATCTATCATCGCATTCGATACGTCATTTTGTCGTTCGGGAGACGTATGGAGAGGCTGTCTCTTTCTCTCTCTTTTTCCCTCGCAAGACCTACACACACACATGGCTGGCTCTTAACAAGTGAGAGAAAAAAACTTTTACTCACCGATGTCGATGTCATAATTCACCGAATGATGAAATGCCTCAGAAGAGAAATATAATGAAGAAGTAACTCCGGAGCTTTGTGTTCATTGTGAGGTGACGGAATGGGAAGGTTCGCCAGTGCAGGGTAATTAAAAAAATTCACATGGAAGGTACAACAAGGGAGGTTCTAGAAGGTGCCAACTTAGATCCACCTTTATGTAACTTCTAGATTAGAACTATTTATGTGTTTCATGTGTTATTTTAGTGTTTTAGTGTCAAAAACACTTATCATCCCTAAGATAGGATTTATCAATTTTCTAGTGCAGGACCTACATTTCTTTCAATTAAAGATTGTAATGTAATGTAAAGAAAGTAAGTAACGCACCTCTACGTTTCGTTAGAAACGTTCTGTCTTTAAATTGTTCGTCATAAATAAGAGAAGAAAATACTATATCTCGTACCGAAAAAAGGGTAAAAAAATTTCACGTCGCTGCAAGCGACTCCATGAGACTCGGCGTGAGATTAGCCGCAGCGGCAGGCCACGATTTGGGATATATTTACTTTAATATTACGAGTTTCTGATCGGGACTACAGTTGATCTCGCATGATTCTCTGACCGCGCGCTCTCCGCCCTCTATCTCGAAAACAGTTCGAGGTATGAAAAAATGTTGAATACAAAAGTTGTAGAGAATTTAATTCTCTACAATATTGATAAGAAATACAAATAGCGTAAAACCCATAGAAAACGAGATATTTGCACAAAATATAAAAAAATCGATTTTTGTGACTTTTGACCCCTGACTTAAAACTTCCGACCATCCAATTATATGTGAATTTTGAGAAAAGTTTTAGGATGCCAAAATAGAAGTTTTACGTGATAATATACTGGGTAGGTTGATTTCCCTAATTAGGTCTAAGATGACTGGACTATAAGTACTGAAAATGACAGAATCAATTATGTTAAAAGGAGGCAGAAAAATAGATTTCATTATATTTGTAATTCTATATATACATATACGGAAATTATTCCCAGTACAACTATTAAATATATTGGTGTACACTTTGATGACGAATTAACATTTGGGTATCAACTAAAAATGATTGCGAAGGAGGCAGTTTGCACTTGGCAAAAAGAATATAATGTGATTTCCAGTAAGGCACAATGGACCAAAGGATTAATGCCAATTGTTTCCATCTAGTATAACTGTAAATTCAGAACATCTAATTCACAAATTTCAAATTCAAAAAAAGTGTAGTTTGTAAGGAATATCCACCATATAGAAAATTTGCAATAAAATTCTAGTACACTCCTATTCAGTGTATGCAGAAATCATCTGAATTTTCACAATTGATCTTATGCCAAAGATCCATAAACAGAATCTAAAATGGTAAATGGAGCTTCAATATATTGAAATACTTAATTTTTTATTTTTCTATTAGTATAACTATAAGTTATAGTGTTCGTTTAGGATATTATTCTTTAAATAACTCATCTCTTCTCTTAAAAACTGCACCTTGATTTAATATAAAATAAAATTTTATACAAAGAAAATTAAATTTCTTAAGAAATATTCATTACAACTACGATATACAAGCTTATTTAAAAGTTAAATAAACCGTGGATTATCAATTACATGATATTGTTCTTCTAATGAACAGTTTACCCGACCCTGTTCAATTGATATAGATGGGGGGTTTAGTTCGGGTAACCACTGCGATGTGTAGAGTCCCACACTATCAGATGTGATAAACGATCCATCCCAGAGTTTTGTTGTTACATTGTTCTGTTTCAGAGGTGCCTCTTGTCTCATCTGGTGTCCATAAAGAATTTCCTCTCCTTAAAAACAGTACTGAAAATTTAATACTTTTTCAAATGCCACATCATCTGTAACAATTTTAATTCCTATAGGATAGCTTCCTGTGAAGCTTGTATTGACTTGTATTATTACATTGTTCTGTTTCTGAGATGCCTTTTGTCTCATCTGATGTCCATAAAGAATTTCCTCTCCTTAAAAACAGTACCTACTGAAAATTTAATACTTTTTCAAATGCCACATCATATGTAACAATTTTAATTCCTATAGGATAGCTTCCTGTGAAGCTTGTATTGACTTGTATTACTACATTGTTCTGTTTCTGAGATGCCTTTTGTCTCATCTGGTGTCCATAAAGAATTTCCTCTCCTTAAAAAGAGTACCTACTGAAAATTTAATACTTTTTCAAATGCCACATCATATGTAACAATTTTAATTCCTATAGGATAGCTTCCTGAGAAGCTTGTATTGACTTGTATTAGTACATTGTTCTGTTTCTGAGATGCCTTTTGTCTCATCTGGTGACCATAAAGAATTTCCTCTCCTTAAAAAGAGTACCTACTGAAAATTTAATACTTTTTCAAATGCCACATCATATGTAACAATTTTAATTCCTATAGGATAGCTTCCTGAGAAGCTTGTATTGACTTGTATTAGTACATTGTTCTGTTTCTGAGATGCCTTTTGTCTCATCTGGTGACCATAAAGAATTTCCTCTCCTTAAAAAGAGTACCTACTGAAAATTTAATACTTTTTCAAATGCCACATCATATGTAACAATTTTAATTCCTATAGGATAGCTTCCTGAGAAGCTTGTATTGGCTTGTATTATTACATTGTTCTGTTTCTGAGATGCCTTTTGTCTCATCTGGTGTCCATAAAGAATTTCCTCTCCTTAAAAAGAGTACCTACTGAAAATTTAATACTTTTTCAAATGCCACATCATATGTAACAATTTTAATTCCTATAGGATAGCTTCCTGAGAAGCTTGTATTGACTTGTATTAGTACATTGTTCTGTTTCTGAGATGCCTTTTGTCTCATCTGGTGACCATAAAGAATTTCCTCTCCTTAAAAAGAGTACCTACTGAAAATTTAATACTTTTTCAAATGCCACATCATATGTAACAATTTTAATTCCTATAGGATAGCTTCCTGAGAAGCTTGTATTGGCTTGTATTATTACATTGTTCTGTTTCTGAGATGCCTTTTGTCTCATCTGGTGACCATAAAGAATTTCCTCTCCTTAAAAAGAGTACCTACTGAAAATTTAATACTTTTTCAAATGCCACATCATATGTAACAATTTTAATTCCTATAGGATAGCTTCCTGAGAAGCTTGTATTGGCTTGTATTATTACATTGTTCTGTTTCTGAGATGCCTTTTGTCTCATCTGGTGACCATAAAGAATTTCCTCTCCTTAAAAAGAGTACCTACTGAAAATTTAATACTTTTTCAAATGCCACATCATATGTAACAATTTTAATTCCTATAGGATAGCTTCCTGAGAAGCTTGTATTGACTTGTATTAGTACATTGTTCTGTTTCTGAGATGCCTTTTCTCTCATCTGGTGACCATAAAGAATTTCCTCTCCTTAAAAAGAGTACCTACTGAAAATTTAATACTTTTTCAAATGCCACATCATATGTAACAATTTTAATTCCTATAGGATAGCTTCCTGAGAAGCTTGTATTGACTTGTATTAGTACATTGTTCTGTTTCTGAGATGCCTTTTCTCTCATCTGGTGACCATAAAGAATTTCCTCTCCTTAAAAAGAGTACCTACTGAAAATTTAATACTTTTTCAAATGCCACATCATATGTAACAATTTTAATTCCTATAGGATAGCTTCATGAGAAGCTTGTATTGACTTGTATTAGTACATTGTTCTGTTTCTGAGATGCCTTTTGTCTCATCTGGTGTCCATAAAGAATTTCCTCTCCTTAAAAACAGTACTGAAAATTTAATACTTTTTCAAATGCCACATCATATGTAACAATTTTAATTCCTATAGGATAGCTTCCTGAGAAGCTTGTATTGGCTTGTATTATTACATTGTTCTGTTTCTGAGATGCCTTTTGTCTCATCTGGTGACCATAAAGAATTTCCTCTCCTTAAAAAGAGTACCTACTGAAAATTTAATACTTTTTCAAATGCCACATCATATGTAACAATTTTAATTCCTATAGGATAGCTTCCTGAGAAGCTTGTATTGACTTGTATTAGTACATTGTTCTGTTTCTGAGATGCCTTTTCTCTCATCTGGTGACCATAAAGAATTTCCTCTCCTTAAAAAGAGTACCTACTGAAAATTTAATACTTTTTCAAATGCCACATCATATGTAACAATTTTAATTCCTATAGGATAGCTTCCTGAGAAGCTTGTATTGACTTGTATTAGTACATTGTTCTGTTTCTGAGATGCCTTTTGTCTCATCTGGTAACCATAAAGAATTTCCTCTCTTTAAAAAGAGTACTGATAATTCAATACTTGTTCAAATGCCACATCATCTGTAACCATTTTAATCCTTGTAGGATAGCTTCCTGAGAAGGCTTTGGTTTTAGTTTTCTAACAGAGATATTTTCAAGTATATCTAGAAGTAAACTGGTGTAATTATCTATTATTAGATGATTGTCCGCAAACAATAGTGATTACAAATGAAACAATAATTGATCATATGAAACTATAATTGAAGTATTCGTTATGCCTAATTTTGATTTCTAAATTAGGTGTTAGATCCTTCCATTTCCTGATATTGAAGGATGAAGGTGGCATTACTTCTAGACTTATGTAGATATCAGTTGTAAGGATTTTACCGTTTCTCTATCTCTAAGTAGGCTTTTTGAGACTCAAATGTTTTGTGTAGCTTCTTTTCGAGATTATTGCCCATAGCGTGTTCCTACTTTATCAAAGGCTATTTCCTAATAAATTAATAACTGGTGGATCTCTGAATTAAGTTTTAACGGTTTTATATAATCTGCTTTATTGTGAACATATCGTACCAGTAGAATGGTGTCGGAGATATTGCAAAGTGGATTATTACTATTAGTTATTTTAATGTAAATTTGTATGTTGAGGTTGGTTAGTTAACCTTTTATTCAATAGTTTTATAAATTACTTAAAATTTAGTTTTGACGTACTTACTTGATAATAATTAACCCATATATCGTGCAAATGTTATAAAAATGATAAACTTGAAATGAAACAAAATTTTCAAAAACTGAAAATAGCGTACTTAGGTAATTTACTAATGTTTGAGAATTTTTTGAAAATGGCTAATCCGGCGGTTTTATCGCGTTATAACTCGGTTAATAAAAGATGAATATGAGGCATCCATCTAGAACACGTGTACATTTCGTTACTTTCTAAATTTCTTCAAATTTTGCGACAGACAGTTGGACAATTTGGCAGAATTATAAGAGTTCATTGAGGCAGTGTTGCCAACTAACGCTAAAAGTAAGAGGTTAGCTGATATTTAGGGAAGGTATTTAGAGGTTCCATGACGGTTTGATGTAACTTTGGCTTCGATCAGTCGTATCGTTCGTAAAACTACATGATTTTCCCCACCCCAAAACCGTCCCTCTGATGAGAAATCACATTTCCGCGTATACCAAATGATTTAACCATTACGATCGTCTTTTTTGAGAATAATGATGCCAAATCTCCATGTGACATCAAGAATTCACATCCTTAACATCCAACCCTGAAAAGCTCCGAGGCTATCCTCGTAAAGAGTTTCCTTACAGGTTAATCGCGCGCTGTTCCTCTAGTCTGATAACCGCCGAGCATAGAAAAAATCGCTCGAAGCGACCGATGAATATGGATACGACTACTGCTCGAATATCCGACAGACCCAAATAAGACACCTGACCTAATAGACTTATTTGATGTTAGGAAAAAATTTATCGGTGTCGGTCATTCACGAAGAGCGATCGAAACGAGAGTGATTTAGCAAGGACTCGTTGGAATGATCGAGAGCAAATGGTGTCAAAAGTGCCTTGAATTGGACATATAAATATGCAAACCTGTATTTAGAATTTAAGGTACAAATGTATCTTTAACAAATCAATTTTTGTTCAGAATTCATGTTTGAACACCTGGGAGCAAGTTTGACCAGAGAATACTACGGCTATATTGGCACTTTTGACGTAAGTTTGTATTACATTTATAGGCGCTACATTGCCATCGAATGTTCCTTGATCCCAGAGCGAAAAATCCCCCAAAAGGCAAGAATACCTCGTGAAAGATACACAATCTTGGTATCTCCGTGTACACATTTACAAGCCGACCAGATTGTGACCGCTTGACAGGTCGGTGTCATCTAACCGGTACAAGTTTTATCTCTTCAGCATCTAATGTTCGTTTTGCTGGACCTCTCTCTCGTCCTGTCTCTCTACAGTTTGACCGAAAATGGGATTAATATCGGGTTGTTTTTCGAGCTTTTATTTTTATTCCTTTCGGTGTGAGGCGAGCCGGGCAAGGTAAATGGCTTGTTGGATTTGGTAAGAAGACAGTTTCATAACCTTTTTTATAGACGCCGAATCGTTTTGCTTTTGGAGTAACGCCCGCTTGTACATAACCAGGCAAACGTTAGCGTTTCTTTAAAATGAATCCTCCGATCTACGATGGGAATACGGAATGGTAAAATACAGGTCCTTCGATTTTTCAAGTAGGTAGGTATGTTGCAATCCAAAATTATGGAAATACTTAATGGTATACGGAGGAATTAACCCGTAACGGTAATCCCTTAAAAGGGCAAATTGTTTGAAAGTAAAATTGTTAGAATGGCAACATGTTTGGATGCAAATTATGCGGAAATTTTAATCCCATTGGCTTTAAACCATTTTAACCATTTAGTAAACCAATTTAATATTTTGTCATATAAGACACTCTTATATAACATGTATTATGATGGAGTCGATTTTTCCAAATTGAGATATTAGCACTTCTAAACGATGTAAGGCCTCCTGTGTCCAAAAGTACATATTATTATTGGGAATAAAATATCTGTATATGAGTGTATATATATATGTAGTGTACATTTGGGTGTGTATGTGGTAGGTTCTTCTCCGCAAGTAAAAGCCGTTAACAGTTCAAACTTGGAATTTTGACGTTTTGCTACAGTAAGACACCCTAATGAGCCTTTCATTAAAATTGAATGGGGTAATGGGGTTGTTTACTCTTACCATTTTTCGGTTTTTGGAAGTTTTCTCAAAATTTCGTCCATGAATTTTTTTAAACTTTTAATATATATTCTACTGTCGAATACATCAAATATTTGTCAAATTTTCTCTATCGGACACTTTCCTTTTGATATTTTTCGGTTTTTGGAAATTTTTTGAAAATCCACCCCAATTTTTTTCTAAACTTTTATTATTTATTATACTATCCAATGCATATACACAAGTTTATTATCATTTTCGCTTTAGCTTCTCTAAAGTAAACTATACAGTTGTTATTTTTGGGTTTATGAAAATTTGTTCAAAATCTTCCCTAATCTTAAAATTTGCTCCAATTTATTATGCTCCATATTATTACTATGGATTCGACAGCCGAATATATACACAATAAATGCTTAGTACTATTTTTGGCTCAGATCTTCCCTAAAGGGTACTTTTTGGTCATTGTTCGGTTTTTGGTAATTTTCTCAAAATACCTTATAAGAATTGTTTATAAACATTTTGTTTACTATGGAATATGTATAATAAAGTTTGATAACATTTTTGGCTAAATTGTCTCTGAGGGGCCATTACTCTTGCCGCTTTTAGGTTTTTGGAAATTTTCTGAAAAATCAGACTGAAGGGTTATTTTTAAATTAGGACATTTATTGTCCTATCGAATGTGTGTACCTACTAAACTATAACAATACTTTTGGCCACATTGTCTCTGAAGTACACTTTAGTCTTGTTCTTTATCTCGAAATCGGCTTCAAAAATTCATTTTATACCTACTTATATTTATATTTTATGTTTAAATGTGGATGATCAAGTTTAATAATATCTTTGGCCAAATCTTCCCTGAAGGGCAGTTTACATTCACTTCCTGCGTTTTTTTTTTTTAATTTTCTCGGAATAATATCCTAGAATTTTTTTAGATTAAATGTTTATTCTACTACCTAATATTTGTAACAAAATTGGAGAAAGCAGTCCAACTGTCACATCACCATTTTGTTAATTACATATGGATTTTGAGAGGTTGTAGTTGCTACTGTAAGAGATATTTTTAAGTAAATTTTAAATTTTAAAATCATCAAAATTCAAATTCAAAATTTAGAAATGTCTGCGATGAAAATATTCTCCCAAATTACTAAGTTTCAATATTAAATTTTTCAAATGATTTTGTTGTTTTCAAGTTTATTGTTCAATTTGTTTTTTAAGTTTTAAACATTTGTTATTATTGCACTACCAATTTTGTATAATGAAGTTTAGCAATATATTTGGCTAGATCGTTTCTGAAGGGCCATGCTACTCTTGGCGTTTTTCGGTTTTTTGAAATTCTCACTAAATCCGTTCCAAGAATTTTGAAGTAAAATCTATTATACGCGCGCCTGAGAAAACTGAAACGTTTTTAGATGGGATGTTGAACTTCGCGTCAGCATGAAATCTGTTACGCTGTGAGTCATCGTATATCCAAACGCGTGTAATAAGTATATACAACCTACTTATATACTTATGCAGAGTAAAAGCGTGCAGCGTTGTTCCCTCTCTGCCTGTCTAATCTTTCTAACAGAAAAGATAGAGATATGTATTATATATAGATAGAAAACGAGTAACGAGAGAGCGTATTACATGAGATAAGATATAGCCGAACACGTAGAATAGAGAATTAATTTAATTATATCTAATGATATAAATGTCGGTACAACAAGATATGGGACAACAATAGATGCCGTATTTACAAGATATTGAGATAAGTTTCATTTAAATGTTTTCCTGTCTTATTTTAGTTACCTACCATAAACCTATTGTATATTTTTTAGAATATGATGTTGATCATGAAAATATAGAAATAGATAACGTCGATAGTAGTGCTAATAATTTATCAGATTTTAATATAGTATAGAATATAAATTAATAAAAATAAATATTATATATTGTAGTAATCAGATTATAAAGATGAATTGCGCAATTCTTTACTCCTCTGTTCCATTTTAAAAAACTTTCTTGTTATAATAATTATTAGGAAAATATATGTACTATATGATTGAAATATTGATAATTTAAAAAAATTATTTGAATTCATATTTCATAATTATTTTAAATAAATTTAAAAAGAATGTAAAATTCTAAAAAAAAGCAATATGAAACCAAGCAGGCACATTACTACATTAATTTTAATGTACTTAGAGATTGACCGAAATTTCATATTTTGCTCAAGAGCTTTTTGTTTTTATTTTTTTAAGCTTTAAATATTTATTCTACTATCGAATATTTGTAATAAAATATGACAACGTAGTCCGATTAATAAATCTCCATTTTTTTTAAATGACAAAATGCTGCATTCGGAATAACTTGCTTTATGTAAAATCGCATGGGGAACAAGAAACTATCAGAAAATTGTAATTTCTGACATGGCCCATTTTCGTAAAATATCTCGACTGACACACACTGCTGCTTTATTAAAAAGTTTATCACAGGTTTTACCTCGAAAATAAAAAGATATTCATCAAGAATGGGAGAATGTTCTCGGGGAGCTGAGATGTAACAGTCAGGAATGTTCTTGATAATCCCCAAATAGAATAAAACAACTAGTTTACAAAAGCAACTTTGTAACAATGCCGACGTTTCGTTCATAATTATGAACATATTCATGGCTCTACAAATATATATATGTTAAGTATCTCTTATATAACTAAAAAAGGTATCACTTACATGGTTTCAGGATGGAAAATTTGACATTTGATGTTTGACATTTGACCACTGTATATCGGTTGTTTAATTTTTTTTTAAATTTATTAGAAGGCCTATTAATAATAGAAACATTTTATCTCAGAACACTTGAAAACTATCACATTTTCAACACAAATATTACAGATTTTATCCTTCATCTTTTCATTTTTTGACACTAGTTCAGCACTCACAATTTAGAAGGTTTCTATTATTAATAATGGCTTTCTAATAAATTTAAAAAAATAAAAATTATTGGTACGCTATTTTGCCTATTCAAAACATGCTTTGGCGTGCGTAAATCGGGCTTTTTCGCACGCGCCTGTTTTAAAGTCGCCATGGAAACGAATCAACAACGGCCATATCAACCAATAACAGAGCGTTTTTGGCCGTAGCAGGACAAGCCGATTGGTGGCACGACGTGCGACGAGCCGTCACGAAGCGTCCCGAGTGTCATTCAAATTAATCATATTGGGTATGCATTTGGTTTTGGTATTAAAAATGGTACCAATAAAAAAAATCACGTAAAGTATTCGTGGATAACTGCTCTTTCAAGTACTTGCTCTATTTCGAGCACTCCGGCTACGCCGTCGTGCTCGAAAACTCGCGCGTGTTTGAAAGACCTCAATATCCACTCATACCTTAATATACTATTAAACAATCGACAGTATACAGTGGTCAAATGTCAAACATCAAATGTCAAATTTTTCATCCTGAAAACATCTAAGTGATGCTTTTTTAGGTATGTAAGAGATATTTAACATATATAATATTTGTAGAGCCATGAATATGTTCATAATTATGAACGAAAGTCGGCTTTGTTCTAAAGAAATCTCAACAACTAGTTGTTTTATTCTATTTGGGGATTATCAAGAACATTCCTGCCTGTTAAAAAGATATTCAGCTTCCTATCAGAAATGCCACGAAAATTATTATCTCTGCCGGAGTAATATGCTAATCCTGCACTAGGAAGCTCCCCTGGCTGCATCTCGATTTTTGTCCATTTTTTGGTTTGTCGCCCTGCTCGCTCGCTAACTCTTCGAAATCTTTGACCACTTATCTTCTCCAGCGGAGCGAGGCTATGACGTTTATCTGTTGGCTCGGATGAGGCCCGTGCATGTCTCGGATCCGCACATCTTGTAACGTGCGGATATAAAATAGATTTGTCGCTGCGTTTCGGTGTTCTCCTCCTTGTCGCCGGTTAATATATCGCCGTGGTACGTACGTCTCGCCGGAGGTGAGAGAGGATTAACAGGGAGAGTCCCGTCGAGCCGCCGACGTTTATAATGGGCGATTCGGTTATTGTCTCTCGCGTTCTCCCGGGAAAACTTTATGGGTCCGAGAGGTCCGGAACGCTACTTACCGCCTCTGTCCGTCACGCGATTCGGTGAAATCGGAAACGACGGTTCGCTCTGTGGGCGGCGATTGGGTGTTCTGTTTCGACAAAACGTAATGACGAAAATGTAACAATTTTCAAAAATTCGTAACAGAAGAGCGGGCAAAATTTAAAATTATCTGGGACATAGACTTGCCGTCAGCATGAAATCTGTTACGCTCATAATTACGATTCGGTGAAATGCGAAACGACGGTTCTCTCTGTGGACAGCAATTCTGTTTCGACAAAACGTAATAACGAAAATGTAACTATTTTCAAAACTTCCTAGCAGAAAGCGTACAAATTAAAATTATCAAGAAATAGAGTTATACGAAGTTACAGAAGCTGTAGTTATAGTTATATATTTCCAACTGTGAAACCATTTTTTTTAAAGTGGAAACTTTTATACGCTCGGTTGAGTACATTTTTAGATGGGGTAAAATATACAACTTGTCGTCAGCATGAAATCTGTTACGCTTATAATTACGATTCTGTGAAATGCGATTCTGTGGGCGGCAATTGGGCATTATGTTTCGACAAAACGTAATGACAAAAATGTAACCATTTTCAAAAATTCGTAACAGAAATGCGGGCAAATTTAAAATTATCTGAGACATAGAAGTTATACGACGTTGCAGAAGCTATAGTTATATATTTTTCGATTGTCAAATTAATTTTTTTTAAGTGGAAACTTTTATACGCTCGATTGAAAAAAAAATAAACGTTTCAGATGGGGTAAAATCCACAACTTGCCGTCAGCATGAAATATGTTACGCTTATCATTACGATTCGGTGAAATGCGAAACGTCGGTTTTCTCTTTGGGCGGCAATTGGGCATTATGGTCCTTGGTACGAAGCGATCTAATGCAAAGGTCCATGTGGATTCAACTAGCCAAACAATCGATCTATTTGATTTTAATATGAAACTTTATTATTATTATTATTATTATTATTATTATTATTATTATTATTGTTATAAGCGATATTATTATCTATTAGTAATAATAAAGATAGGCATTTTTAAAGAACTCATTTTTCACTCAAGGAATGCTGAAATAAAAGGCTTGAGAACAATACACATATTTATATAGTCCTTACTATGTATACCTCTTTATATTAATCGGTAAATTGGTAGCAAAAAAAACAATACATTATGGTATCTAGTGTTATAAAAAATAGTTTCTTATTTAACTTAAATATGCAAACTGCCTATTCATCATATTGTGTATTTTTTATTACCTTCAAAGAAAGTGTTTTAAACTAATTATAAACCATTAAGGTGATTAGTATTAGTTATAATTAATGAAATGCATATATACAAACTCCCTACTCGGCATATTGTGCATATTTTGAGAACATTTAAAGTATTTGCATACTTTTTTCAGAATTGTATATACTAAGGCATAAAATACGGAAAATGTATCTCTTCAATAACTTCAAGAATAATTGTCAATACAGCAATGCCTCCAATGAACGTATTTTAATCTAATTAAAAAAATTAACCATATTATTATTAGCCATAACTAAAGAAACAAGAGCGTGGTTTTTCAAAATACGCTTTTGCACAAAGCTGCAAAGATTAGTAGCAAAATAATGTACATTTATGTGTGCTTTAAAGTACATATACATATATCTTATTTCGAAATAAAACGACTTTTTGAAACACCATTTGCCTATACTGAAAACTCATTTTTCACTCGAGAAATGCTGAAATAAAACGCTTGAGAATAACAATCGACATATTTATATAGTCCTTACTATGTATACCTCTTTATATTAATGGGTAAATTGGTAGCTAAAAAAACAATACATTATGGTATCTATCTATAAAAAATACTTTCTCATTAAACTTAACTTTTATACAGGTAGTAAATTCAAGAGAAATATGTATATTTATTATCTATACTATTGTATTTTATAACAAGGACCGACGAATATCACTTGAGCATTAAATGAAACATATACAAAAACAAAAAATAAGGATCAATGGATATAGTCGGAGGAGAGGTTTAGTTCGGGTAACCGCTGTGATGTGCGGAGTCCCACATTATCAGGTGCGATAAACTTTGTTTTATTTATAAGGTGTCTTTTATTTCATCTGCTGCCCATAAAGGACTTTTCCTGTTTTACGAAAAGAACTATACTAATTGGATGACATACATTCCATTTTCTGGTAGGTAGATTTTTAATTACGATAGGGTATATTTAATTTTTTTCCAAAATGTAAGCGTGAATTTGAAAACGAAACTCTTCTGAAGCGAAGAAACTTCAGTTTTCAGTACTGAATTCACTGGACACATGTTAAAAATCATTCCCGGGTAAACAATAGGAGCGATGAACTATGAGGAGAGGCTTAGCCGTTTCAGGCGGACTCTCGTCCACTTCAGCCCAAAACAAAACTGTTAATCGCGTTGAACAATCAAGACTGAGCCCACCACTAACCGCAATAAAAACGCTTGTCCCTCTTGCGAGCGCAAAGTCAAGAACACCACGTCGACGCGTCCGTCCTTTATATATACATATACATATTCGTTCTGTCCGCCCAGATGGCCGTGTCGGAAACGTCGACCGTGTCCGTACCGTCAAAGTCCATACAAAACACATCTCTTCCTCGGTATCAGACATCACCATCTTCTCCACACTAACACACACACATACACTCGTACACATACACACAAAACGAATAATGGAAAATCCCCGAGCAGTCCCAGAACGCACGTACGACCCTTTGTTGTTACTTTTCTGAACCCACCCAGGAAGTCGCTTTTTTATTTCATTCACGGCTCCTTTACTAAACGCACGAGACGCCTGGTAGGGACGTCGGATGCGATTGTTACAAGAGAAATCCCGTGATGAGTTTCGGTACAATGAAGGAGCGGGGCTCGGGAGAAGGCCACAGGTTGTTTGGAACGCAACAAAGTTTAACCCATAACCCATCTTCCTGCTCAGAGTTGGTAGTTTCTTGAACGAGAGATTTAAATTAGTGACGTGGAGTAAGCCGTATATGGGACTCTATAGTTTTGAACCAAATTCAATTACTTGTTAAAGTTGACTGGGCACCTCTACTTCCTCTTTTTCTCTAGGGGTTGATTGATGAAGTAGGCCGTTTATCCAAAAGGGACCCAGCTAAAAATTTACTTGTTGTTCATCAAAGTCAAAGTAAATTTTACCTATTTATATAAAAATGGAGTTTATCCAACACATCACAGTTATGACTGTCATTATTAATGTCATTTTAGACAAGTAAACTATCAAATAACACACTAGTGTGTTATAACCCATAATTCACTAGTGAGTTGTGGATTATAACTCACGTTCATATTTAAAGTAGTATTCTATTTATTTATTTATTTATTGCCCGTGGCAACCCAACAAACAATCTACTTTAACCAAAATGTAAAAATGTCACCATCAAGTCATTCTGACATTTATACGATACTCAGAGGCAAGTAGCTTTAATTTGATCACGAAGCTTATTAATTATTATCTCATAAAAAAAAAACGATTTCTTCCACTTGTTGGATAAAACATTGTATGCCACTCGCGTGTGTTATGATTATTTCTATTTCACATTCATCAACTCTCGGACCATCGAGGCCCAAACTCGATGGATCTGAGGAAAAGGGAACTTAGTGTAATACAGACCGTTGTCGTTATTTCATCGACTATTATTCCTGACCTCATTAAAGAAATTCCCTTACAGGTGTTATGTTTCCTAAGTCACTTGAGACTTTACACCACTCGGCCTGACGGCTTCGTGCTATATGTCGTCTCTTCTCTCTCTCTCTCCTCGCGTGACTTATTATCAACATAACACACTAATACCATAAATAACTATTTTTTATATCATGATTACGTGAAGTCGTTTGAGCTAACCAAGTCACGTGAAAACTTGGTGAAATAAGATTCCTAATAAGTCGCAATATTATGTTAAGTCAGTATCAGGTCGCACTAAAACATAATTACCAATTAGGTACGACAGGGCCCGTAATACTACATAACAGCCACCTGTTAGCTCACATTTTCGCTATATTACGTATTAAGTTAATTCAGTAGATGTCACGAACACCACCCAATAAGTGACTTAAGTCGGAGATTCCAGTTTCATTAATTAAGTTTCATAATTTAAGTGGTCAAATTGAAACTTGATTTGGAGGGTATTAAAGGTAGCAGAAGTATCTAGAACATAAAATAAGGTATAGGAGGTTTAGATGATTACGATATCAATTATCGCAATCGACTTATTCTAGAAACTACATCTAGATGTACATTTACTAGAGTTACGCCTATTTGGATATTGGGAAATTTTAAAAGCATTTATAAAGACTGAAACGTGATTTGGATGGCTTTAAATGTGGTAGATGTATCCAGAGGCAGAGAATCTGAGGATCTGTACAATTCGCGATAAGAAATAATCTAACTACACTTAGTTTAAGTTAAACTAAGAACCTAAAAGCTAAAAAATCTATACAATCAGATAAAGTGTCGACTCCTCCATTTGGGTTTTTAGAAATGCTAAAAAAAAATTATGGATTGAAACTTGATTTGGGTAGTTTCAAAGATGGTCAAAGCTATTGGAACATAAAATAAGATATAGGATTTATTGTAAATTATTCCGCAACGATTTCAATTACTTATCTATTCCAGAACTGAGACCAAGATGTGTACAAATATACTTAGAAGGATCTGTACGTGTCTCAAAAGGAACTATAGTAATTTTGACTGAATACATATATAATAATTTAAAGTAATTTTGGAGGAGTTGAACTAGAAACTATGAAAGTAGATTCTTGGTTGGGTCTTTAGGAATCCTAATAAACTCATGAGAATTGAACCTTGTTTGGGGAGTTTCATAGACGGTCTGGACATAACTAAGGATGTAGAAGGGTTCATATGATATCGATAGCATTCCAATTACCTACTTGTTCTAGACGGCAAATCTGACACCTACTGCTCTGTAAGAATATGTAGGTAGGAATTCTAATGGGAAATAGAGTAATATAAACTAAGATTGAGGAAGACTTGGATCTTCGGAGACCAAAAAATAAGACATGAGCATGGAAATTTGATGTGAGAGATTTCAGAGATGCTAGATGTCTTTATAGGAAATTAAAATTGAATTGTCCCCAAGTAGATAACTCCATATTTATATGAAGGCAAAATAAAAGTAGAATTTTCTATAGGAATACTGAAAATTTTATGAAGTTGACTGTCTTTCCTTGTCGGCGATTTATCGAAATTTTGTCAAAAATACGAGCAGGTTCAAATTTTTGTAATTTCTACGTAAAACAATAGGGAAGGAATTTCTGAATCTAAAAGTGATAGCCTTTCTCCTAGAAAAAGGTGCTTCTGCAGTTACGTAATTTTCAAAAATGGAATCTATTTTTTAAAAAAAATTAAAAAATGTAAAAGAAAAGTTATTTATCGACATTTTACCAAAAATCATCGTCTCAGATATTTACAATTTTAGACCTCAGGCAATAAAGTCCAAAACTAAAAAAAAAATAGTTAAGGTGTTAGTTATATAGTTACTTATCATCAGAGAATAAATTGTAAGTTAAAATTCCAATAAGTAAATTAGGTACTTTAAAAAAATCAAAAGAGATGAGAATAATGAGTTACTATGACAAATGCATTGGTAGTTAAAAATTCCCATTAAATTCTTTTTCTTGTTTGTGTGACGTCTCCTGACAGGGTTTGGCGATCCAATTGGCCAATTTTGTCTTGGAAACTGCTGCTCTGAAGATATCAGTCTTCAAGATATCTTCTTAGTTTGAGCCACAAGTTTTGGCGTCTTATAATTGAACTATTATCCTCGATCTTTCCTTCTATGTTCAGCCTCAATAGGGAGTTATTGGAAGTGTAATAAAGTGTAGCAGTAATACTGATAGCCAAAGGGCGGATAAAATGCAAAATGCATTTTTTGCATTATTTGCATTTTCTTCGTTTTTTTCTTCAAATTTGCATTTTTTTTTCAACCGTGCATATTTTGCATTTTTCTTTACAATCTGCTGGATATTTAGAAAAACAATGTACTGATGAGTGACAAATCAACTTATTGACAATATAAGTTATAACTGGAACTGTAATCAAGTACCTTTACTATCTGGCAGTGGTTCATTTTCATAAGGATTGTTTTTACCTGGGTAGTCTAATAGGAGGAGGATGTGCTTAATGACATATTATACTTACTCAAAATTCGTAGAAAGGCTTATTTTGATCGCGGGGCAGGGTTAGCTGTTAGTGTTAGTGTGTTTCTTAATCCTCTCCGGCCATTGTACCGGTTTTAGGACCAGCTTGATGTTCTTCCAATTTGTCACTACCTTTAGAGAAGTTAAATTCAACGGTTGTTCTGTAAAGTTAAAAATGCCCAAGACAACTTTAATTGAAGTGTGGATTAAACCTTATAGTGAGCTGAAGTGGGATGGTGACAAATTATTTTGCACAGCATGTTCGAAAATAGTAAGTACATAGAAAGCAATAACTACCTAGATTAATTTAACTGAATTAATACTCAATAACTTAGTATCTTTATAACTTAATTTAATTAACTGAATTAGTATTTCATTTACTTGCTTACAATATTCCAATTATGGCAATTATTTTGAGTGGATATCTACGTAGATATCAATTAATGTGGCCATTCATAAATTACCTGACGCATTTTTACACTTTTTACTTTATCAAAGAATTGTGAATGGCCCCTATATAAGTCAAAACTGCTGAATTTATTTTACTTTCAATTTTAAGTCCTATTCTTCTTTTAAAATTAAGAAACAAAACATATTTTAACAGTACTTTCTTCATATTTAGATCCATGCTGCAAAAAAATTCATCGTGGAGCAACATGTGAAGAGTGGAAAGCATATCGCAAGTTTGAATAAATCGAAACAAGGCGCTAAACAACATCAAACTCTACCGTCCTGTTTACAGAAAAAGTTAAAAAATGATCCACAGAAGCAGTTCAATGAAAAACTTTGTAAGGCTATGGTGGCGGCCAATATTCCATTGAAAAAATTAAATAATTTTCATTTAAAATCATTTCTGAAAGAATTTTGTTCATTTAATATTCCGGATGAATCTACTTTAAGGAAATCGAGTGTTGATGCAATCTACACCGACACGATAGCGACTATAAAAAATATTATATGCGAGAATTACTTCTATGTTATTGTTGATGAAACGATTGATTCGACTGGAAGATATATTGCACATTTATTAATAGGAGTTTTAGAAGAAAACACTCCATCCAGATCATTTTTAATTTCTTCAAAACAACTTGACAAAACAAATAACTTAACAATCACCAGATTTGTTCAAGATTCTTTGAGTAATTTTTTTTTTACCAAATACTGTTCCATTTGAGCAACTCATTTTGTTTTTATCTGATGCTGCCCCATATATGACTAAGGCTGGTAAGAATTTAAAAATTTTTTACCCAAATCTAATTCACGTTACTTGTTTAGCTCATGCCATTAACAGAGTCGCAGAATTAATAAGAAACCAATTTTCTATTGTTAACGACTTGATAGGTTATATGAAGAAGGTATTTATTAAGTGTCCATCGCGAATTCAGTTTTATAGAGAAAGACTTCCGGGAGTTCAACTGCCGCCAAGACCTGTCATAACTAGATGGGGAACATGGCTTGATGCAGCAATGTTTTATGCCGAACACTACGATGAAATAAAGGAAGTTATTACCGATTTGCATGATTCCTCTTCTGCGGCTCTTTTAAAATGTCAAGAAATATTTAAAAATTCGACTCTCCACAATAAACTCTTATTTATAAAAACTAATTATTCTTTTGTTTCTAAAACTATGGTTCAATTGCAAAATACATGTATGACTCTGGTTCAAGCAGTTCAATTATTAAATATTTTTGAAGCGGAATGTAAAAAGGTAGATGGAAACATTGGAAAGTTAGTTTTGTCCAAATTTTCCAGTACTATACAAGCTAACGAAGGATTTTCTGTGTTAAAAACTGTTGCACTAATGTTTACGGGCGACTTTAATTGTATAATTGATGTAAAACCAAATATTGTACATACATTAAAATACGCTCCTCTTACGTCAGTAGATGTAGAACGAACTTTCTCTATTTTCAAACATATGTTTACTGATAGAAGACAATCTTTTCTTATTGAAAACTTTGAAAAACATATAATTATAAATGCATTTTGTGCCAGCATTAATGAATGAAAAATGAATTATTATTTTGTAGTCTGTTTTTTTCCTATTTCTTTTATATATCTATGTACCTATACATAATATAATATATGTAGTATTGAAACTAAATTTTGGTTTGTAATAAAATCAGATACATTTTAAACAACAGTATTCTTTTTCCTTAATCCAGGACGATCTAAACGAAAAAAAAAACGTTTTTTAAGCATTTGCATTTTTTACCAAATTTTATGCATTCCTTGCATTATTTTGAAATTTTCGTGCATTTTTTTGAAATTTTCGTGCATTTTAATGCGCATTTTTTTAAACTATTCACGTGCATTTTTTCCGCCCTTTGCTGATAGCACTATTTTGACATATACGCATGCGCAGTGGCCCACTAAATACTGCTACCCGTAATTGTGATAGTGCTAGACTTTATTACTGAACAAATAAGGACTGCACTATTACTGGAATTTTCCCGTATTTTGACACTTTTGACATTTGTAGCTGATCTGTCGTTTTTATAACTAACCGTTTTGCTGGTTTTGCATTCTCTATGGTTTTTTTTACGTCTTACGTCTTTTCTTTTTGGTTTTCAATTTCCGGATTTTTTTAACGAGTTGTGAATTTGTTTAAAAAAACCAATGAGTGACAAAAAGTTAGACTGAGGTTTACGTACGACGACGACCTGCTTCTTTCATTTTTGTCTGTCTTCCCCTCAAACTCAAACAAATAACAACAACCGGGTCATCCGCCAACAGACAATTCGACGTTTAAAAGTAAGGTTAGAAATAAGGAGAGTGAATAGCACAAAACCAAAAAGCATTTCCAATAACTCGTTTTTTTCGACCGTGTAAACGACACCGCACTATTAATATACGGCTGTTGTTATTACTGCTGTCACTATTTTGAAACTTCCAATAACTCCCTAATATCTCGTATCTTTCCCCTCTTATTATGTGACCTAAGTAGAGCGTTCTCCTCTCTGTAATCGTCCGCAGTAGTTCTTTGTCTTTGTTCATGACTTCAATATTAGCTATTCTTTGTACCTATGATATGCGCAACTACGTAACATTCGACGGTATGAATAAATTCCAAAGGCTCTATTTTCTTTTTGATGTTTGGACCTAGTGTCCAACTTTGGTATCCATAAAGCACCACGGAGAAAATATAACATCTTACGTATCGGACGGATCATACCTATCCTGAGATTCAGTGTAAGGTCCGGTCTGATAAAGAATTGTGTCATGTTTATGAACAATCCTCGAATTCCTCGCGCTTGCTCTATTCTTGATATTATTTCCCTTTGGGGTCATAGTGATTATTTATAATGCTGCCCAGATATTTAAATGACGATGCTGTTTTAGTTATATTGAATTATTACACGACCTTAATTAAATGGTATGCATATAAGGGTAGAAAGTTTTAAATTCCTTAAAGTTGTACACCTTGCATACCCAAGTTATTAATAGCTATTGTGCAAATGTGAATAAATCAAATAAGCACTATTTTTAAGGGTGTGACATAATCTATGACATAGTTCATCATAGATGGAACCCCTTTATACGAAATCTGCCTGTCGCCGTCGAAAAATAAAATTCACCGAGTGTTTATTAAAAAAATATATTTATACTTCTTCGACAGTCAGGTCCGCGGTAATGGTGCCTATACGTTCTATTTTGACACGATACGTGACACATAGCTCGCATTTCCTAAATCCAAACATCGGAACCCCCTCATTGGCCGCCGTCATTGTTATTACTTCACCGCCTATACACATCGGAGACACATTGTATAAAATCACCTCGACCCGTGGATTTTAAAAGCAATTACCGGCATCGGCAGCTGTCTGGACCATTGAACGATTACAATTACACGGGAAAAAAAAGCGGGACAGGAACACGAGCAGGGGAGGGCGAGCGTTCCGCAAAAATTGAAAAATATCGCGTTTCTAACTCGCAGAAAAATGTATCGGATTCGAGTCGATGGAAAGGTGGCCCCTTCCTGGGGGTAATTACCCCCCACTGCTCCCTCGACACCGTTCTGGGGAAATATTATTGGAAATTGTTCGGTGTTGCGGTGATTCGTAATTAATGCGAGACGGGCGATGTATGTCGATTGCCGAAATGTCGCATGGTCAAGAACATTAACTTTGGATTAAATTAATTAAGCACAACGAGACAACATTCATTAAAGCGCAATTAACGAAACGATGCAAAACCGACTGGAAGAAAAAATAATAATTTCAACCCTAATCTAAGTGCGTGTCGTAATCGTCACTGCAAGATAGGTGAAACGCCCCCTGGACTTAAGCTATTATTTTTTGAGTACTTAATAGGTTTGGTCATATTGGGAGCTTCCCCCATCTTGCTATAATCTGTTTGAAAATTGAAAACAAAATATTTATATATTTTTTTCTCTGGAAATAAGGATGGTGTCTTTAAGAAGAGATCACTGTTATTCAACATGCTAGGATTAATATTTAAGATTTTTTGCACATCATAATATGCATTTGGGCTGCCTTTGAAAAATATTATAATGTATGGAAAATGCAACAATTTTGTGTATTAAATTTTATTACAAGTAGATTTGCTTTTTATGTCAAAAGCAATGGTTCATTACAAAAATGGATTTCGGTGTGGTCCTCACAAAAAGTTAAAAATGGCGATGTGTAACTTTTTATGACTTTCTCATATGGCCGGACAAAATATTCATGGCAACATTATCACCGTTTTATAAAATAAATTTAGTATTGAATATTAACATTTTCTCTTATTAGGCAATATTTATTTTCGTTGTTTATTGATGACAATGGTTTCTGTTTTCGGTTTTCTTTACAATTTTTTTTTGTATAAAACTGGCTTTATCGAAACGATAAACAAATATACTTATGTAATATAAAAACAACAATATAACATTTCAATGTCCATAATTCGAAATAAGAGTTCAATCATCGACTTGGAATAAATAGATATAACTTTACTTAATGGAGATGTATCAGTTAGACTGAACAAATACTCTATAAACCGATGCACTTAATGAAGTGCCATTTAGGGCAATGCTAGATAAAAATGTTTCAAATATGGGGTACTTATAGGCATTAAACAGCTAACTCAAGTCATGAGATTTAATATAAATCACCAAAAGCGTTATAAAGAAAATTGTACAACAAAATCAAATTCTTAAGAATAGAATGCCCTTTGAGACTGTTTTAATAAAATATATTTTAAATAAAAATTGTATACATTTAATGTGGTATTTCAAGTATACAGTTTAATGAAAGCATTCAAAGCCTTTTAAAAAAAAATTGATAAAGTTTGGGTTTTTCAATGGATTTTGGCCATTCACATTTTGTAGATACTTTGTATAATAAAATTGATAACACCATTGAATTCTCAAGGAAAACATATATGACAATTTTAGGAACAACAATAAATTACTTCATCTTTAAAAAATTAAAATAATTCCATACAAGTAAGTTTATTAATTGTTCAAGTAGTTTTGTAATTCTTGACAAGTAACTTGACAAGTATTTTACATATACCAGATGATAAATAATTACTGAGACATGAGAAATACAGCCGGTGGCGCTATTACTATTGCCACAGTTACAATGGGTTTCGATACTTTGATAACATAGATATGGTTCGCAATACAAATATGATTTGTACGACAATATCATTTCAAATCTACTTATTCCAGTTTATTTTTTAAGCATAGATACTCCAAAATTAATGAACCATCTGCTCCAACATTTCAGTCAAAATACATATACGTAACTTGCAATAAATGATGTATAATAGAAACATTATAAGTAGATCACTTATGTTCTAAAAAGTGGAACTCATTCTAAGACACTGTATCAAAAGGTGTACATTTACTGTTTCAGTTATTTTCATCATCAAATTCTACAAGAGCGTTCTTCAAGTTTTTGGTATTATTATTTCTATCGATGGTCATATCGATACACACTAACACTGTGTGATAGAGCATTTATAATATTGATAATATAGAAGCTTCAACATATATCAAGTACGGCATTCACGACCAATCTAATTTTTGTTACCAATCGAGATTTATTTCGCTTTCTTAAAACCACTTCCTTTTTCCTTCTAGTGCTGGCATTAATACTTTGTAGCCCTTAGCTTCAAAAGTCGTCGTAAAAGGCCTATCCAAAATAACAATATATTTTTTTAATACACTATTATAGTTTTTTTCAGAAAATTTTAATAGTTTTTCCATTTCTTTTCAAATATTGGAAGTATGCTAAACAAGAAACTGGAATAATATTAAGATTTAAAATGAGTTCAAGATATATTAATACTAAAACGTACAAATCCTATTTACATTACGAACTACACTTCACATTGTGGTATCAGAGTATCGAAACCTTCCGTTGTAACGGTACTAACAGTTATGCCGTCTGTTCTCATGTTACAACAATTATTTATTATTTGGCATTATGCAGATACTTGTCAAGAACTCCAAAACCATCTGAACAATTCATTAAAGTTATTTGACTTTGGAAATATAAGCTGTTTTCGCGGAGCCGATCCCGAACGTGTTCGGGATATGCGCGCATGCGCACTTTAAAATCAGCCGTTCGCGGAGCAAAAAGTTCACCCTCCGGATTAAAAGTTCCATGTTCGCGGATCACGTTTGTTAACCTATGAACTAATTCAGAACGCGTTCGACAGATCCTTGGATGAAGGGAGGGATAGTTTATTCAGAGCGAATCATAACCTAGAACTTTGTTGTCAGTTGTCATTTGGGCATTTTCCGGAAGTAACGCAAAAAAAGGTAGCAGGTAAACATGTTTTTAAATTGGAATATCCATCGATAAACCACAGAAAAACTTATTTATACAGAACAAGTTTATAAAAAGAACAAATAATCTGAAATTTGTCACATGCATGTCCGAAGTGCGTTCGCGGAGTTCAAAATTTCGAATTTGCCCGGAGCTAAATCTTAAACGCGCTTGCGCCATGACATAAGTTCAGTTTATGCTCTGAATCTATTCAGGATTGTCTCCGCGAAAACAGCTATAGTACATGTTATCGTCTTCCGAATTAGTAACGAAGATTAGATTTTATCTACTTTGCTTTACTAATGATCTCATTATTACATCGAAAGTAGTGTAACAATATTCATATTTTTACACTACTTTTGGTAACTTTTAGTTTTGCTAAATTGTTGCATCAGCCTGTCACGTAGACGTGCGTAGACGTCAAGGTTAAATTATTAGTATTTCAATAAATTTCTTGAGCAGCTTTGCGTAATTTCTGGGGTTGTACATGTAAATTCTACATTTTTGTCTTCCATTTCGCGCACGTAAGTAAGTAGTTATTGAATTTGTCCTAGGACTACTAGATTTTTAAATTCAAATACGAAACGTCAATGTCAGTGACGTCAGTGTAACCAACCCACGCAAAATTCCCTAGTGTAATACGAAAACTTGAACAGCCAAAATTTAATGAATTAATAAAGCAAAGTAGATAAAATAGTATATTACACTCGTTTAGTAAGACGTATTGTCACACTTGTTCTATTAAAGTACTCCTCGCTTGGCTCGTCGTGCTTTAAAACTCTCGTGTGACAATACTTCGTCTTATTAAACTACTAGTATAATAGTGCTAAATTTGCAAAATTATTACTTCAATTACAACAGAAAGCATTGTAAATCGTTTGATTTCACAACTATAGCAGTAGAGCTTATGATTAATTCTAATGTTCCAGTTTATGACCGAATAGCAGAAACTACAAAAGAGGGAACATTTTACTGATAAATTTAGAGGTTAAATCTTGAACAGTCGTGACCGACTATTCCCAAGTTCAACGTCGTTCCCTATGATATTTGTGTAGTATATTTTTAATGGCTTTGTTAAACGGTTAAAAGAGCGATTCCATTCGAATTTACCAGATTTTTGAATGTATAACTATGTGCTATGCCGATTTGTACGGAATGGTTTTTTGCTGAAATTTTCAGAAAATGCGAATGTCCAAAAACCACGAAAAAACCCAAAAAAATCATTTTTTTTAATTTTTCGTTAAGACTAACCAAAATCCAAATTTTCTTCTATTGAACCATTGCATTTCCCATAAAAATCCATGTAATGTGAAAAAAATACATGTAACCCCTTTAATAAGCGAAGCTGTTGCAGTTTCATTACGAATATGTTATGAATTTTTTAATGGTACTCCAGGTGCATATTATGATGTGAAAAAATATCGCCTATATTATTCCCAACACATTGTATGAGTCTGATTTCCTTCCTAAAGATATCATTCTCATTTCCAGAGATTTTTTGTATAAAAATTTAATTTTAAATGCTTCAAAAATGATAGCTTCAGTTTAATATGAAACTGAAATATCGAAACTACAATTTATCCATAGTGTCCATTTACTTCTGCAGCTCTAGCTCATCTGGTGGTGTCTTAATTTTGAAATCCAATATTTAACTCAAGCATGCACACAAACTAATAAAGTTAGATAAAAGCTTACAATAAACATAGAGCCACAATCGCTGTACTGCACGTTCCTCTGTGGCCCAGGTGAAGCATCCTCCACCTCCTCCAATACAATAGCGTATACAAACAGCGAAACATTTATGAAAGGAAACACAACCTGCGCGTTATCTGGCGTAGTAAAAGCATTTCTCTCATTTCTCTCATCCGAGCTCCTTATCCAGTCATCTGTCTATCGGAATGAATCTCCGCTTTATCGGCGTATGCATTTGTCAAAAGCTGTGTGGTCTCCACTTGGTGGGAAAGTAAGTAAGTGTACGAAGCGTGTTGCTCCCAGTTTAGAATCTTACAAACAAAACAGGAGACAGTACGACGCGGAACGTGCGAAAGGAAAGCGCATTTTCCGCATCGAGCGAAGCAGAGATCTCTCTAGGGGAAAATATCGATGCGGCTCGTGCGGTTTCTTGGATCTTTGGGATTTAGCTTGACAGCTGTCGGTGGTTTGATAATGGCGACAGGGAAATATGGGCAGGTTGGGTCCTTCTGGGTTCTGACAAAAGGTGGTACTCGGCAAACGTTCTTCGAATATGCTGGGATTTCTAACAATATTTCTTGTCGAATGTTTAAAAATTACTTCTTGTGTGGAAAAAGTGGGAAAACATATATAATTATATATGTGCTTCAAATTTAACTATACGTGGACATTCGTTTTACAGTTAAATGTTGCAAAATGCCACGAATAAAGTTTGTAACGAAAGTCATAATTACACATTTCATTTTTTTTTAATCTAAGGGACAATAAATGACAACTTATGTCTTAAAAAAAGTTGTAATGACGTCATTTGTTCCCAATCAACTACTTCATTGTATTGTTTTTAAAAGGAATCCCGGATTTTTTCTTATATTTCCTACGTGGGACAAGACAAATACCGTCTTTGGTAGGGGATATATGATTTCATTTGATTTTTGTTATTTTTGATTTAATTTTGATTTCATTTTTGTTATTAATTAGTTAAATTTGCCATTCCCATTCCTGACTAAGTTGTACTGAGGAATAAGTAAAACACTGACTCAGTTTTATGTAAAAAAGGTACTAAATCTGCTCACATAACTAGGGAATTTTATTGAAATGGGAGTTAAACGGTAATTCAATTCAGAGTAAAAATTGCTGAATCCACTAATTTCTGAGTAAATCTTACTCAAATGTGTGTAAAAAACTGACTCAATTTTACCCAAAAAATCACTAAATCTACTCATTATTGGGTAAATTGTATTCAGACCTGACTAAAATATTGACTCAATATAATTTAAAACATCAGTAAATCTACTCATTGTTGAGCAAATCCTTCTTAAATGTGGGTAAAACATTGATTTACTTTGACATAAAAAATTTGTCAATCTCACTTTTTAGTTAAATATACCCAAATATTGACTCAATTATTGAAAAGACAGATTTGTATTTTGGAAATTTTCTCAAGTAATTAACCGAGAAGCGCTAAACATGTAAAAACTTAACGAAAATCGTTAATATATTGTATTTAGTATCTAATGTCCAGTTTCAACTGAATATAAGTTGCAGTATCGGTTTTCCAATTTTTTGAGTATGTGGTAACTATGAATTTCGAGTAATTCTGGCTCGTTTCCAAAATTTTGAAATTTTTGAATTTTTGAAATTTTAATACCAAGAAACATAATTAGGTTTTGAAAAGAAAAGTAGCATTGATTTTACGAAAAGTTTGTTAGACGACTAACTAAACTTCAACTAAATTAAAGTTGCAGTATATATTTTACGAATTTTTGAAAATGAGTGAAGCATGAGTTTCATATCACTTGAGGTGAAACGCATGATTCATTTCGAAAACTTATTGATCATCTTAAATGAAATTCGAGAAAGTAGCAGGACGTTTAAAAAAATATTAGTTGCAGTAACCGTTTTTGCAAATTTGGAAAATAATATGACACATGAGTATCAAATTGAAAGATGAACGTTCCTGTTTTAGAAATTTTGGAAAATAATTAGCTGAAACGGGCTGAACATGTTAAATGTACATTACTTAACACTCGTACGGAGTTTCATTAATGTTAGAGTTGAGGTATTTTTTTTTAAATTTTTCGAAAGTGACAAGGATCATAGATACTCAAGATAGTGGGACCAACTCTTAACAACAAAAATAAATTTCATAATCCTTGACCTAAATGTGTACAGTTTCCACCTTCAAAATACCAACGGAATACTAATTATGTATATGTATTAATAATTTTTTCATAATCCTAAAATGACATTTGTAATAACGTCATAATAACAGTTCAAATGGCTACTGCAAGTTATTATTTCAAGAATATTTTGAATAATGAGATCCTTAAAATGATAATAATTTTGTCAAACGGTTAATAAAACAATTAGTATCTATATATTCTTTGGATATATAAATAAATGATAACATTAAAAAACATTCTCTTAAGTAATACCAGCAATTAAATCACACGCAATTTATATTTATAAAAACATATTCTTAATATTAAAATAAAATTGTGCCGTAAATAATGAAATCTGATGTGAAACAAGAAGCAACAAGAAATATTTGGGAACCAAAAAATGATAGCTCTGCAGATCTGATTAATTTCTCAATTGGTACCTTGATCTGAGAAGTATTGATATTGACTTTATTATTTATCTAAATTTATATCTTCAACTAAATTTAGAAACCTATTTAAAATTATATTTTTAACTTAAAAATCTATTTAATATCCTGTAAGTACAAAAAACAACATCCCTAAAGGAGAGGTCTTGCACCCCCTATTTAGAAACATACCTTCTTAAATATCTAAATATCTATTCTAAAATATCTTAAATATCTTATTATATAAATAGGTTTCTAAGATCATTTGGTTAATCTACACAAAGTGAGGTACCTATTATCGAAATTTGTTTCAGAAAGGTGTAAACTCAAAAATTGATAACCATATAAGCTGGGAATAGTGGTATCCTGTATTTTTAGAAAGTATTGAGTGCATTGTGTTATTTACTCAATTTTTGAATTGAGTACATCACTTTTGATATCAACTATCATTAAGAGAAATACACGAATAATGGTCTTGTTTCCTATAGTACCTCCTCTGTTATTAAAATCACTTAAAATGGAGCAGCACATACATAAAAAAACTGTATGTATCATTCTTTTTTTCTCTGAGATATATAAAAAATTGAGTAAAATCAAATTGATTTCTAACGCATATAGCTTACTTAAGAATTTTCTTTTGAAGAAAATGACACTTAATTTGAAATTAAATTGATACAAAAGTTAGAAAAAATTCTCAAATATGTAGAAGCGAAAAAAGTGTTAGCCAAAGCAAGATCATATTAAATAGAAATATAATGAACATAATATATTAGTAGAGTGCAGGCAGAAGTTCCAAATAGTCCAATCAATAAAGGTCTGAAATCAAAATGGATCACTATAATGATGCTTTTTTGATATATGATAGATCAGGGCGATACAAAACGAAAAGTCTACATACAAAAAAGTCGCAGTGCCCGGCGTCTTTTGTTATTTGCAAAAACAACACATAATAGCTTATATCTCGAGAACGCTAAGAGATACACGAAAAAGAATTGCACCACGTGAAAGCGCGTGTCAAATTACATGATCTACATCCATAAAATAGAAACATTCCATTCAAAATTTGCGAATTTAGACGAAATTATATTCAGTATCGCGTCGCCATATATATAGATATAGTGACTGTTGCATTCGAAATGACCTGTGCCGCTACCTACCCTCTCGCGTCTCGCTTCACCTCTGCTTCCTGATATTTGCGTACGCTGTTGCCTGTTGCCTGCGGGCCCTGCGGCTCACTGCTTTACGCAGACTTGTGTTTTCGTCACACGTTTTCAATCGCTGCAATAATCTCGTTCAAAATTCGTCGCTGGAGATTCGTCGCTAACTTCACACACATGCAATCTCTAGTCCAATCTAATCCATTTGTTTTGACGGGGATCCGGGGATGTAAGAGGTAACCGCAATGTTTTTACATGAATACCTCGGGAATAATTCCTAGAATAAGGATTGACATATCCTCCAGAGCTCAGAGTTCGAGAACATTGTAAAATGCAACAATTTAAAAAAACTTAAAAAAACGCGTTTTTTCCGACTTGTTTTTCTTCAAATTTTTCAAGTATTGAATTTAGAAGAAAGTTGAAGAGAGAAAAAAGTTGCAGAATCACTTTTTACATAATATGGCAAACAATGGTTTTTATTTTATTATTTTAGACACTTAAAAATGTAGTTAGGACTTCCATATCACAGGTAGAAAATCTTGAAGATATAATAAAAGAATCCTGTATATTTGGTTTCGATCGGTTTATTAGATTTTGCACAATAAGAACAATCAAGAAAAATCGAAAAGTATTGAAAATTTTCAAAATTGTTTAAAAATTTTTCCCGCTATTCGATTTTAATAAAACTGGCTGAGCATACATAAGAAGGAACAAGCTTTCATGTTCTTTTTTCAGAATTAAAAAATATTTATTAGAACGGTCACAGTTATTGTTGAAAGTTGGTGTCGAAGTGTTGGTGTGAAAAAATTCGAACCGAGGACTTTTTTTTATGTAAATTTCAATCTTTTTAATGTTAATTTCAACAAAAATATCATACTGGTTACTATGAGAAACTATTATTTCTTATGATATGAGAAAAAAATAGTAATTTTATTAACCGTTATTAACCATTTTATTAAACACTAATCAAATTTGACGAGTTATATCTCAGAAGCTAATGAACAAAATAGCAACTTATTATATATAAAAATAATCGTCTCTCCGAGTGCTTTCCGGCTATGTTTTCATAATTGCATTTAACAAAAAAATTCGCCGAGATAATCTATTTGTTTATAAGCAAAAAAAAACGACACCAGCTTTAAACAATGACTGTGACCGTTTTTTAATTCTGAAAAAAAGGACATGAAAGCTTGTTCCCACTTATATATGCTCAGCCAGTTTTATTAAATCGAATTGTGGGAAAAATTATTAAACAATTTTGAAAATTTTAAATATTTTTCGATTTTTCTGGATTGCAAAATTATTATGCAAAATCTAATAAACAGATCGAAACCAAATTTACAGGATTTTTTTACTATAACTTTAAGATTTTCTACCTGTGATATGGAAGTCATAACTACATTTTAAAGTGCCTAAAATAATAAAATAAGGAACCACTGTTTTGGGCCGATTTTTTTTTGTTTATTGCTATTTTGCAAAACCGCTAACAGATTTTTGGATTTCTATCCTATGCCGTATTATGTAAAAAGTGATTCTGCAACGTTTTTCTCTATTTAACTTTCTTCCAAAATAATTACTTAAAAAGTTAGAAGCAAAACAAGTCGTAAAAGCGCGTTTTTTGGCTTTTTTTAAATTGTTGCATTTTAATGTTCCCGACCTCTGCGCTCTGGAGTATAAGTCAATCCTTATTCTAGGCATTATTCCCGAGCTATTCATGTAAAAACATTGCGGTTACCTCTTACGTCCATATATAGCTAATTCCTGAGAGATGGGTTTGGACTAATCGTCGACGTTTATCATATGGGTTATTTGCCATTAATTTTATATTGATTCAATTATAGACCAATCATTTAGGGATTTTGCCAGGGCATCAAGTCATCGGGCAGGAGTCCCAAAATTTTAGGTAATATAGGCCTACAGAAACAAAACGTATAGGAAGACCCCACGAGACTAGAAACATTAGTCATTGTTATTAACAATTAAACTTAAAAAATTCTCTTTTTGACTATATTTGTTCTCAAGTAAAAACTAAATTACTTTTGGGTAAATGGGGCTCACCATCCTCTAGGGAATTGAAAGGCCTTTAAAATGTTTCTAATTATCTCATTATTTTTATTTGTTGCTGAGAAAAATGGTACAGAAAGTCAAAATCGGCAACTTGTTTATTCAACAATTTTGTTATTGCAAAATTCAACCTGCGACTTTTTTATTCCGTAAAAAGTCAGGGACTGTAGTGCTTAATATGCGGTAAAAATTTCAGATTGATTCATCAAATAGTTTATTGCAAAATTCAATTTGTTTATATTTTTGCAATAACCATCTACGGACAAATAAAAAAAATTCGCGATTCTAAGCTCATGGTGTCCTACAGAAACATTTTTTCTGTCGATATCAATTACTGGATATGATAAAAACCAATTTTAAGTTTGTTTAAAAAATAAAAGAAACAAAATGCTTTTTTTTATTGTGGCACCTTATGTCATAAGCAATATCTCTGGAAATTGTTGACGAACGCTGATGTTTCTTCTTTTGATTTGGGGTACCGTTCTGAGCACAGTACGAAGATGCAATTAGTTTATTAATGTATTCACTAATTTACCACCTAATTAGATGAAACAATGTTTGGGAAAAAATTTTATTTTTGTGCGGTTTTCATTGTTAAACATGGAAAATACTTGTTTAACTATAATACATGAATCATTGTCATTAAAACAATAAATTTTAAATTTATTTTTTGATAAAAATGTAATAAAAAATACACAATGTTGTATATATATATATGTATATATGTATATTATGTATATATACACAACAAATACACAAATACACAGCAACTATTTAAAATATGATAGAATGTAAATTAAATAAATTATTAGATGTGAAATTAATATTATTATATGAGAGGCATATTACAATTTTGAAATCATACTTTTTGCATAAAAAAAATGAATCAGATAAAAATAGTTCTCAAAAGATTTAAAAAAACTTAGATGTGCTTCAGTTCTAGTGTTTGCAAAACGAATCAAATGAGGTGTAGTAGAAAATTGTTCATGCACACAAATTTCTGACATTTTCAAGAATTACTGGGCATAAAATTATTCAAGTATTAAAAATACTTTGAAACTACAATATAGTTTAAGTTCATAGATTTTTTAGAAACTAATCACGATCCACTGAACGTACTTACGCTACTTTTTTCGATGAAGAAAACGTATCTCGATCCGGACACCTGGTGCACCGGAATCTCGACTTGAGCGTCGTCTCCGGGGGATTTCCAGACACGATCGCTGAAGACAAACCGAAAATCGTTATGTGGGTTTTTTTGGGGCGCAGAATCAAAATTTCACCCCGAAAACGTACCACCGGACACCTGGTGCACCGGAACCTGGGTCTGAACGTCGTTTCCGAGAATTTTTCCAGCTAAGATCCCTAATAATCGTAATCGTAATTCTCGGTTCGCCTTTAGCGATCTTGTCTGGAAAATCCTCGGAGACGACGTTCAGGCCCAGTTTCCGTTCCACTAGGCGTCCGGCAGTCCGGCGGATCGTTTTCGATGTGAAATTCGGATTAAGCGCCCCAAAAAACGCTCCCACGATGATTTTCGGATTGGTTTTGGCAATCTTGTCAGGAAAACTCTCGGAGATGACGTCCACGTCCAGGTTCCGGCGCACCGAAAGTCAAACGTTCTCCGAAAATTACCGGTAACTCGAAAACTGAAGCACCCTGGGGTATCACGCAGGCCTAAAATGCAAGTCTACGTAAAACAGAGAGCAGCAAGCAACACTGCGCACCAAAATCATGACGCCCAAGGGGAACCGCGAGGTGAGAGGCGGCAGCGGCCTATCTGACTTTGAATACAACGTTCGCTATATCTATATTATATGTACTGCAAGGCGATAGATATAATCTCGTCTAAATTCGCAAATTTTGAATGGAATGTTTCTATTTTATGGATGTAGATCATGTAATTTGACACGCTCTTTCACGTGGTGCAATTCTTTTTCGTGTATCTCTTAGCGTTCTCGAGATATAAGCTATTATGTGTTGTTTTTGCAAATAACAAAAGACGCCGGGCACTGCGACTTTTTTGTATGTAGACTTTTCGTTTTGTATCGCCCTGATCTATCATATATCAAAAAAGCATCATTATAGTGATCCATTTTGATTTCAGGCCTTTATTGATTGGACTAAAAGGGAATGCCAATTTTATCGAAATTATGATCGACAAGCAGAAGTCGAAAGTAAAAGTACAAAGTGTTACTTTCGTACCCTTTTCTCCCTCTTTGTGTCAGCTTTCGTCTTCGTCGCCATTATTTGACCTTCCCTTAGTTTCGTCGGTTAACCGCAGCACCCCTTTCGAAACCGAGAAGGTTCGGAATGTCCATTGCTGGTACAACGGTAGACCAGACTAGACTAGACTAGACGAAATGGAATCGTGTGATTGACCTCTCCTCGAAGAGGTACATATACACCCGAACGCACCACCTCGCACCATCTACCGAAAACCGTAGAGGGAAAAAAGGCACGAAAGAGAGAAGAAAAAGACGAAAGAGTGCAGAGGACGAGGATGACGAGGAGGGCCTCTCCCTGGCTCGGAGGCAGAAATTCGAACACGTCGACATTCGAAGTGGCAGGTGCGTGTTCCGTGAGAGCCACCCGCGGGGTGAGTGACGGGACCGAATACGCCCCGTTAAGAGTCGAGAGGAAGAAAGAGAGAGAGAGAGAGAGAGAGACGAGAGAAGACACCTTCGTGCATTCTTTCTTCGACTATAAAAATCCCGAGAGCTCCGGATCTAATTTACTGCCTTTTGATTTACTGCCAGTGCGGTCAAACGCGATTCGAAATGGAAATATCCCTCGGTCCTGAAATTACTAATCGTGGAAGTCAGATATTGCACCCTTTCGTCGATATCACAATGGTCTTCAATTGATACCGTTGACCAATACATAAAATCTACAAATTGGTTGGTAGGGAACTAACTCATCGTTTTCCACACACCAATCTACAGTTAGTAATGTAACACATTCAAATATGGAGATTTTGAGTTATTTTTGAGATATCACAGTTATATCTAGCACACCAAAATTTGTAAATGAAGGAGTAATTGAATTAAAAAATTCCAACTTAGGTGCTAATGGGTATTTGGAATAAAAAATGTAGATGTCGGGGAGTTACCAACAGAAGCGAAGCTTATTACATTAGCTAAATCAAAGAAGAGTGAATAGAAGAAAACTAATACGGAACTCAAAATAACCACAATGAAAGAGAGAGAGAGAGACAGTAGAAGAACTTCCATTCTCTGCAGTGTCGCTAAGCGGCGTCGATCGCATTTTTCTGTCACTTTTCTTTCATTCGCTTCTCTTGGAGTAAGCTGACATTAAAATCTTCGCTTCAACTACTTGACTATCACCTTACCATCACCTCTCCCACTCCAAATTTTAATGAAACGATCTACATACGCCTCTTTCCTCTGTTTCCCCTCGTATTGAAAATATGATGTTACACACCATAACTTTCCTTACGTACTAACATACGTACGTTGGCATGTAAACAAATAGTACTTTCTTATGCGAAGGTCACGTCTAGTTATATAAATCGTATGTGCTAACAACAAAGCGTATAAGATCAAATGAAAGTCCTATTTTTCAGGAATGATTAGCCCTTTTTTCGATTTCGCACCACATATGTACTTAACTCATACTTAATAGAGTCGTCGCGGATCCGGTCACGGCGCATTAGCGATCCGATAATTAGAAGAAGCGAAAAAGGGTTAGGGTCCGCATTAGCTGCTCGATGAGCCTCGAAGGGTCTCCCTTTCATCGGGCCAGTCGATGCGTGTCGCTCGCCCTCAACTCGACACCCTTCCTCAATGAGGAAATTAGCATCGCCAAAAACAAGAGTCCGATCCGCACATACACATACGGAATCGCATACAACACGCACACGCGGCGTAGCACGACCATTCTTCTCTAACCATGTGTGGATGATCCTTTTTCAGCACTGGCCCCGTCCGTATATTGTTACCGTTTCGATGTGAGGGGGTTGTTTTCCCTTCCGACGGACGCGACAGAGTCGAGTGCGGGATTAATGCGAAAGCTGTTAGGTTGGATAATTAGGTCTTGATTTGTCGAAATACGTCTACCTTTCTTGGACATTCTTATTATCAGGGATGTTCAGAAAAACAGACTGGAATTTGAAGTCTACAGAAAACCCTCTGCTACGGATGGGATTATTCCATATGACTCGGTTCATCCCTGGACACATAAGGCAGCAGCTTTTAACTCCCTGTTCCATAGAGCCTTCTCTCTGGACCTCTCGGAGGAGTCCTTTCAAAAAGAAATTAAGGTCATTAAACAGATTGGGATTAATAACAAATATCCGGTTGAAGTTATCGATAAACTTTATTTCAAACACTTCCTTAAACATGTACTCAGCAACCATCTCTCTTATGAATCAAAGGAGATACATAATCTACAGGTCTTTCTTACATATATCTTTCTTCGGGGGAATTTCTCTAAAACTAGGTAGAATCCTGGCTGAACATGGCATCACAATCTCTTACAGAACCGTTAACAACTCCAGGAAGTTCCTTGTTAATTCCAAAGATAAAAGAGAGGTTTGGAAGGAATCGTGGGTAAGTATATCGGTTAAATTGTAGAGATTGTGATGCGCTGTACATAGGCCAAACCGGAGGATCTTTCTCTACTCGTATAAAAGAACATGCGGGACAATTCAATAATTGCAAAGATCAAGGTATTGTTGTTACACAGTCGCAATTTGCTAACCACTTATTGAAACCTGCGATTTCAAGGAGGATGTACAATTTTTACACCTTTGTAATAAGGGTGTGAGGCTGAACGTCCTAGAGACCCTTGAAATATTTAAGGCGCTTAGGCGCAGTAACGTGACTTGTGTAAATGACCTAACCTATCTTAGCAAACATTCAATCCTTGACACTTTTTAAGGTTAGTCCGTTGTTCCGTCACCTTCTGTTTAACCCGTGAATAAGCTTGTTTCTGTGTTTTACGTACGCCCGCCAACTTTGAAATTTGCGCAGGTCATCTTTAACCCCCTCCCCCCCTTGGCTGTTCCGATTTACATTCGAGATCTTTCTAAAATGTCAAGGGGGTCACAAAACTAAATTCGTTAAGGCTGTATCCAGGTCCTGAAAGAATTTTATGTAGTTAACATTCTTGTTCGATGTGTGTTAATTTGTATTTATTTGTTTAACTGTGTGTGTCGACGTAATTGGTTTGTATGTGTGACGCCGCACATTTCAAGCAACAGGAGCCCTAAAAACAACTTGTTGTGAGTATTGCTTTGTAAGGAACTTACCTTCTGTTTGCTAATGCTCCTCATTCATGTAGTGCAAGCATGAAGATGGCTTCCATGAAGCCGAAGCCGGTCGCTCATCTTTGAATAAAGCAGTTGGTTAAAACTTGGTGTTTTCCTTTGGTTTATTGCCATGGTTCATTGCCATGGCCAACTTTGAGAAGCTGGACAACCTTCGGTTGTTACGTCTTTTTGATACCGCGATTATAGCTGGCAACATTCAAGACCTACAAATAATAGTTAATAAAATAAATGGAACTGGTAATGAATCTTTTATTTCTTCTTTTAGCCCTTTCTTGAGCCCAGTATTGAGCATAGGCCTCCGTTCCTTTCCTCTAGTTTTCTCTGTTTTGTGTTGTTCTCGTCCATCCAAATCTTGCCACTCGTTTTATCTCGTCATACCATCGCATAATTGGTCTTCCTCTTTCTCTCTTTCCTTGCCATGGTCTCCAGCGTATTATTCGGCGATTACACCTGTCGTCTGTAAGGCGATATGTCCTGCAAAATTCCACTTCAGGCTTGTGACTCTCTCCACTATATCTACGACCTTTGTTCTCTATTTAATCCATTCGTTTCTCTTTCTGTCTCTTATGGTTATGCCTATCATAGCTCTTTCCGTGGCTCTTTGTGTTGTCCTCAAATTATTCATCATTGTCGTAATGAGGGTCCAGGTCTGGGCTCCATATGTTGTAACCGGTACTACACACTCGACAGAAGACCGAAATTAGTTGGCGAATACTTGGTGTTTTCCTTTTGTCTATGGTACCACACACTGTTCAAATATTCTTGGTGTGAGGTATTGTGGCATCCTTCTATCCTTAAGTATATGACTTAATTTGCCACACGCTGCCCATACTAGTCTCCTTCTCCTTTCTATCTCTATTTCCTTGTTACCCTTTCCTATCTCTATTTGTTGTCTCAGATATATATATCCTTGAACATTTTCCAATATGTGCCGGTTGACTGTTATTTGTACTTGTTCTTGGCTCATAATCTTTGTTTTTGTTTTATTCAATTTTAGATCGATTTTTGAAGATTCTCTGTCTAGTTCGGAAAGCATTCTTTCAAGATCCATTGTGTTGTCGGCGAATAGCACAATATCGTCTGCAAATCTTAAGTATGGTATTTGGCTCCACTTATGTTCAGTCCCATATTTCCCCATTTAAATTTTTTGAAAATTTCTTCCAGAGCTAAGGTAAAGAGTTTTGGGGGTATTGTGTCTCCTTGTCTGATACCTCTTTTGATTTCAGTGTTGTCTGTTTCTACGTGTAGCCTTCTCGTAGTCCAGGTAAGGAATACGTACTGTATATCTTAAGACCTAACACAAAGCTAATGGTAGTACTAAGTCGCCAAAATAGAAATATTGAACGCCTTTGAATCGACAACCAGCAAATTCAACGGGTTGAAAAGTTTAAATATTTACGAGCCATCTTCAATGAAAAATGTGATTGTGATGAGATAAAAATCCGTATAGCTCAGGCCAGAAACATTTTCATATAGTTTAACATTTACCCGCTCCAGCAGTAACTCTAGATCTAAGGCTACATGTAGTTAAATGTTGACCAGAAGAAAACACAGTCTTCGGCAACTTATTTATTGCCGAATATTAGTTAAATAAGTTGGCGAAGACATTGTGTTTTGTTCTAGTCTACATTTACCATGGCCAACTTTGGGAATTTGGACAACCTCCTGTCGTACTTAGTTAAATATTGTGTTTGGCATGTATTAACATGTGGAACTGAAGCATGGCAAAGTAAGTAAGATCAATGAATCGCGTAGAAGCCTTTGAAATGTGGACTTTTTTACGAAAATTTTTATGAATACCGTGGGTACACCATATCAGCAACGAAGAACTCCTACTAAGAGCGAAAGGAGATAGACAATTTCTGGATATTATCTAGTAGGGAAAGGTAGCTTATTTGGGACATATAAGATGATACAAAGATAAAATAGCCACAAAGGCCCTTATGGGCATATTAGAAGGTAAGAGAGGGCTAAGTCGGAAACAGCATTCATGGCTCAGAGATGCTAGGAACTGGTGTGGGCCCAGAGACGTTGAGACAATATTCATAAATCCATTCATATAACCAATGGACTTCTATATAATTATACAATATGAACAGTGACCCACCTATCCGCTGCATTCGAAACCTTCAACAGTGCAATTCTGCAACAGCTCAGTTTTAACGCAAACCAACGCCACAACATTATTTACACTCTCTCATCAAATCCCAAAGTGGCAGCCGAAAGAACACTCCTCCTCGCCTCCGAATTAATTTCCACATTTAAAACCAACGTCCTCCCGTTTGTTTCCTTCATTAACCGAGTAACGTCTTCCTCGTCTCGGCTTGTCCATCAACGCGCCTCCATTAGCACTTACTGAAAAATAAAGACAAACTCCGTTGTCAAGATAATGATCGTGGATTACCATAATGAAATCAATATCGCATATTAGTGAATACATGAATACATTACCGGATCTGATGGCAGGTAAATGTGTCTGTGTGTGTATGTGCGAGCGAGAGGAGGAGATTGAAAGGGAGAGAGAGATGAAATCTAGGTGCGAACTCGCCATTGGTCTTCGACTCGTGGTTTATAATGCATATGCATGGATTTGTAGAGAGACTGGGTAGCGAGCGTATGATGATAGTTGGAATTATTGGCGTTAATTGGTAATTTCGCTTTTACGGTTGCAATGCGTTTTCACCGAAAATTGCAAGACAATTTCAATGGAAAGATGAGATCTCTTCATCCTCTTTTCGAGTGATGAGAGTACCTCAAACAACGAACTATTTCGTTTTGACCTCTCTTTCAAGTTTACGCACAGCTCGGCTTATACCGAAAAATCCTTGGTTAAAGGATTAAGCCATAATTTGTTTAAAAGCACGTAATCGGTTTTGAGATCTAAAAAAAACAGCACGTTTTTATTGTTTATTTATATTTACCTAACAGAAATTATACAGATAATTACATTAATTTATAAATGTCCAACCTATTCATTAACTGATCTTGGCAGTTACGTAGGTACTGGTTGTTTGGGATCATAAAAAATATTATTGTTATTAACAAATCCTAATTAGCAAGGTATTTTCATAAACCTATTATTGTATGTAATTAAATGTTATCATCGCCATTAAAAACATTTAGTAGTACGTTTGTATAAATCAGTTTTAGGTAGATATAATTTTTCTCATGAGCGTTAAAATAACAACAATAGGTAGTATATAATAGTGTCACGAAGTGACCCCAATTAGGCGAAACCAGGTTGGGTCGTATCCATGTTAATACTCCAAGTCAGCACTGAACGGCTCCGACAACCTTCGGGCGGGCACGTTTGTCAACAAACGAGAACTATTTATACGAATCGATCAGATCGATCAGGAGTTCAGTCGATCAAGCACCCGCAACCCGTGTCGCCGCCCGTGGCCCTGCCGGCCACCCCTACGGGGGGGTTGTCCCCCCTGGTGTTCGCCATTGGGAGACCCTCGTCCCTCTCCAGGCTCCCTAGGGATTAATGTAAGCATTGTACCTTTACACCACTCTAATTCTGCTTTTTTTGTATTGTTAACTTATATATTTTTTTCCTTATCTTACCGCCCTTTAATAAGGGCCCACTCTCTCTCCCCTGTATGTTAGTCTTCAATAAACCTTATTAGCATTGCCCCTGTATTTTTACCATCTCTACCGAGCTACCACCCCCAACCTGAGCACTCCCTTTGGGCCCTAGGCCCTCAGGCGTGTGACATATGGTGGAGCCGCCGAGTTTCGACCCCTAGGAGAGATTCTCCATAATCTCTCCTACCCCCTTAGTGAATCTTTTTTTTCCCACCTCCACCTATGGTGGAGCCGCCGCGTTTCGGCCCCAGGAGAGGTTCTTCATAATCTCTCCTACCCCCCTATGCAATCTTTTTCTTTTTCACTTCCACTTATGGTGGAAGCACCGCGTTTCGGCCCTTATGGGAATTATTTTTAATCCCTCTTGCCCCAATAATTTCATTTCTTTGTCCCACTACGATCTACATGTTTCTAGGCATTTTAATTCAAATTAATCGTTTTTCTTTTATCTATTCGTTATGTCTTCCTTTTTTCCGAGCAAAATCGTCGAAAATAATTGTTGACATTCCACATCCTAATTAATCAGCATTTTTATTTAATTCACGGTCAATCGCGCAATTCAAAGTACAAACTTAACCTTGATGTGTAATTCAAGTGCACGTTATATTTATTTAAACATGTTTGGTAATTTCTTTCGTATCTAGGTTACTAAAAACAGGTGAGAGAGTGTTTTTAAATTAAAAATCGAAAACTTTTATAACAATTTTATTTAAACTTGATCTCTTTTCTTAATTTTCTTAAATGGTTGCTTACATTAGCCCTATCTTGTTCCCGTATATCCAGCCCTAAACCCTGTGCCCTAATCCCTAATAAAAGGCTCTCCAATGAACCTGTGTCATGTCGTATACACGTCTAAACGCGGTCTGCGGCCGATATTTTAAACTTTGTTCCCGAGATTGTTCCCGTCAAGCAAGTGCAGTTCTCCAACCGAAGCGAGGCCTCCTACAGGCAACGGTAGTGCCCTTGCCACCACAAGTAGAGTACCAAGAGGCGCCTAGCAGCAGGAGAAAGATGGACTGCAACCCACGGGACGAGAGGGACCCGACAGAAGAGGACAAGGGGAACAAGGATGTCCACGCCCGCTACCGAACGCGGAAAGGCCACGACAAGGACACGCAGGACCTGCAACAAGGGATGGAGGCGATCGAGGACGTCGACGAGAGACGTCGAAACAGGCAGGGCCGAGACCACTACGAGGCAAGCATCTAGAGATAATCGACAAACCTAACCATATTCCTATAATTAATCAAATTCCTATTTAATAACCTATAATTAATCAACAATCCTAACCTATAAGCTAAAAAAAACCACCCCCCGCCCTACAACTAAACATCCTCCACCGAACACCCCGGACGAACAAGCTGGAAGACCTGTCACCGAACCTATTCTACGGCCAAACCGAAGGACTGTGTCTGCGTAATAAGCCCCGTACAATGATGGCGGACCACAACCCAGGGAAAAAGGACCCTGGAGCAGCTGGGATGGAACCCCCACCGCCAACGATAGGTCAGGAGGACCGAACGAGGCCGACCCCGGACTACGAGTCGACAGGAGGAGGAGCGGCCCGCTTGAGGACCCTGGATAAGAATCGCCGAGGGAGGCAGATCCAGGAAGACGAAGCAGGGACACATCGACACAGGACGACTTTGAGCGGACAGGAGCGCCGCGTCAGAGGACTTCGGCCAGACACGCAGGACGAGACAGGCCCAGGACGACTACAAGGGTGGACAAGGGTGGACTGCTGGGACGCCTAGAACTTCTCTTAGGACGTCTACAAGCGCTCAGGACGCCGGCGGCAGAGAACGCGCAGAGGCAGGCGAAGAGTTCGTCACCAGAACCGAACTGGTGAAGCTGCCCATGACCCGGTCCTGAAGGAGCGCTCCGTGCTCCCGTAAGCAGGACAGGGCGTTATTAGAAGGAGGATGTAATGCCACAAGGACTACGACACCGCATATTTGGGTTCCGTTGTCGTTTTATTTCTTCTTATTATTATTTATTGTCTAATTTTGTCTAGGGATTGTGTAGTTTAATAATTGTTTTATTGGGGAGAGTGAGTAGAGTATGTTTAACTTTGAAATTATTAATTATTTTCGGTTTCATCTCAACTTTTTTTGGCAATTGTTGCTTTTATTCTCACGTAAGGAACTTACACCTTTATTATTTAATTAAGTTCGCAATTAACTAGCGAACTAGGGGTGAGCTTGTTGTGTCAATAATACAATTTTATGGGAATGAATATTTTGAGTTTTGCGCCTGTGTTCCCTTTTGTTTTGTTACAGGTACGTAGACACAGGACTTATCTGCGTCAGCCAGAATGCTAATATGTTATGGGAGTCGAATCCCGCTCACCGTTTTTTAATCTGAGCCCTCGCAGTCCCGAGTGAGCCGCCCTTAAAGCAAATAGGAGTTAAGGCAGAGAGGGGGTACCTCTTTAGCCAGCGTTTATTAAGGGAAGGGGTGCCTGGAAATAGACCCACAGAAAGGGCAAACGCACCCTTCCCGTCTCCGGTAGTAGGGGGTCAGGAAAGGCTTTAGGGAAAAGCATCGACCCACCTCCCCGAGACACAAGAAGCGACCCGGACACCGCCAGGCCAGGACCAGAATAAGGACCAGAATATGGGGGTCCCGGCGCTTCCCGTAGGTAATAAGGGCAAGGACGGCCCTTGAGGTTTAAAGGGGGGTTTTGTTTGGGAATGTAGAGGATTCGGATGGAGAAACGTGGGTAGGAGGAGACGTAAGTAAATACAGGTTTTCTGGCTGACCAGGTAAGGGAGAAAGTTCTTTGTCAATTTGTGTGGACTCTGCGTACTTATATCATAACTGGTTTTGATTAGGGATTCTTTTTTGTTATCAGGAACGGCGGCGCATGGTACGCTCCCCTGGCGGGATCCTGGACAGGCGGGCTCGAGATCTTGGAGAGATGCCAGTTAATAAATCGACTCGACCCCCAGTGCGTGAAGCCAGCGTGGTCCGCCAGGGGCGCTCCGCCCGCAGCCACCCCATGATGAACTGCTTGTTGGTCAAAGTTTCGAGGAGATCAGCGGCGTCTCCGCAGATGAATATTAAGCACTTGTTTATTTTTTATTGTTATTATTATTTATATTGTTATTATTTTTATTGTTACATTTCCTTTTTTTTCTCTCTTTATTACATTTTGGAGTTGTGGGTGATTTCATTACCTTGTCCCTTTCCCGGGTTTTTGGAAAAATGGGGGCCATTTTTGTGAGGAGGGGGGTAATGTCACGAAGTGACCCCAATTAGGCGAAACCAGGTTGGGTCGTATCCATGTTAATACTCCAAGTCAGCACTGAACGGCTCCGACAACCTTCGGGCGGGCACGTTTGTCAACAAACGAGAACTATTTATACGAATCGATCAGATCGATCAGGAGTTCAGTCGATCAAGCACCCGCAACCCGTGTCGCCGCCCGTGGCCCTGCCGGCCACCCCTACGGGGGGGTTGTCCCCCCTGGTGTTCGCCATTGGGAGACCCTCGTCCCTCTCCAGGCTCCCTAGGGATTAATGTAAGCATTGTACCTTTACACCACTCTAATTCTGCTTTTTTTGTATTGTTAACTTATATATTTTTTTCCTTATCTTACCGCCCTTTAATAAGGGCCCACTCTCTCTCCCCTGTATGTTAGTCTTCAATAAACCTTATTAGCATTGCCCCTGTATTTTTACCATCTCTACCGAGCTACCACCCCCAACCTGAGCACTCCCTTTGGGCCCTAGGCCCTCAGGCGTGTGACAATAGAATAATAAAAATATTGTTTCAAAAGTTTCAAATTGCAAAAATTATATTAACGAAAATAAATATCAATTTTGATTTTGAACAATTTGCAAACTTTTTAAAAACGGACAAATTTTTCAATCGATTAAGTGTTCTCTAAACTTTAACTTTACGCAGTGTAGAAATACATTAGACGTCCCTGATTACTACAAATTTAGTTGCACGACTAATGGACAAGTTGTCGAGTTATAAGCAATTGAAAATTTTGGAAAATTTGAAAGGGACACTTATTTTTATCTTAAACTTCTTCTTTTGTTCTTCTTCTTTTTAATATGTATGGAATTCCTTATATCCATAGATATCATAGAAAATCAAATGTGTTTTTTTACAAAAATTGAATGATAATTTTTCGAATATTTTGATCCGTGAATTAATTTTTCCAATTGCATACCTTAATAATTCATAAAGATATAGTGGCAGTATATCAAATATGTCAAATATATCAAACAAAAAAATTTAATGTTTGCTTCAGTTTGGACGTACGTCACTCAGACATAAGTTGACTGACATACGTCAGACTTACATATGTCAGTGCGTAACTAGGGATAAATAAATAAATAAATTTGCTTTACTCTTTTGATATTCCTAGAAATGTAAATGACAGTATTTACATTCCGTCGTCAAGGAAAAATAATACACGAATGTTATTTACCATCTTCATGCTACGTCTCTATGCATATAAGAGCAATTTACGATAGCGGCAACGTGAAAAATACTTTCATGACTTTTTTTGTACTTTCAAACAACATATGGACTAACCAGCTATACTATAATACCTAATATATAATTCCTATATAAACCTACTATAATTATAATAGTGTAGATATTAATCAAATTAGGTAGATTTTTTTGCCTATTATCCAGAATTTATTTTCGAATTTTTTTGTGCAATTTTCAATGTAGGGAAATTATTTTACCGTTTTCTTTCTTAGACATTTCTTTATAAAATTTGATTTTCAAAACATTGTTAGTTCTATTTCTGGAAAGATTTATTGCCTTTTGGCTTTCATTTTGCAATTTTCAAGCAATTATTGGAAAGCAGTAGGCCGTTTTATCTCTGTTTGATTTTTTACTTGTCATTGTGCCATTCAAAATATTTTTTTTTATTTTCCTTTTTTTTGAAAGATAAGCTTTACGAAACAATGCCATCTGAGTAATTTATTGCAAATTAATTTAATAACCCAATCACACAATTTTTATATTCTGGTGAAAATCACACAAGTAATTATCCTGCACCACATTTCATCCAAAGTAAAGCAACAATTGAAGAATATAACGTTTTTCTAGAAGAATCCCCTCTCCTTTTTGAATTTGCCTTTTCGCAAGTTTTCTGTTTTCCTAGTTTTCTTAATGTGCAATTATGTTATTAGATTTATTTAATACAGAATTATTAAGGTTCCATTAAATTGAATACCAAAATTCCCAGATACCGTTTAATTGTTAGTTCAATTAAATACTTGATGACTTCAATAATATAATCTTATGTGATTTTTAATTTATTTTTTTTATTTCTTCGAAGCCTTCGAATACCTGACTATGCTACGAATATTTTGATTTGATAAACAATTTAAGTCTAGCAGTTTAGATTAAATTTGTTTCAATTGGTACATAACTTATATAGACTGAATTTGATGTAGGTACTGATATATTGTATAGTTTGTTGTTTATGATGTCGAATTCAAAATTTAATATGGAGATGTTGTGTAGAAAACTTTGAAGCCATGTTTTAAAAATTGTGAGGTAACTACTACGTTTTTGCCTTATGTTGATAGTCCATTTTCAATGATGGAGATATGATTTTTACCTATTTGTAACTCATATCTCCTTCCTCCCAATAACTCTATTTCCTATGGTGTAGGAACGTAGTCCTAAACTATTCTATCCGTTACGTATCATCAGTATACCAATGTATGTCAGTTTACAATATGCCATTATGTCGCATGCTTGTCCCTATTTATCAATTCAATTTTATTGTTGTCTCGTTTATTATGTTATGATAACATCGTTTATACACTGTGATATTGCCTTTTATCCAAAGAGACGGAAGATATTTCAACTTACAATACTATCTTTTTTATATTTAATACTTATTATGTTATTAATATTATAACAATAATATTTTTAATTTCCCCTCATATTATGGTGATGTAAGAAATATGTCTATTTCCAACAAAAAGCGGTTTTGGATAATATAACTGTGGAGCAACTTTTTATTTCTTGGATTGACTACGTTTTACTACTTCCATTTGCTTAATACGACGTACAGGTTAATAAAGTATTGTTATGAATAAACCCTTCAAAATTCATTTTAAATCGTGACTTATGAAATAATTTTATTATTTATAATATTTCGTAATTGCACTCCAAATGCATATTTAATCATTTTAAATTCAATTGACCAAGTAAAGTTAAGGTTAAGATGTAATTATTTATCTAACGCATCTAAACTTATATTCAAACAATTATGGAATACCATAGCCGTAAACTGTCATTATACATTCTGTGTATGTAAGGGAAATTACTAATTTTAGTTTCTCACTTATAAATTGATAAATAATCTGTTTATGGGAGTTGTATAGATATATCCGGAATTCTTAGGCGTTCTTTATGGGAATACGAAATTTCGTTTAGTTTCTTGTTTAATAATAATAAATAATATAATAAACAATATAATAATAGGCGATAATAATAATATTTTATTTGTTTAGTAGATATATGCATGGCTTCGAAAACGAGTGAAGAATTTTAAGATAATTCTATCAGATATCCTTTTAAAATAACGACTTAATTTGATTGATTCAGCGAATTCCAGCTAGTTCCAAGAACCTCCCACTCTGCTTAAGGTATCTATATTGCCTTTTCTAAGCAACACCCTATATAGGAATGTAAAATTTTGTTTAGTTTCTTGTTTTGTAATAATAATATAATAATAGGTAATACTAATAATAATATTATTAAATTTGTTTAGTACATATATGGATAGTTTAGAAAAAGAGTGAAGTATATTAAGATATTTCCATCAGGTGTCCTTTTAAGTAACGATTCAATTTGATTGATACAATTAATTCTAGATAGTTCAAGGAACCTCCGACTCTGCTTGAAGTATTTTTCCATATTACCTTTTCAAAGCAACACCCTATATATTCACTTTAAAATGTATCGAAGAAAGGACTATAATCTATGAACTACAATCAGTTGAGAACACCTAGTTGATTTAATAGAGCTTTAATTTTAGCTTCGGTCATGATTACCTTTGTTCAAATGAACTAAAACAGGGGAAGTAGATAGATGAAGTACTTAAGTAATTAATTCACAAGCACTTGTTCATAAAACATCATGCGTCTCGTTTCTTCGGTGTTGCAACCTTCCACCTCGAGAACTAGTCCTTAAGTCATAAAATTGTTACTAAAGCACAAACACTTAGGACGTGTCAACTAACAAGTACTTTTCAGTATGTATATAAGTAGTAGGTGCTTTCCCCGTAGAAAATAAACAGTTGTCAGTGCCCGAGTCAAATTACCCGCGCTGAGAGCCCTGAGCTTGAACATCTCGATTGAAACTAGACGTACGTAGATCGTATCTCTCGGGGTGATTCATTGGGAGAAGGAACGTACGCGGGATTCTTGATGAAAAAACCAATCCGAAAGCCCATGCCGCGGCGTCATCCAGCTATTAATAATGCCGCTGATCGTTTTTGTGTGTGTGTGCGTGCGTTTGCGTGAGAAGGACTGTTAAGTACTTTTGCAGGATAGTGTTGTTGTTGTTGTTGTTTCGGGAAGAGGGAAGGCGAAGAGGATGGGAAAGGTCGACGGCTTCGGCGTTCAGACGAAAAAATTTGATGGGAAAAGTGTGTAAAGTGAAGTTACAAGGGAAACATATTTAGATTTCGTGGAAGGGTAACTTAAAAAACTTACTATCTTACATTGTAAATCTGCTATTAATTAGAAATAATGTACAGATATCTTAGCCCAGAAATCTGACAGGTCAAACGGCACTTCCTATAGAAGGAAAAAGGGGATCCTTTCAAAAGCAAACGCAATGCATTCCAAAAGGCGACTTCTTGAACATTACTGTAACGTTTATTCTAATTTATTTACACAATTCTAAACACTACTTAATATTTCGTGTCTTCCCAGATGCGGTCAGTGCCATGTGCGGTCAATAGTTTCGAAATCCCAGGACAGGCCAATTTATCGGGGTACTCGGTACCAGCTCGCCATGAGCGGTAGTGTCTTATGCGGTCACAATCAAAAAATGTTCCAGATGTGATCCCTCGAAAATATTTTCGCAAGATAACAAATACTTTTACATATGCTTTATGTTGATGGTTAATTAATGGTTAATACAAATTTAAAATAAGTACATTGTTTTTCCTTGCCCTCTCGCAAGTAATTCATGCTTTACAGTAGTGATGCCCACGATATTCTCGTTTGCGAGAATCTCGTCTCGTCTCGTCTCGTTTTCGAGACGAGACTCGAGACGATACTTTAAATTTTCCTTGCGAGACAAGACGAGACTTTTGAAAGTCTCGTCTCGAATCTCGCACGAGAGTCTCGCAAAAGTCTCGAAATATCGCAGATAAAAATGGCAAATATTAATTAATTATTCTAAATATCGCGAATGTTATTGAAACATTTTTTTAAAGCCGCATAATACGGAGCAGCCTGTGTTATCGCAATAAGTTACGACAAACATTTTTTAAAATAAGATCATAATTTATTCATTTTCCTATTTCCCAACATACAATAATTATTACCACCGAAGTTTGAGAAAAGAATCGTATTATTAATAACTGAGATATTAGGGCAATATAATGTATTATACTGTTTTTATAAACTGATTATGTTTTTTTCTCGGTATTTTGTTTTTGTTCGTTGAAATCAAAATTAGAAATGATTTTATTATTTTTTTGTATTTCATGTATCTATGATCGATTTTCGTTTTTTTTTTCTATTTATCTTGTTAGAATACTACCTTTTTGTTCTTTAAAATAAAAAAAATGTACTAATTTTATTTAGATAGGGAACATAAGAAATTTGCGAGACTTGCGAGACTTTTGCGAGATTCTCGCGCGAGACATGAGACGAGACGAGACTTTTATTGCGAGACGAGACTCGAGACGAGACTTTTCACTTTCTTTGCGAGACAAGACGAGATTTTTCAAAGTCTCGTCTCGTCTCGTCTCGTGGGCAACACTACTTTACAGAACAAAACAAATCTCATATATATTCTCTTTTCACGCCTCAAAACATCGAAAACCATAGTAATCAATTTTCCATATCGGCCCAGGGGAATCTACCGAGAAATTCGGTGAATTCGGAAATGACGACCGCACATGGGAAGACACCTGTGCATCGTGCATCAGGTAGAAATATTTTTGGAGTGACCGCATCTGGCACGATTTTTCACATTGACCGCATGAGGCACGACCGCTCGTGGCACGGAGCCTAATATTTAGCCTATTCCTTATCATTTATATTACACACTTAACGCACTAATTTATTTGTACACTTTCGCTAATTAGCTTACCGCACTTTTTTCACTCACGGCGGTTTCTCGCCTATCTCGTCTCACTCTCTGGCCGGCTATTTATTTTGACGCAGGTGTTTTTCAGAACGGACTAGATAATTCTTTCCCTAATTGCACGTTTCCGGATTGTTCGAGAAAGTTTTTAGGGACCCCTTGAAACTGCGCCGCCTGCGTCAGATAAGTAACACGCTTCACGCCGATGTTTACATTTCGCGTTACAGTACTCACATTTAAATCCTTAGTGAAATGCTCGTAATCAATTCAAGTTAACATGTGAAAGTATGGAATAAGAAAATTTAATTGAAATTATTTAACTAGATGTATCAAGTAGTGCTCTAAGATTTTTGTTTAATTTTTGATCACCCTACTTAGTTGTTACATGCATATATGTATTACATAAAAATTCCCTAAATAGTACCCCAGGTAGTGGGCCCGAAAATATGAATATAGTGTAATTTTGAGACAATAACAATAGCTGAAATAACTAATCTACTTTATTAATTAACACTTCAATTTCAAAGATGGGACTTGAGATTTGTAATCAGTGATCAAAACGAGCTAAATGGAGTAACCTTAATATATGTGATTGTTTCGTCAGAAAAATTATTAATAAATAGAGTTGTTAGTTGGAAAGCTCACATTATTGGTGTTATTGATACCGTTTTTAGAGGTTACGTTCATGGGTTCTGGGGATTTAATGTTTGAATTAAGAAACTATGCAGTTTAACATCAAACCTGATTTCAAATTCATAGTTAGCAGCCCTAAAAATTCATTGTATAATGTGATATAGATAATATTTTTGGATTAGTTGGGTTGGTTGCGCTATTGTAAGCGCCATTTTGGATCTAGCATTTTGAATTTAGTAAAACGACTCAAAAATTTTGAAAGCTTATCCTTACTTGGATAATGTAAACCCAAATGGAACGTTCTACGTCCTGTCATTTTTTGTAGAATATAAATAGAAAATTAATCACCAACAATGAAACTTAGGTACTCAATTTTCCAACTTGAACCTGCTTGCACTGTTTGTTTGAGAGTTGATGTGACTTACTTTCTTGTTTGTTTTTGCTTGAATGCCATACACTGAGTATTATCATTATTCATTCTAAGTTTGTTGAAGTATACGATTAACGTATCTATCAAGATCACTATCAATCACACTAGTGAGTTCTAGTGGCGTGCGATCCAAGGAAGCAATGGAAGCAGTGCTTCCCCTAGAAAAATATCAAAAATGACAAAACATCATCTTCTTAAATGTAATAATTTTTTGAAATAGGAACGTTTTTTGATGACGTCATCGACGAATTTGCAAAAAGTGAGTTTTTAAAAATTGCTTCCTTTTACTTGAAATTTCACCGCATGCCGCTAGTGAGTTCATTGATGTTCGCTGCAGTATACTTAAACCAAGGAAGTACCAAAAGAGTACCAGAAAATTATAGAGGTACAGCATTGCTGAGCTCGATCATGAAACTATTCACAAAAATCCTGGAATCCATAATTAACATATACATATATCTCAGATGAACAGCAGGGGTTCAGGAAGAATAGGCTGATATTAGATTCTATTTTTATATTGAGACAAATCACATAAAAATTAATCGAATCTGGAAAGCTCGGTTTCCTATGCTTCATAGATCTTACCAAACCCTTTGATAGAGTGAGACTTAACGACGTCATTAAAATTCTGAAAGATAGATACTCATCAAGTCCCATAATAGAAATTGTAAAACAACTTAACCCTGACCCATCTTATACATAGCCCCATAAACCAGCTGTTCACTGAACAAATTCCAACTCCGACGGGTATCAGGCAACGAGATTCATTAAACTCTTTAATATCATAGTGGTCCAAATAATAAACCATGTCAAGAGTTCAGGAAGGGGATACAAACTAAGTACAGCAATGATTAAAATTATCTGGTGCGCCAATGTGCAGTAATCGTAGCTGATCTAGTACCATTATTAGTACATCAAGAATACTCTCTCCTACCTTTGAAAAATACCTTTGAAAAATGATTGTTTAAACTGTTTACACTGTCACATGTGTCGTTAATTGTGGATTATATACTTTATAATGCAGTGTAATTAAGATGCACTTCTATTATCCGTGATATATTCAATGCTGATATTTTACTTATTGCTTATTGATTCCATTTTATAATCCTGTTAATCATGAAATCTTCTTCTTCTCGTCCTTTTTGTAATTTAAAAGAGAAAAATGTTAGGAGGTACTTATGTAACATGATTATTTTTTTTTTCTTTAATTAATATTATTTATTCAATTTTGCCATATAAACTGACGTTTATTGACGTCAAATCGAACCTATAAAGTCATTGTTTATTTTGTTTATTTAGGCAGCGGATTAATAGTTGTTTATTCAATTTTGCCGTATAAAGTGACGGTTTATATGTTTAAAATTGTTTTCGTCGTTGGTTGCGGCACTGAAGTTGTCATCTGTCAAATTTTCTCTTCAAAATTGGACTTACTCCGCAAAACGTCAGTTTATATACGGCAAAATTGAATAAAATGTTGTAATACACTCGCGGATACAATAAACGTTTAACTCGCGATATTAACGCGCTTACGGCTGCACCGCGCGCGCGTTTAAACATATCGCTCGTTAAACGTTCATTTTATCCGCTTGTATAATAAATAACTATTAATATTAATTATCAATCAATAACAAATTTAACTTAAAACTAATATTGATTAAGATTAATTTATCTTCCCGTAAGATAAGGTATAATTCCACTTACCAGCATATGACGTATTTGTTATCTTTCACCAAGCTGATGATGGACCATAGATTGTACGAAACAATAGAGGAAACAATAGTTTGACCATTCTTGTTTCGTTTTAGTGGTGCGACGTTAAGAGGGTGTTCGGGGAATATGATTACATTAGTCTCTCTTCTTGTATCGTCGAATTTTTAATTCCCGACAATCTTTGGTTAACAAAGGACGTCGTCCTACATTCCACCTTTTCCTTCAGCTTCGGCCGTTTCCCTCAGAGGGGTTCGTTCGTAGCACGCCTCTGCACGGAGAGGGAAAGGCCGCGGCGTAGGCCGAGCCACAATCATTTTCGGTTTCATTGTGTTTTTTTCCTCCTCCTTCACCCCACACTTTTAAAGTCGTACTCGGTGCCTAGCAATTTTCAATGTTTATGTTTGACAGATACGAAATGCGCAGTCCAATAACGTGGGTTATAATTGGTATGGCCCGTAGACACAACGAGAAAAACGAAAATAAAAGTAAAGGAAAACGCCAAAGAGATCGACGGGTCCTTGCCCGCATGGAAAATTGTCTTGGGCGGGTAGTCATCAGAAAACCCGTCTGTTGCGTCTTATTTAAAAATCCTCTTTGATGATTTAACGATTAATAATGAAGGCAAAACAATAATATCCAACCACACTTATCTTTGAACATAACGTATTTCCCAGTAATTAAGTAATTAATACTTTAATAGTCACCAGAACGGTGTTCTTGGACACTTTAGCACAAGACTGCTCTTATTAACAACATTGTCAATTGACAATTAGTAACCAAAAAATACGAGCCATTCACACTGGTCTTATAACTATTGTGAACTGTACAGCTTTTTATCATTAAATCAACTGTTGTTGATTAATTATGTTTTAATCGCCAGAAAGATGTTTTGGTCTTCCGTCTGCTGAACTGTTTTTATAACCAAAACGGTCAATTACCGATCGATAAGAGAACAATGGGATAATTTTTCATACTTGTCTTATAATTATTTGAACCTAGTTTTTAAATTATTAATCACACAATAAATTAAAATTAGAAAGGTGTGCTAGTACCATAATGTTTTGCCTTTTTTAACTTCTATGCTTTTATTGAGATTTACCTTTTTTGGGAAAACTTTTTGTTTTTTCTGCATTTTTCAATTTCATACAATTTTTTTGTCTTTTTCATCTTTCTTTTCGAAATTTGACTTTCAAACCATTTTTTATTTTCCCCCATATTTGGAAAACATTTTTCCTATTGGCTTTCATTAAGATTTCACTATTTTGTGGCCATTTTATTCCTGTATTTCTCATAATTAAGGAAACACAATCTGCCATTTTCCCTGTCTTTACTTTTTATTTTTTGGAACTGGTCCTTTCAGATTATTTTTGTTATTTTTCCTATTTTTAGAAATACTTACATTACATTGAGGTTATTATATATTACATTGTAGTCTGTCAAAATAACCCATGGAGTAATAAAATCTCATTATAAATGCAAAACCCATACAAGGTGGCATCTTATAAATTTTAAGAGTTCTATAATGTCTTACGCGCTGCGCTGCCTTACGGAATCGGTTTGTATTTTGAGTGACTCACCCGAAACACGTGCGAATATTGTATGTCGGCCTATTGTAAACATACAGGGAATAAACACCCTCTGGCGTACGGTCGGGGGAAAATGAGTAAATACGCAACAGTCGGTAACTGGAAAAATTGTGTGTGTCCACACTATTCGCATCGGAATTTTGATTCTTGATGGAATCGAAACAATTCAAAATTAAAACTTCCTCATTAACTGAGAACGGCGCTAATTTTGGGCGTTTCGATGGTCCCGGTAAATTTTCCATACTCCAAAACGTATCTCCGTAGTTTAAAAATACCACTATGAACACACACACGACTAATGGTTTCCTGGTGAACTCAGGTCTTTATTTTGAAATTCAAACTCTCCCTGTCTAATTACACACACATGCACGTCTAGGCAATGATGACCGATTACTGATAAACTGATTTTGAATGAAGTAAATGGGCCGATGTTATTTACATAAACACCCGAGATGTTAACGCAAGCATTTGCAGCTGCAGTTCCCTTAGCTTACCTAGAATTGCCGAGATGACAATATACGTTGTGGTCTCTTCTTGGAATAGTTTGGAATGCAAACTTTGAAAACATAACAAGTAAAGATCTTTATTGCGAAAAAAATATTTATTATGCCTCTTCATAGTCAATTCCTGCTCTGACAAAATTAACATTAGTGACGGAACATTCGTAGAATCAATGAGTTTGTATTAATCAATGTAGCTACAAAAAAGTTGATAGTATTTGGTTGTGAAAGTAATTGAAATTTTTATGTAATGCAAGTTTTCACATTTCACAAAATAGTAAGTACATGCAAATCTCTCCATACATAATGATATAAAAAAGTTAATGAATGAATTAATGAAAATTCAAGATTTGATTACCAATGTCTGAATCGACAAATTTGCGTCAAAACGTCAAAAATCCAACACATCGTTATAAATAAGAGATATAAAAATATTACCATAAAATATTATAAATAAATACGGAGTTTCGATATTATAATATATTATACTAATAACGCGTTAACAACAAATCAGGTAAAAATGGAAGCGTTTCTGAGTTGATATCATTCGTGGTCGTAATGCCTACCTTCTATTAAAACAATTATAGCGGTTTTAAGCAAACTTATCATTACCCAGACAGCACATGACGTCTTAAAGACGTCTTGTAAAGGTCTTATTGTGGTATGGACGTCTGAAGACCTAAAAGAGACCTCTTTAAGATGTCTTGTTTTGAACGTCTTTAAGATGTCTTGTTTTGGACGTCTTTAAGACGTCTGATTGAAGTCTGGATGTTTGTTGACCAGTACAATTCCTCTTTATACGTCCGCATATGGACGTATTAATAACGTCTTAATTTGGCAGGTCTTAATTAATAAAGACACCTTTTTGAGACAACTTTTGAACTGTCTAATTAGGAAGTCTTTAAGGCAGTATTATATGTTTGCAAATTTAATAATAATATTTATATAATACATGTATAAGTAATTAATTAGTTAATCAAATAATTAGTTAAAATTAGATAGTTAGTTAACTAATTAATTAATTAATTGAGTAATTTATTTTAGCTAGTTAATTCTCAAATTTTTGATAATTTTATACATTTAATTAGAAAATTTCTAAGTTTAACCAACGGTTTAACACAAGTGCATCAGGGCGAAAAAGTATATTTAGCAGATTATTGCCCTCTTATGTTGTCTATCTTAAGTTGTATGTACTTATGTGTTGTAATAAAATATATCTGGTTGAAAATTGAGGTGTTTTCATTTTGGCCTAGGCTAACAATGCGTCCTAAAGACGTCTTAATGACGTCTTACGTACAACTTGCAAGATATCTTAAATATAGAGGTTGCAAGACATCCTAAAGACGTCTTATATACAGCTTGTAAGACATCTTAAAGACCTCGTAAAGACGTCTGTTTTTGTAACAAATGACGTGTAAAAGACGTCTAGGACACGTTCACGGACGTCTTACAGACGCCTTGTACAGCTATAATGGGAAGTCTATACTCAGACAGCACACGACGTCTTAAAGACGTCTTGTGAAGGTCTTATTGTGGTCTGGACGTCTAAAGACCTAAAAGAGACGTCTTTAATATGTCTTGTTTGGAATGTCTTTAAGACGTCTTGTTTTGGACGTCTTTAAGACGTCTGATTGAAGTCTGGATGTTTGTTGACCAATAAAATTCCTCTTCATACGTCCGCATATGGACGTATTAAAAACGTCTTAATTTGGCAGGTCATCATTAATAAAGACACCTTTTTCAGGTGTCTTTTTCAGGAACTGTCTAATTAGGAAGTCTTTAAGGCGGTATTATATGTTTGGAGATTTAATAAGAATAGGTATTTATATAATACATGTATATCTAATTTATTAGTTAATCAAATAATTGGTTAAAATTAGTTAGTTGAATAATTAATTAATTGACTCATTTATTTTAGCTCGTTAATTCTCAAATTTTTGATAATTTTATACATTTAATTAAGAAATGTTGTATGTACTTATGTATTACTTATGTATCGTTCAGTTCTGTTTAATTTAATATTATTATTATTTATATAATATATACAATCTACAATAATATAAATTATTTTATTGTAAATCTGGTTGAAAATTGAGGTGTTTTCATTTTGGCCTAGGCTAACAATCCGTCCTAAAGACGTCTTAAAGACGTCTTACATACAGCTTGCAAGATATCTTAAAGACGTCTTAAAGACGTCTTATATAGAGGTTGCAAGACATCCTAAAGACGTCTTATATTCAGCTTGTAAGACACCTTAAAGACGTCTTATAAGCTTGTAAGACACCTTAAAGACGTCGTAAAGACGTCCTTTTTTGTAACAAATGGCGTGTAAACGACGTCTTCAAGACGTCTAAGAGACGTTCTCGGACTCTTACAGACGTCTTGCACAGCTATAATGGGACGTCTATAAGACGTCTTAAAGACACCTTTGTGCTGTCTGGGACATATACGATTATAACTCATTTATTAATTTCCGTTCATTTCTTTAAGAACGCCTCCGGTTACCGGCGAAATAATCGTTTTATTACTCCACGGGTTATCTTGACAGACTATAGTAGTATATAAGATACATATAATATGTACATAATATATACAAATACGTTGTATAACACATTAGGTTAGTAGTCCTTTCTGGTATATGAATTGAAATTTTAAAGAATAATTTTTATTCGATTACTCTCATATCACAATTGCTTTTCACTTTATTGCTATGGTTATCCTATTTGTGTTCAAACCCGCGTTTAATTTTAGACTCCATTAAATATAACAATTTGATGCAAATTTAATTTAATGTTCGAATCTTTCTTTTAATCTTTGATGAAAACCGCAGAGGTTATTATCCTGCGTCAAACTTGGTTCCATGAAAAACAACAAATATTCGGATCATTTCAAAATTACTAAAACCGCTTGAAAGTGTTTACTTTTATTTTATATTTACCTAACAGAAATTATTCAGATAATTACATTAACTGGTAAATATCCAACCTATCCATGATCTTGGTAGTTACGTATTTGTTGTTTGGCATCGTAAAAAATATTTTTATTATTAACAAATTATAATTAGCGAGGCATTTTCATAAGCTTATTATATGTAATTAAATGTTATCCTCGCCATAAAAAAAACATTTAGTGGAATGCGTGTATAAATCAGTTTTTCTAAATAATTGTTCTCATGATTGTAAAAATAATAACAATAATATGCAAGGCACTAATGCAAATAATAATTTAAAATGTTTAAATTGCAAAAATTACATCACGAAAACAAATACCCATTTTCAAAAAGATGCAAACATTTCGGAAACGTACAAATTGTTATTAACACTTAATTAAAAAAAATATGAATTTAACGTTTTTGTAAGAGAAATGTATTATTTTATGGTACATATTTATGACAGTCGATAAATAATATACAATTACTTGGCGCATGTGTGTTTAATTTTAGATTGTACCTGCAGATATTGTAGTGAATTGATTCTTTTCTTTGCAGGTGACGAGCAGGATACTTCTTCCATAATACAATAGGCACGAATAAACACCCATATTAGTGGTAAGTAATTAGCAAAATTCTTACATTTTCTCTCCTTCCCTTTAAAAATCAAATAAATGCATATACAGGGTGACTAAGAGTTCACATTACGAACGTCATGGGGTGATTGATTCTTAGGGTTACAGAATCTTAATAAAAGTTTGTCCTAAAATAACGTATTTTTAAAGACACTAAGACTGCCAAAAATATATTAAAAAGCATTTATAGCATAACTATTTACCTGTCACTACTTTACTAAACTTTACAATCTATCTCATACGTCGTTTAAAACTATGGCAACTAAAGTGATACGAAGAATCCTTCTCGAAGTTTGTTACATGAATTATTTAGGTATTTTAAATTTTGTCACATTTTTGTAACAATCTTGATCACAATCTTGACATAATGTTGAATATCTCGAAAATGGAAAATGGAAACTAGTCAATTTTCCAAGTATCCACTCAACTCTTAATCCAAAATATGATATATCAATCTATATTTTGAACCATATTCGGCAGGTTCCCTAAGAATCTAATTAATTCTGATCAAGTATTTTCAAAGCAACATGTTTCACCCAAAATTTTTACGGTTGCACCTAACTCAACTTTTAAAAGAAATTAATGTATTCTACTTAGTGTGTCCGAAAACTCACATAACTTTTATACTATATTAATATTAACTTTAGTATTTTTCTGTCAATTTTCTAAAAACTAACTAACAGTTTAATGAATCTGCCGTTTAAATTAGATTCTGCAGTTTAAAAATAATTATGGACATTAACCAATTTTCCAAGAATCCACTAGGTAAATTGTTAGTCAAAAATATCTTGAACCACATTCGACAGATTTTTATAACGTTTTCCACCATTGATGTTCCATCACTCAATTTCCTTAAAACTTAACTTTTAACAAAGCAATTGATTAATAGGTATGGATTTTTTTTAATTCCATTAATTTTGTAATTTCCATAAGAATTCCATGAACTAGAGTCCGTTATCCAGAAAAATGCACATGGCTTTAACTTAAAAAACTTGCATTTACAGTCAATTCACCAAAAACTGGGATTTGGACTAAGCGACTTATCTTTAATTTGGGCTTTTAAAGAAAATCCGGTCTTTTTCGAAAAGGCAACTGAACTCTAGTTAATTTTCCAAGAATCCACACAAATGTTTATGAAAAATCTGACCCAGAAATTTGTTTTTGAACTAAATTAATCAAATTTCCCAAGAATCTAATGAACTCTAATCTATTATTCAGAGGTCTGTATAATTTTTGGACTGATTTAATAGGTTTCGAAAACAACTAACGTATTTTACATGCTCTAACCGGAAAATTACAAGGCGTTCTTCATGTTACGTTTAATGGCCCAGTCCTAGGAACTAAACAACTGATTTTGAAATCCGACTTTTATATTAATTTCTATAGTTTTCAGAAATGTCTATCTAATTCTAGTCGATTTTTCAGAAAACTCAAAAATTCAACCTATGTCTTTCTACGAAGTGTAAATGAGTAGTTTGCTTAAATATTCGTTTCTTGTATTATTAGAAAATTGTTTTAATTTTCTTTTAATATTTAACATTTATAGTTAGTATATTAGTTTCACAGTTTCACAGATATATTGATAAAAGTTGATCGATTGATCGAAGCAGATACATTTTTCAATATTAATTTAATTGCAGTAGTGGCCGCCGAACCACCTCTTTCTTCCTTTTGGGGATTTCTTAAAGCGGATTACACTCGAGCACATGTCTCGTGTATTTATCCTCCTTTGAGGCACAGCCTCTCTTCTCGTCAGTTGATCCACGTGCTACTTCTTACCTTGGCTCGCTGATTTGCAAATGAATACCGGAATACTGGTTAAAGGTTGATATAAATAAAGTGATCAATAGCCCGGGATTCAGGTTTAATCACAATGGCCACTCTCTCCGACGTGGCGAGAGTTTCGACAATATCGTCGTTGTCGATTGTCGTTTTGTCAATAGTAGTAGTAATAATAATACCGTACAGACGAATGGAGCTCATCCCCGGGAGATATAGAGAGACACGGTCGACTAGAACGTTTTGATTCAAATTGCGACGAAAGCGAATTGTTTCAAAGTCACCCGAGGCGTTCGGTCTCGCATGATATTGCCGCGTAGTTTTGTTCAAAAAATGTCAAAGGGAAGATTTTCTATTCCGATCGAGACGAGGTTGAGAAAGGGAAAGGTCGGATTTGATGATAGGGAAAAAATGGTACGAGCAATTCAAATGTCGCATTGGCCATTGTAATTGTCCCGATGAGCCTTTATGTTGTCATTCTTAACGTACATAAAGAGTACCTACCCTTACTTACAAAGTATACTGTCCGTGGTAGAGGTTATTGAGTGTTTTGTTGTTATAATTTATGTTAACTTGGCCCATAAGTATAGAATTAATATTAGGTATGCAGGAATCCTTCTTAGTAATGTGGCCCTTAAATTCACAACAGCAGATAATACAGTTAATAATTACGTTGCCCTTAAATTCAAGACAACAGAAAGCACACGAAAGGTACTTAGCTCTCAAATTTTGAAAAAGTTAATACTACTTACACAAGATTTGGTTGTTATGGAATTAAGTTCAAAACAATGAATAAAAAAAATTGAATCGACTACTTAGCCCTTAAATTTTATAACAATAAATAACGAAAAGTTTGTGGTGAAATGTCCACAATAACAATGGCCAGTGGTGCATTGGCCATTGTAATTGTCCCGATGAGCCTTTATGTTGTCACTCTTAACGTACATAAAGAGTACCTACCCTTACTTACAGAGGATAGTGTCCGTGGTAGAGGTTATTGAGTGCTTTGTTGTTATAATTTATGTTATCTTGGCCCATAAATATGGAATTAACATTAGGTATGCAGGAATCCTTTTTAGTAATGTGGCCCTTAAATTGGCAACAGTAGATAATACAGTTAACAATTACTTTGTCCTTAAATCCAAGACAACAGAAAGCAGACGAAAGGTTACTTAGCTATCAGTTTTAATAAAATATAATATTCACACAAGATTTGGTTGTTATGCTTTTAAATTCAAAACAATAAATAACAAAAATTAGAATCGACTACTTAGCCCTTAAATTTTATAACAATAAATAACGAAAAGTTTGTGTTTAAATGTCGCATTGGCCATTGTAATTGTCCCTGAGGAGCCATTATGTTAACGTACATAAAGAGTACCTACCCTTAGTATACTACCCTTACTTATGAAGTATACTGCCCGTGGTAGAGGTTATTTAGTATTTTGTTGTTATAAATTATGTTAACTTGGCCCATAAGTATAAAATTAACAGTAAGTATGCAGGAATCCTTTTTAGTAACGTGGCCCTTAAATTCACAACAGCAGATAATTCAGTTAACAATTAAGTTGCCCTTAAATTCAAGACGACAGAAAGCACACGAAAGGTTACTTAGCTATCAGTTTTAATAAAAGATAATAGTTACACAAGATTTGGTTGTTAAACTTTTAAATTCAAAACAATAAATAACCAAAATTAGAAACGACTACTTAGCCCTTAAATTTTATAACAATAAATAATGAAAAGTTTGTGGTGAAATGTCGCATTGGCCATTGTAATTGTCCCGATGAGCCTTTATGTTGTCACTCTTATCGTACATAAAGAGTACCTACCCTTACTTACAAAGTATACTGTCCGTGGTAGAGGTTATTGAGTGTTTTGTTGTTATAATTTATGTTATCTTGGTCCATTAGTATGGAATTAACATTAGGTATGCAGGAATCCTTTTTAGTAATGTGGCCCTTAAATTGGCAACAGCAGATAATACAGTTAACAATTACTTTGTCCTTAAATTCAAGACAACAGAAAGCACACGACAGGTTACTTAGCTATCAGTTTTAATAAAAGATAATACTTACACAAGCTTTGGTTGTTATGCTATTAAATTCAAAACAATAAATACCAAAAATTAGAATCGTCTACTTGGACCTTAAACTTAATAACAATAACTTACGAACAGTTTGTAGTAGCTTTGCACTTAAATTCAAAACAATAGATAACACGGGTTTAAAGTTATCCACTTCCACAAATTCAACCAAATAAATAAATACACTTCCCACTTAAAATTTTATCATTTAAAAATGTGCCAATCTTTATCAAGCGATTGGGCGAAATCTATCCAATTGTTATAACATCCATTTAATCAATTGAGCACTATCAATATAATTTTAATTAATATCGATTTGCATTAATATAAAGTGGATATTTAATGAAGCGTGCTTTCAATTTTGTCGAATTTATAACTTGCCACCTTTATTACCACCCCCTGACGAGTTTATGTGGGTTTTTTCGCCCGGCATATAATAAAATGATTATTTAGAAATTAAAAAAAACGAGTTTGTTAAATTATAACAAAAGTATCTAAATTGCTTACATCTCACCCCTGCACCTCCTTTTGAAAGAAGAGGGGGAAATTATGTCCACAATAATTGTTTAACCTCCACCTAATCAATTGTGAACGATATTTATAAACTGCCAGTCCCTGACGGCCGTTCATGAGTTTTTCTTGTGACGTAATTAAATGATTTAATGAGTTGATGAGTTAATTTAATAATTAACCAAAAAAAAGTTAATTAAAGCGTAACGACTTTTGATAAAACATTTAAAATGTTCTTATTTCGTCGCTAATTCCACCACATTCGGTGGTGGAGAGGGGACATTTCTTTAATCATTTGATAACGATAAGTACAATTTTAATAATTATTCTAGTAATAAGTTGTATATTTCATGAAGCGTGATTTTACTCAATTTACAACTTGCCACCCCTATTACTACCCTCTGGCGGTCGAGCGAGAGTTTTTCATGTAACATATGGTTAGATGGTTTATTTCAGAATTTAAAAAATAAAGTTACTGTCAACAAAAGTGTGAAAAACTTGAACTGAAATTTGAGATGGTTCATGTTTCACCCCTATTTCCATCACCCCCGGTGGTAAATGGGGAAATTTTTTCCACGATCATAATTATTACATAATTACATTATTATTACAATTATTACATAACGACAAATACAATTTTGAGCTTGAATTCGTAGAATCAGTTGGATCTTGGATGAGGTGTGTATAACTCAGACAAATTTATATTTCCACCCTTATTAACTTCCCCAAACGGCCGTGCGGAAACTGCTTTGTAGGTAATATAATAAAATGAGTCATTTGTGAATTTTTAGAAAATGAATTAAAGCTTTTTCCAAATTTAGAGATTTCACCCCTATTTCCGCCACCGTCAAGGGTAGAGGGGAGAAATTTCTTCCACAGTTCAACAGTATTAATTGGTAAAATATAATTTTGCATAAACATTCTTACAATAAATTGGATATTTAATGGGCCGTGTTTTTACTCTGTTGAATTCATAATTTACTACCCTTATTACAGCCCCTTGATGGTCGTGGGGGGGGGAGGTTTCACATGACAAATGATTAAACGATTTATTTAAGAATTTTATTTTAAGAAAAAACTAAAACGTGTCAAACTTAAAAAAAAATGATATTTTACATATTTCACCCTTAGTTCCACCACTCTCGGAGGTAGAGGGGTGCAATTTCTTTGACGGTAGTAATTGGTTGGCATTCCCTTAATCAATATTTATCGATAAGCGATTTTGAATAAATATTCGTATAATAAATTGGACCTTAAATGAAGCGTGTTTTTAATAATATCGAATTCATATATTACCACCTCCTGACGGCCGCTCTGTAGTTCTTTCATATGATTAAATGATTTGTTTAAGAATTTTAAGACAAAAAATATTGAGCCAATTTGTATTAAAATGTTTATATCATTCACATTTAACCCCCTTTTCTACCACCCTCAAAACTAGAGGATTTTTTTTCTCGGTAATAACAAATTAATATTAACATAACATAATTAACATAAATCACGTGACGCTAAATTTGCCTTTTTTTGAACCCCCTAGCCCTCCACCCCCCTGATAAACCGTGATATGCCGTAATACCCCCTAAGCATCACGTGATAATTTTTTACCTTCCCCTCCCCAAATTTAAAATAAAGTATACCAATTTTATTCTGTTTGATAATAGAAATTTATATAATTTATTCTGTATTACAGGGGAGAAAAATTAATTGCAATACTAAATTAAAAAACAATATATATTTAAAAATATTTATTAGGTAGGTAGTATTGGAAAAAATACTTGCAATTTTTGAATATCACGTCATACGATTCCACGCCCCCACCCCCCTTCGGTGATAAACCGTGATAAAAAGGTAACCCCCTCCCTTAGGAGCATCACGTGATTTATGGACGGCCCCTAATTAATTGATAACAAATATAACAATAAACACTATTAATGAATAATTTTTTCTAAGTTTATTCAATTAATGACCTTTGTTTTAGCGGTTTTGAATTTCAATACGAAACATGTAATTAGAAACTTTCAACTAATACTTCAAACTTCTTCACTAGCTAAAATATCGGGACGTCATTAATCTAGAATCTAGAGAATCCAAATAAAATCTGAACGTAAATCCCTCACTTAATTCTGAATTATGTATTAATTCCTGAAAATTTTTTCCTGAAATTCCTGAAAAATATTTTTTGTAGTACTATTTCAATTTAAACCTTCTAAACTGTTAATGATAACATCTATTTTTCTGCTCAGTTTTAAATCTACGAAATTGCAGGTTTAATTAACGTTTGGATAAGTTTATTAACTTACTAATCTAATAAGAATCTATTTAAGATTAAAATTTAGTATCTCACAGCGAAAAGAAAGTGGGAAAGCAAAGGCAAGCTGAATAAGTGGAAAGTATTAGTAGTATTGAGAACGTGATTTATTGAAAGAATTCTACTGAGTTGTAGAGACAAATTGACATGTTAAATTAAGCAATAAGTCAGTCTGGTATAAAAAATGTCGTTCTCTGATATTGTAATAAATTGGTTTATTCTAGCAATTGTTCATAAATAATTTTTTTAATTGTTGTGACCGTCTCGATATCTGCTAGATGTAGTAGTTCCTCTTTGTAGTTAATTTATTGTTAAACATTCATTTAATGAAAAATGCACCCAAAATCAACATCAACGATTGGAATGGAATCGTTCTTTATTTGTCCGTCAAACTGCGACAACTTAATAATTAATGAAAGTCATAATTGGTTTGTTTTATAATTTTTTTGGTATTTTTGTCGATAGATGTTAATTTCGAACGCTTTGATAGCCCGTCACGATTTATGCTTTTCGTTAAATTTCGATCGTCCCGTTAATTAACGTTGTCCGTCACCTTGGATTTGACAACATATCCTAAATTGTGTGTTTAATCGCCGCCTCGAACACGTGCTTATTATTTTAACATCTTTAAAAACTGGCATCGGTTTAAACGTTCTTAAGAGGTTTTTTATAACGCGACATCAAATGTATGTTTTGCACTTTCCGCAGCAATTAAAAACTCGGCGTGGTTTATTTTTTTGGAATCGTCACCTCCGTCCGTTGCAATCAATATTATTAATGATGAATCGATGTGTGATACGCCTAATTAACGAGAGGAGATCGGAGGAAGAACGTAATCAAGCCCGGTTAATTAGACGTGTTGTAATTTTGCGCCGTCTCGAAAAATCTATCAATTTCATTTGTTCGTTAAAGGCGACTTAAAATTGTGGATCGTGTCCGATGTTATCGGCCCGTCTCTAAAAGTAAAATATTGCGCAAGTCTCGCGATTAAAGTGACTTAATTAAGAGAGACTTTGACCAAACATGGACGAGTCCGAGGTAAGATTATAGATTCCTCGATGTGCTTAATTTTTATCTCTCCTCGAACGGTATCTCTACGCCCGCCGCGGGCGGCTCTGTAAGGAAATCACTCAAATTGGCACTGATACCGAGTCAGGTGATCGATAATCATTTCGGATTTATCGGGACAGGTTTGGAAATAGTCGCATGGGCGAGCCTAAAATGAGATTGATGACTCCGAGCGTGGAAAAATATTATCTTTGACAAATACCTACTGACTAATGCGTTTCAAAGTTGTCATACCTTTGAGACCCGACCGAAATTGATACGCGACCATGGAATTGGATTGATGCCGACTTCAAATCACTGAAAGTCCAAGTCAAAAATGGGATAGAACGATATTTGGTCGCTTTGAATTCTGAGAGCGGACAATGAAGTAAGAGAATGAGTTAATAATATTATAAGACGAGTAGGAATTCACATATCCTCTTACCATTATTTAGAAATATTGGCAATAAATTTTTATAATTGCAATTGATGAACACTTGTCAAATTACTTTTAAGTCTACCATGTTGTCTTCATATCATCATCATTGTTGGTGTTAATATTTGAACGTATGACCTTTCCATTCATCCCCGATGTATGTGTATTCCTCTATTATGAACCTTCTTCTAACTGAATATCAGTTTTTCAAACTAATTTTGTACTTAGGCACTTAAGTACTTAAGTCGTCTTACTTCCAGAAACACAAATCTGTCTATTATATCATCGTCATTATCTATGTCTTTATTTTTTACCCAATATTTAGAAATTTTGACAATAACATGTTTGTAATTGCAATTGATGAATATTTGTCAAATTACTTTCAAGTCTACCATGTTGTCTTCATATCATCATCACTGATGGTGTCAATATTTGAACTTATGACCTTTCCATTCATTCCCAATGTATGTGTATTCCTCTATTATGAACCTTCTTCTAATTGAATATCAGTTTTTCAAACTAATTTTGTACCTAGGCACTTAAGTACATAAGTCGTCTTTCTTCTAGAAACACATATCTGTCTATTATATCATCGTCATTATCTATGTCTTTATTTTTTACCCAATATTTAGAAATTTTGACAATAACATGTTTGTAATTGCAATTGATGAATATTTGTCAAATTACTTTCAAGTCTACCATGTTGTCTTCATATCATCATCACTGATGGTGTCAATATTTGAACTTATGACCTTTTCATTCATCCCCAATGTATGTGTATTCCTCTATTATGAACCTTCTTCTAATTGAATATCAGTTTTTCAAACTAATTTTGTACCTAGGCACTTAAGTACTTAAGTCGTCTTATTTCTAGAAACACATATCTGTCTATTATATCATCGTCATTATCTATGTCTTTATTTTTTATCCAATATTTAGAAATTTAGACAATAAATTGTTTGTAATTGCAATTGATGAATATTTGTCAAATTACTTTTAAGTCTACCATGATGTCTTCATATCATCATCATTGTTTGGTGTTAATATTTGAACGCATGGCCTTTCCATTCATCCCCAATGTATGTGTATTCCCCTATTATGAATCTTCTTCTCATTGAATGTCAATTCTTCAAACTAATTTTGTAACTAGGCACTTAAGTACTTAAGTCGTCTTACTTCTAGATACACATATTTGTCTATTACATCATCGTCATTATCTATGTCTTTATTTTTTACCCAATATTTAGAAATTTTGACAATAAATTGTTTGTAATGGCAATTGATGAATATTTGTCAAATTACTTTTAAGTCTACCATGTTGTCTTTATATCATCATCGCTGTTGGTGTGAGGCAATATTTGAACGTATGACCTTTCCATTCATCCCCGATGTATGTGTATTCCTCTATTATGAACCTTCTTCTCATTGAATATCAGTTTTTCAAACTAATTTTGTACCTAGGCACTTAAGTACTTAAGTCGTCTTACTTCTAGAAACACATATCTGTCTATTATATCACCGTCATTATCTATGTCTATTTTTTTACACAATATTTAGAAATTTTGACAATAAATTGATTGTATTTGCAATTGCTGAATATTTGTCAAATTATTTTTAAGTCTACCATGTTGTCTTCATATCATCATCACTGATGGTGTCTATATTTAAACGTATGACCTTTCCATTCATCCCCAATGTATGTGTATTCCTCTATTATGAACCTTCTTCTAATTGAATATCAGTTTTACAAACTAATTTTGTACCTAGGCACTTAAGTACATAAGTCGTCTTTCTTCTAGAAACACATATCTGTCTATTATATCATCGTCATTATCTATGTCTTTATTTTTTACCCAATATTTAGAAATTTTGACAATAACATGTTTGTAATTGCAATTGATGAATATTTGTCAAATTACTTTTAAGTCTACCATGTTGTCTTCATATCATCATCACTGATGGTGTCAATATTTGAACTTATGACCTTTCCATTCATCCCCAATGTATGTGTATTCCTCTATTATAAACCTTCTTCTAATTGAATATCAGTTTTTCAAACTAATTTTGTACCTAGGCCCTTAAGTACTTAAGTCGCCTTACTTCTAGAAACACATATCTGTCTATTATGTCATCATCATTATTGGAATATAAACATTTCCATTTGTCTCTAATGAAGACCCAATTGGTCCCTTAAAAGCCCTGTCATTGGTTGTACATCCTTCAAACCAAACTTGAACCAAACACGTGGTCAGTTACTGACTAAAAATGTAGGTAATTAAGAACTTAAAAACAGTAGCCAAAAATAACTAGAAACCTAGGCACTTGCGAACTTAACAACAGTAGCCAAAATGATAAATCCTTTTATTACATCGTCGTCGTGCGCGTCACTACTTGGGCATATCTCCTTTCCCTTTTTCTTAAATGCATGTTGTATTGCATCTATTGCGAATAAACATATTGTTGATTTTTAAATACACACGTTGTCAGTTACTGACTAGAAACCTAGGCACTTAAGACCTTAACAACATTAGTCAAACTGACCAATTTTTTGATTAGGTCGTCGTCGTTGTGCGTGTCGCTATTTGGGCATATCTTCTTTTCCTTCTCCTTAATTGTATGTTGTATTGCATCTATTTCCAATACACATTTTTGTTGGATCCTTCAAACTGGTTTTGAGTCTATTACCACCTAGTCTAGGTACCTAGGCACTTAAGAACTTAATAGTAGTGACCAAATGGGCAAATCTATTTAATGCACCATGGTCATTATTTGCACTTTTCCATGTTTCTGTATTGTAGGCTCAGTTTATTCATTACAAACCCTATCATTGAATAACTATCGTTTAAACTAATTTTGAGTCTAACACGTTCATGATCACTAAAGAACTAGGTACTTAAAACATTAGTATTAAAAAGACCAATTAATCTCTTTGCATATTCAAGAAGAAGTACAATCAATTAAGAAAAGTAATGGATGGGTATTGATTGGGTAATGAATGGTTTTGTTTGGATGGGGATCTGATTTGGAGTTACTTTACTTAATCAACCTGTCTATCATATCGCCGGCTTCATTGGCGTTAATAGTTCGACATATAATCCCTCCATGTTTTTCTGATGTACAACTAACTCCTTCATTATAAACCCTGTTTATCCTTTAAACTAATTTTGGGTGTAACACGTTGTTAATTACTACCTGTGGACCCAGGAATACTTAAGAACTTAATTTTATATAAGAAAGCAAAAGGCAAATTCTTTCATTACATCATCCTTTGGAATCAACCTTCAACTTTGGAATCAACTCTGAATTTACCACGGTGCCTTTTACTCAACCTTGGCACCTAAGCACTTATAAACTTGAGAATAATACCCAATAACACAAACTTTATATCATCTTCATTGTTGGTGCGAGGATTTCGACATCAAACATTACATTTTTCTCTAATGTAGACCCCAATCACCCATTGTACACTTTGTCATTGGATGTCCATCTTTCACACTAATTTTGTGTCAAAAATTTAATCACTAACTAGGAAAAAAAGCTAAATACCGAATCTTTTCGTCGTTATTCGCGTTAGCATCTGGATATATGCCCTTTCGCTTCTATTTTATTGCATATCGTATTTATCTATTGCAAACCTTCCTTTCATTGGTTGAAAATTTTTGAAACTAATTTTAAATCTACCGCATTATTTTAACCCAAACTAGGGACCTATAGGCGCTTAAAATCTTAAGAAAAGTAACCAAAGGACAGTTTTTTTCTTTATTGCATTATTGTTACTGTTGATGTCAGTTTTTGGTAAATTGTGTGTTTCTGCAATGTAAACTCAACTAACCGGATGTCATTGGATATTAATTTCTCAAACTAATCTTGAGTCTGGCACGATTTCAATCACTGATTGGACACTTAGAAATTTAAGAATAGCCACCAAAAGACAAATCTGATAGCATCCTCATTATTCACGTCAGCAGTTGGACATGTATTCTTTCTCTTATTCTTTAACGCATGTTATGGTCATCGATATAATATATAGTATATACAAAATATCTACAAAGACTATCAAGATTCATGCACAGACAAATAAAATAGAATCCAAAAGAGGCGTCAGACAGGGAGATGTAATTTCGCCAAAATTGTTTACTCTGGTTTTGGAGGATGTCTTCAAGAAAGTCAATTGGAGGGAAAAGGAAATAAACATCCATGGTGAAATACCTAAGCAATTTAAGGTTTGCTGATGATGTCGTCCTGTTTGGAAGAGATAAGCAAGAACTAACTAAGATGTTGGAAGAACTACATGTAGAAGCTGCCAAAATTGGACTACATATGAATAATGCAAAAACACAATTCATGACAAACGTTCCTGATGCAGACCAAACCATTACGTTTCATGGACAATCTATAAACAAAACACAATCATACATATATCTTGGACAATCAGTGACACTAAGCAAACAAAACCAAGAAATTGAGATCGATAGGAGAGTCAGATTGGGATGGGCTGCCTATGGTAAATTAAAATACGCTTTCAACATGAAAATCCCCATGACATTAAAAACAAAAATCTACAAGGAATGCATTCTCCCAGTCACTACATACGGATCCGAGACCTGGGCCCTGACTAAAAGGATTATTAACAAACTACGAATACATCACAGGGCCATAGAGAGAAGAATACTGGGAATATCACTGAGAGACCACAAAACAAACCAGTGGATACGAGAAAGGACAAAAGTAACCGACATCATACAGAGAATCAGTTCCTTAAGGTGGCAATGGGCAGGACATGTTGCAAGACACAGAGAGAATTGGAGTGGACACATCACTAGATGGAGACCTTGGGGAGAATGAAGAAGTATTGGCAGACCACAAAAGAGATGGTACAATGATCTAAAAAAATTCGCTGGGCTGAACTGGTACCAGAGAGCAGAGAATAGAAGTGTATGGTCAAACATGAGAGAGGCCTATACCCAATGGATAGAAGATGGCTGAAAAAAGAAGAAAAGATAGTCATCGATAGTAAATCTTCCCATTAAATGAAAATTTTTTGAAACTAATTTTAAGTCTACTACGTAGTTTTATGCCCAGCCTAGAATCATAGGCAGTTAAAACCTTAAGGATAGTAACCAAAAGGACAGTTCTGTTTATTACATCATCATCGCTGTTGGTGTCAGTATTTGATCAAAAATGAAAAGATAAACCAAATAAAGTTTATAATGAAAAAAATAATTGTTATGACACCATTGTCATTGCTAGCGTATGAATTGGGATATATATTCTTTACTTTTTGCTCTAATATAGACCCATTTCATCTATAACATGCCTCGTCGTTGGATACATATCTTTCAACCTAATTTTGGGTCTCACAGTTGGTCATTTACCCTTCATAGAGTTCTTTGGAACTTACTTATAACAACCAAAAAGAAACAAGTATTTATTACATCATTGCCATTGTTAGCGTCAGTATTTAGATTTTTAAGTTACTAAGTATATTAAGTATTTGGACCTATAACCTCAACCATAACACACCCGTCATCAAACGCACACTCTTCAAATTTATTTAGGGTCTAATACGTTATTTATTCTGCCTAGGAACCTGGTGATTTAGGAACTTAGAATAGTAATCAGATATTTGTGTACTGTATAATTGTCGTTGCTGACGTCACTATTTGGATTTTTCTATGTTTCTGTAACGTAGACCAAATTCATCCTTTAAGTACAAATCTTGTCATTGGATGTTAATCCTCCGAAATAGTTTTGAGTCCAATACTCTTTGGTTTTCTCTGCCTAGGAACCTGGTTACTTTAGAAGCGAAGAATAATATTTAATAAGATCAAAATGTGTTTATGATATCAATGCCTTTGTTGGTGTCTTTGTTGGTGTCAATTAACCTTCCAATCATCAAGGCACTTAAGAATCTTAAAAATAGTAACCAATCTATTCTATATCTTGTTGGTGGCATTATTTACATTTTACTATATTTCTGTAATGTAGCACAATCCATCCAGTACAACTTTATCATTAGATGTAGATCTTATAAACTAATTTTGAGTGACATATGTTTTCATTCATCCTGCCTAGGGAACTGGGTTTTTAAACCTATAAATAACAACCAAAAGAAGAAATTTGTTTATTATATCATCGTCATTGTTGTCGTCTGCATTTGCACATATGGTCTTTCCATTCTTCTGCATTATTGCAAATAGTTTTACTATAGTATTTATACACACTTTTATATAAATAATTTTTTTGCTCTGCCTAGGGAGTTAGACCCTTAAGAATCTATGAACTTTGGAACATTAACGAAAAACATAATATCGTTGCAAATTTGATTCTCTTCATAACTAACTCATTGCTCATTGTCACTTCAGGTAAACCACTTGTTCTGCCATATTTACTACTTTAGTATGACATATTTTTCCGTATACTTCTCGATATGGTTCTCTATATTAGTTTGAAGTTTTATGTTGCCTCCTATGAGTCTCAAGTTTCCTTGTAAGAAATAATGGGTTGATAACCTTTTAGTAGTTTATAATACGGTTTGTTTTCACAAATCCGTTCTTGGTTCCATCAATGTCAAGCATATCGAGAGAGAGAGAGAAGATAATATATCTTTTCAAGTTACAGTGACTTACGTTTTATTTATCTACTGTCTTTTAGATTTACGAAATTATTGAACTTAATCAAAATGAAAAATGCACGTCGATTGATCAAATTCAAAACAAATTATTACATTAGGTATTGCTTCTCTTCGTATTAACGCTTCTACTAATAATCAAAACATCCCTACTTTCGATCCCCTACTCAGCCCCCTCAGGTCATACCCTTAATTCCATTGAAAAGAAGAAAATCGCAAAATAAATCGAAGCCGAGGGCCTTAAATTTAGACTTAACATTAGTGTGTGTGTGTGTGTGTGTGTCTACATAATATATTCCGGCACACGCTCGCATCTTTCATCGATACGTATTGAGTATTTGTGCCTCTAAAACCTTATAAATATCAATAGAATTTTTAAGTGTGGCGCTTTGTGGTCCCGATGGCGCATACCTGAATATGGTTATTGCGCTTTTTACGCGGCACAATGGCGGTGGTTAACTTTATGGTTGTGGTGTCGTTAATGATGTCTTTTGTGCTCGGGAAAATTAACGAAACGGATAATAAAATAAATTGTCAATTATCATTAAGTTACACGTATTGTCCGTTATTAGCTGCTAGTATTCAAGAAAAATGTCGAGTGAGATAATATATGTATAGCTTTAACATTAATTATATTCGGAATAGAGACAGGTATATAACACTAAAACGGAAAGTTATAACGTTGTTAGTAAATTCCAGAAAATTTTTAAAAGCAACTGCAGCGAATGCGTACCAAGAAAGTAAAATTATTTAAATTTGCAAAAAGTGATACACTTTAATTCCCAAAACTGTCATATCTTCCCGTTAGTTTTAATAAAGGAAAAAGCACCGCAGAGCATCATTTATCATCGTTAACGACTCACTTATTGCGTTTCTTCCGCCGATATACTTTTTTGTCAAATATTAGCAGATAATCGTGGAGCTTCACGGTTGTCAATCCTCGATTAAGCAACGGGCACGCAGCTGCTCTAATGATTCCGTTTTCTCTCTGTTTCGACTCAGATGAAAGAGACGGAGTGCAACAGCAACAGCTTTTGATTTTGGCCGTCGGCAGGGTCGTAACAAGGAAAAGAATGTTGGAAAATAACTTCGGGACCTTTTGGCGGGAAAATGAATAGAATGGGAAAATGGGTGGAAAGATATTAAAAATGCAAGAGGAAAGTTGAGAAGGATGCAAATTGGAACTCTGAAATTCTCTGTTTCTAACGTTTTCTATTCTATTAAATTTTATACTAAAGTACCACGAGGAAGTACCACAAGTGGAAGAAGTGGCCTTTCGTGTAGTACATTTGGGTTCGAATTACATACACAATATTCTAGCCTTTTTAATGGGTGCTCTTTGAACCAATGGAATTAGTTACCGCAAAATGAGAAGAGCTTAGTACCATCTTCCTTAGTCTTTAGTACCATCCATATTTACATGAAACAATTACACTGAGTAAATAACACCATACCCTAGAACCATGAAATATTAATTCATGCTCTTGAACTTAAACTCTGCATCTTTCTATAAAAACACTCTTTTAGGTTTTATTATTAAATTTTAGATTCTAAATTCCTTTAAAATCTGCTATATGTGTTTCCTTTATTTGGTACCCTCGGAATTGCATACTAATAGTGTGGATATATAGTAGTTGAGTTTCTTATGAAGTTTCCGTAAGATTAGTAAATCTTAAGGATCCCCTAAATCTTCTACGTTACATAGAAGATTTAATTGCTATAAATCTCCACGTTCCTTAAAATTGGCATTATAAAGGTTATTAGTTAACTTGTTGGATTTTTGCTCTGGATATATTTTTATAGTCTTATTTCCTTTTATTTTAGATTCTAGATATCATCATAAATCTCTTTATTCATTTCTTCTTCTCATGTCATGAATACCAATGACCACTATTCGATTATGACTACTTATACATTTGTGATATTAAAAGCAATAAACTCTTGATTGGCCTAAAATCCACGATGTGGGCATCTAGAAACTCAAAGCTTCTGCATTTAAGAAGTAATTCAATTATTTCTTTGGATTTTGAATTACTTAAAATGGAAATTTAAGGGAACTTTTAGTGTTGGACATGAATATAACTTCAAAGGTACGTGTAAATTGATATTTTTGTATTTATATTTTTGATATTTCAACTTTATTTTTGATATTTATGTTATACTATTCATGGCATTAATTTCGATTTTCGTTAAAAATGGCATTGTAGAGGTTATTTGTAAATATATACTCACTTTTTGGATTTTTGCCAGAATATATTTTTCTAATGTTATTTCCCTTTAGTTTAGATTTTAGATATCATCTTAAATCTCTTTATTTATTTTAGTCCAGTCATCTCAGGTTCAATTATTAGGTGAATATCTCGGAAAATCGACATACCCAGTTATTAACACGTAATAACTTCTATTTTGCATCCTAAAACTCTCCTTAAAATTCACATATAATTGGATGGGCGCAAGTTTTAAAGTCGGGGATCAAAAGTCACAAAAATCGATTTTTTTCTATATTTTTTGCAAATATCTCGTTTTCTATGGGTTTTACGCTATTTGTCTTTATTATCAATATTGGTCAGAATTAAATTCTCTACAACTTTTGTCTTTAACATTTCTTCATAGCTCTAACTGTTTTTGAGATAGAGGGCGGAGAGCGCGCGATCAGAGAATCTGGTGAGGTCACGGTTGTCCCGATCAAAAACTCGTAATATTAAGGTTATAAATTATTGCTACATATTTAATTAGCGTTTATTAACTTTTACATTAAATTCATTTTTTTTTGGTTACTTATCTATTATTAATGCGGTGTCAGTTTATTTAATAACATTTACCTGGCCATGTAATTAAAAAATTGTTGAGGAAAATACTTAAATTATATTTTAATTTTAATCTAATTTATATCAATATAATGACTTTCTAAATAAATAAAGAAGAAAAGAAATAAATTTTTAATTAATGTTTTTATTAAAAGTGTCATTTGATAGATTTAATATTTAAGAGTTTGCGGGTTTTAAACAAGATGTACTTAATTATTTTTTACTTCAAATGCAATTAGTGTAAATGAGAATATAATTAAAATGTAATTAAACTATGTCCCTTAATAATTTTTCAATAACAGAAAGAGATTATGAGTGTTATTGAATTGAAAAATTTTAGTATTATTAGAAAGAAAGATTGAATTTAATAATAAATGATAATTATATATTTAGCAATAATTTATAACCTTAATATTACGAGTATTTGATCGGGACTACCATGACCTCACATGATTCTCTGATCGCGCGCTCTCCGCCCTCTATCTCGAAAACAGTTAGAGGTATGAAGAAATGTTAAAGACAAAAGTTGTACAGAATTTAATTTTGTACAATATTAGTAATAAATGCAAATAGCGTAAAACCCATAGAAAACGAGATATTTACAAAAGATATATAAAATATCGATTTTTGTGAATTTTGACCCACGACTTTAAAACTTGCGGCCATCCAATTATATGTGAATTTTGAGGAAAGTTTTAGGATGCCAAAATAGAAGTTTTTACGTGGTAATATACTGGGTATTTCGATTTTCTTAGGTGAACACCCTATAATGACTGGACTATTTCCTCTTCTCATGCCATGATACCTAACTCATGACCACTATTCGATTATGACTTCTCATGTATATGTGATAGTATAAGCAATAAACTTTTGATTAACCTAAAATCTATGTTGTCACCGCCTATAAACTCAGAACTTCTCCTTTTGAGAAGCAAGTCAATATTTCGATTTCAACGTGCGGTATTTTGATTAGCAAAAATCAATTTTGTACGATGTTAATGTAAATGTTGTACATGAATTCAAAAAAGTGCATGTAACGCCATGCTTTTACACTTCAATGTAAGAAAATCTAATTTACCAGGAAAATCTTGGAAAATCAAAAATTGTTTTTGGGGTTTGTAAGTATTGCCAGTAGATTAAAATTTAATAATTTGGCCTACGCTTCTAAGAACGCTTTGTGTAGATGTTTCAATTTTATATTTTTTATGGAATCTTCTGAAACAATATACCGGAATGTAGGTACTATTTGTATGTTCAAATGTACCTACTAGAAAAATCATGTCCTTGATCATGCCATGTGCTAAATTTACTTTTGAAATATTTTTGTTCAGGAATTTTGTCCATTTAATAACGCAAAGTGAAATGTCATCATCTTCTTCGGCAAATCTACTTCCAGTTATAGAGGAAAAACAGAAAATTGACATCAGATTTTCTAATAATTACTGATCATTCAACACATTTTTTGCTTGTGAATTAGAAATGCAATTTCTAATCATCCCTCCCTTGAAATCGCACCTAATGTTCATATTTTATAATAATTAGTCAGTTAATCATTTCAGTGTTGATTTAGCAAAATTATTCCTTTTTAAATTAGTCTATCTTGAACGTAATTTGCAGAACATGCCTTTATCGCCACAGTATTAAAATTACATCTCGGCATTAAAGTAATTTTTAATCTGAGTGCAACATTTTTGAAATAGCAGTCATTATACCATGACAATCTCCTTGATCGATTATCGATCTGTTCGCTTCGAAAAGTACCGATCCCATCGTTGATTGGCGTGCGTCACATTCTACGCTACTGTTAAAGTTGACGGGGTTCTGAATGAAAGCCGTCGTCCTTTTGATAAATTCATTACGGGATAACCGGCGTTAATCTGATGTGGCGAATCGGCTTATGGCAGCCGAAGATTGGAAATTGAAAGCCCGAAAAGCTCCAGAGGATATGAGGCTGCCTATTAAACATTTTTATTGGAGACGGCCGAGGTGAGTAGATTCAAATTAGAAAGTTTTTTCATCCTTTTGTTTCATTAGGAGGATTTTTCCGTCCGTCCTGAAAATTTCAAGGTGAAAGTTTTATGGAATAATTCGTTTTTGCTACCGTTTCGAAGCTTCAAAGGGAGCGCAGAAGGTTTAATGTATTTTTTGTTGCTGGTTAAGGGAAAATTTTAAAAAGGAGTTCGGCAGTATTCGCGCCCAGTTTCAATATTAATAAAGATTGGAAATGAGTCTAAATGACGAATTTAGTTGGGAAACTGAAAATCACAAGCAAAGACATGATGTCCATTAAACAATCTTCACAATATTGCCAAAAATTAAGCTTGAGAGTACACGTTGGATCCTTCATGCCTCTGAGCATCTGAGTGTGGGTATGTCTTGATATCAGCATACAGGAAAGATCACTTTAGTTGCTTCTATTTTTCCAGAATAGCACTGATCCTTAGCTGAGCAAATTGCTGTTCCAGAGACTTCATTTTCCTTCACAACCAAAGCTATTGTGTCCTTCAAACAAGCTTCACAATAATACTAAAAGTTAAGCTTGAGAGTAAACTTTGAATATTTTGTGCCTCTGAGCTTCGGAGCTTATGGGTATGGCTTGATATATGAATCACGGAAATATGACATTAGTTGCCTCGATTTTTCCAAAATGGCACTGATCTTAAGCTGATCAATGTGCTGTTCCAAGGACTTCCCTTTCCTTCACAACCAAAGCCACTGTGTCCTTGAAATAAGCTCCACACTATTGCTAAAAATTAAACTTGAGAGTAAACTTTGGATCCTTCGTGCCTCTGAGCTTCTGAGCCTGTAGGTATGCCTTTATATCAGCATCGCGGAAAGATCACGTTAGTTGCCTTAATTTTTCCACAATAGCATTGATCTAAAGCTGAGCAACGTGCTGTTCCATGGACTTCCCTTTCCTTCACAACCAAAGCCACTGTTGTCCTTCAAATAGGCTCCACCATATTGCTAAAAATTAAACTTGAGAGTAAACTTTGGATCCTTCGTGCCTCTAAGCTTCTGAGCCTGCAGGTATGCCTTGATATCAGCATCGCAAAAAGATCACATTAGTTGCCTCGATTTTTCCACAATAGCACTGATCTTAAGCTGAGCAAAGTGCTGTTCCATGGACTTCCCTTTCCTTCACAACCAAAGCCACTTTGTCCTTCAAATAAGCTCCACAATATTGCTGAAGATTAAACTTGAGAGTAAACTTTGGATCCTTCGTGCCTCTGAGCTTCTGAGCCTGTAGGTATGCTTTATATCAGCATCGCGGAAAGATCACGTTAGTTACCTCGATTTGTCCAGGACAGCACTAATCTTAAGCTGAGCAAATTGCTGTTTCAGGGACTTCCCTTTCCTTCACAACCAAAGCTATTGTGTCCTTTAAACAAGCTTCACAATATCGCAAAAAATTAAGTTTGAGAGGAACCTTTAGATGTTTTGTGCAATTGAGCTTCTGAGCCTGTAGGTATGGCTTGATATCAGCATTCCGGAAAGATCACTTTAGTTACTTCGATTTTTCCAGAACAGCACTGATCTTAAACTGAGCAAATTGCTGTTTCAAGGACCACACTTCACAATATTGCTAAAAGTTAAGCTTGAGAGTAAATGTTGCCTCTTTGCTTCTGAGCCTGCGGGTATGGCTTGATATCAGCATTCTGAAAAGATAACTTTAGTTACCTCGATTTTTCCAGAACAGCACTAATCTTAAGCTGAGCAAATTGCTGTTTCAGGGACTTCCCTTTCCTTCACAACCAAAGCTATTGTGTCCTTTAAACAAGCTTCACAATATTGCAAAAAATTAAGTTTGAGAGGAACCTTTAGATCTTTTGTGCAATTGAGCTTCTGAGCCTGTAGGTATGGCTTGATATCAGCATTCCGGAAAGATCACTTTAGTTACCTCGATTTTTCCAGGACGGCACTGATCTTAAACTGAGCAAATTGCTGTTTCAAGGACCACACTTCACAATATTGCTAAAAGTTAAGCTTGAGAGTAAATGTTGCCTCTTTGCTTCTGAGCCTGCGGGTATGGCTTGATATCAGCATTCTGAAAAGATAACTTTAGTTACCTCAATTTTTCCAGAACAGCACTGATCTTAAGCTGAGCAAATTACTGTTTCAGGGACTTCCCTTTCCTTTACAACCAAAGCTATTTTGTCCTTTAAACAAGCTTCACAATATTGCAAAAAATTAAGTTTGAGAGGAACCTTTAGATCTTTTGTGCAATTGAGCTTCTGAGCCTGTAGGTATGGCTTGATATCAGCATATCGGAAAGATCACTTTAGTTTCCTCGATTTTTCCAGGACAGCACTGATCTTAAGCTGAGCAAATTGCTGTTTCAAGGACCACACTTCGCAATATTGCTAAAAGTTAAGCTTGAGAGTAAATTTTGCCTCTTTGCTTCTGAGCCTGGGGGTATGGCTTGATATCAGCATTCTGAAAAGATCACTTTCGTTACCTCGATTTTTCCAGAACAGCACTAATCTTAAGCTGTGCAAATTACTGTTTCAGGGACTTCCCTTTCCTTTACAACCAAAGCTATTGTGTCCTTTAAACAAGCTTCACAATATTGCAAAAAGTTAAGTTTGAGAGGAACCTTTAGATCTTTTGTGCAATTGAGCTTCTGAGCCTGTAGGTATGGCTTGATATCAGCATACCGGAAAGATCACTTTAGTTACCTCGATTTTTCCAGAACAGCACTGATCTTAAGCTGAGCAAATTGCTGTTTAAGGGACTTCCCTTTCCATCTAAACTAAAGCTATTCTGTCCTTCAAACAAGCTTCCAAATAGTGCTAAAAGTTAAGCTTGAGAGTTAACTTTAAATAGTTCGTGCCTCTGAGCTTTTGAGCCTCTGGGTATGCCTTAATATCAGCATCCTTGAAAGATCACGTTAGTTGTCTCGGTTTTTCCAGAATAGAACTAATCTTCAGCTTAGCAAGTTGCTCTTCCAGGGATTTCTCTCTCCTTTACCTAGTAAATATTCTTAAATAAGTTCATTGTCTTTGACTATCTATCTTATGAACAAGATTTTCGGCTTGAGGAAAACTGTATTAGTTACATGTTTGTGTCAGGTTTCCCCATTTAAATACAACATTCTTCATTATTTCACCTATCATTTAGAACTTCTTCGCATTTTTTAAAATAGGAAGGAACGAAATTATATAAAATGGGACATATTATTGATCTGATTATAAATCAAAAGTTTTATTTATATAATATTACAATAACAGATGCATAATGATTGGGTACCTTTAGAAAAAAAAAGAATGTTTATAAATAATTTAATTATACTAGCAACATTTTACTGACTCATTGAAAAGTTATATATTGTACAACAAAATATATTTGTTTTAACAGTTATGTAGTTATGTATATACATAATTTCGAGCAGTTTTCACAAAATATATTTAAAAATTATAAATTTGTGTCTTATCATTGTTATTAGGTTTTTATCTAATCTGCATTACAGTATGTAAAGTGTCCTAAATAAGTCTTAATATTTTCTACGAATTTTGAGTTTTATTTTAGTACTTACAGAAACATTATTAATTAACAATTAATTCACAAATTGTATATCCAAAAAAAAGGTTTTTTTAAAAATTTCTCTCTTTCTCTCTCTCTTGCTCTACAAAGGGCATATCGTTTGATTTAATTACAAATAAAAAGTTTCTAATAATATTGATAATGATAATGATATATCAAATATGCCAATGTATCACGATTATACGATTATGGATATAAGTTTCATTGACAATGTCATACATAAATGCAGTTCAAGCATAAAGTATTCAGTAATTTACAAATTATCTACTATTCCTAAGCTTAACTGCAAATGAACTTTGTACAATTTGAGAATAAACTTACAATGTTTAAATAATAATGAAAAATTTTTGGAATATTTGGTATTGTTTTTAATTATATTTTACTACCTTTAAAAATATTAATAAGTTCCACTAACAAATAAAAAGAAAATATGTTCTTTTCCGTGGAAAATTTATTATTGGCGTTATAATCTCATTTACTTTGCAGCATTGCACGCCTAAGTTATAACTCTTTATATTTCCATCTACGAATCTGGAATTTGATTCTGGTCTTACCGTAATATTTTTAATTGATAATTATTTCAAAAATTGTACATAAGGGAAAACAAGTTTATTTGAAATATGTATTTCTCTAACTCTTATTTTCTTTGCAAAGGCATATCATTTGATACTAAATAAAAAATGCCATGTCTATCATATTTTAATAACAAAAACAAAATGGCTTTGGTTGTCTTTAGGGATAACATGCATGTTGGCAAATAATTTAATATACCTAAATGACCGTCAATTTCTTACTGACTTTTGTCGAAAATTTAAAAATTAATCATAATATATGTTTTATAACGACTTTGTATATAACAATTAATATCATTCTGGAACGAAAACCATTCATAAAGAACAAATTATGTAGGAACTGCTAAGGTTCTCATAATTGAAATTCATATAGTTTAAGTTTGAGCTAACTGTTTTCGTAAATATAATCAAAATATTTTAAAATATTTGTCATAACATTTTGTCAAAGTTCACGGGACATAAAAATGTGAACAGGTTGCGGTAACAAAATAAAAGAAAATCTGTCCATTTCAGTACATTCAATATTCTTATATTGTCATACTTTTACATCTATTGAAAAGTTTAGAATTGATAAACAAAGTACCTAAGTAAGGTTTAAAAAAATGTTCCTATAGGAAGTTTACACGGGTTTACCATGTATTAGCAACTTCTAAGTTTGCTATGAATTTCAAGTTATACACAAAATGTACCGTAACAATTAATGTTATTAAGAGGAGTTCAAATAAAAAATATTCAATGATTTACACATTATCTAGGTATTAATAAGGCTCCTTACAAATGAAAATTATGTAATTTAAGAGTAATTCACCGTTTTCGAAAACATAATGATTCTATAAATAGTATAATCAAACAATTATATACATATAATCAAAACTAATAAATATGTATTAAACATAATGTGTTTACAATATTTGACAAACTTTTTAATCAAACTCTCGTTGCTGCACTGTTATCATAAAAGTAATCAAATCCTTTTTGGAAGAGATATTTATTATTTGCGTTATTATTACATTTGCCATGATTTGCAACATCGATTATGTCTTTATACTTACATCTGTGAATCTTGAATTTCATGTATTACTTACCCGTTCAGTGAAGGCATACTCTCCCAATATTTACACTTTGAACGATCTGTTGTTGATGTAACGAGAGTTGACCTTCCTATCGCAACAAATATTGATCTTATTGCGAAACTATGCTAAGTCAATGCATCCACTACCCTTACGACTTGTCCGAGTTGTCCAGGTACGCTTATGCAAATTTCGATGGCGATCAATGCCGGCAATTGGATTTCTGTTAAAAGGCCGGCCATGTGTAAAAGACCAACTTGTTATGGAATAGGGTTTCGTGATTTTTAAGTTTCTCGTTGTAGCTTTTACAATTACTTTGTGTTGAATATCCAACACATGTTCCTGTGTAACCCAGTTACGAATCAAGTTATATTGTTGTACTACCTCTCACAAATCGGCAATTATTTCAAATTCGTATTTAATCCCAGAAACTGACTTTCTCACGGTGCGACCACCCCCTAAGAACAAAAACGTCATTCCCCACAATAAAATTCCTCTCACAAAAGCTCTTCTCTTCACAAAAGCGGAACATAGCTGACCGTTCCTCATCTCTCTCTCCCTCTCTCTCGTTTTCTTTTTCTCTCCGAGCCTCCCCAGACTCCTTATAGATGTAACGACACCCTTAATCGTGTTTTCTATCGAAAACTAGACCGACCTTCCGGTTTTCGGCCAAAATAACGGTCAGTCTAGCGTCTCGATCCAGAATCCTGAATGTAACAAATCGCCGGACCGCGTTTGAATGGACGCAGGTCATCGGGATCTGGACCAACGGTCGTTTTCATCCCGTGCGAGGGGCAGTGGCGAAGATGGGGGGGTTGTATTGAAGAAATTGTGTGAAAAATATGAGAGCCGTTATACGTATACGAAACGTGTTGAAGCAGTTTCTTATCCACTTTTAAGGAAATCTCGTTCTTGATAAAAGTTCAGGAGTTCGTTGCGTTTCATTGTGAGGCTCTAGTCGAGGGTGCAAGGGTTAGTGAATTGGTAATGTGTGAGCTGCAGGCGTGATACGAATACAATTGGTTTGAAACGCTTTCGTTGATCTTTACGATATCATTGAAATAGTTTAAAAATATTATACCTTATACAGTACGTATTTGGTAGGTTCCAGCTAACAATGAAGGTGAAATATTACTAGTAATTTACGTCACTTAGATTACTTTAGCAATATTATTTGGTAGAAAATTAATAATTCTTAACGGCAATTCGACCAAAGTGGTGACATTTTTCACGTCAAATTTACGTCAAGAATTAATTAATTTGGTGAATTTCTAACATAAGTTATTAAGGCCCTGACGACCTATTAGGTGAAGTCTCACGTCGAAATTGCGTCCTAGTTACGTTACATTTGGTAAATGCTCATCATCCCAGGTCCCAAACATACTCGTATATCGATTTAGATTAAAAAATTAATTCACGGTGAATATTAGGAATGGTATCCTAAATTTACTATACTTCTCGTCGACATCAGCACCATGAATATTAGTCAAATAGAATGAATCAACTTAACATCGTAAATTCGTATAGACAAGAAATTTAATTGTCAAACCTCATTCTTATACTTTGAAATCTGGAAACGCGCCTCAAAAATAATTGTTGCTAAAATAAATTATTTAAATATTTTAGCAATTGTTATATATAGTTATATTAGGTTGATACTTCGATATGTTATTCATACCAAATATTACTATGTCAAATATATGTTATGTTTCTAGTAGGTCTTTGTTTAATTTGGAGAATATAATTATTCAGAAGTTAAATTTATATTGTCTAAAAATATATATGCGCCATATTGTATTCCAAATATCTAAGTGACATTTCACTTAAATTACAAATTAAGTAAATTGAATGCATCTATGGGGATCAATTACTTTCAGGTATTAAAATGGAATAATGTTTTCCACTTTGTCACAATGTAACGTGACATATTACACCAATCAGGAATAGTTTTTTGAGTAAGTCCATTTATGTCACCTGTTAGGTGGTGTTAGTGATAGTTTCTAACTTAACTTAGTACGTCACGAAACGAAAATGTGACCTAATAGGTGCAACATGACGTCGTACATATTTCACCAAATCGCTACCACCAGGTAGGTGATATCACGAGACCTGTTCTACCTATTTGGTACCTAACTATCTTCTTGTGCGACCTTTTAGGTAGTCTAACATAACTTCACTTATTTGATCACCTTAACGACCTCCTTCATTTACAACTTTATCCAGTTATATGTAACTTAATTTCTATATAAATGGATAAATTAATTTTGATATTGGAGAACAAGTCCCAAATTGTTAGCTGAAATACTTATTAGGAAAATATACTTGTATGTATCGTAAAGTCACGTCTTCTCAAAACTGTGACATTTCTGGAGTTTGAGATTGTGTTCGAAATTCCTTAAAAACGTACGTTTTATCCACTTTCAAGAAGTGGCTTTCATAAATTAAGGTTTTGCTTCATAAGTTATGCGAAACATTTCGTATAATCTTAAGAAGTTACTCATAGGGAGTAAGAGACATATGCGTTAAGCTAAGTATCATTAAGGGAATTAAGCCATATTTTGCTTAGCAATTTTTACACAGTTGCCAAATTTCCTTAGAATCATATATCTTTTTTGGGATCTTTCTAAACTTATAAGTAGTGAGGTAGAAGCTCTGTTCTTGATTCATTTCTCTTTAAAGGAAGGTAATGAATTTGAATAAAGAATAAATGAGAAATGGAAGAAACATTTATTTGCAACCTTAAAATGTACATATATTTACATGAATATAAACTAGATAAAAATTAAATAACTTTATAAATAGTTCTAAACTACTACACAAGCACTGTTGAGATGAAATTGCATAAATGTAATGTAACACAATAAAAGAAAATATAGGAGATATCTCGTTATTTAAATATTTTTAATTCTCCATTTTATCGAATTTATGTCATCGATATTTGGTCTAATTTTTGAAACTTGTAATCTTAATAATGGCTTCTAAATATGTTTAACAGTTATTTTGGGTCATTTCCGAAAAAGGAAAGTTTAATAACTTCGAAGTTATCATAAAATTCTTTAAATTTTCAAAACTGTGTAAAAAATTTGTTGTATTTACCCTCACCAAGAACTAAATTTATCGTAATTTATATTTACATTGAGCACAGAGTAGATTTGATTTTAGTTAATGAATACATTAATATTTTTGCTTTCAATTCAGAAACCCATTGTTAGAAATTTAATTGAAATTTATAAATAACTTCTATCTTCTATCTTGTCCCAAATATTTTGATTTTCACCCTGTAACAGTAAATTAAATATATGTTTAAAAACAAGCATTAAAATCGATAGCAACACACATTTTTGTCATTGATTAGAAGAGACATAAGTAATACGCTCACCGCAATTGTAGCCTAAACATATTTTTCCTCATATTTTGCACTCTGTTGAGAACTGGCCCCATTGTACTTCTCTAGAAGATGAACAGATGGTCTCAACAGATGACAACTACAGTTACTTCGTAGTTTAGATATATTTATCCTTTTAACTGTTTTGACTTAACGCGAAAGTAATTTTTAGTACCGACCACTGATCTAAAGTACGAAAACGTGTCATATCCCACGCCACTGTCCGTTTCTATTGTCCACTTTTCCCCTCTCATCGTACAACAAACACACACACACTCGCACATGTACGCATCTTTTTTAGTCTAGGTGGGCTGTGTATAGGAGAGAGATCCTCTTTTCTCTCCGTATAACCGATTTCTTTCAATGAAACCAGAACTTCGTCTTCGATACCTCACGCTTCATATAATCCAACACACGCACACACGGCGAGAACGGCTTTCGGAAGACCCCATGGAAACCAACGAGGAAAGGATATTTTTTCAGATGTGTGAACGACGGATCGAGACCGCTTTTTTACGATTACTGAGGTTCCAAATGGACGAGCCTATTATACTCTTAATGTTATCGAGTGGATGAAAGCTTAAGTAATTAAAGCGAGTTGTTTGAACATCTGAGATCTGAGTTAGGAAGAGACGAAGGTCTCCTGTATCATGGGGTTGTTGAATGAAATGCAGAAAGTTACGACGGCTTAGAAGGGCCATGCAATTTTTAATTAAAAATTTCGATTCTAACACGAAATTTCGACTTCAAACTTGAAACTTCGACTTCAAACTCGAAATTTCGACTTTAAACACAAAATTTCGACTTTAAACACGAAATTTCGACTTCGAACTCGAAATTTCTCCTTCTAAAAGAATGGAAATGGGTTCCGAATTCTCCACCAGCACCACGGCCTCTCTTCCGCTAGTTAACGTTGGAATCATAAATTATTGAAAACATGGGTTGCTTGTGGTTACATGCCGAAATGGATTTATTAGAGTAACAAGTCAATTAACCATGTTAGATAGGAATGAATCTGTAACTAAACAACCGTACTTTACTTTCATTTAAAAAATGCGATTGTGGTAGATAACGATTTGTAGAAGCTCCAGCTATATTTGTATTTTCATGTAAAAGAGGAGTACCAACATTTGTGAAGGATGGGCTGTGAAAAACATGGAATTGGGAAAAAAAGGTGAATACAGATATAAATAAGCATGTCTTGGTGGTTTTGAATGAAACGGAAAATTATAAACACTTCATGCAAATGATATTGCAAATGTGTCTCACCCTGTAATGAAATGCAATGAAACAACCACTGAGGGTTGAAATTTTCAAGAAGCAAGCACATAATGAAAAATCTTGATGCAGCAAATCCCTCGAAAACACTCAATTATATCCCAGATTTCATTGTCTTATGTTATGCAAAAGTGAGTAGACAATAAAACTGTATTTGTAGGGGAAATTACTTGATTTGGAAAACTCCTTATTATTTTTTGTCAATAAATCACTTTTTAAAAGTTTTTGCCATGTTTACGAAAACACCCAATATATCAAGTTGGGTTCCAAATTCAACACTTTCTAGCAGTGAAACGCACAATTAGGAAAAGCACTCTTTATTCAAATAGTAATCAGTCAGGTCGAGTCCAAATAAAATAAAATCAATTACAATGCACATCACAGGAAAATATAACTAATTACTACATACCACATTGCATTCTTCAATCTTATTACAACACCGAGATAAAATGAAAACTTAATACTAACTTAAGAAGATGAGGGTAACTCCGGGAGAAAACATCTTTTAGAAAATAGTTCATACAGAGAACGTTCTTTGTTTTTTTGTTACCAAATCATACCTTAATGTTTTCGTAATGTTAGAGAAACACGCTGTATGTGGAATTGGATCTGGAATTCAAGACGTCGTGGGTAGTAGTGAAACACAGTTACGAAATACAATGTTTATTTAAGTATTAATCGATCGGATGGAAGGAAAATCACAGGAAATGTATAACTAATTGCTATACACCAAATTGCACTCTTCAATTTTGTTAGAACATTAAGATGCAATGAAAGCTTAATACGATAAGGATACCTCCTGTAGAAAACGTTTTTTTTTTTTGTAATGTTAGAGATACAACCCGTATATGAAATTGAGTCTCAAATTTAATACGTTGAGGTTAGTAATCAAAGACATAATTATGAAAACGAATATACATTTAATATACACAATAGAGGAAATGCATAACAGAATTATACGCCAAATTCTTGTTCCAACAACATAGAATGAAGAACCTCCTCTACTTTTTGACACGAAACCACCTGTTGCAGGTTTTTACAACAATAACTAATAAACACCCTGTATACCGAATTGGGTCTTATATTCAAGACGTTGTAGGTCGTAGTGAAACGCTTAATTACGAAAAACAATCTTTATCTAAGAGACGAAGAGAAAGTTCTCGGGGTACAGAGCGATGCTAGATGACGAAGGTTCTCAAATTCCCCAATAAAACAATCAACTAATGTGGATGATGTTTAATCCAACAGCTATACAACCGACGTTTCGTCTACGATCGTAGACATACTCATGGTTCTACAATGATAAGGTAAGTACTTGTTAGAAAGGAGAGACTGACATTTACATTTCCAGTGAGCTGATGAGTCAAATTAAGGTGAAAGGTGAATTGAAGTTTCTATGTAGGTCCAATCGAGGTCGAAAGTACGTATCATTACATGAAAATACACTTGTATTATATTCTATTCTGTGTTGTAGGTGAACCGACAAGGTGGGTCCTCACGGTGTAAGGAGAAGTTGAGAGGCCATTATAACAATTTATAGAAACACTCTCAAACCCCAAACACCCAACACCAACGTGACCTACACAAGGACTAACATCATTCGAACGTTCTGGAAAATTTCTGTTTTTTGTTAACATTCCCACCGTTATTAACATTGGCATTGAAAGTAATGTCTACTTTTGCAGTGTAACGCCATCCATTGACATTAATTGGACAACAAGAGGGAACTGTTGATCTATTGGAAAGAAAGAAGGAAGGACTCTTCCCACTTCGATGTTAAGTGAATTCAGTAGGTGAAGTATAATGGAAGGTGGATTTATGGTAGTGAGACCTATATGATTCTATACTTAATCAATTTATAATGTGTTTATAAACCTGAACGATGTTGTGAAACTCATGTTGCTTGTTAACATTACGATCTGATGTGCGTATGATGTGATATGATTCTAAGAGCAATCTTTTAAACCAATTAGTCTCATGTTCGACTATTTTGATGTTATCAAAATCGAACTTATGTCCACAGTTGATGCTATTTTCTGTCAGACCTGAGTGCGTTAAATTGCCATTTCTAATGTGTAACCTATGTTGATAAACTCTTTTCTTTAAATATTGTTTAGTCTCGCCAATATAAATTTTACTAGGTGTACAGTCAAGACATGTGATTTCATACACAACCCCATGTTGATAATCCATCTCTATACGATCTTTTAGTTTGGAGAATATCGTATCATTGAGAGTTGACCAAGCATACCAAGCTGGAGTCATTCTTAAGGGTTTTAAAATGGAATTTACAGCTTTTTCCCAGGCAGGATGGAATGGTAATTTGATGTACTGCAATTCTGATGTATCAACTGATGTATTGTGTGTGGCATAATTATTGTTGAAAGTAGATTTAAGTTTCTCAAACCTTTTCCGTATTGTAGCATTTATGACGTTGACAGGAAACATATTCTTCAACATAATCTGTTTGATGTATTCTAAATTCCTATCCCAATGCGTTTCATGCGATAACAAAATGGCTCGGTCTACTAAGGAGGTAATTGCGGAAATTTTATATTTAAAAGGTGAGAAAGAATAAAAATTAATAAGTCTACCCGATGCCGTGGGTTTCCTGTACCAGTTTATTTTACAACCACTCGAAGTGCACTCCAGCTCTACATCTAAGAACGCAATCTTATTTTCTTTAGATAATTCACAGGTAAATTGCAGTCTATTATGAAAGGAGTTAAATTTCTGTAGTATGTTCTTATGTTGATCAACAGGTACATATAAAAGAGTATCATCTACATATCTAATATATACGGGGTTGGAAGGAGTTAAGGTCTTAAGAACAGACTCTTCAAGAGCCAACAATGACAGATTGGCCAACACAGGACTTATGGGACCTCCCATTGGGCATCCAAATATCTGTTTCATAATCCTGCCACCTACACTGAAAACAGAAGAATCCACGATGAACTTGATGATTTCCATCAGCTTATTTAAAGGAATCGTGGTGAATAATTCGTTAAAACGTGACTCAATATAGTTCCACGATAGTTCTATCGGAGCATTCGTGAACAGTGAAATAGCATCGAATGAAACAAACTGGTGATCCTTAAATTCTTTCTTTCCAATAGATCAACAGTTCCCTCTTGTTGTCCAATTAATGTCAATGGATGGCGTTACACTGCAAAAGTAGACATTACTTTCAATGCCAATGTTAATAACGGTGGGAATGTTAACAAAAAACAGAAATTTTCCAGAACGTTCGAATGATGTAGTGTGATCCTTGTGTAGGTCACGTTGGTGTTGGGTGTTTGGGGTTTGAGAGTGTTTCTATAAATTGTTATAATGGCCTCTCAACTTCTCCTTACACCGTGAGGACCCACCTTGTCGGTTCACCTACAACACAGAATAGAATATAATACAAGTGTATTTTCATGTAATGATCATACTTACTTTCGACCTCGATTGAACCTACATAGAAACTTCAATTCACCTTTCACCTTAATTTGACTCATCAGCTCACTGGAAATGTAAGTGTCAGTCTCTCCTTTCTAACAAATACTTACCTTATCATTGTAGAACCATGAGTATGTCTACGATCGTAGACGAAACGTCGGTTGTATAGCTGTTGGATTAAACATCATCCACATTAGTTGATTGTTTTATTGGGGAATTTGAGAACCTTCGTCATCTAGAATCTTTATCTAAGTAACAATCCATCCGTTTTAAGGAAAATAACAGAAAATCTATTTCTGAGCACAAACTAGGAAATATACCGGGTGTTAAAAAACAGGTGTCACAAATTTTATGGGAAGATGGCATGGGTATGGAGAAAAGTGCTTAGTAGACTTGTTTCCACAAATGTTTCGTTTTTGAAATACAGGGCTTTAAACTTTCTGAAAAAAATATTTCCAAAACTAGTGTCAATTGCTACGCAAAAGTCAGACCTAATACTAAATTTGGCATTCTGAATACAATTAGGTATTCGAAAATGGATTGTTTTAAAGGTAGGGGACTTGTGCTCTAGTTACATTTCGATAGGATTATCAAAATAGTATCGGAGTATGGAATTAAAATTGGATCTGTTTCAAGGTAAATACAATGTGTTTGAAAATGATTGTCATCTATGGCGTTGGAATTTCTGTGCATGCAATTTTTGATGTGCCGCGCTCTATTGGTTTGTACCTATCTAATGCTGACAACAAGTGACACTTCGAACATTTATTGTGAAACTGGCAATCAGTACTGCTGGTAATTAACGGCCCTTTTCAGGGCCAAAACAAATACTACAAATAGACAAATACTCAGAATTCGTTTTCTTTTGACAGAGAAAAACCAGAGGTTCAAACATATTAAGTAGGTTATTTTGAGGTTATATATAGTTAGTAGAAACTCCTATTTTGGCAAGGCCTATTTTTATTTTACATGAGAATTTCACAACCGACTAGATGACAATCATTTTGAAAGACGTTGTATAACCATTAGGAGTTGTAACGGGTAGAAAGTGCTCTAACTTTTGTACGTAACTATTTAAAGATTTTGGCTGGAATATATCAAAAAATGAAGCATTTGACATACGACTTGTATTCTAGGTTCCTTTCAAGACGGCCTTTTTCCAGCTAAGGTACAAAACCTTAATGCATTGCTACACAATGTCAATGTATCACAAGCTTTACTTTGATGTAAATGGACCATTTGCGGCCACTTTTCCACAAATGCATTCTGCCTAATTTGGACTATACTAACCTCCTTAAAATTTGTGGTACCTTTTTGGACACTAAAAATTTTCAGTTTTGTTTTAAGGTTTCTTAATTTTTTGGCAAACGACAACTTTTGTCGAAATTAAAAATAGTACAAGATTCATGTCGACAGGATCATGTTTTCACACCTTTTAATATTAAAAAGTTGAAATAATTATTACCTTCCACAACCTCTAAAAATCACATTTACTTTGAAATGGGTTCATTTTCGATACCATAATCAGCCCATCAAATGTATTAGTATCAGGCCTCATTTTCGATTTGCTATTGAAATTAGTTGTGCAACTAATAAAATGAAATTTATCACTCTATAACTAAATTAAATCTTGTTTCAAAACTTTAGATGCAATACAAAGTGAACACTGATCTAAAGAGCTAAGGATAGATACTTATATATAGTAAATATGCAATATTTACAATATATTACACCAAATGTATTAGATATACCAAAAGCCATGTAAGAAACGTTCGTTGGGAATAGAACCAAAGATGTGACAAATTAGAACATTACGACACTTATCTCAAGTACACTTGTAAAAATGACATGTAACAGTCGGTAACTGAGACAGATAGTAGATAACACGTTAACGGTTTCTGTTCAGCTCTTTTAAATTTTGCCTGATCTGCCTCCTCAGGAATCTACGTAAATAGTAAACCAACACAAGCACAACCTTAAAACCTCTTATTTATCGACTTTATCTCGCGATGACACTTCTGAGCGTTTGACCCATCTAACAACGATTTTACAGTTAGAGATAAGAAGGAGGACGGTTCGCATTTTTCGCCGTTTCTCCTCTCCGGTCATCTCCACATCTCGCGCTCTTTATGGACCGTCTCCTCCAGTTTCTTATCTGCGGAGTTGTTTGTAAAACGGAGTTACGCAATGACGCCTCGCGCGATGGTTTCGCTTTTTTCGCAGGTGGATTTGAATGCCGCGGACTGGTTTACGAAAACAGAGGAGTTATCCGGGCAGCTGCCGCTTGTCGTCGACGACTTACACACAAGCGGAAAGGTATACGTACTTTGTAATTAACTTATTTAACTGGCGGTTAAGTGTAAGTGCCGTTCCGGTACCACTTATCGGCACACACGTTAAATTCCTCTAATCCCAGCATTAATTTTTACTCTAAAAACTTTGCAGTAAGACAGGCTATTAGACTTTATAGATTTTCCAATTCCCGATACTGATTGTAGTGTTACCAGATACATAGAAACATAAATACTAGTTACTACTTATGAACTAAAAGGTTGCAGTAACTATCTGACTTTCTAGATTTTCCAATATTCCAATAGAAGTCTAATAATGAGATATCTAATCAGTCTTTTCAATTAATGATACTGATTGAGATGTTCCAATTACACAGAGAGCAAGATACTAGTTGCTATATAAAAACTAAATGGTTTACAGTCATTCAGACTATCTTGCTCTCTAAATTTTCTAATTCATAACGTCCATTTAAATTATATTAGATACATAGAATAGTTAATACTAGTTACTACGTACAAACTAAAAGGATTGCTGTAAGACAGACTATCCGACTTTCTTGATTTTACAATTCATGGTACTCAATGAGATGTTGCTATATCTCTGGTGGTTACTATTACATGTAGATACTAGTTACTACATACAAACAAAAAGGTTTGCGGTAAGACAGATTATCCGACGTTCTAGATTTTCCAATTTATTATACTCATAATTACTAGTTACATAGATACGTACACACTAGTTACTATATATACTAAGAAAAATGTTTGCAGTAAGACAGCCTATCCGAGTTTCTAGATTTTCCAATATTCCAATAAGAGTCCAATAAGATTTCCAATCAGATTTTCCAAATTTCATAATACTCATTGAGATGTTACTAGATATCCAGTAGTTACTAGTAGCAGTAGTTACTACTATACGTAGATACTAGTTATTACATACAAACTAAGAGGTCTGCGACTATCCAAGACTATCCCACTTTGTACATTTTCGAATTCATGAAACTCATTGGGATGTTACTAGATATCCAGTAGTTACTGGTAGTGGTAATTACTGGTATACGTATGTACTATCTAGATCCTCCTATTAGTGATACTAATTGAGATGCTACCAGACATCTAATAGTTACTAGTAGTAGTAGTTCGTAATATACAGAGATACTTAGTTACTATACAAAAACTAAAAGGTTTTTGGTGAGACAGACTATCCAACTTTCTAGATTTTCCAATTCATGTTACTCATTGAGATGTTACTAGACATCTAGTAGTTACTAGTACACGTAGAAACCAGTTACTACGTTACTACATACACACTAAAAATTTGCGGTGAGAGAGACTATCCAACTTTCTACATTTTTCAATTCATGATACTCATTGAGATGTAGTTAGTTACGCTGATACCTACTAGATACTACATATAAACAAAAAGGTTTGCGGCAAGACAAACTATCCGACTTTCTTGATTTTACAATTCATGGTACTCAATGAGATGTTGCTATATCTCTGGTGGTTACTATTACATGTAGATACTACTTACTATATACAAACGAAAAGGTTTGCGGTAAGACAGATTATCCGACGTTCTAGATTTTCCAATTCATTATACTCATTATTACTAGTTACATAGATACGTACACACTAGTTACTATATATACTAAGAAAAATGTTTGCAGTAAGACAGCCTATCCAAGTTTCTAGATTTTCCAATATTCCAATAAGAGTCCAATAAGATTTCCAAACAGATTTTCCAAATTTCATAATACTCATTGAGATGATACTAGATATCCAGTAGTTACTAGTAGCAGTAGTTACTACTATACGTAGATACTAGTTATTACATACAAACTAAGAGGTCTGCGACTATCCAAGACTATCCCACTTTGTACATTTTCGAATTCATGAAACTCATTGGGATGTTACTAGATATCCAGTAGTTACTGGTAGTGGTAATTACTGGTATACGTATGTACTATCTAGATCCTCCTATTAGTGATACTAATTGAGATGCTACCAGACATCTAATAGTTACTAGTAGTAGTAGTTAGTAATATACAGAGATACTTAGTTACTATACAAAAACTAAAAGGTTTTTGGTGAGACAGACTATCCAACTTTCTAGATTTTCCAATTCATGTTACTCATTGAGATGTTACTAGACATCTAGTAGTTACTAGTATACGTAGAAACCAGTTACTACATACACACTAAAAGATTTGCGGTGAGAGAGACTATCCAACTTTCTACATTTTTCAATTCATGATACTCATTGCGATGTAGTTAGTTACGCTGATACCTACTAGTTACTACATACAAACAAAAAGGTTTGCGGCAAGACAAACTATCCGACTTTCTTGATTTTACAATTCATGGTACTCAATGAGATGTTGCTATATCTCTGGTGGTTACTATTACATGTAGATACTAGTTACTACATACAAACGAAAAGGTTTGCGGTAAGACAGATTATCCGACGTTCTAGATTTTCCAATTCATTATACTCATTATTACTAGTTACATAGATACGTACACTCTAGTTACTATATATACTAAGAAAAATCTTTGCAGTAAGACAGCCTATCCGAGTTTCTAGATTTTCCAATATTCCAATAAGAGTCCAATAAGATTTCCAATCAGATTTTCCAAATTTCATAATACTCATTGAGATGTTACTAGATATCCAGTAGTTACTAGTAGCAGTAGTTACTACTATACGTAGATACTAGTTAATACATACAAACTAAGAGGTCTGCGACTATCCAAGACTATCCCACTTTGTACATTTTCGAATTCATGAAACTCATTGGGATGTTACTAGATATCCAGTAGTTACTGGTAGTGGTAATTACTGGTATACGTATGTACTATCTAGATCCTCCAATTAGTGATACTAATTGAGATGCTACCAGACATCTAATAGTTACTAGTAGTAGTTGTTAGTAATATACAGAGATACTAGTTACTATACAAAAACTAAAAGGTTTTTGGTGAGACAGACTATCCAACTTTCTAGATTTTCCAATTCATGTCACTCATTGAGATGTTACTAGATATCTAGTAGTTACTAGTACACGTAGAAACCAGTTACTACGTTACTACATACACACTAAAGATTTGCGGTGAGAGAGACTATCCAACTTTCTACATTTTTCAATTCATGATACTCATTGAGGTGTAGTTAGTTACGCTGATACCTACTAGTTACTACATACAAACAAAAAGGTTTGCGGCAAGACAAACTATCCGACTTTCTTGATTTTACAATTCATGGTACTCAATGAGATGTTACTATATCTCTGGTGGTTACTATTACATGTAGATACTAGTTACTATATACAAACAAAAAGGTTTGCGGTAAGACAGATTATCCGACGTTCTAGATTTTCCAATTTATTATACTCATAATTACTAGTTACATAGATACGTACACACTAGTTACTATATATACTAAGAAAAATGTTTGCAGTAAGACAGCCTATCCGAGTTTCTAGATTTTCCAATATTCCAATAAGAGTCCAATAAGATTTCCAATCAGATTTTCCAAATTTCATAATACTCATTGAGATGTTACTAGATATCCAGTAGTTACTAGTAGCAGTAGTTACTACTATACGTAGATACTAGTTATTACATACAAACTAAGAGGTCTGCGACTATCCAAGACTATCCCACTTTGTACATTTTCGAATTCATGAAACTCATTGGGATGTTACTAGATATCCAGTAGTTACTGGTAGTGGTAATTACTGGTATACGTATGTACTATCTAGATCCTCCTATTAGTGATACTAATTGAGATGCTACCAGACATCTAATAGTTACTAGTAGTAGTAGTTCGTAATATACAGAGATACTTAGTTACTATACAAAAACTAAAAGGTTTTTGGTGAGACAGACTATCCAACTTTCTAGATTTTCCAATTCATGTTACTCATTGAGATGTTACTAGACATCTAATAGTTACTAGTACACGTAGAAACCAGTTACTACATACACACTAAAAGATTTGCGGTGAGAGAGACTATCCAACTTTCTACATTTTTCAATTCATGATACTCATTGAGGTGTAATTAGTTACGCTGATACCTACTAGTTACTACATACAAACAAAAAGGTTTGCGGTAAGACAGACTATCCGACTTTCTAGATTTTCCAATTCATGATACTTATTAAGATGTTACTAGATATCGAGGAGTTACTAGTAGTAGTTGTTATTAGTTACTAGTGGTTGTTATACGTAGATACTAGTTACTACATACAAACTAAATGGTTTGCTTTTGAAAGACTATCCGTCTTTCTATATTTTTCAATTCACAATATACTCATTGAGGTGTTACTAGTTACATAACTACGTAGACACTAGTAACTACACACAAACAAAAATGTTTGCAGTAGGACAAACTATTCGACTTTCTAATTCCCAATTCATTATACGAAATGAGATTTAACTTATTTTGTGTAGAGGTTGAAAAATCTTCATAAGACACCAAAAAAGTTGAAAATGAAGATGATGTTGGTACTACTTCTACTACTACTAGATATCTAGTTACTAGTTACTAGTATACGTAGATACTAGTTACTATACACAAACAAAAACTTTTGCACTAAGTCGACTATCTCACTTCCTATATATTCCAGCTCATTATACTCGCTGAGATGTTACTAGTTACATAGCGACGTAGATAGTAGTTACTAGATACAAACTAAAAGGATTTCTGTAAGACAGACTATCCGACTTTCTAGATTTTCCTGCTCAAATTGCTCGTTGCGATGTTACTAGTTACACTAGTTAGATAGACCAAAGAATGTTTTTACGTGGTTTTGCTTCTGGCTCCTGATATTGAGATTTAAGATAAAGCTAGTAGTTCCATCGGATTCTACGTCAAAAAATAGAATGTTAGCCATATCATATGTATGTAAATACGATGAATTCACCCTACAGTAAGATAATTATTGCTGAGTGATTGCCAAAAACCATCAATATTATTTTATTTGTTTCACGTTACTGTTATTCATATTGTCTATATAATTTGGCCCTCGTTTATGACTTCATATTTTTTAACATAATTTCGGCTATAATTGACTTTGGTGATAATTGACTGGTTTGTTTAGGCCTTAAGGGTGGTTATATGAAAGGTTGACTGTATATTCAATTAGTTGTTTTCCTTTCCCAATTGATGCATCTCAATAGGGGTATTACAGTATAGTTCAATTTAACAGATTAAGCTATGTCTCATTAATTTCGTTTTTACAAAATACATATCTGTAAATTATCAAATTTAGAATAAAATTTAGCCTGCGTTGTTTCAAGTTGTTGCGACGTTTCCCTGATATACCTTACCTACCCAACACACGTCTTTAATTGCAGTGTAGAATACAATTAGCAGATTGTTAGGAGTTCACAAAAGTAACCGTAATTATCCAGCAATTATTGTCAAGTCGGTAAGTTTCCCTGATTTATTTAAAAGCCACTTGATGGGCGATAAATCTCGTGCTAACTGACAACACTCTCATCGTTTTGCCGAGAAAATGTGTAACAAGCTGCGGTGTCAATACCATTAAAGCGTCATAAAAGTCGGGGGTGGACAATACTTTTTCGACGTCCCATTGACGTCGTTAAGAGTGATGTGTGGGGAAGTGTTTTGGCACTTTTGAGGTTTACCCCTGCTGCTGTATTGATACCCTCGCCGTTTTCGGACAACGGTCATCGCCTGGTCTAATCTGTTGCTCATTATTACGATATTTCTCTCCCGGCGAAATTGGCCAGGAGATTGTCAAGCAACAGATGTCGACTTTTATTTATTGCGGTCGATGTAAGGATTTGTTGGCGGCGATAAAATTTAAGACAGCTTGTACCGAGTATAATAAGAGGTGTTTGAAGGGGATGTCGACGTTTCGTAATCTGAAGTGGACAAACAATTAATTAGAAAATCGCAACAATTAATGACAGGCGACAAAGTCGATATACCGCAAATTTATTACATTTCCAACGTCATATTAAACAGATAAATAAAGGAACGTAAATCGCACTATGTAAATTAGTTGCAGTATTAATCAACTTTTAAATGAAAATTACCTTAGTAAAATACCATCAAAATTTGTACGTTTCAAAATTATTTTAAAACAATAAAGTTGAAGTACATGTAAATTATATTAAACCAATTAAAAGCATAATTGTTTATAAAATACTAAAACAGATATTATTTTATTTGAAATTCAAAAACAGAAACCCATCGTATCTAAACTTATTATTCGTTGATACTCGAACATAAACCATTGAAACAACCCATTAAATATAGGCTTGTGAATCTTAAACCTATAGAACCTAGAACCTTAGGCTTATGTTACTTAGAAAAGGAAAACTCGATGTGTTGCTAACACGTTTAATGCAAACTCAATAGTGTATACTTCTATAGAGTACTGAGTTTAACTTAACCCTTAGTTATGTTTTGATTAAAATTGAGGATTCTCCTTCTTATTCGCATGGCCAACTTTAAGAAATGTTACAACCTTGTACTGTTAATGTTGCTTAAAATTGAGCTCAAACTATAATTTCGAGCTCTATCTCATTTACCTATAGATGCCTCATGAATCCAGAACCCTTGAAGTTAACGTAACAAAAAGTGAGTTTCTAAATATGAACATTGGAAATATAAACACAAGCCTTAGAGTATGGCGCATCATGTAACCTAAATCAACGTGCCATCTTAACAACCTTCACACATAGACCTTCAATCATCCAACCATCTTAATGTTGAATTCTTCTTCTTCTTACATTGCCTTACACCTAATCAAATAAATATGAATCATTAATCTCACCTATATAGACCTATTACGTGGAACTTAAAACATTAAACTTATAATAACCCAACACATAAATCGAAAACCATTTTGCATAGCTAATGCATCTTAAATTGAATCATAAACCTATGAGCCTCATCCACAGGGTGTTGAAAACTTAACCCTTAAAGCATCAGGCTCAAAGTCCCTTAACCAAAATATCATCAACTAACGAAAGCTTTCGTGTTGAACACCGAAAGTTATAAAGCTTAAGCCAATACACCAATACACTTAAAAGGCTTACGCCTAGGGTATCCTTAACTAAAGTATTGTTGACATCCTAAAGTTTTATTTAATTTGAACCTTTAACCTCTAAACCATAATATTGAACTCTAAACCGATTAACTGTGAAGTCACAGACTTTGAATCTCATAAAAACTCTCAATCCAGAAGTCTTACTCTTAAAGTATCCTAAATCAAAATAACATCAACCAGTGGACAACTTGACTCATGAACGTAAACTCATAAACCGCTAACCCATAAACCCTAATATTACACTTTGAACCGATTAACCGTAGTGCCACCAACCTAGGGTCTTGTAAAACTCTAATCTTAAATGCTTTAAACAAACTAATTCAAAACATCGTAATAGGCTTACGCCTAGAAATTTCCAGAATCGTCATTACATTTAAACGAAATTTACTTAATGAATTAAAAGAAAGCCTTACACTGTAGCTCATTTAAATTTAACCAATAAACCGTAGTATTTAACTTTGCACCAATTAAGTGTGAAGGTTCAAATCTTGAAACCTATAAAGTTTGATATACATTTCCTTAATTATTCCTATTCCTATAACAACCCATCACATGTACTATTGAAGCTAATGTAACGTGGAGCAATGGAAATGGAACCCAATATGTCAACCGAGGATAGTTTTGTCTTGAACACTGAAACTCCTAAACCTTAAGCAGTCAACCATACCGATGAACTAACTATGAATTCTTTTAGACATATTGCCCATGGACTTCTTACTGACGACCGAAAGTTGTCCAGCTTCTCAAAGTTGGGCATGCCGATTTAAACCAAAGGAAAACACCAAGTCTTAACCAACTGCTTTATTTAAAGATGAGCGACCGGTTTCGGCTTCATGGAAGCCATCCTCAGGCTCGCACTACATGAATGAGGAGCATTAGAAAACAGAAGGTAAGTACCTTAAAAAGCAATACTCACAACAAATTATTTTTTAGGGCTCCTGTTGCTCGAAATGTGCGGCGTCACACATACAAAACAAATACGTCGACATACACAGTTAAAAATAAATAAAAAATAACACACATATCATGTGTTTTGACCTGTGTTTTGTTTTGTATGTGTGACGCTGCACATTTCGAGCAACAGGAGCCCTAAAAAAATTACTTGTTGTGAGTATTGCTTTGTAAGGTACTTACCTTATGTTTTCTAATGCTCCCCATTCATGCAGTGCGAGCCTGAGGATGGCTTCCATGAAGCCGAAACCGGTCGCTCATCTTTAAATAATGGAGTTGGTTAAGACTTGGTGTTTTCCTTTGGTTTATTTAGACTTCTTACTGAGTTATCAAGCAATTATCATATTTCTATTCTGACTGAATCTTTGATTAGTTATTGACTGGTGCCCTGTGAAGTCTATGGAACCAATTTGGCAAATAAATTGGGGTAGATTGACAGTTACTCTTAAGGAGTTACGAAATTCGAGTAAATGGTTGTCATATGATGAATGAACTGGAGTATCTCATATTTTACAACAAAATTGTAAAAAAGAGTGTTATTGTCTTACTCAAGCTCAGAACTGTGAACTCAACAATAATAGTCGGTAATGGGTTGGCAAATTGGGGCAAATTTGTAACCTAATTTTAAAATTACAAATCCTGAAGTGATCAAACTATATTCAGGTACTATCTATTTTTACTTTCCAATATGGGGGTGCTCGTATAATAAGAGAAAATACTGTAATAGTGCTGATCGGAATGTGAGATATTGGCAGTTCTGGACGTTTTGAGATCCCCTGAGTTCGAAAAACATGTTTTTGGAAACATGTCTGTGTGTGTATTGTATGTATGTATGTGTGTGTATGTATGGTGTATGTGGTCAACGTTTTCTCAGAAACTATAAATAGTGAAAAATTGAAATTTTGTATTTAGGCCGAGTCCACTGAAAACTTGTGATCACATAAATTTCATCATAATCAATTAAGGGCAAAGGGCATTTACTAGTAATTTTTAGGTATTTTTGGATTATCTCAAAAACCGGTTCAACTTTTTTTTGAACTTTTTATGTTTACTTTAATCACCGCTTTAATATTCAATTTTTAGTGATTTTGCCGTTATGATTATCTTGGCTGATCTGCGAAGGGCGCTCTACGTTTGTGAATTTTCAGTTTTTCTCAAATTTTTTCACAACAGCTTTACCGATTCGTACCAAATTTTAAGTTTAAAGTGACCTAACCAATGGCTAGAACTTTTATTTGAAACATTTTCTTCTAAAACCTCCCCAAATGGCAATTTGCAAATCCCCAAAAAAGCAAATTTGAAAAGCATTTCGATATAATTGAGGAGCAAGGAGGAACCGGATGTAATAAAACGGCAAAATGTAAGATATGCACGAAATCGCGAGATTTTGTGAGAAATTTTGCGAGACTTTTGCGTGACTCCCGCGCGAGACATGAGACGAGACGAGACTTTTATTGCGAGACGAGACTGGAGACGAGACTTTCAACTTTTTTTTCGAGACAAGACAAGTTTTTTCAAAGGCTTGTCTCGTCTCGTCTCGTAGGCAACACTAATACAATTTTTATTCCAAATATTTTTTTCCTATTAAAGGGAAGTTTACCCATAAGAATTTTCATTTTGTACAATTTTCTTTAAAACCGTTTTGGTAACTTATACCAAATCTCATAACTTAACTTAAGGTTGTGCGATACATTATAACGCCGTATGCTTTACAATGCATACTGATTTCAATGATAACTCAGGATTGAATCATAAAAATTGAATATTTATTGTACCAATCAGATTAAGAAAATATAAATGTATGTTTTTAAGAGATTACTTTTGTTTGAAACTTATTACATTTCTTGAAATATCGTTTTGAACATAAAAAAACGAAAAAAATTCTAAAACATATCTTTGTCATCTAACAAACAGCCCTAAGAAATATTTACTGATAAGAGAAAATCTTAATATTCAATACTAAATTAATTTTATAAAACTGTGATAATGTTGCAATGAATGTCCGGCCATATGAGAAAGTTTTTCGATTCTTCACTTCGCCATTTTTTTTTAATTAACAAAATATATTAGTTTTTCCAAAAATAATGGTAATTTTAAAGAAAGATTTTTTTTAATAATAATCATAATAATAATAGTCTTTTATGGAAGGTCGTATAGAATTTTTTTTTATTTTAAATTTAAAGACAAAAGTAATTTAATGAACCGAATCCGTCGCTCGCAGCGTTCCAATTAAATATTAGATAGGACATTCCAATAAGCAATTTGAACGACCACAATAAATCGATAATTACATCATCCTCAATAAGCGTTTAAGAAATTATTCAAATCAGACAGGTGAATAATGATACGTTATAAAATAATAATAAAATCGAGCGGAGATCAGTTCCAGTAGATCATCCACCGGTAATTTTCGTAAGAAGCGACATGTACAAAATATAAAATTATAGCCCGCGCTCGCCCGGCGATTACTTAAAAGAAAATTACAGGCATTGATTAGTGATTGGCATGAGATTGAAAGTCGAAAAAAATTCGCCTCGACAGTACCGTCCAGGTAACCGAAAAAAAAATGACGGCCACCCCGGGCCGCGAATATCTACTCACTCACTCGGCCCGCTCGGCCGACCAGTTTATTTGCTAACAGCTATCGCTACTGGAAACAACACTCGAACGGACAATCTAAGACTTACGATCTCGGCCGTGCCGTAATGGCGGACGACATTAACGCCGATGGCTTGTCTTTGATAGTCATACCAAAAGCTTACAGGAGAAATAAGATAGACGTGATTGGAATGCGAACTCTTGGAGCGCTTCTCTTCCTCTCTATTCTCGCCATTGATTTACGTGCGCTTTCTCTCTCCTCTTTCCACCCATCGGGGAAAAATAGATTGCTCACTTTCCTCCGTCTCGCTCACTCTCCGTCTACCTATCTGACTCTCGTCTAGAAGTCGAGTCCGCAATGGAAATGTATAATTTACCTATGCTTCGGTTTTCAGACGTGTACTTATTTGGTAAAATCAATTTCTGCATTAGCAACTATCAATTCCATTTCGTACTGAATGAACATGTTCGATGTGTTATTTCCATAAACATTTCGCTGTGGCATCGGATTACGTCGCGGTCGCCACACAACACTCCTCACAGATGCATACATGCCTTGAAAATTATATTTCTGGAACAACAGTCTGAAACCAGACAATAGCTAATAATTAGAAATTTACACACTGCCTCAGTCTTGAAATTTAAGATGCTGTTGAAGAATTTATTTACTTAAATCTTATTTTGTTGTTTTCACAGAGATTCTCAAATTTTGTCAAACCTTCATTTGCTCCTACTTCCTATATTTGCTTACAAAACTAACATGATGTTTTACCGTAATACTGGAAGGTGATCGGAAGTATGGGAAATAATTCCCATTAAGATTGTAATCATCACCAGGTAATTTTTTCCCTGACTCCGATAACGGGCCTTTTAACGGCTTTCCAATTCGGTGTGGTATATTCTCCGGTTAATTCATATTGATTGAGTCGATTCGACTAAATGCCATTAGCAACGTTGAGTCGCTTTACCGCATATTTAAGACTCTATTTGAGATCTACTATATTTGACATCTACCGCAATTTACAGCAGGATTGGTTCACATAGTAGTAGTAATTACATTTGCAAATTACAGTTGTTTCAGTTGAATGGATCTTTTCTTTACTGTTTGTTATATGAATTTTTCGTTATTATTATTATTAAAAAATGGTACAACTGGAGTAACATCCGGTTGGTGACACTGACAGCGTCTTTGACAGATGCCATTTGCTATTTCAAATTCAAATTTCTGGTATTATTTTCAAATTTATTTATTTAAAATGGTTTTCATGTTACAACACGATATTTTCATTGGAATGGCGTACTTTCGAAGCGGGATTTATAACCCAATTCTCTCGAAGCGACATACCAGCAATTTCAGGAAATGTTTCCGGAGACTTTGGTCACTTTTGCTGTCTTTCAGCAACATTGCATGCGAGTAGTTGATCGTTATTTAAACACAGGATGCGTAAGCAAACAAGAATCAACTGGTAGACCTTCTACTCTAAACGAGGAAGTTGTCGAGGATATCAGAACTCGAACGCAAAGAAGTCCTCCCAAATCCTTAAAAAAGCTCTCCCTTCAAACAGGTTGGGTCCTTATGCCTCCTATTCAACCAATTTTCATTCTTACCCATAAGACTTCCACTTTTCTATGTTGTTCTAATTCACGGTTTTACAGGTTTATCATATGGAAGTTGCTGTGCTCCACTGTGCTTAAAAAGAAATTAAAGTACCACCCTCACAAAATTTCCATCGTCCAGTCATTAACCCCTCCTGATCACCCGCAGAGAGTTTTATTTTGCAATTGCTTCAATGACATATAAATAATAATGATATCCTTGACAATAATGATACCCTCTTTTCCGACGATGCCTGGTTTCATCTCAACGGCTATGTGAATAATCAAAATTACAGAATTTGGTCAGGTGAAAATCCTTACGCTATCAGAGAGACAGACACATTTGCACCCGGTTAAAGTTGGTGTTTGGTTGGCAGTCTCAAGGACACGGGTGTATGGGCCGATATTTTTTAATTTTACCATCAATTCGGAGAGATATATCCAACACCTTTTGGGGCCTTTTATAAACCAATTAACAGACGAAGAGCGTCAAATTGGATATTTCCAACAAGACTCTGCAAGAGTACATACGGCTCGTGCTACTATGGGATATTTAAGAGAATTTTGGCGACAGAGTAATTAGTCAGGGCATTTGGTCAAGTAGGTCACCAGAGCTCACTCCATTAGATTTTTCGTTATTTGGGCTCTTGAAGGACAATGTATTTAGTAACATATTGCAAATTGAAGAGAGCTGCAATAGGTAATAGTTCAGGAAGTGGCAAACATTACCCTCAATATGCTGGTGAATATGTTCGAGAGCCTAAAAAGAAGAGTTAATTTATGTCTGGACCAAAATGCGGGGCATTTTGAGCATTACCTTTAGCTGTTTAATTAAGTTATCGTTATGTATTTTGAGTTTCATTTTTACGGCGTTAATTTTTATTCACATAACTTACAATCTTATCGCTGATTGTTATGTCAAATTTTCGTCAAATAAACATATCCGGTTGTAGTGTTGCAAATAGACAAGTACAAAAATTCTCTAAAAAGTGTTGCCAACTCAAACAGTCATTCTTGATCACCCAGTATTTACTTGTAGTGCTTGCTAGCTACTTGTTAACCGATATGAATTAGGATTTCAAAATAACTTAATTCTGTCTAAAAGTGATCAAATTTTAATCAAATTTGATTCATTGTGTAATCATCTTGATCTTGTCATCATAATATCATAATCATCACATAATCAACAACAACAATGTTATTTTGGGATATGTCCTCACTGTTTCCAATCTATCATTTTTCTTGTAGTATTAATCTATTCAAGCCTAAATATGTGATTCTCATCCTCTCGTCCTAATTTAATTTAGTGTGTCGACTCAATTTTTCGAAAAGTTAACTTACCTACGTTAAATTGAGTCAAACTGTTTAAAAGATTCAACCTTTAAATTGTAGATACGCGTTAATTGGGATTAATTGCTCCAAAATAAACACTTTTTCATTCTACTTTCAGGACAGATATGACAGTAGCTACTTGTTATATTACTAGTACTAGTACTAGTACTAGTATAGAACAGCTGGTAAAAAACCAGGTGTTCGAATAACAAAGAGTATATGTCTATAGAACAAAAGTTGTTCCATTTATTTATAAGCTAACAGAAATTACACTTTTGTAATAAACTTTTACTATTGTTTAAATATTAATTTGGACTCTTCAGAATTACTCTGGTGTTATTTGACTAATGTTATTTCAAAATTGAGGGGCCTGGGATAAACAAATTCAATTTTGCAACTTGTTGAATCGCTTTGGAATTTTTATCACATGTGCATTACAAGCATTACAAAGCTCTATATATACATGATAATTTCTTCAGTTATTTTTTGATGTGGTGTAGCAATTTTAGTTATCCACAAAAAGTAGCTAGAATTACGCATTTTTTTTAACTTTAATTGTACATGAATGAAGAAATACAAATAGTATATTATTATACTAGTTTAATAAGACTGAGTATTGTCACACGAGAGTTTTGAGTTTAATAGAACGAGTGTGACAATACGTCTTATTAAACGAGTGTAATATACTATTTTATCTACTTTGCATTATTAATTCATTAAATTTTGGCTGCTCAAGTTTTCGTATTACACTAGGGAATTTTGCGTGGGTTGATTACACTGACTGATTGAAAATCTAGTAGTCCTAGGACAAATTCAATAACTACTTACTTACGTGCGCGAAATGAAAGACAAAAATGTAGAATTGACCTGTACACCCCCAGAAGTACGCAAAGCTGCTCAAGAAATTTATTGAAATACTAATAATTTAACCTTGACGTCTACGTGCGTCTACGTGACAGGCTGACTTACCAATTTAACAAAACTAAAAGTTACCAAAAGTAGTGTAATAATATGAATATTATTACACTACATTCGATGTAATAATGAGATCATTAGTAACGCAAAGTAGATAAACATTTTTTGTGTGACAAGTAAAGAGCTTAGGCAGGGATGCTGCATCGCACTTACCCTATTGCCACATTTATTCTAATTTATTTACACAGTTCTAATTACACACTACACTACCTAATTTATTTAGTCTATTCCCTAACTAATTAATTTATACTGCACACTTAATGCGCTAATTTATCTGTACACTTTTCGCTAGTCGGCTTATCGCACTTGTCACTCAGGTCGACTCCCTGTCTACTGTATCTCCAACCGCACAGTTTCGTAATTTATAGCGTCAATAATGTCTTGGGGAACCTTCCGGAAGTTACTTGATTATTCTGTCTCTAATTTCGAGAAACACACTTCAGGATGATGTTTACATTTCGCGTTACACTATTTAAGATCTATTTAAATAGTGCATTATCACAGTGGAGAAGTAAATGTAGTAGCAATGCTGATACCAATTCGACAGGATAAACTGTTCACCTTACATTTTGCTGATGACCAGACAATACAATTATATTCCAAGACAGGTTGGATATAGATTACTCAGAATGTTATAAGAAGCATATGAAGTTTAAGAGTTTAACGATAAATCCAAGAAAAACCGAATATGTGGAAGTGTGTTAACACGGCGAAAACTTGAACGTAGCACCAGTGGCCATAAGAAATACTAAATGGTATCGATATTGATACTTATCTTACTAAGCCATCTTACTAAGATGTCTTAAACTGTCAGAAAAAGGAGGAAGCAGTGATGAAATCTTAAACAGAATGACACGGGCAAGAAGCCAATTAAATGGAATTTTACGAAGTGAAAAAATAAAACAAAATACTAAAATACACATACATAAGTCTATAGTGGAAAGCATAGCCATCTATGGTTCTGAACTATGGGAACTGAAAAAGGCAGATAAGTGAAAAATACTAGCCACTGAAGAAGATACCGTATAGACTAACAAGAGAAGCTAGGACACGAAACCTCGAAGTAAGAGCGAAGATAATGATGATCTGGATATTCTAGATAAGGCAAAACGCTTAAAATGATATGAACATCTAAGATATATGCTAGACGAAAGAAGGCCAAAGAAGATATGGGATTTGACTCGACCAGAAAGACGATATAAAGGAGGACCCCGAAGATCTTGGAGAGAGGAGATCGACCAAGCCATGGAAAGAAGGAATTTAAGAGAATGGGACTGGAAAGACCAGAAAAAGTGGAAACTACGTTGAGGGAAAAGGTGAGAGCTGTAGTCCAACGGGTCCAACCCAGCGGGTATATAATGTAATATATATCATGACTTTTGTACCTCTACACCTAAAGTACCAAACAAAAATTTACCAAAATTGATGAGCAAAATGACTGGAATCTAACAGATTTCTACTGTTTCTCTCGTTTCTTCAAAAATTTCGTCGTGTCGATGGCATCGAACTTTTACACTCTCATGTCTATCTCTTTCTCTATTAAAATATTCTGCTCACCCTATACCTCTCGAGGTGTAAATCAAACATGTCGTAATTGTCGTGTTATTGTCGTGTTTTCCCTTTACTTCTCGCCGATTCTATTTAAGGAGTATTGCTTAATGTTTGTACAAGCATAGCGAACTTAAAAAAAAAGTGGCCAAGTTATAAAACGTTAGTAAATCGTAGTTACGCAATCCGGGAATGCGTAACTTGGACGACTATATTTGTCAAATTCTTTTGTGTTAATTGCTTTAATTCGAGGCGTAGGTTATGAAACCCGTAGGGTCGAAATGTACGGCGACGCCATTATTAAATCAAATATATAAATATTTTCACGCCAATTAGCCGGCCTGAGCACGGCGTGTTTTTACATCTAGAAGCTGTTTTGAATGCAGGCAAGGTCAATCGTATAGTTACCGATTATCTTATATAATTTCTAGGTCAGCAGGATTACATGTACCTCGGACTGGTTTATCGGCTCTCGACAGGAAGAAAAAGGGTGCAGTAACCTAACGCGTGGGTAATTAAAAGGAGCAAGAAGCGGACGGAAAAAATCTCTCCCTTATTACTACGCCGCAATGATTGTACTCTCAGAACAAATGGAGGGTCTCGCTTCGCTCTTTCTCTCTCTCTCTCTCTCTCTCCCTCTGTCTCTCTCTTTGCCTGTCTTTCTCTCTGCCTAAGTGGCGTTTAATTAACTCAAAGTCCAATTCCGAGGAAATTACAGTTATTCGGAGCATAAAATGTTTGGTACCTTAGGGCGCAATAATTACGCCTTTTTTTTCAAAATCGTCATTACCCGTAATTTTCCGCCGCAATAATAATCGGTATCGAGGAGAGAGAGACGGTGCGGTGGAAGGCGAGGCTCTTGTCTGCTACTGAAAGCGGAATGTCGGAGGATATTTTGACACAAAGGAAACGAAAAACTACAAAGTCTCGAGCTTAGTACGACAAATATTTATTTGTACGTGCTGTTTACGTCTCAAAACGTTTTATCCCTTGCTGTGTTTTCCACATGACAAAAGTTTCCTCAAATTCTTGTGATTAGAAAGTTTAGGAAGTGTCTAATAATGAAGAGGGAAATTCAAAATTTGTCGTCAGGACGATTCACGAGTAGGTCTTTAGAAGAAAACAAATTTGGATTGAAGTTTTATCTCCTGCGACATCTTTGAAAATGACTGATTCCATATATGGATCAAATCACCCTTACCTACCCAGAGTGTTCTAGAGACAAATTAGTGAAAAGTGCCTAATAAATCGTTTTGTTTAAAAAAGAGAAATAGGTTAACCAAACAAAAAACAAATCCAAATGTTCAGGATAAACAGGTCACATTGAATAAGTAATTGTTTTACAATTGTTACATAATTTGATTAAACTGATTTCATTTATCAAGATAAGCTCAGGTTTATAATTGAATAATTATTTAAATTTACCTTAAGATAGATTTATGGATAAATTTTATTAAAAAATAGATTTGTTGTGTTATCGTAGATGTGAATTTCGGTTAATATGACAAACATTTGTTAAAAATTTACTTTATTTTGTTATTTTGTTGTCAATGTTAAAATAAATGAGTTGTTCGGCTAAAATTTCCATGGATTAATTTATTTTATGATACTTCGGTAAATTAGTGTTATTGTGCTCCTATACTTATAAATAAAAGAATTATTTGAAACTTGTATAAAAAGTTTAATTTTTCTTAATGATGGAAGAAATAAATAGTTACATTGGGTCATTTGAATTAAAATCATTATAATGATAAGAGGTTTATCGAAATTTTAAGAAAATTTAATTTACCACTAAAATTACCCATTATAGCCCAAACCACAATATAACCAAACGGTAATATTGGGTTATTTGGTGATTTTATTAATAACTTTAAAAATTGTAAGTATATTAAGTAATGTAAAGCAGTTACGAAAATTTTTAGAAAATTTAAATTTTGCGTACTAAACTATTAACCCAAGAAATAGTTATATTTGACGAATGAGTTATTTTTCCTAAATTTTTATCTACATTTTCAGAAATTTAAAACCTCGAATATCTGCGTAAGGGTCTAAGGTTTGATGGCATAAAAATTTAATCATAGCTGTCTGTTAACATGCATTATCGAAAAATACTTTAATACAAAATCATGCTTGCAGTTCAAAAAATTAACATCACTAAATCCAAAAACAGAGTGCCAACAGTCGAAAGCTAGCTTTGTTTAGCGTAACTTTATAGAAGGTTAAAAATGATTGTGAGGATATGAATAATTTATGTAAATGAATGACTCGCCAACGTTTTGAAGTATATCTTAGTATTATTATTTCAGTATATAAATTCATATATTATAAATAATACTTTACAATATAATATGAAATCGTATAATAAAATATATCTAAAATTGAAAATACATACAAAAAAAAAAAACAGACAACGCACCTCACTCTAAGAACATTCGGCATTGCATTTTTATTCCAAAACATAATGCCAACATAAAGACAGTGCTAAACATAATGCCAAAATAAAACTATAGCCAGTGCTGACCTCTGTGGCAAGAACGTCGCAATATATACAGCGAAAGAGACACTAATAGTAGTTCGTTAGTATGACAGAGAAGGAAGTTTTGCAACGTTGCCGGCCGGCCGGTCCGTAACCCATTCGAAATATTCCCATCGGAGGCTATACAGCGAATGATCCGGTAGAGTGTGGCGATGACTGTGATAGTTTCGCGAGCTAGCAACGTCGCAAAAGTTCTTTCTCTGTTTAGCCAACGGGAAACTTTTGCACTTATGTTTATACCATACTGCGACTATGTAGAAACGGTCTGTATATATAGGGGTATTATGTATACATCGGTCATCTGACGATCGGAAATTTTGCGTATTCACCCGTGTGTTTTAGCAGTAGAAGAACCTCGCATGAAGAAAGCTAGCTTTCTAAAATTATTTTTGTGCTTCTTTAATTTTCAATACTTTTTGCTAAAAAGCTCATTACATCTTCTCAATATTTTTCCTTAAAAAGAGTCTTAAAAAGAGTGGTGTCAGATGTATTCCTATTTATGAGGAGATGAGCGTCATTTATGAAAACATTGTATAGTGTTATGTAACATTTACAATTAGCGCATTAGTGATATGTTACAATGACTTATACATTCTCATACATCACAAATTTTTCTTTTACTTCGTGAAAACCATTCATCATAAATTGGAGGAAAATTTACAGCTAGTTTCTGGCTGAATTCTGCTCACTTTTTCCACTAGGAAGATCGGTTTTTAAATACCAAATTCTAAATATAGATTATACATAATTCGGTATTCCCACAGAAATTGCATTAAATTAGTAAAAGTTGTATAGTATACAAGTTGTAAGTACATATTGGGTACACGTTTTTTAACTTTACCAAAAATTACACGTTATTTGTGTAGATAAACCAGAAATCAGAATTCAACTTAATGAAAATTTCGAACAGCTAATCCTGCTATTGTTGTTTCTGCAACGTTTCAGTCAGAAATTATTTTTCCAAAGTCGAAATACGACAATCTACTATGCAATTTTCAACATAAACGTTTCATATTTTTATAAATTAAACCGGTTGAAAACTGAAATTTGATGAAAAACATTTCTTGATTTTCCTGAAAATTCAGATTTGAAGCAGAACGTTAAGTTAGAAAAACGTTTCATAACAAATCTTGTTGATTGTCTTTTTCCAAAATAAAACTACATATGCATGTTACGTCGATATACGATTTACAAAAAGATTTGTTCCATACTTGGCTTAGGAGCCAGTAGATGACATTTCACACAATAACAACCAATTATTAATTAATTTTATTTCCAAAAACGATATCAACGTAATTTGGAAAAGCTGCTCAAAATCTAGCTAACACTAATATCAAGTTAAATATCATACCCAAAAAAGGCTTTCTTTCATACACATCACTAAGTAAAATAAATAATGCCTACTGCACTCAACAAACAACATTAGCATCAATGTTTTGAAATCGATTATTTCCATACAAATTAGATCTCAACATCGTCGTTGTCTTAAACTTTATTGAACTGTAAATTGGTAACCGAGAAAATTTCTTGCCATTACCATTAATCATTAACTTTGCCCTTTCTTCCAATGGCAACTCAATCAATCAGTCAATCAATAACGTTGGTATTATATATATTGAAAATAACTAAGTAGCAATGTGTGTCTATTTTATATATGTATTTTAATTCTGTTGTTTATAAAACAGTTTGATGACGAAAAAGACAGAGAAAACGTAACTTTTATTTGAGAATCTAATTCAAATCACAAATACAAAAAGTGGAGCAAACGTAATCTTAACAACGTTTATATCAATACGTTTTAAACGCATGTATAAAAATACTATTCTAAAAGAAAACCTATTAGTCCATTAGATACTAATTTTAGTAGTAGCAAAGGTGTTTTGGCTACATTTGCAAATAGGAAGTTTTGAAATTTCAGGTTTAGGTCGAGGGTATCCCGCCACTTTCTGATGTCTATTTAGTTTCTGTTTGGTACGTCTTCACGGGGCGCTCACCTGCACCTACATTTCCCAAATTAAAACATAAATTTGAGTCGTGTCCCTCGAGTTATTGTGGGGCAAACAATCTCGTCCGACAAATACATACACACACACACACATATGGGCTATTATCGTCATACAGATAATTTGTGGCGGTATTCCGTGGAACCCCGCGGTGTTCTGGGATATTTATCTACCAAATTCATGTTGCATTCTTTATTTTGGTTACGGGTAAGAGAGAAAGAGAGAGGGATAAAGTTCTGAGCCTCCTCGCGAAGGCTCTTACTTAAACTAAAAGCGGAGTTGTTAATTGTGAAATTGACCCGGAATTGTGGTTCGACAATAACTTTTCCACCGGACTAACTCAAAACATATGTTAGTTGTGTGCAGATTTAGAATTCTGACTGTAAAACTTGTAATGGTGCTTGTACATGCATAACAAATATGTGTTTTGGAAAACATATGAAATTCTTTACCATTACGTTATTAGGGTTTCGTGAAAACCTACCCATTACTATGAATATAACTATTAACGAACATAATGTTAATATAAATTTATTTAACCCATTTATCCTTTTATTAATTTTTACATTTGTTGTTTATCATTAATTTCACGATATTGTTGCAACAACTGGTTTTCACTTGTTGTCTAATGGCTTTACTTCATAGGATCCAGCTCTCCTTTTATTTGTGTTGGCATAACACCATTAAGGCTTTTCTTCTTTCTTTTGTTCAAATTCTCTGTTGTCCTCTTGCAATACAGAAGTGTTGCTTTTGGCCACAGGAATTGGTATCTATAAAATTTACAAAAAGAAATTAAGTCTATTTTAGTCTTAATTTCTAAATAGAAATTATTCTAGAACTCTAATGGAGCTTCTGCGCAATCTCAGAACCATTCTGGGCCAGCTATGAGAAATAAAAACTTACCATGCTAATAAGAAAGTAATGGGAATAGTTCGCCATAAAAACACATAGTGATAGGCTTAAGTTATTTTAATGACAACAGTAGGACCACAATTGTAAAGTGTATGGTAGTAAGTCCCCAACAAAGTTACTCCATTTACCAATTATAAGTAGTTACTTATTGTTTGCGATTTATGCAGTGAAGGTAAATGAAAGGCAATATGAATAACGCAATACCGATTCAAGGAACTGAAAATTAAAACTTTCGGTAAATTGCACTTGAACAAGCGCGTTTACACAAGTAATTGTTGATAATGGAAAAAAGATAGTTTGTGATAATAACAAATAATTTCTCGTACCTGAAAGATAACTTCCTAAAATATTTCAAAATGTTAACGTAATTTAAGACACAGTTTGACATGAGTAAATAAGTAGATTACACAAAAGCTACTTAATTGGTGTGACGCCAGAAATTAGTGAACACTATATGAGGCTATTTTGTGTACCTGCACTCATCACATGAAATGGGCTTTAAGACAGGATTGTACTAGATCAAATTAAAAACTATTGAATAATGCGTAAAGAATAGATTTGATGATATCCTCCTTAGGAGACCTTACTGGTTTCCTTAAAATGATGTCAGGTTACCTTAAGTGGTTTTAAGTTCTCGTGTTACTTACTAGTTTCAGTAGAAATATTATGATAAACGAGATAATTAATTAGCTTTCTCGTTTGTGGTGTGTCTTAAGAGTCACCGTAAAGGTTATAAAAACGCCCAATTCAAACTTTTCCACTTACTCAGGAAAACAAGGTAACTTAAGTTTTTTTCTTAAAGCACCGATTACCCTTTCTCAAAAACAAGGAGTTTCAGTTTGTCTAATATTTTTTTTTAATTAAAAACATTTCATTATTTGCCATTTTTCCTACAAAATTAATATAAATTGAAATCTTTAGAATAAAGATTATTTCTACGTTTTTCAGAAAGCAAAGCTTAGCACACATGTCTCTTTTCTCTGGAAAATAAGGTATTTTGAGTTTTTTCCTGAAACAAAATTTCAGTACAACTTCTTTAAATGTGCCATTGGATTTCTTAAAAATCAAAACCAATTTTAATATTTGACGTTGTTCTCTGGAACACGAACCTAGTTTCAATGCATTCTAGAAGTAAAATTCGTTTCGACTTTTTTAAACTACCTTAAAACAAATCTTTGTTCAAACTTTCCTCTTTTTGACAAACATGGTAAATTTAGTCGTTTTCTGAAACAAAGTTTTACCTGACCCTATAAAGCACAACTATTTTCCTTAAACAAACAATACTTTTTTACCTAAAAATCAAACTGTTTTTAGCCTGCCTTAAATTTCTCAAATTCAAAACAAAATCCAATCTTTGTCATTGTTTTCCAAAAATCTCTCCCTTTCTAGAAATAAACCCAGACAGCACAAAGACGTCTTTAAGACGTCTGATAGACATCACCATTTGGCATTTCCGACATCTCAAAGATGTCCTGTGACGTCCTAAGAACGTCATTAAAGTGTCCATTTTATATCCATTTCATGTTATTTGTTACAAAACGGTGCGTTTCAAAGATGCCTTCAAGATATTAAAAAGAACTTTACGACGTCCATTTTTCGTCTTCAAGACGTCATAAGGACGCCTTCCTCAAGTCTGTAAGACGTCTTAAAGATGCCCCCCAATTTCTTAGGAACGTCTTTAAAATGTTCATTTTACGTCTATTTCACGTTATTTGTCACAAAACGGTACGTCTCAAACATGCCTTCAAGGCATTAAAAAGACAACTTTACGACGTTCATTTTTCGTCTTTAAGACGTCATAAGGACGCTTTATTCACGTCTGTAAGACGTCGTAAAGATATCCTCTAATTTCTTAGCGACGTCTTTAAAATGTTCATTTTATGTCCATTTCATGTTATTTGCTACAAAACAGTACGTCTCAAAGATGCCTTCAAGGCATTAAAAAGATGCCCGCAAATCCGTAATGACGTCCAAATGACGTCTGTTTTAAGACATTTTTTATACAAAACTACGCCTTTAAGACGTCTCTAATACGGCAGGCATAAAGAAGGTCACTTCTGGCATAAAAACGGGCAGGCATAAAATTGACGTAAATTAGACTTCATTAAAACGTCCGTCTTTTAGTATTTTATATACATCCAAAAAAGACGTTCTAAAGAGGTCCACTTTAGGCATATAAAAGATCAGGCATAAAATTGACGTCATTAAGAAGTCAGCATTCGAACATTTTAGAGACATCCAGAACTGGACGTCCGAATGAATCCCACTTCAGGTATAAAAAAGAGCAGGCATAAAATAGACGAAAATTAGATGTCATTGAGACATTCCGCTTTGGACATCTTAGAGACATCCAGAAATGGACGTCCTAAAGACATCCACTTCAGGCATAAAAAGGTCATGCTAAAAATCGACCTAAATTAGACTTCTTTAGGACGTCCGGCCTTGGACGTCTTAGAGACTTCCGGATATGGACGTCTTATAGGTGTACTTTTTATGTCTTAAGGCGTCCATTCATAAAAAAGACTTAAAACGGATGTCTTTAAAACGTTATGTGCTGTCTGAGAAAGTTCATTTCAACTTTTTCGAGAAAGTAAATTCTAATTCAAATTTCTTCTTCTCCAAATAAAGGTATCTTCAGTTTTCTCCTGAAACACAATTTCAGCTTTACAGGAACAAAGTTCATTTTAACCTTCTCCAGAAAGTAAAGTATATTTGAAATTTCTCATTTCACAAAACAAGATTACGTCAAAGTTTCCTGAAACAAAACTTCACTCTACAAAACACAACTTCAAGAATTACAGCTTTCTACACAAAACTCACAGCTGTTCTCTTCAATTTACTCCAATTTTTTGGAAATTTAAAGCAAACTTCAATCGTTGCCAGTGCAAGAATACGCAACTGATTTCAATCTTTTCCAAAATTTCTTTCCACCAAATTCTAATACATTTTTAACCAAAAAAGTGCCTTCAATCTTCTGAAGCACAATGACATCAACTTCTTTCCAAAGCAAAGCTTTTTTTGATCTTTCCCAATTATTGTCTAGAAATACGTTTTATTTCAATCTATCTTGTGAAGAAAACCTTAATTCCAACTTTCACTAAATCTCCAGAAAACAAAATAACCTCAGTTTATTCATGAAACTATTCCTTCCACAAAAAACATAACTTTCATTTAAATCATTCCCACTTTCTAAATTTAAATCAAATTCCAATTCTTGCCAGTGTTCTCTAGAAACGCACCTGGTTTCAATGTTTTCCAAAAAGAAAGTTCTTTCAACTAAATTCTAATTCAAATATCTTATTTTTTCAAAAAGAAAGTGGTTTTAGTTTTCTGTTGACACACAACTTCAAAAATCACAGCCTTTCTCAATCTGCCCCAAATTTTCTAAAATTCAAACCAAATGGCATTCTTTGCATCGACGAAGTTATTTTAGTCCTTTTCAAAAATAATTCTTTTAAACTTTTTCAGAGACACATTTCTTCTGATGACTTCACTCGTTTTCATAAATCACATCTCTTTTCGGTCTGCCTCAAATTTTTTCAAAAGAAATTGCAATTTTTGCCATTTTTTTTACAAAATCAAACCTGATTTAAATTTATTCCGTGGCATATATAAATTGGCATAAATTTCAATGGCATTAAAGGTCAATATTGGGGTTCTGGTATCGTTGATTGCTTGGATATAGCCGGGCCAATTATCTTGCTCCTTATAGAACTGCAGTTTCTTCAGCTTTTCCGGATCTGAAAGTTTGAATATCTATAATTTACAAGCTTTACTAGCATTTTGAAGTCAAGTGACTTCTTGTTTGACTTCATGATTAGGTGTAATAGTCTGTGGAAGTCTTCTAATTACTCATCCATTAAATTCAGTAATTGTAATTTCTTTTGTGATTTTTTTGCGTTTTATTCCAAGATTTCTTTTACATTAATTACTATAGACACTATCGAAATCCTCTTAAAAATACTTGGAATACGTTTTAAGCGCAATTTGGCCACTTTCAGTAGGCATGTATAAAATTATTTTGGTCTAATTCTTGAAGCATAATGTGTATAAATCAATAATCAGTAGTAGTTATACGGACCTATTCTAATGAAAGGCAGGGCACGAAATCAACAAAAGCGAAAGAGAAACTAACAGTAGTTCGTTAGTATGACAGAGAAGGAAGTTTTGCAACGTTGCCGGCCCGACCCATTCCAAATATTCCCGTCGGAGGCTATGCAGCGACCCATACAGCGAATGATCCGGTAGAGTGTGGTGATGACTGTGATGTTTCGCGAACTAGCAACGTCGCAAAAGTTCTTTCTCTGTTTAGCCAACGAGAAATATATAGCCTTTCTTTCGCTCTTATGTTTATACCATACTGCGACTCTGTAGAAACGGTGGGTATATAGGTTTCTGTAGAAGTCCCGTATGCGTTTTGGATGTGTCACTTGAAAGGTATCTGATCAACAATTTAGGACATTATTACACAAAGTGTAAATGAAGTTTGTTTTAACAATTTAATGATTAAGTTGTTTCGTGATTTATATAAACAATTAAGTATTCATTACTGTGATATCATTTAGAAAATGGTTATCACGGGATTCTATTAAACCGTAAAAACACCGATATATGGACATCATTAAGGCACTTTTAATAAATCGTCTACTCCCAGACAACCTTAACACCCAAACAGTAAACCGTTTAGGTTAGGAAATTTTCAACACCCTCCTCCTTCGATTCGCACGTCATATCCCCTCTTTTCCCATTGAAAATCTCCTCTATGGGTTAATCGACCTTGTTCCGGAAATCCATTAAAAAGCCGAAGAAAAAATTTTTTTGGCCCGCTCGTAAACCGCGCTCTTAATTTTTCTCAAGGCGCCGGTTCCTTTTTCCCAATCATAAATGTCCAATTCTGGTCGAGCTTTACTGCAACATTAACCGGAATATTAAAGAGGCGAGCTCGACTTATATTACCTCCCTGGGATATTACGTACGTACCATTCGACCTAAAACTTATGTAAATTTTCCATTTTAAAATAGTACGAGACCTTAAATCGTCGGAGGAAAAGCTAACGGTGACCGGCCGGATAAAGAGGCGATCATTTTAGGTAATTTATTTCGTCGAGAAATTGTATTTGAGAGATATCGGAATCGTGGCCCCTTTTTCTCGTAGAAAAAGGTAGTGGAAATTTCCTAATTGGAGAAAAGCGATTAAAAACGCGTAATATTTCATACGGAAATAATTGGGAACATATGGTTGCGCGGCTTTTAGCCCAATTCGCGGGTTCCTTTCTAAAATTAGTTGTTTAGATAAATTTAACAAAAAATTGACGTGTTTATTACTAATTTACAATATTAAATCCAACGGTTTATGCTTTTATAGTAATTTTTTGAAACCGTTCCCAAAAAAAAATTAATTTTAACTTACAACGTAGACTTCCAAATAAATTATGGATCGTTTAAAATCCCAAGAGGCCAATTAACCTTTTTAACACAATTTTTGCGTTTTAACAATATTGATCAATACCATTTGTATTTCCTGAATTCTACGAAAAAAAATCCCTCGGCTCGTTAGTGACATAACTTTAATTATTCTATATTTATATCCAATTACTGTCAATATATGTATGTAGCGCTGCATTTCGCTACTTTATGCAGGTGTGCGCTGTGAAAAAAATTACAAAGTAGTATATTGAGAGATTGTTTGTTCACGTAATTATCCCAGGCAGTAAATTAATCTCAATGATATCGTTAATTGAACAAACTAAGTAATTCCACGTGTAACCAATATTTAACTTAATTGTCGTTAAAAATATGTGCCGACGATGTTTCATTGCTAACGGGCTTCCCATCACATTACCCAAATAAATAATGTAGTCAAATCATTAGACAATTTATTAACAAATAGTCTACTACGCTTTTCGGATTTCCGACGATTTTACCTGCGATCAAGCGTCGATAACTTAATATTTAAATTCATGATACGGGACTCAAATCTTATCGATCATAAGTCGAAAAAGGAAACAATAAGTGAGTACATTGAAGTGCACAGGTGCGAGCTTTTATGACATTCCACCACAAACAGCGGAAGCGGAGTCACAATGGTCGTGGTACGTGTAAGAATATGATATACAGTGTGTCCCAAAACGACAGGGCGTTGTTGCTTTCTCATATGGAGTACCCATATAGTAAGAGAAAGTATTGTAGTCGTACTGATTTTAGATTTTGAGACATTTTTGGACGTTTTGAGGTCTCCTGAGTTCAAAAAAACATGTTTTTGGAAAATGTCTGTGTGCGTGTATGACCGATTCTACAGAGTCGCAGGATGGAATAAACGTGAGAGCGAGAGAAAGGCCATACATTTCTCGTTGGCTGAACAGAGGAACAACTTTTGCGAAGTTGCTAGCTCACGAAATATCTCAGTCATCCGCCTCGCAGGAGACGACCCGAGACCGAAAAGCGTAAAGCGGTACGCGTTAGATGCTTGGACTTGGACTGCGGCCGGCAACGTTGCAAAACATCGTTCTCTGTCTCACTAACGAACTACTATAAGTTTCTCGTTTGCTCTTGTTGGATTGCCATCATGCGTTTCGATAGAAAACATCCGTATGTACGTCTGTTTATGTATGGTGTATGTGGTCAACGTTTTCTCAGAAACTATAAATAGTGGAAAGTTGAAATTTTGTATGTAGGTCGAGACCCCTGAAAAATCGACTTCACATAATTTTCATAAAAATCAGTTTGGGGCAGAAGGCATTTTACTCATAATGTTTCGGTTTTTTAAGTTGTTTTGATTACCTCAAAAACTGGTTCAACATTTTTTTAAACTTCGTATATTTACTTTACTACTTAATCCTTATTGACTGCGGTTATCTTTATCTTGAATGCCCTTCTAGGAAGGGCCCTTTAGGTTTTTGATTTTTCAGTTTTTCTCAATTTTCTTTAAAACAGCAATACGAATTCCTATCAAATTTTATACTTGAACTGACCTAAACAATGTCTACAACTTCTATTTGAAACATTTTTCTGTAATACCTCCCTAAAGGCCACTATTAAACATTTCCACTTTCTCAAAAAAAAATTCAAAAAGGCTTTTAATGTTTTCTTTCAACTTTATATTTGAATTACCATATTAAGGTATAAAATTTTTATTCGAAATATTTTCTTCTAAAATTATTATTAAAAAATTATTAAATTCTAAAGAATTTTTATTGTGTTGTAAAATTTTCTTTAAAACGGAATTGTTGATTTATACCAAATCTTAACTTTATTTAGCTGTTTAATGCCTAGGTAAACCATTTATGTGAAACATTTTTATCTAAAATTGACCTAACTTCAACCTAACCTAACCTAAATTCAATCTAACCGATACATCTCCATCAAGTAAAGTTGTTTTACTTATTCCAATTCGACAATTGGAGTTTTTTTCCACGTATTTAGTTGGCAATAATGTAAGGTCATTATTTAATATATTGTAATAATAAGTAGCGGTATATACATGGCATTTTCGTCCAATTTCTTTGCATATTTTAGGTAAACCAATATTATTATTTCTTTTTTCTTATTATTTCAATTTTTCTGTAGCTCTAATTTAATAAAAGTCACTGTTAGGAATATTCAACGATTAGAAAACCTTCGAGAATAATTCATAAGCAAAAAATATCTGTTGTATAAGTGTTATTAGCAGCAAAAATCTAATATTACGAATTAAGGAATTTTCGAGAACAATAGGTGTGCAAAAAGGCTCGTTAAAATAAAATTATCATTACGATAAGCATTATTAGGTGTCGTGTTGATTAATTCTGTAATTTCCTGCAGGATCAGTTATTGTTAGGAATCCGTCGCGAGCGGACGCGAAAAATTATTCGAATAATTCGAAAATCGAGTGCTTTGTGATTGTGATTGTGAAAGTGAATTTTGTGACTTCTTTTAACACAAGTAACCAAATAATTGCGCTTTTCTATTGTATTGTTTATAAGATTGTGTGGTTAATCTGAGTTTGTGGTGCCTGTTACATTTAGAGATTGTTAAATTCTTTTCAATTTCACATGGTAAAGTAAAATTTACCTAGAACAATTGGAAATGATGAGACATATTTTTTTTTACAAAATTAGGGAAGCAATGAATTCCCAAAGATTCTAAAATATTGTAAATTTGATTTTGGTTATAATTGTTCTATAAGGCCATATTTGCTTTTCTAGAGGTTTTCGAAAAATTACATCGTTATTTTCGAACCATTTAAAAATTTTAAATTTTGATATTCTCTGGTAGTTTAGTTTTGCAATCCATTTTTTTAAGAGTATATAATCGAGTCGATTTTTTTAGAATAAAGTTATTAAAATTTCTTGTAATTGTAATAAAATAGAATATAAAATAAAATTAAAAGAATAAATAAAATTTAATTACGATTTTGACTAATTATTCTCTGAAGGACATTTTCGAATATTTTTTGAAATTCGCTATTAGACTTTTATTAAACTTTGAATATTGACTTTACTATCTAATACGTATAATAACCTTTAATACCAATTTTGGCTAAATCTTTTCTGAGGGACACTTTGGACTTGTTTCTTTTTTGGTTTTTTCAATTTTTTTTTCTAAGTTACCTCCATTTTTGTAATTTTTGATTTTTTTCTACTGCTTGAACAATTTTTACAAAATTGTTGCTGAAACTAATGATCGAAGCGACGACCATTTTCAAAGTATAACTTTTAAGTATTCACACTTTGGCTCGTTATTTTAATATCCAATATGTTTACTACAGTTCAGTAATCTTTTTAACTAAATTGTCTCCGAAGGGTCCTTAACACATCGCCTTTCGATTCTTTGAAAATCTCTCAAAATTTTGTCGAAATCCGCTCAAAGAAATTATTTTTTTTTCTTTTCAAAGAAAGTTTGAAATTGTTTTTAGTGCAGAATATTTTATAATAAAACATGAGAAAATAGTCCGATGGACACATCAATTGTTTATTCCTGAAGCGTTGCTTAAATTTTTTTAAGAAATAGCAATGATGCCTTTTGGTTAAGTTTGCATACAATTTTAAGAACAGTTCTTACATAAGGGTACATAGCTTCTTTATCAAATGTTTCCTGTCTGATTTCACCCTTCCACTTTCAGTTATTACAGTTAAAATCGCTTAGGTACTACATCTAATATCATTAACATATTACTACTAATCAAATTTACCATATTTAATAAATTTAATATTACCATCATACAGGGTGTTAAAACACAAGTGTCACAAACTATAAGGAGAATCTGGCCTAAAATATGTAGGAAAGTCATAGTGAACGTGTGTTCGAGAACGCTTGGTTTGCAAGATACAAGACGTTAAGCTTTTTAAAAAAATCTTATTTTTTAACTTTTAATTTTTTTAAATTTATTTTTTAATAATATTTTTTAAAATATTATTTTATTAACTAGTTACGCAATTAATTTTAATAGCAAAGCGAAATTTAGACCCGATATTGAATTCCAAGCTCCGATTACAATTATGGCATCAAAAATGGGCCTGTTTTAAGGTAAATTTGATATTTAGGGGGGTTTTGAGATAAAAAGCTTCCTAACTTGTTTTGACTAAAAATTAGGGAAAAGTGAAAATTTTGACAGAACTTCTTTCGTTTTTTTCAAATTTGAGCCAAGTTAAATAACGGACTGGTAATTACAGTCTTGATGTAGTAACGCTTTGATAACATTATTTCTTTTTACAAGTCACGGCATTGCATAAGCATAACTACTTTGTTTTTAATATTTATTATTTGATCCCACTTTAATGTTTCTCCTTAAATGTCATTTAATATAAATACATTTTGGTGAAGTTAAAATCCATTTCTTGAAGCAAAGTTTGATTAAGTACATACAATAATTAGGAGATTCCAATGAGCGGTCAAGAGAGAAACCTCACCGTCTGCCGATTTCATACGTTTATTCTCCATAAAAGAACATACTCATTTGTTTGCATTGTAAATAGGTATCTGTTTCGCGAAAAACAATCCAATACCCGAATATCGTAAACGAGACGCAGATAAACAAGAAACCTCCTAATATTAATTATACAGCGGCGGGCATCGTAAATAACGGTCTAACTACATAATGTTCGAGTATATCTAATTAATTACGAACAAGGTATTATATCTAACGTTAATAACTTACTCGACTACGATGCAATAAATACCGAAAAACAAAACCGTAAATAACACGGACTCCTTGTAGATTTTTTTTATATATATCCGACCTGCTCAAAGGACTGACGGATGAAAAGGCTGCCGTGTATTAATAACAATAATGCGGCGTGATTAATGTTTTCTTAAAGATCCATTCCTGGACTAATCCATTTCGGGGAGCGATCAAATTTACATTTTTTCACGTCTTTATAAATTTTCAAAACGGCGCACAAATTTATCGAATAATTTATGGTTGCGCAGCCCGTCATCAATCACTCGCATTAACTAGGTATGTAGACTTATTGATCTATTACATTCGGCGAAGAGAAATTCTGGAAAACTTTAGGAGCTAATATTTCATTTTGAAAAATTGGGTCTGAATTACATTCCAAATTTCACCAAGTAGTCACTGTCAAAATTTACTTAATTATTTATGGTGGCACAGCTGAACATCTGACACTGACGAGGTAGTTAAATATATTTTTTGAGGAAATTTAACAACTTACTATTTCGGAATTTCTAAATTGAGCTCTTTTGCAAAATAAATTTTATTTTGAAAAATTGAGTTCAAAGTTGTGCCAAAAAATTATCAAGAGATTCGTCGCTATTTCAATACCTTCTAATCAAATAATTGAACTTTTACCACCTTAATTAGATATACAATGGTAATTAAAAGAATAGAAAGTGAGTACTAAATGTTTGGGAATAACTACTTAATTAGTAGAATTATGTTGAAATTATATAAAGTCTAAACAATGGCGCACCTTTCTTTGAACCGAAGTGCTCAAGTTGTTTCGAAACGATTTCTGCTCTGAAATGTACAAATCTCTGAAGAAATGGAAGGAAATTGGAATTATTTCCAATGTTTCCTCAAACATGAGCACTAAATGTTAACATATTGGCGATGAAACATAAAATAACATTAACTTCGTACCAAAAGACATATTAGTAGGTACCTTAAAATCCTACCTAGAGTAAGATTGATACCGCCAATATAGCCTGTTATTAAAATTGTAACCTCTTTTCCGCTTTCCGTCCTGTCACTTCTACCATTACCAGAATGAAATTCCGAAGGATTAATCGTATCCCAACGGTTAACTTCCGTTACAATATTCAAACATCCAAACCGTCGATGTCGCGAATAAATTAACCGGCCAGGCTAATTTTCTTCTTACCAGAATCTCGACAAGCGATCTGTCAAATTTACATTCTAAAGTCATAACATGACAAACCGAAACCACCGGCGGCAGCAGCAAGCAGCAAGTTTCCTCTACGTTCACTTTCTACACATACGCACAGAACGGACAGACACACACAAACAAACACACACACTCCATTGATTAAAGTAACTTAATTAAGAAAGACTGGCAGCAAACTCGGAGGTGCTTTTCATTTTCATTTTTATGCGGCAAGTTGGCGATCGGCGTCTTAATTCGGAGAGCGATTAGCAGCCGTGAAAGTTATGCGAGATAGAATCGGATAATCGCCGGCCGAGACGGCGATATTCAAAACGGACATGTGATAAGGGACGATTACGTAATAAAAGCTAATAAACGAGCATTTTGAGTTGTTAAGGCCGAAACGTCTGAAATGGGCGACAAATTGATATCTTAGTCTTAGGCCGTCTTGAATTACTTATCTCGCCATTCTGTGTTTGTCAGTATCCAGCAGCAAAATTCATCCATCATTTCCGTATTGATCATATTGATTTTTCCATATTGATCCAAGTTAATATCTAGCCAAATTGAAAATACCTACCTAGTGAAACAGATATATGTTCCTCTATATAGATATATGTGGCATATGAGTGTTGGTTAATATCCAGAAAAATTCATCCATCATTTCCGTATTGGTGTTTCAGCATTGATCATTTTGATATTTCCATATTGATCGAAGTTAATATCGGAGTTACTTCCCAACCTCTCAAGTATGAGAAAACTCACGCCTTTAGGGCTTGATCCATGGCCTAAATAACTTTATTTAGTTAATCTTGTTCGATGTGTGTTAATATCTAAGTTTTATTTATTTTAACTGTGTATGTCAACGTATTTGTTTTGTATGTGTGACGCCGCACACTTCGAACAACAGGAGCCCTAAAACAAAACAATTTGTTTGCGAGCCTGAAGATGGCTTCTATGAAGCCGAAACCGGTCGCTCATCTTCAATAAAACAGTTGGTTAAGACTTGGTGTTTTCCTTTGGTTAAATTACCATGGCCAACTTTGAGAAGCTGGACAACCTTCGGTCGTTCTGGGATTATGTTTCTGTGTCTAGTAATGTGTTTCTATCACGAAAAAGGATTGTTAGACGCATTCCAGGAATCTCCAAGAGAAGTCTCCTGCAGGGAAATATGTGCTATTAAGGAAGTCCTGATTTTACCTAGTTTATTTATGTCAGAAATGTGGTTGAATACAAATATTTGAATACAAAACAATCTTACTATAAATGTAGAATTTCACTTTATTTTAACTTTATTATGTGCTCGAAAAATTATCGAGAGATATCAATTATGGCAGTACTTCCATGAGATTACGTCCCTTTTTTTTAACAAAGAGGAATCCTTTATGGACACGAGATGAGGTAGAAGAAATCACAAAAACAGAAAAAGAATGGTAAATCTTCGACATAAGACCACTTGTGAAAATTTAGATAATTTCAAATTAATTTCCATAATTGTGAAAAAAAAATTTTTAGTTGAAAATTGTGTTTATACTCATTAAATCAGTTTTTCAAATAGTGAATTAGATGTCATTTTGTGTATTTTGGAATTAACATATTTCGATTTGTTTCGGGCAGCCCAATTTTTTAGGCTTTGCTGCCTGCCTAAGTGGGTAAATATGTAAGCAGAATACTAATATCTCCTCATTGTTTTACATTCTTAAATATTTTGTTATGTAAGAGATACGTTCGAGGACAATTTCAGAGGCAACTTCATGTTTTTACCTTTATTGCCATTCACCTTAAAGTTAGTAACTCCCCAAACAGTAGCAACATTGGAAAGGTATGGATATTGTTGAATATATCTTTAAAAATACTTGATTGTTTCTAAAATTCCTTAAACTACTATAAATATTCAACAAGCTGCTTGTAGCCCAATCCAATTCTCTTATTTATTATTTTATTAACACTATTATTATTACTATTACTAGTATTAGTATTATTATTTTTACGATTTACTATAGCTCTTAGTTGAAAGTGGAAGGTAAGAACTCAATATGGAATTTAGGTAATAGAAGAAAAAACACTATTTCATTATTGTATAAAAATACTTCAAAATATCATTTTTGAACGTTTTTAAGTTCAATTTTCCATATTTGTTGTTCAATTCAAAAGTTTAGGCGGTATTGATGCTGTTTAATTTACCCTTAAAATTTTTTGTGGTTTTTCACTTATGTAAAATGTGTTAAACTTTAAGAGATACTTAAAGAGTTGTCTAGAGCCTGTTAAATTTGCCACATTCTGCTTCAAAATTTTAAGGTAATTTCGTAAGAAGTGTGGATGTTGGAACGGTACCTATTCATACTGTTAGAGTCACCATCAAAAACACTTCCAAATAATCTACACTCTTCTAAACTTTTGAAGATATTCAAATAGTTATTTAGAGCTTCTTGCTTCTGCTATTATTCGAAGATTGTGTGCATATGGAAGGGAATGAACAATGTTGGATTGATCTAGAAAAATACTCCAAACAATTATTGTTGAATATTTTTGAAATCTCTTAAACCCTTAGACATACTCGAAGAGTATTGAAACTGTTTGATATATCTTTAAAAATATTGCAGAAAATTATAAATTTCTCACAACTTTAGAAGATACTTAAAGAGTTGTTTAGAGTTTTCATTTTTCAAAATTTTTTGCATATCATCACTTATTCAATGTTGCTCTGCTGTTATTCAAAATTCTAAGATAATAACTCCGTAATGAGTATGGGTATTGGAAAGCACTGGATATTGCTGGATTTATTTTCAGAAATACTCCAAAAGAGCATCCTTCGATGTTATTGAACTCTTGTAAATTTTTGGAAGTATTCAATTGTCTAGATATCCAACGGAGGGGGGGTGGGGGTGTGTAATCGTATCACGTGATATTCAAAAATTGCCGGTATTTTTTCCAATACTACCTACCAACCTTAAAAGAGAAATTTTGTTTATAATCCCTACTGAATTCTCAAATGGACTTCGTTTAAATATTATTGCCTTTAAACTAAAGACTATTTACGTTGTAAAATAGAAATACCTATAAGTTCCAAACATTGAAAAGTTTATACCTTCTTTATTTCGTTTATTATTTATAAATCCCAACCAATTTTAAATTTAATACTATAATTAATTTTTCTCCTCTGTAATATAGAATAAATTATATAAATTTCTTTTATCAAACAGAACAAAATTGGTATAATTTATTTTAAATTGGGGGAGGGGGTATCAAAAATTATCACGTGATTCTTATGGGGGTATTACGGCATATCACGGTTTATCACGGTGGGGGGGAGGGGGTTCAAAAAAGGTAAATTTAGCGTCACGTGATTTATGGACGGCCCCAAAGGTAAGAATTCATCAGGGATATGGTATTGGAACGGCACTGACAGTGTTGGATTTATTTATGAAAATACTTCAAAAGAGCATTTTGGAACATTTTTAAAATCTCTCACGCTTTTGGAGAAACTCACAGTTGTTTAGAGCCTGTCGAACTTTCCACATACTGTTTCTATTCAAAATTCTAAGGTAATATATCTCCGTAAGGAGTGTGAAGCGTATTGATGCTCTTTGATTTGTCTTTTAAATATTTCAAAAGACAATGCTTAAATGTTTTTAAAATCTTCTAAACACCTGAAGATATTTATATAGTTATTTAGAGACAAATTCCATTTTATATTTTCAATATTATTCGAAGTTTGAGCGTAACAATTCCAGTTGGTATATGTTAACATATAAGGATATTGACACTATTAGATGTATCTATTAAACTATTTCAAAGGATCATTTTTGAATGGTTTTGAAATCTCTTCCGATTTTAGTGAGTCTCAAAATACCTTTTTTTCTATCCCCTTCATAGTTCAAATGTAATAATTCCGTAATGAGCGTAAATATTGAAACGATACGATTGATGCTGTTTGATGTATTCTTAATAATACTACAAGGCATTTTTTGAATATGTTAAAACTCTCTTAAACTTTTGGAAATATTCGAATTATGGCTTAGATCCAAATACAATTTTCCATATTTTGCTGCCATTCAAAATCTTCAAGTATCTAATACCTGCGTAAGGAATATGCATACCGTCAAATTTATCTCCAAGAATACTTCACAATACCATCTTCAATGGTTCCAAATCCAATTTTATATTATTGCTAATATTTGAAGCTTTAAAGTCGAGAACTCCATCAATTTTGTAAACAATTCCCCTATACTTAAAAATTGCTCGTTAAAAGTACCTCAGTTTCAAACTAACATCCTTAAATGTTTTTGAAATCTCCTCAACTTTTAGTCTTTGCATGTATTCAAATAATATTCAATTCTATATTGTGGCTCTTGTTCGAAGTTTGAAAGTAAGAACATCTTAAGAGTTGGGCATTGAACTTGATATTGACATTGATAGATGTCGACAATGATTGAGGAGCCCTGGAGTTTTTTTAACATTATTAATACTTATAATCAAATGATATTTATATTATGAAAATATTAATAATTTTAATATTTTGTGAGTCATTTAATGCTATATTGTTGCGTCAAGTAGAGTGCCTAGTGTTTTTAGAACTTTCCAGTGTATATACTCTAATTTTTTTTGTATCAGTACTGAATATATCTTTTATTTCAATTTAGGGCGTATGAAATCACAATTTGTTATCACATTTGCCTGTATGGATTTGAAGTTAGCTGCGGAAGAAATTTACCAGTAATCGACTCTAAACGTCACATACCTTTTCATTACATGTACCGCAACATTCGTGAAACTTTGATATTTACTAACAAAACTATGCTTTAGAGAAAGATTAATTAACAATTTATCGAATACCATGCCTTTTCCCATCGTCTTCGTACGCCGTTTCGCGCTTATAACATTTGGTCAACACCGCCGCTTGATATATTGATCAGGAAGGATCCTCGACATCATTATATGGCAATAAATTTCTGAAGAAACGAAGAAACTAGTTAGAAAATTGCATTAGTCGTTTCGTTTTGATAAAAAAAATGTCACCTTCTCCATAAAGAACGGCGCAAAGGTCAAACACGTGTTATTCGGAGATTTAGACGCAGGGCCGGCCAGAGGATATTCAGCGTTCAACGCCGATCGAAACTAACAATATCGACATTTATTTCGCCTTGAACTTATCGGTTTAACCGCTTCGATTAATTTTTGATAACGACAAAAATAATTGAACTTATCCGTAGGTAATCCCACGACTAATTCCAGATTATCAAGAAATTTTCTCACATCTAAATGCCAAATTTAATCCGTGGTATTACTATAGTTAATCCAGACATCGACTGTGATAAAATTTCAATACGCCAAACTTACATATCAACTTTTTAATTAAATAAATCTGCGGCGCGCATTCTCTTTATTAATCGTACAAGAACGCGGTGTAGAAATTTCTCGGTTACCCAAGAGGAAACTCGTACAAAGGCCGAACGGAAATTATTTCATAAGAAACTGTAAGAATGACTGATTGATTGATTACCGTTTCCGGAATATTCGCCCATTGGTAAATGGTTATAATAAACGCCTGTATTTCGAAATAACAAAAGAAACTAATAAAAGTGACTTGGACATGTAAACCGATTTGTTTGATTGCTTGTTACGTTGGCAAAACATATTTGCATGTAGCTGTGGGTATTGTACAGGGTGTTTCTTTAATGCGACAAGAAATTGCAAGGGGTCAAAATTTGATTAATGTCCAAGAACCTTTCGAAATTATACCCATTTAAATAATTTAGTCGTTCAAATTAAGATTTTATTGTATATTTTCAAGGTAGGGAAATGTGGAAAATATAGTTTGAGGTAGGTGTTCAACGGTTTTCTTAAACCTATCTTTCTAAACAAATTCAAAAAATTTCTGCTTTACGGATAATTATACTCTTATTAATATAATTAAATGATGATTTAAATGACATTCTATTGCAACGCCTAATGTCCTAAAAATTTCCAAATTTCACTTTTATTATTCGTTGTTCAAAGAAAATTGCTCAAATTTAGTTATGGTTAGTATAGTAAAGGAGATCAGTTTTGGTTAAATGTTTATTAAACATTTGAGATATCGTGCTTTGGCAATAACCTTAAAATATATTGTAAATGCTTACTAATACGTTTTTATATCAGGCACTCATATATGAGAAGTATTGTAATCGGGTCGATCTTTCAAATTTGAGTTATCAGCTTTTCTAGACATTCTAAGGCCTTCAGAGTTCAAAAACATGTTTTTGAGAAAATGTCTTTTTTACTCTTGCCATTTTTCGGTCTTTTTTCAAGCTCCTAATATGTAGTATTCCACTGTCTAATAAATATAACAAAGTTTAGTAACACTTTGTCTAAATCTTTTATAAAAGGCACTTTCGTCTTGTCACTTGTTGGTCTTTGAAAATTTTCTTAAAATTCTCTATAGTATTTTTTTTATATACTTGGAGTATATTTACTCAGCTCTCCAATAGATATAATAAGGTTTACTAACATTTTTGGCTAAATCGTTTCTGAAGGGCATTTTATTCTTGTTTTCAGGTTTTTCGAAATTTTCTCAATGTTAACCTGAATATATTTTTCTAATCTTTCAAAATTATTGTGCGTTTGAATATGTACAATAAGGCTAACGACATTTTCTGCTAATTCTTCTATAAAAGGCGCTTTAATTAGTCATTTTTCGGTTTTCGAAAATTTTCTGAAGATCTGCTTTCTAGATTTTAATAATTTATTCTACTATCGAATGTGAATTAAAAAGGAGTGTATCATTTTTCGTTAAATCTTCTATATAAGACACTTTATACTTAACATTTTTCGGGTTTTGGAAATTTTGGCCAAAAATTCACCCCAATATGTTACTAAACTTTGAATATTTATCTTGCTATCGTATATTTATAGTAAAATATGACAAAATAGTCAGAAGGATACATCGACAATTTTTTTTACTAAAATATTGTAACGTTTTTACTATTTACTAAAACTAAAACACTACACAGAGAGATGTTTATTTATTTAACGCGCGCGGTCTCTCGCCCGAATGTTTACACAACGATTCTTCAACTGTCCCGCCTTGGGTCTGACATTCCTTATATACCAGGTAGAAACCTTCTAGACGTTTGCCGGAATATTCCCGAAGTTTCTGGAGATCATTCTAGAATTCGCGGAACTTGTTATCGCATCGATCCTTCTCGCCTTTTCGACCGTCGGCTTCGTCCCGTCCTTCCCGGAATCGCAATTCGGCGAACTTGTGTAGCTCCCGGCGTGTTTATCGCGGCGAGCCGTTTCGTTACAATATGTTATAATTGACTTAAAAAATGCAAAATACAAAGAGTTTTAGTGATAGCAAGCTTGTTACCGTGTTACCCCATAAAAGCCCCTGTTAAAATTTTCAACAATTTTGACTTTTATATTCTCATCCCCAGTACGGTGAAAGTTACTAAAATTTGGGCATGACTCTTACAGTAAAGATACTGCGTTGTAGTTACACGTTTCTAAAGATAACGAGATTCCTTGAAACAAGCCTCAATGTTAATGCTTTCAGAAGTCCACTGCCAGTGCTTTGTATTTTGTTGGGAATACTGCGTAAAAATAGTTTCAGTGCTTCACAGTTCGTTTGGTTTAGAGTTATCTTGATAGTTGTAGGCAGTGTGCTAAGGTTGGTAGTAATGCCACAATCTTCAATCAAAGTGTGGAACTTGTACTTGACATTTGTTATTGGTAAACTAAAGTTTGATCATATCTCTCATAAGTTGCTTTCCTGTGGTTGGTAAAATAGGTATGCATTACCGACGAGAGCTCCAGAGCCAGTAGCTTGTTTTAAGGAAACCATATGATATGAAACTCTACCTTATCTTTATCAAAAAATTATTTTTAGCTGTGAAGTCAATCACTTGACATTTTGAGTCTCCTGGTTTAACATCTGTGGTCATCTGTGAAAACCAATATAATACACTCTTTAGCATTAATCTGAATAATTGACCTACATAAGAATGGAATCGTATAGTACTAGTTGAATACCACACGAAAGTAATTTTCTTGATAAAAACTTATGATATTTATCAAACATTTTTATTTATTCATTTTGAGTATTTTTATCTTATTAATTTTTGCGCCGGCAGAACGTGCACCCAATAGTATATTAGTTTATTAACCTTTTAATTACGTTAAGGTTTGGATTGTAATGCAAGTTGTATGAACTTGAACGTCGCCATATGACTGTGTTCCAATTGGAATTTTATTTCCATTTATTATAATTTAAGTTTTATCTTGCAATTTTTTCATTATTACTGAATGAATTTAACGAAATATATTAGTAGACTATTAATAGGTGCAACTTCTATGCTTCGTCAACTAGTGTTCAGCAATTCAGTCATCTACAGACTTGAGTTGATACAAGACTTTTAAAATTAAAAATTGGGTATAACGAAAATTAGAAATACCGTTTTATTTATGAGACTTGTTTTTAATTCGAGCTTTTTTCGATCAATATTATTTTCTTACTGCCACCATTAATTTCATTCAGATATGGTTTAATGAAAACATTAAAAAACAATAAACAAATCAATACAACTATCACATACTTTTTATTTTGTCTCTAACATTAGTGAGACATTGTAATATTAATCGTGACTTGATAATATGAACGCTTTATTCAAAGTACATATCAATAAAATGTATACCTACGTAAAATTTCTGAACCAATTGTGCTAGTGGCATTTGGAAAGAAATATCTTGAAGATTATGTACTTTTCAACATAATTTGGGTATTTTCTAAAATGTAATGGTGATTTTCATTGAAAAAATTATTTCTGTAATTCTATTGTACCAATTTACTTCAATCCAAGCCCCAAACATAAACTTCTGAATATTGTTCTCATCCCATAATATGTCAACATTGTTATCGCATTGATTTTTCAATAATTGTACTTTGATCCAAACAAGACTTCTCCTAATTTTTTGCTTTTGTAAAACACATGTGGAAGCGTCAACCTCACTATTAGTGTCTGTAGAAGATAGTAGTAATTGATAGCAGCTTTTGTATCCAGTGTAAACTACAGCGAAATTTCACACAACGAGGCGTAACGTTATTACCATTTTAAAACCTGCTTATTGAAAATAAATTTTTAATGCAATTTTGAGGTAATTTCCATGCAAAAGAATTTGTTAATTTTAATTGTCACATCTTCGAATAATAATTTTAATAGATTTATCATGTCCTCCAAATCCTCCAATTAATGCATGGGGATAAAGAACCATTTTGTTAGATTACTCAGATAATGATTCGGTTGTTTTAATATAATTAAATGATTATTGCATTTGCAACATTGCGACTTCCACATTCTTTGTCTTGATAAGTATGTTTTAAAGTAGTCTTCTTTGATTTCTGTATAGAATTTAAATGTTATGTCTTACATGTAATAATCAATGATTTCAAACTATAAATGAAAACGTTAAATATTACATTTTACCCTCAAAATAATCATTTCTTTTACCTTACAGGGTGGGATTTGGCATTCTAACAAATGACTTGCTTCACTCTTCTGCCTTTTATAATTTGAACAGATGTATATGACACAAACTGAACCTAGTTTAATGGGCATAATATAATAAATTAAGACACAAGATACAGCACTTTTACAATAATAACGTCTTCTGAAATCAATAGTAAAGAAGAGAGTTTTGAACTCAGGCCACCAGTGTTAGCACTTTTGCAGTATTCCTATTTTGTAACGAAGTTGCACATATAGGTAGTATCTCATTGAACACTACTCACTTGTATTTGTATTATTGGAGCACAATGACTCTTCCGTTATCATTATTTATTTCGTGAACAAATCCACGAAAATTTATATTTTTTGGGATATATTCTTTGTAAGACGGAAGCGTCTAAACGATTGGTGATGAAATACGTAACAAATGCAATAATTTCCCCATGAGAGCCCACGTTAAAATTTCACAATGCCTCTTTTAACATATTGTCTCACTATGAAAGTTGCTAAAATCTGTATAAGATTTATATTGTGACTTGTAGTTAGACTTTAATGAAATTTTGAAACTCCATTCCACGATAACCACTCTTAAAATAGAGAGTAAATTGGTGTTTACTGAGTATTGCTTGACATATATTTTATTTGTCTACTCAAAAATGGTACGTTTTATGACGAAAACCCTAAGAATAAAAAAAGTTTTCTGAGGAAATAAGCTTTCACGTGCTTTTTGGGAATGAATTTTGATTACGGTTGAAAACTTTTGAGGGTTGCAGTTTTCAACCCCTTGCGCGGGTGGCAGGCAATTAGACCAATTAGTATGTAAATGTTTTTTGACATGAAATATTATTACCCTAATTGACAGTTTTCTAGATTGAAAATAAATTGTAATATATGTCAAGGGGCATGCACTGGACAGAGGAGATTTGTTGAAATCACATTTAATCATTAATAAACAAATGTCCCTTGCATATTTTCGCAATATTATATAATCAACCTGCATATGTATAAACTTTGTAGTCTAATTAAAATTGTTTTGTCATTTCAGGTACTAATTGAGGGTCCAGCGAGCACCCGCAGGTGAGTTATTTACATTGATTTACTGTATTACGGCCCTGTATTACTTTATTATAATTATCGATTTTGTTGTTTACAAGTTTAAAGTTTGTTATTAATATTTAATTTATTTAAAAAAAATGTTACAATGGCTTACAAAAAAATGCCCGTTGTGTGTGTCCATCAAGTTGAAATGGGCATCATCATCATCATCAATTTGAGGTGTTTTTAAGTTTACTACTACGACTGTTGTTTAGCTTATTTTGTAAACAACGTTTCATGGGTATTTCATGTGACACCTTCATGAAATCGTCGTGGAAGTTTTCAACTGCTCGACTTGCCTCGTTCCTGGTGATATCGTTCCCTGTTCTTTCCTCGAGTTTCGTAGTAAAGCGCATTTGCTGGACCCGTCCCTGTCGAACGAAGCTGATTTCGGTGATCGTATTGGGTGTCCCACTGAGAGTGGCTCGTAAATATTTGTGAAATATTGTGAGATTTTGTCATAGTCGCCGGTTCGATGGTGGAACGTCGTAATTGAAAGTTCCTTAATTAATTCTGATATATGAATAGTGAGCCTGTTTCGTTAAGATAACACCTGTCACGTAACTGTTGTTAAGATTTTTCTCAAAAAAGTAGAAACGGACGGGACGTGTGATATTTTTGTTTTCCGTCGCTCGTTTTGTGTACATGGATGTGCTTTTTTGTTTGGTACGTAGGCACTCTCTGCCTATGTTAAAATGATGTACGTAACGCATCAAAAATTTGTCCACACTATGAAATGACGACGTGTCCCGAATTAATTTATTCGTATAAATGTGTGCGCGAATTTCGAATGGATTTCAGTCGACAGCGTGATGCACAAATCACAACTCAATTATCGACGGGCAAATATACGGTCGAAGGATATTTTGTTTGTTGTGTTTTTACTGGCCGCCTGAAACAATTTCGAAATTAAATTCGTTTAGATGAATTATAAACGATCACTTCGAATAAATAATACACCTATCATATCTCCCATTGTGATTACTTAATGCTGCAGGTTGATAGATCGTTATTAGGATATCACAATACTCAATAATAAACAACGTAATTGTATAGAATTTTATTGTTTAGCGCTTTTGTAACGCAAATTACCAGGATTTTACGTGTGGTAATTACATCGATAATTTACATTGCACGGTCATCACCTGTCATCTTTGCTACGTGCAGAACAAGGGATATTTATGTGTAATTAGCTCGCCTTAGTATTGTCTACTTTATTCAACTGATACAATCGCCAAAAATATATAACACCTTTCTCGAGAGTTAATTTAATTAATTTCTAGATTTCCAGTAAATACATCAAGTTCTCCAATAACAATTGATGCATAAAACAAATCAGAAACAGCAAACTGGTATCGCTATTAATAACTTAACAGTTGTTCAAGGGTGATCAAGGAATTCCTACAGTTTTAGTACAAAAAAATTTCTTCAGCTTGATCGGATAATTTCGTTTGTAGCCAATTGTGAAAATTCAAAATGTGATAATTAAAAATGTTAATTTGGCAAAGACGATTAAAATTTTGCGTTAAATATTTATATCTTTTGTCTATTACACTATCGTAAAAGAATGAATTGAACTTTTATTGTTATTGTTTATTTCGCAACAACGAAAAGATATTTTATTGTTTGAACTTATGAAACATTCTGTCGAGGCAGCCTTTCACCAGTTTCCAGTAATTTATTCAGATATACCCTTTTTGTCTTCAAGAAAAGTCTTTTGCATATACTATTTTAAATAATTATTCATCTTTGGAATAAGTCTTATAGAGCTGAAAATGGCAACAGACCATAGACACGCCATTATTAATATAGTATCGAAAGTCCCCTGTATTTCGAGTAATTGTTTTTCGCTGTTATATGTTTTGAAATTTTTAAAAAAATTATAAACGATCAAATCGGATGAAGTAAGTTTGATAACACAACTTTCAATTGATCTCAAATAACCGTGTTGATTACTCATCATCAAATTTTTCTCCAGCAGGCATATTCTTCCTTCTTTTTATTTCTCTTCTTTGTGAATTTCTATAGGAATTAATAGCATGAATCGCATAATTGTTATATGAGTGGACATTGGAACAAGACTGGTCTGGGCAACTACTACATATTGGTGAACAAAATAAGAGACATTTTGCAGTTACAATTTTTGCCTTTTTTTCAGCGACAAATCTGTAATATCAGTAATATCTGAATTAAGTCCAAATCATTACCTTAGAATTCCCATTTCAAGCCATCTAGGTCCAATTCGTTACATAGCTATAGAAGAAGGAATAACTGCAACTTTTATTGTTCCGTATATTTCTTACAAAACTTTAGTATTTGTCTATGGAATCAATTGTCTTAGAGCTTCATACGTAGCAAGAAGAGAGTTGATTCCATTTGTAATGTGACTCGACAAGAGTCAATATTTGTGAATACTTCAGTGCAATCAATTAAATCTTCACGTTTTCCAAAAAATTCCAATATATACTTTTGTTTTACCTCTGCTACTAAATGCTGATGTAGTGTCATAGCCAGTTAATTGTATGTCAAAATTAGATATGAGCTTGGCATTCAGAATATGAATGAGTTAAACTTTGGGATGAATAATTTTTGATGTGATGCAACACTAAATAATCTTATCAGTAGGACTTCTTGCAATCAGTTTTATCAACAAATCGACATCTTCACCGACAATTCTATTTGTATTGAACTGTTCTTAAGCTGTGTCAATTACGAGGAAATCAGCTTCATCATCAGCTGTTTTGTTTCTCTGTAGCTTTGATATTGTCTATGACATATCATATTGAGACCAGAATATTTATGTACATAATGAACGTATTTTTCATTAATAAGATGCAATGTTACTTCTCTATCCCACACAACAGGATATAAAGGATGTCACCATCCATGATACAGTATGTGCTAATAATTTTAACATTTACACATTGAAAGCAATCATAATTGCCTGACTTTTGGGCACTGCTCACTTCAATTATTGCATTGAGAAGTAATAATGGATAAGGAGCTAGTTCATATTCGAGGAATTTTAGTAATAGTATTACTTAAAACGTTGAAATAACAATATATTGTTGTACATAATATTAACAACAATAACCATAATATTGTTGATAATTACATAATATATGTATATATTTTCTGATATGATGTGAGAATACCTCCAGATTTTTACTTATATTGAACGTTTAACGACGTATAGAGGAAATATGGGTAATATGAGAAGTTAAGAAAAGTTATTAAGAAAAAGTTATGTTAATATCCATTTGCAATTTAAAATTACTACGATTTTAGTATAAATTTTATTAAACAATGGAAAAAGTTCGAGTTTCAAAATTTGAAAATTTTGAAATTTTGAAAATTATACAAAATTGAACTTTTATGGCATACACTGTAAAAAAATAAAACGGATGGTTTTACCTGGCCCCTTTGGGTTATTTCTATCAAGTTTCAGGCAAAACCAACCAAACAAAGACATCTAATTCTTCTATGGAATGAACTTACTTTAACAACATAAACAAAAACAGAATTACATAAAATTATGGCTTACTAATACGTCAAATGAGAGATTTCAATGCCAACACATTTTACATGTGATTGCTGTGTAGAATGACAAGTTACCCACCCTTCATTATCCTTACCAAATTCCAGGGCAAGTCCATGGACGCGACAATATTGTCACGCTTAGGGGCCTGATGTTTCGTTAAGTGAACACAGTTTACGAATTGTGGCTTAGACAATGGAGTAGAATGAACAAATTAAACCAACTAAAGATATTTATTTGGCCTAACAGTAAATGGGTTGTGATCTAACTTTGACAACCTTAACAAGGGGAGAGAGAAAGAATTCATTTTCCCATACATGAGTGAATAACACACTGATACCAATTAATGTCAAATAAACATCAAAGAAAAACAAAACACACAAGGTACCTACATTTCCTAAAGTTGGTTTGGTCCTTACACAGCTTTTCAAATTTTCCTGTTAATCATCGATAAAAGGCATTAGTCATAATTGGATTCAAGTGATTTAAAATAGAAACATGAGTTTGAGTAACAGTTCTTTTGAATAGTTGGTCTACACTTTTTGATTTTCCTGATTACAAAGAAGTCATAATTGGTATCATAAGCAATAAAATAGAGACTTTGATTGGGAATCTACAGAAGCATTTATAGGTGTGATTACGATACACTATTAGTTCTATTAAATGTATTATAGAAATCCAAATCTCAAATGTACTGCCAATCACAGGACCAGTCAGTAAACACATGATCAAATTGCATCTGTTACTAGGCCTCTCGTCTCGAGGTCATCACGAAACTAGTAACCTCTAAACTAGACTTTTATCAGCCCAGGGAGCAGGCAGGGTTCAGAGCTGACTACGGTACCAACGACCACTTACAGGTTGTAAAAGTTTTAATAGAGAAATGCGTTGAATATAACAAACCACTTATATTAATATTTGTAGATTACGAAAAAGCTTTCGACACCATAAGTCAAAACAAAATGTTGGCTGCACTTGCAGATGCACGTATAGATCACAGATACTCAAAACTAATTAACAACATCTACAAAAATGCTACGGCATGTGTAAGCTTGGGCAAGAAGAGCGGAAAGTTTAAAGTAGAAGGAGGAGTGCGTCAAGGGGATACCATCTCCCCAAAATTATTCACAACCCTTTTGGAATTCATGTTTAAAATGATTGAATGGGACAATAAGGGAATTAACATCGATGGCGAAGAACTGAACCATTTACGCTTTGCAGATGACCTTGTGATAATCGCAGATCGAATTGACGATGCAGCTGAGATGCTCCACACACTAAACTTAGCATCACAACGGGTGGGCCTAAAGATCAATCTGTCAAAAACCCAATACATGACAAATTTAGTCCCTAGTGATGGTATAATGATAGATAATACATACATCGAGCAAGTATATGCCTACAAATATCTAGGACACGAAATCTACCTTGGGCGAGATAACCAAACGAAAGAAATAGAAAGACGGATTGGGTTGACTTGGGCTGCTTTTGGAAAGGGGAGAGGAAATGTCTTCAACGCGGATTTGCCCATATGCTTAAAAAGAAAGGTGTATAATCGGTGTGTTCTTCCGGTTCTCACGTATGGAGCAGAGACATTGACCCTTACCAGAAAGATAATACATAAAATCCAGGTAGCACAACGGGCAATGGAGCGCTCTATGTTGGGAATATCTTGCAGAGATAAAATTCCAAATAGCAATATTAGACGGGCAACTGGAGTAGTAGATGCGGTCCGAAGAATATCTCAACTTTAGTGGAATTAGGCGGGACATGTAGCCCGAATGCAGGATAATAGATGGACAAAGCGCATCTTGGAATGGCGTCCTAGATCAGAGGTCTTCAGAAATAGAGGAAGACCTCCTACGAGGTGGTCAGACGACATAAAGAGAATTGCGTCAATTTGGATGCAGGTCGCTCAGGATCGAAGACAGTGGGCAGTTATGAGGGAGGTCTATGTCCAGCAGTGGACACGTGAAGAGGCTGGTTGATGATGATGATGATGATGATGATGACTAGGCCTCTTAAAGTTTCTATATGAACAAAGCTCAATGGTTTATACAACCATTAATTGTCCAGTACTTAACTTTTTGTAAAATAAAAGACTAACGCCCGGTTTCATAATGCAGTTAAAGTCCACTTTTACTTAAAGTTGACTTTGACTGTGACGTCAGAAGTAGTAGTAACGCCCGGTTTCATAATGCAGTTAAAGTCCACTTTAACTTAACGTCACAGTCAAAGTCAACTTTAAGTTAAAGTGGACTTTAACTGCATTATGAAACCGAGCGTAATACTGGCTGTTGTACCACGCTTTGAGTAAAACTAACTCCAAAAAACGCCGCTATGCGAAACAATATTTAATTACGCCATTGCGCCGAAACCTATGATGATACTATACTTAATAACTATAACGTTAGAGAGAGAATCGAATCCAAGCAATTTTGCAACTTCATATTGAAATTTAGTTTCTAAACTCCACATGGAGAATCCGAGGGATCGTCGCTTTTACTGTCTTTTATTTTATTTTCGCACCGAAGATTGAAAGTCCGCAGTAGAAGGTTCATACTCGTCGGTCGTTATATCCGTTGTGTAAATCGAAAGAGAAGACGACGGCGACGGCGACGATCGAATGTCTTCTTCATGACATCATGTTTTGCGTAAAACAGTAGCCCATCAAGCACACATTCGCCTTCATTAGTATGGAGAACTTACGGCGTCGATTACCACGTACACCGATCCAAGGTTAACCTACCTCGGAACCAAACACCCCGTCAGCATGCACAATCAGATAATTGACGATCTATTTTTATTTGCCGTCGACCGAAAATACTTCGCCAATGGGAACCCCAAAGAGAAAACATGTGTCGTTAAAACAAACGCGTCGTTTTGGAAGGGTTTACTTATTTTTCTAAACGGAAGTGACGGGACTATTTTCCATGAAAAATTACTTTTCGATTGTACTTTTCAAAAAACTATAGCAAATATTTATATTATCGAAACAAAGAGTGATTTGGGATGTTTGACAAAGTGCAATCTCAATAATGGCATCATTGATCATTTTGGCGGCCACACATACTTTTAAGGACACTTGGACACTTAAGTTAAGCAGACGCTGTGATACGACCGGTTATATAAATTATTTAAATTTACTATATTCAGGTACTGTGACCATTGTTCAGTATCGAACAGCAATATTCCAGTGATCACTGGAATACACTCCCTTGGGAGTAGCTTTCAGCATTGCGGGACAACGCTGTTCGTGTCAGGTCGCCTGCCCCTGCTTCACAGCGCCATAAGCATGTTAACAATAATTACAGGAATCCTCGTAACCAACCAGACTTAATAATGTATCGATCACCACATGTACAAGAACTTTTGAACACTATTTTCCATAAAAAAAAATCAGTTTACGTAATTCACACATGCCTTTAAGTTTATACAATTCAATCTAATGCGTTTCTTATAATTAAACTCTCCTAAAACCTCTCCTCCTCATTGTCCGCCGCTGTGAATAACTTCACTCCGAGGTTCGTGAAGTTAATTGCAGCGACGTGAAGTTGGCATATGTCTGGCATTGTGTTGATTTTGTGCGGAACAATAAAACATGCAGCGGAGGTAGTTTAAATGCTTTTACATCTGCTGGGTGTTTCGCGACTGCTCTCTATTTTATTATTAATTATTTTATTACTGCTATTATTAGTAATAGCATTATTATTATTGTTATTAGTATGTGCACCTACTTTGTTCTTTTGATAAGGAAATTTTCAGGAGTTTGTTGAGCAACTAGCAAGTACAATCTGACAGTCTCCTTATTACTTTAGATTTATTAAACTCCAATCAATCAACACCAATAAGTTGATGAGCTTATTACTTGATCACAGTTTTTGCACAATACGATACTTCGTAGAAACCCGTGTTTTCTACTTCCTGGACATTATTCCAAGATTATTTTGATTAATTCCCTCACGATTACACTCTCTTTGAATTAAAATTAATAATAAATTGACATAAAGAAATTAAAATTCTTATTTCTAATAAAATATCCCAAGGAGCCTACCTTATACTGGTGTCTTTATTTTCTATTATTCTTTGAAATTGGAATTCTTTTAGAATTCTATCTTGGAAAGCTGTCCTTTACGTTCTAATTTCGTCCAGATTTCCATTTATAAATGAATATTGTAACAAATCAGGACGTTTCTTTTTAATTCCTCTTCAGTTTGGGAAAGAGAAAAGATAGGCATCGAATTTGGATACCGCAATAATTATTTAGGTTCGTCTCAACAAATTTTGTTAATGTTAATTGTTAGTGGCTATTACTATTATAATAATTGTATGTAGTAAAATGAAACAAATCATTTAGAGCGACATGAAGAGACTATAAAACGAAAAGTTTTAAACATTTTTACTGCTCACTGCAGCCATTTGTATGCATATTATATACTACCGATCAACTACTACTATATGCCTTTACCGTACTGTACATTTGTTATTATGCTAATGCATTATCTTATTCTTTAAATTCAGCACTTATTCTTTTATCTTTCTGTTGACTAGACTTGTTCATGGTAATCAATCAAGAATATGAATAATAAGAATTAAAGTTAATAAATTAATTAATTTATTAATAAACAAGTAAAATAATAATCATAATAATACCTCCAACCTACAAACCCCATACCCTCAATTTTTCATGAAAGTTTTCTTTATAATTTTTTTTTTAGAGATTTTCTTCTTAAAGTTTCAGTATTTTCAAGAATGGAGCGGAATTTTCAAGAGGTGAGGAAGGAAGTAACTGTATTAGTAAGTGTCACGAACACCACCAAATAGGTGTCCTAAGACGAAGATTCTAGTTTCACTAATTAAATGGTCAACTTACTGTATTAGTGTCTTGTTGAGTGTCAAAATTAACAACCAAATTATGTAGTCAAGCTGATTCACTTGTGCTTACAAAGAGTAGTTGACAAAAGCCATAACTTTTAGGCAAGTCGCATAAAGACAAACTGATTTTTTTGGGAGATATCATAATGAACAGTGAAATATCGTAAAATTATAATTGTGTTTATGTTTCTGATTTTATTAGTAATATTTTCTAATTATTGCAAAAAAGTGAAAGTTAGCTATGGCAGTGCGGTAGATAAGTACAATATATATTTTAAGTGAAGTAATTCTGGAAGCACTCATCTCGAAGCACCTCTCAGAGCAATCAGAGGTTTTAGATAAATTCCAGTTTATCTATTTCTCCTTGTCAGTCATTGTTCCGTTGGCCACAGGATGCCACATTTTGTCTCGCACAAAACAACTTACAGGGCTCTAACTTTATTGCAGACTTTAATTGCAGGATTGGGAAAACCAATGCCAGTCTGGGCCAATATTTCTATAGGTAGTCCAGTTAATTTCCCTCTTCTGGGGACTTGATGGCCCAACTGAAACGTACCAGTGCTATGAGTGCTATTAAGAGTTATACTGTTGGCGAGACCTGTCTTGGCCAGTAAAAATGCCCCCACTTGGAGGCAATCAAGATTGGATCCTTGAAAGCAGCCCACTTTTCTTCATATTTATCCTTAGCTGTCTGGTTGCTTGGATTTAAGTGAAATAGTATGTGAATGTGAATAGAATAGCGAAATAGACATCTCTCTTCCAGGAGATGTCTAGATTGGAATGTAATCATTTTACGTTGACTCGTATTTGGGGACATTCTAGTGACATGTAGAGGTACATTTATCAATTTCCTTAATTTACGCATTAGGATCTGTAGAATTGCTAACTACTACTACACAAAGTCATCTCTTTCCAGAAGAGAATCATCTCACTACGAATGTTCCAGCCTTTCCAAACAACTAGATTTTTTCAGAAAGTTCCACAATTTTCTAAAAGGTTCCAAAATTCCCTTAAATGTGTCCTTAGGGGTCCTTTCACGTCATTCAATACCACACGACAATCGTTCCAAATTTTCTATGGAGCTTTACAATTTTTAAGAATGCAAATTTTACAAGATCCTCAAGTACCTATCCCTTCAAAGGGAATAAACTAGAGAAACCAGAAATGCCAAGAAACGTCTAGCGCTATAACCGCGCGCTTAAGTTCCCACTGAAGTACGACCGAAAGAATTTAAATACCAAAACGAAGACGAAAATCGTTTCTTCTCATCACATTCCCATCCGCTGACTTTGTTTTGAGTGCACTGACATAATTGCAGGTAAAACGTATGCAACAAAAACACAAATTCCCGTGCAACTAGAGCTTCCGAAGAGATGCCTTAGTCGAATCGTGTCGAGATAATAACAACGTGCATTCGTGAGGGAGAGAGAGAGAGAGAGAGATAGGGAGAGAGAGATATCGGAGGAGACCCAAATAAAAGATTTCGCATTGTAATTTTTCTGCAACACGTATAAGGCACGATAAGGCATACATTAGGGACCTTGATAGGTTTTTATCGTGTCAAAACGAGGCATACTCGCCCCGGGCGACAATTTAAGTAATCCGTACGGTATACGTGCACTAGGTGGATGGATATACGTGGAAGACAAAACGAGCCCGATATTTATAAGTGGCATTCTTAAATAATACGCACGTACAATTATTTGAGCATTAATTTCTGAGAGGAGAGTAAAACCGCAGCAAATTGGCTCACATTTCGATATGACTCCGGGCATTGCGTCCGCAATCATGCCTGGAATGCGGCTGAGATATGATGGATCGAAAACCAACACGACAGGTCAAGTCTTAATAAGGGAAAAATCATAAATACTATAACGTCGTCATCGACGTTATTAAACGACGATTCTTATATGATTTGCACTGAACAATAGTTATTATTCGAATGTGCCAGTAAACACATAATACACGTCATATTGTAATTAGTTTTTTTTCTATTAAGTTAATGAGTCATATGGTAATTTATTCACCAACGGCGTAATTGTTAAAAAAAAATTCTAAAATTGGCTTCCACCTCTTCACATGTAATGAATCGTTATACAAAACATGACCCAAAATGGTGCCGATATCCTGCCGGTTGTCGTCTGGAACTGGAAGTCATATCATCACAGAGAATGTCAGAATGTTCAAAGAACAGTACTGACGAAGGAACGATAATTTGAAAGTAATTACTCGAAATATGTTTTACAAGACATGTTAGTAGTTGGTTTCTTTCAGTATCGAATCACAATTAATCCAAGATCTTCGCATATTAGCAATAAGTGTTATTTAAAAATGCAATATGTAGTGTACCCACGGTTTATTCGTACAGATGCTAAGTATTTCACTACACGACTACACCGTCTTCTTGCTATATTTATATGTCAAAAATTTAAATTTTGAAACTCTAAGCTCAGGAAATGCTGGTAATCATAAAATTAGTGTTAATTAATAAGGGCCATACAAGGAGTCCAGCCAAGTTTGAGTTCTTTTGATTAAAGCCATCTTATTACGTTTATAAAAGGAATATAAAATAACCACTTGGACTCTTCATAGGAGCATCATGGTCATCATGGCCAAGAAGAATGATCATCACTTTCCGAAGAATGCTCCTCCTCGCCAGAAATTTCTTCTTTTATTATCGAGTATCTCAAACCACAACTTGAGCCACCAAATTCCCAGAGGAAAGCCATTAGTAGGCATTTCACTGGAACGCTTACAGATATTGATCAATCTAAGGTAGGTAGGTGGATATTGTAAATTTTTTTCGTTAAACAGAAGGTTTAATGGGAGGGGAAATAAGGGAAGATTTGGAACGTGGTACGTGAAAAGAGCCTAATGTTCGAAACAAAATCTTCGGAAATGAGAAGAAAGGAGAATGGAAACGTTCGTACTCTTAATCAGTTAATCAGTGAATTTTCAGTTACTAATACGGTACATTTTATAAGATTGTTTTAAAAATACCTCCCATTTCTTCATTATGTAAAAGCCTTGGAATAATCACATTGGTTGTTTGATTACAATAAAAATAGATTTTCACCTCAATTCTATTTTGTGGGAAACTAGGAACAAAATGGTTTATAAAGAAGAGTCGTATTTAAAGTTTATACAAAAATTACATAGCCGCTGTAATACATTAATGGCTAGTTCGCTATTTATTCAGTTATGAAAATATGCTATTATTATAACAGTGGTAAAATTTTTGAAAAATTTCTCAAATAACTCTTATACTGAAATTTCTGAAAGAACCATTTTTAATCTTTTGTATGCTGGAATAATGAACGTCTTCTTGAAGAGCACAGCAGTCTAATCTTAAGACTATGAAGTCTTGTACTAGAAGACTGTCTTTTCTTAATTTGTGCGAAATAAAAGTTTAACCTTAGTTTGTAATATACAGGGTGGTCGTGATATAACCTTACAAAAAAATTGTGGATCATTAGGAGGATCCAACAATTCAGAAAAACTCATCTTTGGTAGGTCCAAAATGATGAAGAAAAATTAACCCCTATCCACACTCATTCGACGCCACTGACCACAAAAATAAATACATACATATTTAACCAAAATTTAATTGTAAGTTACCTAGTTACAACAAATTGACAATTTGCTTTCAAATTTGATAGACGTTTTCTTTTGCCAGTGATTTAGTTGTCAGTTTACATATGTCAGTTGTCATTTATATGTCGTCGCCTTTCTTGGTTTCTATGTATTTTTTCTCTTGTAATCATTTTTGTACAAGAAATCTATAAAACCAGTCTTTTTCCAGTTTGTGTTTCCAGTTTGTAAGTAAATAGCAAATTTCATGGGTAAAGACACTAACGGATAATCATGATTGTGGTTTTAGGTTAGAATCTGCCGATAAACACAATATTCAACAAAGAACAACGAGGTCAACTTTGAACGGCAAAGGCAACGTCAAGTTTATAAATCGGCTTTAATAAATAACAAAAGAAAACCAGTGTTTTTTTTGCATATTCTTGATTTGTAAATTTCATTTCTACCACAAATTCAAAATTATTGAATTTGACAAATGTCATTCAGTTTACTAGTTGGTACAGGTACCGATTATCGTTACTAGACAACCAAAATTACATTTTTTATTCTGATTAACTCATTGACGTACAACAAATTTTGTACAAATTTTCAATTATTTTTATCTCGAAAACGAAAAGACTTTTACTAGATTTTTTTTTTGTATATGAGTTCTACTCATTGTCACCTATTACCAGTTTTTTTTTGTAAGGTTATATCACGACCACCCTGTAGTCTGAGTATTACTTAAACAAACAACAAAATATTATAAACAATTATAATAAATAATCAATAATACTTATTTGTTATCATAATAAGATAATTATGTGTTTTATGTCAGTCTCTCAATGTGCCAAAATATAATGTAATATAATACTTATTGATGAATAATAACTTAACTAAATAATGATATAATGAATAATAACTTATTCATTTAATCGAAAGTAAGACTTTGCAAGCTTTATTTTTTATTGTTTTAACTTTTTTATAAATAACCCTGGCAATTTCTATATCGTAATAACATTTTTTATTCAAAACGACGATAATTTGATATCGTGCGATATCAAGTATGAAAAATGCTAGTTTTTAGAAAATAGAAAAAATCCAAAAATGTCACAATAAGTAGTTATTTTTTAACTGATTTTAATTGTAGCTTTATTAATTTAATTTATTAATATTATTATTTTATTAATTAGTTTCAACTTTGATACATCAACATGTTTCACCACATTTTTAGTTAGATATTTTAGTAGGGGTACGTCACAGTAAATAAAGCACTGCTTGTGCTTGTGAAATCTCTGATGTAACGCGTTATGCCTATATCAGCTTGATATGTACGCTGTAAACAATTCAAAAATTCGCAACGCTATAATTTAACTGAAACTAGTAGTACCAGCACCATTGCTTACCTGTCAACTTATTAACCTAAACCGAACCTGTAATTTAATATCTTTATATCGACGGTACTCAAATCCGTTTTCTGATTAGATGTTTGTGAAGGTAAGATTTTTTCTTTATAATTCACTACATATGTACGAGCTACTAAATAATTGCAGTGAGTAAGTCAACTCGTCTCGGCTTAATGATAAAGCGGATCATTGATAAGCTGTTATTTGGGAAGCATTTCGATTTAATGACGAATGTAGTGAGTGAATGAAATGTATCATTCATGATTCGGTAGCGAGGGTCTTGGGTATTTTGTCGACGTAATCACACGATATTATGGTAATATGTATGTTTTTAGCGGAAGATTACTTGTAATTTTCAAAAAATTTAACTGAAGTTCAATTGATAAATTCGGTAAGTTCTTCGGTAAAAGAAACAAACCGTGAATATCCCCTCCAGTGTTTTCTGAAGGGATTTGAGAAAATTTGCAACTTGATTGACATAAGCAGATACTTCATCAAAACGGCCAGAATAAGATTAATTAACTCTGAATCTGAATCAATTCCAAAATGATGAGAAAAGTCATCACAAAAGTAGTACTTTAAGTAACTACAACCATGACAATCCAAAGTGCCTTTACTTTAGAGCTTGAAAAAGTAATTTCACTAAGAATGGTTGGGTGATTAAAGAATATAACTACTTTAAAGGCCAATACCCCCACCAATATTAATTAGTGGTTGTCATAATTATTTGCTTAATTCCTCAATCATTTTTAATTGAATATCGGTACTCGAGACTTCCCGACATTAAGGGTCTAACCAGTAATGTTATTCTATAATGTGATGCTGGTGTATTTTATGAGAATTTCCAGAATGGTATTTAAGTTATCAAGAATAATTTTATTCTGCGAGTGTGTTAAAAACCCTTAAAACTATTTCACTAAAAATTTGAACACTGTACAATACACGTATATACGACAAATTCGAAACGACATGTTAGTGTATAGAAGACTTTTCCTTTGTAGTATTTACCTGGCACTTTGTTAGCCCTTTACCGAGACGTATTAAGACGCCCCCTAGTGTCAAAGCTAGGAATTTTAAAATTATTGCCAGCAATTTCTCTCGACCTGTTTCCTTATCATAATATTTCCAAAGCTCCTGGACTATCACTTCCTGAAATATTGTACCTTGTCATCCTTAACGAAACGCCCTGTATATGGTTACTATAGACATGACTATCGTGGATCCGAAGACATATTTTAATTTTCCTAAAGAAGCGTTAAAAAGTAATAACTCTTAATTAGGACAATTCATTAAAAAACTTTCTTTTACATTACTGGGTAAAATAAAAATGCTGCAAATGTTATAAAATTGTTTTATTATAGCTCGATGAATATCTCTAACTGGCATAATTTCAAAATATTGCATTAATAAAATGTAATTGTTGTCAGTGTGCCTAATTATGAGGAACACCTGGAAAATTGTTGTCAATTTTAGGAAAAAAGTTATTCTTCATAAAAAATTTTGTTTGGCCTAAATCGTAAAGTACATCAGCCAATTAATAATTTCGCCAAAAAATATTAATGTTACTTAAGAGTAAAGTACTTCTATCGTTGACACTATCAAAAATTATAACCAAAAAAAGGTGATCAAAATTGAAACTTGAGCTTGTTTTTACTTTTTGGAAAGTTATTTAGTTATAAGTAGAAAAATTAGTAAAAAACGCTGTTTTCGTCAGTGATTAATAATAATTACAAAAACGGTTTTGTCTCTGTAAAAAAATTGAAAACGAAGCATTTATGACCCTTAAAATGCGTGCAAAATTTCGGCGTGACTCGATAATTACCTTACGAGTTATAATTGTTATGTAATTTTATATGATTATGAAGAAAATTTTGAGTAAAACGTAAAAATCGTAATAAAACCTAAAATTTGAATACACCTAATCACCTGTTAAATTTTATCGGTATAATATTGGCACGCCCTCTATATAAATAAATGGGATACGTGAGGATAGTTTTGTAACCAGAGTGTTTATTATATTGTAAGATATACATACAAAAAAAGACATCTTTATTATACGCTGTAGAATGCTCATAACTCATAACCAAAGAGCGGATTATATGTGATTCACATATTTTAACATATTTTACACATTTTCATCAAAGTTACATAAAATTACATATTTAAAATATAGTTACATATATTTACATTATTTCATCTTTTTTATCAAAAATTCGTTCTATTTGTTATTATTATTTTATTATTCACCTTGTAAAACCAATACCTTACCTACTGTTAAGCACAGTATAACTGTGTGTTAAGTAGGGTCTTAGGTGTCCCTTATTATTTCTTTCTTGGTATATCATTACAACAAAAGTGGCAACCGCTATAATAGTTGATTCTGTTAAAATAATAGAAAATTTTCAGACAATGAAAAGTAAACGGGAAAACTGGTAAAATAGTTTTGAACAAATTGAATCAGGTTTTGGAAAATAATGAAAAGGGTTCAAAACTACTCAAAATGTTTCAAATGTTTTTAAGGGGAATTTTGATGTAGAGACTAGTTTCAGTGAAATCTTGTTGCCGAAATTAAAATATGCCCCGATAACCTCGGTAGATGTTTAGAACCTTTTCTTTGTACAACCACATGTTTACCGATAAGCCTCAAAATTTTCTTTAGAAAATTTTGAAAAACACTTAGTGGTTAATTCTTTTTATAATGTTAAGTAGGGTATAAGGCAAACATTTTTGTAATAATGTAAAAATATATCTATGATGAATATTGCTCGTTTGCTTTTTGAAAGTCTCCCTTTAAATTTTTAATTTATTACATATTTTTAACAAATACATATTTACGTATATTTCGGAAAATCATTACATATTTATGTACATATTTTCCTATTTTTTTGACATATAATCCGCTTTTTGCTCATAACAAATTTATTTTTGTAAAGACGCTCTTTAGCATTTTCGACAATTCTATAATTTTTTTAATTGAAAGGTCTAAATAAACCCACCCACGCTGGTTCACTGGGTCAAGGGAAACTTTTTATGAAGAATCACATTTTTTCTTAAAACTTGTAATAATAAAGTTTTCCAATTTTCCAACGACACACTGTATACTAAGTTTCCTCTAGTTTTTAAATGCCTACACAATTGTCCGACAGAAGTTACGGACGCCATATTGAAATACTCAAGGATTGAATTGTTTATTACTAGTAAATAGTAATTATTATTTAACGTTTATAGCGACACTATTATTTCATAAAATGAGTTCTGTAAAGGTTCTTAGGACATTTATGAAACAAACAAATGTTAGTTGGGAAGCACATTCTAATTGTCGGTTAAATGTTAACCGGCGTTGGAGAGTAGATCGAGGCAAAAGTGAAAGTGTGCGATTTTGATTTGAACTTCACGTCGTTAATTTTGTTAATTAATTTTGTTAAGTAAAGTACTTCTGAAAAAAAAAATGATAGGCAGGTTAGTTCTTCATAAGCAACATGGAATACTTGTTGCTTAGTTAGGGGAACCCGCCGTTTTCCAGAGACAAACCAAATTTGCTTTAAAGAAGTTCACATTTTGACAATAAGGTCGCATACATTGAAGAGCTTTTAGTTTTTATGGGAGTAATTTCTGGGACACCCTGTATATATTTGACGAATATTTGGGTTGGGCACAATTTGTCTTTCGCAAAGTCAAACTTCTGATTTAAACTGTTGCACTTTTCTGTTCCAAAGGAGACGCGCTTAGCCGGCAAATAAGCCCCATGAAACTCGCTTTGATGGAAAATCAGGGCGGCCGTGACAATTCGGTGACATCCACATGGCGCAAATGTGGAATACAAAATAATACATTCACTTTTCCACCCTGCTTTACATCCGTTTTTCAAATTGTACGCTTCCTGTCGCATATTTTCCTCCACTATAACATTTCTATACCGGGTGCGTGTTCGTTAGGATCTTTTTGTTGGCCGCCTGGAAATTTTTTTATGCAAATTGTTGTGTGCGAGCGGGTGTGTATGTGTGTAACAATGAGAGAGAATGCAGAAAAATGCTGTTTGTCGTATTTACATTTTCTGATTTTCAGATAACGAGGTGCAAAAAAATTCTTACTTCATTGCAGGTCTTTCTCGCAATTCAACGCCTCGGAAAATATATATTTCTCAGCCACGAAACTGATTTACTATCTCACATACGTACAGAAAAACGTCGGAAGGAAGTAGGAATGCGACGCTCGGCCGTGTATCTCGCCCGTTTATCGATGGAAGTGTTAAAAGTATAATAAAATAACACAACTGTCACCTTTGAACACGAAATTGCTTCCAAACCCGAACCAAAATTTAAAGTAAAGGTACCTACGAGAACTACTTAAAAGTTCGAAAGTATAAACGTCCGAATTTAGTGTCGTTCGTACCGAACTGAACTGATAAACGAAACTCGGATACGTCCAATTATAACCATAAAGAGAAGGAATTATTTCACGTAGATACCGATGCTTATTGAGTCTGATTTCCGTTCAATGCGAGTCTTATCGGTATAAAACAATAAGTTTACGCGGGCCGCTTATTCGAAAGAACCCTAATAAATTTGTCGGTAAAAGTTCCCGTGAAAATTATCTACCTTAGCGCTTGTTATTATATAGTCGGGTCCGGGAAATAATATTGAAGTTGTGTAAAAATAGTCCAAACTACTGGATAGAGTCGTTCTTAGAAAAATATGGAATTTGTCCCATTTGCACATTCAACTTCAACTTAAAATTTAGATTCGGGATAAAACTTGGAATAAAACTAGATAAAACTAAAACCATATAAACAGACGTTTATTGACGTCAAATCGAACCTATAAAGACATTGTTTATTTTGTTTATTTAGGCAGCGGATAGTTGTTTATTCAATTTTGCCGTATAAAGTGACGTTTTATATGTTTAAAATTGTTTTCGTCGTTGTCAATGTTGCGGCACTGAAGTTGTCATCTTGTCAAATTTTCTCTTCAAAATTGGACTTACTCCGCTAAACGTCAGTTTATATATGGCAAAATTGAATAAAACCTTGTAATACACTCGCGGATACAATGAACGTTTAACTCGCGATATTAACATATTTTACATATTTTTTAAACATATCGCTCGTTAAACGTTCATTTTATCCGCTTGTATAATAAATAACTATTAAGAAGTCAAAGTTTAAACTCATGAAGATATATTAATATTAGTTTCACTTACACAAATTAAATACACGTGCCTTAGTCACCATAAAGTAAATCTCAAAATAGTTTTCTATACAAAAATTGAAAGGCTGGTTAGGTAGTCAAAAGCAACAGAGGCCGGAATACTTGTCGCTTAGTTAGAGGAACTTATCACTGAAGGCAGGATTCATTATAATTTTCCGGAAACAAAACGAGTTTGCTACAAAGACGTTTATATTTCGACAATAGGCTTTCCATACATTGAAGAGCCTAGTTTTTATGGCATCAATTTCTGGGACACTCTGTACATATCAAAAATTTGGTTTGGTTCGAGGATAGTACTTATATTCAAAAGCAGAAGCAGAATAGGTAATGATAGTAAAAAACATAGGAGAGAACTTAGTTATTTCTTGCTTTAAATGAGGTGTCGAGAAGTGGAAAAGACAAGTATATCAAGATATAAGGCTTGTACGTGACTAAGTAACCCAGATATTTACCTCATGGACGAAATACAGGACCCATTGACTCAGTTTTCAAAGAAATTGACAATAAAAATCTTATATCTGGTGTATTACAACCTAAAGTATTAAATAAACTTAGTCACTTAACGCGTAAAGCTCCATAAAATAAATATGTATAAGTGGAATTCTGCGTCGACTGGATACCTATCCCCAATTCAAAAATTGAAGAAACGTATAAAATTGGTTTTGGGCTTAAATCCTTCGTATGAGCCACAAATACTCGAAATTTTGGTGGAGTTTTATAAAATTCACAATGGCGCTTACAATAACGCAACTAGCCCAAATAACCCAATGCTATCACCTAAATATTGTTATAAAATAAACTTTCAGGTCGGCTTGTTATGATTTCGAACTCAGGTTTGCTTTAAATCTGCATATTTTCATAATCTAAGCTTCTAAGCTTTGGGACCCCAGAATCTCTTAACCTAACCTCTAAAAATCGTAAACACCTATTATATTGGCTTATAAACTGAAAAGCTATTTTAACATAAGTGTTATAACTGAATATCACCATAAACTTAAATATTAAAGTCCATAAGCATTATACCGAAATTTTGAAGCTTCAGTGCTAACTTCAAACCTAACTTTAAAGATACATTTCTATGTTCCGGCACTAAAATGACAGCTATTCTAGCACTAAAATGGCCAAAAACGGTGCTTTAATGAGGCTTATTAAAGCATTGTTTTTGGTAAATTTTTTTGTTGGGTTGGTAACAAGATATTCCCTAATGCTGTCTGATGTCTGTCAAAACAAAATTAAAAATAAATATGGCCGCCGCGTCGATAGGATAGGGATGACTCTTGTACTTGATGCGATTTGAATTCTTGAGACATGATTTCGATTGTATTTAAATCCATTAAATTAAATTTGAAAATGGTGTGAAAATTGACAGATGTCTAGGAAACAGCAGTAATACCAACTTAAATGTCACGATAAAAAAAATTCCCCAGATAAGAAACTTTAAATGATTTAAACATAAATAAAAATGAAATAGAAGTCGGAACATAGAAAATATTGTAAAGTACTCGTTGCAGAAGACATTCCAAGCCCTCGTCCGCTCTAAAACTCGGGCTTGGAATATGACGTTTTCTGCAACTTGTACTTTAAACTACTATTTTACCTCATAGTATAATCTATAAACTTTTCGCGTTATGTACTTTTTTGAGAAAACAACTAAAAATCTCAAATGTAGATCAAATTTGTTCATTTAAGTTCGAATCTCATTGAAGAACTATAAGTTGGCGGAATAAACTTTTGTTTGTGGTTTTCTTGGTTTCATAAATAAATGCAGCATTTTTTGTTTAACCTGTACATCTAACCTGTTGAGCTACAACCTCCAACAACGCGTCATGAAGTGCTCCTTGAGCTCTAAGCATGACAATATGAGAATTACGTCAAACTGATCTAATTGTGCAATCAAAAATAATATTTGAACTTTGTTCCTGGCGTAGTTTGATTAATGATGGTTAACTTTTTCATCTCTTCAGGATGGGTAAAGCTAACCCACTTAGAGTTTATAGGAATTTAATGAATAGAGGTTATTAAGTTATAAAGTCCAATGATATAAAAAAGAGAATTAAAGGAGCTCTGGAGTTTGAAAGCTACGCTTGCGGGGATCTAAAGTTTAATAACTTAGCTTAAAATGATTCTTATGGGGTTAAATTATGGGGTTAAAAAATAATGAATTTCTTTCTCGAAAACTGTGCACTTTAGAAACAAAAATCATAGCACGCATTTTCACATTAAGGCATTACGTAGAATGTGGCAGATTTTTTTTTAAGCAAAACCGAATTTTCGTATTTGACGTCCGCCATATTGGATCCGCCATCTTTGATTTTTGAAATCTGATTTAATTTTCGTTATACACTGCAACGCCGTTATAAGCATGACATTGCTTTTTGTAAAAGTTTTGTACATTCATTGTTCTGAAGAGCATAATATAAATATGATACAGGGTAAATCAATTTAGATATTCAATTTTAGTTTTTCTCAGAAACTATGCATTTTTAGAAAAAAATCATATGATACACCTTTTGTAATTAAAATCTATGGTGGACTGTAGCTCAACGTTTCTTATTTAAAAAAAAAGATTTTAAGATCAACTTCGGCCATATTGGATCCGCCATCTTGAATTTTTAAAATGGGACCTAAAAATTCGTAATCAAGACAAACTATAGAGCTACCTTGACATTTGGTGGTTGTTATTTCAGCAACGTGGTTTAAGCAAAGAGTTTTAGCAATTTAACCTTACGGGGTTGCAAGGTTAGGTTAGAGCTTAAAAATGTTAGTCAACTGGTTATGGACTTCAATATCTCAGTTTAAGATACCATTTAGTTTTAGTATTAATAGATCGATATCAATATCAATGTGATTAACACGCTTTAGCGTAGGTACCAAAGCTTAAATTGAAAAACTATGTACTATGCAGTTCGAGATCAAACCTGACTTTTAATTCGTAAGTATTAGACCTGAAGTTTCTTTTATATCAATATACAGATAATTCGATTTGATTATTTACTTTTAATTTTGTGAACTGCCAGATTTTCAAAGTTTCTTGTAAAACACCTTAAGCACAAAACGAATTTTCTGGGTTGCGTCAATTTTTGGTGAGAGTGTCTAGGCCAGTCTAGTTAAGAAAAGCAGTATCAGAAAGCTCAAGTTAATTATGTTTTAAAAGGCACTCTTTTATTCCAGAACACCTGAATTTACTTATTGTTGAAAATACAAAAGTAGTGAGCTTTTACTATTCCGAAAATTTATGGTAAAAGAATCTGAATTAATGAGCTTAATTTCTTTTTGAAGCAATTTGAAAAGAAATTAGGGATCTGACTTTGGGTTCGGTTTATGAAGGCAAAATGTATTAAATTTAATGAGACACGTTTACACAACTTTACCAATTTTTATCATAGCCAAAAGACAATTCGTGACAAGAATTTAAGTGTGAAACAAAATAAATGGGATCGACGGGTTTGATTTTAAATTTGACTCCAATGATGGCGGTTAAAGATTAATTCTGAACATATCAATGTAGATAAAATCTGTTGTTTAATATCTTATTATTAATGCATTCGATTCACCAAAACGTCCAAAACCGATCATTTTAACAATTACTTATTATTTTCACGAAGAATATAAATCACATTCGTGCAGAAACGAAATTTGAACCTAGAACAAATATATGAAAACCGCAATAGCATTTGCTTTATACAAGACCTTTATATTTTAATATAAGTTTAAAATAAGTTCAAAATTCTGTAGAAACAACCCTAATGCACTTAGTGAAAGTAACTTAATCTATTGGGGCAACATACTGTCTCATTTGAATTTGAATTTGGAATGTGTGCAAGACATATTCAAATTATTACTGAATTATCGTTCAAAAATATAAATTCCGTTTTCAGTTTCAATTTGTTCGCTAAATAAGCTACACTAGTAGTGCACGTAGCAGAGATCTTCCCGTCACATCGGCAGTAGTGATCAGTGTTAATTAATTAAAATTGATCTGAGAGAATAGTTGTGTGAAATAGCGCATTCCACGGAAGAGTAATGCCAGTGCAATTTCAATTGTTAATTACCGCGACAGGTGTTAAGGATTTCTTTAATTTTTATGGCCGCCACTCCAAAAAGGTGTGAAGCAAATGCATCCTGCATACAAAAAACCTCGTACCTATGTTCTTAACGCTTTGCTCGAACAAACATACCTACTGTCTATGCTTTTTTCGTACAGATAAGATGCCTCGTCTACTGCCACTATAAACTGTTTCTGCAAATTTCAGCGCCTGCTCCTTTGCAGGTGCTCCGGCACTTGCCATTTTCGATGATGGCACGTCTTTCCTGCTTCCAAACTCAAAAAAATAAATTGATTACCTGCGGTATTTTTATTGGCAGGCTCGATTATGGATTGGGTTGATGTGTCATCTTCCCATGTTTGTGTGGATTTGGAGATACGTGTCGTTACAGTACGCTTACTTATGCGGACGACTCGTTATTCCACTTACTCTCAGTGGCGGAGGATCAGGACCTCGACACGTAGGCACTCAAAAAAATTTTAAGAGTATATTTACGTAGTCCATCAGATGATGATTTATATGGATGTAGTGAGTAGATACATTGCGCTGTCTTAGGCAGCTGTGTGAAAAACCAAAAATTTGCCTTTTTGTTACCTGTATAAAGGTAGATATCAGTTACTTTTCGTCTTCTATTATTTTATGACTTAAAGGTATAGAGATGGTTAATCCAGTCACTCTATCAACCAAAAAATGATGTGCCATCAACGGCTTTTTATTCACTGTAATGATTGGATACGTTTCGGACAACCTTGCGTCCATCATCAGCACAGTATAATGTGTGCGAAGGGAAAACCAACATATTTGAGAACGCTGGGATGGAAGTTAAGGATAACGGGACACTCTGAAGGAAGAATATCATATAGGTTGGGAGAGAGTTGTGGTGTAGAGATATTATTAACATACCCAATAAGGATATATAGGAGTTATGATGTGAATTTCAAGGGTGCACGGGGTATAAATTCTCTAGTTTGTTTAACGAAGTATGATGTTTGTTCCTCCCCCTATCCCAAACAAAATCTGTTTTTCTACATCGAGTATCATTCAATGAACTGTAATAAAGAAGATAGTTAGTTCTAAGTAAAGACATTCGATCTTGGAAGTAAGTTATTGTAGTGACCATGTGTTTCTGGTTTTATCTTCTCTACTCCTAAGGGCTATTCTTCTTAAGGTGCGTGGTTTCCTCTTTACATGAGGTTTCTGGAAATTATGAGCTGTAAGGGCCTGACCGACTGCATGCATCTGACAGTAGAAGTCCCTGGCTCAAAGGTAGATGGATGATGAATGTAATGGAGTTCTCAAAGTTACTATACCGAAGCAGAAGTGATATCTCGTCTAGCTTATTTATATCCAGTCCCTTTTACGAAAGGGATATTTTGCTGGTTGTATATATCCATCATCAGTCTTTGCTGGTGCTCGAAAAGATGTTTGTAAGATTGTTCGAAACATGTCTGTTACATTGAATAGAAGACTATTCAGAGATCAGTTCCTGTTTTGTAGAATGCCTTAGCTTAGATAACTCCATTGGCATCTTCCTTTATTGTTGTGTATTCTGGGCTTTGGTACATCTGACTCAAATATGGCGACAGCTGTTGTTATTTTAAATGCTGCAGTGCTGTTTTTCGAATTTTGCTTTTTCTGAAGACCAATCATATTTTCACATTCTCGTAGTATATCACTTTATAGAGTTTTTAGTATGTCCGGATAAATGTGAGTGGTTTTGTTGACTTATTCCTGAGTTTATGCAAATTATGTTATTATTTGCCACATTATCGATAAACTTAATAAACCGGATATCTCTTTACGAGGTGAGAGCATGAACCTCCTCCTTTTGTATGATAAAACTGATGTGTTTATTACAGAAATCAAAAGTGAAAAATGGCAGTTTGTAGTGTTTTCAAGTACAGATGATTTTAACAAAATTATAATTAATTACGTTTAAAATATTTAATAATATTTTGTATTATATTTAAACACTGAACAGTTTATCTGAGTGCAAAAATCATCCCAGTAGAATGGGAACAAGTTGAATGTCTACAACGAAGTGACAGAAAGGAACTTTCCAACTTTAGTTGTGATGCATAGGTATATCAAAATTTAGTTTTAAAGCAAATTCTGAATTCTTTTTGGCTTAGCGTGGAAACTGAGTATCATCATCCATTACTGATGGTTATGATAAACGTCACAATAAAGCAGCGCCTTTGTCTGGTCATAGAGCGACACCAGATTCAATTTAATGATAGATAAAGATAAAGTATTAACTTTTATTGATACAAATAAATCTGTTAAATAACAATCGATACTATGTGCATTTTAATGCAATTAAACTAAATTATACTTTTGAATTTAATTTAAATCCCCCACTCCGGGATACTCTTCTACACGTACTTATTCTTCGGGAGCTCCTTTGGTATATTTGTATGCGAAAGGGGGTAGCAGACCATAAAGTTTGAGGAACGCTGGTCTAGAGAGTCTAGAGGTCCATCCATAAGAAATCTGTAAAGAAAATTAATAAAATTAGAGAAAGTATAAGAGAGTAACTCTGAAGGTTTTGGGCGAAGAAGTAAAATACAAATGAAAATCTTAAAATGGAAAATACAAAAATACATAGGACAGCAAAGTAATGTTCGTAAGTCACTTTTGAAATACGACAGGTTTAGTCTTAGACACCAGTACGTTTGTTTCCGGAAAGTAGAAAGGTACTTAAATACTTGAATATTAATGACAGTTATAATAAACTTACAATAAATTAAGGAATATAACAATGCAAATTAACTTGGCTCGTTTGTTGTTTTGTTTTCTTTTTACAATCTTAATGCCTTTATATGTATTTTTATCATCTATTAAGCAATTAGCATACAAAACAAATTAGGATGGCAGTAAATCAAAGTTGGGCAGAACCAGGTAACTGATTGAATTTTGACACTGACATTATAAAAGGACGAATTACAAATTGGGCCTATCTATTGCATTTATCAATATCGTTATATAGTTATATACATGGGGTTATTGGGGTAAATATTGGTTAAATGGTAAATATGCGATGGTGTTATTAAATTTTATTTTGTTGTGTTGTTGAATCTAAGAAAGGTCTTTTATTTAGCAAAGTGGGTTACGATGGAAGTCGACTTTGCAGATATCTACGATGTGTTTATCTATGGGTCTACAATGTGCCGGTAAAAGGGAAGTGGAATAAATAAGGATAAAAGTGTGCGATAGACTAGTTGAAGTTTATGAGTTTTCAAACAATGCACAATATACCGAGTACCGTGACAACTTTTATAAATTCTCCATAAATTTAGAATTGCTTCTATGCTTTCGTATAGTAAGAAAAACTTTTATTCGCTCTTCAAATTTGAAGAGATGTTCATATTGTCAGACTTTATAAATGTTTACAATGTGATACATTATTATGAAACTGAAGAGACACGCATTCATACAATTGACGAGCCTCTCAAATGTTCATGTTGTGGGGAATGTTTTTGTAAATCTTGTAGTTGAAAGGTACGTTATATTGTACATATTGTAATAAATTTTTTTGTAACAATGATCTGAAGGTAAATTTTCATATTCATACAAATGAGAAACCTTTACTTGTCTACATCGTGATATTTTATATCTTTCTTCATCTGAACACTCATTTTCGCATGAATGGAGGTGACATTTTTTTCTGCTTCATTTAGTTTTAGGAATCACTTAAGGATTTATAATTAAACAGTGACAAATTTCATTACGAGATGCCCAAAAAATAAATAATTATGAACAGGGTTTTGGCTTATAATTCGACATTTATTTACCTATTTATGTATATACTGATTAATTATCTTATATTTCAAAAATAGATATTTTGTACCACTTCCAGTATCCTGTCTTGTCTAATAACAATTAGAATGAAATGTGGAATAGTGGGAATCTTGGGAAGTTTTCATAAAATTCTGTTTATACATTATTTTATTTGTTGTTAGGACAGTATATAACACCCATACGTTAATAACGTGTGACCAATCGAAGCCGACCGTTACTTGTCCCCTACCGCGCATGCACCACTTCCGTTTAAATCTAGGGCGGTTGTCGCAACGTCGCAACGTGGGCATTGCGAGGCGAACATTCGTAGCGTAAGGAACGCTTACCTAGTGTAACTAAAGCTAACGTTCCATATCTGTTTTGCAAAAGTATCCTTATCAAGCAAATCGAGGATGAAAACCTCCCATTTACGATAAGCAACTTCAAAATGAATCCAAATTTCACTGGTAAACGTAATTATAAATGGGAAAATGTGTATAGATGTTCTTTTCTGTACGTCTCCCGGCATACACCGATGGCAATACATATCGACATATCGCGCATATTATGCGTGCAGGTTGATACAGCTATGTAAGGAGTGTCCATCACGTATTTGGTGACATTGCGGGGAGTTTCTGGACGAAACGTCGCACATCGTGAATAATAATCACGTCACGCACATCGGAGCTAAACTGCATCCGAAGGTCGTCACTAAACAATACATCGCCTGGTACCAATTGAAAAAGCGCGCACTAGAAGGTGTGAGAAACGTTGCGTGTGTCTCTCGCGATGGCTTCCTAGAAGACCTAATACGAAGAGTAGCGACACATAAATCCACTAATTGCGAAATAAAGAAGTGGCTTAATAGAGACGATCCATCTCCGTCTCGGAAATTATTGTTTACCGACAATTGGAGTCCTACGGGCCGAAATCGATTATCATAACGAAACAATAAAACCGTATTTAATTAGCACCCTTCCGATGATAATAACATACTCTCGTGCGTGCGAGTGGGATCAGAAAATGACATCTCACTGCTATGTGCCATAACAGTGTCAGAAGTATTAACATAACACAATTGATATTCGCACAATGCTCATTCAAACGTATTCGCGTGGGTTTCCTCTATCTCTCTTACACCATTGTTGACTTTGCCAAAGAAGAATTGTCGGTTTCGTCCTTTCGAACAATGAAGTAATTTCTTCGTCGTTGTGACTCATTAAATAATGTTAAATAAGTATGGGATAACTGTTATTATTTCAAAAAAATACAGGAACAATTTCGACTGGGATGGTATGAGAGTTCAAGAAACTGAGCGACGCCTCATTGAAACTGCGTCAAACGCCCCCACCCAGAAAATTCGTTGGTAAAGCTCGAATTGTATGCAATGGAAAATGTGCTCGTATATATGCAAGAGCGTTCTTGCAAACATGCAAAACTATATGCATAAGAATTTAGAAGATAGTATTCCATTATAAACGCTAAGATCAGGACTGAAACGAACCTACACATTAAATTGGGCACTATTTATTGACATATTTGAACGAAATTCAATCAAATCCATACATCAAGTAATGAAATTAATAGTCACAATGAAATTTACTCGAGTCTAATTGTACATTTGAAACGTTGTATTAATGCAAATCGGGGTACTCTTCACATGAAATTTTGGATGTTTGCTATTTGCATTTAAAATCTTCAAGTTTTGTTTAATACTTAGTTTAATGTTTCAGTATTAATTGGTGCTCGTTTTTACTTTCTCGTATAATAAGAGACAGTATTGTAATCGTGCTGATTTTCGGAAATAGAAATATTGGCATTTCCGGACTTTTTGAGGTAGAAAAATAAGTTTTTGGTATGTATGTATGTATATATGTATACGTATATACATACGCTTCATTTTTGAGATGTAGTGTGTTAAATTTTAAAAGTAAATATTTTTCTTTACAACAGAAAAAATTAGGATGTGTAACATTGTAAGACTTTCTCATATGGCCGAATCAAATATTAATGGCAACATTATTAAAGTGCCTTTTAAAGAGGTTTAAGAAAAAACATGTTTCAGATAAATGTTGCAGCTATTACTTAAGGCAGTTTAAATCTAAAATTTGGTAAGAATCGGTGTAGCCGTTTTGGAGAAAATGGAGAAAACCTGAAAATTCACAAGAGTATAAATAGAAGAAGATAAGTCAAGAGAAATTGAACGCCAATCAATAACAATTGACTAGTAAAGTAAATAGCAAAGTTAAAAAAAATTGTAATGACAAAAGTAAAGTGCCCTTTGTCCTTAACTGATTCTGATGAAATTTATGGGATCGCGAGTTTTCAGGACACTCAGCCTAAATACAAAATTTCAACTTTCCACTATATATGGTTTCTGAGAAAACGTTGACCACATACACCGTACATACACATACATACATACAATGCATACGTTTTTTTGGCTATCTTCACACCCGTACTATTTCGGGCATTTCGGTAGCAAAAGAACTGTACCGTTTACATTTGAATCATCGCCGCTTATCAGAACAATTACGTTAAGAGATTTATCTCTCGCTCCGAACCTTAATTAATGTCAGTTTAATGTGTCGTTCGATCGAGAACGGACATATCGGTCTCCCCGCTCATGTGAGTGTGTGAGTTTGTGAGTTGTGGCGCGAGTTTTGTGAGTTAGCATAGTGACGTCTCGTTCCAGGGCTCCCGAATGCCTTGAAATTATAACTCTGGTGAGTGAAATTGCGCACTTGAACGTTTTCTGAGTGACAACGTCTACCTTCAGGAATTCGGGGGCAAAGCCGTATCGAGTCGTCTGCGCCGTTCGTCACATTTTTCGGCCTTTTGATTTTACTACGGTAAAGGGTATCGGATACACATACAGGCATGTTTCCAGAAACATGTTTTTCGAACTCAAGGGACCCCAAAACGACTAGAAATGCCAATATATCAAATTCCGAAAATCAGTACGATTACAATACTTTCTCCTATTATTTGGGTAGTACCCCATATGAGAAAGTAAAAAATATATTCTAAAAGTAAATAAGTTTGCTATAACTTTACAATAGTAAAGTCCTAATAAGGACTATTAATTATATAAAATATCTTTTGATGTTCTTGAATTATTAAAGAACATTTTGCAATGTCCACATTTTATGACATTTTGTTATTACCATTGCAACTAATTAAAATCCTAGAAAAATCGACAAAACTTTCATTGCGTAGATGTTACGAATGTACCAACGGTTCCTATAGCCTAATCAGAAAGTGTTAGAAATGTATTTATTGCAAAAACCGACTTTGTCAGGTAAACGTTATTCATGTCTCAGGGTGCTATGAAACTAAATAATACTATTAAAAGGCGTGCCTTTCGAAAAGTTACAATAATAACATATTGAGTTTTATGAAAGAAATACAAAACTTATCCTCATTATTCCCGTCTAAATGATAAGATCTGATTTTAAGAACCTTTCCAAATTCGACCATTCAGAACCTCCAGGCTCTAGCATTTTTGAAATTCTTGAGTGTTCTATCCAAGGTTTATCCCTTTGTGGCCATTCGGCCAATCCAATTCCATTTAGACCCGAATACACTTATGACCTTTGGTTTAAATAAACTCGGTTCAGTTATTAAAAACTCGTAAATCGATTGAGTGTAGTTAGACCAGATTTAAATTGCACAGGTATAACGGGACTTTGTTATAGATTGTGTCATATCGTATTTCGGTTTAATGTTTTTAAATCTGCCATGGTTCGTGGGTCGATGTAATGGTAACTTAAAATTTTATCTTGTTATTACGAAGTTGTCTACTTTTTCATTTGAACACTGTTGCGTTCAATTAAAATGACGCTACCCTTTAGCTGAATAACCTCATTCCAAAGTTTCATTATTAAGAGCTCTTACAGTCTTATGTAAATGCTGGTGGTTAAAGAACATAAAGTGATTCCTTAAGAAATTTCCGTGTTTCCATACGGTTTCTTACTATGTCCTTCATTGCCTATTAATGCAGGAACATAAATGATATCGACCTATATGTGACAATTCCGACGTTAAAAATCGTGATGTGTTCATCAGAGTCATCATCATCATCATCATCAATCGGCTATTCTCGTCCACTGCTGGACATAAGCCTCCCGTAGTAATTTCCATCCCCTTCTGTCTCGAGCTGCGTTCATCCAGTTGGAATAGATACGCTTTATATCATCCGACCATCGGGTAGGTGGTCGTCCTCTGCTGCGGAGTGCATCGACTCGCGGTCTCCACTCTGTCACCTTTTTCGTCCATCTGTCGTCACTGACCCTAGCTAGGTGTCCGGCCCAGTTCCATTTAAGGGTAGCAATCTTCTCGATGGCGTCGATTACTTTAGTTCTTACCCTTAGACTTCTATTGGAAACCCTGTCTATCAAAGACAGACCTAGCATTGCTCTTTCCATAGCTCTCTGTGCAACTCCGATTCTATTAACTGTCCGTCTTGTCAGGGGTAAAGTCTCGGCGCCGTATGTCAGCACAGGCAAGACACATTGGTTAAAGACTTTTCTTTTAAGACAGATGGGGATATCTGATTTTAGGACATGTCTGAACCTTCCGAAGGCTGCCCCAGTTAGTCCAATTCTTCTTGACAATTCACAAGTTTGGTTGTCTCTACCTAAGCGAATCTCATGGCCCAAATACTTATATGAGTGGACTTGTTCTATTTTTGAGTTGTTGAGAGTTAAATAAGTACTCGCAACCAGATTAGTCATGAACATAGTTTTATTGGTGTTAACACTCAGACCCACCTTCTCGGAGGCTTGTTCAAGCTCCTGTAACATCATTTGTGCTTCTCCCAGACAATCTGTAATCAGTACTATGTCGTCAGCGAATCTTAGATGGTTCAGTTTTTCGCCGTTAATATTGCTACCGAAGTTCTCCATGTTAACACTTTTAAACATAAATTCAAGCAGGGTTGTAAACAACTTAGGAGAAATAACATCTCACTGTCGCACACCTCGTCCTATCTTGACCCTTGAAGTGTCCTCGTGCAGCCTGATGCAAGCAGTTGCGTTTTTGTATGTATGTTTAATGATGTCTTTGTAGCGATGACCAATTCTACAGTCCGCCATAGCCTTGAACAACGCACTGTGATCAATTGTGTCAAAGGCCTTTTCGTAGTCGACGAAGACAAGTACTAAGGGTTTGTTGTACTCCACGCACTTTTCGATGAGGACCTTGATTGTATGGAGGTGGTCATTAACGCCGTAACCGGCACGGAATCCCGCCTGCTCCCGTGGTTGGTAGAAATCTAGTTTCGCCGTCAGCCTCTTCGTGATGATTCTCATGAACAATTTATACAACTGGGAGAGTAGACTGATAGATCGATAGTTTTGGATCTTTGCTATATCTCCTTTTTTATGGATCAAAACAACAACAGCTCTGTTCCACTTCTCGGGTGTTGTACAATTTCTCAGACATGCGTTAAATAATTTACACAATAGTCTTAAAAGTGTGTTTCCTCCCATTTTGATGTGTTCGATGCTGAGCTCATCATCTCCGGGCGATTTATTGTTTTTCATGTCTTTGAGGCTGCTTTTGAGTTCGTCCATGTTGATATCTGGGATTTCATCGGATCCTTCATTTTTTATTTCGGGAATGTTTTGATATTTATTCAAGGTCTCATCATTTTTATACAGTCATTTTTATACAGATTTGCGTAGAACTCTTTTATGATATTTAAAATTCCCTGTCTGTTAGTTGTTGGTTGTCCATTTTTGTCGTAAACCTTACCTATTTGATTCTTTCCATGTGACAGTTGTTTCCTCAGTACCTTCATTCCTCTATTCTCTTCTATTGTCTTATAGATTTCTGCTGTGTTCATCAGAGTACTTTCTCATATATAGGGTGTTTCAATAGGATTTGCCAGATCCAAACCGGAAATAGATACGGTTAATTTAAGCAACAAACCGAAAAACGACAACTACCTATAAAGTACTCCTCACAGTAGATTTAGCCAAAAACGCTACAATACTTTTGTATATATTATTTGTAATGTAGAATAGGTACTCAAAATTTTATAAAAATTCTTGGTGCAAATTTCGGAAAAAATTAAAAAAATTGAAGAATGATACAAAGTGCCTTTTACAGAAGATTTTGCAAAAAACGATAGAAAAGTTTATTTTATACTAATTCAATGGTAGATTATATATTCTAAATTTAAAATAAATTCTTGTAGCAAATTTTGAGAAAAATTCAAAAAACGAAAAACCACAAGTATAAAATGCTCCTCACAGAAGATTTAGCCGAAAACGTTACAAACCTTTTTATACATATTTAATTGCACAATAAATTTTCAAAGTTTAAAAAGAATTTTTGTAACGAATTCCGAGAATAATACAAAAATCCAAAAATCGACAAGTATAAAGTATCCTTCACAGAAGATTTAGCCAAAAACGTTAGAAAACTTTTTTATACATATTCAATAGTGGAATAAATATTCAAAGTTTAAAAAAAAATCGTGGAGTAGATTTCGAAAAAAATTTAAAAAAACCGAAAAATCACAAGTATAAAGTGCCCTTCACAGAAGATTTAGCTAAAATCGCCAGAAAACTTTTTTATACTTATTTAATCGTACAATAAGTATTCAAAGTTAAAAAAAAATCTTGTAGCGAATTTCGAGAAAAATTCAAAAAACCGAAAAATGACAAGGGAAAATACACTTCTATCCTGGCCGATTTTAATAAAAAGCTTATTTTCACGTCCTGGTATGGTACAAAGTCTAAATACAAAGTTTTGACCGTTTGGGGTTTTTGGTTTATGAGAAAATCCTACCACAGACATACATACACACATACACATACACATACACACATACATACAGACGGTTTTTCAAAAACATGTTTTTTGACTCAGAGGACCTCAAAACGTTCAGAAATGCTAATAACTCAATTTCGAAAAATCGACCCGATTACAATACTCTCTCATATGAGTACCTCATGAGAAAGTAAAAATGTGTAAATTAAAAATGCACGCGTTTCTTTGGCCGTCCTTCGTTATTGGCCGAATGAAAAATTCAAAGCGCTGCACCGCCCGCCATTACCGCTTATTATTTTTTGCTGACCCCTCGGTGGTTTTTTTACTGTACCGCGGGATAATTAAATATTTTATGAAATTGCACCGTTGCGACTCTCATTTACGGCGCAAGACCTTCGCCCGTCTTCTCTCTTCTCCGCTTTTTGCCAGCTCGGTATTACATGTATTAATCTTGTTTCACACAAGGAAACCTCACTGCATATCACTGTCTTCATTAACTTTTAATGGGCGTAAAGACGAAAGTTATTCGATTCCATATGACTTTTGAGAGTTAAATAAATTTCCCTTTCCACCATCGACAGTTCCTTGTACTTACCGAATACAATTCACGCCGTGGTATTGTTGTCGCATCGGCTTTTATAGACAATAGGGACGTACGTACGCCGCGCCTGAAAGGAGAACTGAAGAAAAAGAAATTATATAACTATATATATAAATAACACTCAACAATTGGTCAGCGTCTTTTGTTTCGTTGGAAACGTAACATTTTTCATCCATGCTTGTTATTACGACTGACAGCACTTGCCAACAATGGGTTATCATCGTTCGGATCGTACATCGACGTCAGTCGATATTAATTGTCCTCCACCGGCGACGGTTACACGTAACGGTGCCTAGATAGGTCCCGATCGGTCAATTAGCGAAAGTGGAAGAGTCCGGAATTACATACGAAACCGACGGACAAATAAGATGTCGCATTGAAAGAGCCCGTTTAGCATTTTATTAAGATTCAATCGCCATTCAAACGGCCATCACGTATACCAACCAAATACGATCAGATTAGACGGTTGTTACATTTTCTCCGTGTCTCGCTGTTTGAGGTCGAAGAGGAACTTTCAGCGCAAAATGCGGGGACGGCACCTTTCACGCGTGGATTCATCGGCCAGACGGACGGATCACTCGGCTGAATGTCGCAGAATGTCGCAATGTCGCGATCACTACTTAAATATCATCACTATAATCTCTCATGTTCGTCTGCCTCTATCTCCGTTATTGGAGATAATTGCTGGTCTTCTCACTTTTCCTTTGGTTATCCCATTAACCATCTCCCATGATATTAACTTCGTTCAAGTAATTAACTGCTACTATTAGCTATCATTGCTATTATTATTATAATATCACTACATTAATACAATCTGATTTTAAAAATCTAATTTATCTATTTGACAGTACATTAATTTCATCCTCTGACGCCGTTTTCGGTTCAATGCACCATGTATGATAGGATCCATTTGGCAGTCAAAAAGACCTCTTTTGGTATTGGAGCAACCTGATCCTTATATTGTTTTCACTTTTTCACTTTCACCTCTAATTCTTAGTAGAGTAGATGTATAAGGCCCTATGTATGTTCTCTATTCTCTGGTTGAATAAATGTGGTCTGGAATATTGTGTCAACGCATTTACCTGATATTAAACAATTCTGCACGAGGATGAGGATCGAATGCATTGAATCGGCTCAGATTTGGGCAATTTAAGGAAATTCTTACTAGGTTTGTATGTCTTCCCACTAGGCTCCTTATCTTCCCTGGTTTGGATATTTGGAGGTAATTTCTTAGTATGTTTGGTATGTCTGCTCACAACGGTCCCTATTATCGGATTCAATAATGGTTGTCTGTAATGTAGTGTCACTAGACTTACATGATATTAAAGAATTCTATACAGAAATGATTATTGAGGGTAATGACTCAGATTTGTACAATTTGAGAAAATTCTTACTTCCTTAGAATTACGATCTGGAATGATGTGCTTCCATAATAACATGATAATAAAAACTCTACACGAAAATGAGGATCAAAGGTAGTGAAATGGTTCAGATTTGGACAATTTAGTAGGTTTGGTGTCTGCTCACTATAATTCCTATTATCTGATTCAGTAATTGTTGTCTGTGATGTAGTGTCATTGGACTTACATGATATTAAAGAACTCCACACAGGAATGAGTGTTGAATTTAATGGCTCACATTTGGACAATTTGACGAAATTCTTAGTTAATTTGGTATGTCTGCTCACAACGGTCCCTATTATCTGATTCATTAATTGTTGTCTGTGATGTAGTGTCACTGGACTTACATGATATGAAAGAACTCTACACAGGGATGATTATTGAAGACAATGGCTCAGATTTGGACAATTTGAGAAAATTCTCAGTAGGTTTGGTATGTCTGCTCACTACGGTCCTCATTATCTGATTCAATAATGGTTGTCTGTGATGTACTTTCACTGAACTTACATTACATTAAGGAACTCTACACAGGAATGATTATTGAAGGTAATGGCTCAGATTTGGACAATTTGAGGAAATTCTCAGTGGGTTTGGTATATCTGCTCACTACGGTGTCTATGATCTGATTCCGTAATTATTGTTGTCTATGGTCTAGTGTCATTGGACTAACATGATATTAAATAACTCTACACAGGGATGACTATTGAAGATAATGGCTCATATTTGGACAGTTTGAGGAAATTCTTAGTAGGTTTGGTATGTCTCCTCACTACGGTCCCTATTATTATCTAATTCAATAATTGTTGTCTGTGATGTAGTGTCACTGGACTTACATAATATTAAACACTCTTCACAGGAATGATAGTTGTGGGTATTGGCTCAGATTTGGACAATTTGAATATATTCTTACTAGGTTTGGTATGTTTGCCAACTACGGTCCCTTTTCTCAATTTTTTTCTTTAATTTCTTTAATTGATCGATTTATAATTAAATAATGATTTATTAATATAATTTAATTTTAATTTCTCTAAGTTTAATACTTCTAGCCTGGAATATTGTGTCAAGATTTTAAAGAACTCTGCACTAGAATGAGGATCGAAGATAATGAAACCTTCTCTTATCAAAGTACGTGAAATTGTACGGTAATAAGGGGAATAGTAAACTGACAAATTGTCGACGATTTGACGTTGAGTATATAACAGAAGAAATGTTAAGGGGTGGGGAAATTCCGTTTGTAACCGATCATCCCCGAAGTTGCCTTAAAAGCACCAATCGCAACTCGAATACCAGTGAAACCCGCCACCTGAATTTTGCATTAATGATAAACTTACTGACACGGGCCACTCTTCCCATAATCTTTGTACAGTTATCATGAACTTCTGATTCGGTATCGGCATTTGTTCGTTATAAGTGTTCCTACTTAGCATTCTAGGCGGTAGATCTCTTAATTTATTAGCGGATGTTGTCAATGTCTTTACACAGGTTCTCTTGGTTCACCAAATAGAATGATTTTTTTTGTATTTCCATCGTTTCGACCACTACGTTTGGAACATTTTCAGGAAGTTTTTAATTTTCTATTTTGCTACAATAATTTATTCGTTGGGTATAGTTTAAATAAACAATTCGGTAACTTACAATATTAGTGTCGACAACACTTTTGGAGTCCACAAAAAAAATCATCATTTTTCATCACAATTCCAATTATCAGTGAGACATTCCTACCAACTTGTAACAATAGAATGAGCACAATAGTAAAAGGATAATATTAATTTACAATTTGAACTAAACACATAGTACTTATCCTCTAAATTTATTGTATGTCTAAATGTCCCAGAGAAAGTGAGAAATGTATTTTGCGGTACATTCTACATATTCTCCATTTTGTTTTTTATATTACCATTAAAACGGGTACTACAAAAAGTTGTCACAATCTTAATTTCTAATTATCCAAATTCTTAAAGATATATTACACTTACTATAGATTAAATAACTATGTTAAGTCAATTATTTCATGAATTTTAATAAGATGTAGGCTGTTTTTAACAAGGGGAATTTTCTGTAACTGACTATTGTGATTGTATGACTATTGGTATTATGACAGCTTTAACTTTAAACATTCGTAATGACTCTGTTTGTAGGAGTTTGTATTTTAGTATTTTATCCACTTACTTTATTCTAGATTGAGCCATTGCCATCAGAAAGAGAAGATATAGCAACGTATCTCTCAAAGATATCCCTCATTTAATATGAACTGGTCCCACCTCTACTTGTTTAACTTTGGTATTCATTACGAGAGTAGTGCACCAGTTGGGGCTAACTTCTGACAGGTTGATATTTTTTCCAAATACTCCAATGTGTTCTACAGATTATAGCAGCTAACTATGTGGTCTCCGATACCATCCAATGCTTTCTTGTAATCAATCTACCTTAAGCATAAGTTCTTTTTGTGCTATTGACAGTCCTCTAGGACGGTTATGCATTAATTGACCTTTTCATTGAAGAGATCCGCTGCTACATAGTTTCTGCTATATTATGAGCAATTTGTGTTATTGGTGTGAAAATATCTAATGACGCGTCCATCTTCATACATTGCGGGACTACACTCTCTGTGGCACGTCACTTGCCCCCTCCCCATAGGTTCTGTAATGTACACTTTATAGTACACGTTAACACGTTACAGGAATCTTCGTAAACGGCACACCATAGATACTTACAATTGCATTTACCACTACATCAACAAGATGTTTTCATCACGCTTTACCTGATTAACACATTTTCTATATTTAAATATTTCAATCTGATACGATCGTCATAATCACAACGGTGCTCGTCCCACCGCTGCGGCTAACTTCACGTCGAAGAGCGTGAAGTTAGTTGCAGCGACGTGAAGTTATCACTGGAACCACCTGCTCGCCGTCGAGATAATCGAGGCGGAAAATGGATTGAAAACTCGTAGAACCGTTGCGTTTGTGGTGTTGTATTGTGATTTAGTGAGAAACAAGGTATCATAAAGACTAGAAATTTCAATGTTATGTACACGGAATATGGTATTTTACATAAATACACAATTCGGCTATGTTTAATAGATACCATTGCGATTTTGTAACTATTTTGTTGGATGGAATTTTTGGTACCTTCAGCAGTACTTCAAGCTTCATACGGGGTGTTTAGTGAAATTTGTACCAAACCATCATCGAACGATCCACAAGACTTATTGCCGGCAGCTACAGGAATCTGTATTACCGATGACCCTCCATATATCAGGGGTATTTTGTTTACTATACACACGTTTATCAAGAACTGATTTATTCGCAGAATTCATAAATATCTGGTTTACGTATTATGCAAACGGAGTGTTTGCACAGTATGACTGCATAGTTAGCGGGACGACGCTCTTCGTAGCACGTCGTTTTTGATGGGAAAGCATTAAATAGCGCTCATAGTTATTTAAGACGGTGGAATCTTATAGTCTCAGATCTGTTGTACAGGATTATGTTTTAATAACACAATGTTTTCAATGCGATATAAGTAGTTTCAATGTTTTTACATCTACGAGGCGTGCCGCGATGGTTCTGCTTTTTAGTATAGTTTCTACAGTGTGTGCAAATTGTATGTAATGCAAGTGACGCGTGTGTAGCCCTTTGGGTTCTTAGTGTGCTGTGATTATCGGAGCAGGAACGTTCTTGCTTGTGTTACTCAGCTAGATACTCCTGAGTCGATATCGAAGCAATCGTTGAATTCTTAAATAAATTATTAATCTAACTGCTGTTATATTAATTAAGTAGCGGAATTTCTCAGAATTGCCCAAATGGCATTGCCTTTTCTTAACCTCGAATATGCCTCGGATTCATGCATTCACTGCAATGCACGTGCTATTCTGACTGTGCCAGAACCGCGTTCCGGGATTCATAACATCAATAATACCTGATATAATTCTTTTAATATCGGATTTGCCGTACGCCTCCCGACCGAATGGAAATCTCCTGTTTTGAGGGGTGTCTTCTACCTCTACCTTTTTGTCGAACCGAATTACAGGCGTGCAGGAAATTAATAAGCAAAGTGGGGACACATGATTTACATTGACAGTATTACAAAGGCGCTACAACGTTAAAACACGTTTTCAGACTGTCCATAGTGTTGTGGGTCTATAGATCGAAATTTGCTAGTGTTTCGTAGATAATGGTGATCACACACACAAAAAAATCATTAATTTTCAAATAGACTGAAGCCCTGCGAAAAACGCCCGAACCGTAAATAATCTTTTATCGCAAATCGAGCAAAAACAATAACAAACCCGAAAAATCATCATCCAGAAGGGTAAGCGGGCTACGCACCGAAGATCTCGTTAGTATTTATCTGTCCCAGAGGAGGCAGATAGAGGCATGGAGGAATGCGAAGGGCCTTCCAGCGTACTACGCGATCCACGGTTGCACTTCATCATTTGCCGTGTTATCAGGACGCTCCTTGATTAATTCTAATTATTTGGGGGCGCGCAGCCACACCAGCGGAAATGATTCACAATGGACCCGGGCTACGATAAAAGCTCCGTATGAGAGCAAAATATTTATATCGTAAGAGAAAACGGAGATAAGCGACGGAGAAATTAACGTCGGGGGGGAAGAGGGAAACGGAGGGAAAGAGGGAGTTGTGTTATTATTATTATTATTATTATCGTAGTCGTCATCATCATCGCCCTAAGTGATACTGTAGTGATGCTTCCCCGATGCGTAATGACTGTCGTTAATATTATTTTATTTAAAGCAATCGAGCAAACTAAAGTGTTAATGAAATATGAACCGAGGGAAACAGTATCGTCTAATTTAATCAACGGTACAGATAGGATCAACGATTTTAAGCATCAGTCAAATTAGAGGGTTAATTACAAAACAATTGCCTTACATTTACATTATGATATATGTGGCTTACGTATTAAAGTCGACGTTTTACGTATTACATTTTGACGGTGACAGTTCTAGTACAGCAAAAGTTGCTATCATTAACATAATCTACACTACAGCATATAGTCCAAGAAATTTTCATTTTTATTCCAAAGGTGTTCCCGAAGTTTCACCACAGAGATTAAACGAAAGGACTGTTTCTGACAAATTAGTGTCCATCATCAGCTAGGTATTGAATTCGAATATATTATGTTATAACGCGAGAGATCGTACATTATTTAGTTTCCGGTAAGAAAAAAATTTTAAAATATAATTAACTACTATTCGTCTCAAATGCATTAGCCCCTTACCCTAAAGTGTAATAAAATAGTAGCTAGCTCAAAAAGCCGTAAATTATCATCAAATCTATATTAAATCTTAAAGCAATAATTGCACAATTGTACCAATTTTTCGGCCTAATATGAAGCCATCAAGGTAGAAAAAATAAAGTCTCCAAAGCTATCTCAGATCACTTTCTGATATTTTTGTTCTAGTTGTGGTGATATATTGGCATGATATAGTCATTTTATTACACAAAATTCCAGTATTTTCAGGGAATGTTCATATGTAGCCATATTTTTCTTTATATAAAATCCAAAAATCGCTGAATTACTGGATGTTGATTAAGTGTTGGGAAGAGGTGTCTAGAGCAAAGAAATAAAACGACTTTGAGCAGAGCAACTCATCCCCAACTCATGGTGAAATTGTATGATGAAATAATTAAAACAGATATACAATGCAACAGTATATTAATTGATCCTTTTTCTATCTATTTTCGTTGGTGTAATGGAAATTAGGGAAAATAACGCGCCAAATATCCACCATACATTAGACAATCTAGTACTTAACTGGACGTGCATGGGTACTAGGGGAATAGCGCGCAAAAGTACCCGCCCCAGCTACTAGTAAAGACAAATATCATAAACTTCTAGGGTCGAGTGTGCAATGGTACTGTAGGATGGTAGACAAGGTACCTGCCATATGATCCTGGCAAACGTAATACATTAGTACTGAACGAGCAATGGTACCAGGGGATGGCGCGTTTAGTACCCGCTTTACCCTCCTCTTGTTCTAGTACCGACTCCATTACTGGAGGTTGGTTACAGTCTCGGCATGTACATCACGTCATCATTAAGTCCGGTCCAGTCATGTATATGTATTTTGGTCCCCAATTTCTGTTACCTTCTTAATTAACCTCTGTAAAGCTTCCAGACTATCTGCTATAATGACTGTATCATCAGCATATCGACGGTTATTGATGTTCCTACCGTTGATTTTAACGCTATCTTCCCCGTCGTCTAGTGCTAGGCTGAATATTCGCTCAGAATGTAGATTGAACAATGCTGGTGATAAAACACTTCCCTAGCGTACACCCTTTTTAATGGCGATTGGGTCCTATGTCGATTATCCTATTGTTACAGTAGATTTTTGATGCCGGTATAGATTTTTAATGAGCTAGATACCTTGGTTACCCAACACCATTTCCTGTTGTGGTCTCAAAAGTTCACTGATGTGGTCTACTCTATCAAAGGCCTATTTATAATCTATAAAGCAGGCGTATGGATCTTTCTTCATGTCTCTACATCTCTGAAACAATATTGACAAGCTAGCCAATGCCTCTCTTGTTCCCAGCCCATCGCGAAATCCAATCGGTGTGTCGCTTATATGTGTCTCAATTTTTTTATGGATTCTGGCTTGAACAACTTTAAGTAGTAACTTAAGCACTTGCCCCATCAAGATTATCAATCTAAAATCGCCGCATTTCTTAGCATTGGGTTTGTTGGGGAGGGGAATACCTATTGAGGCCAACTATTCTTCTGGGATTGGTCCTGTTTCATATATTAATTGTATAAGTTAAACAATTGGGTTAATGTTTTCTGCGTACAGCAGTTTTAGTGTTTCTACGTGTACTCGTCTGGTACAGTGGCTTTGCCAATTTTACTGCACTTAGTTGTTTTGAGGACTTCAGGTTTTAGAATTGTAGGAGCCTGTTCGGTGTGTTCCCTACAGTATGTGCGTGGTACTTCACTATTGAACATTCTCTGAATGTAGTCTTGCCAGAGTTTCAAGATTTCTTTGTCATTCGTCACAATTTTATTATTATCATCCATCAGGGTTGGTCTGTAGTAACTTTGTTTAGTGTGGTTTATTTATATTATTTTCTTTTGGATGGCAAAATTGTCATGTTTTGTTTGAAGAAGCTCAATCTCTTCACACCTCTCTTTCATCCACTGCTCTTTAGCTTTCCAGATTTCTAATCTTATGTCCCGGTTTATTTGGTTGTATTTCTCTTTATCTTTCTGCTTTTGTAGTCTGCGGTTTTTATCATATGAATGATATCTTGCGTCATCCATGACTTTTTGGCAGTTGGGGTCACGAATCCCATCTCTTCCTTTTCAATAGTGATAATACTTTCTTTTATTCTCCTCCAAGTATCATCTATGCCGGGGTTAGTGGGCATATTTAGTTATATTTCTGCACGATCTTCATTTATTCTTTTTTATAGTTTTTCTCGTATTGTGTTATATCTTAGTTTATCAACATCGATAGTTACGTTTCTTTGTTTTTTTCTCCTTAGTTACTTATAGGAGAATTGTGGCCAGAGCTCACATCAGCTCCAGGATAAGTCTTTACGGCTTTAATCCCGTTCTTGAATCTTGAGTTCACTAAAAGATAGTCAGTTTTGATACCTCGCGATATTGTCTGATCTGTGTTGTGATAAGCTCTACCTACTAATGACAAGACACTAATGACACTAATTATCCCAAGAACGTACGATGAGTACTAAGGGAATGACGTGCAAAGTACCCTGTCTTAAGATAATGGGCGGGCGGTACTGTACTAACAGTGACTAACTAATGTTTGGAATACCAAATGGTGACAACCACGATTATTACGTAGTTGAAATATCGCTGGTTAATTGATTAAATAGTTAGTTCCACAATGGAAGAAGAAATGGCTCAGTTATAAGCCCACCAATTAGTGATTCCTTCCAAATGCTCTCCTCAAGATTATTGTCTTTTGGCACTGGAGAACGGCTAAACCAATCACATAGCACAACACAAACTCTTATAAAAGGTAATAAATGACTAAAACGCGGAGGCAAACCTTTTAAAAATTTGAAAACACGAAGAATGGAAAAAAGAGGTAGAAAGTATTATATACCCACATGGAATCATTGTTATACGAAAGGAGAACAAAGCAGCTTTATAACTTGTAGACCTCAAGAAAACACGACGTCATCGCAAACTAATTTAATAAATCAGAGCGACCTGTTTCGACTTGCTAGAATTCATCATCAGACTCTCACTAAATATATGAAGAACGTTAGATATAAATTGATAAGTATCTTAAATTGTAATATTCACATATAAACGTTTTAGGGCTAAAGTTGCAAGACATGTGAGACGTCACAAAACCTGAACTGACAAATACAGTTAAAAAATATCACATGTCGAACAAGAACATTACTTGGATTGAAAACGTGGAGTAAGCCCTAAAGGTGTAACGTCCTCATCAGTTAAAAAAGGTTGGACTTGAGGTTAGGTTAGGTTTAGGTTTAGGTTTAGGTTTAGGTTTAGGTTAGGGATACTGACATTCTAGAATATTTCGGATACGAGGTGGCATAAAAAACTTACTTGCTAAAAATCTGACATAAGGGGACATGTGTGAATTTCGAAATTGGAGGGTACAGGCAGAACAACATAAAACCGATACACAGAAACAAGGTTATTCACGGGACAAGAGTAAAATGACCAATCAACGACATAACCTTAAAAAGCGTTCAGGATGGATTGTTTATTAATGTAGGTTCAGTCGTTTACGCAAGTTACGCTGTTACATCTCGGAGCTTTAAAGATTTCTAATGACTCTAGGGCGTTCAGCTTAACTCCTGTGTTGCATAGATGTAAGAATCTCACGTCTTATTTGAAAACATCGGTGTGTTTTTCAAGTAAAAGGTGATTAGCAAATTGTGACTGAGTGGTAAAAAGATATTTATCTTTGTAGTTATTATACTGTTTGAAGTGTTCCCTTATTCTTGTAACGGAATCTTCCAGTCTTATCTATGTAAACCGCAGTCTCTACTTTTTCGTCAGTTACCTTATCAGCAATATTAGCATGATTTTAATGGCATAGGTACCAACAAAGACGCGTCAGATCGATCTCGGGAATCCTCACCTCGCACAGTTTCCCTGCTCTTGACATTTATCATTATTCCAACCGTTTGCATTCGATTCTCGGTAAAATATCAGGAATTCCAACTCGTCTAAACGCAAATCTGACTTGATTCTTTTCCCTCCTCCCGTCACTTAATAACGTGTAACACATACGTTATTAGAGGGGATTCCCCGTTGCGTGCAATATGCCAGCACAATCGGAATTTCGTAAACTTATGTAACGGTTTAACCCACGGCACTATGGTACCGAATGCGACCTTGAGGGTTTTGATCCAAACGCAAGATTCCCCACAAATAGGCGAATCAAATTAGATTTTTTTTGTAAAAAAACTGTGTAGACGGGTTTGACAGTTGGAAAAGTAGTTTGAGTTGTTACAAGAAGCCTCTCATCTAGAGATTTATCAATTTTTTAGTGGAACCATTATCAAATAAACAATTAAAATGAGACTTTCTAAATTACAATTGCTCTATAAATAAAAAAGTTATTGCAAAAAAGGGGGCAAAATGGCTATTTTTAAATATTGTTAATAATTTTTTAATTCGTTGTTCGAATTAAATGAAATGTTTATAGTTTGTGAGTTGTAATGTACTTTATAAGTCTGCAAAAGATGGACTCGATCGGTATAGTAGTTTTTGCAAAATTCTAATTGTTTATCCCATTTCTTGAAAACATCAACAATTTCTAAGTCCTGTCCAGTAGATTTTTCTAAATAGATCTTAACACACTTGGGCTCATCCTCTTCGTAAAGACTTATATTAACGTTCTATGTAAAAAAACATTAAGTTTTTTAATGTTTATTTATAAAAAAAGGCTTAACAAAAAGTATAGGTTTTTAAGCTTATAAACATTTACAATAACTTGGTTGGTTTTTGTTCAAACTTTATGGCAATGATTTACTCGAAAAGCTGATTCAAAAATACACATTTAAAAAGAAAAACAAAAGCTCCACAACCTTTGTCAGCCAAGATAGCTCTTTTTTTAAACAAATTGATCGTCGCTACAATAATTAATATTAAAGGCTGAAAATAACAAAGTTTTTAGAAGAAGAGTTGAAGTTTCCAATGGCACTTTCAGCGTTTATAAAAACCGAACATTGTTTAATGGAGAGCATTATAAACAAAGAGTAATTGCGCGTTGATTACTTTGCTGCTCGGAGTCCACGGAGTGGGGGAAGCCGACTGGGTGCTTGGCACAGCTCTCCTGAAAAGTGAGCGCGCGGCTTCAAATCAGTATGTTAATAACAATTAACATACTTTTCGGTGCAAAATTGATTTATCCAAAGACGCCAAACGTTATGACTACTTTAAATGTTTTTATATACTCTAATTATATTACATCAATTTGTATATATTTTTATTAATTATTGTTTAATAATTACACCTATAAATAAATATTATTTATGCATTGTTAACGTTATATAATTTATACACTTCTGAGCTTATATGACACATCAAGTAGGTTGCACAGAAAGTATGTTAATTGTTATTATTTCTTCATGTATCCCAGTTTAAAAAATGAATGAGCAATTTTGGTCAGGTAGAACCCGAGATAAAGTCTTTTTTTCGAGCGGTCCGATTTGAAGACGCGCGCTCACTGTTCAGGAGAGCTGTGCCAAGCGCCCAGTCGGCTTCCCCCACTCCGTGGACTCCGAGCAGGAAAGTAATCAACGCGCAATTACTCTTTGTTTATAACGCTCTTCGATAAACAATGTTCGGTTTTTTTAAACGCTGAAAGTGCCAATAGTAACTTCAACTCTTCTTCTAAAAACCATGTTATTTTCAGCCTTTAATATTAAGTATTGTAGCGACAACGGTGAATTTAAAAAAAGAGCTATCTTGGCTCACAAAGGTTGTGGGGCTTTTATTTTTCTTTTTAAAAGCGTATTTTTGAATCAGCTTTTCGAATAAATCATTGCCATAAAGTGTGAACAAAAACCAACCAAGTTATTTTAAATGTTTATGAGCTTAAAAACCTATACTTTTTGTTAAGCCTTTTTTTTAAAAAAAAGCATTAAAAAAATTATTGTTTTTTACATAGAACGTTAATATAAGTCTCTACGAAGAGGATAAGCTCAAGTTTGCTAAGATCCATTTAGAAAAATCGACTGGACAGGACTTAGAAATTGCTGATTTTTTCAAGAAACGGATAAACAATTAGAATTTTGCAAAAACTACTAGACCGATCGAGCCCATCTTTTGCATACTTATAAAGTACATTATAACTCACAAATTATAAACATTTCACTTAATTAGGTTAAAGGTTATTAACAATATTTAAAAATAGCAATTTTGTCTCCTTTGTTGCAATAACTTTTTTATTTATAGTGCAATTTTAATTTAGAAAGTCTAATTTTAAAGATAATTATTTACTCTAAAAGTTCACAGTTGACCACAAACGTCTAAATCTAAGCCATTTGGAGTTAGAAATAAAAGAGTAATTTTGGCACTTATTGTTTATTTGATAATGGTTCCACTAAAAAATTGATGAATCTCTACATGAGAGGCTTCTTGTAACAACTCAAACTACCTTTTCCAACTGTCAAACCCGTCTACACAGTCTTTTACAAAAACACCTCTTTTCTTTCTAATTTAATTCGCCTAAAGAACTATTGTATCATACAGCGAATGCGTACGGCGTAATATCGGATTCCCTCCTTTTCCGCGTCCTACCTCTCTTTTCTCTTCCATGATAAAAAAGACCCGTTCGTCCTTATAGAAATATCTCGATCGCCTCTGCCTTATCGATTTTTTTTCGTGTGTACGAGTGTCTTGTCTGTTTTGTTTTGTGCCAGCAAAGATTCCAGAGGTGTGGTATCTATGCGGAAGACTTGATGTAGATATACGTATATACATACGTACATAGGTGACAACTGCCTTTATAAACGCCGTTTTATATTCTATCAGGTTCGAAAAATTACACTCGTCAGGTGTCACGTGGGCGCCCGGTCTAAAAACAACTAGATCTCGAATTTACGTTGGCCAGCACCTACATATCTCGATTAGAATCGACGGAAACGGAGATTTGTGATGGGAATGATGTGACGTTACGATCAGGCGTTTTGTTATATTGAGCCAGCCAATGGGATGAGGGCTATTGGCTATGTACTATAAAAGTAAAAAACTATGCATTTTTGGTATACACACACATTAAATTTCCTATCGATGTGGCACATTTTGAGTTCAAAAAACTTAGTTTTGCAAAAAAAAAAAATGGTAAAGTACCTACCTACATTGTATTATTTTTGCCTTTAACTTTTCTCTGATAGATTATAAGTATGGGCAACGATAGGAAGTTGATATTGTAATGTTTATTCTAATTTATTTGTACAGTTCCTGACACTTCATTTATTTTTATTTTATTTAGTCTATACCTTAACTAAGTAATTTATGTTATACACTTAACGCGCTAATTTATTTATACAAATATCACTAGTGGGCTTATCGCACTTTTCACTCGCGACGACTTCTGGTCTACTCTGCCTGCCACGGAACCGGCTCGTAATTTATATCCCCTAATAAGGTTTTTTCGAGAAGCTTCCGGGTTATTCTTTCTCTAATTGGACGTCCTCGATTATTCGAGAAGAGAGTTTTTATGGTCGCGCTCTACTGAATTCTCCGAAGCGGTCCTCTTTGAAGTGCGCCGACTTCGTCAGATAAGAAATAGCACGCTTCACACTGATATTTGCATTTCGCGTCACAATGGCGTCTGGCGTAAGTATTTTAGAAAAAAAATTGACTAACATGTACCCTTCAAACTTGACTATATAAGTACTTGTTTCGCTGTTTCCACTTTTTATCTTCTCGACATTGTTATCTGATATTTTTTAATGTAAAAGTTATTTGCAGTCACTAAATTATTTATCTTTAGACAAGTCTATGATAGTTTTAAACTTATTTGTTCAAAATTTGGATAAATTTGGAAAATAGCTATAATCCAAAAACTATACATTTTTAGTATACTCACACATTAAGTTTTCTTTTTGGTAATTAAATATCTTATCGATGTGGCACCTTTTATACTCAAACAAATTTGTTATTGAAAAAGAAAAACAATTACACAAAAACGAAATACTCAAAAATATAGATTTTTGAATTTTGTCTTAAAACTTTTTTCTGGGTGGATGTATTCACATGAATATGGCAATGGTTCACAGAACATAAAGCTAATATAATTTTTCTCAAAATTGCGCCTGGTACAACTATCTTTTTTCAATTTTTTACATTTACGATATATTTTTTCTGGTACAAAAATTTCTTCTTATCTTTAGGTATTTAATGATAATAACGGGAATGTTTGGTAAAAATTTTGATGTTTGTTTGAATTCTGAAGTTAAGAACTGTATCTATCTATCTATTTTTTAACTGTAACTCTTTCAAAAGCTTTCAGTGTATTTTGGTGTAAATGTAAATATAAATATAGAATGTCCAATACAATGATTACAATAAAGTTATCAGTGCAATTATGATATATTATTCATATTGAATTTTATAAGGGAGTATAAATGAGTATAAAAAATAAATAAAAAAGCAAAAGTTTGTAATAAGTCAATCTATCTATAACTCTAAAAATTGAGTCTTCCAAAAAAATTAAAATATTTGTGGGAAACAAAATAATAATAAAAATAAATAGTAATAATAATAATGAAAATAAATAATGTGTTTCACATTAATATTTTGAACAAACACGTTTATTATTATTATACAATTGTCTAAATATATTTGTTTTAGGGTATGTAGATAATTCTTAGAATGAAGAAGTACAAAATAATGTCAAAAAGAAAAAAGTGAAAAAACTCGAAAATAAAATATTAGTTTGAACGGCTTCATTTCACTCATTTTTTTCTAAAATATTTATACCGGACACCATTTTGACAGAAATTACATCTGCTTTTTTGTGAACCATTGATTATAATTGAATTCACTAATAAAAAAGTTTGACGAAAATTGGAAATTTATTTTCGATTTTTCTTTTTTTTTTGTAATTTCTTCCTAAATTAATTTTTTACAAAAATAAGTTTTTTTGAGCTCAAAAGGTGCTGTGACGATAGGAAAGTTAATTTCCAAGAAAAAACAAATATAAAACTAAAACTAAAAAACTTAAAACTAATGTATATATAATACAAATAGGTCAAGTTTTTGAGTTACAGCTAGAAAACTAAAAGGTGTACAACTTTAGTTCGTACTCAAAATTACAAACCTAAATTTAATACACATGACACATTTGGATTTATCATCATTTAAGGTGTAATTGAAGTGTATTATGGGATTAAATAAAGATATGCTTTTTGGCTGGTTTTTGTAACGATAGATTTTTCAAACAATTTGAATTTCATAATAAAAATTGATGAGTTATTTTCGAAAATCACATTAAATATTACACTCCTGTTTCTATACAAATTTTATTACAAATTAATAAACTTCGAAAATTCTTCTCAACATTGAAATATGATAGGTACCTAGAATTGGCTTCTGCTGCAAGTATAGCCGGGGAATGGGGAGAAAGTGCCAAAAACAACAACGACGAAGTAATGATAGAACTGTGCATGGCAAATTACCCAATAATTACCAACTCTAATTTCAAGCCTAGACCCTTAAATTTACAAGAGAATGTGCCTAGTCGAAATAAGAAATCATCGATAGATTACTTACTTCCTTGTACGCAGAATTAAATGGAGGTTCATTAAAGATATGAAAGTGACAAAAGAATTTAGTAAAGACTTACATTTGTAAAATTCCAGAAAGTAAAAGTAGGAGCGAAGCAAATGGAAAAAGTGGGAAATTACAAACAGAAAGTTAAAAAAATTACTGAATATTAAGGACATATCCAAGGACATCATGACAGTATCCTTGCCATGTTGTAGAGTATCAAAGGCAACAAATCCAAAAAGAATTATGGATTACGAACAAAGGTTGATAAGAGATAAAAAAGAAAAATGGAACTTTTAAAAAGCAGGAGGAAAATAAGAAGTAACTGCAATTTTGTTGCGAAAATTGTTACAATTGCAAAAGTAGATATTACACACACAGGTAAACCGGTGGGCAACTAAATAAATTAATTAACGAAGATGCTAATACATATTGTAACTGGCTGTGAGATATCAGTCTTAAAATTAGTATTCAATATTCAATTATATGCTGTTTAAACAAAAAATTAACAAATATTGCCAGTAAATCCATAGATAGATAAAATAAATATAAAAAAGGGGAACATAAATTAAACATATTGGATTAATAATTGCCGAGAAATTAAATGGAAGGGACATTTAAATCATATGAATAATAAAGTCGTAAATAAGGCATACGTAGGTAACACCAGAAGCCACAATGGAACTATATAATACATACTTCTTATCCTGTATCAGACATCTCGTTCCAATTTGGGGACCATGTAGCCAAACAGCGTTATAAAAAATGAAAATACTACAAAACAAAATTATAAAAACATTGTTCATCTATAACAAACTTAACTTCAACGAAATATTTCACACACGCAATTAAAATTATGTGACCTAACAAAGATTTAAGCAATGTAGATGTATAAGATCACGAAAGGAATACAAAAGAGTAACATAAAAATAAGATTTACATATGATATACATGCCAATAATACAACAACAAAAACGAAATTTTTTATTGACAGTGTAAGAACATATGCAAGGATGTTATTACCAGTTCCACGGCATTTAATCAAAATTACCTATAGGTATTAAAAACGCGAAAACCCTGTAGAGCTTTACTGACCTTATTGGAAATATACCGATGTATAATATGTCCAGTCACAATTGGAACACCAACAAAAACACTTAATGGCTTTTTAAGTGGTGCCGCCCGGTCGTCCATGGGCGTATCATTACGTATAATAACTCTAACAATGAATTCACTTTCAAATAGCATAAATAAATGGCACACACATACACACACCACTGCTTTCTCGAGTACAAGTGCCGAAGAACCGAAACACCTGCTCCATAGAAGAAGAAGAAGATACAAACGAAGCGCCGCTGTCGTAAAAAAAATTTGCGACCCAATGGACCCTTTATTTCTTTATCTGTAGATATCCATACATTCACATATACGATTTCACTTGGGCGACTGCATGAACACGTACACCTGCGTTTTAAAATATACCAGTGCGTATCTGAATAAGCAAAGAAATAAGTCCCATGGTTTTGTATAGAGATAACGGGCTCTTTTCGAATGTCCTCGTTAATTTCAGATTTTATTTAGTGTTTCAATTGCTCCTGGTTAGAGTATAACACTATTTGGGAAAAAGTTACATTGTACCTGGTTAACACTGTTGAACTTAAATTTAATTTCGGTTAATTGTGAAAAGAGGTGAAATGCTAAACGCTGTTAATCCTCGACAGCATGTTGTACTTAGTATGAAGAAAAAATATTTGCTATTATTTCGCTATTATTTCTATTTGTATGTAATTATCTCATTTGAGAACGACGCAACGCACTCCTTGTCAGGATTTTTATATTGAAAAAAAAAAATCATTTTCCTGAACGATTGCATAGCAGTAGATTTTCCATTTAGTTCTGATTAATCAACAACGTCTTCTAATACACCTCTACACGATAAATATCCCTTCTAATTCCCGTCTGTAGACATCTTCCTTCTGTCTATTCCAATTAAAGATCTCTGATCTTGACGAACTACTCGCGGTAGTTCCCAAACTGATTACCATAAGATATTCTAATTTATACGAAAAAAGACAAGAGCGATTTTCTATAGACACACATATTCTCGGCTCGATTAACACTTGTTGAATATATTTAGTCGTTGCATTGAATTTTAATCCGGGCCCGGCTGTGCGTGTGTGTGTCGGTATTGAAATTCCGAACGGTGAACGATGTCAATTTCGCGAAAATGATTTAAATAATTTTGTGGTTTCGCATACAGCAGTCAAACATGAAGTAAACTGATCTATAACAAAAATGTCGGTTGCATTTTAATGCCGCTTTTGGAGATTTCTGATAACGACCAATGAATGCGCAATGAATAACGATTGGAGTGAACGGGCTATTTATTTACTTCTGGAAAATGCGTTTCCTTTATAGTGTAAACATTGAAAATGAAAATCGGGATTGAATCGTTTCGAAAAGGCGTCAAATGTATTAAGTATTTACAATAATTGTTGAACCATTCATACATACTTACTGCAAATTTATATTGCAAGCCACAGTAGTTATTTACAATGAAAAACCAAAAACAATAACATCTCCAATAAAATATTGCCATAAAAACTATTTTTCTATTTAATTAATCAATTGCAGATATATATCAAATTTTAATTTCCATCTCCTTTTTTCTATTACCAGTAGCTATAATTTTAATTAGTCATAACTGTCCTTTTATGGCCGTATCAATTTTAGTGTCGTTACAAATGTTCAATGATTTTCTGTTAGTTTCGCTAATAAAAAGACAGTATAATTAATTAAATACTTATTAGTTAATAAAAAATAATCGAAACGTAAACGTGAATACAAATGTATGGCGCTCATTAAATTAGCTAATTTTTGATAAAAACATTGTGTACTCCCGTCTTCTCTAAATTCAAGTAGGATGCATGCTGATCAAACAATAAATATATCAGTCAATGAAATATAGAATGAATATAGAATGTATAGAATGAAATATTTTCATTCTATAATTAAATGTGTCTTTTCAAAAAAAGGCTCAAGGTAGCCAAAACCTTTTTTTTCCTATTATTATTTGTAGCATTCTTGAGCGGAATTGTACTTTTAAAAGATACCCTGTATCAAATAACTTATTACTTACTTAATGTAGATAAATATATGTTTAGTAAAAATATATACCAATAAATATAAATCATTTAATTCTTTATTATGATACATTAATTTACTATTCATATTTAAAGTTCCTTGTTTATGTACATTTTCACAAGTACATTACAAGTATGATAAGGTTAAAGTTCACAGTAGTAAAATTAATAGCATTATATGTCACATTAATCTATAAAATCTACGAAATAGGGAGACTCTCATTAGTCACAAATTCCTTATTTTAAAGTAAATTTACTAGTCTTATAAGGAAAAATGTCTAGTAGAAATCATATATACATTCATAATAATATTTTATTGTCTAAATAATTTTACACTTTCTATTAGTTAAATTCACTAGCAATCTGTACAATACGTAAGTAATTATATAAATTGATTATATTGTAACGTTTATTTTCTAATTTATTTGCACTAATACTAATTGTACACTAGACTAGACACTACTTAATTTATTTACACTATTACTAAATTAACTAATTTATAACACACTTAACTATTTATTTATTATTTATATCACTCTTAATTACTAATTTATGTATACGCTCTCGCTGTCGCTATTTCGCTTGTTTACTCTCGCGGCTTCCGTCTAATAATAATCTCTCGTTCGCCGCGTCCACTTTTATAGCCCCCCATAACGTTTTCTCGAATTTGCTCGATGTTTCCACAAAGCACTCGATTGTTCTTTTAATAATGTTTACGTAGAAAATGTCCAGAAGGTCATAAATTACGTTCCTTAAATAATAATCCGGGAGTATTCATGGAGCTGTCTTTTTTTATAGAATTCAATTAAGCGTCGCGGCAATTTTTTTGAGGTAGCCGCCCAAGTCCGATACGAGTAAACACGTCTCGCGCTGTTTACTTTTTGCATTACAATATTGAGTTTTCCATTTTATATGACTTAAATAGATAGACACAACTTTAATATGATTATGTGGAAGTCACAATATTAAAAACATATTACCCAAAAAAAAGTATATCCATATTAAAATTATCAAATGTAGTAAAAAAAAAAGAAATAGATTTTAACGTTTCCAAAATAAATTCTAATACTAATTCTAAAATATACTTATACACACACACAAAACAAAATTTGTGTATTTTGGCGTATGACGTTAAAAAAATTTTATTTTTTGAAAACAATAAAAAATATTTTTCATTAGCTTTCAAGTTAACTTTCATGCATTTTGTAATCCAAAATTAAAAATGGATAAAGAATATTTACATCATCCCGTCAGGAGTATCGGAAAAGTCCTTGTATTCGTAGCAACATTGTATTTAGGCCAAAAATAAAACTTCCTAATATATAAAAAAATGTTTGGAACTTTTACCTTTACTATGAAAGGATAATTGTAATATGAAAAACCTCGTGTGTAACTAAAAAAGTATGCACTTACATATAAATTCGAATATTACGTTTATTGGTAATTTTTGCAGTAGCTTGGTAAAATTCCTATTAACGGAACGACGCAATTGCTCGAGGAATTTTCCAAAAAAAACAGAATTTTCCAAACTTTCTTAAATTGTTTAAATTTCCATTAGTGTATTGTACCGAATTTGGATCTGCTCAAACTGGACCTTGTTACGTGGTGGAAAATTATTTATTTTTCTGGCGTCCTATACGCAAAACAAAATTTAAAAAACGCGTATCCTTGAATGGGACATCTACGTTTTAGCGTGACAATCGGATTTTAAGCCGAGAACGATCGTTTTTCCCCGCATCTACCTTAATTGATACGCTCAGCCTCTTAAATGTCTCACAAGCTCCCAGCGCACGTTTCATAAATATCTTTTACTTTACCATTGTAATCTTAATGTCAGATGAGAAAGGGATACGTAAAAGGCTAAAACAGTCAATTTGATTTATTAGCTCCTTGTTTAACTCCATTCCGTGATTTATTACTATTTTATTTCAAAGCAATTACATACCCACCTTTTTTCAGGCGATTTTCTCAAATTAATAATCCTATAAAAACACTTGAAGGATACGGCAGCCCACAGGAACAATTACCTGTACGAGAGGCGTTTAAGGTAACTCCTTCGTCGTCGGATGCATTAATAGCCAATTTCGTTGAAGTGAACTCGTTTTTCTATACGTGGCGATCCTTATTTTTTTGAGTTCCTATTTTTAAGTGCTTTTTCATGTTCGTTATGGACATTATGAAACGCCAACGATAATATCTTATTTATAACAAACTTTAAAGGTTAACAATGTTTATCGCTCTCACCTCGACGCTTATATGTCTTTCCGTCTCTCTCTGTCTCTCTCGCCAAGAAGGAACATTCCCATATATATTTTTCCGTACATCGACAATCAAAAGATCTCCACTCACAGTTACATGTCCTTGCCTAAGATGTTTATATCTTACTTCCACAATAATAAAAACACAAATTTATTAGCATACGGTCGAGAATCGAGAAAAAATAAAATAAAAAAAAAGAGAAGAACCTCGACAGTTAACGTAACTGATCCTCTCCAACGGCGCGCGGATGTATCTGAGAGAGACTCGTTTGTTTCGAAACGTAAAGTGAAGATGTGTCGTAATGTAGCGTCGCAGTAGGCCCCGTTCGCGGGGTTTAATTTCAAATGTCCCGATTAAGGATATTATGTAGTACCGGCCGGCAGTCTCCTTTTGCCTAAAGTACCGGAGCGCGAGCGTACCAAGATCGAAACGTTCGGTCCGGCACGAAACCGGAGACGCAACAGATCAGAGAAAATGTCTATTAAGCCATATCATCCACTTCTTAAGTCAGCATTTACTATGGGCTCATATTTCATTGCTAATGTATTACGCAAACTACGATTTCATTGCTCCACCCCTTAGCGAGAAAATGGGGATACTCTGACTTAAGAGTTAAGGCACATCATCCACACCTGTATGTCCGGAGCCGCAGGAGATATAGATATACATAGCCAAGCGGCATATTTTATTGCTAATTTATTGCTGACGATAGGGACTGGTAGCGCAATCCCATAACAACAAAATAGTAACAAAGAGCTCAGACAGTATTTAACGGACATACATTTTTGTTACAATTTTTCTGAATTTCGGGGGTGAGTTTAATACTAATGGCTGTAGGGGTGGTTCTGGGATTGCGCTATTAGTCCCTATCGTCAGCAATAAATTAGCAATAAAATGTGCCGCTTGTTTGACAAGTGTGGATGATGTGGCTTAAGTCTTAAGTCAGATTATCCCCTTTTTCTCGATAAGGGTTGGAGAAATAAAATCATACTTTGCTTGATAGTTGAGAAATTAAATAGTAATAAGGAGACCAGGCTGTATTTAACGGACATAGATTTTTTTTACAATTTTTCTGGTATTTCGGTGATAAGTTTCATGCTAAGGGTTGAAGGAGTAGTTCTGGAATTGCGCTACTAGTCACTATCGTCAGCAATAAATTAGCAATAAAATATGCCGCTTGGTTTATGTATATATCTCCTGCGATTCCGGACATACAGGCGTGGATGGTGTGCCTTAACTCTTAAGTCAGATCATCCCATTTTTCTCGTTAAGGGGTGGAGCAATAAAATCGTGGTTAGCAATAAATTAGCAATAAAATATGAGCCTATAGTAAATGCTGACTTATGAAGTGGATGCTGCTCACTATTCGCTAAGTGAGCAGCAAAGCTCATGCTGAAGATAAACTGCATTGCCATTTAAATGCTTAAAGAACATTAAATGTACTTAGAATGTACATTACGAATACACGGTGTGCCTAAATGAAGCACGAGGACAGAGAGCTATAATTTTAGCAATTTTCCAACCTAGGTTCAATAATTCTTCACATTTTCCGGAAACATACATATATAGGTCTTCATCTTAGAGTGCCGTCTTCATCATTGAAGCTTGGCAACAATCTTGGCGAACGTCTGGCGGTCTTGACGAAATAGGACCAGGAATTGACGAACCAGGAAAGCTCCTTCCTATCTATGCCCCTCTTGCCCTCAATTTTCCCTTCCATTATCACTTGTAACAGTTCTCGTATCTACTTCCACGCATTACATGACCGAGATAGGCTGTCTTTCATTTTTTGACAATGCTTACTAATTCTCTCTCGCATTGCGCCCGTCTCAACATCTCCTCATTTGTGACAAGGTATTTTGAGAAGTGTACGAAGTATCCACACCTCAAGGGCTTCTATCCTGCTCATGGTGTTAACCTTTAAGTTCCATGCTTCACAGCCATACAAGACTGAGTAAACATAACACTTCACAAATCGATACCTAAGACTCAGACTAAGGGTTGGATTACAGGAGTGACCGCATCAGGTGGCTCTTGCTTGTTCGATCTTGGATCTAATTTCTATTTCTTGATCTAGGTTGTTGTTAATACAGGTCCCCAAATATTTGAATTTTTCTACCACTTCTATTCGTTTCCCATAAATTCTTATATCTCTTGGTGGCTCTAGGGTTTTAATATAATAAGTATTTCTGTTTTAGTGGTATTGATTTTAAGGCCGATCTCCGTCTGTAATGAGTTGATTTAGCAAGCGTTTAGGGCTTCTGGCCTATCCGCTAATATCGCGGTGTCATCAGCATACCTAAGGTATGCTGATGACTTTGACTCCAATATTTTTAAGAGTTCCACATGGTCTATTCGGTCGAATGCCTTCTCATAATCTATAAAGCATGTATATACCTTCTTTTGTTGGTCTCTACACTTCTGAAATAAAACGTTCAAGCCAAACAGTCAACCTATTTGGCCATCTTACCTCGATGACATCGAGAATGTCTATTTTCAATCTTTGCATCTTCTTGATTGCGTTGTCAAGTTCCTATATGGGTGATCTATTGAAACAGTATCTGACTACGTTAAGCTGGTCCAAAAGTAATTGGAATAATCATTAAAAGCACCTTTGCTATAAACTGTAGTATGACTGAAACCAATCATGTGGTTGAAATTAAATTAATCCCTTCTGGGCTACGGTACCTTATTGATACTTATAATTTGTTTGTATGCCAGGCAATATATTAAGTAATCTTCTGTCATAATTACATTCTACTATATTCTAGGCAGGAATTAATCTAATTCATTTTAGTCACCAACCAGATACCAGATCCTTCCATTGGGATACACAGTTTCGTCTCTTTCTTTGTCGTTCCTTTTCCTCTTTAACAGGCAGTGTCCTGTTTTACTGTTACATCCCCTGCTGCGATCCCAAATTCCAGCTCTCGTGAGATCGCGATTTTGGTCTTCCTATGGATCGTTCAGTGTTGGAATTCTGTTTCTTCGCCCAGTTAGCCATACGTTCTAGGCCCACTGTATCTACATAGGCGTCGTCGTGCTTTGGTCCATCTCACTACATCCTGGTGACCTAGCTCCCTAAGCGTATCCCCGAACCTTATTCTGTCTCTGAGTGTGATATCTCTTATGGTTCTCAATATTCTCATTTCTGTAGTTCTGATTATTTGTTTCGTCTTTTTTGTCTCCGCCCTTGTCTTAGCTGCGTAGGTGATCATGGATCCGACACAGGTCTTATAAATTCGGATATTGCTTTCAGTGCTTATGTATTTATTCCGGCATAAGATATGTCTCAGGAAGCCAGATATTCTCGCTGCTTTGTTTCTTGTCATAGCTGTCTGTCTCTTGATATTTCCACACCCAAGTATCTGAAGTCCATAACATGTTCTATTATATGTTCACTACTAGCTTGCATCTTATTGGATGGATTTTTTTTATATTACCATCAATTTGGTTTTCTATGTTGATGTAACCATGTTATATTTTTCGGCTGTTGTTTTAAATTTTTATAGTAGGCATTATAAATCATTCACATTTTCGGCTAGCAGGATAGCATCATCTGCGTAGCTAAGGATCCTCATGGTACATACCCATTGTATAAACCTGCTTCATTTGGTTAACGTGTACTTTTTCCAGGGTGATACTGTCGTTTTCAATTTCTTCATGGAGTGTGTGATACACAGTTTATATGTGTAAAATATGCGTGCTTTCCTGATCGCATCTAAGACCTTCCTCAGATTACTGTACTGTCACTTCAAAAGTAGCATGTTCCACACACATATGAATTCTAGATTATAGCGTACTCTAACTACTTAGTAATATCGAGCTTATTCTATTTGGATATTCTAGTCAAAACAAGTCTAGCCAGCTGAAGTGTATGGTAGTAGCTAACACGTTCTAACAGTAGCTAACCTGATGGATAGTCCAGTTATATGGTACTGCCCTGTCAATATTATATTCTGGCATATTCTAGTTACCGACTATAGACTTCATATTTTTTTCAGTAGGATATTAAACAAATACATAGTTCAGTGTATAAAATAAGCCTAGTTTCTAATAAATCTCGCAGCTCAGGTACTTAGGTTATGTGACATATAACAAGTTAAGAGGACAAGAATAAAAGAGGAGCAGAAGGTTGTGAGAGGACTTACTGTACAGTAAAAATGAAGCGACTCTGAATGACCTCGGTCTTTTTTTAGAATGAATTTTAAGTACTTTACAGAAAAACAAGCTATATCACATTCTTTAAATACTCTACACCACTTCCTAATAGCACTGACACAAATGAATAGATATTAGACACCGCACTGCACTATGTCAGTACTCTGGAAGACATCCCAAGCTTACAATGCGCGAGTCAATCTGCGCGAATACATCGAACCTCTCCCTCTGTTACCCTTCTGACTGTCTCTTTATTGTGGTGTTAAAAGTGCTTAGGACTTGGGAGCGTTCGAAATGTGCCACAACAACCAATTTACCGACCAGATTGGGGATCTACCGATATTACAACTACCATGAAGGATTTTTACATATTTTTCAAAACCTAAAAGCCCTTTGCAACCTCCTTTCGTCCGTGCCGAGGCGTAGCGTCCCTCCATACAGTCGGCGGTACGTACGGTAGGTGTGCCCCCAGCTATTTAACAACAGTTTGACAGGCCTCGGTGGTCTCTCCTCTCCTGGTCCAACCCAGAGAGAGAGAGAGAAAGAGACGGAGAACACCGTCCCCCGTGTCATTGTATGCTAATTGCAGCCCTCGAAACCCATGAGAGACTTATTACACGTCGAACGAACGATAATTTCATACCTACGGGGTCGACCCAAGACGAACCATTCATCGACGTACCATCAATGGGTACGGGACGAGTGGGACGTAGTGTATAAATTTGTCGTTCCGACATGGACGCTTAATGGTATTCTAATAGTGAAAAAGCATGGCATAATCGACTTATAGAAATCTAAAACAGAAGAATATGGTTTCAAAGGACATAACCATCGTATGAAATCTCTATTCCAGCAACGGGCAATAGTAGTAGGTACAAATAGAAGTACAAAGGACGGAAATAAGGAGAGGAGTAAGACATGGATGTGTGCTCTCATCGATGCTCTTTAATCTTATATTTGGGAGAGATCATGAACTAAGCCCTCGCAAATCTCTCATATGATAACAAAATAAATGGGATCCCAAATAATAATTTTAGCTACGCAGACGACACAGTTCTTACAGCCGAAACCTTACAAGATTTACAGTCTTATTAATAAGGTAACAGATGTCATAGCAATAACAAAACAAAATTCATGTTACTTACAAAACAGAACAAACATAATCATTATCTACGAATCAAGAAAGTTGAAAGAGTGAAAAAATACAACTACTACTGGAATACTGTTATTAATGAATACAATGATAATTCCGAAAAAATTAATATAACGATTGGAAAGGCCAGGAGTGGATTCATGAGAATGTGTATATTACTTTGCAGTAAGGATGCAAGCCTAGCACTGCAAGTCAGACTGATGAAATGTTACATACTTTATTATGGCATGGAGGCGTGGGTAATGAGAAAGAACGACATTAAAAATTGGAATCCTTTGAAATGTCGATATACTGCAGAACATTAAAAATTTCTTGGATGGAAAGGGTAACGAACGAGGAAGTGTTGAGACGAATGAAGAAAGACAAGTAAGTTATCATAAACATAAAAAAATGGAAGCTACTATATTTAGGCCGCATAATAAGATGGGAGAAATATCACCTACTTCAGAACATAATAACTAGAAGACGTTCTACAGGAAGAAGAAGATATTCATGGCTGAAAAATCTACGTGATTGGTACACCTGTAATAATAATAGTCTGCTCAGAGCAGCAGTTTCGAAGAAAAAAGTAACCCTAATGATTGCCAATCTTCGTAACGAAGACGGCACTTGAAGAAGAAGAGAGAATAGTGAAGAAGAATAGTGAGAATCTACTCTAGTGAGATTTATTGAAACTTGGGATCATAGGATCAAGTCAGTTTCTACCAGCTTCTTGTTTGCGCAGGAGTGGTCACGAATAACGCAGAGGAAGAAGACTGAAAATTAAAATTAGTTTATTGCCAGTAAGGCTCGGATATTATGCAAAATGCATATTTCGTAATTTTTCGTAAAACAGTGAATCCATTAGGTTGGGTAGTTGTAAAGAACCTCGATTATATGTACAAAAGCAACTAGTTAGAAATTGCGGCTTCACGTCTAATCTAATCTTCGTCAGCAGCGTTCGCTTTGTTATAGTCCTCCATTATGTCTCCAGAATCTACTAGAGAGAACTCGATCCTTCTTTTCCCTAATAATGTTTATTCTAGAAAGGTCCGGAACGTAATAAATCATTCTTCCTTAAATAAGAATATTCGGGAGTATTTTGCAACTGTTTTTATCACTCAATTAGCGGCCTACCTTTGAGGTAAGCCGCCGCCCGATAAGGAGAACGCTTACGCTGGATGTTACGTTTCGCGTTACAATATTTAAAACGTTTGTTAGCTAAAATTGCTCTACCTGGTAGGAAGGCAACGAAACTACTTATTACAACAATTTCAATGATTACTTATTATAACGACTTGAATTCGCGTGGCTTTTAGAGTTACAATATTTCTAAAGTCATTTTTAGATCAATCTACGCAAAAGAAGGGTTACAGTGTCTCCAATATTCCTTAGTGATTGAATTCGAACTAAAAGAGTTTTCCTTCTTTTAGCTTGTTTTTTGAAACCATCTACTACTCTTTCACGCGTCATTTATGATCTCATTACCATTGTCAGCTGATGGTAAAACCTCAGATCTAGAGGAGTCCAATAAATCTTGAAGACCTTGCTCAACATTTTACAGTCTTGATGTGAGGAAAAGAAAAGAAAAACTTTTTCTAATTGCTCCTTTTCTCGTATCAATATTTTGACGAAGACTTGAAGATTTTTGAAGGTTTGTGTTCGATTTCATCCCTCCGTTAAATAAGACCGAGGCTGGGAAATTTGATGTTACCGTCCACCATGTGGATATTGGTTGGTCTACAACATGACCCATTTTTATGTAGATTGCTACATTTGGTAGGTTGCTAACTACATTGCTAGATTTTATTATTCATTATTGGTAATATGTTTTATATTATTTGTTTCCGTGTTTCTATGTACAAGATTTTAGGTCTGATGATGGCTGCGGCCGAAACCGGTCACCTATTTTAATTAAATTTATTGGATGGTGCTGAAGACATTCTTTTCCTCATATCAACAATGAGTCGCCATTTCAAGAAGAAATTAGAGGATTTATCCAAATTTTACAGTCTCCCTTGATACATTTGAAGACTTGAGACCAACGTTTTGATCACAAGCAAAAATTACCTCATAGAGAGACATTTCAGTTCCAAAATAGTAAGCTCTGTTCATCATGAACTGAACAGTTCTAAAACCTTCAGATGTTGTTCAAAACTTCGACGTTATGTTACCTCTCATCCTCATCCAAGACGAGAGTATGTGTACAACATCTTTGTCGGTTGCTCCAACAGATCCTTGGCTTTTGCTGTGGCGCGATTACAATGAACATTTCTCAGTTCTGGTCAAAATTCTAATAATTTTTTGAGTCAACGATTATCAAATTCACCGCCACTATCTTCCTTACAATAATAATTTGTGTAAAAATGTGCATTGATCTATGACTAACAATATACTTCTATTCCACGAAAGCAGAAAAATTAATTTATAAACTATATTAAATTTACCCAAAATGTTACATGGCCCATTACAAGAAACTGCAATGTAGATTACAATCTACCCAACAACCTCGGCGATAAATATTGTAAAATCAAACACAAATTTAATTTTTTAAAGATATTAAAAGTTAACAATATAAAGAATAAATAAAAATATTAAAAATAAAAACTTAAATTAATTTAAATTTTTGCCTCTCTGTAAAAACTATCCTAAATACTGCCACACAACAAAAATATGCAGTTATTAAAAATATCCAAAAATAAACTCTTATAGTACTATATTAAGCTCGATAAATGAAAAATTGAGATTGTGATGTAGTTTGTATCTGCAAGAAGAAAATATGTTAATTCCAGTTGTCCGTTTACATGCCGTGGATAACAGCGCGCAGCGTAAGAAAAAATGTGTCAGCCTAAAAATGATATGTTTGCATCAGTGGACCACATATATTGAACAAAACAGTGCAACTTTGTGGGAGCATAACATCAAGTTGTAGGCAATCCCCATTGCCTTAAAAAATTCTATATGTAATTATGTACAATTTTTTTAATTATTAAGTAAAATAAAACAAAAAGCGAAATGAGGCACTCTGGGAATGACCGGGAGGGGAAGCATAGCTCTATATAATATGATTATATATATATATATATATATACACGTCATGTACAGAAACGATTGGTAGCTAACGCGGCGCTATCGCGCCGCTCTAGCCACTCACCAATTTTGCCTACAATCGCCACCCCTAGAGCAGGCAACCGACAATACAAACAATTGTAACACGAGTTGCCACCAAACAGTTAGCGCGACTCCGAAATAAATCACTTTTATCTACTTTGCGTTACTAATGATCTCATTATTACATCGAAAGTAGTGTAATAATATTCATATTATTACACTACTTTTGGTAACTTTTAGTTTTGTTAAATTGGTACATCAGCCTGTCACGTAGACGTGCGTAGACGTCAAGGTTAAATTATTACTAATATTCCAATAAACAAAACTTTTAAAATTTCATGAATCTACATTCTTGTCTTCCATTTCGCTCACGTAAGTAAGTAGTTATTAAATATGTCCTATAGGGCTACTAGAATTCAAATACGAAACGTCAATGTCAGTGACGTCAGTGTAACCAACCCACGCAAAATTCCCTAGTGTAATACGAAAACTTGAACAGCCAAAATTTAATGAATTAATAAAGCAAAGTAGATAAAAAAGTATATTACACTCATTTAATAAGACGTATTATTAAATAAGACGTATTATCCTCGCTTCGCTCGTCGTGCTTTAAAACTCTCGTGTGACAATACTCCGCCTTATTAAACTAGTATAATATAATGTACTATTTATTTTTCTTTATACTTTTATCCAAGCCAAACCAAACAAACCTAACCTTCCGGACCGTAGTCATAGGCCCGGAAAGGTTTCCGTGAAGGATTTTCTCGTTCCGTGTAGATCTCAATCCAAGATGTCTACTGTCAGTCTGTTTACGTTTAAAAGCAAATTTTATAATGAAATATCTCTGTTGATAGACGAAATAAAGTAATTGCCACACTCAGGTAGGTTCTTCTTTAGACGCTGATTCTGTTGATATAATTTTTGTTATTGTACATTTAAATCATATTGTGAAACGATTGATAGCTAGCGTCACCACGGCAACCGACAATACAAAAACAATTGTAACACGTTGTCAATAAACAGCTAGCGCGGCGCGATAATTGGCCGTTGCGATCGTGACGGATTTTCGGCGTTTACACCTCTCACCGATTCAGCGCTTCGTGCGAAACCCGCCATAAGAAAGCTATGCTTCCAAAAAATAAACAGTGGAACACATCAAATCATTGTGATGTACACATATTGAATGAAACGGTAGAACAAATTGTGGGAACGTGACATAAAGTTTTAGGTAATATTGATAGCTTTCACAAATTGTCTCATTTGTAACTAACATATTTTTTTTACTTATTAAGTACCTACTTACATATATGTCTATAATAGTGAAACAAGTCATATCATTATTATACATTTACGTGTCCTTTTCAGGGTACCTTCCCTGGTTAAAGTACGTTCCTACTAACAGCGAGTGGTAAGTATAAATTTCTTTCTTGGCATGCGTAAAAAGGCTATTAGATATAAACAAACTCCATCTGCAAACAACTTTTGACATAATTGCCTATTTTTAAACCTACACCTATTTATTACGTTCGCTACACGTCGGTGTTACGTAGTAGCACCTTGCCTATTCGACTACCAATAACTTACCTGGCGAAATCAATAATTTAATGAGAATTATATTAATACCCCCGTCAATCGATCCGCACAACATCCAATTAAAACGAATAGAAATTACAGTTATGATGATGTTGGAAGCGAGCGCAGGTGAAAAGTGAAATAAACCCAATTAGCCGGACGGGACCGCTGTAGATGGGGGCAAGACCTGCGGTCGGTATTAAGTGATTGGGGGAACTTACTGAAAACGGTTACGTAATTCGTAATTTCCGTACGCCACTGTCTGGATGTGTGTGTGTGTGTGTGTGTGTGTACGTGCTATCGAGATCTGGGAGTGCCAGCATCTCTCACCTGGTCCAAAGAATGACTCGAAGGTTTTCCAATAAAAGCGTGGGCACACACAGAATAGCACAAAAAATAATCCGTCCCCTGATATGATATGATACTCTTACACCTTATTTTCTAAATGTGCTTAAGCACCAAATCAGCTTAGAAGAAGGCCAACAATGTGTGCATGATATATTTAAAACCCAGGCATTACAATTAGGTGCGCACTTAAGGACTTAGCAGGTATTTCGATTGATGAATATGGAAAGTAATTACGGATCCATCTACTCTTCAGCTTGAAATCTACTCCAAAGGTCTTCGAAGGAATCTTGATGTTTCATCTACCAAAAACATTCCTAAACAACATTCTAAAATTAAGTTTATATTAAATTAAACAATCATAGGGTATTTAACAATTCAATTTTATACCACATCGGCATTAATAAAGATATAGGTGACAATGTGGGTTGAACGGCTTATTCATGCATCATACCTAATTATCACCGAGAATGAGTTCGAAATTAATTTAAACGTGTTCGTTGCATTTCTCAACACTACTTTGCACTTAAAACGTGTAAGATTCACATTTCATGAATAAATTTGCGTGTACGTTTAACGTTACCCATCGAATTCTGTCACTTTTCTAATAATTAATCATCATCATCATTCATCGACCATCGCCGCCATTTAAAATTCAAATAGTTAATTGTTCGACGATCATTACAAGTTACTGATATATTTAATATTAAAATAATCAACGAATACATCAATAAATAAATCATAAAAGGAAGGTGGACTTAATTGAGAATACCTGATGTGTTTTATTCCACATTTTATGCAGATTATTCAAATTTATTTTAAATAAAACATCTCGCAAGGTCAAACGGTGTATGTGCAACATTACACAGTTTCTGTGTTTGTGTACCTGTTTATACAATTTGTCGAACTGGAATCATTGGTCGGAAGATTTTTATCTTTGTCGTTAATTGAAGTTTTGAGTGGTTTTGTAATTGATAATAATAAACATTCTTTTTTTTTCGGAATATTAATTTTGTTTTCAACGACAAACAACAGTGATTATGTTTATCCGATTAAAAGCACTATAAATATTTAAGTATTAAATGCACGGTAATTAAAAGTTTTTTTGCTCTCGCAGAGGTTTAATTACTGTTATTAAGGTTTACACGGCATGGAATTAGGATTTTTCCTGATTACGGGCGAAGCGAGAGACCTTCATTTGGCCATCAGAAGATTTTTAGGTTCTACATTACATGTTCCAGATATGGGAAAAATGGCATCATAAAGCTTTATGACGCGTGAAAAAAGCCGTACTAACAAATATATAACACAGAGTAATTAACGTTGTCATAACGGGACTATTACAAGTAACTGTTTTATCGCTTTTACATCTTACAAAAGCAGGAATAATCCCACATTTGCCCATTCAGATGGGTCTCCTTGAACGCATACTACAGGGAAATGTCATACCCGATCAAAATTGATAATGTTGCTCGCAAATTACGGCGCTGACATTGAATCAAACACTAATTAATAGTTAGCAATCTGACAGGTAATTAATTGTGGGACAGTTATTAATTAGGAAAATGTACTGATAGCGGGAATTCCACGGGTACACGCGAAAAAAAGTAATTATTTTTCATGTCGGGCAATTATTTCATTTGCTCGTTGAATAGGTTAGTTCAATTTTCGATTTGTCGTTATTTTGGTTTGCGATTGATTTATTTCGTTCAAATCTTTGTCGCCTTCTCGCTTGATAACCGGCGTTAACCTTGTGGCGATTAATGTTTCTAATTAACCGCCGCATGTAATGGAGTGATATAATTGTTGAATATAAACGTAAAAGATATAAACTCCGATATGAACTTATTTGAGCTTAGCGAGTAAATTAATTACCTAACCAGGTAATTGCTCGCCTCGATCAATGCGATCTTGATATTTTAATAATCTGTAATCATTGCCGAGATATAAAGTCTCCACCTTTCCTTAATAAATTCCAAATACACAAATCGCACGCCTGAATGGTTTAATTAAGGTGTATAATTACTGGGGCGACGTGAAATCATAACTTTTCTAATAAGCCGCTGACTTAACAACTCATCTAATCCCACAATTTTAATGGAGATCGGTTCGAATGTGTTTGTGTATTTCGTAACGAACCTGTTACAACCTTCACTTCCCATTCATTAAATGAGACGTAACGTCTGAAATGTGGATTTCTGTCAGATTTCAATCACTTCGATGAAAAGAAAGGAGCGGGAAACGTTTAAGTTTTTAAAAAATCTAACGAGCCAGTTCATCAGAGTACTTCGACTTGACAGATTCGTGAAAACTACAGCATTACCCGACGGTAATTTCGGGCGGTCACGAATACATTCAAATTGAGACAGGGAAAAATTGTTCTGGTGTCGAAATATATATGTATCAAAATTTTTTCAATATGAAGTTAGCTTGACATCCTCTTTTGATGCAATTAAGGTGTGTAAAACACAAAAATCAGTCATTTATGAGTGCTTTCCATGTGCAAATGTTATTAAAATTGATATGTGAAACTGATAATATCAGTACTATCTACATATATCATGCATGGAGCATAACTTTTACAGGATTATGCGGGGTAGAAAAGTAACATTTCATGTTACCTTTGGAAAATATATTCATTATGGTCACAACATTAAATGCAGTATTTTACTATTATAAGAATATCAATGCTGCAGAGCAACGTCGTCGGAGTACTAAAACATCATCATCTTCTGATGTCCACTTTTCGGCTATATTTAGAAAAATCCTCGGTTTTTCTTGAAATTACAAATTTTTTAGTCGGGATTATTAAATTATTTAAGGGTTTTGTTTAGGGAAGGGGGGGGGGTTATTAAAAAATTCTTACAATTTGTTATTCTACAAGAAAAAGGAAATGTATTTTTCTTATGTAATAATAATTTTATGAAAATGATCATTGTACCTAAAAACGTCACTTAAGCTTTGTAAGTGTACATGAAATACATAAATGTTTTATTTAAAAAGCAGAAAATTCCTTAACGTTGTAAAAGAAGTACTTGGAAAATTGTAGCTTTAAATTCATTTTATTAAACTGAAATGAGGACAAACAAAACCATGAAATATTTTAATTACTGCTTGCGACATATTTTAGACTGAACCATAGGCTGAGATTCGATGTTTTTTGAAATTCACAGTATCAAGTTGAACAAAACAATTATGAAATGTTTTGTATTTTTTGAAGCTGAGAAAATACATACCAACCACGTGTTTACCGCTTATTTTACCTTATAATGAAAATAAACGAAGTCGTTACTACTTCTCCTTTTATTAGTAATCCAGTTAATCAAATTTCCTTACAAAAAATTCTAGCATATTCACAAGTTAATCATATTGGATAAATAATTGCGAATTATAATAAGAGTTAACTCATTTCGAATTTTTAATGTACTTCCTCATTTACAGTTACCCCAATGAATGTAATATGAATTTCCACCTAATAAACGTAAAAAGTATTAGGCAATTGTTAAACCTACCTATTTAAAAACAATAACATATCGAAAATAATTTTCTCATTAAACTTACTATCTAAAGGGTAGATTACAGCCATTTTAAGGTTTTTCCTACATGACTACCCAACAGTTAATTTTGATAAATAATCATGTTCTTGCAATGCAGTAGTATAGCAAAATGGGTTCTGGGCCGAAACTGGGCTCCCATATCGAGGCAAGCTTACGCAGCTATCTTGTAGTAGCTACGGTAGATCAGAGCTCCATGTAGAGACCCTGTAATAGGTCTCTATGGTGAACAGTTTGAAACTGTTTTTAAATTGTTCAAAGTTATTGGGGAGCTGTTTAAAACTGTTCGAAAACTGTTCGGGGGATTATCCAAGAGCGTAGGCTTTCACGGCCGGAGTCAAATGTGCAAATGCGTTTTTCCGGGCTATTTGGCCGTGGTCCAGAACGGTTTAAGTAACCTGACGTTTCGTCTGCTTCTGCGGCAAACATCTTCAGAGGCGATGTGGTAGTCTTCTAAGCGTTCGACTGCTTCGAAAATTACCCTCGACTGAATCTTCGACGTGACACTTGACATTCCTAGACCTGCTGCGTTTGTTTTTGTGCTCCCATGATTATCTGTTAAGATGTCCGTTTGTCCGGTCCCTCGTATACCTGTCCCTTCTTTGAACGTTTCCCTGTTTAATGGTTTAATTTTCGTTCTGTTAAGTATGGGAATCCAGGTACTGTTTATCTTTAAAGTTTCTTCTTTCCGGTTAAAATTGTTCTTGTGTTTGAAAATTTCAATCGCCTCTCTCTGTAGTGGTGTGTGGAAATGTTGAGTGTTGGCCAAAATCTGTGTGTCCTCAAACAGGATTTGATGGTCTCCAGGCTCCATTAAAGTGTGTTCTGCTACCGCAGATTTTTATGTTTGTCCTAGGCAGCAGTTCCTCTTGTGTTCTTTTATCCTTGTGTTGGTGGATCGTTTTGTGGTGCCAATGTAGACTTTTCCGCATTTACGTGGTATTCTGTATACCCCTGGTGTTGATAAATGGTTCCTCTTGTCCTTGGGGCCCCTTAGACTCTCCTGTATTCTTCGGGTGGGGCGAAATATCGGTTTTACTCCTTTCTTCGTCATCTCTTTCCCTATTCTATCCGTGATGGTTTTTATGTAAGGTAGGTATACCACTCCTCGTTGTTCCATTTCTCTGCCTCCCGTAGTTTTTTCGCTTTTTCGTAGGGCCCTGTTGATCTCTTGTTTTGTATATCCATTTCTCTGTAACATCTTTTTTAAGTGTTTGTTCTCCTCCTGAAGATATTCCTCTTGGCAGATGCGTGTGGCTCTGGTAGCTAAGGTTTTAATCATTCCCCTTTTTTGGCTAGGATGGTGGTTGGAGTTCTTGTGCAGGTATCTGTCCGTATGTGTTGGTTTTCTATATACTGTGTGTTCTAATGTTCCATTTTTCTGTTTAATGACGAGAACGTCCAAGAAGGCAATACAATTGTTTTCTTCTTTTTCCATCGTGAACTGGATTTTTTGTTTTATGATGTTCAAATGTCGCAGAAATGTTTGTAGTTCTTCTTCTCCATGTTCCCAAATAACAAATGTATCGTCAACGTACCTGTTACTTAAACCGTTCTGGATCACGGCCAAATAGCCCGGAAAAACGCATTTGCACATGTTCGGGGGCTGTTTGAAAACCTGTTGCGGGGTTCCTTGAAGTCCCCCGTAACTCAGCGTGGAACTGAGAAAATGTAGGTGGGCATGTTCGTGTCAATAAGGGAGATAAATTCCGGCCCAAAACCCGCTTTGCTATACTACTCATTACCACTGAATTTGTTAACCTCAGGTAGTCGCTATTCCATGAAAATATTGTAAGGTTTCTATTCATCTTCCAATTTTATGGGGTTGGGGTTTAGTAGGTTTAAGGAGGTTTAAGAGGAGGTTTAAAAATCACCTTAAAAACATAACCTTACCTTTTTTGGTGTAATAAATATTCTGAATCCCTGAATAGTTACATGAAGCACTTTAACCCCATCAAACCTTTTTTGATACACCTGTTGTAATGAATTACGTTAATTCAGTGTCAATCAATCAGTCAAGTATCAATCAAACACACAGCGTACTGTAGTAATTATACCGAAACTTTATTGAAATGAACAACTTAATTTTCAATAAAAATTAAAGAGTGTTGACAGAAATTTACATGACCGTTAATGTCTTGTAATGCAAAAAGTGAAACGACAATAAAATTACTAGTAAAATAAGTGTTGAGGTTTTAAAATTTTTACATTTCTACTTTAACACTGCTTGGAGTTTCGGTGAAATCCTGGAGATAGGTCGTGACCGTTATTAGGAAGGAATACTACCTACTTGACAAGTGGCCGAAATGTACGTACCAGGATGGATCTGGCCGTTTTATGGGGTGACTAAGTAATTAAGAGTTGATAATATAATATTTGATTGATAATAATAAAGTAATAACACTTTGATATGCTAATTATCTACTTTATTAACCCGCAGCGATTATCATCGGCTTTGTTGTTATGTATCAGCAACGTGAGACGCTTATAAAACTTCCCCCTTAGCGAAAACAACGATTATTAAAAAGATTTGAATAAAAATTAAGCGATCAAATAGGCGTAAACCACCAAAGTAACATAATATGTATGTGTGTACATAAACAATATTCGGCATTATGTAGCGCTGTTAAATGGTAGGAATACATTAACACCGTCGGAGCACGCTTATGTAAAACTATGTTAATGAGGTGCTTTACTGTTCTACACAGAATTCTGACTGAAAGATTAATAGCCATCAGCTAGTGAGAACTACTTAACGATGCGCCCCACTTCGAATTATGCAAATGATTCACCGGACCTGTGTGTGAGTGTACGTATGTACGAGTTTGTGTGTGTGTGTGTGTGTATTATTATTTAAATAATATACAAGTTCAACTATTATCATTGTAATTCCGTTGTATCTTTCATAGTCGACAGGTATCGTTTAAGTCATTACCATTAACGAGCTCTCATATCGACAAGTGTCGGGAAGTGCGAAAGGGAAGTTATTTTTCATTCGACCGGAATACGTATTATTTCCATCGATTGTTTCCCGTTTAACTCGATCCATGATTAATTAGTTAGGTAACTTAAATTACAGGATAGAAAATTACAATTATTATAATGTAATGACAAGCGATTAAACGGTTCAATAAATTTCCACTCCGAGCAGGCTTTGAAATCACCGACGTCTACAACAATACAATACAGAGAATGATGGAATACTAAGTACTATAATTTATCTACGAGTAGCTATTACATCAAGTGTACTATACGTACAGTATATGAGACAGTAAAGTAGTGTAGGTGCCTAAAAATGCCTGATTACATGGGAAAGGTCAGGTTCCAGCCTAATTTAGACACAATTTAGATCAGATTGATATTTTAGTAATATAGGTACTATTATTATTATCACAGTATTAAATTATAAATCTTGATTTTAATATTTGCATCCTGTGAACTAAACCTTCAGTACTTGTCATTAGAATTCGTCTTCCCTCCCTAAACAATTTCCATCCCTGTTCAAAATGTTTAAAAAACAATTTGTCTTTTATCCCTCCCTCCCTACCTACTCTCATATAATATAATACGTATATATGTACTATATACATATCTGAGAATCAAAGTTTTCTTTGGACGGTTCTTTTATTGAATTTTTTATTGAAATGTATTTTTATTCCCTGAAATTCTTAAGTACTAGTATTACTAAATATTATTTAAATACAATAATTGATAAATAAATCAATCCGTACAATCCAATGACTTAGGTGGTATTGAGTTGATCCGGCTTTGTTAATTTTTTTAACAGTAAAATTCTGTTATTAAAATGTAGCTCACGCCTTTTTCACAAGTAATTTTAAAAGATCTGTCATTCTGTGACACATTTTGTATGAAATACAAATTATTCCTACTCAAGAAAAAAATATATGTTAATACAATTTTACTAAACTAATTCAATACTAACACCATAATAAAGCTATATTGAGTATATTTTGAAAAGTACTGAAATATGGTTCAAACTAATTGATGAAGTATTTCCTCAGCATTGCTAAACGGTCCAAATGCGCAACCAACAAATGTTTCATAAGGTGTAGTATTTAGATTATTTTAAAAGATTTTGTTGATAGTTTTAAAGAGTATTTGAAAACAATTTTGGGTGATATTTTGGGTGATATTAGTACACCGCTTTTATATGGCAGTGCAATATTGGGCCACATTATTAAGTTGACCTCCCATTGGCCAGAATTAATTAAGTATCGATTTAGAACTGATGAAATACAGAATTTCGAGAATTATAATAATCTCGTAAACAAATGCTATAAATATTGAATACATAAAATGATGTTTCAGGAATGTTTCACAGTATTGAGCTATCATATTATTGGTGTTTACTTACGCCAGAAAGGGAAATTTGGGGATATGGGATTTTTCATATCTGTGAACCCAAGTTTTCTGTCTAGCTATTAAATAATTATTATTGCATGAATTTCATACATTTGCAGGAAGTGAAATTCGGACCTTTTAAATGTTTTCCAACCATTTGAGAGCCTAAATACCCGTGCAGAGTTTAAAGTTTGGAACTGTTCGGCAAGTATCTCGGAATACAACCGACATAAGTAAATATCACTCCTAATTTCACTTTTTCGAAAAACGAAATTGGGTATTATATTATTTTCTGAACCGTCGTATAGCCATTTTTATAAGTTATAACCAAATTTAAAATTTATAAAGCGTCTGAATAGTTGTTCGGACACTTAAATAAACTTCATCCCCTTTTCCCCTTTTCCCTTCATTCCATATAAAATTTACATATACCTATTATAATATATTAATTTATTTATAGAAATAAGGATTATTAAATTTTATTCGAAAGGGGAAAATCTAGGTAAAGAAATGACTGAAAAAGGTAAAAAAAAAGAAAATACCCCACAATGGCAAAATCAGAAAATTTTGTTCAAAATAGGTAAAATGGTAAGGTTTTAAGTTCTTACCTAAAACCTGCTCTTTAGTTATAAGGGAATAAATTCAATTTGCTGCCAAACGCTCAAAAATGTGCAAATGAATTTGAGAACAATTAATTTAGTTATTCAATCGAAGTGCCTTTAATTTAATTTCGTTCGACCTGCATTGTGTAGATGCTTGCCTACAGCCACATTGTTAGTATATTACAAGAACGAGAAATGTTATTATAATTCGTAAAGACTTCAATTCCTCGACTGTTTCCTTCGCTAGATTCCATGGGAAGCACGGAGACGTATCCGGAGGACAGATACCGATTCGTATAAGAATGGCATTCTCACGTTTCGGGCCTTCCGGTTTACCGGCATTAATCCGGCTCATATTTTACCAGAATTCCTTATCTGTTGACTTCATCGCGCCCACGTAAATTTTACTTAAAGTCGCTCCCCCCCACCCCCGTTCCCCTCCCGATGCGTTTTCACTCCTTTTCCTCCTCTAACAACGATCGGATTGTTCATCGAGTGTGAATGAATCCCGAGGTGTGAAGATACATATGTAAAAATGGTAAAAACAAAGCAAATAGATGGATGCATTAGTTACGTAACGCTTGGAAGTGACCCGGTGATGTATTGACGGATTGTTGGTCAAATATTGGAGGACACACACAGTAACGAAATCTTCCTATTCTTCTATTTATTATTTCAATTTTGGTAGCTTTAAAAGACACAGGGAATGGCAATAGATAAAATATTCTGGGCACGCATTTGAAGATTACCGTTCGAAAAGGTCTATGGTTCAATAACTTATTCAGCCATTTTTGGACTCTCATCAATTAGTGCCTGGGTATTGATGTCATTTTGGTTTACTTAAAGACCACTAAATTGCAATTTATGCGGTTTCTTTGGCGAATGTTTTTGTTTCACATTAAGACGTCAAGCAAGCATGCTCTTATATATACAGGGTGTCCCTTACTAAATGGCACAAACTGGGAGACCAGATAGAACTCATAAAAATATTAAGAGAAATGTACCTATCCGAATAAGCTTAGTTTAGTTTAGTTTGGTCTCTGAGATGTAGGGTGTCAAAGTTTGAAGAAAACTATCATTTTTGTTTTATATTTCCGAGGAGGTTAGAGGTAATTTTTTGAAGTTGGGCACGGTGATTACACTGATTACACTCTGTATGAGTATTATACTGTAACGTTTATTTCTAATTTATTTACACTGTCCTAATTATACACTACACACTACTTAATTTACCTAACTATTTTCTAACTAATTAATTTATATCGCACTCTTAATTATTAATTTATTTATACGCTCTTGCTTGTCCGTTTTTCGGCTTGTTTATTCACTCGCGGCTTCACGTCTAATCTAATCTCCGACCGCAAGTCCGCTTATATACACCTCAATAAAATTGTATTCGCGATGGTTCCTGAAATAACTCGAACCTTCTTTTTTTATGTAAAAACGTCCAGAAGGTAATAAATCATTCTTCCTTAAGAAGATGTTGCCGGGACTCAATTAAGCGTAGCGGCAATCCTTTGAGGAAAGCCGCCGTCCGATAAGAGTAAACACATTTCGCGCTGCTGTTTACATTTCGCGTTACAATACTGATTAGGACGAAGTTAAATTATTTAGTGTAGTGGTGGAGGTTTAGGTAAACCGAGGCAATTATTCATTGAAAACTTCGAAGTCGGTAATTTTATTACAAAGTAATCAGCACTTTTACCTTTTTCAGATTGTTCTACAAAAATGTTCCCCCTTGCAATTTTGTCGTGGAACCCTCCATTTTGAAATAAATGGCAGTATAGAAATCTATGTACGCCTGTTTGTATAAAAAAATTTTTTTTTCTTGTAATATCTTCTTCAAAATGTGGGTAGACATATAAGTATTTAAGATAATAAATAATGACATACAATTTCAATTTTAATGATTGATTTTTCAAAATACCGTCATTTTGTTAATTATGTTAATAGCAGGCCATAACTTCGAAAACTTCTTTTTGAAAATTGTATAAATAAAATTATGAATTTTAAAAGTAAATAACCTAATACTGATCTGATAAGTATAACTTTGATACCTCTTTATGTAAAAAGTTAAAACTTCTTGAACTCTTTTAGAAAACTCCCACAAACCATATTATAGAATTTCAACAAAATTAAAGTTGAATTAATTAAATGACTTTTTAAGAATAACTAGTTTTCTAACAGCTGATCGTAACTTTGAAATATCTTTATAAAGTGTTGAAACCCCCTAAACTTATTTAGAAAAATCTCATTAACATATTATAAAGTTCTTTTAATAATATTATGATTTTTTTAAAGTAATTTTCTAATAGACTCTCAAATGACAAGTTAAAACTTCGAAACTCACTAGAGAGTTTCAACTCCAAGAGAGTTAAAACTCCATGAACTTCCTTAGAAAACTTCCACAAACCATCTTACAGAATTGCAATAAAATTAAATTTGGATTAATAATATTATGACTTTTTGGAAGTAATTACTTTATGAGTCTTTACTGTTATGTCATAAGTTCACAACGTCTTTATGAAAAAAAGTTTAAACTGCCTCAGCTTCTTTAGAAAACTTCCGCACGCCGTCCTATAGTTTTGACAAAAATAAAGTTGTGGTAATAAAATTATGAATTTTTGAAAGAAATCACTTTATGACAGTTTCTAATGTCGTCATGACATCAAAAAGATCTTTACTAAAAAACTTCAGACAATATGAACTACTTAAGAAAACTTTAACAAACCATCTTATAATTTCAACAAAATTGAAGTTGTATTAATAAAAGTATGAAATTTTGAAAGTAAATCTCTATATATATATAATAATGAATTGCTGTTCGTTTGTCTGGCTTGAACTCGAGAACGGCTGGACCGATTTTGCGATTTTGCTAATTTTGATCTTGAAATATTTGTGGAAGTTCAGGGAAGGTTTTTGTGGCGAGAAACATAAACAATAAATAAGGAAAATACTAAAAAAGGTACGTTTTGTAATTTGACATTTATAATCAAACAAATGAAAGTATAGTGTCAGTTGGTTGTCAAATAAATAAATGTCAAGACGATTATTAAAATCTATCATCAGATTGTAGGTGCGCGAGAACTTTATTGTAAAATGCCAAGGAGAAGACGACCTGACTTAGGTCGTCGAAGTCAATAAAATGTGCGACGAGATCTCACGTGCAAATCGCACAGACGACTGACGACCAGCGAGAGACAGATAACGATAACATTCGTACTGGTATGACAGAATTGCATTCAACAGTAAATAATTATGAAGTAGATAGGCTTAGAATCGAACGAGTTCGGGCACATCCTACACAACAACATTTAGATCGACAGGACACCGAGTCTACCAATTCTACAAGTTCGAAAAAACGGACGCATCGAATTACTGCAGCCGGAAGAAACACCGCCAGTGATTTCAACTTTAAAAACTTCAATAACTTCGACGCCAACACAAAAGCGGAAAGTCAAGAAACCAAGAAGAGTCCTGAGTAAGTGAAAACAACTTCACCAGGACACCGAGTCTACAAATTCTACAAATTCGAAACGACGGACACATACAGTCACTGCAGCCGAAGGAAAAGCCGCCAGTGATTACAACTCCACAACTTCAAGAACTTCGAAGCCAACACAACGGCGGGAAGTTAAGAAGAGAAGCAAACTCTTGAGTAAGTCACAGCCACTTTTTCCACAGAACTAAGTTACAATGTTCAGAACTTGACTCAGCTTGTCAGCTTGCAATGTTCAGACTTGTTCCAGCGTTTTTTGTTAAAAAATTACTATGGAGAAACTAACGCAAAAGTATCATAGATATTGCTTAAATAATACATTTCTTAACACCTTCAATGCATACTCACATTTTGAAGACGATATTAATGAAAAAAACTTTTCTTTTATACACATCAAAAATGTGTGTATTTTTATTTTGTCACTTATTTCGAAAATGAAGCTATGACAAAATTGCACGTGGTAATATTTTTTCAATATCAGCTATACATAACTGCTGCTGCCTTTATAAAAAAGCTACAGACTTCAAAGTTATATGTCATTATTATCCAACATTGTACCAGGTTATTTAATTTCTTCATCACCAGTATAACACTCATGTATAATGTAAACACTATTCCCATTTCAAAAAATTAGCTTCAACTGTCTCCGAGATGTAAATTCAAAATGATAGTTTCCTTCACATCTTAACACTCTGAATATGGGAAATTAAGTATCTTCGGATAAGTTCTTAACAAATTTTTCTTAACAATGTTATGAGTTCTGTCTATTCTCCGAGTTTATTGCACCAATTACGCGACACCCATGGACAACAATTGTTAAGCAGAATATCTAATTCTGCGGATCTTATTGCCGAATAGTGGTTAGTAGAACTGGAAAAATATACAAATTGCATGTGGGTATGTATTCGCACATTGTAATAATTCAACACATTATCCATCTACTTTCTTCGTCATATGCGAGTTGCACCCCTAACCGCTATGTATTAATTGAAGCATTCGACGTGGCGTTTTCGAAATCATTCTGCTGATTTTCACCCTGCGCCCTCGTCCTCCCTGCCCTCCCTTCTTCGTATAGATTTCTAAAATTGCTCGAACTAACAGTACTGCGGGATTAATTCGGGCGCTAATCAATCATACGTTGTGTCAACAATTCGCATCCGTTCCGTACGGTGAGTCGACGACAATCGGCTCTATCCAGGGCCGACATAAAACGAGCCGAAAGGGTTCGTAGGGACGATTTTTCCCTGGGCGGAAACACGGGGGGATAGGCGAAATCTCAAAAACAAACAGAGTATTAGGCCACAATACGGTCTGTACACCCTTCTCGTCTAGTTTACGGACGGGGTAGTTGTGTGCCTTTTGTGCGATTTATGTGCAAAATGTTCGTAGACCGGATTTAGAGCGACTGGTATCCCACACGATAAATATTTTAGATATTGAAGTATTCTTAGGTTTTCTTCAGCTTCTGCAATACACCTATGTATAGAGTACAAAGTAATATATCTTCTATATTCCGGCATCATAACCTTATATCTAGTTATAAACATGAAAGACAGATATTTATAACTTAGCTTATACATTTGTGGAATTTAAGATATTTCATTTTAAGTTTGTTCTAGAAAATATGAAATATTTCAACTTATGTTCGTTATAGGTTTCATCCAACAAAACATCGCATGTTGGAAATGTCTCTTATGACCGTTGACTTTGAGCACACTTGTTGCAACTTAGACGGCCTTATGGGCTTATATGGAGACATAGAATGTGTAAAAGATTAGGAACAGAAAAGAAGCCAATAGTAAATTTATTTGAAATCATTGAACAAGCAATTGAGGAACTACCAAATACTTCAATAAGCCATTTACTCCAACTTTATATTTATTTACATTAATCGACTACAAATCTTTCATATGAACCTATAAAATCCCATCACAATATGAAAATTAATAGATATTTTTAAAACAGTTATATCTGTTTTTTTTAAACGTTCTTTTGGATTAAATTCTGTTTCTGTTCGAGGTTTCCACAATTCAGTAGATCTATAGTATGTTATTACTTCAAAATTTATACTTAGAAATAGGTGTTCTTGAGATGACATGCTTTGACAACAGATGGATCTGCTTTCAATGGTATATATGACTGTTACGTATTACCTGAAACACCATTCCGTATAAACTCTTCAAAACATCACGAAAGTAATTGATACATTCGCCGTTTAACTATTTTTCAAAAAACTTCTTGCAACTTTAAACCTTTCTCAAGATTTTACCTTCAATGGCGAATTTAACAATAGTTTTATCACTTCCAAATTTTTGCAAAAACCAAAAATATTGTCGCGATCGACCTCGCAGGAATCCAGAACGAGGACAAGCATCCTCAGCAAATAGAGAATTAACAAAACATAACCTCATAAAAGAATCTCTTGGCGAGGCAAGTATGTTTAATAAACCAAGCAGCGCAGAAACATCTTCAATTGAAGAAATACTGGCGATCTGAATGGATTAGCTAGTCAAGTATGAGTCAAGTATGAGTCAAGTGTTAGTCAAGTATCTCATCACGCTGCCCAGTTAAACTACGTGCCGGTCAGCTGGGGACTTCTGTAAGCATACATTTGTTCGCCATTTACTATCTTTTTCTGAGCTACCACCCCCAACCAGAGCACCCCATCTGGTCGCTAGGCCTTTAGGACCGTAACAATATTCAAAATAGTAAATTGTCTAGTATAATAGACCTCATCGGAGTTAAAATTACCTAAACTGCCTTAGTTGTAAACTGACTAGCAGTGACCCTTGTTTGAAAAAGCTTCAACCCGAATATACATATAACGATGTGCCAGGCCTACGAGATCCACCTAAACTTACCATTTCGTTCATCCCCTCAACAAGTGAACTTTGAGATTTTATGTATCCGAAGAAAAACACTAAGTCTTCAAAATTTGTTGGGGAAGACTTAATGTTTTTCTTCGGATACATCAGACCACGGCCAACTTCGAGAACTTATACAACCTTCTGTCAACTTTGAGATTGCCAGATTTCTCTAAACCATCAGCGAGCCTTATCTATAAGTCAATAACTGTATCACATTTTAAGTTTCTGGCTATAATAACTAGTTTATGAATTTGCCATTTTCTACCTGCTTCAAAATTTTCGTGCCATTCGGTGCTTAAACTACACTTAGGCAGGTTTCTACAGAAGCACCTCTGAATAAAACTGACGAAAGTAAATTTCACCCCTAATTTTCTCTGCCTAGGATAGAAAATATGAGATTATTAGGTATGATGGTGCTCAATATATAACCCTACCAGATCTCTTAGTTTATAGCTGTTTAGTAACTATTCCATAAATTTCACCCCAATTTTTTCCCGCGTCGGAATGTACCATTCCGAGTTATATTATTTTGAACCATTTGGAAGTTAAAACCGGCGGGCGAACTTTCGACGGCAAATATTGAGGGTACCTGCTTTAATTGAAGGGTCAAATAATCTTACAAGAAATTTCGACGGTCGGCTTAAGGCAGGTAGGTAAGAAGTGTATCGGGAGGAACGGTTCAAATTCAAGCCCTTTTAATATTGCTGTGATAAAGATGGGATTTCCCGTAATTTTCGTATTCCCTTGCCCTTACCCATTTTCCTTGCCCTTACCCATTTTCCTTGCCCTTTGTGTATTTTCGTGATAAAGATGGGATTTCCCGTGGATTTTCCTTGCTCTCTTGACCTGTAGTAACAATTGTTTTAATGTATCTAAGCCTTTATTTTCATTCCTAATTCAACCATCAATACGCGGGCTTGTTAAATTTCCTTACAGTCGAAAATACCCGTACAATTAAACCACCTTTTCGGTCATGCCGTCGAAAATTCGCATCAACCCATCGTAAAACACCTGGTCCCGTCGAAACTTCTTCCGCCCGTTAAAACAATAAGCGTTTCTAGCTTCTTGGTCATAGTTAATTAATTTATACCACCTTTTTTATCCCCGTGGTAAGAACAATTATTGAGGTTTTAAATAGTCCCATGGCCGTTTGTACGTCTAAAGTACGTGTGCCAAATTTTAGGTTTCTAGCTATCCTCGAACTTATAATATTTCCAAGTTCTTGACACACACCGACACACCATTTACTAGTATAACTAACACGGTTCTGTTACACGTTAACCTTTGTCCCTAATATATTTTAAGAGGGATTTATGGACTAAAAATCGATGGCGTTTCATGTTAAGGACAGAATTCACCTTGAAATTTCCCTCCGTGTAGTTAGGAACTTTGAACAGCTCCTAAACAGCCTCTTTGGAGATGTATGAGTATATAGTAAAAATATCGATTTGGGGATCAGGGTGAAATGACGTCAAAAACCCTCATGTAAAATACGGGGGGAGAAATATCTAAGTCAAATTTGCCCTTAAACGAGAAAAACCATTGATTTCAAAGCCACAGGCACCATTTACAATACATGAGGTTAAAGGTCAAGGTGTAACAGAACGGTGTTAGTTCTACTACTCACATGCTTTATATCTCAGATTTGATTTTGTTGTGATTTCAACTGTATAGCACACTTTTCAAAAAATTTTCAACAACACTTCAATAGGGCCCATTATCCCACTTTGATGTTAAAACATTTGAAACTGTCGCAGCTCTAAATTTACCAAGACTAAAGGTTCTTTAAAATTATTTTGGTCAAAGTTTCTTTGACATTTTAAATCCAATCAACCCCAAAGTTGTATTGGCTTAAATATCCCTTAAAACTAACAAAATCAGCCGTCTTTTCAAATGAATTAAAAATTACTGGTAGGTAAAGAATTGTAATTAGAGTATTTTTGAACTTATTTCCACCAAAAATGTAGTAAGTACGTTAATTGTCCTCGTCATCATAAATAGTACTAAAAAACGTACTGTTCACGAGCGTTAACACACTGCATTATAATTGCCAAACAGGCGTAAATTTATTATAAACAAAATTTGTTGTTGATAGGTAATTAAGATTAAATTATTGAAAAAAATCTTAGTGCATATTATATGAAAAAGTGTAAAAAAGTGTCATAACACCCTTATGTAATTTGAATTAATTTAATATAATTTTTGAAATCACCAACCACAAAATCTAATACCCGGAATATATTTCATTTGCAAACGTTAATGTTACGTAACATTGTGAAAACCTTACACCTCTACTGCTTCCTTCTAGACTTAGTTACACTTTTCTTCGTCTAAATTTCAAAGTTTAATTTTAATTTATTACGAAACCGACCTTAAGTTACTAAATTATAACCTTAAACTTGTAAGGAATTCACATTCATTCTTTCGCGGAATAATTTGGTGAATTTTATTAGCCGCTGAATTAATTACTAATGCAAACATTCAAATAATATCAGTCAGTAATAAATTAAGTAATCTACTTAACTGGAGTGATTAACGACATTATTAATTTACATTTGTTTTATGTTCGATGTAAATATTTTATTCAAACAAAATATTTATAGCAAACCTACTGGCCGCACAAGACGAAGGAGAGAGGTCAACGCTGGGAGCGACAGAATTGAAATATTACGTTTTAAATAAATTTAACGTTTTAATGGAATAGTGTAAAAGGGGTATATAGATCCAGATCCAGAACGACATAATGATGATTCAAAAGTCTGTGGACTAGCCATTTATGCCAGTATTAGGTTGAAATATTGAAAAGCAACATCGATAGTTAGATGGCGATGATGAGGTATCTTACGTACGAAATCCTCATAGGAAGGGTTGGTTTCTAAAAAGGGTAAGTGGAAGGGAATGCTTTGTTTGTGGAGACATAAAGGAAAGGCGAAGCTTCACATGCAAGCGTAGCTTTACTCAGTTCTTCCTCTCCCCCTTTCTACACACGTGCCTTTCCACTCTGCTCCCCGTCCGAGCCGACCAGAAAACAAACACCGAAAATATTATCTGAGAAATGTTAAGAGACCAGCTCGGTCACTTTTCTGAGAGCACACAAACAGGACCGACCGATCGACCGACAGACCGACAGACCGGACCGAAACTTAAATCAATCGGCCTTGGTTTTAATCGGCAACCCCTTGATTTATGGCATCTGTTATCTCCCATCTAGTCACCTATGCCGGAAGACAAAAAACATTTAAGCATCGCGCTCCGGTCGACCATTAAAAATTTTACGTGTTAAACCTCGAAAAGACGGCGGGCGAGCGGAGCAAAACGAATAGCCCCACGCTATACAGCTATAAAATCAGTATCAACGACATACGTTTATTTAAATTTAACTTAATTGGCCGATTTAATCGACCGGTACTTAGACTTAGGGCGAGTTTACACAGTGCGAGATGCTGGGCTAGTCAGTAGACAGTAGCTGTACTTTGCGAGTGGGGGACGAAGTAGACAAGCTGCTCGCTCACCTGTTTACACGAAGTATGTAGCTCTACTGTGTTTCTGGGCAGTGAGCTTGCAGGTCTTGACAGAGAGTGTGCAATATGTCGAAAGTACGAAAAATTGCGATCCGCAAGGCAATACAATCTTTTTCCATAACTTTGTGCGATGAGTTGGTCAAAGAAATTGAAAATGAAAGAAAAAGAAACAGACGGATTTGGGTTAGAAATTGGTTGCAAAAGAAGTCATCAAGAGCTACAAACATGATTATGAGAGAGCTATATTATCATGACCCTAGTGAATATCAAGCTGTTATGCAATTGACACATTCACAGTTCGAAACTCCTTTAAATTTAATTGCTTCAAGTATTCAACGCAGTGACACATTTATGCGTGATGCTATCCCAGCAGCAGTAAAACTAGAAGTAACCTAGACTTTTTTGGCCTCTGGAATGACGTTCAGGATGCTGTCATTATTATATATGGGTATATACAGACCTATTCTACAGAGTCGCAGTATGGTATAAACATAACAGCGAAAGAAAGGCCATATATTTCTCGTTATCTAAACAGAGAAAGAACTTTTGCGATGTTGCTAGCTCGCGACATTACCCCATCCGCAGCGTGAGAGTTACTAAAATCCGAGACAACCCGAGACCGAAAGCGTAAAGCGATACGCGTTAGGTGCCTGGAGACTTGGACTGCGGCCGGCAACGTTGCAAAACTTCCTTCTCTGTCATACTAACGAACTACTATTAGTTTCTCTATTGCTCTTGTTGATTTCGGGACAGGCGTTTCATTAGAAAAGCTCCGTATAGGGTCGCGTTGCTTGAACTGTCTACTGTTTAGCCAGGTACTGTACTATGCGTTCAAATTAGGAGAATAGGATGCGAACTACTGACTTCAGTCTCGTGGGGGAAGGCAAGTGGCCAGTGAAATAAAAAAAAATTTGAAGTAACTCGCATTCAGTAGCTGCCCATCGTTGCAGAGACAGTAACTCGGCGGATCTGTTTTAATAATAACGGGTAGCTGGCATACATTTACTGGGCTTCTCAACTGACCCGGTAGCTCCCACCGTCTAAACGCACCTTAAGTTCGAGCTTGGCGGGATGACGCCGTTCATGGCACGTCGCCCATCCCTCTCTCCACAACGCTCTGTGATAAATAATGTACAGCACATTTCACCAAGAATTATAGGAATCGTCGTAACCGACACTCCAACGATATTTACAAATGTATTTGTTTCTCATAAAACACGGCAAACTTTGAGAGATATGACTTCTTCTTCTTGATCTCAGCGTCTCTCTCGGAGGTTGCTGACCAACATGGCGATTCTGACTTTGGAAATGGCTGTGCGAAATGGTTCAACAGATGAGAGGTCAAACCATTTACGTAGATTACGTAACCAGGAAATTCTCCGATACTTCCACTTCCCACGATCTTTCCTTACATGATAAGTTGGAGAATTTCGTATTTTGACTTACGCATGATCTAACCAAGGAATTCTAGTTCTTTTTTTCAGTAGTAAACAGGATCTCCATTTCTTTGCCCATTCTGTTGGGAACGCATTGGTTTTTAATGGGATCCATCCAAGAGATTTTCAGCATGCACTTCTACACCTACAACTGAAACGCTCCTCATCTCTTGGATGTTCCTTTATTTAGTGTCCACCCTTAAAGACCCGTACTGTGAAGACTTAACACTTATTCTCAAGGATAGTGAGAGGTCCTGGGCTGTCAGCAATTGTTTTATTTCCTCAAAACCCGTCCTGGCTTGCTCAATTCTTGATAAAATTTTATCTTTGTGTGTTAGATTTTCATTCATCGTAGTACCTACGTATTTAAACTGCTGAACTTGCTCAACCAACATATTATCTATAGTTAGTTCACCTCTATTGTTATTTCTTTTGGATACTACCAATTCTTTTGTCTCATTGTTATTTATGCTAAGCCAATAATTGTTGCTTACCAATGTCACTTTATCTACCAGTCTCTACAGATCTTCCAGGCAGCTTGCTATCAATACGGTGTCGTCAGCGTACCTAATGTTATTAATAGTTCTACCACTGATTACAATGCGCTCCAACTCACCCTCCAATGCTTTTCTGAGTAAATATTAAACATCATTGGAGAAAGAACACACCCTTGTCAGACTCCCTTCTGTATGTTTATTTCCTATGTCAAAGCACTGTCACATTTAACTCTATTAGTTTGTTCCCAGGAGAAATTGGGTATTATTCGTATATCATGATAATAATCGATGTTGAGTTTTTGGAGTATATCTAGAAGATTTTCATGCTTAAACGCCTTGATATAATCTATGAAACACCTATGGAGATCTAAAATTACATCCAGGCATCTCTGGGATAAGATGTTAAGAGCAAAAACGTCTTCCCTGGTGTCCATCCCATTGTGGAATCCAAACTATTCTCAAAATTCTCAAAGATTTTCAGTATCAAGGATCAAGATTTTCAAAACTTGACTCACGAGACTTATGAGTCTGTAATCATCACACTTTGACGCTTAAGATTTTTTCTGAATAGGAACAAAGGTCGAAAGAAGCCATTGCTGGGGAATAAGTCCTGCTCTATATATCTTGTTGAACAAATCCACAATGACAGATTGAATTTTTGTCCATGAGTTTTAAGATTTTACAATACCTTCATCTGGTAAGTACTGCTGCTTTACCAGATTTTTCGGTTTTTTGGCATGCTTCACTTCATCTCGCGTTATTTCTGGCGCATTTTCCGATACAATTATGTCACATGTATCTGTTCTTTGACCACTAAATAATTGAGTCAGATTTTGTTGCCATATTTCTAGCTTAGTATCTGGATTGGAGTCAATCATTGCTCTGCCTTCTTCGTCTTTCTGTACATCTGTTGTTCATTTTTTCGGAATACCCGTGACTTCTTTTATCTTCTTATATACATTGAAACTGTTGTACTTTTGTTCTAATTCCTCAATTTCATTGCACCTTTCAGCCATCCAGGTTTTTTTGACTAGTCTTGTCTTGCTTCTAAGAGATATGACAACCTAGTACAATTGTATCTATTGCACTTAATAATAATATAAACGCGACCCCTGTTAACTTCAAGCCGAGGATCTTGAAGTTAGTTGCAGGGACGTGGAGTTGGTAAAGATGCGACCGGAACGTCGTATTTGTCGAGAAAATCGAGCAAATGTGGGGGAAATGGATCGGAAAATCGTGGAAAAGCGTCGCGAGGTGCAGTGTAATTTGTGTTTTGTTGTAATTTAATGCGAAACAAGGGTGGAAATGAGGTTTCTTCAAAGGGTTAATTTTTATGGACACCATTGCGATTTAGTATCTTTGTTATATATATATATATATATATAGTTTGTTATGTGGGAGGAATTTTTGGTACCTTTGGCGCTACTTCAAGTTTCATTCGGAGTGTTCAATGAAACTTGTACCAAGCGATCATCGAACAATCTGTAGGACTATTTGCCGTCACTTAAAGGAATCTATATTGCCTGTATTACATTATTATGTATCGGTGCGTGCAAAACATCCATGATAAACTTAACAGCGCGTTTCAGAAGTATGGGTATGTGCAGAGTTTGCGGGACAACGCTCTTTATGGCACGTCGCTTCGTAAACAGCTGTGTAACCGTCCATATCAAACGAAAAGTATTCTTACACTTTGTTACTCTATCTTTCTACGTACTTAGTAATTTAGTAATCTGGAATCATAAAATCTCAAAACTGTTGTACTGTGTTGTATTGGTAATATTTGATTATATCGGAACATGTACGAGGGATTTAGGGTCCTGGGGATATTTTTCAGGCGTCATGCGTTGCCTCATTTTTGTTCTTGCTTTACTGATTATCAAAATCCTTAACATATTGAAATTACTCACTGATTTAATTCGGCAAGTTCCTTCATTTATTGATACTTTGTTAACTATAATATTGTTTTTCCATTTTCCAGTCCCCCTTTCATACACTTGAAATTATTATTTATATCATAGGTATTATTAGTATCATTTTGTTCTGTTATTGACATGTAAGCCCATTTCAGTTCCTATTTTAGCCACATCACTGTTATCTCTATCGGTACAACATCGTCTGGGTAAACCACTAATCGTTTTTCTCTAAGTTTCATGGTGCCTTTATTGATTTTCCTAGTAACATATTCCATAAACAAACAAGTTTTCGTGATTAATCTTTTCATCAATTTTGCACCTCATAACAATTTTCTGTTTATTAAGTCACCAAAGTCTTATCTGAAATACTAAAATTGAGTACCTAGTATAAATCTGAATCAAATGGAAAGGAAATAAGTACGACTAAGATGGTGTAATTGGTAACACACTCGGCGGGAAATCGAACGATCCAAGTTCAAGTTCTGTTCATAGTCATAAATACTTTAGAAAAAAAAATTTTGTGTTATCTAAGATGGTTTCCAACTGATGAAATTACTGGTTACCTATACCTATTGAGTCCATGACAAGTAGGTTAAATTCTGTATTACTAAAATGAAAAGGTTGTCGGTTTAGTATTTTGAGTGCGTTTATCTTGGAATCAATAACTTTAGCTAACGTAAATCACACTTACACACGGACGTGTTTCCTGTGTTGCGCCACTTCCCCCAGTACTTATTTAGCAAGATTAAAATAATCTCTTAGGACTTAATATATTACCTACAGCAGTTTTTAAAGCGTTTCAACGTCTGTCGAGTGTGTCGATTTTTATTAAAAACCAGACGAGTCGTCCGAACGTTCTTCGGGATAATTTTTTTTACCTCATTCGAATCGAAGTCGACTCGTACGATTTTTCTATTTATAAAATTATTAATTACCGTCCGAGTATGAATCAGGATTCCTCCTTGAACGAAAAATTCACGTAATAAATATTTTTACGGCGTCCTACGCGCGCATTATTTATTTCATTGTACCAACAGGAAATTTATGTTCGGATCATATATTTTAAGTTGAAAATGTCACGACAGGTATTACTTCACATCTCAGCCATCTGATATCAAACCTTGTCGAATCTAATATAAAGATTACAAGCGGCGCTGGAGGATGCGTGTGAAAAAGCGGGTTTTTATACGTTTTACTTAATTGTCCGATTTATGGTTGTCAAAAAACATAATGAACAGGTTACGATAGCCTTAAATATATAGCATGAAAAGGTGTACTATCCATTTATTGACGCAGCCATTTCTTAAATTTACAACTAATGTTGTTAAATAAATACAGTTACATCACATTTAAAAGATTGACTTTATTAAACTGAGTTCATAACGGTCAAAAGTTGTATTATATAATTCACAATAATTAGTATTTAATAAAAATACATTTTTTCTTTAATTTACAGCCTTATTTTACTTCTAACTCGGAAACCAGTCGATTATGATTAGCAGACTTATGCTGTAAATTAAAAATTAAGAGCAGTCTCCTTCTCATAAAGACATCAATTATTAGGCCAAGAATTTTCAAAAAAAGGCCTGTAAAAAGCAAAGAAAGTATACAAATAAATCAAAGATTGAATAATAGGGACAAAAACGAATCATATAAACAGAGGAAAAACGTGACGATTCAATATCAGAAAATTACATTTAATACACAACTTAATTAATTACAACGATCGGTACATTGTATAGATTTTGATCTTCTTTGCCACTAAGAATTTCTTTATGAGTCAAAATATACTTTAGCGGCAAAAATTTCAGAACTTATTGAAAACCATTGAAAAACCAAAACATAATAATAGTCCAACCATAACCTATAAACGAATACCGATTTATTGTAAGGAATAAAAATACAGCAATAGATGGACATACTTTCAAAACCATTTATAAATTGCCCAAAGAGGGATTTTTCCATGACATATCTTCCTATGTTCCGAATTCCAGTTTGTTTAAGATAGCTTTAGTAAAAATGAATGAAGTTAATGAGGAAAATGTTCAGAAAATCATCATCAACCAGCTTGAAGTGTCCACTGTTGGACTAAGGGTGGTATTCAGAAAAGTTCCTTAAATATTTCTTAACTTAAGTGGTTCCTTAAGTCCGAATTTGTATTCAGAAACCTTCCTTAGCAGAAAGAAATCTTAACTTAAAATAATTCCTAAGTATTTCTTAAGTAACATCATTCTCCCACTTAATTCTATTCCTGAATCCTCCTTAGTAAAGTTTTGTCTTACTTTTAAAAAATACTTAAGAAATATTTAAGGTAGCTCGATAGGTACCTTAAGTATTCCTTAGCCGAAACATTGAGGTTAGGTCGATGAAAGTGGAGGTTATTTCGTTATTTGTCTTGAAGATGTTTGAAAATGAGAACGACGCTTTCGATGACTGTCGGAGAATTGAGCGATATTATTATGAGAATGATGATTTCGATGAGTTTCTCGAAAGAATTTACCGCCCAGTACGTGCCCGAAGGTATATTAGGGAAACGCCTTTCTTTGAATTGGACGAGTTCGAATTTAAAAAGCGCTATCGATTTACGAAAGAGTGTGTGGTTAATGTTATTCTCCCTTTAATAACACAAATCCCAGAGGTACAAGATCAACGAGGAATGCCCCTTACTCCTTTAGAACAACTTTCGTCACAACAGAGTCCAGTCAGAGTGCAGTTACCACATCCGAACGTTTGCATTCAACAATGCTGCAATTCCTTGCCACCAACTCCTTAAGCAACGCCTTCTCACGGAGGGTAAAATTAATCCTTCTCTTCTCCATTTCAACGTCCTCTAACTTGAAGCGCACGATTAAAAATGAGTAGAAAAAGGCAGTGGGGCCTTTATACCTACTTACAATTACCCACATCTCTACCCTCTAGAAGTGGTAGTGTTCTTTTAAATTTACTGAAATGACCATCGCTATCATTTAACTCTTTCCCCTATTCTTCTAAAGTGGTCCTTTATGTGTATTTCTCTCTCGTTAATGTGATTTGAACACTACCTGTTTCCTAATATTTTTTACTTTTAAATATCTTTATTAAGCGTCAACTGCAACATGTGTGCATATGTTACAATATCATTTCGTGCTACATCTAATGGTCCTAGCATGCTGGTGAGGCTGCGGCCCTCTCGATTCCTCCGGTGGTGGCTGCCAATTCTGGTTACGGTCACAGGAAACCACCAAAAACCGGGAGTCAGCCATGTATGTAGGCCCGTTTCGTCCTGGTGGTCACGGGGCCATCGTCATCATTGGGGACTGGGATCGGCAGCTGGGCTGCCTTGGGATCCGTTTGACGGTGTAGTGGGTCGTCGGCCTCGCCGCATCGGGTGCTCCTTCTCGAGTTTGTCCTGCTAGGGGCTCCTGCTGGGACCCTGCTCGCTTCCGGGAAGTTTCCTAATACCTTTACCACCTGTCCCTTAAATAACCATATTCCCTTCAATACACGCCCGACGTTCCCCTATTGTTTTCCTGGAATTCCAGGTATACCATCTCAGGTACACAGTCACAACACTCCTCAATTTTAGGACCTTTAGGACTCAACAAATTAACAATTAACCAAATATCCCAAATGTAAACAATGAAAAATATAGGTTGTAGGTTATGTTTTTGGCAGAGTTTGACACGAAACGAAAAAATACCGACTTAAAAATTTCTCAGCCAAGATTTATTTAAGTGACGTTTCAGAATACAAATCGCTCCTTACCGTTAAGTTAAGAAAAAACTTAACTTAGCTAAGGAACACTTAAGAAATATTTAAGTGCCGTTTCTGAATACCACCCTAAGGCCTCCGACGTTGTTTTCGGAATGTTTTGATGTTTCCAGTAGATACATATTTATAAAGCGGGGCAAGCTCAGTTTTAATATATTACTCCCATGCTTTAAGTGCTCTGAATATATTCTATCTGTATCAGCAACCATTTTACCCAAAGCTTCTTCTATGTCTTGCTATGTGATTTTCTTTTCTCGTTTTCTTCAGCTGTTGGAGTTTCTTATACTATCCATTGTCGTTTTGGTATAACATCTATCCTGGCCGTATGTTTTTCGTCTTTTTTCGGGTGTTTTAAGATTTTAATTTCGTTTTTTGACCCAAAAATAAATTTAAGCTAAATTAATCTAAAGCTAAATCATCACTATCACTTATAGATATAGTACTAACAAAAATTGTGAACATAATTTAATACATTTATTTTTACGATTAAAATAAAATAAAAAAAAAGCTTATATACTATACTCATTTTATAATACTAATAACTTTAATAGGTACAGTGTGTTTCAAAATGATTATATATCAAGTTTTGCTTGCAATTTTTTCAGATGTAAATTTTCATATGCCGCTCTACTGATATTGAGCTATTTATTATTTAGTTTTTACAATAATTAAAATATGTCGGCTGTAACTAATAAATTGAAAGTATCTCAAACTACACTAGCACATGAAAATTTATAGGAATAAAAATTCAAAAATAAACTTGATGAGAAAATTTTTAAAGCACTGTACAAGAGAAAAATAAGGGAAGAACATAACTAAAATAATATCCTACGATTGAGGCTTTTTGAAAATCGTTCAAGAGCATTTTGTGCAGAAGGATAATTTAAGTTATGAATATGAAGTAATGCCAGCCAAGAAAATCTGTCTTGAGTCATGGTAGAACTCAATCACGTTTCAAATTTTACTAATGACGAAGAAATTCGTTCTGTGGAAGCGACAGAAATTGGTATTTTCCCTATATAAATTACTTGTATTTAAAAAAGAATCATAATCATTAATTGAATCATTTAATTTGTTTGGATTCCAAATTTTGTTAATGGTAAATAAACTAAATCTGCATTTACGTTGTCTAGTTGAAGATTAGTTTATTTAATTAGTTTTCAGTATGTCAATATTTTTATTAATAAAATAATTGATAATACCAAAAATGTTTGATGTAACGGAAATCTGGATTTCAGAAACAAAAGATTTAGGGGGGGGCGATCGTCCTATCGCCCCCCTTGCCGAAATTTGCCCCATTTTGCCCAAAACTGAGTTACAATTTTGTACAGTTGGTCTCAATGACTAGAAAAACCAGTAAACCATCGTTGGTTCTAACGGGCGAAATTTATTCACAATAGCCCACCGAATAAAAACGAAATTGCCACCTTGTAGCAACCGAAAAAAAATTCGTTATTAAAAAACCGGCATTGGGACGAAAAAACCGTTTCCATCCTGGAACAACCCTCTAATTTCAACCATGAGAAAAAAACCCTTCCTGTACACACCATAATACTTTATTCAAATGGGCCGCATAATTTAGGCAAAGGTCGGGAGCGAATTTGCATCTTCGGGTCGAAAGGGTCATCCTTAATTTTCACAGAACGCATCCAGGTAAAAGCAGTTCCGCAAGGCACTTGCAACAATCGGATCAAGCGAAAGTTACAGTGGGGTTCGGGGTGTCGTCCCTGTTGAAACTGCGGCAAACAAATGTTGGTAGGTAAGTAGGTAGTAGGAAGCGTTTTTTGCCTACCTGTCGATAATATATGCGAATGTATGCAAAAGTACCTGCCTGAATATTAAGTGTAAGGGACACCTATTAAAAATGGTTAACCCCCTCTTTCAACCTGAAACGATTAGGGAAAAATTTACCTAACGCGTTTCCTATACACAATAACATCGTATCCGGGTCACGTTAAGGGTGAATATCCAATGTTTATCCGAAGCGTTCCCTAACCCTTCCGCTCCTTAGGCCGTCCGCCTTACCTGCCCTTACCGTCGGTCGATCGGGTGCGATTTTTTTTCCGAATCAATGCTGATAGGCTATTAAGCATATTCGATTTCTTATTTGAATACCGAGGGTATGTAAAAATGTAGATGAGGCACATTCGGACAGGTAAACTCTGGACGGGCTGATTACCTTAGGGGACCTCACACTCCTCGCCTGGTCCACTGGGGATGCATAAATTTCGGGATGATGTTCGTGGGATAATTTTTAGATTTCGAAACGCAGATGAGATAGGGTTGTATCTATAAGAGATGATCCAAATGCGTGATTCTCACACTATGTCGCTTAGATCGTGCATAATCAATCACGTTTAGGTATCAAACGGTTGAAAATGTTCGTAACGTATAAAAAAATACGTTAGAAAAAATGACTCGATTGAACAAATGGGGTGCATTAGTAATTTTTTTTTATAATTGCGAGATATATGAATTTTGTTCAAATATTACGTTTTGCGATACTTAGGAGCGAATTTAAGCGACGTTTGGGTAAAGATGCTTATAAATTGCTTCTAAGAAAGATACTTATGGTATAACTTATCCTACTTAGTTGTTTTATTTTATTTTTAGTTTTGATCCACATAAGTTGATTACTGTTAGAAGAGATTTTTGGAAATTCATCCAGATATTCAGTCTTTCACTGTTGATTTAAAACAATTTTTGGAATGTACAAGATTTGCCCAACATGGATATCTTAATAATATTGATATGGTGTATGTGTAAAAGTTAGAACTTAAGAAAAAAATTGGTGATGTACATATCGACTAGTTTCTCATATTTTGTTACAAATGCTTTGTAGTACAATAATTAAAGTTTGAAATAAATTTTTTGAGCGCGTTTCGAGAAGATTTCAAAGAAGCGAAAAATGACAAGTAGTTACCTTCAGAGACGATTTGATGAAAATTTTAACAAACCTTGTATTCATTGGTAGAACAAATGTGTAGAATTTTAAAAAATATATCAAAGTGCATTTCGAGAAAATTGAAAAACACCAAAAAATGATATGTGTAAAGTGACGATTTAGCCAAAATTGCCAATTAATTATGTTATTAATTATATTATACAGATATGTTCATTTTATTGCTAGTATTCTCTATTCCCCTGCAATACCTGGACGTGTAGAGTACCTACTGATGATGGCTTAAAAGTCAAAAGCTAAGTTCTACGAAAACACAAATTATACGTTTATACGTGAATACAGGACGTCTTTGTGTTCTTCCAAAATTTTATTAAACTTTATTATACGAATTCCATAGTGAAATATTTAGATTGAAAAGAAAAATTGTAAAAGCGAATTTAGAAAAAAAAAAAGGAAAAAACGAAAAATGGTAAGTTAAATTGCCCTTCAAAGAAGACTTAGCCTAACAACTTATCACACTTTTTATACATATATGTATATAACAATAAAATATATATTTAAAGATTAAAAATGTGTTTGCACCGAATTTTTAAAAAAAATTAAAAACTCGAAAAACGACAACTCCAAAGAAACTTTAAAGAAGATTTAACCAAAAACGTTACAAAACTTTAGCAAACATTTATTAATATTTTGTTAAAAATATTATTGTTAAAACAAATATTTGAAATGTAAAAAAATTGTTTAAGGAGATCAAATGAGTAAGGAGAAAAACTTACGTAAACTAGCCCTTTGCCCTGGCCGATTTTGACAAGAATCTTCTTGAGAGGTCCTAATATAGTACAAAGTTTGAATACAAAGTTTAAATCATTTGCAATTTTTTTGCCGAGAACACACAGAGACATTTGTTCAAAAACATGTTTATCCAACACATGACAGTTATGACTGTCATTTTAGACAAGTAAACTATCAAATACCACACTAGTGTGTTATATCCTAGTTTTGTTTCTATATCCTATGTCCTATAACACACTATATCCTAGTGTGTTATGTCACTAGTGAGTTATGGATTATAACTCACGATCATATTTAAAGTAGTATTGTGTTTATTTATTTATTTATTTATAGCCCGTGGCAACCAAACAAACAACCTAATTTAACCAAAATGTAAAAAAGTCACTGTCAAGTCATTCTGGCATTTATAGAGTACTGAGACGCAAGTAGCTTTGATTTGATCACAAAGCTTATTAATTATTATCTGAGGAGCATTCACGCAAAAGTAAACAAATCCATTTTTACCACAAAATGAGATACATATTGCATCGTGTAGAGATGATCAATCTCTACACGATGCAGTATTTATCTCATTTTGTGGTAAAATGGATTTGTTCACTTTTGCGTGAATGCTCCTCATCTCATAATAAAAGATTTCTTCCACTTGTTGGATAAAACATTGTATGCCACTCGCGTGTTATGTTTCCTAAGTGCCTTGAGAATTTATACCACGAGGCCGTCAGGTCAATATTCTCGCGTGACTTATTTTCAACATAACACACTAGTACCATAAATTACTATTTTTAGACTCAGAACACCATGAAAATGTCTAAAATTGCTTGTAACTTAAATTAGAAAAATCGACCCCATTGCAATGCTTTAATAATACTTTTCGTAAAAAAACGTAATTTAATATATTTGCAGTGTATAAATAACTACACTAAACATATAACAAACGACAAAAATAAAGTATGCATCCAAAGAGTTTTAAAGTGAAGTGAGTCCCACAATATGCGTACGCATCTAAGCTTTATCCTTCCTTATGGAATAATATCTCATATAAATTCCTCTCTTTCTAGCTTCTTGAACACGTCTACACGTCATTTGAAAGAAATCTCAAAAGTTCTGCCTTACGTGACGGTTATTTAAAATATAAATCTTAGTAATTAACGCAACTTTTTAAACACTTATTTCATATCTGTGATCAAAAATAAAAGTGATAGTCGAGTTGTTTAACTACTTAACAAATAGTAAAAATATTACTCTCATTATCTTATTAATAATTTATCAATAATTAAATTAAACTATAAAAAGACGTTGATGACATTAAATAACCCCATTAAGATACACACATTTATGAGCACAACGTATTCTTAAAACATTTAATACCAGAAAAGTACAATTTTAAGGGATCCCAAAATATTCCACCAGCTTTGTGAAAAAGCAGCAAGTATTAAAATTATAATTTGTAACGTATAGGTTCATTGTAAGTGTCGTTTCTCTAATTCAAAATTTACCGAAAAGGTGACAAAATATGGGATTAATGGACGAAATATCGTTATGTATTCGAGGGAGCCTTTTATATAGGATGATATAAATATAAATTACTATTCAAATACCAAGTCTTGGGTTTTATTAGTAGTTGCGTTTCTTGGTTTTTAAAATGGTAGAATTTGTTTCATCATCTTTACTTGAAATTTGCATTTAATTTTTATAGCCTTAGGTTTGCTGGTAACAAACATTATACAATTTAGTATTAATACGTACTATGTACTATTTATTTTTTAAATGTGTTTAAATATATACAGGATGTTAAAGAATAGTATTACAATTACCCACTTACACATGAACTGGAAGGCTAAAAATTCAGGGCATATGTGAATAAGCTTTAAAGGTGTCATTTTGGCCCAATTTAATGATTAAATACGACCACAGATTAATGTGTAAATGCCAATGACACTCATTAATAGGCATCGAAATTTTTTCAATATTATCTTCACTTTTATTCCTATTTGCCTATGACATTATATACAATACTTATAAGTATTGTGTAATACCATGTTTACCATTATTGATTAGTAAAAATTATTTGAATCAACCCTCATTTGAAAATGGAGGATCCTCAAATGTCTCAATTTATTTTTAAATACAGTTTAAGTATGTTTCCACTTCCGCACACGTTTCTTTCTACGACGCTTTCCTATTTTACTGTTTCTTTTTGAACCAGGCTACCTTAATTACCCTTCAAACCCACTTTGATCCATTAAATTTCCTCATAAATTTCACAAAAAAAACCGCATTCCGCTCGATAGCAACTGGCCATCATCATCATATCTCCTCACATTCTAAGACGAAGTTTATGATCTTAGATCTTAGCGTCGACCTTGCATAATGTTGGTCGATATGGTAAAAATGTTAGAAATAAGGACGTGTGGATTTTTACGATCCAAATGTCAACTGGCTTGATGATATCTCTTGGTCGTTTCACCTTGGCACTAGCACTTCTAGTTCGTAAGCTAAATTAGGTGATAACAAGGTAGGATTACTTTTTTTTTCCTTTCTGCGTTAGTGTTTGTGTATATGGTCGAAATTGCGACGTTAGATAAAATATTTAAATTTATGTATAAGATACGGTGGAAAAATACAAAGTTTTTTTTTAAACTTTATGGTACTTTACGGGTATAAAAAGTTGACCCAACAAGACACACACACTAACACACACCAAACTGAAACGTTTTTAAATTATGTCTTTTATTGCGGTAATAACACTTCCAGGTGATAAATTCCTTAAGAATTGGGCAGAAGATTAGATTTCTGTTGGAACTGCAATTGTGTATTGAACTACCCACACCGGAACGAGATGTACAGGGCGTTGAAAAGTAAGTGTTACAAACTGTGTTGATATGCAGAAAAATTTTATTGAACATGTTTCCGAAAATGCTCAGTTTTTGAGATACAGGACGTTAAATTTTCTGAAAAACTATACTCCATTCGAAATAGGGAGAGAGTAATAAATAACTCAAAATCGGAGGTTAGGGTTGTAACAAAGGGCGTACCATCCTTATTTCCCTGATTTTTAAATATAAATTAAATTCACCCATCGAACTGTTTCCATTTTAAAATTTCTTGAAGTTGTATCGTACATATAGTGATTAAGGATTGAACCTAATAGGAATGAATTCATATAATTACCAATTTAATCGGTGCCGTTAACGAAATATATCAATGAATGATATTACTTGTAAATATTGAATACCTTTAGAAAATTCGTCAACTCGGAGACCATTTTGGAAAGGGTCTTTTTTAATGTGGACACTTAATAATTTGTTCAGGCACCTTTACTCTTCCACTAAACTACTTAGTTAACTGTTACCAGCGATTTACCTGTAGGATTAAGAATTATGTACCTGGAAATGGGGTCGAAAGTTCTCCCTCCGTTGAAGGAGGTATAAAAGGGAAATACCTGAATTTCGGTTATTCTTATTCTAATAGTCTTACTATCAAGAATTAAATATGTCAAGTCTTATGAACTTTACCCCGTGTAAGTTACCGAATAAGCAGGCGTTATCGTGTCGTGAAAAAGTGGTTGTTTTAAATGTATTTAACGGATTGAAACATCTACATCCTAAATCCAGCGTAGATGACCTAGTTGAAATGTGTCACAAAATGACGGGATATGGAAAATCAACGATATATCGCGTCAAAAGGGAAGAGAGGAGTGGAGAGGTGAAGGCTCCAAAATCTGCACCAGGAAGACCTCAAATGCTTGTTGATGAGGATAGCAAGAGACTCATTCGTCGAACGCTTCATTCCTTTTTTTTCTAATGTGAAATCCCAACATTGGATAAAATGTTACATGAACTGCCAGAAGACTGTATGACATTGAAAAGGACCAAGTTGTGGACGATTCTGAAGGAACTAGGTATTTGTTGGGATAAGCGAATTAAAACTTCTCCTCTTCGGGAATCCGATGAAATTATTTGCTGGCGAAGAAGCTACCTCAGAGATATTAAAAAATTTCGACAAGAAGGAAGGGCTATTTTTTATCTGGATGAAACCTGGGTAAACCAAGGATATACCGTGGGAAAAGTGTGGCAGGACAAAAGTGTGGTGAATCCGCGACAAGCCTTTTTAGAAGGTTTATCAACAGGACTAAAAGCACCGGCTGGAAAAGGTAAACGACTTATTGTTACCCACATCGGCAGTACTAGTGGCTTTGTGGATGGCGGCTTACTTCTTTTTGAATCGAAGAAGACGGGAGATTATCATGAAGACATGAACGCGGACGTTTTCGAGGAGTACTTCGTTCAAATGCTCGATCTCATCCCACCTGGTTCCGTAATTGTCATGGATAATGCGAGCTATCATTCCAGACAGGTCGATAAATCCCCGGTAATTTCTTGGCGGAAGGCTGAAATTTTAAATTGGCTGATAAGAAAAAATATTCCGTATAAGGAGGACATGGTCAAATCGGAATTGATATCAATTGTAAAGACCTGCAACTTTCGTAAAAGGTATGCAGTTGATGAAATGGCACAAAATCGACAAATAACTGTGCTTCGTCTTCCGCCCTATCACTGCGAACTCAATCCCATAGAATTAATATGGGCTCAGGTAAAAGGCTATGTTGCTCGGGAAAATAAAACATTTAAATTAAAAGATGTTAAAATTCTTCTGGAAGAATCCATTCGCAGAACCACCTCTGAAAATTGGCAAAAAGTCATAAATCATGTTATAAAAGAAGAAGAAAAATTTTGGGAGTTAGATTTTATGATTGATAACGCCGTGGAACCCTTAATCATTACTGCACAGGATATCAATGAAGAGAGTTCTTCAGATGATTCTGAATATTAATTAATTTCAACTTGAAAACATTCCTGAACATTGCGTCTTTCCAAAACCTCACGATTACTCCTTTTTCTTTTGAACGTGTACCTTTTGTATACCTGAACGGATTCTTGTACGAGAAAATGAGATTTCTGAAAATCGATTTAGGTATACTTATAGTTACCTATATTATTATTAACTTAAGATTTAAACCGTTTTGAACTGTTTAAACAAGATTTGTTATTCTTGTAAAAAAACGTTTATTTCCAATAAATATATTATTATTTTAAGCCATTTAGTTACTTCTTTTGTATAATTTGTGAAATTGTGCCACGTTCCTCGTTTTAAAATTTTTTTGTTTCTTATAAGCTTGGACAAAAGTGATGTTATGTATACTTTGTGCTTTTGATATATTAATTTAGTAAGTAATTAATTTGGATTGATGTATATTTCTATCCCTTATGGCATATGCCAGTGTTAGGTATAATATTAGGAAAAGTTCAGTTCTTTGAGTAAAAGTGAATTAATTATAGTTTCATTTCGACCTCACGGTATAAATTTATTATTTATATATAGGTTCCATAAATTCTAAATAAACAAATATTGCTTATGATTACTTTTTTTCTTTAAATAAAAAACCCCATGGCGTGACTCTGATGTGACGATTTCAAGTAAACGAAAACAGTGCGAAATAACCGAATTGGAGTAATAGAGAAAGAGCATTCAATTCTTCATAAGAAAGATAAAGACGGATTATATCCCTTGACCCGAACGCAGGTAGAAATTTGATCCGGGTGCTTTTCAATGTAATAGTTCCTAGGAACAGTACAGAGACGTATAACTAAATGCAATGTTTATACATATCTCGCCAGTACTACAGTTTTTGAGGATTTGCATTTATAATGACATTTTATTACTCTCTCGGTTTTCCGAATGGAATATAGTATTTTTTTCTCATTATTTACAGAATTTATTCCAGTAGCAAAGACGTGTTTTTAAGGAAAGTTTTGTAAGTACTGATTTAGGGATTTTGACTAACATTTATGAAAAAACAAAGATCTTGACGTGAGTGTTGTACCATCATAATAAGAACTGCCCTTTCCTGGAAAATTAAGGTGGTTGAGATTGTTAATACATCAATGAAATTTTTATAGTGTCTAATAAAGGATGTCCAAACTTTAAGGGGAATGATGTAATGCAGAAGTTCTAGTGAAAATGTGGACGTAAATGGTCCATGTAAGTATATCAAAATACCTTTGGCACTATTAACAATTAATAATTTAATTAACAATTAATAAAGTAATAGATTAAAACTTTAAACTTAATTTTGTAATATGTAACAATTCACAATTTTACAATTCTAGTAATCCTGCAATGTAAAAATTTAGGGACGAGGATACTACCAATACTCAAATAGGTTATCATCATGTTCGCTTAAATGAGCCCCAACTCAAACAAACTCATCTGGCTTTTTCAATAAGATGTTACATTTCCTGAATTTTCATACTGTTAAAATTTTTGTCTTTAGTAACTAACTTGATAGAAAAACAGAAAGGCAGATAGTCAAATGCAAGTTCTTTCTACCCAAAATTTGGTCTAGTACTTATTTACAAAGCATTTAAAAAAGATTTGTCTATAGGTATTTTTCCAGTGCAAAATCACCAACAGAACTAGAAAACGCTTATTTGTTAGTCTTTATGGATCCAGGCTCAGTTTGCACTTACGAATTACAAATTGTATTAGAGCCTATATGTAGTAGATACTAATCAAATAAATTTTATTATGAAATGTTTTACATTTGTAACCAGCATTTAATAAGTATTTGATAAAAACTCTTTTATAATAAAAATATTTAAGAACTATATTCATAATTTATGTTTCTACCCATATCGAAATTAATAAATATGAAATTATTTTTACATAAGTAATTCATTGCATAAAAATGATATTTTTCAGGTAAAAATATAAAATAAAACGCTTTTTAAAGAAAAAGTAATAAATAGAGAAAAAATGGCTGAATTCAAACGCTTATATCTCAGTCAATATTAAACATATAAAGTTTAGTAAGCCACCATTTTAAAGAGAATTTCATAAGCTTTGTTTTTTATAAAGCAATGCCTATACCTAAATTCACCCAGAAAAAAGTTATAGTCAAAAATTCAAAAAAAAATTTTTTTTTAATTTTTCGATTTTGTTAATTTTATTTGTTAAATTCATTGTATTGAAAACAATATTTTTGACTTCAAAAAATACCATTTTGATAAGAAATTTAATTCTCTACAAAAAATCTTACGGCATATATCTTTGAAAAATGCATAGTTTTTGCACTTTAGCCAAAAAATCGAAAAGGGCCAAACTTACCCATTTCTCAAAAACGCATGGCTAAATTTACTAGCACTTTTGGATTTTATTTCTTTAGAGGTCAATTGACCGTATGAAACAATAAAATACCTTGAACGCCTTAGTTCCTTATTAAATGACATAGTCAATAGCCCGGTGGAGATAAACCAGTCGTCGAATCAGGAAATGACCCGAAAAAACTGTTTTCCTATCCCTGTAACGTCATTCGATACCAACCACGATCCTCCTTCACCTTTGGAATAGCTAATGAGCCGAAATGTAACCGTCTACAATTTTCTCTCTCTCTCTCTCTCTCTCTCTCTCTCTCTCTCTCTGCGTGTCTCCTCGGAACGTTAGATGATGTTCCATCATCTGCAACATCCCGGAATGATGTCTCTCCTCCGCCCAATTGCGGCCTCGTATCGGGGGGCGAGGGCGACATGCCACAACCCGCACTTGCTGTCATCACCATTTGCCGGTCGGGCATGTTCCGACTGAGATATGCGGATTTCGGAACATCCGACCTATTTGTTTTGCGACCTCCGCTTTAATTATTAATTTTCGACTCGTGCCCCCGCCCCGTCGAAGACCAAGAAGGTGGAGAAGGAGGAGGAGGAGGAGGAGGAGACGCCAAGGGAAAAATCTGGAGAGGCGTCAAGGATTTCACTCTTCCAAGCATTCGACGTTTACGATTCCCCGCCGAGGCAAAACTTTTTTTTTTCTTTGCTTTTTGGTGACCACGGAAGTAAACAATGTCAGCTCCCAAAATTCGAGAATTTTGTGAATTTTCTTTTATGGTAGCTTATGGTGCTTGTAGTGAGATTCGTGTGGATTACATGTTACGAAATTCATTTTTATATCGATATTTCATAATGACTTGTAGGCTATTGCTTGTTCAAGCAAGTAGTGACTTGTTTGACGTCCGTAGGAGATGGAGTGTTCTTTTGCGGAAAACTGAGGACCACTACCTGCAACATGGTGCAGAGGGATGAAAACCTTGAATACCTATGGCGATAGCATCCATTACACAATGACAGTTACCCACTGACTATAGGTAAATTTTCTAAGCAGATTTCAGTGGCAATTTGAGGCGTATTTGCGATACGAGAGGAGAAAATAGACGTTTCCAATCATATTACACATATATTTACTATCTCTACAGAGAAACTGCTTACTTTTGATTAGTCTGGAAAGAAGTCGTTGTCATTCCTGTACCGTAAACAGCTTGTGGCCTCCGAGAATGAGCGAAATGGGAAAGCCATCTTTATGAATGCACGTTTCTGAAAGATATAGGGGAAAAATAACTAGGTTCAAATATTTGAAAATATACATACAAATCTATGAATACGTTTTGAACAATGATTATTTTAAAAACCCCATGGCATGCCAGGTTGAAAGGTAGATTTATGGGTAGGATATAGAGTAATATTACAGACAGGATGTGTCAAAAAAATGTATACGAGGTGTGAAAAAAATACAAACATTAAATTTTTTAAGTATTTGCAAATAACTTTTTTCTGTACATTTCTCAATGATATGTTTTATGCAAAAGTTGTTCGACTCTATAAGGGCAACAAAAAACCTAAGTAACATTTTTCTCTCAGACGCGAAATATTTTTTTTTTAAAAAAAATAACTTTTTTTCTGTACATTGCTTGAAAAAATATTTTATACAATAGTCGTTCGCCTCTATAAGATCAACAAAAAATCGAAGTAACATTTTTCTCTCAGGCGCGAAATTAAAGTTATTTGATTTTTTTTTAAATAACAAGCCGCCATTTTGAAACCGCTGGACCCATTTGGCCCATTAACGAACTCGACCGAGATTTTCGGCCAACTGATTTTTGTACCAAATTTCGTTGTGATTATTTAAAAAATGCGACCAGACCGCTAAGTGATTTTTTAGCCATGATAAGCCAAATATATTTATATTAATGTTATATATGTACGATCACCTGTAGTATATCGTCCGCAACATAGATTACAACCAGTTGACAATTTGTGTTGTTTATCAAAATCAAAGTAAATTTTAGTTATTTGTATAGAAATTGAGTTATATTTCAGTTAATAAGGTGAAGTTGTTCAAGGTAACCAAATACGTTACATAAAAATTTGGTGAAATAAGATTCCTAATAAGTAGCAATATTATGTAAAGTAGTATCAGACGACCTGATACAAGAACATAGTTACCAAAGAGGTGGAACAAGGTGTGTGATACTACATAACTTATATCACCTAGTAACTACTACGTCTACTTGCTGGTGAAACATTGCACCAAACACTTGATTGGTGGTGGTACATTGGTGAAATTGTACGGTACCATGTTTCACATCTTAGGTCACATTTTCACTACATGACGTACTACGTTAATTTAGTAGGTGTCACAAACACCACCTAATGGGTAACATAAATCGAAGATTCTCGTTTCACTAACTGAGCGGTTAATTTAGACCAAAAATTAATTTCTTGCATCTAATTGGTGTAATGTAGCTCGTTACATTGTGAAGAAGTAGTCAAAATTACTCAATTTTTATAACTATAACTTATTCATCCCCATAGGTGCTTTCAATTTACTTAACTTGCAGTAATTTAAGTTAGATAGTACTTAGATATTTTGAAACCAATATGGCGAACATGTATTTTTAAACGATATAAAATTAATTTTGGAATATTTATGACTTATGACTTTCCAAATTAAACAAAAAATTTACTGTAAATTTAAAGAACCAAACCATTTGACATATTATTACTCAGGTTAAACGACATATCGAAGCGTTAAAGTACTATAAGTATATATTACACTTGATAAAATATTTAAACAAATTATTTTAATATTTTAACAACGATTATTTTAGTAGCGCGTTGCTATTTTTGGAAGTACAAGGTCCGGCCATAATATTTGCTCATGCAAATTTACAACATCAAATTGATCTAATTTAATTACATCAGCGTAGGAAATATTTCTATGTGACTACGATTTCTGATAATGAAGTCGACGAGATGTACAAGGTTAGGATACCATATTTCTATTACAGTTGTAATTACATTACTATTACATCTAAAGTTGTAAACTGGGGAGGTGAGTATTTACCATATATGGCATAGCTAGAACATAATTTCGACGTGAGACTCCACTGAGTAGGTCGCGGGCGACCTAATACATTACGATGGAAGTTCACTAAATTTACTAATTCTTTACGTAAATTTGACGTGAAAAATGGCACTATAGTAAATCCACTGAGACGAAAACATCCACGAAACGAGAAAAGGTAGTAAAGTTAGACAACACCTAATACACGTCGTTTGCTATTGGTGGAAAAGTCATAAAACTTTTGGCGGGAATTGTTGATGTACAGAGTCGGTTCAGTAAAATTAAAAAGTTTAGTTATCTGATCTATGGTTGTCTGTTTACAAGCGTTCAGGTAAGTCGTTGACGGTGATAGTGGACTTTTAGTTGATGGTTTATTTTAACGTATCGCTATTGTTATTCAGGTTTTTGATATAAATTTGTATAAACATATTTCTGTGATCTATTGCAATTATGGAAAGACACCTTCCTTGCTCGCCTCCCAAAAAGAGACCTGGAACATACTTAAGCTGCGGGGAGAAAACCATTATTTTAAATGTATACAGAAAAGAAAGGAATGAACATCCTTAGTAAAATCTTAGTAAAAGATAAATCATAGTCAAGGCGATCATTCTTAATGCGACCCTGTACTTATTCGCTAGCTGGTCGCGCGCTTTGAATTTCGACGTTTGTGTTTCATGGAAGTTTCCTTCTCGGTGGATTTACTTTAGATTGGTCAAATTGTCAATAAAAATTATAAATTCTTTACCCAATACAATTGGTTTAATAACCTATGTGACTTAAATTTCTAGTAATAGCTTACTTATTTGTTAGCTGTGGTAAACTTCGGTTTAATGTAATAACCTTAAATTAGTATTTAGTTACACTGTGTTAAGCTTTTTAAAAAATTGTAAACTGATATACTGTGTACTGTGATAAACACCATGTTACATTTTGCAAATTATTAGGTCTTGGGTTTGCATTCAAAAATTAACCCAGGTTAAACTGTATACAATAAACAGTTTTGTTTGTTTATCAAGTCTTTAAAATGCGTATAAGTTGACTGCCTGTTTATTTAAAAACCTCGGAAAATTTAGGTGGAGAAATACTGGATTTTATTCGTTAGGAAACTGAATAAATGAATGAATCATTATTTGAACCAATTTTAAATCCTTCGAATCAGACCACTTCCTTTGATTCTTGTCTGACATTTTGACCTCTTAGTATCCTAGGCCTTGCCTGCCTAAAAATTAAATAACTTACAGAATTAATGTAAAGTTTACAATGGTCAATTTAGAATGCTATCTTGAATCAGTTGTATCAAACAAGTTTGTCTGAGGCTCCTCCGAGGTGTGCAAAATATCTGCCAGTTTGCTCTTATTTGGCCAATCTTATAATTCACTCAAACGTAATGTTTGCATACATGACCGTTTAGTTGGGCGCCCTTTGATTTTGATGTTTTTGCTAGCATCGAATCTCTTAAGATATTACATATTTTGTGTTGTTCGGCTGGATATTAAAGTAACTACAATTCGTTCAACCTCTAATCTTTGGATTCTGATCCCGAACCATCGACACTTTGGATTGGACGTAACGTCCCCCAATTGTGTTAGTTTATCTAACCCAAACCTTATAATTTCCCGCCATTAATCGCTTAATCACAAATGCTCAATTCAAACTGCTGATATATAACTGTTAATATTTCATATTTAACACAATTATTTAACGGAACTCTCCCTTCAGTTTCTCTCTCTCTCTCTCCAGACTTAGCGAAATTCACACATGCTCCTCTCCACTTCAGATTAAATCACATCATCACAGATGCATGGTTCCATTGAAAAGATTCGCCACTTTACAACCACCGACGAGGCCTATACACTCGTTGTCTATTTCGGGGCACTCTATCTCTCTTTCTCTCTCTTTTTCTATTTCTCCCCATGCATACTTTCCTATACTTGCAGAACTGCACTTTGATCCGTTTAACGGAACCGCTCTGGCGTAGCATGTACACAACGCGGGGGCCTCTCTCTTAATCAAATAGGGACAGATGACCGAAATCTAGTTAGTGAGACTTTGTGGTCAGTGTAAATAGAGAGTTTGCAGTTAATTATCGGCTTTATTAATGTTGTGGGTCTCGGTAAACGGTGCCGGTCGGATTCTACCACGAAAGTTTAATGCGGAGGTTTTGTTTGAAGTCGAAATGCAACAAAGGGACTCTTGCCTAGTTGGTGGTTGGTTGTACAATTTTGTAATAATTTATAGGCCAGGCTACAAAAAAAAAGTTGATTTAATGTTCTACAGATATTTGAACGTTTTAAATGTTAGGGGGGACCTATAGAAAGATCACTGTGTGACCATATACAGCTAGAATGTCCATGTTGTTTTATAAACACTGGGTTAAGGTGTGAAAATTGATTTTTCCTTATATAATTTTCCGGTTGCATTTTAGAGAAAAGTGGCCAACAGGAAAGCTGTAGGGAATAAAATGACGGTTAATTTGGTTTTTTATAAATTAAAATCGATAAATAAACAATTGAGTTATTAGCAAAAAAACCATCAATTTTTCATTATTTTATAAATGTTAATAACTTTTGCAATAATAGTGATAAGTGAAATGTAATACACGAATTATGAATCCTTTAGGAGTCTTTATAAATGTGCAAAATTTCAGCCAGATCGGGTCATTAGTTTACGAGATATCTTATTTGTTTATCCCAGAGACTCAATGTCTAAACAATTGAGCTTGCCCAGGCTGCAATCCTACAGATTTTAATAAGAATGCCCAGCTATAAGTTAAGTTTGAAAACCAAATCATTTTTAATGAAATTGTTGTTAAAAAAATCATTTTAAAGGGCTAATTTTTTTGCTTATAAACAAATTGAATAACTTTTTTTGTCTATTGTTACACACGTTTTTAATAAATTGCATTGAAAAGGTGGTAAAAAAACTGTTAATAGAAGCCGAGATAGCAACATTTTTTAAAAAAAATCATATCTTCAATATTTATAAATATTAAGAGCCGAAATTTTCATCAGTTTTACATAAAGATCTAAATGTTAATGTAGGGCTTATAGGTTTAATATCTATGCACCTTGAAAAAAGTTATAGCCCTTTAAAGTTAAGCTTTTATAAGCAAAAAATTAGCCCCTTTTTAAAATGATTTTTTTTAACAACAATTTCATTAAAAATGAGTTGGTTTTCAAACTTAACTTACAGTTCGGCATTCAAGGAAACTATTCCACCGTATTAAATATCAGTAGGATTGCAGCCTGGGAAAGCTCAATTGTTTAAACATTGAGTCTCTGGGATAAACAAATAAGATATCTCGTAAACTAATAACCCGATCTGGCTGAAATTTTGCACACTTATAAAGACCCCTAAGTGTTTCATAACTCGTGTATTACATCTCACTTATCACTATTATTGCAAAAGTTATTAACATTTATAAAATAATTAAAAATTGGTGGTTTTTTGCTAATAACTCAATTGTGTATTTATCGATTTTAATTTGTAAAAAAACCAATTAACCGTTTTTTTATCCTCTACAACTTTCCTGTTGACCACTTTTCTCTAAAATGCAACCGGAAAATTCTATGAGGAAAAAATCGATTTTCACAACTTAACCCATTGTTTATAAAAAAACAGGGACATTCTAGCTGTATATGGTCATACTGTGATCTTTCTATAGGTCCCCTCTACCATTTAAAACTTCCAAATATCTGTAGAACATTATGCCGTGAAAACTATAATTTTTTAGTATGTAGCCTGGGCTATTACGAATATTGACTGGTAGCGATTCAATAAAAATTAGTTTTATTCATTATAAACTGAAAATTAGTTAACTGCATCGCCCAAAAATAAGCAAATGTTTTAGTTCTGCTAATCATTATTGGTAAGCTGAGCTTTCTATTAATTTTGAAAGCAATTAAAGCGCCATTTAAATTTTGTAGAAATGTTCAGTTGTATTACATTTTAATAAAAAGATATTTACAAAATTGTTTGTTTCTAGCTATGTGCCTATACACTGGTATACCCATCAATGTTTTTTTGAGTTTATTTTACTTAGATTTAAGAAATCTAATAAGAGAGAATAGTTCGTTTATGTTTCATGTAATCTAACATCATAATAAAATATCCAATTTATTTTGGTAATTTATTTCTTTTATTATCTAACAATTCGGGCGCTCTATAAAAGCTTTAGAATTATTTCTAGTTGTATTCTAGAGCTTTTTTTAAAAGTTTTTCTAGAAGGTAAACTAGGTACTATATATTTATCTCTTTAATCAAAAATTTGCGCCTCAAAATGTACCTTCAATTTTTGGTACCTATGTTGCATATCGAAAGAAATTCGATTTTGTTGCACACATCTCCTAAATTTTAAGTTTGATGGAACTATTTGTGCGTTAACGTAAAATAAACTAAAAGGTCTTTCCCATCTCGAGGATTGTCTTATTTCTGAATCTACTTTATAAATAATTATAAAAAAAAATCATAAGCTCAAATTCTCATGTAGATTAAAAGGTGTTTCCGCAATTAACCTGACTCATACTTCCCCTTTAAAATCGCTGTAATTTGAAAGGTGACTAAGTCGCACAGGAAGCCCAAGCAAGTTTACAATCTTTGTTTTAAATAATGTATATTGTAATTTTGTACGATTTTGTTTAGGAAAAATTAATAGAGGTTAGTATATTTTTGATTAAAATACCCAACAAATATGTAGGTACATCACCAATACAATAGTAATAATAGGTTTAGTAAGGTTTACAAATAGGTAAATTAGTAAGGTTTACAATAGTAAGGCTTACAATAGTAAACCCACATTTACTACTTGTATTTTATTTTGTTAAGAAAATTACATATTTATTTTTTTTTAAACTTCCAATGGGGGTATAATATTTTGTTTCTAATTTTTGCAAGGAAAATATTAAAATTAATGCTCGATGTCAGACTACAATTTTAAGTTTAGTACAAATAAATACTTTGTGCAATAAAACTTATAAGTACATCCAAAAATTAAATAATTTTGACCACATGGTCACAATGTAAGGTGCGATATTACACCAAACAAAAAATTACTGTTTGTTGTATTTTGCAAACTCACTTCGTGAAACAGAAATCTTCGTCACCTATATCTTCGTCTTGTCACCTATAAGAAGGTGTTCGTGACACCTACTAAATTAATTTAATACGAAATATAGCAAAAATGTGAAAAATGTGATTCCACATAATTTATTGAATATAACTCAATTTCTGCATAAATAGGTAAAATTAACTTTGAGTTTGGTGAAAAATACATTAGTTTTTAGCTGGGAATTGCTTTATCACTTGATAAAAATGTATAAGAAATTACATAATGAATCCAACATAACGTTGAATATTTCTCATGTTGTCACACTTATTTTTAAAAGAGCTTTACCATTCTTTGGAAATATATCACATTCAATAGCTAACCAATTTGAAAAAATAAGACATTTGCATTTCTTTTAATACCAACAAATGTTTAGGTCCATTCTGAGGTAATAGGAAAGACAAATTAGACTATCATAATATTTATAAAATTCGTAAAGTGTATTGATTATAATGCCATTTATATTAGCCAGACTCGTAGATTTTACAGTAGGACCAATCATCACCAAAAACTGATTTCTAGATAATTTTACACATTCATTAGTAATACAGCCTCTAATAGTGTAAGTGGTAGTAAGTAGTAAGTAAAAGTATTACCTTAATATAAAGTAATATAAAGGAAAACATACATTTCGCTCAATTAATAATTTAAAAATCGTTCGTATTTGTGAAAAACTTATGAAATTAATAAAATCTTTGAATTTCGTGTAAGTTAGTCAAGATTCGAATGCTTTAGTTTTGAATGACCAGTCTTTTATAGACCATATCTCAAATTAGTTATGACTTTATAAAATGTGGTTTCACGTCGATGTAACACCTTTAAATTTGTTTTGCACCTTTGTATTTTTCATTACTCTACGACTCAAGGTAAGGTTAGGTGTGGCGAGATTATGTTTCCTCTTATAATTAATCTATCTTGTGTTATTATAGTCTGATGACGATGATGATGATCTGATGATCGAAACCGATCGATTCACAATATTCAATAAAAACACATTTTACTGGTGGAAAACTGAAAACTTGTTTTTCATCTCTTCATGTTTCTTATATTCATCTACCTAGTAATAAGTAAATCATGGAAGTACGAGTAATGCATTGGTAGAGTGATCATATTAATCAGTAGGAAATTTACCCTGATGATGAAAGGGACTGATTAAACATGCCATGATTAATGAAAAATGAAGATTAGAACTGCAAAATTACTGAAGTTGAATAATAGTGGAAAAAATAATTTAACTCATTTGGAAATTGACTTTTGATAAATGCTTACGTACCGATTATGACACAATTTTATATATATAAACACTTGAAGTTAAAACTTTTATACCTGCGCTTTAGAAAAATAAACGTTTTTAGGTGGGTAGGTTTTAAATCTTCAACTTGGCGTCAGCATAAAATCTGTTACGCTGTGAGTCATCGCGTATGCAAACGCGTGTTATAAGTATATACAACATACCTATATACATATGTGGAGTAGTATATGTGTGTTCACGTATATATGTGTATACATATACAAGTATATACCTATAGGTACGCTATACCATGTAAGTTTCATACTGGTATTTTTCTGAGAGAAAGAGGGGAGGGGAGAGAGAAAAAGAGAAAGAGACAGTGACATATATGGAGAAAGAGAAGATATAGAGAAACATGATTTTCTCATTATTTATCAATAGAAGTAATGGACGGAAACCGTTTCAATGACATCATCATCTAAGGACCTTTTAATCCTCCCACGATTGGTTCCCGGACCGCTTCGTTAGCACTCGCAAAGAGAAGGCTCTTTCGCTATTCACCTATGGCCTAGATGGCCTTTCAGGCCTTGCCCAACCCGGAGGATCGGTCCCGGAGAGGGCGAGCCCGACGCGGGTGTGAGAAAGGAAGTGTCGAAACGTCTCGCCGGATCCTCCGCGGCCGACGATGATTCACGATTATCCGTCGATGATCAATTGTCACACCGTTAGAAGAGGCGACAGGAAGGAGAGGAGCTTTTGCGACACCTCCGGTCCCGTAGTTAACGAGCGCGCCTCCCGGGGAAAAAATCTCCGGGACGGGAACAACGCGCCATATGTTCCGGAGAATTTTTCCCTTCGCGAAGGACGTCGCGAAGGTAGGAAGGTGTGACGGGTTTCGTTAGAACCGATGGGAACGTCTCGGAGTGCCTTGGGTTGAAGCTTTTTTAAAATTTGACGGGAATTTGCCAGGGCTGTCGATGCTACATCGCGTTTTGGAAGAGGCGGGAGGATTTTTCGCCAACAGAGACGATACTTGATGTTAACGAGGAAACGTGAATGTGGGTGGATTTGGGAAGTACGCGCAAATTGGTTTGCAGAGAAATTTCTACCAAACCACTTTTTGAGTATAAAATGCCTTTTCTAAAGATGGCCTATTCGAGATTTCAGTAGTACCAATGGAAAAAAAGAAAGATTGTTTCGACAATTACAGCACACAAACTAAAAGTATTCTAGATATTATTTTACAATTGGAAAAAATATAACAGATATAAATATTAAGTACTACAAAGTTGTATTCCTAAAAATTTGTTAACTGCCGCTATAATTGTAGCCCAAGAAAACATTTTTGTATGAGTATTTCAAATCAATTATAGTGGTTTATTCTGGAAATTTGAGACATTCTATTGTGATATTAAATATTGTAATAATCAAAGTTACATTATATTGAGTAACTTTAAACTAAACTAAATTTGACTGAGGATAGACCATAGTGAAATAACTGAATGTGGGACATTTTTTGTAAATTGTTACCTGGTGGGTTTTGATAGAAAACTATATTCACGTTAGTGTAAAAAAACTATGGTGGTATTATACATTGTAATATTGGAATTACATTATATTAAGTAACTTTATAAAACTTGAATAAGGATGAACCATGGTGAAATAGCTCAATGTTGGACAATTTATGGAAATTGTTACATGGTTGGTTTTGTTGGCGGCTGTTCATTTTATGATGGTAAAGATAAAATGGTATTAAACATTGTAATATAGGACTAACATTATATTAAGTAACTCTATAAAACTTGAATAAGAATGGAACATAGTGAACTAGCTCAATGTTGGACAATTTATGGAAATTTTCACTTGGTTAGCCTTGTTGGCAAGCTATGTTCACTTTAATGTAGTAAAAATATAGTGATATTAAATATCTCAATATCGAAGTTACATTGTATTAAGTAACTCTATGAAAGTTGAATAAGGATGAACCATGGTGAAATAGCTCAATATTGGACAATTTATGGAAATTGTTACTTGGTTGGTATTGTTGGCCGCGGTTCATTTTACAGTGGTAAAGACATAATGGCATTAAACATTGTAATATCGGACTACATTGTATTAAGTAACTCTATAAAACTTGAATAAAAATGGAACATAGTGAACTGGCTCAATGTTACAATTTTTGGAAATTGTCACTTGGTTAGCCTTGTTGGTAAGCTATGTTCAGTTTAATGTAGTGAAAATATAGTGATATTAAATATTGCAATATCGAAATTATATTGTATTAAGTAGCTCTGTGAAAGTTGAATAAGGATGAACTATAGTGAAATAGCTCAATGTTGGATAAAGCATGGAAATTGGTACTTAGTTAGCTTTGTTGGCAAGCTATGTTCAATTTACTGTAGTAAAAATAAGGTGGTATCAAATATAATAATTCCGAAGTTACGGTATATTCATGAGGATGGACGAATGAAACTGATCAATATTGGAAAATTTATGGAAATTGTTATTTGGTTTGTTTTTTATAAAGCAGTGATTTGAAAATAGACTGTAATGTGTAGCGAGATGATCACAAAAATATACAAAAACTATCACAATATAACCAACCAGATCACAATTATATTAAAAATAAACTCTTTAACTACAAGATGATATAATCTAAAAGAATAACAATGTTTCGACGCAATGGCAACTTCATTTTATTCAATAGAGCGTAGGTTTTCTCGTAAGAAAACTACATTTTGCATTGTCATTTAGAAGGTATGATGCAGTTGCATGGCTGCGCGCAGTGCCTAATGTGAAACACTGCGCATCTTGATTTGACCTTGATTTGCCTTTGTTTGGTTTAATTAAAAAAAATTCAATACCAATACCATATACCTTCTTTGTTAGAGTTTGACCACTGTTTTGCTTATGAAGAGGAAAAATGTGATAACTAGTTAGTAAGATATACAAGTTTTATTAAACACTTTTTACCAAATAAAACTGCTTATTCTAAACAAGAATTTGTTTTATATACATATATTTTTATTTTAATTTTTTGGTAAAACTTGGACATTTACGTGCAATTACTCGTACTCTTACAATTACTTGCAAATTAACCCGGCAAAATTTTAAAATCTTTTCTCAAAATTTAATAATCGTTAGAATCTTTGTAGTACACTCCTTCTTCACCAAAGTGTAGTGGACTCATTACTATCAAATAATATAAAAAGCACTGTACGGTATAGTAAATTGATGCAGCATTAGAGTAAACTTTCAGCAATTGTTATAGTGCTCCTTACAAATTACAATAATAATTTTTATACTACGGAATTGCATCATTTTGTCCCAAACAATAACAATAGAAAAATTAAGAAACTTGCACTACAAGCTAAATTTGGTATTTTTCATCATTGCCATTAGAGCCTTTACTCTTATTAGCCTTGTTTCTAGCTTCTTTCCAGATGCATCTTACAGCGATTGTTTAGTCTACTTCTTGGGTCCAGGTTCAATTGGATCCCTCTTGTATTTCCATACGAGAAGAAATCTAAAATGGTTTCTTAATTTTCGATTTCATACCTGTCCTCTATAATTTCATTTCTTTCATTCAGCATTTTCAAAAATTAAATATCCCTATCAAAACGTAAAATCGGTAAGGGACTAATTCCTGCACGCTGAATGTCACACCTTATGTACAATATAGGTACATCAAGACACCTTCTGGTACATTAAGTATGGGTATTTCAAGAACACCATTGAATGTTGTCAAGAACGAACACATACTTTACTTTCGAGATTTTTCAACACCGAGACGAGACGAGACGAGACGAGACGAGATTACAACTTTAGGGGTTTTTCGAAACTGATACGAGACCATACCATTTCTCGTCTCTGCTCCTCTTTAGTCCAACATTACTGAATTATAATGCTCATTACTTAAAAGCCAGCAAGGTGTATCATAATCTTTCATATTTAGGTACTACAGAATAAAGTAAATAAAATAACGTAACAGAACTCTGCCCAACTCATTCATTTGCCATTTGCAGTACCACTCTACCGTTTAAGTTGTAATTGTACCATTTTTACCATATTAATTGAAACCGAGGAATGGGACCAGCAAATAATGGGTATGAAATTGCAACGACAACCTATTTAAATCATCAATTTGATTGCAGTACTACCCTTTCCATTAAGTAATGTCCTTATTACCTAACGATTGAACCTCTTTACCATACTAATTGAAATTTTGATCTGATTTTAATCGAAATTTAAAAAAAAAATTGCAAAATAAAGTTCTGCGTAATTCATCTTACTGTTTGTATTGCTGAGCATTTGGTGTTTGTAGTACTATTGTAGCAACTGAGCTGGAGTGCTTATTATATGGAAACAATTAATTGTTAATTGAAATTTGTGCCTTAGAACTCAAGGGGCTGAAGGTGATAAAGTGTAAGTTGCAAAACAGCAACCTGACTAACCCCAACTTCTTAACTGGAAGGTTGAGCTTTATTAATTGGAAGTAACTTGCTACTGTCCCATGCCAATTAAATCTTGTGATTAGGGACTAAGATACCAATATAATCGCTAATTTTCGAAAGAAAGACGTACCTTAGTTCGGTACTGATCGTCATTTTTACTTTCGGTTTTTCAACTACTACCGCCACATATTGCTCCTTTCGTGCAACTGCATCTTCAACTAGGGTGCAAGTTTTCCAAACAGGGTTCTGAAATAGACAGGGGATGCTCTTCTTAGGGTACGAAGATCTTCTTACCTGTGAAGAGAAAGGTGTACTCTCTTTGCAAATAAGGGTCACATTTGTAGCATTACCTTGCACCAGATGCCGGTAGTGGTACGTTACCGACACGAAAAACTGTAAGTCTCGAATTGCCCAATTCCGCCAGAATCACCTGCAATAAACACCGCTAATGCCGCAGTTATCGCTCACGCTGACTTCTTCGCTCCTTCGCCGGTTTAAGCGTCGAGATAAAATCTAATTTCTTTAAAAAAAATCGTAATTTGGCAAAAAACCTGTCCATTAAAATAACACTTCATGTAATATATCTAGGTGTTAATGGTCTCCAGGCAGACACCCATGATAGGTCAATGATCGCCGCAAGATAGGCAATGTGTTTGTTAACATGTACCGCTTTCGAAAAAAAATATTCTTCGCATCACACATTTTAGAACAGTGACGTGTATGCGGGTATGGGGACCTTTCGGCGGTTACACACCCTAAAAAGATATAATACTTTCACACACCGGACATCTGTCGATGCTTCTCCTGGACGTTTGAAGGCGGAGTGATGCGATTTACAAGCAGAACTTGTAAATGAGGAACAAATATTGCTTTCCACGTCTTAGTAACCATCAACGTTTATTTTGTGGAATTGGTGGATTCAACATAACAAATACAAATACAGTAAAATTTTAACTCCACAAAAATCATTATATGAAATTTAGCAATATTTTAATTGAGGAAATCCTCATATGTATTTTTGCTATTCGAATTGAACAAAATATTTTGGAATAAAGCTCATTACTTATCTGTGTTAATAATATAGAAAAAACATCAAGACTGTGGTTGTGACAGGAGTATGACAGGACTAGAGGAATACAACTTTTATAGAGGAATAAAATCATATGGTGCCAGCCAAAAATTTTTGAATTTTTTTATTCACTGATAATTAAGTGTCAAAACTTATTTTAGATAATTTTTCTCTATAAATATAATTGTTATACCCAATCAAAAAAATTGAAATAATCATCTCATAGAGATTTACGAAACCTGCAGAAGTATTGTAAACGTTATTTGTAGCATTTGTTGCTTCATAAATGTTTAACTGAGTTTGAAAAGGAGTTGAAATTAATTTATTAATAATTTATGAAAAATAGCTGTACAGCATTGTATCTGTGTAAAAAGCAGGCACTTGTGTAATGGGTGTTAAAAATTTCAAAGTTACAAATTTCAAGTTCAAATTTTGACTTGTTTATCACGTTCCCTTTAAATTTTCAATAACATAAGTCATGTTATAATAACGTTCTAAAGAGTCCAAATTAAAGACGATGAGTTGTTCTACCAATGGGAACTGCTAAATGACCTAGAATTAAAAAAACAATTTTGAAAGTCTAATGCAAAAGTATAGTAATTTATAGCTTATAATATAACAGATAATTTAAAAGGCTGGTATTTTTCCACGAATTTGAGAAGGTTGCTCTACGACCCCTTAGAGCAAAATTAGTTTAAATAAACGCCATTTTAAACTCAGGTGTTAATATTTTACTGCAAAAAATCTCAAAAGAATTTCTTTAAAAATGACCACGAAGGGTTTTTATATGACATTGGTAGGAAAGTATGATTTTTGAGCTCATAAAAGTGAAATCGTTTCAAAATTCATAATACTTGATACATCTCTAAAGGTAATTACCAGAAATCAATGTTTTTTAATCTGCACTAGCTGTTTTGTGCACAATACGAATATGCACTTTTTTATTACCCTTGTAAATTAATGAGTTGATTTCTTATCCAACACATGGCAGTTATGACTGTCATTATTAATGTCAGTTTAGACAAGTAAACTATCAAATAACTCACGTTCATATTTAAAGTAGTATTCATTTATTTATTGCCCGTGGCAACCAAACAAACAACCTACTTTAACCAAAATGTAAAAAAGTCAAGGCGGAAACAGACTATCGTCACGTCACGTGAGTTCACGTGCTGTCACGTTAACTCACGTCACTTTGACGTAACCTCAGTCTGGTTCTAATACATTTAAATACCATGTGAAATATTACTCCGCACTTTTTATCCGTGATGTGAGTTAACGTGATAGCACGTGACCTCACGTGACGTGACGATAGTCTGTTTCCGCCTTCACTGTCAAGTCATTCTGACATTTATAGGGTACTGAGACGCAAGTAGCTTTGATTTGATCACAAAGCTTATTAATTATTATCTCATAAAAAACGATTTCTTCCACGTGTTGGATAAAACATTGTATGTCACTCGCGTGTTATGTTTCCTAAGTCACCTGAGAATTTATACTTCGCGTGACTTATTTTCATCATAACACACTACTACCATAAATAACTATTAAGCTTTTTAACATGTTTTTTTTTGCAAAATATATTTTTTTTTACTACTCACTTGGGGAAGTATATAAAAGTGTTATATAAATTAGAGGATTTTTAATATGGTTATAAATAATTTATATTAAACATAAAGTTAACATTATTAACAAGGTTATTTATTAAACATAAAAGTATTTTTCAGAAATTAAGTAATTCAAATTACTAAAATATTAGGTTCTTTATTATTAGCATTCTTTATAAAAAATGAATTATTTAAAGTTCATCAAATATTGCAGTTATTATAAATAAATAAATTATTATAAATATTTACAACTAAAAAAAAGTGTCTAACGAAATTAAGATTCGTAACTATGTTTACGTATAGTGCAGTAAATTTATATAATACAATAAATAGAAAAATATATAGACAATATTTGTAAATTAAAATTAGACAATCGTTTGTATCATGAGTGTTGGTATACAATTTCTATGGAAGCGTTTGTTAGTTCTGAGTTGTAGAGTAGACATACATTCACCAGTATATATATATAAAACATATATAACAACCTTCAAATTATCGGTCCGGGGAGAACATGTTGGTACTAATTTTCTTAAAGATCATATAATTTTCAAATAATCTAATGTAAATTTCTAACAACATAGTCAGTACACGAGTAGTCAAAATGGCATTTTCCTGTTTCCCAATTTCTGTAAACAGAGTCGTGGTGATTTAAAAAAATATAACTAACTTCATTTCAAATGGTTATAGGGTAATTTTCTTATTAAATTCGTGTAAAAGTAGCAGCTTTTTGAATAATAATAAAAATAGCTATATGTCAATACAATAAAGCTCATCAATTTATTCATACTGTAACGTTTATTTCTAATTTATTTACACTGTACTAATTACTATACTACACACTACCTAATTTATCCTAACTATTTCCAAACTAATTAATTTATATCACTCTTAATGTTAATTTATTTCACTGGTCCGTTTTTCACTTTATTTATTCACTCGCGGCTTCACGTCTAAACTCATCTCCGACCGCAAGCCCGCTTATATACACCTCAATTGTATTCACGATAGTTCCTGAAATAACTCGAACCTTCTTTTTTTATGTAGAAATGTCTAGGAGGTAATAAATCATTCTTCCTTAATAAGATGATGCCGGGACACAATTAAGCGTAGCTGCGTTCCTTTCAGGTAAGCCGCCGAGGTCCGATAAGAGTAAACACATTTCGCGCTGCTGTTTACATTTCGCGTTACAATACACTAAAATATAGTACAATGTTTCAGTAAGCTTTTAGGATAGTTTAAATGAAACTAGGTCCATTAGCAATTTAAAATGGTATAACATCACATTTTCTTCAATTAGAACCTTTTAGAAATATTCATGCTTTATTATGATGCGACTTATATTATTGCAAAATTTTTATCACACATTGCTTACCTCAACTCAAGGGCTTAGCATTTACGCAAAAATCAAAGATTTGCAGCCATTTTTAAGAAAGTTATCAATAATTTAATTCAAACTCATTCAAGCTCTTATTAAGTTACAGATGTAGAAACGAATTTTAACACAAGTTGTTTTGAGAGTATTTTAAAGTTATACTAGATGAAAATTTCGCTTTTTTTTTGATTGGGTATAACAATTTTATTTTTTGTCAATAATGCGCTAAAATAATAGATTCTTCACCATTAATTTTAATACCTCTGTCACAGCCATAGTGGAAAAAAATTGATTTCCGTGTAAGTATTATGAATTTTTATTTTTGACCAAAATGTATTTTGTGCAATCCAAATAGTGATCTAATCGCATCAGCTCATTTATGCAACTTAATAATTAATCTAATTACTCATCCTCGTTTTTACCCAATAATTATTCAGTGAGTAAATTTTCAACGCAATAAAACAAAGCCGTAATTTAATTAAGTGAAAACTCACCTATCAGCAATTTCATTAATTCCCTTTCCGTTGTTTCAGAGTTTGTTTTCTGACGCCATTCCGTGCGTCGCTGAAATGAATACCTGGATCTAAACCCTTCTCGTTGGACGCACGCCCATGCCTCTCCCTTAGATAAATCTCCCGAACAGGTAAGAAAACCGTAAAGTGCATTTGAAGTCGTTTAATAAAAGTCGTTACAAAGTCAACGATCACGTTATTTTGATATCGCTGCGATTAAATAGAAGTAAACAACATCGCCGATATTCAGTTACACGTACATTGGGATTTACAATTTTACAAACGTAATCGCTTGGAATCAGGAAACTGGATTTTTTCCTGCGACCGCCGCAGTTTCCCAAGCCAGTCTTTGCACGTCGCCAGTTATAGTTTCCATAAATGATATAATTTAATAACGATTTGAGCGGAGGAAGTCATAATTACTCAACGGGTAATTGCCGACTTGTACGTCACGAAATACGATGTGAAAATTCGAAAACCACAGGGTTCTCCATACTGACTAAACAGACGATTAATCGGTTCACATCGATGCAACTTACCTTCGCGGTATTTACGTGCGAACTAGGGTAATTTACGTCGACTACGTTGTGTAAGCGTATATATCTAGTATTCCATTGTTAGCGCCGTTGTCCTAGCAACCTCCCTAAGACAGAGGAACGCACGCACGATGTGTCAGTGGGTGTGGTTCGCTTGACAGCGTCGAGAGCGAAGATTGTAAATTAACAGTACGAATAAACGGTTATGAAGTGAAGTCGGCCATTAATCCACCCCGAAGCAACCCTACAGTTGCGATATATGAGGGGGTTAATATTTTAAGGGAAATAAGTGCTCGAGAGGGACAGTTAATAGAAGTAAAGTCACAGAGACAAATTTAATAGATCGGTATTGGATAAACATGGGACAGTGTTGAAGCGTGCCGAATTCATAATTGGCCACCTCTATTACCACCCTCTGAGGAACGTTAGGAATTTTTTAATGTTTTAATCATGTTTTCCTAAATGTGTGTATGTATCTATGTAATTGTACTGTATTTTATAGGTATGTGTATGTATGTATATATGTATATATGTATGTAATTTTCTTATATGTAGGAATCAACTAATTACATCAATATGGCTGGAAAAACGGTAAAAATTCGAAAAATGTTATTTTTTTGATCGGAATCATTTCAAAATTTACAAAAATTAAATTTCAGATCTTCACGTATGAAAAACTTATATTAGTATAAATTGGATTAAATTAGTTTATGAACTGTGATATCAATATTTTTTTATTATATTATACTGGTATTAAATTTGCTAAAATTCGGTTAAAATGTTTAGTAAACGACGTTGTTCTTTTTCGACCCTTTCACCACATTTCAAAAATCTGAAGCAATTTGAAGAACAAAATCTATTTTTTCATCCCTCTTTTCGAATTTTCAAAATTTGAATTTCCCGCCAAAATCTTTTAAGAGAACCTCATATTGCACATCTTGTAAAGTACCCTTTTCCATGTTCTATATGACGGTAGATTTGAACACCGTAGCGTTTTATTCGTATTATTTAAATAAATAAAATATATATAATATAATACTTAAATAAATAAATACATTTCAATGAAGTAACGTATTATTTAAAAGTTATCATTTATTAAAAGGAAAAATAATACACCTTAATCAAACGATTTAATGTTCCCTCAATGTCTCCTCTTCTATGTAAGTACTCCTCCAATATACTCTTCAGCTTTGTGTCCAAATTTATATGTTTTATGGAACGTTTTAGTGGAGCCATATACAAATCACAACGCTGGTGTACTGTATTATAGTATTGGATTGCTTCTGTTAGTATTTTCAACAATTCAAAAATGTTTGGGCGGCACTTTCCAATACGCCTGTTAAGTCTGTTATTCCACCTTTCCACGGAGTTTGTTGTCCGGTGTCTTTCGTTGTAACAGCTCCATATCAAGCTAAAATTCGGTTAAAATGCTTCTTTTTCGGCCCTTTTACCACATTTAAAAAATCTGAAGCAAACTGAAGAATAAAATCTAGTTTTTCATCCCCTTATTCGAATTTTCAAAATTTGAATTTCCCGCCAAAATCTTTTAAGGGAACTTCATATCGTACATTTTGTAAAGTACCCCTTTCCATGTTCTATATGACGGTAGATATATTTCATTCGACCACCGTAACGTTTTATTCGTATTATTTAAGTAAATAAAATATATAAAACATATATTTAATATAATATAATATATAAATAAATAAATAAATTTAAATAAAGTAACATATTATTTAAATGTTATCATTTATTAAAAGGAAAAATAATACATTTTAATTAAACTTTACAATACACAATATACGATTTAATGTTCCCTCAATGTCTCCTCTTCTATGTCCTCTCCTCCAATATACTCTTCAGATTTGTCTCCAAATTTATATATTTTTTGGAACGTTTTGGTGGAGCCATATACAAATCACAACGCTGGTATACTGTATTGTAGTATTTGGTTTCTTCTGTTAGTATTTTCAGCAATTCAAAAATGTTTGGGTACCACATTCCAATACGCCTATTAAGTGGTACCCTTCCACGGAGTTTGTTGTCCGGTGTCTTTTATTGTAACAGTTCCATATCAAGCTAAAATTCGGTTAAAATGCTTAGGAAACGACGTTATTCTTTTTCGGCCCTTTCACCACATTTAAAAAATCTGATGCAAACTGAAGAATAAAATCTAGTTTTTCATCCCCATTTTCGAATTTTCAAAATTTGAATTTCCCGCCAAAATCTTTTAAGAGGACCTCATATCGTACATGTTGTAAAGTACCCTTTTCCATGTTCTACATGACGGAAGATCTATTTCATTTGACAACGGTAACGTTTCACTCATTCAAGAATCTAACTTTCAAATAATAAAAACGAGCAAATTCACCAAAATCCAACGAGCTCCAACATCGCCCGTCATCAATACCACGCCGACAGGTATCGATGGTACGATGAACTGTCGATATTATACACTTTATTTACTTGGTCGTAACGCAGGAGAGGAGACGAACTGGTATTCTTTCAACAAGATATCATTTACTGACGCAGATTAAGTTTCTCTCGACGTATTTGACACTTTATTAACTATACGCTACCAACTGGGGTGTAACTGATACGATTGGTTTCTGGCGAGGGGTTCAAGGCAACAGGTGAATCTCGTCGAGTGTGTGTGAGTGTGTGCATGTGTGACGAAGTAGAAAGTTTTTAGGTTAGAATACAGTTTTAGACTTATTTTAAAGTGTCAAACTCAACAGATTTAAAGTAGTTCCTGCAACTCTTGGAAGTTATTATTTAGTATTTTATTATTTAGTATTATTATTATTATTTAGTATTTATTGTTGTTAAAAATTTTTGAAAAATCTATTGAGAGGTTGAAGTGTAAGCACATATTATCCATAAAGTTTTAAAAGTCAATATACATTTAAGAAGTTTCCTTAAAAACGGAATTTTCTTACTTTCTTCTTTCTATTGAAATCACTCTTCAAAAACTAGTGTATTTATTCATTACCGTCGTATTACTTTAATTACTTCAAAACATATAAACACACAAATGGGAATAAGCCATAATGAAACCTTTCTTTTCGGACGTAGAAAAATATCGTTCCAAATGTTAATTAATGAACATTTACACACTTCAGTACCATTATATTTAAATAATTGGATTAAAATATTCAACTAGTTTGTCGCACATATTTAAGCCGGTCTAATTAAGAAACATTAATGTTAAAAGAAAATTCTGTGCTGATTTATTAAAAAAAACGCCATCTCTCGCTTATTTCATTTAATCGAATTTGACGTAAAGATTAGATCGACATATTGGCAATTACTGAAATTTGTGTCAAAAACCATTGATTTACATGTGCGAATAACATATCAGATTAAACTATTTCATACATTATATCATAAGGTTTATTAACATTTTTGGATAAATCGTCTTTGAACCGTACTTTACTCTATGTTTTTCGATGTTACGAAATTTTGTAGAAATCCGCCCCAAATATTGTTTTTAAATTTTGTATTCCTTTCTCTATTCAGTTTAGGTTATCTAATTTAGTAACATTTTTGGCCAAATTTTCCCTAAAGAGGAGTTTACACTAATCTTTTTTCGGTTTTTGGAAATTTTCTGGAAAACCGACTAAAAGTTTTTAAATTTTGTATATCTGTTTCTCTCTTCAAAACGTATAACCAATTTTAATAGCATTTTTGGCTAAATCTTTTCTGAGGGCAGTTGGGCAGTTTTCACTAATTGTTTTTGGTTTTACGAAATTTTTTTGAAATCCGCCTAAAATTACTAAATTTTGTATATCTGCTTCGCTATTCAATATGAATAACCAACTTTAATAACATTTTTGACTAAATCTTCCCTGAAGGGTAGTTTTCACTAATTGTTTTTGGTTTTACGAAATTTTCTTGAAATCCGTCTAAAATTACTAAATTTTGTATATCTGCTTCAATATTCAACATAATATAACCAACTTTAATTACATTTTTGGGTAAATCTTCCCTGAAGGGCAGTTTACACTTATCGTTTTACAGTTTTTCGAAATTTTCTTGAAATCAGTTTCAAAGTTTTTACACTTTGTATATTTATTTTACTATTCAATACGTATTGTAACGCGAAAACAGCGGCGCGAAACGCGTTTACTCTTATCGGACGGCGGCTTACCTCAAAGGAACGCCGCTACGCATAATAAGCGCAGCGGCGAGCAATAAAAACCGTCCCGAGCGTCCGGCAACATCTCAGTAAAGGAATAATGATTTATGACCTTCTGGACGTTTCTAGGTAAACATTATTTGAGAAAGGAATGACCTGGAACCATCGCGAATACAATGGAGATATGTATATAAGGTGGGCTTGCGGTCGGAGAGAGGAGATTAGATGTGAAGCCGCGACATAGTAAACAGTACGAAAAACGGACAAGCGAATGGTACAAATCAATTAAAAAGTTAGGTGTGTTATATAAATTAATTAGTTTAGTAATAGTGTAAATAAATTAAGTAGTGTGTAGTGTATAATTAGGACAGTGTAAATAAATTAGAAATAAACGTTACAGTATAATCAACTTTGATAACATTTTTGGCTAAATCTTCCTTAAAGGGCAGTTTACACTAACCGTTTTTCGATTTGTCGAAATTTTCTTGAAATTCGCCTCAAAAGTTGTATATTTATTTTAATATGTATAATCAACTTTTACAACATTTTTGGTTAAATCTTCCGTGAAGGGTAGTTTACACTAATCGTTTTTCGATTTTCGCAATTTTCTCGAAATCCGCATGTTTTTGAACTTTGTATATTTAATTCCTTCCCTATTCAATATGTATAACCAACGTTAATAATATTTTTAATTAAATCTTCCCTAAAGGGCAGTTTACACAAATCTTTTTTCGGTTTTTCGAATTTTTCTTGAAATCCACCTTTTATCCAATTTATATAAAACTCAATTAAGTGATTCATAACACTTTTAATATCAGCTTTAAATAGTAGGTATGTAATATTTCTATAATGTTAATATAAATTGCGTAATATCCAAATATAAATTTTCTAGTTATTATTGCGTTACACTAAATTTAGTATATAATGTACCTATATACTTGATGACAAACAATTGCATTAGAGGCCACGATAAACCGTATCAAATATTTCTAAGAAAATATGTATCTGAATATCCGGATAATTTGGTATTTATACATTCGTTATTTACTCGCCGGATAATTGGAAAACTTTCTTATTAAAAATTAATAAATAAAACAAAAATTACACTCTTGTAAGTGTTACACACTTAAATTATTTTTCATCGAGTTTTAAAAAATTTAAAATTATCTTAAACTTTGTATTACAGTATTTCACTACCTGTACTTGTACCTGTACCTAACAGTAGCTGTTTTTCGGTTTTCCATAATTTTCTCGGAATTCGCCTCAACGCTTCCAAATTTTGTACATTTATTTCCTTATTGAGTGTGCAATTAACTTTAATCATATTTTTGGTAAATGTTCCTTGAAGAGCATTTCTAATTGTTCTTCAGTTTTTCGAAATTTTCTCGAAATCCCTCCAAAAAATTTTGTTTTTGAATATTGAAAATTTATTCTACTAACGAATATTTATAACAAAATAGAAGAAAGTAGTCTGATGGGCACATCGTCATTTTTTTAATGCTTTGAAATGAAGAATGACTGACACTTGCATTAAATACGTAGTTTCATGATTTGAATTGATAAAATTAGGAAACTCCTGTCCGTGTAGTGTGCTTTTCAATTTTCCTATCTCCGTAACTAGCATGTACACAAACACAAGTAAAAATGTGTGTCAGTTGGCATTGAAATCGAGACCCCCGAGATGAGCCAACCTCAGAGATACCCATCTCTCTTATAAATCCGTTGACCGTAAGAGAAAAAGGACGAGACGTCTACGGAGAGAAAGAGAGAAACAGAGAGACCTGAATGGCGTAACTCTAGGCTCTTCTTATAGTCAAGTTCTCGGCATTGTGAAATTTTAAAAATGCGGTTTAACCTAGAATAAAAAAGTCCAGTTTGGACACACGACCATTTCTGGAACAAGCGCGCGTTCTAACGTCCGTTTTATCGCCGCCACTTGTGCTATCTTTAGTGATTTGCGAAACGAAATAAAAAGTTAGTATTCGTTCGGACTGGCGGTTTTGAATTCCGGAACTGGGAAATTCAATTATATGCAGATGGGTCATATTCAATGTGGGCAATATTAATATTACCTTTGCACTTTCTGCTCTATTTTGGGTACCTGAGCATTTTTTATTTATTTAATAACGACATAGTCAAAAATACATTGGTCAACCGTTTAAAGGCAGAGTTATTTTTTAAATGTAAAAATTACAATTTTTGTTTATTTTTTGGTTTTCTCAAAAATAAATTACACACGCTGTCTCCAGAGCATCATCATGCCAAAAACCATGCACATACCAGATTATTAGAAAAGCACAAAAAACTGTTGTTTTCCTGCGGTATATAACAAAACAATTCTTGTCACTGAGACAGACCTACTTGCATGTACTAGACGCCCATATACCTAGTCCTGTATAGCTCTCCCTTTCAGCTAAATAATGCACACCTTCCTTAATTTGAATGTAGAGACGCACGGCCAAACTAGATCCACCTATATTTTAAAGAAAACGTTGACAAAAGCAACTGGTGTCTTTTAAAATTTTTAAATGTTGTTATTCAATTAACATTGCCATTAGTGCTGTAATTGTTTGAAATTGAGTTATTACCTAATTGATTAGAAGACATACAGTTACTATTAAATGATTTCACGTTACTCAGTATAAAATTTAGTAAGAAAAAAGAGTTGGAATTTTATGTTTGCTTAAAATCTTTGATAGAGGTAACTTATTAAATTTATGGGTATTTAATAAATATGGAATAATGCTCTATGGAATAGAAGCTGCCACTCTAACAATAGAAATACTTAAAAAGATAGATGCCTTCGAGATGTGGCTTTACATAAGGGTACTCCGGATATCATACGTTGACAGAATCACCAATGAAGAAGTCTTACGGAGAGTCTCAAAAGATCTAGAACTGTCCCAAGAGGTAAAGGTCAGAAAACTCCAATATCTGGGCCACGTAATGAGAGGTATACTTTAACCAGTAGCAATTGGAACACCAAAAAAACCACTTAATGGCTTTTTAAGTAGTGAAGAGCGATGCCGCCTTGTTCTCCATGAGCGTATCATTACGGATAATAACTCTAACAATGAATTTACTTCCAAATCGCACAAACAAATGGCACACACATTCACACACCACTGCTTCTGGAGTATAAGTGCCGAAAAAGAGATCACAAGGAAAGCACACGTGGCCGCTGTCCAGTGGACCATCCGGTATCCGTAGAGTCTTGCGTACTTCCTCGTACACGATTTCACTGATCGACTGTACACCTGCACTTCAGAAGTAGATGAAGAAACAAACGAAATGCCGCCGCAGTAAAAAAGAATTTGCGGTCCAATGGACCCTCTAGTTCTTTATCTGTACATATCCATACATTCACATATATGATTTCACTTGGGCAACTGAACACCTGGATTTTAAAAATACCAGGGCGTTTCTGAATAAGCAAAAGATAAGTCCCATGGTTTTGTATAGAGACAAAGGGCTCTTTTCGAATGCCCTCGGTAAATTCAGATTTTATTGAGTGTTCCAATTGCTAGTGGTTAAAGTATACAAGATACAAGCTGCTACAACTAATTATCCAGGGTAAAATAGTAGGGAAAAGAAGCATAGGAAGAAGAAGGATGTCGTGGCTTCGAAATCTCAGAGAATGGTTCAACTGTACATCAAACGACATGTTCAGAGCAGCAGTCAGCAAAATAAAATTAGTCATGATGGTCGCCAACCTTCGCAAGAAGTCGACACCTTAAGAAGAAGAAGAAGAATAAATATGGAAAGTTGTTGGTAGTTATCCAATGGGTAAACCGTTATAAAAGCCAAATTTAAGACCCTGTATAACAATTTAGGTATTATGTCCAACAAAGTGAAAATAAATTTTACCTATTTATGTAGAAATGGAGCTATTTTTCAGTGAATTAGGTGAGATCGTTCAAGATAATCCAATAATTGGCGAGAACATTTGGTGAACAAAGATTCTTAATAAGTCGCAATAGTTTGTTAAGTAGTATCAGACTACCTGAAAGTACACAAAAGAACATAATTATCAAACAGGTATCACAGAGCACGTGATACTACATAAATTATATCACCTAATAGGTTAAGTCTACTTGGTACTTAGTAGCAAATTGATGAAATATTTCTGGGATGAAGTTTTACCTATCAGGTCCCATTTTTGCTTTATTTCGTATTAAGTTAATTTAGTAGATATCACAAACTGGACCTTATGGACGACATAAGTCAAAGATTCCTTTCTCACTAACTAAGTGATTAATTTATACCAAACAAATCTTTATTAGCCTAATTGGTGTAATATGGTACGTCATATTGTAATAAAGTGATCAAAATTACTCCACGTTAATACCTATGAGTTATTCATCTCAATAGGTGCTTTCAGTTTACTTAATTTATAAGTAATTTAAGTGGAATGTCACTTAGATGTTTTTAAAATAATTAGGAGAATATGTAGTCCCTAACAATATAAATTTACTTTTCGAATAATTATACAACACAACATATTGACAAAGTATTATTCGGTTTGAACAACATTTCGAAGTACTAAAGCACTATTATAACTATGATAAACTATGTAAACAATTTGTTTTAATAACGATTAGTTTTGCCATTGCCCCTTTTCGAAGTACGTTAAGTTGATCTAATTTAATTACACTTAGTATGTAAAATATTTCTATTTAAGATACCTGATACTGATGTCGACGAGAAGTGTAAGTTCAGAATACCATTTAATTTATAATACTATTTTTAAATTTTAACCAAAATCGATCTATTTTTGTGACAGTCGTACACTGGGAAGGTGAGAATTTACCAAATAAGTTATCGCTAGGACGTAGTTTCGACGTGAGACTCCACTTAATAAGTCATCGGCGACTTATATTATAATATTATAATAAGAGTTATAATAGAATTTCATAAAATTTGCTAATTCTCTACATAAATTGGATGTGAAAAATAGCACCACTGATCGATTTGCCGCTAAAAATTAATAACTCTACCCAACACGATGTTACGTACTAGTAGGCATAGTAATATAATAGTAATAATAGTAATAATAATAGTAATAACCCACAAGATTGTTGACTGGGCGAAATATTTATATCAGTAAAACAGTCTTAGTAATATTTACCAATTTAGTCAGGGGTAGAAAAAAACATTTTAAAAAGGCGAATTAACTCGAAACTCGATTGACACTTTTGTAATGGTATATTCATACCAAATTAGAGAAAATTTGGGTCAAACAACTATGGAACGTAAGTGTGTTATTTCCGAACATATCAGAAGTTTATGTTCAGTTACGTAATATAAAAATATAAATAGGCCAGTTAATTTAGAAATTTACTCGCAGTGCCTACGCTACAGCGTAATTATAAAGTATAGAAAGTTTATTACTTAATCAAATACCTCCTTAAATGTAACATTTTTGTTTGGAGACGCTGGAGACACTTTGAAAGGGGAAATCCATATGATATTGCTTCTACCATAAAATAATCAGATGACGAGTATTAAGACGAAATTACATTAAAGGTCTACTTCTTCTGAGACATAGTTGAAAATAAAACTAATTGGAATGCAAATCTTTTGTTAGAAATTTGGTCTAAACTGCACTGCACCTCCTCGCATTGCACTCAAAATTTTCAAATTATTAGTCCGGGTAATGTCGTTAAGGGCTGCTCCAATGTTTAAATTTAAAACAAATACCATCGTTATGTACCGCACGTAGTGCCTTAGGTCATACGAAAAAAAGCATTGGTAGCATCACGTCTGGATCGGTATCAAAAAGTCAACCAGCGCCAGTCCGTTTTTCCACAGTTTAAATTGAAAATAAAACGAACTCATCTCTCTCTCGGTATTCCGATCTACTTCTGCCGAAAAGAGGAGTAAAAATAAGAAAAAGAAGAAAGAGGAATCGTCCGAGACGAGAACGGACCATCATCATCATCATTGGCATCTGTATCATCATCATCATCATCATCATCGCCGAGCCCCTCGAGACGCACTCTCCTCGTGGCCGGAGAAAAAGTGAAGGCGTTTAAACCTGTTGGACGGGTGTGAAACGCGTGGGTTGACTCCTGGTGGAGAGTCCGTCTTATTACCGTTTACGAAAGAGAGGCGAAGAACGCGGTGCGCGAGGAAAAGTGAAAGTGGGAATTTTTCCAAAATTTACCGTACTGTCTGCCTGTTTCTGCACTCCTCGAAATGCGGTGTTCAAAGTACAAAATCATTGTTCTTTGAAGATAGATTTTGAATATTTTAAATTCAGCGCCGCAGAGCCGGAGCCGAAATTTCGTAGTGAACAGCAATATGGAATTTCTTCTCTTGCGATGTGTTCGTTGAATACCACGCGCAGGAGCACACCCTAGTGAATACAGGGGGTAGCTATAAGGGAAGAAAGTGGCATTTTTTGGATAATTGTTGACATCGATAATACGCTCGAAAATTTGACCAGTCAATGCTGTTAACATACTTAAACTGAATGCTATATTATATTATATTATATTGTATGGGGGTGGCGTACTGGAGTAACGGTTTCGTTATTTTAACAAAACACAGAGGGAGTTAAGGGAAGCCTTCAGCGTGAGCAGAATTAGACCAGAATGAGTCAGCAATTAAATCCACATCCCTGTAACATTAGGATAAAACATTTATTTACGTTTTAAACGAAGGGTATTATCGTGGTCTTTGTATAGTGGACTGTATGCAGGATCTCGTAACTCCTGGCCGGCTGCGGAGCTGAATCTTATTTACAGGTTGTAAGGCTGTAGACGGTCTTGCAGAATGGAGACAGGGCGTGACGTAATCTCCGGGTGGCCCTGTGGGCGTACCGTACATATCCTACTTGAAGTTCTTACAGCTTGAATTTCTCGTAGTTGGAGACAGGACGTGACGTAATCTCCGGTGTAAACTCTGAGGGCGTATCGTGAGAGCTTGTAGTTAGGGTGAAGTAAGGGCCTCACGAAATGCAGTGAGTGGAGATGCAGATGCAATGAGTCTCACAATTCGGTTTAAGATCTTAAGGGGACTTTGATCAATACCAAACTACACACCTTCGTTTTGTGAGCATACTAAGTATATACTGGTTTATTGGCAAAATTTTTAATCTTTTTATACAACTTCGATTATTTAGATGACATTGCCGGTACATTACGCATAACTAACCTTCCCGATGCGAGTTCACGATCATGTTATAACAATTATTGCGCTTATATCAACAATACGGTTCATCTCTACACGCTCCGTTCAATGCTAGTGTAACGTTTATTCTAATTTATTTACACACTGCCTCAACACTACTTAATTTATCTAGATTAATTCTTAGCTAATTAATATATATCACACACTTAACGGCTAATTTATTTATACAATTTCGCTAGTCGGTTTATCACACTGTTTTCACTCACGGCGGGTTCTCGTCTAATCTCTCTTCAACCGCAGGCCCGTAATTATATATCCTCAATAATGTATTCGGGAACCTTCTAGTGTATTATTTTTCCTAACAATTCTTCCTTTAATTTGACGTTTCCGTAACGTTCGGCAAGGTTTTTATGGTCCAATTAAGCGGAGCGACCTCCGCTTTGAAGTGGCCGCTTTTGTCCGATAAGAAAGGCGCTTCGTGCCGATGTTTACACCTCTCGTTACACTATTAGTCATTTGTAAAATAAAGCTTGTTTAGTTAAATGATTCGATTAGGTAAAATGTTTCCTAAATTAATTTACAATAAATGACAGTTTCTTAACATAAAAATATCCTTAAATAATGTTGACATTAGCATCATCACAGTTATAATAACAAAACACAGAGAGAGTTAAGAGAAGTCTTCAGCATGAGACTCAAATTGTCATACATAGCAAACCAATATACACTGTTCTGCCTCATCTTATATGAAAAATCCATTTTTATTGAGTTAAAAGTTTTTCAATACAACAGTTGCATCGTACTACACATTCCTTTGACGCAATAAAAACATAACTAAAATGCATTTCAAGAATTGTTGTACGTTAACTTCTTATGGGAGTATTTACACCATATACTCTATCAAAAGGTTGCTTCTGTAAATAGTGACCGCACCCTCAAATTAAAATAAATACATACTCTTATGGAATTTAAATCCACATCGAGTTAACATAGTAATAAAATGTTTATTTGTAGTTACAGTTATATTAACAAAACAGAGAGAAAGTTAAGGGAAGTCTTCAGCGTGAGACTCAAAATGTCAAACATAACAAACCAATATACTGTTCTGCACTCTAATCTCTCATCTTATATGAAAAATCCTATTTTATTTGGTTAAAAACTTTTCAATAAAGAAATTGCATTGTACAACACATTCCTTTGATGCAATAAAAATAGAAATAATATACATGTTTCAAGAATTTTTGTACATTAACTTCTTGTGGGAGTATTTACACCATATACTCTATCAAAAGGTTGCTAAATGTTTATTTATAGTTACAGTTATATTAACAAAACAGAAAGAAAATTAAGGGAAGTCTTCCGCGTCAAACATAGCAAACCAATATTCTGTTCTGCACCCTTATCCCTCATCTTATAAGAAAAATCCTTTTTTATTTACTTAAAAGTTTTTCAGTAAAAAAAAATGTTTTGTACTACACATTCCTTATAACTAAAAAAAAAATAAAAATAATAAATAAATAAAATAATAAAGAAAATAAAATAAAAATATAAATAAAATACGTTTCAAGAATTTTTATACATTAACTTCTTATGGGAGTATTTACACCATATACTCTATCAAAAGGTTGCTTCTGTAAATAATGACCGCAGTCTTAAAGTAAGATAAATACAAACTTTTATGGAAATTAAATGCACATCCAGTTAACATATATTAATAAAATGTTTATTTATCTCAATTTCTGTCTCAAGTTGCCTTGTTTCCTAGTACTATTTCAGTAGACTGGTTAACTCTTGTTAACTGTGTTAAAAAATATGAATTTGTTGAAATATAAAAAGTATTTTTACGTTAAATCAATATGACATTTATATATGTCAACTATAAATAAATGTTGCCTTTAACAAAGAAACAAATAAATGGTGTGTTGTTCAGTTCTAGCAAAATCTCCTAAAACCCTAGTTTTGGATAGTGTAAAAGTGAAAAGAATTTATTCCTGAAATAAAAAATGTATTTTATACAAAATGTATTAAAAAATCGTACGATACAGTGGTGTTCATTTCTCAAAATGACAATAAATGCTATTACTTTATATACCTAAAAGTACTAAACTGATGGTGTATACTTAAGTATGCCTTACTTAAAAATACTGGTTCAAAGTTCAATTTCCCAAAAGAAAAATCCAGGGTGTCTTTAAGTTTTAAATTTAAAACTAAACATACAGAAAGAACATATATGACTTCTTGATCGTAAACTTCCTAGCAGGAGGGGTCTAAAACATTTTAGCCCAGTCATATTAGGATTTAGTTATGGAAAAATTACCACCGGGTTGAATTTTTGTGTAAATTTTCGCCTTGTCATTATAAACCATATGGTCAAAAGTCCCCATGTGTGCGATGCGAGAAAATAGTGTAACGTTCTGCACGCGAAAAATACTCTCATCTATTTCTTTCCGAATAAGATCATAATTGTCGCAAATTATTCACTCAGTTTAGAGTCATTATAGTAGGAGCTTACGAAGAAGATCTGATGATGTATACGAATTAACACCAAGTTTTGACAGTTCTCATGTATAAAATATGTAAATGCAACATAGTTGGAAATATATCCTTTCATTGAAATCCATGGTATCCTTCCAAAGAAATCACTTTAAACATTTGTATAAAAATTTTTGGTGGTGGGAAGTGTTTAGTAGATCAACTCATCGCGTGCACAGCGGAAATTGATTATACCCAATAATATATCAGTGGAAAATCGCTTGTAAAGCCCATTTGATGTGTGACTGTTCTTTACACATAACGCGTATTCTATATGAGTATAGTATAAAATTTTATTAGTTACTTATTAGGACATATTTATTATTTTGTTCTGATATAAATATTAAGATGACTTGCAATGTCTAAACGACCTAACCTTATAAGTAAAATAAGCAATACCATTACTACTTTCTGATTTAAGTTCAACTTTAACTATTCAAAAATCCACGCAATTTAGATAGGAAACTTCAATTGTAAAGACATATTAATTATGTGAAAGATATGAAACATACAGATTAATGAATCTTGGAAAAATATAGCGTAAAGTTCACTAACAGTCAAATTAAATTTTTCAAGATTTACGAACTACAATTGAACAAAAACATATTTTCAAAATTTCATAAATTCATGCGTGCCACGGTAAAATATATCTCAACGAAAGCGCCTAACTGAAAAACTTCCTTAAGGTGAGAGGTCACATTAATATAATAATATGTAAATTTATGATGGTCAGCGGAATCAAGAAAGTTATAAAACACAGCTATAAACAGATGTGACAGTCAGAGACACGGGTTAAGTCCATAATGCTAGTAACCCTTTGAGACGCGACGATTCGCTCTTGCCCATGCCAATTCTCTACCATGAGTGCACGGTCAGGGAGACTATGGGTATAATAATGTTATTCCTCATTCACATGGATTTGGTTGTAATTTGTAACAATATGAAAACTGGTTTAGGACTAATCTGATACTTTTGGTTTCTTCCACTGTCATTTTATTCTTCTCCCAAACTCAGTTGGATGGCCAAAAAAATTATAAGAGAGGCCGAAAATGCACCTGCAGCCTTGTGCTCATTATCGTTTTACGGCAGCAGTCGCCCGATCTTATAGTGAACACAATGTGCCAATATTATTGTTTGTATATGCCTGGGAGACTGTGGTGACTTTTCAACAAATTATACGAGGATATATCGTACTAAGTATCGTGCATAAACACTGTGGTTTAGTATAGGGCAGAATTCACTTTTTGAATGCCCTTGGTACGTCGGAATTTTTCTTGGTAATCCAAGTGACTTTGTAAAGGCGATAAATCTTACAATTCACTCGATTAGTAGTCTTATGGCCCATTATTCGATCAACCGGTAGGTACTTATTGCTAGATTGCGATGACCTGGAGCGACTGGAGGTTACATTACATATCTCTTACACTTATTTCAAACTAAAACATGAGTGGTACTGATGGAAGCAATTTTTAAAATCAGTAGGTTTGAACGCCATCCAATTGTGATCGTTTAAAGAAATACACGCAGTTGATAAATGGCAGTAATTGGTGCAATGAATACAGCTAGGTACTGCCTGTTCAAAATGTGATGAGTAGCCCAGTAAATGAAGGGGAAAAAATGGCGAACCTATTAAAAATTAGTTACCATTTTTATTTGCCATTTAATGGGTGGCATTTAGCACCCCCCTTAAAATGACCCAAAGTTTACATAAAAATATTGTGCGACAGGGGGGGAAAGGCTCCAAAAGACACAGAAAATCGGTTTTCTGAGAATATCTCCCAAAATATGGCACTTGGAGATTTTTTGTTCAAATAAAAATTAAAGACCAGTTAATTTTCTACAAAAATGGTACTTATGATTTTTTTCGCAACATTAATATTTTTTGCAAAAAGTCGGGTTGAAAAATCCAAAATTTTGAGACTCATAAAATATGCAAGTTTTACTAAATTTGAGATGGGGGGTGTTAGAAATACATTATTTTCAATATTTTGGACTGTGAAAACCAATTGTAGATGGCGCCTCCACATTCTGTCCACTGGCTAAATCCTCGGAGCCATAAATGAAAAACGCCGTAAACCATATAATTTTTAAGGATTTTCATGTTTCTGAGCGTCTTGTTTTTCTCGGAGATAAGGGCTCAACGACTCAAGCTATACCTACCTATTAGGAAAGCAGACCATAAGATTAATCACAGCAGGATGGACCCCACCAATTGACCCGAAACTCAATTAGTTTTGCACATGTCGCAAAGTACAGAAGTACATGAGGTTTTTCCTAACGAAAACTATAATCTCCAAAGAGTTAAGAATATTTTCTCATAATACTCACCAACAATTTCTTGCAGATTCTCGGCAAAATGTTGCAACTTTTTTTTTCAACCATACGGATCGAGGCTTTTGGAATAAAGAGTTATAAAGTTTCTTTAAATTTCATTTATTATAGAAAATTATATAAAAGCATATTAAAATTATGGCATAAACATGTAAATCACCAGTCCCCGTCACATGAGTCTAATGATAATTCTCGGTCATCAACATCGTCCTCGCCAACAACTCCTTCGGGCTCTACTTCTCCCTCTATTTCTCCTCTTATTTCAGTCGGTTCTAGAGTTTCCTCTATTTCTACCTCTTCGGATAACATTATATCTTGGCTGTCTTTATAATTGGAACACTGGCGGGACTCACATGAACCACAAATAGATGAGCATGGTGGCCCTGCTTTCTTGCATGAACACGTTCCCTTACATTCTTTCTTATTGACAAAAAATTATCTTTAAGAGTTCCGGAACCGTTGGATCTAGTGGTTTGGACCGGCATGAGTATCTCCCCTACACGTTTCCATCCCCATTTTTCTGGTGACAGTTCGTTTCCGAGCCACTTTATATATATATATATATATATATATATATACATATATATATATACATACACTTTTAATTATATATATATATTATATATATATATATATATATATACATAATAAATATAAAAATAAGACCAATATAAAAAAGAAAACCAACGCATTTAATATACCCAAACATTAAACAACGAAATGTTACCGTGGCCGCATGGACTGTAGCAGACGACACCAGTACCGCAAAACAGCACACACGCGACGAACGACGGAAAAAATGACACTAATGAAATTATAGCATTACATTTAAAGACTCGGGTTTCTCCCCACGTACAAATGAGATGACTTTATATACATTAATGGAAAGGTGAGAATTCATCCTTTACACTAGTCAAGGTGTTAAAATGTCAGAAATGGAGAGCAGGGAGAAACAAGCCATAAAAGGAAAAAGTGTGCTTTTTTCTTGAGTACGCGTTTTTCGAATTTACTGAAAAATCGACGATTTTGCGAAAAAAACTAATTATACAACCGTAAAGTAGATATTCTCGGCCTTCAAATGATATGTCTAAGAGACCAATCCGATCATGTATGAATTTTTTATTGGTGGTTGTTTACAAAATTTCACCACACTCCAAAAACAGCAAAAAATTGAGATACAACAAACAAAGTTTTAATCAAAATGCAAGAAAATTAGATTATCCAAATTTCACAGATGACAAAGGACCTTCCGAGGACCTATAATCAAGAAAATTTGAAGCAAATTAGTATAATACAAAAAAAAAATAGGAACAATTTCCTTGCAGGCTAAAAATGCACGGAAAAATAATATTTGGCTCGTTTTTTCGATACGGCCAAAGATCAAAAACGTGACTCGAGTCACAGAATATGGTAGCGGTAGATTTTCCCTTCCAGGGGAACTTTAAATAATGACAAAATTCGCATTTTCAACAAAGTTATTGAATAATTTGTCTGCCCGCTCATGTGTAAATGCACGGACTGTGCTCTCCGGCATACAACAAAACAAGTGAATATTCTGGGTGCGCTTGGACCCGTTTATCTCGAAAACGGTCAAATTTTCGAAAAAAATCATAAGAACCATTTTTGTAGAGAATTAACTGATCTTCAATTTATATCTGAGCAAAAAACCTCCAACTGCCATATTTTGGGAGATATTCGCAGAAAACCGATTTTCTGTGTCTTTGGGGGCCATTTTCCCCCCCTGCCGCACAATATTTTTATGTAAACTTTGGGTCATTTTAAAGGTGGTGCCAAATACCACCCATTAAATAGCAAATGAAAATGGTAACTAATTTTTGCTAGGTTTTCCCCTTCGTTTACTGGACTATGAGGTAGAATTCCTAGAAAACGCGTAGCTACCTTTCTCGGTATCGACGACTTTCGACAATCGACGGAGTATGAATAGGGGTAAAACGTCATTGACGTCGCGGTCGTAACTCTTACCTCTTACCATAATATCAGCTTGTGCATACATTCGACATTGACAATAATGTCGAAATTTTTAAGGCACGCTTCTGTCGCAGTATATTGTTACAGTAGTTCCGATAAGAAGGGGTTTATTGGCTTAGTAGTTTCTTGGAATTCTAACTCACCAGATATCGAACGGGCTATATAGGTTGAATTTTTAAAAAGAGCGCACTAAATTATACGTATAGTTCTGTATCTGAAAAGAAAGTAAAGCTGTTGAAAGTAAAAAGTGAAAGTATAAGCCCTTCTCGGTTTTAAGGTTTGCACCACTAAAAGTTTCTACCCTACGTAGATATAGAATTTTTACATTAATTTTGCTGTATAATATTTTAAAAATTCATTCAACGCTTGTAACATGACATCTCTCGATAGCGCAACTCGTTTTAACATAATCTTTTGTCGAGTTGTCTTAATCACCAACAATGCTCGATAATATATGTACATATTAAGGAACGAACTAATTTTTATTCAACTCCCAATACCACCGACGTGTCCATTGTACGGTCAATTAATCATAGCAGTTGCACACACGCTGTCGATAATTCTCTAAATTTAAATATGTAACGCATATTATTAAAGCGGAGTAATAAGTTGGGAGTTGTCGAAACGGTAGCGAGCGTTCCCGCGGTTAATACAAATAGTTACGATCCTTATCTCCGATGTGACGTCATCGAAAAGTCTCTTCAAGGAAACGTGTAGGTGTCAAAAATTCTTTTTCCTGTTCGACGAATGATTTCGTGTCCGATGATAGATAGCCGGCGCATTTGACAATGGCCGGTGTGGGTTTTCGTAATAACCTTCTATTATTATCCGATTTGATTTATCGGTTATTTATACTTATTGATTTACAATTGATATTATCGGGACACTACTGGGAATATGTTGAGAGTATATATCACTTTAAGGATTGTTAAGTGCGTTTGACGAAACGGCACGCGGCGTAAAAGTTTTACGAGTGCGCTCGTCTTTTGGAAAAGAATGAAAACCGACTTGTGTCGTAAAATAGTTTATTTGTTGTTGTTAATCGACTGTTAACCGACTTTTTTTCGATGTGAGATTTATTAATGCTGCAAAAACTACAAAACGAGCTTTATTACCCGTGAAAAGTTCCGGCATTCAAGATATCTTGTTTTATTAAATTTAGTTACACGTCGTTTCCCTAATTAAAGGTATAAACGCCCACCGAGAAAATGCGTTCAAAAAAATATATAAATATATAATGTAATATAATAAATACAAAATATATAAAATTATGTATTTTATTGGTGAGTAGTTTATGGTTAATGGTTAATAGCATTTCATTACCAAAACTGAATTTACTAGGTTACTTTTGTGTGAAAGTATGTTTATAGAAATAAAACTAATGATGGCATCTTTATACACAAGGGTACAGTTTCATGAAATCGTATGAAATTGTAATATTAAATTTTTATTTCTAAATTAATTGTAATAATATTTTTGAAGCCGTAAAACACCAAAATATCCAGCATGTAGGAAACTCTCAGAAAAACATAGTTTTAGAATCCATACAAGAGATGCATACTTCCAATACTTAGTAGGCTTCATACTTGCGCTGTTTGTCAATCTGTTTTTTGTCAGAAAAAAAGTTAAGTAGCAAATTAAATTCTCTACAAACTAATACAAACGATTTACTTTTAGTTATGTTTTTTATTTCAATAACCCAATAAATCATAAATATTCATAAAGTTATTGGGTTATTGGAAAAAAATAAACTCTTTAAAAGTTATAACTTATAAGCTATAACTAACTATTTTAATTGTGATATTAAAATGACACAACAATCCTAATTAAGGGAAATATTGGTTTCTTTTGGTATTGCATTTATACTTGACAGATGCAATTACTTTTACAGGAAGTTTAATTTTTTCAATAACGCAATATCATAATAGGTGTTATATAGACATTATCACAAAGTAATTAAAAGTAAAGATTTTATTGAAATTTTTACATTTTTTTTTTTTGGAAAGTGACTCGTTAGTTTGGGTTATTCGTAATTAATGTACAAAATTAGAGAGCTTATTGACATTTTTAGAAAATTTTTATTTTGTCATCAAATTGCATCAATGTTGATATTAATTAAAATTTGAATAATAAAATTAGAGGCTGAATGGATGGATCATTTTAGTTACATCTTTATGCAACTTTAAGAAATTTACCAAAAAATACAAAGGTTGTGTTTTGTTGAGTCGGTTAATTTATTTAGTGATTAGTTAGTTTAGTGAGATTAGTGATAATTTGAGGGGTATTATCAGAAGAGATGCTGTAGGTAAACAATTAGTTTCATAGAAATATATTTTTTGTTGAGACTATGACGTGACACTCGGGCACTAATTCGGTGAGTTGTAGAATATTTGTATTTACAATAAATTGCTCAACCCAATAGTTTTTAAAATACCGTAATTTTTGGAAAAATGTGAAAATGTAAACTTCACTACAAATCTAATAAGGAAATCTGAACTACTTTATATCTCGGAAGGTGAATGGCCCTTCTCACAAAATTCTTTCACTTTTAACACTAAAAAATCGTTTGCCTTTCGTTTGCCATTAATATTTTGAAAACCTATTTTGTGAAAATATCGCAAGGGGTTAACTTGTATTAGGAGCATAAATTAATTTTTCGATTTTCGCCACGATACTCACAGGGTAGGTGAAAGGGATGCTTAGTGTCAGTTCGTTGGTCTTCAAATGGTCGCATTTTTTTGAAAAAAGTAAAAAACCAAAAATTCAGTACCTGATATCTGAAAATAAATGTGGTTTTCAAAAAACTCATTTCGGTGTGTCAGGAAATCCTTCCGTTTACGGCCGATATTTTGAAAATCGAATTTCGATCCATTTTTTTTTGGAAAATTTGCAACTATATTTTCCATGTTTGTGAGAGTCCAAAAATGAAATTTTCGAATTTTGGCACGAAACTCGTAGAATAAGGTCAAAGGTGTATTTTGTAGTTCTGCGGCCGAGTTTCAGTTCGCTGACCTCAAAATATCACAATTTTATGAAAACAAAGTAATATGTATAAAATTTAGTAATTTGTATCTCGAAAAGTCAATGTCCTTTTCGTAATATATGCTGGTATAGCATAGGCTATATTCCTTGTGTTTGCGACAGATATTTTGAAAAATCATTTTCGTGACATTTTTTGACAAACCAATTTTGGGCCAAAAATTGAATTATCGAATTTCGTCACGAAACTCCCATGAAATGTCAGGGGGAAGTATTTTAGTTCTATGGACAAGTTTGAGTTCGCACATTTCAAAATATTGCAATTTTTTGAAAAATATAAAAACATAAAATTCAAAAGTAACAAATGTAAGAGATATTGAAAAAGGACATTTTAGCTCAGCCGGGTTATTTTTCAATATCTCTTACATTTTGTTACGTATATCATGATTTATTTCGAGAATTTTCATCCATTCATAAAATTTAAAAGATACTTCATATCACTTAAGGTAAATTCCTTTCCGTAAATTTAATTCATTGTTTGCCATAGGCAGTCATCTCTTTTCGTTTGCAAACAATATTTTGAAAATCGAATGTTGGGCTATTCAAAAAATTTCCAAGGAATTAATTTTTCTTTTTTGGGGTGGAAAATTAAATTTTCGAACTTCATTATAATACTCGAAAGTCAGGTCTAAAAGATGAGGCTTTCTAGTGCTGTGGCCAAGTAACAGTTTGCTTGCTCCGTTGCAAAATATCGCAAAATATAGTTTTTTGAACCTAAACTTCATTACTCATATCTCTGAAAGTAAACGTCCTTTTCGTAACATTCTGTCGTTCTTGGCACCCTGAAATTATCCCTTTTCGTCTGTGGTTAATACTTTGAAAATCTAATTTTGAGCAATTTTGAAAAGAATACAAAGTGCTAATCTTCCCATTTTGGAGACAAAAATTTGTCTAATTTGGTAAATTTGGTGAAATTTGGAATTATGTTACGAAACATTTTGTCGGCTTGTCGAGAGGATGCTATTTAGTTCTGTGTGGGTTTTCAAAATGCGCAATTTTTTGGAAAAAGTGAAAACCTATATTTCTGAAAGTAAACGCACTTTTCCTAAAATTATTTCACTCTTGGCACCAAGAATTCATAACTTTACCGTTCTGGCCAATATTGTGAAAATCGAATTTCCGGTCAAAATCAAAAAACCCCAATTTATTTGCTTAAAAAATGAACATTTTTGGCTGAAGAGGCGACCAACGAAACTCAAAAAGTAGGACAAGAAGCTTTACATAGCTCACTGGTCGATTTTCAGTTCCCAGGCTCCAGTAGTTCTTAACAGTTCCAACATTTCAAAGTTCTATGAATTCGTACTTTCTGGGATTGGAATGGGAAAAGCAACTGATCTATTACAATTCATGCAACGAAGAATCTTAATGAATTGCTAAGTTCCTAATGCTGTTACTGGGATAATCAGCTACAGTTCTCTAAACGTTTGCTTCGAGGTTAGGGCTGCCGACTCTTGCTTGTACTCGTATTTCTTTGCAGATTTACCAGAGAGAAATCTAATTACTTATTTTCATTTCTCTGTTTACAGTATTTCCTATACCAATCCTCCTCAACCGTCAATCAACTCAGAAACTTTCCTGTTTGTATTTATACGATATGGGAATCAGTCTGAATACAACCTCTTGGCTTCCAAACTATTTTAATAAGTAACACCATACATTAAATGCAAATCTGTACACTCACTTAATGTGTAGCCAATTAGAACTTGCTTTGTGTAGAACAACAACTTCATTATTTTGGTACAATACGACAGTTGCCCACTCAATTGATTGCATTGGACAAAATTTTGTTATAGACAGCAATGTCTTTGAACAGATTTTTCTGGTGGAAATTTCTAATGGGACTGGTTAATTCTAGAGACATGTAACAGCACTTTTCTTTGATCTCAAAATACTCTGAACAAACAATCATCGATTTCAGTAGAATAATTTGACTGGTTATTAAAATATGGAGAACGTCTTAAGAATTGCATACCCCCGGCTTTCCAGGTATATTTTTCATTAATGACAGAAATTCTAAATTATACAGGACATTATTAAAAATTCACTTGTAGTAGTATCCCGTTTTTGATAGTAAATTTCTCTTTACGGAAGCCACAAGGAAACGTTTTATATGGGTATATAATCTTTATATAAAAATGAATTGCTGTTCGTTTGTCTCGCTAAAACTCGAGAATGGTTGGACCGATTTTGCTAATTTTGATCTTGAAATATTTGTGGAAGTTCAGGGAAGGTTTGTGCGGCGTGAAACATAAATAATAAGTAACGGAGATACTAAAGGTACGTTTTGTAATTTTGGGGACAAATCACCAAGGCAACCAATCAAACAAATGAAAGAATAGTGTCAGTTGGTTGTCAAAGAAATAAATGTCAAGACGATGATTAAAATCTATAATCAGTTTGACAGTGCGCGGGAACTTTATCGATTTTAAAATGCCAAGGAGAAGACGACCTGACTTAGGTCGTCGAAGTCAATCAAATGTGCGACGAGCTACCTCACGTGCAAATCGCACTGACGACCAGCGAGAAACGGATAATGATAACATTCGTATTGGTATGACAGAACTGCGTTCAATAGTAAATAATTATGAAGTAGATAGGCTTAGAATGGAACTAGTTCGGGCACATCAAGCACAACAGCAGCGAGCACGACACAATGAAATAGAGCGATTTCGCAGACGCAGTGTTCCTGTAAACCTGGATCGAGTAGCATTCCAATACGACTCGGAAATAGATTATTGTGCCGACCAATCCGTAACGATTGGAGAAATGACAATCATTTGTCGATGTTGTGAAGCGTTAATCGTGAATCTAGTGGATTATGTTGTGCTGGTGGTAAAGTAAAATTTCCACAATTGTTCCCACCACAAGATCCATTACGCTCATTTGTTTCTGGGGTGGGAAATTACATTTCTTGGCCAGCATCCAAAAATATAATAATTGCTTTCAAACGACGTCGTTTGATGCAACGCATATTGTACAGGAAAATTTCATGCCCACTTTCAAGGTAGTTTTTGATAAATTATTTATTAAAAATTTAAAAAGATAATACACAAATGCAGATACAAGGACAGTTTGCGGAATCAACTTGGAGTTTCCCTATTTTGCGCATGGGCAATTATACGTCGCGTGTTTGCGAGTCGTAAAACCATCATCTTTATATTTATAGGCACCGCAAAAAAGACAAAAAATATAGTACATCAGAAAGCCTTACATTGATTATGTGTATAACTGTATTGCATTTAATTTAATGTAGATAAAAATTTTGTATTAAGTTTTGACCATATTTTTCATAAATATATGTAGGTGATACGAAGTGCACCGGGTCATCTATAACTTTATTTATCTTTCTTTTTTAAACTTTACGTGGCATTGCAACGCATGTCCGGTACGGCTATACGGTACGGTATAGAAATGTTTCACATTGCATTTATAAACAAAGATGTTAAAGATGTATGTTCCTTTCGTCTACAAAACACGATTTTCCAATATATTTAGTATACTCATCAGAACTTATAGCAAGATTTTTGTGAGTCACTAACACTAACGAGAGGGAAATAACCGTAACGAAGCTAGTAATGGCACAAATCGTCAAAGGCAAATAACAAGGGTCGGTAGCCTCACCACATCTTGCTAGTTCCGCTTAATCCTGAGTCGCAAAATATGTAAGTGCTACGTTAAAGTATCCTTATAAGATTTTCAGTTAATATATCTTCAGTGCAGGGCGGTGTGATGACGGAACTTCTCAATAGAAATCCAACAAATATCTGACGATACTACGAGAAAGGAGTAAAAATGTTACCGGTACAACAACGAACGAAATTAAATTAATCCGTTCCGGATTTATACCCGTACAGATACTTCATTTTAATTAAAAATCTCGCACTCACGCACCCATCCACACGACCAGGCGAAAGGATATCCCCCAATCTCCTTTCGAATCCGACGCAACAATATTTCTTCCGTTTATTCACGGGGACCACCTATTCCTTGTTTTCACCCGAAAACAGCGTTTTTATAATTCTTTTATTGCCGCTCTAATCACGTGTCCAACGTACCGTAAAAAATTAATAAACTAAAATAGGACCGTTCCCGCAACAATCGCCCATAAATCGTACGGTTAACGTTCCAAAAATTTTTAAAAACGCTCTTTTAATTGTAATGAATTATGATAATTCGCCGCGATAATTCATAATAAGCCCGGCGAGAGAAGTAAACAACGAAAACGCCGAGCCATTACGGAATAGAAAGTAAAACGGCGCGCGCGTAATAAGGAAAAAATTAACTTCTTATTTTTTCTTAAGAGCGAAAAACTACTTTTCCGTATTTTCAGGCGGCGAACGGTCACATTCCGATCAGGAAAAAATTAATATTTATCACACGGCAATTAGACACATAAATGTGTATAAGCGCAATTGGCTGGTATTTTAATTGGACACCGGTTCGGATTTTGTTTAATTAACTCCAGTGACATAATACCTACTCATTCGCTTTGTCAACACATAACTCCAAATCGGAGGACCTCGCTCAATCCCTCATTACGTTCATTTAATTATAACGCACTTAATCAACCAGATGGTAATGTCACCTTTTGTGATTCGAGCAAGTGGGTGTACCGGCAGAATTTTTTTCACGTAGGTGTTATATGTACTTGTATTCCATCAGGACTCAAAACCCTATAAATTACGTTGTTGATCACCGCATAGTTGATAAATGCATCATTTAATGTTTAATTCAATTTTATCGTTAATTTATGCACTTAACGCTATGTGGAATAAATTATAATTGGCAACCGCAGAAATAATCATCCACATGCATATATACTCTGTAAAAAGGAATAATAATTGTGGATTGTATAAAAATGCATACATTAATACCAAAGGTAAACCGCAATGTAACACACTTCGGAATATCAATCGTTTATGTAAAACGCCTGCTTCTGTAATCGGGCGGTGATTATGGTACATAAATAATAAAATAAAGTAAATGAATCACGTTTATTTTATAATCAGACCGCGATAGAGATATTAAAATTTTTTGTCGTCCATAATCCTTGTCGCCTCTCTCGAGCAACCTTTAAACGACCATCGTCTAAATCAACACCTAGACACTCGAAACAATGCTAATAACAATTAAAATAGGTGTGGCTGAAAAATGAAATACATTATTCCTCTACCTACTCATTTACACAACCCGTTAATTAATATGTTGGTACAAGACAATACATTAGCCGAACGATTGCTTTTCAAAGAATTAAATCGATAATACATGTTTGTGGAACAATTTACTTGTGTGCTCTTGAGAGCTTAAACGCCATTGTCGTATTGTATGTCGAAACGGATCGTATTGCTCATTAACATGTTCGAGTATTGCTTCTCTACGAGTAGCGGCTCGAAGGCCGACCGCTAAAATTTTTGACCGCTAAAAATTCATTTAAATAATTTATTTAGTCAAAGCTGATCCACCCTTAGCAATTCTCACTATTCCATTTTAGGCCTAAATAAGTACAAATTATTTATAAGGGCTGTTGAGATCACCTATTTTTATTTCGAAAATAATAATTTATTTAAAAACTTCAATACTGTGTACTGTAATTTGGTTTATAATATAGGATATTGAGCAAAAAAAAATTGTTGGGGAATGCAGGTGTGATATTATTTTTTTGGTACTTTAGGCGTGGGAAATGAGATTTTTTAATTAACAATTAAAGCTCAAAATTGATGATTTTAGCGAATTTTGGTCTATAAGTACATTGTATTACCCGATCAAAAAAAAATCTTGTAAGACTTTAAAGAAGCTTCAAGACGAGCTGTGGTAAAAATTCTTTGGAGCATTTGTTGCCTAATAGAAGTTGCAATCAATTTAACAAGTGTTTACATTATACTGTTAATAACATCTTTGATTTTGCGTACAAACTTTGCTCTTGTGGTGCGCAATATGTGATGATTTCCAAGCGATTCAACAAGTGGTTATTGCAAAATTGAATTTATTTATTCCAGGCCCCTTAACTTTGCAATAACGTACTAAATCACAGTATAATAAAGTTAGACATATTCAGAGTCAATATTATGGAAGAAGAATTTTTCTACCAATTTATATTACTCTATGACATAAAATTTTATTTGTAAAATCTGAAGGGTTTGTTACAAGAGTGTAGTGTGTAGTACATTTTAGCTTATAGCTAAATTCAATAACTCTGTCGTATTACATAGAATTATAGTTTTTTATCTACTTTTCGTTACTAATGATCTCATTATTACACCGAAAGTAATGTAATAATATTCATATTATTACACTACTTTTGGTAACTTTTAGTTTTGTTAAGTTGGTACGTCAGCCTGTCACGTAGACGTGCGTAGAAGTCAAGGTCAAATTATTGGTATTTCAATAAATTTTTTGAGCAGCTTTGCGTATTTCTGGGGGTGTACGGGTCAATTCTACATTTTTGTTTTCCATTTCGCGCACGTAAGTAAGTAGTTATTGAATTTGTCCTAGGACTACTAGATTTTCAAATTCAAATACAAAACGTCAATCTTAGTGACGTCGGTGTAACCAACCCACGCAAAATTCCCTACCCTAGTGTAATACAAAAACTTGAACAGCCAAAATTTAGTGAATTAAGAAAGCAAAGTAGATAAAAGAGTATATTACACTCGTTCTATTAAAGCACTCCTCGCTTTGCTCGTCGTGCTTTAAAATTCTCGTGTGACAATACTCCGGCTTATTAAACTAGTATAATAATATACTATTATTCAAAAAGTTGGTATTTTTACACTAATAGGGTACTCATGTACGCTGCTAGACGGTATATGGTCTTTGAAACATTGGCCTCTCTTTACGATAATTTCAAAGAAATAGATATCACATATGTTATATACTGGTGAATGTATGCCTCTACTATAAAACTCTTAATGTACAAAACTTTGTACATTTACAAGACTGAAGAGGAAGAAGATCACGGAGAAAATCCCTACAACGATGAATGCGACAACATAACTCTATTCAAATTATAAATTATTCTATAAAAAATATTATTCTAAAAAAATGTAATTACGTCAAAAAAAATATAATCTAAATTTTAATACAATTAGGTCTCTTCTACCAGTCCAAAAATATATTTTTACCAAAAAAATGTCTGTATGTATGTGTGTGTCGGTGGTACCTACGTTTTTTCGGTTCAAACTTTACATTTGGACTTTGTGCTATACAAAGGCCTCCCAATAGCTTTTTATTAAATTTGAGTGGGATGAAGGGATAGTTTACTATTGTCACTTTTCGGAATTTGGAGGTTTTCTCAAAATTTGCTCCAAGAATGTTTTTTAAACCTTTAATACTCAATTGTTAAATATGTATTAAGTTTAACGACACTTTCGGTTAAATCTCCTCTAAAGAGTAATTTAGTGTTACTTATTTACTGCACTCGTCGTCTTTCGGATTATAAAAATTTAGTTCTAAATCTTGAACACTTATTCTGCTATTGAATATCTACATCGCTTTTTATTAACATTTTGGGCTAAATAGTATCCGAAGGGCACTTTACTCTATAGTCGGTTTTCTAAGTTTTTGGAATTCTTCTCAAAATTCGACACCGAAATTGCTTTCAAACTTTAGAAATTTATTTTATTTTCTAATATGAACAATAAAGTTTAATATCACTTTTGCTAAATCATCTCTAAAAAACCTTTACATTTGTAATTTCTTGATTTTTGGAGTATTTTTCAAATTTCGCTACTATATTTTTTAAGATTTCGAAAATGTATTCTTTAATCGAAGATGTATAAGAAAGAATCACAACATTTTTGTTTAAATTGTCTCTGAGGGGTATTTACTCCTGGATCTTTTCAAATTTTCAAAATTTTCTCAAAATCTATTCCAAGAAATGTTTTTAAACTTAGAATATTTATTCTACTAAATATACTAAAATATGAGAAAGTAGTCAGATGAACACATCGGCATTTTTTTATTTTGTGTCAGAAATTATAAAAAACTAATTTCATTTAAAAAAAAGGAACCAATTCTGGTTAAACCGAAATGCAACTTTTTTTAAATTATTACCAAACAGTTAGTGGCTGAATTTGAACTTGTCATAAAATTGGAGTAATGTTGCATTTCGTGTTTTAATGTTACCTTAATGTTCATGTTAAAATTTTAAATGTTTAAAATTACTAAATTATTCTTATTTTTAGTATGCGTATTAACCTTAACATTTAATGTCAATGTTCTGTACTTAATATTTAATACTAGCCAAGTGTGTACTTCAAGTAGTCAAATTTGTTCAAAAGTAATACATCAACAGGTGGTGGTGATGGTTTTGTTAACTTTCAAACAGACCGAGTATAAGTAATTTAATTGTATAATTCACGTAAATTTTTTATTGTTAATTTGACTTTTAATGGCCATAACGTAAATGTTCATCAATACTCTACCACCACCTGTTAAAATATTTCTTTACTTAGACTCCGTTTCATATGCACAACAAACTCATCAACGAGACTAACGGGTTTACCATTCCTCAACATAGTACCTACACTTCTTACTTGTCAGCTATTAAAGCGAAACCCGATATTAAGTTATCAACTGCGAACCTAATTATGTACGTAATTAGGTTTATCTCACAGTTTATGGAGGTGTATAACATTTCGCGCTGGAGCACGTCATGGGAGTCTTTCAGAGGCTTAAAATGCACTCACCATAAAACCCGGATATCATCGCGCGGAATCGAAAACTTGGAATAACCATTACACGATTAGAACGAAATATTTTAATTATTATAATCCGAGATTTAAGATGGGATTTAAATCGAGATAAAGATTAAGTAGGCCGAGGTGGAACTGAAGACTGAAATAAACGTTAACGACTGCAACGAACTACTTTAGTTTTTAAAGTTTTAAGGTAAGGTTTAATTTACGATAAAGTTTGAGAAGTCTGAAGTAGACCGAAACCTTAAATCTTAAAGGTTAAGATTTAAGGTATGATATAGTTTAGGATCTGAGGCAGAATCGAAAACTAAAATAAACATTTAAGTAAAAGTAAACAAGTAAAATATTTGTACTATGAAAGTTTAAGGTTCAAGGGGTACCCTGCGATACAATAAAATTGGTGAAATGCCCTTGTTCGAATATTTTCAAATTAATGTGGTCAAGCAATTTACTCTAAAAACAAAAAAAAAATTAGACTAACTGTCTATGCTTTAATGTCCCATGCTTACATGTTTGACATAAGTCCTGAGTGGGATCGGTCATACTGGAGGGATTCTCTCTGGGAAGGATATTGCTAGTCTGGGAAGCATCTTCCTCTCGACCAACAACGCGAGGCTTCCCGTTACAACATATTAAAAACATACCGGAAATATAAAATAATAATAATACTAATAAACAATACCCGAAACACGCCTTTTATATTATCCCACACTTTTCGTTTATATATAAATAAATATTTCGTATAGTTAGAAAAATTATGCCAGCACAATTATAATTAAAATCATTGTTTGACTTTGAATCTAGGAATGTAAATAAAGAACACCCTGAAGAAGTTTAATGAATTTAAAGAAATGGTCGCTATATACCGAAGAAGGTTCCAAAATCATTGTTTATATTTCCTATTAATTAGAAGAAAAGAAAATGAGGATAAAACTATTTCTCTCTAAAAAATAGTACCTATATTACTTAGTAACTTATGAAATAATTTCGACTATGTCAAAATTTATACAAGTTCCAATGTAGACCAAGATAAGCCTATAAGTTTTTAAATTGTGTCATCTCAAGAGAATTATTAATGCGTCTCACCATTGTCTTCCAATTGCTCTCTCGCAATACAAAATTCTTTGGGATTTTAACGGTTAATACATCTATTAAGGTTTATTAGTAAATGTTATTTCGCCTTGAAATAATAATATTTATGCACATATGATATGTGTTTGTAATATATTTTCTCTCGTAAAATCTGATGGCGCTATTAGTTTTTTCCTAGACTTGAATGATGAAGCGCCAGAAGCAAAAAAACTTTAAAAACCGTTTTTTTTAAATGGGGATGCAAGCAGGGACATTTTGTTTTTTCATCACAATTTTCAGACAAAAATACAACGTTTACCCAAAAATGGTCCCTAAAGCCAACAGGGACTAAAAATTATAGAGATGTGATTATTAAAAAAAAAATAGATTAGATTAGTCCACTCTATAACTTTAAAAAAATTTCAAACACTGTCCTTAGTTACAGAACAAATGAGATATTGTTCAAAATTTTTCAGTATGAAATAGTGGAGGAAAAAATAAGTAAAAATGGCGATGTGTAACATCGTAACTCATATGGCCGTACATACTAAATATTCATGGTAATTTTGTGAAAGTGTCTTTTAGGAAGGTTTTTGAAAAAAATGTTTCCAATAAAAGTTGTAGCCCTTGATTAGTTGCGTTCAAAACTGAAATTTGGTATGAATTGGAAAAGCCGTTTTGAATAAAATTGAGAAAAACTGAAAATTCACAGGAGAAAAGAGCCCTTCGCAGAAGTTCAGTCAAAATAACGATAACGGCAGTCATTAAGAGTTGAATACTAAAGCAAATATACAAAGATAAAAAGAAACGTTGGACCAGTTTTTGAGACAATCAAAAAAAAAATGGCAAGAGTAAAGTGCCCTTTGCCTTTTACTGATTCTGATGAAATTTATGGGGTTTTGAGTTTTCAGGGGACCCAGCCTAAATACAAAATTTCAACTTTCCACTATTTATAGTTGCTGATAAAACGGTCCCCACATACACCATACATACACATAGACCGTGGGCCCATAACACCAAAAGTGTCGATAATCTATGTTCGTATGCCCTTTTAGGGACATACTCAGACAGCCAGGTAAACCGGAAAAAAGTAACTCCGAGCGTCTGTGACCAGTCCTAGCACCTGTTATGACCTCCACTTCTTGTTGACGCTGGCATAAATCGAGATGCCCTAGTAGATGCCCCTAGAGATGCTCTAGTAGAGATCACCAGTGTCTATCACCATATCGCCAAACGGTGATAGACATTGGTGATAGACGATGATAGAGGAAAGTATGCCCTTTGGTGGAACGACTCCTTTCGACCCATTAACCATATTCCGAGATTTGCATACAATTCCGGAGAGGGCATCTCGATTTATGCCAGCATCAACAAGAAGTGGAGGTCATAACAAGTGCTAGGACTGGTCACAGACGCTCGGAGTTACTTTTTCCGCGTTTCCAGAGCTGTCTGAGTATGTCCCTAAAAGGGCATACGAACATAGATTATCGACACTTTTGATGTTATGGACCCACGGTCTAACACACATACATACATACATACATACATACACACTAAGAGACATGTTTTTTGAACTAAGGGGACCTCAAAAAATATGCCAATATCTCAAATTCCGAAAATCAGCACGTTTACAATACTTTCTCTTATTATATGGGTGTCGCATATGAGGAAGTAAAAATGCGTTTTTCGAGTCTCACGGCCACAATGATGAGGTCCCGTTAGTTTAATTTTTTTTTGTTTCTATAGTACATTTCATGACTAAATTTGTTTGAAACAATTCACTTATCTCATCGCTACTCTTTCGTATGGAGAGGAAACTAAGGACAACTACACAAAATTCACAAATATTCATGTCTTCTTATTTGTTCGCGAAGAACCCCGAATATTTGTGAAAACCTCGCTCGAACTTAACTTCCACGTAATTGTCTTCGCTATCTTCAATTTCGGTCGGAAGACGGCTAATTTCCCTTCCATTTCCCTACAATAAGCCGTAAACTTTTTTTATCCTTTACATCGGTAGGTCGATCTCGCTAATTTAATTGTTGTTTTAGAGTTAGTTTCGTTAACTGCGATCCTCTAATTATAGGATTAAGTTCTGTGCGCCGCGTGTTAAATTGCCTTGAAATTTTTAGAAAGTAGAAGATATGGTGGAGATACGGGGAGAGATAAAAATTGAAATTATCCGAGATTAGATCTGTGACTCTCGCTATGTAAAAAATTAACGTTAATTATGACTTTGGTTTATTGCCGGGTGCGCGGTGAACGTGGTGGGCTTCGGCAGATATGACGGAAAAGCAATACGTTAACTCGAACTGACGTCAAAATAACAATTTCCTATTTTATTATAAGACATACCCCTTCCCCTCTATTGTTCTTAAATTTTCTAATTTTGCATATAAATCAAGCTTAATTCTGCATCAAGAAACAAATCGCATAGTAATTAACACACCTAGTCATGCATAAACGAACAAACCAAATATCTTAAATTGGACGTGTTCCCACGATATTAAATCAATGAAACTGATTACCTGCACTATTAACGATTTATAAATGTTTACAAAGCGGCTGATGGAAGTAAAACGTCTGCAACCGGACATCAGTGCAGTGGATAACGTTATTCCATGCCTTGGTTCAGTGAGAGACTCAATTAAATCAGTTGAAATTAATGGAGTGTCACCGAAAACTAACAATAATGGATTAGCTTGCACGTACTTTTTCGCGGTGTGTAATGCTAAGTGGTTAGGTTTGACCTTACAGTAGCTTGTTTACAAGAAATATCAGAGTTTTCGATAAAAAATCTCACTTCCATTTACATTTCACATTAAATTACGTTAAATAAAACCTTGTCACTTTATCGACAAAGAGAGTAAACCCTTTTACTGGTAACAGGCCTCCGCATTGCTATATTTAGCGCTCGCTTTTATTTTCTGAAAATGGAATGATACAAATTATATTCCATATTTTATATATCATGCCTATCCTGATATAGTGTTATTCAGACTTAACTGTAAATACAACTATTTACTGCTACTTTATGAAGACCGGCTGGTAGGTATCTCTCCCATTGAATTACGCTGGAATTATCGGTTACGACAACGGATCGAAATGTTTTTCAAAAACCTAATAAATAATCGACATAAAGCAATCATGTTTTACGTCGGCGATAATGGTGCCTCAGTCCTTTGGCCGATAGAAAATCGAATTTATCTTCACGTTCACTTTTCCCGGCAATGACAACCAGTCGAACGGCATTTTTCCATACGATTTCCATGCATCGTCTAATTACGCACCTCCACAGGTATTATTAATTAGCCCGAAGAAAAGTGTTGTTTGAATTTTAAATAAATGTTTGTTTTAATAATAAGTTTATAAATATTTTACAATATCATTAGTCTGCCGCTCGAAATGCAACATACTACATTCATACATACATACATATGTAAATATTTTATTTCGCTGCTACCGTTTAAGCGGATGATTCATTAGTATATAACGAGCAGTTTGTTATACACGAGGAACTCTTATGGCGGATTCGGAAAAAATGAATTTACTCTTTCGGTTGGTTGAAATATGCAGTTTACATTCCTGTATGCAACGTCTGAGAATAAATGTAACAAGAAGTGTAGTGGACACAAGATTTTTAAGTATTGGGACATCGTTAGGGACAACGGTGCTACTCAGTGTGGACCTGTAGTTAACTGAAAATTAGTTAAATCGACGATCTAGCTGTGAAATATTTCCACGAAACCTAATTGCCTAAACCTTCTTGCCTAAGAACAGGCAAGAACATCATTCAAGAACATGCAAAAGGTGTAGACCTACAGTGATCTAAGAATTCCCTTAAGAACAGGCATATTGCGTGTCTTTAGCCATAGTCTATCTATGGGATGGAAGCATGGACTCGCACTGAAACAATGTGTAAGGGGATTGAGGCTTTCGAAATGTGGACTTACCGAAGAATGCTGAGAATATCGTGAATCGACGGGGTGAAGATTGAAGCAGTTCTACAGCATACAGAGAGAGACACTTAATATCATAAAAAGAAGAAAGCTGGAGTACTTTGACCACGTAATGAGAAATCCGAAATATGAATTGTTCCACATAATTATTCAAGAAATAGAGGGAAGGTGTGGTCTTGGTCTTCGAAGAACATCTTGGCTCAATAGAGACGAAGAACAAGTTCTCGGGGTACAAGAGCCATGCTAGATGACGAAGGTTCTCAATTTCCCCAAATAAAACAATCAAGTAATGTGGATGATGTTTAATCCAACAGCTATACCGACGTTTCGTCTACGACCGTAGACATAATCATGGTTCTACAATGATAAGGTAAGTACTTGTTAGGAAAGAGAGACTGACACTTACATTTCCAGTGAGCTGATGAGTCAATATAAAATGAATGGTGAATTGTACAGTTCTTTGTAGGTCCAATCGAGGTCGAAAGTAAGTATGACCATTACGTGAAAATAAAGATGTATTATATTCTATTGTGTTGCAGGTGAACCGACAAGGTGGGTCCTTACGGTGTAAGGAGAAGTGGAGAGGCCATTATAATAAATTATAGAAACACTCCAAACCTCCAACACCGTCGTGACCTACAGCAAAGACTAACATCATTCGAACATTCTGGAAAATGTTTTTGTTTTGAAAATGAATTCTGTTTTTTGTTAACATTCCCACTGTTATTAACCTTGGCATTGAAAGTAATATCTACTTTTGCAGTGTAACGCCATCCATTGACAATCAATTGGATAACAAGAAGGAACTGTAAATCTCTTGGAAAGAAAGAAGGAAGGACTCTTCTCAATTCGATGTTAAGTGAATTCAGTAGGTGAAGTATAATGGAAGGTGGATTTATGGTAGTGAGACCTATATGATTCCATACTTAATCAATTTACATGTGTCGCTCCCAAGAAGTTGTCGCTAGAATGGTGCGATTTCACAGATTCTAAGGGATATCCTAACATTTAAGATCACGGATGGTTTCATGGTACCATGGTTCCACAACGCTGGTACCTTTTTAAGGAGGGGAAATCCTTTATGGACGTCAGGTGAGATCAAAGAATATTCCAATTATGGGATGGATCGTTTAACACATTTGATGGTGTTTGATAAAAATGTCTGATAAGCTCTTCATTAAACAAAGTGTATATCTTTGGATAACATCAATTGTGAAAATTTAGATGATTCAAATTACTTAATAGTAGTACACTAGATTTTTTACAATAGTAAGATTTACATTCACACAGACATATTAGGATTTATGGATCCGAATGTAATTTCTTCTATTCATAATTACTATAGTATAATGTTGATTACCGAAATAATTGTGTTTAATTGTAATTTAATATGTTTAATTGACCATTGACCATTATGAATACGGTTAGGCACACAGATGTTTTGCTTTACCATCACTTAACCATTACCATTAACCATTACCCGTTAGAAATTGGGTTACAAAATAATCAAATGTCATAAATTTAGAGTTATACCAAATGGAAATATTTGGTATTAATTTCTTGATCCATTGTGCCTTACTGGAAATTAGCCATTAAACTCACCTTCATAAAGCTATCATAAAGGAGAGTTTAAGGAGAGTTAAAGGAGTGTTTTAACTCTCCTTCATCATAACTTGCGGATCGATACCTATATCTTTTCATTGCTAATAAATGAATCGGGAGAGTACCTGTAGTCAATGGGATAGCTTCTGCAGAAACTGTTCAATAAGCACGAGATATACAGATTAGAGATTTTTTTATTTAGTTAGTTAATAGTAATAGTAGTAATAGTAGTCGTTAGGTAATATTCAATATTCAATAATTCAATTTTGAATTCTTGTACTTGTAATTCAAATCATTGAATAGTTCATTATTCAATTAATATTCAATGACTTTTATGGCATGTATCTCTACAGAAGTTACATACAGAACGTTTGAATTTACAATTTTATTATAGATTTTACGTTTCTCAGTTACAAGATCTCTACTATATTGGGCATCCATCATTGCTTCGGTTAGATTTTGAAGCCAATACTAAATCACGATTTTGCATCCAGTACGAATTTTTGGCTAAAGTACCTATACTTCATTAATAGTCAGTTTTAAAGATATCTCTAGATGCTTTTAAATGACCACCATCATCATAAAGGATATTTCATAATATTGGTCCCAAAACAGAACATAAAATGTTACAGATTTGTGTAAAAAGTAAACCTATATAAAATTTATTGAATATTTGTCTCTTACTACTACTGTGGTAAACTTCCATGAAGTAGTATTAGATGCATTTTTTACATCAGGGTTATCAGTGGACACCATATTTTTTACTTTCTCATATGAGGTACTCATATATGAGAGAGTATTGTAATCGGGTCGATTTTTCGAAATTGAGTTATTAGCATTTCTGTACGTTTTGAGGTCCCCTGAGTCCAAAAAACAAGTTTTTGGAAAACCGTCTGTATGTATGTGTGTATGTGTGTATGTGTATGTGTGTATGTGTGTATGTGTGTCTGTGGTAGGATTTTCTCAAAAACCAAAAACCACAAACGGTCAAAACTTTGTATTTAGACTTTGTCCCATACCAGGACGTAAGAATAAGCTTTTCATTAAAATCGGCCAGGATAAAAGGGTTATTTACTCTTGTCATTTTTCGGTTTTTTGAATTTTTCTCGAAATTCGCTACAAGAATTTTTTTTAAATTTTGAATATTTATTGTACGATTAAATACCTATAAAAAAGTTTCCTAACGATTTTGGCTAAATCTTCTGTGAAGGGCACTTTATACTTGTCAATTTTCGGTTTTTTCAATTTTTTTCGTAATCCACTCCACGATTTTTTTTTAAACTTTGAATGTTTATTCTGCTATTGAATATGTATAAAAAAGCTTTCTAACGTTTTTGGCTAAATCTTCTGTGAAGGATACTTTATACTTGTCGATTTTGGGTTTTTTGTATTATTCTCGGAATTCGTTCCAAGAATTCTTTTTAAACTTTGAAAATTTATTGTGTAATTAAATATGTATAAAAAGGTTTGTAACGTGTTCGGCTAAATCATCTGTGAAGAGCACTTTATACTTGTGGTTTTTCGGTTTTTGAATTTTTCTCAAAATTTGCTACAAGAATTTATTTTAAATTTAGAATATATATTCTACCATTGAATTAGTATAAAATAAACTTTTTTTTGCTTAAATTAACCGTATCTATTTCCCGTTTGGATTTGGCAAACGCATATTGAAACACCCTATATATGAGAAAGTACTCTGATGAACACATCACGATTTTTCAGTTTATATTGTGAATTTTACAATCCCTTTCTTTGTTCCACATATTCATCAAAGCGTTCCTTGATAATTCTTTTATAAGTTAACTTAAAGAATTTAGTAAACATATCGGCCCATATCTAGACGGCCCTTCAATATCATTACCTTTCCACATAAGATGTACTCTGGCGACTTTCCAGAGTCTTGAAAAGGATTGTTTCAAACGTAATATATCAAGGAATACACTAGAAATCAGTTTATATGCTTCTACTAAGGTCTCTGGAAGAATTTTGTCTGGACCTGGGAGCACGTGTAAATTTTATGTTTTTGACTGTTCCATTTATTTCTTTTGTAGTGATAAGGACACTATGTGTTAGTGTTTTACAATTCCTAATCCAACTCTGAGGTGAGAAAAAAACAGTGATTTGACTATGTCCAGTTTCTGTTCATTGGGAATATTTAACTTTTTCTATTTATTAATGTATTTAGTTAGAATTTTAAATCCATCTCCCCATATATTTAGTTTTAGTTCATGTATTTAGTTCATTACAGGCATTTTTCCAATGAATAGTTTTTAATTTTTGAGTAGCAAGTTTTAATTATTTGGTACTTTTTGTCGCTCTTTTGGACATATATGTGGTATCAGCACCTTTTCCAATCATGGAGGACTTATCTACGCATTCGTCCTAATTTTCTCTTCAGTTCTTCTATGTATAAATTCCATCAGTACGATATTTTATGAACAATACTAAATTTTATAGTTGTAATATTTTCAGTACATGTACTCAGTAAATTTTGGAGATTAATACTAAGTATTGTTTTCAGCTATTAAATAATATAAGTTTATTTTAAATTTTTCTATGTCGGAGGACCATTCAGTATTATGTATCTACGAGTATCTTTTTATAGTTTTGTTGCACAATTAGACATTGAATATGTGCTTAATGTATATAAGGTCAATATAATATTTCCGTGGATCCCTTGTAAATGTTGCTATATAACCGGTATTATGGATTACCGAATTTAGTAGAGAAATCCAGTTCATTAGATAAATCAACTCTTTCATTAATAAGTGGAGAACACCACGCTGCTGATTTAGAGTTAAAATCAACCTAATATTACAAACTTGTCTTTAGTATTTTTTTAATCTCATATATTTAAATATAATTATTCGTTAATAACATTTAATGTTGAGTACAGTTAAATGTTTATTGTTATATTGACAATGATACGTCGTAATACGGGAAGCTAAAGAATACTAAGGACAACTGGTCTTCTTCACTTTCGCCGATTGTAATGACATTTCCGTGCCCACTTGTTGCCTTTTTCTTTGCTGATCCCGCAATATTAATAGTTGTGATTAAGTTCGATGAAATGAGTTTGACAAGTTTCTTATATAATAATAAATTGTTTTTCGAACCATTATTAAGGTACGCTTCCTCCATTTAAGTTAATTTATAGGAAATCGACCGTAATTTTTTATTTAGTTGTCGCGACGCGAATGGTTGTAACTGTTTCCTTTTCTCAATATGCAATTAATGTTCCGACCAGTTTGATCGAGTGTTATTTTAATAAACATCTCCTTCGAACAAGCTACGAAAATTGCCAACATCAACCACGTTCGTTTCAACTTATTCCACGATCTATGTATACAAACTTTACGACTTGTTAGCGATACTAATGACTTTGTAAAAGCCTCTTAGAGATAAAGCTCGACAGAATCTCATTAGTCGACATATTACTGCCATTTTCCTTATTCGGTTAAGCATATACTTGGTATCAATCTGGAAGGAGTTTCAGACGCGCTATGTAGAACAAGAGCGATCGTTCTCACATAAATCACATCTCACCTATGCTGAGGAGAGCCCTCGATGCGTGCGCTAAAAATAACAAATTCACACGTTGTTTATTGCGGGGATAATAATTAATCATAAACATAATTAAGTTGCAATAATCCTACACTTAAGGTTACGCTTCATAAATATGTATTAGAGTCGAGGCTTGAGATTTAATCCATTACATTCTGTTCGAGCCATTCTTTCTCTCTTTCTCTCCGATAAAAAGCAAGTAATTTTCATTGATTGCTTGTCAAACACCAAACCACCTTCTGTTTTTAGCCCGTATGCGTATCTCGCTATACAAACTATCACTCACTTACCCATACGATAATTGCACGATTTTTCCACGGCCAACTCTAATAACCGCCGTTCTATGATACCGTAAGAAAATAATATCCGCGGGGATTTTTAAAAAGACAGTGGCAGGATTTTTTGTTCGCCCCTGCGAGACCGTGCCGCCATTATACCAACGGACTTCCTGTCGCGAACACGTTCCAGTAATTAGAGGCTATTTTCAATGCGATTATTACTTTAATAGTTATGAATTGCAGGAAATCGACGTATCTTTTTCCACTTCGATGTAGTGTATGAAACACAATGAGATTGAACGATCGCTTTACGAGCTTTCTATTGGAATGTTTTCCTGCGGTTTATGGCAATTCCATCGCATTTTCTTGAATCCAGAGGCGACAATTTTACGTGCATTCGTCGCTATGGATTGCAATAATCAGGTTGGTTATACTGAGTAAAATACATGTTATTTATAGTCATCGGTTATCGATATGAAGTATGATTGATTGTCTGCTTGCTCCTTTATCAGATGACCACATAGTTGTGTTCTCAGCCACTTCTGCCTTAATTGGATATGTCCATTTCCATAGATCCCTGCCTAGAAATCCCAGATTATAACGTGTCTTCCCAGATGCGGTCAATAGTTTCGAAATCCCAGGACAGGCCAATTTATCGGGGTACTCGGTATCAGCTCGCCATGAGCGGTAGTGTCTTATGCGGTCACAATCAAAAAACGTCCCAGGTGTGATCCCTCGAAAATATTTTCGCAAGGTAACAAATACTTTTACATATACTTTATGTTAATGGTTAATTAATAGTTAATACAAATTGAAAATAAGTACATTGTTTTTCCTTGCCCTCTCGCAAGTAATTCATGCTTTACAGGACAAAACAAATCTCATATATTCTCTTTTCACGCCTCAAAACATCGAAAACCATAGTAATCAATTTTCCATATCGGCCGAGGGTGTCTACCGAGAAATTCGGTGAATTCGGAAATGACCGCACCTGGGAAGACATCTGTACATCAGGTAGAAATATTTTTGGAGTGACCGCATCTGGCACGATTTTTCACATTGACCGCATGATGCACGACCGCAGCCGTTTATAATGCCAAGCTTAGCCGTAAAACGAGTGAATGAAAGGGAGTCGTAGCATTCAAAGCAGATAAAAATGTTATAACATTCTGGATTCGTGGTGTCCAATATATCAGGAATTAATTTTGATTATATACAACCCGAGTATATAATGAGTCGAGTCAGGAAATTGTTATAACATAACATTTTACATGATACAACATGATATTTTCCATGTTATAATACTTTCCATAACATTTCCAACATAACGTACAACATTTTCTTATAAAATATAAAAATAGTAGTATTTCCCTCCTCAGATTATTGTTCCTGCCCTGTATATATACGATTTTTGAAGAAAGCAAATCATCGAAAAGTTGTTAGAATTATCTCATTTTCCGAGAAAAAAAAACAAACTTCACATAATAGTACACAATATATTCAAAAACAGTTACCAGAAAAATGAAACTTGTTTTTAATTTTGGGACAGTTGTCGATACATCAGTCCTGTTTAATGTACAATTGGCATTTAACAATAGCTATTATACAGGATGTTTCATAGGTAAATTCATAAAATAGCTAATAACTATCTTCAGCTCCTCAGATATAACAAAATTGTATAAACAACAGGACACTTTGACAAATTTTCTTTAATAAAACCTTCAATTATTCTACAGGTTTGAAATGAAATTTTGGCAAAATTATAGATTTATATAGGGTGTTAACAATAAACTACAAAAGTAAACGATGTTTTACAAAATTTGTTCACATCAAAACTTTATAGTGACAATGAAATTTGTTGCGAGAATTTATAAGGCTTTAACTTTTTCAGTTTACCAAAAATTGTGGCTCACTGAAAGGATACAATGAAAGCGATGTTGAAACTGCTATTGGTCTTAATTATGTTATAGAAAATCTAAGAAAATCAACAAGGAACAACAAAGGTGATGTTTGGAAATCATAACACATATTCAGCAAAATGAATGATTATATAGACTTTTCAAACCCAACGTCCACGACTAACAGGAAACTGGTGGTATCTAAAGGGTGTTCATGGGTATTGGGTTTTTAAACCGCACATTTAATTTTAATGATATTGGATGTGCTTTTATATGTCTGTACTAAGCACATTTGCAATCTTAATCGAAAATCAGGAACAGATAAGAATTAAGGTTTAAAAATAAACATTTTTAACAGTTAGTGGCACCTATAAATTCCTCATTAATTCTAAATCAATAAGGAACAATAACAGATGATGTTCGGAAATCAGAATTTTCAGGAAAATGAATAAATATTGTAACGAAATAGAAACCATAATAGCCTGCCATAAAGTTAGGCGCCTTTCGGAATGACTTCAAAGAATTCCGCACGAGACAGGTTCGGGGAACTGGTGCCATTCTTGGAAAGCCGTTCGAGTTTCTAGTACTATCTAGAAGGTTACCGAATAAAGGACCGGAAACGTCTCGAAGTTTCTGGACTTCCCATACGGCTATAAATAGCAGACGGAGAGCGATACGGGGGAAGTCGACGGATGTCGACTGTAGTCGTAAACAGTCGCCGGCAGACTGGTCGACGGATGTCGGCCAAGCCGGCGGTAAGATAAATAAACAATGTGCAATATAAATTAAATAGTTAAGTAGTAGTAAGTGAAATAAGATAAATTAGATTAAGTATTAGCAGTTAAGTGTAGTGTAAGTGTACAAATAAATTAGCGTGTAAGTGGTTAAATAAATTAAGTAAGACAACTCGTGTCGTGTAGTAATTCTCACGTAGGTAAAAACGTTACAATATAATAAACCATTCAATGCCAATGTACAAGATTAAAAGGAAATTGGTGGTATCTACAGGGTGTTCATAGGTGTTAGGTTTCTAAATCGCTCATTTAATTTGAATGATATTGGGTGTGCTTTTATATTTCGGTACTAAGCACATTTGCACTTTTTCTCGAAAATGAGGAACAGATCAGAGCTAATGTTTAAACATAAACATTTTTGACAGTTAGTGGCACCTATAAATTCCTCATTAATTCAATAATTCAAAATCAATAAGGAACAATAACAGGTGATGCTTTCAAATTTAGTTATTTAAAATGGTTTTCACGTTACAGCACGATATTTTCATTGGAATGGCATACTTTCGAAGCGGGATTTATAACCCAATTACTGGTTGGCAGTACTCTCTCGAAGCGACATACCAGCAATTTCAGGAAGTGTTTCCGGAGACTTTGGTCACTTTTGCTGTCTTTCAGCAACATTGCATGCGATTAGTTGAACGTTATTTAAACACAGGGAGCGTAAGCAAACAAAAATCAACTGGTAGACCTTCTACTCTAAACGAGGAAATTGTCGAGGATATCAGAACTCGAATGCAAACAAGTCCTCGCAAATCCTTAAGAAAGCTTACCCTCCCTTCAAACAGGTTGGGTCCTTATGCCTCCTATTCAACCAATTTTCATTCTTATCCATAAGACTTCCACTTTTCCATGTTGTTCTAGTTCACGGTTTTACAGGCTTAACATATGGAAGTTGCTCCACTGTGCTTAAAAAGAAATTAAAGTACCACCCTTACAAAATTTCCATCGTCTAGTCATTAACCCCTCCTGATCACCCGCAGAGAGTTTTATTTTGTAATTGGTTCAATGACATATTAAATAATAATGATATCCTTGACAATACCTTCTATTCCGACGAAGCCTGGTTTCATCTCAACGGCTATGTGAATAACCAAATTACAGAATTTGGTCAGGTGAAAATCCTTACGCTATCAGAGAGACACATTTACACCCGGTTAAAGTTTGTGTTTGGATGGCAGTGTGAAGTATGCGGGTGTATGGGCCAATATTTTTTAATTTTACCGTCAATTCGGAGAGATATATCCAACACCTTTTGAGGCCTTTTATAAACCAATTAACAGACGAAGAGCGTCAAATTGGATATTTCTAACAATACTCTGCAAGGGCACATATGGCTCGTGCTACTATGGGATATTTAAGAGAGAATTTTGGCGACAGAGTACGGTATTAGTCGGTGCATTTGGTGAAGCAGGTCACCAGATCTCACTCCATTAGATTTTTCGTTATTTGGACTCTTGAAGGACAATGTCTTTAGGAACGTATTGCATACTGAAAAGAGCTGCAATAGGCAATAGTTCAGGAAGTGGCAAACATTACCCCCAATATGCTGGTGAATATCTTCGAGAGCCTAAAAAGAAGAGTTAATTTATGTCTGGACCAAAATGGGGTGCATTTTGAGCATTACCTTTAGCCGGTTTAATTAAATCTTTGTTCTGTATTTCGAGTTTCATTTTTAAGCGTTAATTTTTATTCACATAACCTACAATCTTATCGCTGATTGTTCTTCTTCTCCTTTTATTTGGCCTTCGCTGCTATGGCGATCCAGCCACTTAAATAACGCTGATTGTTTTGTCAAATAAATGAAATAAACATATCTGGTTGTCAAGGCCTATCAACTTTAAAAAAGTTACCTCATTGAACAGCTTCTGGCGAGGGGGTCGCGCAGGGGAGGCGGAGTTCGTGACGTAGACTGGCGACACAGGTCTGAGTTTTATTACCTGTGTTTAATCTAAGTCTGGTTTCATCTATGCTCTGTATTACTCTGACAATTCGGCGTTTGGCTGGCGTTTTCGTTTGTAATTGACAACAGTTTTGAGTTTTTCAAAGTATTTTTTGCATCGCCGGTCACCGTGTGACGTAGATGACGTTGTGGTAGGTCAGGATCGCTTGAGGCAACCTATTTAAAGTTGATACGCCTTGTCTGGTTGTAGCATTGCAAACCCTTAGGCAAAAAAATCCTCCAGGTAGGATTGCCAACTCAAACAGTCATTCTTGATCACCCTGTACCTTATAGTGCCTATATATAAATATACATACAGTATGTAACAAACTATCAGTTACCAATCAGTTGGTGACTTTATAGCACTCTCAATTTTGTCTAATAATGGAGTAACAACATTTTTTGAAAGACGGAAACGTTGATAAAACCCCTCGTCGTTATAATAATTAAAGAGATCCCCTCTCATTTGGACCCGAGGAATTTTTCTAGGTCGACCTTCTCGTCTGTCTAGAATGTCTAGATTTGCCACAACTTCGACGACCAGCTCTTCATCAGATGACTCACTACTCGATAACCACATATTATCCTCGTCGTTCTCGCTACTACTACTGCTACTGCTAGTGCTACTACTTGTAGTATCCAGTTCCATTTTTTATAACGCTAAACTACAAACGTCAAAATGTCAACAAACCTGCTGTCACACTGTCACAGTCGTCACTTTAAACTGAAACCTTTGGTTTAACCCGCCATACGGACACAGGTTAACTTTTGGATAAAATAAAACCCGTTTAAGCCTTAACCGCGTACTGTGCAACACGGTAACCTGGAACCTGAAATTTAACCGTTATTATTTGGTTTAACCCGACACTGAACAACCGGGCCTTAAAGTTCCTCATACAATTTACTAACTAAGAGATACTATTGTTCGAATTCGATAGAATTAAAGACTGCAATTTTAACTTCTCACCGCACTCTCTGCAACATTTGAAACGTTTTTAAGATTTTTAAGATTAGTTCAAAAGATTTCAATAGCCAAAAATTAAGTTGTTATAAAATGTAATGCTACAATTCGTTTCAAATTCTAATTTTACTTGATATTGGAAATATTTCACTCTTATCTGCTTGTTGAATATGCACCCTTCACATTACAGTGACAAAAAGCGTTGGTGTTAAATTTAGTACGAAGTTTGAAAAATAAGGAATATATAATTCATTACTTATAAAAGATATGCTATTTTAAGGTTTCCAGATTCAAAATTCAATGGTTTAACGTGTAACAAGGGCTTTTGTATTTAGTTGGAGTTGAACACTTCAATACATGTTTAAACTGTAAAAAAGGACGTTATTACAAAATGTCATGCCATGGTTTGTTGATGTTAAATTAAAATCTTGTTTGCTACATAGTAATTTCTTCGGTGCTAATTGTTTAATAAATATTCAGTGAAAATGCATTTTTCACACTACAGTATCTAAGGGCCGTATTTATAGTCGCCACTTGAGTTTGTCCCAAGTTGAGTCTGACTCAAGTTCTCAAATTTTATTTTATAAAACGAACTTCAGTGTCAAGTTCAACTCAAGCCTGGGATAACTTTGAGTCACCTCGAACCCGGACTTGAGTCTTACTTATATACGGGAATGACATGACATGAAAATTTCACTCCTATCCAAAAGAAATCTTACAAAGTTTAATTTGTAAACCAGACCTCCTGAAACGTAATGGAAGACTTTTTTGAGCATTTAGTAAATGTTAAAGAAGATATTGAACAAAATCAAAGAAGACGTTTACCTAAACCTTACATAAACAATTTAAATTACTCTTTGGAGTACTTCCGAGATAGAGAATTTGAAATGCGATATCGTTTTAGCAAACACACTTACACACTGATATTATACTTCCTTTGGTAATTGAGGGTTTTCAAAAAATTAATAACCGCGGACTTCCAATTTCTCCACTGGTACTACTGATAACGTTACGATTGTATGTTACAGGAAACTCCCAAGTAATTAATGTTAAAAATTATTAGTAGTGATATTTGAAAGTACAATTATAGTTGTATTAATTACTACAGACGGTTGATGGTGATTTACAAAGTATCAGCCAAGCAACAGTATCACAGATAGTAAAAAGGGTGTCAGTGTTATTGGCTGAAAATACGGCAAATTATGTCAAATTTCCTTTTAATGAAGTGGGACAACGAAATTTAATCGCTAGTTTTAACCAAATTTACGGGTTTCCTTGTGTTGCAGGAGTAATTGATAGAACTCATATACCAATCCAGAATATTTTTTCTGTTTCGGTATAGTTAGCCGTTTTCATAATGATTCTTTTACTGAACAGCCGTAATGAGCGCAATGACAAATATCTTTCAAAATTTGACAGGAGTTGAGATAAACTATAGAAACATACTACTTGTGACAGTCTCACCCGAGTTTTGCCGAACAGATGACTATAAAACAAAATAAATTATAAGCAAAAGCTTATGTTTGACATGTTCTTAGCCAAGTCAATCTTGAGTTTAGAACCATAAATACGGCCCTATATCCTTTAATTAAAAATTCAGGCTTGTAGGATCGTGGGATTCAAAATTCAGTAGTTTAGTGCATCATGACACATATGGAATTTGGGGTCTATGTTATGTCTTAAAACAGTTGGGAAAATTGTGGAAGTCGGATGGAATTTTTCTAAAATTCCACGTCGAGACAACAGTTAGATCATTCCCATAAAATTTATGCGCGTTAAGTGTCCCCTGCTATTAGCCGAGAACTATTCAAGATAATTATTTCGCCGCACCTTGTAAAATTTAAAATGCCCCATTAATATCTTACCACGTGAGGACATAAATCTTTCCTTTTTTTAATTACCGATTTTTTTTTTATCGGCGAAACGCAATTTCCACGTCTCCGACCTACCTCGTCCGTTTTAGGTAACGACAATTATTAAAATTTTCTTCTACCGCAGCCGTCTTTTAAATGACGAGCGCGAGAGAGGGAGAGGAGTAATTTACGAAGATCGGTATCGAGGTCCGGATGGGTTCGATTATAAATCGGCAGTTCTGTATCGTTTTTAATCAATCATACGTCCGTGGAATAAATTGATTAGCGTGTGTGTGCGCGCGCGCCCCCCGCACGAATGTCCGTCAAACCGATTTCAATTTAACGAATCAATTATGGCTCCAATCAGCGGACACTTCGTTATTTTATGCTGTGTAAACTGTCCCGGCGGTTTTTTAGTCGGAATATGGAAATGGTCTGTTGATAGGTGACTCGCCTTTGAAGTTATTTTCAATGGAAAATGAAAAACCTTATGTACCTGTATGCGAGGCATCGCTGAAAAAGATACTAATGTCAGTAACTTCATGTAATAATGACACTTTCGTTGTTAGTTGTCTAAGGTGTACAGCCAAAGACTGTAATTAAAGTCAATCAGTAAATGAGTTGCTGCTTTTTCTGGAGACTTTCTGTGAGGTGTATCAATGATAGAGCGTACGAGATATTGATCAGACCCACATTCTGCTCCTCTTTGAACTCAGATATCAGATACTTTCATGGCCGTTCTTTGTTTACAGATAATATAATCAATGATGGATTTTAATTTACTAGTTGGCTGTATCCATGTATATTTGTGTGCATCTTTATGTTCTTTTAAACATTTCAACGAATTTTCCTCACACAGACTAATCAATCTCTCCCCGCTATCGTTTACACTGCTTTCACCAAATCTTCCTATAACAGCACTATTGACACGGTTTCCAGTTCTTGCATTGAAGTCTCTAAGTAGCAAAATTTCTTTCAATCTTTCACGCAATCAATAGCCTGTATGCTTATATGATTATGGTGGTTATATAATTGATCCATAATAACCATAACCACACAAATGCATCAAACTGTATTCTGTAACTATCATTACATCAACTGAACTGAAATGAATAAGCAACTTGATATCCAACTGAAAACGTAAGCATCCATTCACAACAATTTTCATGGATAATTAAAAATATCTTAATTGATATAAAATCACAATACCAAAGTAAACAAATAGACATATATGTTATGATTGTTGTGATTGACACGTGACATTTGACAACTGCCATGAGCTAACATATCCATAACAATTCCTTTCTATCAACATGATATGAAGAGACATGATATGTGTTCGCTTAGTTCCACGAAGGTATATTGTGTGGAGGGAGCATTCAGTGTCTCGCGTGCATTCATAGGCATGGAAAGAATAACTTGAGAGGGGAAGACAACATGTACCAAAATCCATTTCATTAAAATAAGTAAATAAAATAAGTAAATAAATTTCATTAAAATAAGTAATAAATAAGTAAATGGGACTTGAAACATATCCACACATTTATGCAATACAACAGCTTTAAGCATTTCAATGCTCAAAACTGCAATTGAAGAACCATTACAGTTACAGTTACAATTAAAATGTCTAAAAGTGTATGTACTCAGTAACTAGTTTCATACCGATTGAATTGAAACGAGCTGACAGCCTATTTGATATCCACAACAATTGCTGTATATCAACATGGCATAAAAACACTTAACATCTATTCGCTTAAATCCCCACGGATATACGGACCTATTCTATAGATATGTAGGGTCCGAAATCAACAAGAGCGAAAGAGAAACTAATAGTGGTTCGTTAGTATGACAGAGAAGGAAGTTTTGCAACGTTGCCGGCCGGCCGGTCCGTAACCCATTCCAAATATTCCCATCAGAGGCTATACAGCGAATGAACAGGTAGAGTGTCGCGATGACTGTGATGTTTCGTGAGCTAGCAACGTCGCAAAAGTTCTTTCTCTGTTTAGCCAACGAGAAATATACGGCCTTTCTTTCGCTCTTATGTTTATACCTTATGTTACCTTAAACAGGTGAATGCCAATGGGCATGAACCTACATGTTAAATTAGACGATAGATCACATACTTATTGCCCACGGGCAGATTGTATAGATATGGGATAATAATAAAAAAAAAAAAAAATGTTTATACCATACTGCGACTCTGTATGTGTGGAGGAAGCATTCGGCGTCGTAAATTATTGTGACAAATACAGAGAGAAAGAGAAGTAGTATTAAATTCCATTTCATTAAAATGATCATTAATGAGGTTTGCAAAGTATATAATACAATCTTACAATAAAACAGTTTTAAACATTCCAATTGTCATGACGTTATGATGATTGGTACGTCAGTAACTTCATGTATTGATGATACGTGTATTGTTAATATCAAAGGCGCAGAATCCATAAATATATAACAACAATAAAAATTAATTCGTATCTCAATACAGCTTATAGCGTCTATTCTATAACAAACTGTTATATTTGTTACGGTTCCAATGATTAAAACGCAACAACTGAGGTGTCTTAAATTGTACGTTGTACGTTGTCTAAAGCCTTTGATACAGTCGGCCACTCAATACTGTTAAGCAAGTTGGAACTGATTGTAATTAGAGGAACAGCTCTAACTTTAATTGAAAATTCTCTAAAAAATATAATCCGAAGAGTAAAAGTTAATGGAACTTGCAGTGGATAACGTGGTACTAAATTGTGGTGTCCCACAACGTACAGGCCTTGGAGCTCTATTTTTTATCATTTACATCAATCAACTGTTAACTCTAGATGAAAATACCTTTTCCTCTGGTGATGATACAGTTACTCTAAGCTGTGCAATGAACTTTGAAGTTCATTGCGGTTTCAAGCAGTTTTCTGATTTTAGCTTGTGAAAAATTTCTTTCCTTAAGATTTTAGACAAATTCTTTAACGTAAAGATCTCTTACAACTTTTAAAATTATCCTCATTTTAAAGTCCCTTAGAGTTTTTGAAAGGTAGTTCACTTTACGATTTCTACTAAATTTATTACTTTATATTTATTGCAGCTACAAGTACTTTTCTCATTTTGCAGATTCTCAAAGCATTTAAGAATTTCCTTACATTAAATTTGTTAGTGTATTTGTTAATTAATTATTTTGTTATATTTATTTGAGATTAATACGTAACATTTAAAATGTCTAAAAATATAGTTACTCTGTAACTATTATCATATCAATTGAATTAAAACGAGCTAACAATCTATTTGACATTAGTAACTATTGCTATCTATTAACATGATCGCTTAGATCTATTTTGATATGTGGAGTGCTTCGCGCATGTTAAATAGAGGGAGAAATGGGACTTGTCCCAAAATCAATTCATTGAAATTATAAAGGAAGAACACCATGAACGCAATATTGCAATTGCAATTTTGAACATTTTGGTTGTTACTGCAAATGTAACATCAGTAATTTTCTGTGATGATGACACATTCGTTGTTAATGCCTGAGGTGCTTAACCAAAGGCTACAAATATCCTAATAAAATCAATAGTGCCTATTACATTAACCAAGTAATTTATTTGTTATGTTATTATAAGTGATACGTAACAAGTTTAATGTCAAAGTGTACTTACTTTGTAACTAACTGAAACGTGGATCATTGATAGTTAACGCTGTTATAAAGAGGGAGTATGGTTTGATTGTCATGTTGTTTAAATCTGTAACTAATGTCATGCTAGTTGAATTGGAGCGAACTAACAATCAGTTTGATATCCATAACAATTGTTACTTACCAATATGATATAAAGACAGGAGACAAGTATTCATTTAGATCTTCCCTTTGTTGTGTGGAGGGAATACTCAGTGCCTTGACATGGAGCAAAAGAGCAAATGAAGAGTAGAAGGAGGACCAACCAAAATTTGTTTCATTAAAATTGCTGAAAGAGACTAAAAGGGCTGTCACTAAGGCAGTTTACAACATTTCAGTTGTTACGATTTATACATAACAAGCGTAACAATTTGGTTGCAGAGTAGACACCACTTTCATCGATTGTCTCGACGTGTAAAATACTAACATGGGGAAGAACGAAGTATTGACTATAATTTCCAAATTAAATGAAATAGGGAAATACTGAAAATTTAACTATGAGGGAACTAGAAATTCAAAAATTGAAGCAAACAAAGTCGGGATTGATTACTTTCTTATCATTTACTTTACATTTCTGAAACTGTCAATTTCCGAATATTTTTTGCGAAGGCAGGAAAACAAGTTTTTACATTTATATATTTTTCAACCTCGTCAACTTCATTCTTAACAGTTTCATCATTCACTGTGTATAATATTTGATTTCAAAATTTACTTAAATGAACCGGACGTCGTATGCCGAACGTCTTCTGTATAAATATATGTATACATATGCTTCGCTTGTGTATATATGCGGACGGCATTTTTCGATAAAATCACTTCGCGAAAGCAATTATACCCCGGCCGGGTTACGCACGACCTGCTCGTAATCCTCTTCTTTTGTGACAATATGAATATGATTAGCGTCAGTGAGAGATATGTAAATTAACATCAATTTGTCGGAAGACCTTAAGAAGGTGTGTGCGTTAAGCGAGAGAGAGAGAGAGAGGAGAGAAGCAGTAGTAGTAAAGACCACGTGAATAAGTGACTCCAACGGGCTGTGGGCTATTCCTACATAATATTTACATTAATCAAGCGGTATTCGGAATTCAGTTACCCGGTAGCTAAAAGGTAGGTAATTCGATGATACGGAGTGAAAACCCGACGAGGTACTCGCAAATCTTGTGCACACATACGTGTGTGCGTGCGTATGCTTATGCCTCGATACCGATTTTAGATTTACCATTTGATAACGGCGGAATCACTCTTTTTATCAGATATAACCGTTTAGCTCATACATTATTCAACGGGCCGTTGTTATAACAATTCTGATGTGAAATTGGCACGTTGTTGAAACGGAATTGGCAACTGTTGCGCTACGGACATTTCTCTACTGGGAGACTAGTTGTGATTGTCACTTTTTTGAGAAGCTCACAGGCAATGATTTTCGAAACTTTCTATTATATTGAAATTGGCTAATTCTTTTATCTTCAAATTTTGTAAATTTTGTAATCCTTAGCGAACCCGACAAGAGATTTATGACTCCGTTCGTATAGTATAACAAATTCACGCTTTATTTACTAGACGCAATACACCATTTCACCATAAAGACTTTTCATATCACATACTAAAATAAACCGTTTAAATCATTTGCTAATAAAGTATTAACATGTATTCAACTTCCATTGGATTCAATGGTAGGTGAAGGAGGGTTCAAGTTGCGACGATCTACAATTGACCAAACTATTATAGTGAAAGTGCTAGCAATTACTCTTATAAACAAGTTTAATATAAATAAAGTATCCATAGCAGAAAAATGAACTGTTGGAAGCAACGAAAAACTGAGCTTAGTAAAGAAGTTAAGAACAGTCCTCTTCAACGGAGACCAAGAGGTAATACAGAGAGAAAACGGGGTAAGACCCAACGGACCATATAGACTAGGTAGCAAACGTTGCCGTTTGACATATGTCGAGGCATTGTACTTAGTGGCAAAGTTCAAAAGTAAACTAAATATATATCAATCTCAATAAGTGACAGCCTGATATCACAAGATGACATTGAAGAGATGGCACATAAGGAAGTGCTTTGAACAGAAGAAATTACAAGGAAAAATATTAATAGTGCTAATAGAGAACTTATTCCCAAACGTCACAAAATACCGAAAGCACTGAAAGATGAATACAAAGCATTCATCAGAAAAGAATTCGACATATTCGAGACAAACATGGCAGCACTATTAAAGAAGTTGCCACTTTCACAAGCCATTAGAGCTCAAGATACAAATTTTAAAGATAGAGATTGAAGATAGAAGGCAGCAACTTTCCTCAGGTCTTAGGGTGGATAATATCGAGAGTTAAGTTAAGATAATGGGACAGATATAATAAAACACACTTTCAAAATTGCTTTTTCAAAGAAAGTGTTTTTTAAAGCTAAATAAGCCATCTTTCTGCCAAGCAACAATATTTTATCCTGCTTCATTACGGGGATACGACCTCGCAAGGGTATTGGCTATTTCTACACATTTAGCCCTATAAGCATTATGCATTAGGAAACTCTATTAGAGTTCAAGATTTGTGTCTTTAACCTCAAATATATCTGGTGTTGACTTTTAAGTACGGTAAGTTACAATATTAAATTTTTTCTATGTTTTTTATGTTTACTCTGTTTATCGAAGACCAAAGCTGGAAAGAATATTTCAAGAACATTTCTCTTTACTAAAGATTGTAGTTGTAAGTAATTACTTCGGCGTTAATTAACGTTAGTAGGTATTCTCAAATACAGCAATTGCAAAAATTAAAATTTTTGAGAACTGTTCTAAATTCTCTTTTATCTAAGAACATATCTGGAAGAAGTAGGTACTACTGCTAGAAGTTTTCTATTCAATGAAGAAATCAGTTGCTGCCAATTGCTTTCAACTTTACGAGACTAAAAATATTATAAACTCTATTGACGTTGAAGAAAGTTAATTTTTAACAAAAAATGAAGTTGCAGGCAATTAAGCGTTCGTTACGGTTCAGTAAGAAAGTGCTACAAATTACATCAGAGTTTAACCTATCTCAATTTTGTTACCTTTTGTTGTTAGCTCAGCATTAGTTGCGGAACGTTGTTTTGGATTCGACTCTTAGATTGATAATATTGCAAAAATTAAGTTTTTTAAGAATACTCCAGAATATCACAACTCTATATTGCACTTCAAGAATTTTTCTCTTTAATCAAAAAATAAGTTGTTGTGAATTACTTTGACTTTGACCTTTAAGTAAAAAAGTTTTGAAATTCAAGGACGTTGAGGACAGTTTCTCTTGGATATAGAATGAAATTGTAGTTAACTACTTTGGTGTTCTATAAAATTCAAGGAAAAAGTACTACAAGCTCTATTAGAGTTTAAGGATTGTTGATTCTCTCTTCAGCCAGCTTAGTTACTACACGTTGTTTTGGCTTGGATTATCGAGTACAGGAATTGCAAAATTTGAAGTTAGTGAGAACTCTTCAAAACTCCATTTTATCAAATAACAGGTAAAAAAAACTCTACAAGACATTTTCTATGTGATGAAGAAATAAGTTATGAAATTAAACTTTTTGAGAACTTTACGAGAGACTCTGGATAATCTAACACCAGATCTGGAAAGAATATTATTAACTCTACTGATGCTAACGAGGGTTTGTCTTTAATAAATTATGAATTGCAGATAAGTTTCGAAGTTCCAAGTTTGTTAGAAAAATATTAGAAATTTTATCAGAGTTTAAGGAGTTTTTTATATTTTTTTTAAATAAATATTACTTATGGAAAGTTGTTTTGGCTTCTACTCTGTATAGAAGTTGCAGAATTAAAGTTTTTGAGAACTGTTCAAAAATCCATTTAATCTAAGAACAAATCTGCAAGAACTACAATAAACTCTATTAGGGTACAAGAAGTTTTCTTTTAATATAACACGTAACAAATGTAGAAATAGCCATTATCTTCTAGGGACCGTCTCTTTCGAATAGTGCAAGATGGCGTATCACCTGCTTGGCAGAAAGATGGCTTATTCGGCCTCCAAAGTCCAAAATTGGCGATAAACGAAAATGTCTTTTTTGAAGAAATCCATTTAAAAAAAAGGACTTTGTTTCGGTATTGTACCATTGTCTCAAAAAGTTTTCAAGCATTTGAATTTTGAAAAAAAAAACATGAAAGCTGATGAAATTCCCCACATTTTGAAAATAAACTACGTTTCCATAGAATGATTTGGGTCACAATGATGGCCATTTTGAATTTTTAGAATAACGCTGTCACGACATAAATTTTGACATGACGTCATAGAACTTCAAAACTGTTTTCGAAAAAACGTATAAATGCTTATTTTATGAAATTCGATGTAGATTTACGGTCCAAAGTTTGCAGCTCGGAAAGCACGGGAATGCACTAAAATTCCACCAACTAGATATCAGAAATCAATTTAAAATTTAAATGTGGTATTCATAGCCATCATATTCATTGTGTTATCCCGAAGACATTCTTATACAATTTCTGCACTCTACAGAATCTTCAATGGTGATTCCTAATAAAAGCCATGTGCTTTAATAGCCAAACTGTCAATGAACTCGTCATCAATACTTTCATACAAACTACTATACTTCGTTTCAGAAGAAGTGAAACAAGTTAACGCTCAGAAGCGATCATTTAAATTTAAACAACAAACTTATGCATTAAACAAACTATGAAACTTCACATAGTAACCAGGTAAGTTACTTAAACAAGTAACTGGTGCTACGTAAATTTAATAAAATCACAAATCACTAGTTACTGGACTTAAGTGATTTATACGAGTTACTGGTAGCGTTTTTGTTTTCAAATTTCAATATTAAGTGTGCCGTTATCAGCTCCACTTCATTAACGCATTAGGCGTTCTCCCTTGTATTTACCGAGCAAATTGTAACGTTGGTGATTTTAAAGATTTCCAAAGAGTCTCTGACTTCCTGGTCACGCCACTGTACATTTTTTGGAGTAACTAACGAGCTACCGTTCACGCGATACCACCGACAGAAAGAGAGAGAGAGAGACAGACCCGTTTCGGGCCAAACCCATTCAGATACATCTTCCGATAATGATTAATTATAAAAAGAAATAGAGAAGTGATCCGATATAGAGACATGTAGGCCCATTATTACCGGCCGCCCTACCCCTTTCTCTCCTCGCCAGTTTACGAGATTATTTTTCAATTAACTAAGGCCGGAATCTCGCCTCGATATCAATAAATTTCAGTGGAAAAGTCACCAATTGGAGGAAAGGTGATTAGAACGGATTTATTGAAAGGTGCCGACCGATGTGAATGGGAAATAAAGAAGTTTCGGGTTGATTAGGAGTTAGGGCCGGTCTCGTCTATAAACTAACATGAGACGGGATCTTTTTCTTAATTGGGGATTGTCCGGAAACTATCAGCTTACCTACGTATTGTACGGCCACGGGGTTTTATTGAGGATTTAATGGAGTATGGAATTCGCCCAGAGGCCGATTGCATATATGGGCATATCGCTTCTTCAAAGCGACGGTGACACGTTTTATAAATTGCCTTTAAACGATAGTTCACCCCTCAACTATACACTACTTTAATACAGGCATTATAGCCACACTGGGACATTAAGGAAATCATAATGGATGACTGGCACCCTACAACTCTTTAACTCGCTGATTATATCCTAATCGTCTCAAATGATGAGCAATTGGAGGCGGCGTTGGAATAAGTTAATATAACGGCCAGCAACTTAGATATTCCTTATGCTGGAATTCAACAAAAGTTTAAGGAAGTTTACAGGAGTGTACCTAAACCTATATATTAAATCTTAACAAGGAATAGAGAAATGCCATTTAATAAAGTGTAGCGAAGTACTTTCGGCTTTTAAGTCAAAAGATTGGCGCAACCCTTAAAGATAAGGGTGAACATTTGTCGCATAAGAAGTATGTAAAATAATATGGTTATACAGGGTGTGCATAAATTGGGGCGAAATCTATATTTTGCCTCATTCCCAGTAAAATCCTTACTCTAAACATTTATGTCAAAATGTCAAAAAATGCGGTTTTCGGAGTTCACATTTTTGATAGAAACTAATCTTCATGTTAAGTTCCAGCTAACAATTTAGATGTTGTTCACCAAAGTCAAAGATAATGTTATCTACCTATTCATGTAGAAATGGAGTTATATTTTAGTGAATTCAGTGAGGTCGTACAAGGTAACCAAATAAGTGAGGTGAACATTTGGTGGTACCAAATTGGTGAAATATGTCGGGCACAATGTTTCATCAATTAGGTCCCATTTTCGCTACATTACTATTAAGTTAATTTAGTAGCTGTCACGGACATCATCTAATAGGAAATCAAAGTTTTATCAATTAAGTAGTCAATTTACAACAGAAATATTTTTTTTGCCTAAATGGTGTAATATGGTTACACTGTGGCCAAATGATCAGAGTTCCTCAATTGTAATACGTACAAGTTACTCACTCCAAAGGTGCTTTAGCTTACTTAGCTAAAGTAAGGTAATTTAAGTGAAACGTCACTTAGTTATTTTGAAAACAATATGGCGAATATACATTTCCAAACAATATATAAATTTAATTTCGAAATATTTTATTTATATTTATTTATTTTATATTTACATTTCGAAATAAATTTTCGAAATTATATGAAGAATTACTATAATAAATTTTAAGAAAACGACGTATTTGTCATAGTAATTTCTGTTTTAACAACATATCGAAGGACTACAACAGTATAACTATAGATTACACTTGGTAAAATATGTAAATAATTTATCTTACCAACAATTGGTTTCGAGACGCGTTGTTATTTTTCGAACTATGTACAAGCATAAGGTATGACAATAAAATTTGGTGCATATATGAATCTACGATGTTAAGTTGATATAAATTAGTCACATCACCGTATAAAATATTTCTGTAGAATTAAAATTCCTGATACTGTTGTCGACGAGAAGTATAAGTTAAAAATAAGATTCCTAATTTTCACCATTAAGTAAATTTTTAACGTAAATCGATATATTTCTCACAATTGCAAAATATGACACAGCTAGGACATAATTTCGACGTGAGACTCCATTTAGTAGGTCGTCCACGACTTAATAGCTGATGATGACGATTAACCAAATTTACTAATTCTCTCCGTAAATTTGACGTGGAAATGGAACCACTTTGGTCGAATTGCCGTTAAAAATTAGTAATAAAATTTCTAGTAACTAATATCTTACCTAAATTGTTAGCTGGGATAGAATGGCCATTAGTCGGTGAATTCCACGTCCTTAGGATCTGCGATCTGTAATGACAAGAAATGATGTGTTAGTCAAAATCACAATAAAATTAATTTCACTTGAATTTTTCATCGATACTATTCTTATAAGTACTAGAGGTTGAGTGTGAAATAACCGCAATTTTTTTAAAAAGCTATCACATATTGATAAAAGGGTAATATGACAACATCAAAGTTAAATTGGAATAAAGACATTTTTAATACTACATACAAGAAATAAAAAATGGACGCCAAAAACAGGATCTGGATAAGGTTTAGATTTAAGTAACAACCCTAATTGAAAGGAAAATATGTTGACTGAAATAGCATAACGGCACTATACAGGAAAGATTTAGGAAATCAGTATATTTTTCAAAAAATATAATAATGACAATAATGTACTTTGATTATTCAGTTACACATTAATGATCAAATTTCAATATACATTCACATATAACAAATTTCACATATAACAATATGTGAAAATAACGTGTTGTATATAATAAGTATATTTTTCAAAAAATACAATAATGACAATAATGTACTTTGATTATTCAATTACACATTAATAGTAAAATTTCAATATATATTCACATATAACAAATTTCACATATAACAATATGTGAAAATAACCGAAAAATAATCTAAATTTGATTGAACGAAAAAAAAATGTCTCATTGTTTGACCCCTAAAATTGTCTCTGCATAACTTCACATTTTGATTTTAAATAAAGATGTTCCGTCGATTTCCAAATATTTATTTTCCAAAATTTTTCCGACGTAATATTTCCAAATTTCTAATCTTCATGTAGACAATTCCGCGATATATCTAAATTCAAAATGGAGGGGATAGCAGTTTCCTTAAAATCAAATACTGTGACAACATTACTCGACAAGCAATGACGCCACTTATTGCTTCATTTTCCTTTAGCAAAAAAGACATTGTTTTAAAAAGTAAAATCACTTTCTCCGACCGATTATTATTATAAACTATAAACAATAAACATTATAAAATATAACGACCTATCAGTTTATCAATCAATTATACTAATGCCGGGACGTGATTATTTATAAAAAAATGTTGCACTCTGGAGAGTGAAAAGTGAAAACTTTTATACGCGTGCCTAGAAAATAATGAGAAAAATATGAAATTTCGCTGAATCTCAAATTACATTTAAAATTAATTATCGTGATGTAATTCCTTAGCTTTATATTGCATTTCTGAAATTTTTATATATTTTTTAATTGATTTAAAATAATCATAAAATATAAAGTTAAATAATTGTCTTTTTAACTATGAGAAAAACATGAAATTTCGCTGAATCTCAAAATACAATTAAAATTAATTATAGTTATGTAATTCCTTAGCTTTATATTGCTTTTTTATATTTTTATATTCTTGTTAAATTGATTTAAAATAATCATAAAACATATAGATAAATTTTTAGAAATATAAATATTTTAATCACATACAGATATTTTTCAATCTTATCGATTATTAACACTACTATCAGCATTATCTATATATATTCTCTCTCTCACTTTCTCTCTCTCCCTCTCCATTCATTTACTTCGCATAGGCATATTGTATATACTTATAACACGTGTTTGGATATACGATGACCCACAGCCATTGACCTTTAATCTAGTTAGACGGATCAAGTCATTCATAAATCGCTTTGGAAAGCAATCAATCATAAGTTTTCAGGAAAAATTGAATTCATCGCATATTGGCAACAGCGCAGGCATGCTTTATCATAACAAATTATGAAGTGGCAGATGGTGCGTAATATATAAACATAATGATGTTTATATATTAAATGTACATTTTATTGACTTGGAATGTGCGAATTAACATCGATTTTATGTATTGGTGAAATGAGGATGAAGATATTGTCCCGAAAGTGTGTAAAGAATTCCCAAAAACAAGAAAGCCGCAAAATAATGCCGGGTATTCTATTGGCAACAATGCACAAACGAATTGAATTAATATGAATGAGTAAAGAAGTCCCCACCCGAAACGTAGTAAAGATGACGTCAAGCTGGTACGCCATAGTAGGGTAATGTTGCCAATACCCATTTTATCTTTTCCGCTATTTTCGCTAGTTGAGTATTGTCGTACTGTGTCTTCCGTTGCTTTCTGTCAGTTTACTTATTTACAATAGGAAAATATTTCCACGACACAGATAATTTTGTATTATGTAATAAAAAGTTGAACCACTTCACGCCAAAGGCGGCTTTTTTCATAGGAATAGTATCATTTCGGAGAAATTCGCGTTGTTTGAAAACCTTTTACGTAGGGAAAAGTGTAAACATAGAAAAATTACTGGACGTATACCTACATATTTAAGTAATTTTTTTCACTAAAAATTAAAGTTTTGGTAAAAAATGTAATACGTCCTGTATCGTTATATCGTGTCGTTGAAGAGCTAAGAGTTCACCTGGCAACCGCGTGGGAGAATCCATTTACTATTCGAGGTGTTGGATTGCAAATTGTGTGCATTCTCCGGGTCTAACTTGATTAAAGGTCAATGCCCACAGCGTAACAGTTTTCATGCTGACGGCAGTTATTGATACTTTTATTTTGTTACTTTTGATATGAAATTTTGGGATGTGTGTGTTAGGTATGGGTACACGTTTTAACGGTACTTTTGGGCGTTGTCCCCGGATGAATTGAAATGTTATTATGGGACGTTGTTTAAATTTTACTGAAAAATTTAAAATATTGATGGATGTGTTCAAAAATCTATTCGGTCTGGATGCAGGGGTTTCAAAATATCCCAGTATGTTATCCGATGATGTGATTTTTAAAAACCAATGTGGTGGCGGGTGCAATACATTCTCTAGATTTATTGTTAGTATTCAAGATTGATGTTTTTTATAAGTTGTTCGGGGTGTTAATCATTAATGATTATTGAAGTTCCCAAATGTGGACTTTTAGAAAGGCAGACATTGTCAACGTATTTTTGCTCATTTTGTGGAAAAATTCAAAGAAACACTTTCGTGAAAGTATGTAATTAAGAGCGTAATTACGCGAGATAGAGCGGATTCGCATCGATCGGGGAGCCGGGAGTCGTCGTCACATCGGCAAACTCTTAAATTACGTGGAATTGTTGTCGTGCCCCTCCGTCCCGTTTATACCTCATAATTAAGAAAAGATATTTAAATTAGCCCAACGCCGACACACGTATAAATTTCATTTCGTCCTTTGCGGGACGTTTTAACGGCTCATCGCGGAATTTCAGTACTTCTTTTAATGAGTTCCTGATAGTATTCACGTAGGCTCCTTTTCTCTCTCAGGCGAAATTTCATTCATCTGCCGAGTGTCTGCGTGTCTCTTCCGAGTTCTTAACCGGCAGCTTCGGGTGCTAATTGCTCTTCCGAGGAACCGAGGCACCGAGGACGTTCCGAGAACTTGGACGATGGACGATTTGTGTTGCGGGTACACACATAAACGACGTGCTTTTCGTTTATTTTTCGAACGGTCATTAAGGGGAAAGTACGCGTACAACACGACCGGTACCGACGAATTTATGACGGGAAACGCTCGGGCACCCTGGACAAAGTACCAGAGTACCTGACTGGAAAGTCGATGTACGTTACAGTTACTTAATGCTATCAAGGAAAGTACTCGTGCAGCTCCTCACCGATCTAGTCAAATCATGTGGTATATTAATGGACAGGTAAAAAATACGTACCAACTCGCCCATTTATAGGGTGAATTCATCCCCAAAGTCAACCCTGAAATCATTTCTTTACTTCGGTAAAGCTTCGTCTTAGTGGATCAAGGAAACATTTCTTAACCTATCGAGAGCGCAAGTGATGTATATCTAGATCTCTTTTTAAAAGCTTCCGGGCCAAAGCTTCAAGTTTATATCATTACGTATTATACAGGTACATATTACATACAATTACATACATAAATACATAGAAAACTTAATAGAAACAAGACCAGCACTTGGCATGAACAAACTCTAATTTGTAATTTCTATATCTCGAAACTCTAATGGCGATATAATGCATTTAATGATAATAATTCACAGATTGTTTTAAATAAAAATCAAATCTTGCTGCTTTCTCTATAAATGTGTGTGAAACTCAAATATAATAATTAACAGTTCATGTGAAATTGTATGTGAATCCCAGAAAGACAAATGCTACAACATGCGCAAGTAGTATAAGTTGACACGTTCTGTGACAATTTTTGCTAAGTCATGGTGCTCATGATGGGCGCGATCCTCCGGAGCGGCCATGAACCGGCCAGTCATCAGTTGTGCCACGGCGAAGAATCGCTAATTAGTTTGTAAGAAGTGATGATGTGCAAGACTAATTACTTCTTGGTCGACATTGGGGTTGGGTTTCCCGTGATCGACAATACTAGTTACTTCTTGTAGAGGTGAAGAAGAGATGGACGAGTTGTGCGACGTCTAAGTTGTGCCAGACTCACCCTTTACTGCAGAAGTCAGTGGATACTCACCCCTAGTGCTATTTTGTGCGTTAGTCTGGTTCAGACTAGTGTAGACAAGACCGGGGGATGGTTTCCTAGTTCCCTTTGTGGGTGGAAAAATAGTGCTTAATTTTTTGCACTATTCCCCTTTTTGTCAAGTGTAGTGTCCTTTTGTCTAATTTTATATACCATAGAACAATAAGCCTCATGTACAGCAAATGTGAGGAAAACATAAGTGACATGCAGTTCGGCTTTTGTAGTGGCTTGGGAACCCGTGAAGCTCACTTTGCCATCCAACTGTTATTCCAGCTTTGCAGAGACGTTAACTGCTACGTCCATTTAAAAGTTCGGGAAACGCTGGACTTGACGAGACCACTTGTCCCTTATGTATTTGGGGTGCGCTGATTGCAAATATGGGGGTTGGAACTTGCAGCAATGGTTGGAACACCCCTAAAATTGAAAAAACGCCCCAAAATAGGGGTGTTTTTCGACTGTACTGCGGAATTCCCTTAAGAAACCTCCCACGGACATTTGACCTTGCCTATTCAGTTTCTTTCGGTCACTGATATTCAAAATCAGAGTCACATCACGCAAAAAGGGGTGTTACACCCCCCACATGCAAGAAACCCACCCCAAAGGGTGGGTTTTTGAAAAAATTTAAAAAGAAACTGAATTGGCAAGGTCAAATATCCGCGGGAGGTTTTGTAAAGGAATTCCACAGTACAGTCGAAAAACACCCCTATTTTGGGGCGTTTTTTCAATTTGAGGGGTGTTCCAACCATTGCTGCAAGTTCCAACCCCCATTTTCGTAATCAGCGCCCCAAAATACATAAGGGACAAGGACATCGTTATTTTAAATGGACTATACGTATACGCCTGTTTTCTAGACCACACGAAGCTATTTGACAGACATGGGGAAATGATAGACATTCTGGCGGAAGCTGGAGTTGACACAAAGGACGCAAGGATAATTAGTAACTTATACTTGGGTCAAAAATCCATAGTAAAGGTAACTAAGTATCAGATCAGATCGAGATTTCTCGTGGAGTAAGACAAAACTACGTGCTATCACCTCTTCTGTTCAATCTGTACTCTGAACAGCATATTTAGGAAAGCATCGACGAAGTACAAGGGTGAATGGTGAACTTATCAACAACATATGCTATGCCGACAACATTGTACTTATAGCGGACAACGTGAAAGGCCTGTAACAACGTTTAAACCTGGTCAGTGAAGCCAGCTTATAATTTAGCCTTGAGCTTCATCCAAAATAGATCAAGTATATGCTGATAAGTAAATCACTTCCTCAAGCGGCACCAGGTATCCTACAAGCAAATGGGCAGAACATGCACAGAGCTCAGAAACTTACTTACTTAGGATGTACATTGACAGCTTATATTGACATGGGGTGCATGATGAACTTATCAACAACATACGCTATACGGACAACACTGCACTTATAGCGGACAACTTGAACGGTCTGTAACAACTTTTAAAACTGGTCAGTGAAGCAAGCTTATAATTTAGCCTTGAGTTGAATCCAAATAAGATCAAGCACATGCTGATAAGTAAATCACCTCCTCAAGCAACTCTTTTAAATGTATTCGCAACATCATCATCAATCACTATCAACTAGCCTGAAGTGTCCACTGCTGGACATAGGCCTCCTCCAAATCTTTCCACGCTTCGCAGTTGTGTGCCACTTGCATCCAATTTCCTTTAAATCTCTTCAAGTCATCTGACCATCTTGTCAGAGGTCTGCCCCTGCTTTTTAGAGCATCTTGTGAACACTTTCGCGTTTTGGCAACACTTTGGGATTTACTTCCATATGAATAATGGCAAACTTTGAGCGATGGGACAACCTTCTACATTTCGAAATAATTCTAGTTAGTTAGTCTATGGATTCATAATTGGAATGAACTCAACAACTGATCATCTACAACAAGCTATGACAATATGGATTAAGTTTTTGAATTAACAAAAGTGTCAAAAGTATATTGATAACAGTACCGCTAGAAAATAGATGAGCGGATTAATAACTAATCAAGCAAAACCCAACCAAACCCTAACATCGTAATTTTCTGAATTTTTTCGTTTGGCCAGAAAAATTTAAATAACGTTTTCATCTTCAGATATCGAATTCAGATAACCTGACCTTTATTGATACATTAATTCTATTCCTAATAAATTAATAATTAGTAATTAAATTTATGGTAGCGCTTCTTAAATTCAGTCTAGGAGATTGGTGCGGACTTTGCCTGCGTCAGTTAAAGCTAAGGCGGAGTTCAGTGGGGAGTTAACCAAAAACCGTTTGTCTACAGGTAGTTGGTGCGGAATTTGGACCTGCTGGGGAAAAGATTGGTACCATAACTGATAAAAGAGCCTATGAATTGAAGACGACGTAGTACCAACAAATCCTGAAAGTCACGTCAGGCCTCCAAACATTAATCCATGTCTCCATCCACTCCTGCTACGGTTAGAAGCTACGTATATACATACCTACAACACTGTATAATGCGATATAACTTGTTTTTGTTATATGTACTGGCCTATGATATATTCCCGTATTGAGAACAAGTGGCAATCGGTCTCGGTGGCCAGCAGGAGCGTTTGATTCAATTATCTCCCTCTTCCTCTCCGATCCGCTCTTACCGGCTCGCGAAGTTTCATAAAAATAGCGCGAGTCCGGTTTGCTCCGAGGTGGTGAAACTCGATATAAAAATGCAATCTCGACGTTGGAACAGCTTTCAAGAATGGCAGTTGACAGGGCCGGCGAAGATTTATAATTCAAAAAGTAAACTGGTCATTGTATTCGTAAACGTATTAGTGGCAGTTTCCAGATTCCAGATCACGTGTATGCCATTAGGGTTTCCGGTGGTGTGACGAGACCATCTACGGTGGTTACACCGAGAAAACAATTCGTGTATCGAGGGGATTCGGAAGGAAAATGTTTACTTGATTTCTTAGCTGATTTCAGTTTGAGATTTTCACTTTCCGTTCTAAGATTGACCAGTACAGCTCAACTAATTAAATCAACCAATTACCTTCCCACTCTATCCACTGTATCCATTCAAGATATTCAACAGGATATTTCATTGATTTTTATTGTAGGTGATTGGTTGGCTCCTCCAAATCTGCATACAAAAGTATGGTGACACGATTTGACTGATTTGGATCCTGTGATATTTTCATACAGTCAAGCTTCCCATATTTGTCCAATTCCAATTCTAAACTTGTTCCATCTAGTCTATATGATATCGACAATAACTTGTCCAGTTATATGAAACCGTTTGCGGATCTCTTTGAGATTTCACCAATCGACGTGTCTGATGAAGACAGAAAGGAGAATTTATATGGAAAATTATGTGATACCGAAGGATGAAGCTGCACTTAGACGCGTAGGCGCAGTATGGCTCGTTTGTAGTTATAGATTTCAAACCATATTTAGCTTCATATTTTGTTCACACCGCGCACCGTTGCCAAATTCCCATAGCCTTTTTAATCTTTTTTTGGGATCTTTCTAAAGTAATAAGTAGTTCAATATAAGTAGTGTTTTTGATTGATTGCTCTCTTTTAAGGAATGTAATGAACTAGAATAAAAAATATATGGGAAATGGGACAAACATTACTTTGCAACCTTAAAAATGTACCTATATGTAGACGAATATATACTACAGAAAGATTAAATATTTGTATAAATACTTCCAAACTACTTAACAAGTATGTACAGTAAAAACAAAATGGAATAAATGTAATACAATTAATCAAAATGATTATGATTCATTTTATTGAATTTATAATGTCATTGATGTTTGGTTCTCTTTTTAAATCTTTTAATTTTAATATTGTAACGTCGCGTACGAATCAAAAATTTCGATAGTCTCGTTGATCGTTGTAACTGACCAGCACACTTCACGCGCCAACTTAATATTGCATGAACAGTTGGGAAATGATAACACGTAATTGTAACTTCGGATTTACTAAACTATTTAAATGCAACAAACTTAAAATACAACGGAATAGGTGAAGATAGATAATGATTCTCTCGCAGTCAGACAGAGAGTCCCTTACAATTAAAATTTCCTCAAAAATTAGAGACGGGAAACGCGATCTCCGCTTATTGGTCAGATTGATTTCAGTCCCCTTTACTCGTCGCTTATTGGTTGAAAATCACCCCGGTAAAGAGTAAAGGGCGTGCTGACCATCGCTGAAGAACGTTGTTTTCATCTCATATACAGATGGTAAGCACATGTTTTAGAAATCGCGACGTACCCTACTTCTTCGAAATGTGGTCAAAACTTTCTGTAAAAATACTCGATGACTTTCCCGGATGGTCTTTATTACCCTTACGGTTAAATTGTTTACTTGACTAATGATTTATAGGAAATAAATCAAGAAGAAGTATCGGGTACTCGAGGATGACAGCAATATCGACCTCTGTAAATCAACATCGGTGCAACAATAAATTAAAAATGTCACTTATCTGAGACGAAATAAATATTAACTCCTAAATGTCTAGAAATTTTGGAGCTGGTTTCTGTTTTAACACTCTCAGTGTTATTTCCCACAAATATGTCGAACTAAATAATGAAAGGAGTTTGACATAAGTTTCGTTTAAAATGGGATTTTATCTTCATTAATTTGACACCACAGTTCTTCCCCTGTCAAAATTTTATCCCATGGAGAAAGAAAACGATATTCATGCCAACAGGTGAAGCTCGGATTTAACATAATTTATTACATAATGTGGAAATAACTTTGTTATACTGATAATTATTGTTTCAAAAGCAATATTTTGGCTTTTCTCAAAAAGGGTAATTTAAGGACTCGCAAGCTATTTGAAAATTCCTTTTAATCAAATAAATGCCTAAATATTGTTGATTTCAATTTAGAACCCAATTTTTGTATATGTAGATAATGCGGTTTTGTTACAGCGTGCGCCGGTTTCACCAACCAATATGCTATTTCGTCCGATCAAGGGTATCCTCTGAACATAGTTGTCTGCTTATCATAGCTTCCTCTACGTGTTATGCGCATGTTCTTCTAAGTCGTCCTCTTATCCTTCGTCCATAGGGTGTGCATTTTCAAATCTTCCCTGCCCATCTATATTTGTCCATCCTCTTCAAATGTCCATACCAGATTAACCTGTTCTTTTCGACTCTATCAATAACGCCTTTTTTACATTCATTATTACCCTTGGGGTGTTCTTTAGTGTTCTGTTTATTTAATAGGTCTCATGTTGCTATGTTATACAAAGCTATTCCTTTCAATATAGTTTGGCATATTCTACGCATAGTGCCTTTTCGTAAGCTTTTAGACCAACATATATCGTTTAGTAGTCGAATAGCCTTACCTCCTTGGTCTATTCAATTCTCAATATCAATTTGGAGTTCCATTAAAGACAGACCCTGAGTATTTGAATTCTTCGCAGGTATTTACTTGTTTTTCTTGTTTCTCAGTCCCTGCTGAGGGGTCCTCAGTTTTTCTAAACTAATTTCTAATCTAGTCTGGGGATTGTTGTAAATCTAATTGAAATTTACCAAGCACTTCTATTATGTCTCAAATATTTTAATTTTCGCCCTGTAATTGTAAATTTATTATATTTCAAAGCAGCCAATAAAATCAATGGCGACATGTATTTTCAGCAATAGACATACTAATACGCCCGTCACAATATCTGCCCAAACATATTTTTCCTTATGTTTGGACTTAATTGAGAACTGGCATAATTATAATTGTGCGCTTTAGAAGATGAAGTGATGGTCTCACTAGATGCCAACTATAAATTGCTTTATAAATGTTTATGATTTTAATTGTTTTAACTTTACGCAAAAGTCATTTAGTACCGATCTCTGTTATAGGCATGGCCAAACTATAGACCCTTCTAACAAATTTAGGTAGTACTTGGGCATAGTGTCGCGAGGCGACCCAAATAACAAAAAACAGGTCAAGCTGCATCAGCGTTGACACAAATCAACATGGCTTGACCCTCACAAAAGAACCTTCCACCGGAGCACGCATATAAAATATAGCACGCGGCGCACAGAAAAACATAAACATTAGTAATTCAAATAAAAACGGGCGATCGGGGACCAATCGGGATCAGTCAAGCACACCAGCATCCTGTGTCGCCGCATGTTTGACCTGCGTACTAGCCCGCCGCCATTTTGTGAGGAGAGATGTTCGCCATAGGGAGAGTCTCGCACCCGCTACCCTTCCAGGCCGCCTGGGGACTAGTGTAAGCAACCATCAACTTTACACCATTTTATTTTTGCCCTTTCTATCTATTTTTTGACTCTCTTATGTGCCATTTTGCCCACGTCGTTTATCGTCTCTAGCGAGCTACCTCTAGGCCCTTAGCCTTTAGGTTCGAGACAATAGTTCTGTTATATGTAAATGTGATATTACCACCCCCTTGTCAAATATTGTTGTGCCTTGATTTCTTTGCATTGGATTCGATTCTTTAACTCTCAATTCGCAATACGTTAACTTACATGGTGACACTTGTGGGAATAAAAATATTGTTAGGGCTTTTAAGTTTCAGTTAGCTTCTAGGTTGGTCACATCGAGAAGGCCACGATGTGCGTGCGCACCGAAAGTGTTGCGACACGCTCGATCACCGCATTTTCGATTTTCTTAGTGTAACCTGTCGACGGCGTGGTAGCCGAAAATTCAAATTCTGATCGCGTCCTCTCTTTGCCTTTCTCTCTCTCTCTCTCTCGCTTACTGGCTCTTTAGCTACCGAAGCGGCTACTGTGCACCCCGCCTACTTCGATCCGATAAATGCAGTGTTTTGTTGTTTCGGAGATCCTGCGACCGGTCATTAGACGCACCGGCCGCCCGATATCACTTATTACCACCGGTGATGCTGGTTTCCACCTCGCTCCTTCTCTCGCTCTCTTTCTCTCTCTGCTTTACGTGCAGGTCGGCTACCTACGTGTACCCTGTAATCTAGATAGCAGGATAGTGTGGTCAATCGGTATCCACTCTTAATTAAAATATAAGGAGGCGAGGGAAGGATATTTCAGGCGAGGACACGAAAAATGCGGAGGCCGCGTGATCGCCGATTAAAAGCTCGAGAGTCGATTCCACCCCTTCAAATTTGGGGCTTATTTGTTAAACTAGAAGCCCTAACAGATGAAAAGCAAAGAAACACAATAGGTTCGTTGAATGTTCCATGCTTCGCTGGCAATTAATTATTCATGTCGATGTAGCTTCAAAAGTGAGCAGTGCAAGCCACTTCGGAAAAAGCCTAGACAATTTGTCATTAAATAGTTGTTTATTAGTACCAGTCACTGCGGAAAATGTTATTCTAGCTTAAAAGTCGACCACAAGTAACCCTTCTTGTTCTGTCGTATCATTCACTTCCACATAACCATCATCTGTCTGCGGACCAGGGCAACGATTAGACACTTGCAAATTGTACCAATATCTCAGGACAAAACCTACTAGATTTTCATAAAAAGTACTATCTGTCACGACATATGTGCATGAAGAGATACATTTTACAGCAATAATATAGGTACATACTTACTTATCCATTTTTTGATGATTTTGCAAGCGGATTGTGAATAGCAACAAGAAAAAATTCGACAGGATTTCATTTTCTTCTTCAGATAATTAGAATTAGGAAACAGTCTAAACCTCTAAAGTCCCTAGAAAGCCCCTAGGGGTTCTAGAAGGGACTCTAGGGACTTTAATACTGACCAACCTTGCTAAACATGACATCGTGAACCATGGCACACTTGGCCTCTGTGACGGAGGGCGGCTTTACCTCAGTGTTGTCCAATGTATACACTCAGTTATTGAGCAGAGATAAGGGAGGCCGCTTTCAACATTTTTTTGAACTCAACGCAAAAATTCAAAACGTACTGAATCCATGTAAAGAGGCATTAAAGTATGGCCGTTTTGCAAGAAGTACTGAAAATAGTTCAATTGTACTGGCGATCGTAGCCCTGTGGCGGACCATGAAATTTTTATTTGCGATTTTTGGGAAAGCCGCTGGGAGTCCACGTCAAAGGCAACCTGATGCGCGCGCAGCTACAGCTACTCGCATCCCTAGCACATAAGTATCTGTATAAGTGCTGCTCTCTCGTTTCTTGTGAAACGTGAGATTTCTTGCCCTCTCTCTTCTCTGTTCTCTATTAAAATATGGTCTTGTTTCTGATTAATTCCAATTTTGAAAAATAATAAAGAGATCCGAACATGAACGAAGATTGTACAAGGTGTCCCGCACAGCTCGTTTTTATTATTCTTTGGGGGAGACTGGGAGACCAAAAATATGATAATTTATTGTAACCAAGTTGCATCACTGTAAAGTTACGGAAGCTCAAACAGGTTAGGTTTTCGACGGTGACATGTGAAATTGTCTCCTGTAACGCCAAAAACAAATAATTCTTTTGGCCCCATCAACAATTTTTCGTACTTAACGAACAAATTTCCAGTTTTCAGGTGAATTTTTGGGATAGTTCGATACATTATCACTACACTTGTACCTCGAAGCAGGTCGCGCCCTTTTCTACAGAAAATGAACTTATGGAGCGGAAAACCAATTTTTGAGATACCTATATATGCCTTATCAATACGAAATATTGCAAAGACATTCATAATTTGTTGGTGGAGTGACTTTGAGAGCAAACCGAAACCCAAGGGAGATTCAAAGACGGACCCCAAATTAAAAAAAATATAATATCATAGCAATGTTTGACCTTAGGCGAGTCAAATTTGGTATGTGATTTAGGTAGATAACGTGTTATAATTTATAGGTGGGAAAAACTTTATTGGAACAATGTAAGGGGTTGATCCACCCCTAAAATTAATGAAACTTGGTATTGAGGTAAGATGTAAATTATTATATTTTGGATGAGGGTGGATGGATGATTTATGAGGGACACCTTGTATACCCATTATGATCTTCATCGATTTGTATTAAAATTCAATATACACGTCGATTTCAATGTAATTCGAGTAAAATATATGCAAAAGAAGAATGAGTGAGAGAATTGATCTTATACCAACTAACTTATAAAGAAATGTTTATATCACTAATTAGGAGAAACATATTTTCATTTATAAAGATATTATTATATTATATCTCATATTTATTGCATATTATTTACTATTTTTATAAAATTTACAATAATAATAATAATAATAATAATTATTATTATTAGTTACTTAGTTATTGCCTCAAAACGAATATTTGAAGATTGCTAATGCAATAGTGAGATAAATTGATTAAAAGAGAGATCATGAAACTGCAAAATAAGCCAAAGCCAGTGGAAATTTCAAAAATGTGAGTTATTACAAATGTGATTTTTCGAAAAGCATCCCAAGAAAGTCATTCATAGAAAATCTCAACATTTAGCTTGTATATTAATAGGAAAATGTAAGATCGGCGAAAGAAGTAACAAACTTTCAAAGTCGGTACATCAACATGAGGAAAAGATGTGAATAATGCAAATTAGTTAATGCACGTCAACGTTTTTGATAAAATAATTTTGAAAAATTCATATTGTGGAAACTACACGCTTTACGAAGAGATTTATTGTAACTTTTCTAGTTAAAAAGTCGACTTCAATATCATTTTCGATATTGTCAATATCAGACAAGGTTTTTTGACTTTTGGGGAAAAAATAATATTATGAAAACCATGTTTCTCGAAAAAATTAATATTCAAAATTGCATGTCTTTAAATATACACCTTTTACAGAGAAACTCAATTTAACGCCAAGAAGTCGTCGTTCTTTGTTATTTTAAATTTATAAATTTTATAATTGTTAGGAACCGGAGGAAGTAAGCTTTCGATAAAAACCATTTTCAGAAATAATATTTTTTTATAGGTATAATAACAATAATAACAATAGAGGTAAATAAAAATAATATATTAAAAATAATTTTTCATGTTTAAAATAATAATTTTGAATATAAGAAGTTTTACAAAAAACTTTTCTTTCTTATGACCTGTATTTTCTTGTCATGAAATTAATTTCGGAATTTTGGAAATTGACTGGAATTTATGAAATCGAACGAGCAATAACTGTGATAATTAATAAAGGAATGGAAATTAATATAAAGCACTTATGAATTAAAAAGGGCATTTATGATAAAATATATATTTCACCTTTCTAATCCAATACAGTGAGTGGCCATGTGCTCTTTTTAGTTTTTGGTGAAACAATTTTGAAAAAGTTATTTTGCAGAAATTAGACATTTTAGAGAGAAGCTTATTGTAACTTTTTTCATTAGAACATCACCCCCTATCATTTGGAGAGAATATTTTAGAAGTAGAGCGGTTTTTGGAAAAAAAACAAATTTCAATAATCCGTTTTTGGAAAACTGCACGTCTCATGATCCAAGAATCGTCGCCCTCTATCACTTAGAACTGAAAGTCTTAAAAGAGGAGGAACTTGATGTTTTCGGAAAAACCAACTTTCAAAAATTCATACTTTCAAAATCACACATTTCAGAAAGGAACACGATATAACATTTCTTGTTACAAAGTTGCTCTGTGTAATTTGGTATAGGAATTTTGTACAACACGATGTCCACAAATAGTGCTAATGGATCAATGGAAAATAGAAAGGAAATTTTTTTTTATAACAAGATATGTTTATTACAATCAAACACAATGGTCGTTGTAGTTTTCGGAAAAGACGATTTTCAAAAATTCATATTGTGGAACTACACGTTTTACGGAAATGTTTATTATAATAACTGTTTCCATTACACAGTCACCCTTCTATCATTTGGGACAATATTTTTGAGGTCAGGTTAGGTTATGGTTTTTGGAAAATACAATTTTCGATAATTGTTTTTTGAGAAATTAATAGTTTATAAACAAAATCAAATAAGACTCAGGAAATCGATTTGGTGTTGGAAATTTTAAAATCAGAGGAATTTGATGTTTTTGGAAACACCAATTTTCAAAAATTCATACTTTGAAAGCCACACATTATAGCTATTCTTGTAACAAAGTTATTTTTTATAATACAGTACCGGAATTTTGGATATAGCGAAGTGCAATGATTAGTGCTAATACATCAACTGAAAGTATACAATAAAATGGCTTTTATGGTAAAATACGCATTTTACAGTTCAATACCGGTCAGTGCTCGTCGTTATTTTCGGAAAAACAATTTTCAAAAATTCATATTGTAGAACCTACACGTTTTACAGAGAAGCTTATTCCAACTTTTCTCATTAGACAGTCAACCATTGGGACAATATTTTTGAAATCTGGAGAGGTTTTGGTTTTGGAAAAAAAAATCAATGATTTGGAAAACTACACACGTTCCATATACAAATTCAGAGTTTAGACCCTGAAAGTGGTCGTCCTCTATCATGTGTTAGTGGACGTTTTAAAACCAGATAACCTTAATACCAAATTTAGAAATTCCAGTTCGAAAACTACATATTTACCAAAGAAATATGATCTAACCTTTCTTGTTGTAAAGTCGCAATGTGTCATTTGGTGCAGAAATTTTTGAAATCGTATAAACAACGAAAGCGCCAACTAATAAAAGGAAAAGAAATCAATATGACATACGTACAAGGTTGCAAGAGGTAAACTAATGTGAAATTTTATAATCAATCCACTTGAAAGCATTACCAATAGACTTTTCAGACCATTTTTTAAATTTTCAAAATTTATTGAAATTTCCTTGTATCATTTTTAAAATAAGGGGTGCATAATACATATTTCTTGTGTTATGTCCAAGGATCCGAGTACTTGTTCAAAAAAGTAAGCAACCAATACTTACTAAAACTAATTCCTCACAGTAGATTCGTCTCGTCCCTCAATCCCAAAGCTTTTGAGCTACTTTTGAGCAGATTTCCTTCTTGCTCTAACAGACCAATCCTGCGAGTCCTGCTCGTAATTCCTTCGCTCAGGCTCAATAAATAATCACTCGCTCCCAGAAGCTCAGTTATAGAGCCGCGTCTCTCTCGCTCTCTCCATCTTCGTTCTCTTCCTCTCGTTCTCTTTTCGGCGTCTGTCCATGTTTCAGGGCCAAGTCCTCATTCATTACTGGCGGCTGACACACTACACGCAGGAACAGCCCAACTCTGTCCATTCAGGAATGCTACCGGCCGATATTTATGGCCCATCTAAAATACATCTTGTGCCATCTATAAAAGATAAATTGAGGCTGCGGCCACAAAAAACTAATGAATCTTTGTTCGATGGCCGAGGAGGAGAGAAAGAGAAAGAGAGAGAAAGGGAGAGAGAAAGAGTCGCCGATGGTTAAGTCGAGACGCGTTCACTTTTGAAATATTTTTAAACGATGGTGACATTCGGAGGCAAAAAATGGACCGAAATGTATTACAACATTGTCTTTATAACAGGATTTAATACGGAATTAACGAATCCTGACGTTAGGATCTTGATATGTCGTCTTACGGATGCCACCTGCTTCAACGTTGGTTTTTCTAGCGGGACGTTCAACACGGCTATTTGAAGAGGATCAAGTCACGATGACAACACCAAATCCATGAAACTACAAGGAAATTGACACCATGACGTTGATAAAGGCCATAAAGTGCTTGAAATTTTGAGAAAAATTCAAATAGAATTGTTAAAAATTTTTGAAGGATCATAATGATCATCATTACGATAATTTAATCGTTAAGAAGTTATAGGTCCCGTTCAATTAATAAATCAGAAGTAATTTGACACCTAACACTTTTCAATATTTAGGGTGAACATGTTCCAAAAGTCTTCCAGCCAATGAAAGACCAGACATTTCGTCACACAAAATACGTCTACTACAACAAACCTTTTGTATACACATGTAAAATGAGAAGCCAGTATTTCAAGAAGTCTTCAACGTAACTTGTACCTTATTAGTTAATAAATTCAAAGGAAGTACTCACTTTCTTATTTTAGTTATAGAGGACGTGGGAAAATGTGTTTATAATAATTAATTGCATACCATTAGCGCTTAAGTCAACCTGCAATTAAAACTTCTTTGGATAATTCCTGCTGCTACAACAAAAACAATAACATCTTAATGTTTATTAGAAAACCGGATCAATAATCATTGGTTAATAATGACCGTTAACGGTAGTCGCTCTGCGTGTTTGCAGAATAACGACGATAATTTATTGGCAAACAAGTAGTATATATCAACAAAATGATAATAGGATTGACCAAAAGTCATCATCGGATATTCATCCAAAAAGTATGATAGTGCCGAAAATACTAAGTGAGTAACTTCAAATGTAGTCCACAGGAAGCGAAGCTTAAAATAGTTCAAACCCTTGCAATTGCATAAAAATTCGGGATAAAGCTGAACTTACCCTCCACTTCAAATTCTATATTGTGCTGACGAGCGATGATTATTTTATAATGGCGAAAACTACCCCTTATTTCAAAAATCTATAAAACAGCTTAAGGAGAGTGAAACTTGGTTCAGATGAGTTTAGTGATGATTGTTCGATGCTCGAATCATTATTTCAGAGTATTAAAAACCATACAAATTATTTTTTTAAGGGAAGAAACCACCCCTTACTACTAGAATCTACAAAAAAATCTTAAGGTGAGTTAAGTTTAGTTCAGATGAGTTAAGTAACAAATGTTTGATGCTGTAAACTGTATTTCAGAATATGTCAACCCTTAAAAATCAACCCTTATTATACTTCAATTAAAAAATCAATCAACCTGAAAATAATACCCTCAAATACAAATACAATAACCCTCAAAAAATATATACAGATATATATATATATATATATATATATATATATATATATATATACATAATATATAGACCTATATGTATACAAACATACATATCATAGTATAAATAAATGTAAGTGTGTATTATGTATTATGTCTTAATGTAGCATAGAAATGTGTACGGTAACGTAGATTATTATACTAGTCCAGTCATCAGCGGTAAAAAACCTTAAAACTGGGGAATTTTGGGAATCAACGTCGATTTTCATGAAAATTTAAACTTCAGCTCTACTTACACTCTTCTTCAAAGTTGGACACATGCCGAAGAGTGATTTTTATTTTTTAGGGGTGAAAACTACCCCTTACTGCAAGATATTAAAAAATCGTAGATTTTAGCATGCATTTAGTTAATATAAAGTTTAAATGAACTAACTGTGGATTTTTTGATATTCTCGAACATGTTTAAGATTAATAAGACAAATGCAACCACTGTAAATCATTCCCTGAAGGTAGCAATTTTCAAAACTAGTCGTAAATATATTTTTTTGTAATTTGATATGAATGAAAATTGCGTTATATTAAATTGGAATCATTGTACTTCAATTAAATGACAGAATTATTAGAATTATTCCCTGAGACACTTCAACCTTTATAAATCAACCCCTAAGAGTAAGAATTATTAAAAACCAATCTAAACGATTTTTTTAAATTAAAAATGATTTCAAAGCGCATTTATAATGAATTGAGGATATTTCATTAATGATATAAAATTTGTTGTTCTTTAAACACTTCAACCCTAATAACAGTTACCCCTTACGACCAAAAATATAAAAATGGCGGTCATCAGTGGTAAAAGAGCTGTAAAACTGTGGACTTTTGGCAGTTACCGTCGATTTTCATGAAAATCCTGAATGTTTTTTCCAATAAAATGAAAATGGCTGATAACTGGACTATACTCCGATTTGTCTTTAATTAATTAAGGGTGTCTTTAATTTTTCGGAAAAAATGCATATTGGTTTTTTAATCATAACTTTTTATCATAGAAAGTTTATCAAAAAATCAATTTTTAGGTTTTTTCAAGAGCTATAAGGTTATCAACATCAAGCCCATTCTAAACCCTTATTCGTTTTAAAAAGGAGTGAGTTTAAAGGGCTCAAAACGGTAGTGCTCACACGTAAATAAGCGTTTAAAACATCCATATCTCAGTTAATATTTATTATACAGAAAATTTAAGAAAGGCAGAATCTTGGTAATTAGAAAAGCTACAATTTTATTATCGTGCATATTTTCCGTATCTCCAGCAGTTTTGGAGTTATTACGAAGAGAAGGTCATTTCTTTCGAAATTACCATTATTCATAACTCTCTTTTAATTCCATTTTTATTTTCAAAATTAAGCATTTTAAACTTCTGAAATGTATTGATAATATACAAATAAAGAAAAGTGAACAAAGCCAAAGAAAAATTTTAATACGAGTGGCAATCAGGGGGTTGTTTCCGCCGATTCTCCGTTAAAAAACAGTAGGGACTTACTTTATTATGATCAAAACATAACTCACTCAATTTTAATGCTAGCGACTTTTTTTATTAAAGAAAGGTCTTTTTAAATACTAAGTTTTTCTCAAAAAATGCATAGTTTTCCCGATATTTAATTCTGAAAGTCTCAAACTTGACGTTTGGCGAAGTATAACTAACATTTAACAGGCCGTAGCTCGGTGGATATTGGTCGCAAAACAAATGTAAAAAAAGGGAGTAAAATGCAAGGGAGTAGTGTGTCCCAGGGGTGGTGGTTGCAAGATGTTCGAAACGTCATCAAAATCACTTTTCATTTTAGCCTAAATCTGTTTGGTTCGGTTTGGTACTACAAGTTACCTTAATCCTTTCAACCTAATCCTACGGGTCAACTCGTAAGAATTAATCCCCGGTCCGCATTTGACCTTCGCGAGATTGGTCAACTCGTAAGAATATGGTTCTCTAGATCGGTCAACTCGTAAGGGTTAGAAGTAGTACCTGAAAAATCCCAAAAGGGGGATTCGTATTCCTTACGATAGGGCAAGGAAAACCCTGCGGATCCCGACCTTAGGGTCATAAAACGCATATGATCATTAACAATAAGCAAGTCTTTGCCGCGTTGACTTTTAATATATTCCACAACTATCGCGGTGCGATCCATCGTCACCGTTTAGTTGGAACGTAACAAAACCCCCTTAACCCCCTTATATCATATTCTTAGTTTCAACAAATATCCGAACTACTTTGTTGCAATCATCATCCCCTCGATTATTTCTGAGTTGACTCATCCAAAACTACCCTTTAAAAATTTACCTTCCGGTTCGCTTACGAGATGACCGATCTTAGGGTGAGGCATTAAAATTTCTTATGAGTTGACCGCCGCCGATCCTGCTAAGTCTTGGTACTGTGCTTAGTATAAAATTGCCTAGTAAGTTCCCGTTGTTTAAGCCCGATGTACCAAATGGTTTGGAGTGAGAGCCCAATTTTGGCTAGAAGCTTCTTTTGCTACTATCAGTAAATTAAAATTTTCCATTAATTTCTAAGTGGCCTTTTTCAAGGCTTAGAAGGCTTACTCAAGACTCAAGGCTTACTTCAAGGCTGAAAATGGCTGTGATATTTTCTAAGATTGGAGTGTCATCTCTTCTGGAGTCTGCTTTTATTTCTCATTATCTTCCCTTGTTGAATGCTAATCTTAAGACCAATACAAAAATTGGTCATTGTTTTTAAAGTAACTGTTCGTATTGCTTTAATACTGTAAAGGGGCTCCAATCCCAAAAGCAAATTCAAAGCAGGGTGAACTGCAATTGGGTTACATTTTGGTAAGAACTTGAGAAAAGGCTATTAATCCAGTAAATGGAATGATTTGAACCTGAAGCTTCCCCCTTTCACCAAAATCAAAGTATGTTTAATTTTATGCTACCAGTTACTTTAACTTGTCATCAAAATTACTCCTTAGCATAAACCATTGATTAGTGGATCTTGTTTTCTCAATTTGAAGTATTATTTGCGCCGTTTGGCACCATGTAGAATTTGATCTTTGGTGTCTTTGGTGACAGTAGAATTCCCATTCTACTGTCAAAATAAATTCGAATCTCTCGTCACAGGACCCAAAATCCGTACGACGGATTTAGCACGAACTATCGTCCTCTGTACGACTTTTTCCGGGTCGACGCGCAATTTACACGCAATAACAATATAATAAATAATCGACTCGTAATTCACTTCGATTCACAATTCACCCACCGGCGGATTATGATGATGTAACACTCCGGCGATTTCTCCTTTTCCGCAAAAGTCCGCGCGTAACCTTCGGGACCTCATCGGTTGCATTTTTCGAATGTTTCCAGGCGACGCTGTCGTCCGAAGTAAAAGATGTCCCGCTTGAATCTAATTTATAAGCTTGCCGGTATCTGATAACTCCTCGTACGGAACGTACACGGGAGATTAATCAAAATATTCTCGGAATATTATATGACAAATTTATTTGCGAGGCGGATTCGCGTGGGCGCGATAAAAAGGACAATGCGGATCGCGGGAGACTGGAATATAACAGAAAGTGCAAGAAATTACATCTAAATGTAATTACGGTTACGTGGGCGTCGAAGGTTTAGATCAATGTAGGACGTAGGTTTATATGTTGCAGGTGATTGTCTCGGCAACGCTTCAGAATTGTTCCTCTAAAAATTTGGTTGTCTGTAAAGTCGGTTTACGGATGATAATTTTTACGTGATAACGTCATAAGAAAACATTGAGGAAAAATGGAATACGTTTATGAATTGAATAGAATCATTATCACTAAATTATCATTAGAAGGTTTTTTCGCACTGCGGTTGGCCGGTCCAACTGGTCATTTTGGACACATTGTTATGACATGTGTGAAGTTGAACGTTAATCTTGAACCTTACATGAATTGCTACGCAGGATAATTGTTTATTGAATTCTAAATGAAAGCAGTCGACTTTTTACACGATCATTTATATCATTTATCATAATGTTTTAGTCGAAATCGTAACATAACCTATTATTACCGCACTCATTAACCGATGCAAGAACAGATATATGAGATTATGTAGCTAAACGAACTCTTAGAATGCAAGAATTGAATACCTTATTGCCACAATTGTTATTGTAATAGTAATAAGCAATGTTATGCACAGTAAATATTCAGATAACTTTAAAAATAATAGTGTGCTGACTGCTGTCGCCGTCGTCGCTGACGACGGAGTGGAAACAGTGCAATGAGAACGCGCGTAGCGCGTACCCCTTCGTCCCCTTCCATTGCGCTCGCGAATCGAGCCGATCGCCAAATCGAGCTTTCACTCGGACGCTGTCGTGTAAAAGAGAGATGCGTCGCAAGGTAACCGCCAAGATCGATCTCTGTCTATTGTTGTCGCTCCCACTCTAACTCGCACGCATGGGTCTGGCGTAACGTTACGATGTTTTGTGAACCGGCAGGTAGCCGGCACATCGATTTATAAGACGTATATCACGTCTAAAAAAATCTATTTGACTTGAAATGACTGAAATTGCTAAAATGAGGGAATTTGATCTAAAATGCGAATATCTGAAATGTCATAAACTGATCTAAATTTATGAATGATTGACTTTAAACCAGCAACTCCAATGGCATTACACGTTCAAAATTTCCACATCGTTTTTGAATGCCAAAATAACTTTTCGAGCGTTATAATTGCACAAAATTCGCTCTTACCAATCCTTCCAAAATTATCAGTTTACCAAAATAACCCAAAAATCAATTTACTGTAAAACATTCACATACATTTTAGTTGGATATCGATTCTATTGATATTACTGATGATAGTGATGATACTAAAGCAATATGACAGTAATAGTATCTATCAACTACGCTTCATTTCCAAGTAGCTGGAATATTGAATTACTTTACTAAATTAAATTAAAAAAACAATTACTAAATTTAGTAGAAAATGTCCAAACTCGCAAACTCGCATTTAATCTCATTTCCACTTTCTTATTTAAAAAATCTTTGGGGAAAATTTGACTACTACAGTTGCTGCATAATCATAGTGTGTTCATGCAATCGGTTTTGGATTTAGGAATTGCGAAACCCAGATTAATGGAGCATATGATTTTGTATTGTTCAAATTTACCACAATTAATTTCGGAACTTATTAAATTGCAATGAAATATTTCTATGAAGCGTTCATTTAATTAATTAATTAAGCCATGCCGTATATATGATATAATAATATGTCCGCCCTGTGTTAATATGATATTTTAGCAAAGGTGATTTGACATGTGAAATGCCTAAAATAACCTTTTATTTCAAAATATTTTTTGCCTCTTACAAAACGATGAAATGATTTGTCTTTTTACTTTCTCATATGGGATACCCATATAATAACAGAAAGTGTTGTAATCGTGTTAATGATGTTCGGAATTTGAGATTTTGGCATTTCTGAACGTTATGAAGTCTCCTGAGTTCAAAAAACATGTTTTTGAAAACATGTCTCTGTGTATGTATGTATGTATGCATGTATGTATGTATGTATGTTTGTTTGTAAGTATGTATGTGTGTAGATATGGTGTATGTGGTCAACGTTTTCTAAGAAACTATAAATATTGGAAAGTTGAAATTTTGTATTTTGGCCGGATCCCCTGAAAACTCGCGTCTACATAAATTTTATCAGAATCAGTTAAGGACAAAGAGCACTTTAGTCTTGTTATTTTTAGGTTTTCTTGGACTATCTCAAAAACTGGACCCAACGTTTTTTTTTAACTTTGGGTATTGCTTCACTATTGATTCTGACTGATTACACCGTTATCCTTATCTTGACTGATCTTCTACGAAGGGCCCTTTACACGTGGGAATTTTCAGATTTTCTTCATTTTCTCCAAAACGGCTTTACCGATTCTTACCAAATTTTAAATTTGAACTGACCTAACTAATGGCCACAACTTTCATTTGAAATATTTCTTCCTAAAACCTCCCTAAAGGGCACTTTGATAATGTTACCATGAATATTTGATCCGGTCATATAAGAGTTCTACGATGTTACCCATTGCCATTTGTTTTACATTATTTGAAAAGTATTGCTCGTTGGTCGGTTAACTACGTGGTTGATACCAATTTCAGTTTTCAAGTATATCAAAACAAAGAAGTAAAAGTTAGCAATAGGCATACGATATCAAAGAAAATTTATTAAAAATATCTGAAACTTTTGAAATAAATTTAGTATCAACCAAAATTATCCTCCACGTTGAAGGATTCCCAAGGAATTCCATAATGCTGTATACTATTTGCAAAAAATATTTTTGTAAGAAATTTGTAATTGTTAGACATTGGTTCATACGAGTTTTATCTTGCGGGAGAAATGTACATTATCCACATATTTTTTTGGACATCTGTTAGTTACGGTTGTACATAAATTGTGAATACAACCAAATAATTTGCTAATTTTAGAGCTGTACTTTATAATTAATAACTACTGAAGATTGAAAACGAAATATTATTATCTCAACTAATAAATCAAGTAGGATTACGTTACAAATAGATATTACAATTTGAAGGATTACACATTGGTAATGTATTAGACTGATATGAATAATAAGAAATATTATAGAAGTTGATGGCAATTGACATGTTTTCTTAACAAATTTACACTGTTCAAATCGACATTAGCTTATAAGGATTAATTTTGATTATATACATAAAAATACATAACATGTTTTAACATCATTTCTGATATTTTCCTTCTCGAGACATCGCAGCTTACAAATTTCAAACGTCACACGTAAAAATTTAAATTTCGCACCAGTTTTTGTTTCAAAAAAATACTGTATCGTACGCATCGAAAAGCCCTGCAAAAACCAAAGAAGTCTCTACTGTGAAAGTAACTTGAAATCTTTGATTTCCGGTTGCAACAACCGTTTGATTTGTTTTTTTGATCTTTTTGTCTGAGGGACCAGTTAATTTTTTGATAGTTAAAAGGGCCGAAGGCGGCTTTCACTATTATTTCTCACCTAGATTCATTCACCTGTAACTATCATCACAAGATATGAAATCATTTAATTAATTAATTTTCGCGCGGTTCTAGTCGATATTAGAAAGATATTGCAAGAGTACATAATGTCTAACAGTAATATGGACGACGTTATTTTGACATCTGAGCGTGCGCAGTTGCATTTTGTGATAAGGTATACTTTAGTAAGGTTAGTGATAACAGTTATTTATGTACAGGTATGGTAAAGCATTATTTTTACCCTTATGTCACCTCCGGGTGATATAGCATATAATCGCTACAGTTCGGCTAAATATGTAACCATGCAGATCGTGTGCTTTGAGTGGTTGTGTGTTGTGTAGTCAAAGAAATTAAATAATTTAATAGAATTAAAAGAAGAGTAAATTCTGTTAGAAATTTGGTTGGAGAAAGAACGAGTCACACCATATTTACTTCCTCATTATTTTGAACTCCAAAAATAACTGCTTCTAGAACTTCCTCCATGACCTATTAACGACTGATTGTCATGATTAGAGCGTTTCTAATATACCAATAAGTACTTCTAGCAACTTTGCTATTGTATTAAAAAGGACTTAGAAATACTCATTACTCGAACTTCGCGTCTTAAGCACCTGACTAGGTTTCTAGGTTACGTTGTCTTAACATTGCAATGTAGATCGTTGCCCTACCATATCTCTGTATTATTGTAAAGATAAATGCCAAACACTATTTTATTAAGCTCGATTTAAGTACAGCACACTTTTACAATATCCCACAAGCGCTTACCCCTCACCTTTACGCTGTAGCTAGAAAACCGCAAAGCGCCTCTCTTTAAACATTGTAACAACATTTTATGTGTGTGACATGTATTGTTCGCGGTTACACCTGACAGCTGTAAAAACTTTTACTGACTAGGGTTGAAGTGAATAGAAGAATTTTTATAGAGGCGGAGGAGATACGATAATAAATTTATGTTTACTGTGTTAATCCACTTTACGGCGGGTAAAACGTCACAAAAGTACGAAACTTTATCGTAAGGCGATTTAGGAGTTACGGGATACGACGATGTTTTGGATAATTTCAAACGTTCAGAGGTGGAAGATGTGAAATAAAATTGTCTCCTGTTAGTCATCAAATGGAATGATTTTTCCGTAATCATTGGGAAACCTACGCTTTTACATTTCCACTAGAGTGGTTTTCTTTGTAACGATTGTTCAACAATTAGATCGCTGACTAATTTCCACTGACCTTTATCGAAGGTATAATTAATGTCATTTTTGTGGCTTTCGTGGAAACAAAGGATGGCACTGCGGTCAGTCAATACAACAAAAGCTGGGGATTTCCTGGAAATGAATCAAACATCGTCTGATGTGCGGGATTGTACCTAATTTTCGGTATTTTTCAAGAGTGATAAGCGTGAAAATGCAGAGGTCAGACTTATCGGGATAATTATTCATTGTGTGGGATTTTTACAAATTGCTATTGTTCATAACAAATGTATTGCAAAAAGTAACTTACTTCTGTTCAATCATATACTCATTCGATTAATTGGAAATAAAACGTAATTTCCTTCATCCTCCGCTACTCGAGGCAAGATTAAAAAAATTAATTTCCCGTTACGGAAATAATTAGGCGGTAGTAAGACGCGGAAATTTGTACATTCCGAGCTTACCCAAACGTATAAACCAAAAAATTACCTCGAACAGTTCTCATATAACAAGTCCCTAATCTTTGATCTGAACACATATGATTTATGTGCGGCGGCGAACATCGAGTGTGCTCCCACAATTAAAAATATTACTTTCCTCTTCCATTTTCGGTGTTATTATTATTGTCGCTGCGTAAAGCCGAAATTTTGCTGAGGTTATATATTTAATTAACACCTTCTGACAAATTGTGCGCGCCGCGGTATTGTTGTCGTTATCTTCAATTTATCGGATTACGCAACAATGCGTTTTTACACAATAATAATGGCCTTTCTGCTTCCCTATCTGATTACTTTGTGATTTTTGTGATAAGGCACGGCGAACAAAAAAAGGACGCGATTTAATGGTCCACAACTACAACAAAGGACAATATTTTTCCATCGAAATTCGGCATTCCCCAATAAACGAAACTTTACCCATAAATAAAACTGTTGGGAGAAAAATAGGAAATGTAACGTGAAGAAGTTGAGGGATAAAATTCATAGTTTCATTATGTACGATCGATTTAATTTACCCTAAAAAAACAACTTTCGACACCTTATGGAGATTCCGATGATGCTGAGTTTACTATTCATTAAAAAATGACGTTCTAACATTTGGACGCTATAAATCGCTATAACCTTAAATTTCAAAACTCGCTGCAAACTTTTGGTATTCAAATCGAATATCAGCTCCATAATTACACTGGTATTTCGACCCAGCACAACTTTAAAAGCTTTTAAAGTTTTACTCTATTTTATATATTATAAGTGAAAACGGGAGTCAAGTAAGTTGTGGATTTACATGGAAGTTTTCAGAATCGTGCATAAATCTCGTTAAATTTAATAAAATAACGCTTTGAAATGTACCTTACGCTTGATAATTTGAGCTACTTGTTTTTGTAATTACTACAACTACAAGCAAAATGTTCAAAGCACTCTGAACAATTTATACATAGAAGTTTCGAAATGTTTGCCAAGAAAACCTTGTATAAGTGTTTGTAATTATAAAACCTAGTTATCACATGTTTCGTGTAATATGTTTAATTTTAGGTTAAAAGAAAGGATCATACTTATAAAGAATAAGTTTGCCTAAATGACAATAATTAAGGTGATAGTAACACAGCATTAGTTATTATAAGTTATTATTATTATCATATTAATTAATATCATTATATATTATTTTATTATTAGTTGTTATAATAATACTAAAACAGTATTTAATATATATCTACTATTAGTACCTATATATATGTATGTGCGGAAACATTCAGGCACTTTCTGAATACCTGGAAAGTTGGAACTTTACATGCTTATAGCTTCTGTTCAGAACAGGCCCAGAAACGTTAGAAAATCCCGAAATTTCTTTCCACAGATGGTAAAATACGAGTGTCAATTTTATGTGAGGTACTTTTTGAGTAGTTAGACTTTACACTATGCACGGTTCTAGCTTAGGCCTCTGAGTGGTAAGATAAAATCGTGATGTGTTCATCAGAGTACTTTCTCATATATAGGGTGTTTCAATATGCGTTTGCCAAATCCAAACGGGAAATAGATACGGTTAATTTAAGCAAACAAACGTTTATTTTATACTAGTTCAATGGTAGAATATATATTCTAAATTTAATATAAATTCTTGTAGAAAATTTTGAGAAAAATTCAAAAACCGAAAAACCACAAGTATAAATGCTATTCACAGAATATTTAGCCGAAAACGTTACAAACCTTTTTATACATATTTAATTGCACAATAAATTTTCAAAGTTTAAAAAGAATTCTTGGAACGAATTACGAGAATAATACAAAAAACCCAAAATCGACAAGTATAAAGTATCCTTCACAGAAAATTTAGCCAAAAACGTTAGAAAACATTTTTATACATATAATAGTATGATAAATATTCAAAGTTTAAAAGAAATTCGTCGAGTGGATTTCGAAAAAAAATTGAAAAAACCGAAAATTGACAAGTATAAAGTGCCCTTCACAGACGATTTAGCCAAAATCGTTAGAAAAGGTTTTTATAGGTATTTAATCGTACAATAAGTATTCAAAGTTTGAAAAAAATTTTTGAAGCGAATTTCGAGAAAAATTCAAAAAACCGAAAAATGACAAGAGGAAACTACCCTTTTATCCTAGACGATTTTAATGAAAAGCATATTCTCACGTCCTGGTATGGTACAAAGTCTAAATACAAAGTTTTGACCGTTTGCGGTTTTTGAGAAAATCCTACCACAGACACACATACATACACACACACACACACACACACACACACACACACACACACACACACACACACACACACACACACACACACACACACACACATACAGACTGTTTTCCAAAAACATGTTTTTTGGGCTCAGGGGACCTCAAAACGTTCAGAAATGCTAATAACTCCATTTCTAAAAATCGACCCGATTACAATACTCTCTCATATATGAGTACCTCATATGAGAAAGTAAAAAGGAAAACACCAAATTTCACTTAACGAGAAGGTGGAAAAGGGAGTGAAATTCATTTTACAGTGCCCAAATAGAAATTTGGCAAAACGCTAATAGTTTACGTCCCCCAGTGTTTAGAAAAAAAGTAAAAATCTCGCATTTTAATTACCGAGGGGTGGAAAGGGGGTTGCAAGTATTATTAAATATCTAGAAACAGGAAACTTGGTACTTAAATACGAAACTTCGATACAGCTTATTTTCCAAAAAGTTTTGGAAAATCTAATAACCTCAAATGTCACTCTCTGAGGGTGTGAAAAATGGGGGTGAAATATATTTTTATCGGTACTTCTCGACTGGTTAGATACTTTTAGCATTTTCTCAGACGTTGAGGTCGACCCTTCAGCATAGCAAGGTACATCGGCTAGTAATAATTATTATACAGGGCGCCCTGATAATCCGGTCCAATTAAAACCGCATGTGGATAAGTAAAGCTGAAGTAATACTTCGATAATATTGAAGCGGGACAATTTTGTTTTAAACTTTAAAATATGGATGGTATGAAGGGGGAGGCTGTTTTTGAATGTTAGAATAGATTACTCATAGTAAAAAATCGTAATGATCAAATCCCTGGATTCTCGAGGTAAGCAGATAGTACACATAATTTGACAAAAATGGAACAGATCGGAGGAGTTACTTTTTCTTTGGTAGGTATATCCAGCACTTCTGAAAAAAACGCTCAAACTGTGAAAACTCGTTATGGAAGCACCTCCAAGTTTGAGTTTTTCGTTTAATTGTATCCAATTAATTTATTGCTTCGAATGGTGTCATTTGTCATGACATCATGATGTCATTTTGGTCTCTACAATTTTTATTCGCAAACCTTATGAAAATTAATGAGCTTGATAGGATTGATTAATGATTATAAGATTGAGTGTCTGTATTTCCAGAAGAACCTCCAATTAACCTTTGATCAATGGGTGTATAATATTCAATTTCCTATTCAAATTCATTATGAAATTAAATTATGGATTACTCCTTCAATTTTATATTCAAAATTATTTATATAATGTATTTAATAATTCTGTGAATATGTGCTTGATTTCAGGAGTACCTTCTGATTATTCATGTATTTATCAGGATCGTGATGTAATATATAGGGTGTCACTAAAAATATCCGCAAATTCAGGTGCATGTATTATTATTACAAATATGAAATAAAACCTCTTAATTTCTGAAATACTTTTAAACAAATTAATACCCGTGCCACGTACATTTTTGCAGATAATAAGTAGAATTTCCGTACACGTCTTTTCATAAACAGCATCTTTAAAAATTAACTGCCAGATTTTTCAATCGTGCGATTAAGTTAGAAAATATACTGCTCTATGAGTCAGAAAAAACAATAATTATTCAGTCAACATTATTGGATTTTTAAAAAGATTGTAAAAGTTAAAATACATAAAATATGTGTTCCATGTATTTGCTTCAATTTTGTTCGAAAAGTTCAACGCCCTGTATCCCACAAACTAAGCGTTTCCGAATTAACATTCACAAGACTTTTCTTTTCTATGCAATACCTATTATAAATAAGTGTTAATTGTTAATAATATAATAGTAATAATAATTTAAAAACCAAACTCCATAAATTACGCGTTCCATGTTTTTACATATATTTTATTCGAAAAGTTCAACGCCCTATGTCTCACAAACTAAGCGTTTCCGTAATAACATTCATAAGACTTTTTTTCTTTTCAATAGTTATTAATAAATTATTAATAACAGTATACACACTTGCATTTCTGGGCAATTTTTAGTAAAACCCTAAACGTTTCATTAAGATTCTCTTATTTTGAAAATACTTTTTACTGTATTGACTCCGGAAATCACAAATACAACACTGAAAGATAAATTTCTTTTCTATGTTCCGGCACTAAAATGACAGCTATTCTAGCTCTAAAATGGCTGAAAACAGTGCTTTAATGAGGCTTATTAAAGCATTGTTTTTGGTAATTTTTTTTGTTGGGTTGGTAACTATTCCTTACTGCATTTGAAGCCACTTCTTGTAGTTCCGATGTAGTTAAAGAAACACCCTCTTGTACTTCATGCGATTCGAATTCGTGAAACATGATTTCAATTTTATTTAAATCCATGAAATTAAATTTGAAAATGGTGTGAAAATTGACAGATGTCTAGGAAAACGCAGTAATACCAACTTAATTGTCAAGATAAAATAATCCCCAGATAAGAAATTTTAAATTATTTAAACATAAATAAAAATGAAATAGAAGCCGGAACATAAAAAATGTTGTAAAGTAGGGGAGAAGGGGGCAGGTCCGGACATGGGGCACCTCCGGACAATTCAAATTTACCGCCAAGAAATAATATTAGAATAACCAATCTCTGTTAATCACATCTGAGCGTCGTTTAGAACAGTGGACAATAGGTGACGTGCCTTGAAAGTTCAAATTAAAAGAGGTATATGCCAAAGTGTTGAAAACTGACTTCTGATGTAAGGTTGACGTGTGTACTACTAAGGTCCTGCACTTCACGTTTTAAAACTCAGGTAAAAATTAATGGTTTTACTAGAAAGAGTGGTAATTTTTATGTACGCAACCTCACAAAACTATAACGATTTCATGTGTGTGTAGATGTTGTAGCAATAAAACTTAATTTTGTTCAGCTGGGGCAGATCCGGACAATTGACCTGTGGCAGGTTCGGACACTGTGTGATGTAAAACCATTACCTAAGGCTTGCCCTAGAAAAATCAACAGAATATCTAGAGTAGGGAAATCAAGAGTCTACACCAGCACACCTGAGAAGGACAGAATTGACGAATTGGAAAGAATAAGACAGTCAAAGTTGGAAAAAACTAATACTAAGAGAAAATTGGTGAAAAAAATTGCATCAATGACAACAGAAAATGGCGAACAGACAGTAAAATTAAAGAATAAATACAAGAAGACTAAAGTGCCTCTGTATAATATTTCATCGTCAGATTCTGACATAGACTTACCACTGAATGTCACAGGCGAAGGCGCTAGGTTTAAAAACAATTGGTCTGATTTTGACATTGATTTAGATTTTGAAGCTAATGATGGCCAGATTATGGTACTTTTAGATGATGAAAAAATCCTAAAGGATGACGGTGTGTTAGTGAAGTTTGTAAAAAAAACGAAATGTACATTATGTTGGAAAAGTAGTTGAATTATTAGAAAATGAAGAATTTCAAGTAATGTTTTTAAAGAAGTGTAACCAGGGATTTATATTTCCACAGATTGAAGATATTTCCAGTGTTCAAAGAAAGGATGTTGTATCAAAGTTGCCCGAACCTTCGACAACACCAGGAACATCAAGAATGGCCTCCTATCTTCTATTTGATATTAGTTTTTTCGGTTACAATGTTCAGTAATATTATAAAAACTAATTTTGTATTTTTTTCCGTCTAATATATTTTTTTTTAAAAAGCAGTTCCTAAAAATATAATTTGTCCGAAAGTGCCCCGTCCTTGTCCGAAAGTGCCCCATCATGGGGTAGGTCCGGACAATGTCAAAATTTTGCAAAAAATTTTTTTCCTACAAATTATTTAGTTTTTTTTACTTAGATTTGACAGGAGAATATTAAGTAAACATAGCTACACCTACTATAATTTTTGCAAATCTTTATGTCAACAAACAGTGGATATATTGCAGTTTGAAAAAGACTGTCCGGACCTGCCCCCTTCTCCCCTACTCGTTGCAGAGGACATTCCAATGCAACTTGTACTTTAAACTACTATTATTAAACATCTCTACAGAATTAAACAAAAGAGTACGCAACATTAGATGCTACTCCAAAATTGAAATAAATGTGGATAATACAATAATACAAGTGATAATGATAACAATGATATATACATAATAGTACTATATAATGCGACTTGGAGAATCTGGATCCCGATAATTCAAATTACTGAAGCGGGACATTTTTAAATTTTTAAAAAAGAAACATGTAAATAGAGGAAATTGAAGCATACCTGATATATTTTTCAGTACTTTGGAGTAAGTAACAAACGAGAAAGGACGAAGGAGAAAGGACAAACGAAAACGAAAATTTTTATTTGGTTATTGATTTCTGTTTCATATTAAAAGCTTTATCATTTAATTTATATTTATTGAGTTTCTAGTTTTCTTTAATATTTGCAGTACGAGAACATCATGTAATGATAGCTTAATTTGTTCCGCCCACCTGATACACTCACTGAAATTTTTAACTACCTTAGATGCGTCAGCAGCATCTATGTCGTCCAATAGTAACAAATTTTCAGCATTTTCAAGCAGTTAAATATTTCAACGTCTGTGACAACAGTAAGCACATCTGTTGAAACATTTATAGATTAGCAAAAAAAAAGCATTAAATGAAAAATTTCGCGTTTAGGCAATTTACCTGTGTTCTTTACCCTTCATCCCTTTGCATTCAAAGGAAGCAGATTGCGCCCCAATTGACCCCTAATGACAGAATTATTTCTTCAAAACAGTAATTGGGCCATAATGTAGTGCACGCAATTCTGCAGAGTTTCGGGGATGAAGACTTCTTCCAAGATTTGCGCCTTTAAAGCTGAGAGTTTTTAATGACTTGACAACGTTAAAATAATTTTGATAGTACAACAGTATTAGTGTCAGTACTGTCAGTATACAGTTTAGTGGAAGAGATAGCGTTGCGAATTTTCCATCCTCACTAGTCACTTCTTCTGTAGTTCCATGGCTTGACTCGTTAAGACGATTAATGAGACTTCTTAAATGTCTAAATAAATGAGCCATGAAAACAATCTTAAAAAAATGATCTATCCAGGTTTTTGCGTTCAACAGGTGTCAGCAGTATTTGTCTATGCCAGACATTAAATGCGTTTTTTATTTGTTTCTTCCATACAAATGGTAAGAATAGCACTTTGATCATTGCTAGCTTAAAAATCATCATTTCCATAGATTTAGGTGTAAAACAGCTTTACGTTGCTAGGTAAAATTTAATGTAAGTTTATTGAAAGTTCAAATTGTCGAGGTGGCACTGTAGCGCAGTAGCAAAAACAATATTCGACGATAATTTCAGTAAAGCAAAAATCTAGCGATACAACTAGCATATTAATTAACACCATTAAGACCTAACGAATCCATCGAACGACCTTTTCGTTGAAAACCTACCCCAAATCAACTACACCCCGAAATAAACCTCTCGCTGACGCCGCTAAACCACCTTAACCTCTCGGGTTCATTTTTCTACGTTTCACCGTAAACTTTGTCCTCTCCGTGGGTCCCCCATCCCGGCCGAAAACTATCGAATGGGGTGACAGTCTGCAGTAAATGTAGTTAGGAAGACACTAAACAGCACATCTAGGACAGCATTAAAGCGATAGCCTGTGACTTTAGACGTTGGGGAGCGAAAGAGGACATTACATCCTCGAAATCCCACAGGAGATCGGGGAGATACATGCGCCATTTAGTTTTAGGCTCGTCGGCGAGGAAGATGTCGAATTTGGAAACTCCGTCGAAGTCGATATGTTTAATTGTAGTCAATTCTTACTATAATTACTTGGAAGTTACAGTATTTGGATTGACTTCACTATGCGTTGTCATTATAATGACTACTAACTTTTTGAAATTAAATTGTAGTGGGATTTAATCCACTAACTAATTACTTTTTTAACAGAAAGTTTCATTATGGAGTCATCTGTGAAGCTAACGCGTTAACTTGTAACAGGGCATCTTAACAACGTAGATAAATTGCATCCCTGTTGCCAGGAAAAAGTAGATGTAGTGTCCAACACCATTTTGACACTTTTTTGAAGGGGTGTTACTGAAGATAACTGTATCAAGAGATACAACTAATTTTGCGTCCTGGATAAGTAATGTTTATAAATCGAAAATTCAGTTTTTTTATTATAAAATTTTCCACTTTTGTCATAAACAAAAAAGTGAAGTGAGGAAGTTGTAGGCATTCGAAGAGTCTGTTGCTGCTTGCAAAATTTGGTCAATTATTTACCGAGATACTTGCAATAATCCCCTCATTGTGCAATTATTTAAAATGTTAATAATTTTGGGACACATCAACTGAAATGATAGATGGTGCATTTTCCTGTGGATCTTTCAATGTGTACAAAATCTCAGCACGATCGATTGAAGAGTTTGTAAAATATTCCAAACGTTTTTTCTATGTAGTTCTATGGTTAAACACATGTGTGGCTTTAGGAAGTGCTCGGAGAGGTAGATATCTTATGACATTCCGTGGGACTTTCATTGCATTATTAAAGAGCATTAAGTATTAAAGAAAACAGCGTGTTTAATTGATTTTCACTGATTTCTCGTTATTTAATTGATCTATTCTGACATGTCACAGCTCATTTTTAAGACATTAAGAACTACTATAACTTATATAGAACTATCTTTGCCTAAGTTAATAGTTGTTTAGCCATACGCGAAAGACCATTTTTTCGCACAAAATCCTCAAACTAAATAAACAATGCCATGTGAACTGCCTATAGAACTTCTATAGGTTAATACTACCCATAGGGCTCATAGCATTTTCCATAGGTTGCAGTGCTAGGTACAAAACGTCCATTTTTCCCATAAGATGCCTACACTAAGTCAAAGTCAGTGCGAGCAGGCCTCCGGCTGACTATGAAGTTATCTTCGCAATGGCTGATCGATGCTAAATTCTGTCGACTATTTTAATAACAATGAGGCACTTTATCAACGAGTTACCTATGTTCTCATAGAACATGAATATTCTTTAACTTGTAATGTAAATTTCAAGCCCTAATGTAAGTAAATAAAGAAGTAATAATTATCTAAAATAAAAACAATTATCTTTTCTTCCTATGTACTTACAGTAATGATATTGGCATAACAATTATCGAAAAAATACCAAATAAGCGTATAATAAAAGAATAAACGAAGATCGTACTTGTGGTTGCGGAGTTATTTAAATTGTTTATACTTGTTATTTTAAATCAAATTAAGTTAAATAAGCTCGTTTTTTCTCTAACATTATAATACAGGTTCAGTAGAATAAACTTCCTGAAGCCACACATTTGTTTAAACATAGTAAGTACTACATGGGATAAATATTGAGAATATTATATAAACTATTTAATTCATCGTGTTGGCATTTCGTACATATTAAAAGATCCTATAGACATCCTTGGGAAATGCACTAAAGATTAAATCAGTCTATTTGATCCAAAATATTAACATTTTCAGTTAATTGCACAAATGAGGGGCTTTTGCAAGTGTCTCAGTAAATAATTTACCCATTTTTATAAACAGCAATTAGAAATAAATACCCATTTGATGCCTACAACTTCTTTAATTAACCGTATCACTTAGGAGGAAGGCAGAAAAATTTATAAGAGAAACATTGAATTTTCTACATATTTACATTGTTTATTTATCCAAGACGCAAAATTAGTTGTATCTATTGATACAGTTACCTTCAGTTAATCACCCATTACTGAGAGAAGTTTTAACATGCTGTTAAACTTTTTTCGCGTTTTTTTAACTGGCTTCTACGTCCTTTTTTCAATATCAATGCACAATACATCTTCCTTTTTTTCCTTGGAAATATTAATACGTACGATTATTTTTCGTAACAAATTTAAAGTTAGATTGAATCCCTCATATATTCTTCTAAAATTACGTTCGTTAGAATCACATATCTTATTTTTCCCTATACGTTTTTGAAACAAAAAGTAAGTGGGTAATAATTTCCTGGACGCATCCTGTCACTACTCCTTGTAGAGTTAATCCTGCTGAGTCTCAGGACAGATGCTCTTCGAGGCACCTTATATGCTGTGCATTATATCAGTATACAGCGTGTCTGCGTGCATTAGCATATAGGTATATATATGTATATAGCAAGTGAACAGGGTAATACGGTAGCATAGTTGACCTGGCAAGTAGCATGCAAATACGTCGGAGAGAGAGTCACACACACACACACACACACACACACACACACACTCGCCTTACATTTAGATTTATTATCTTAGCAGGAAATTATTAAATCAGTGGAAATTCGAGTGCTAAGTTTGACTTACAGATGAAATATGCGGGAGGGAGAAGAAGTGATGAATGGCGTCGCGGCGGAATCGCCCGCCGGCGAGTTTGGGATGGTTCCACCGAAAAATATTATTAATATAAATAATGAGATTATTTTTGGAGAATTTTAATTAACGCGAAGGTATTTTTAATTAGACGACTACCAAATATTTTGTGGCACCTTATTAAGTAACTCGCTGTGACTACTGAGACCCCCTGCGTGTAGCATTTCATAAATGAAAGTAGTTTGTCATAAAATCCTAAAGAAAAATAAATCAAGTCGGCTCCTGTTTTATTAATTAAATTATCACTTCTATTTTTTTTTCCAATTAACATTAAAATTCAATTCAGATTTGTAATCTTATGTTATAGAAGACGTTTCTCGTATTTGTTTCTCACTAAGCAAAGCATCTATTTTGGAATCGTTAATCCAATCAAAGCTAATGTGGTTATTTTTTGATTTTATTTAAATTTGATATAAAGGGTTCAAGAAGTAAATGTCAAAAGTAAATGATATCTAGAGTTATCAGAAGCCTAATGAGATTAAATTAAAGTTGACTGAACGAACGATTCCCAGAAATTGTACTTAAGCAACATTAATTGCATAAAAAGACCGTAAACGGATTCATACTTACTTCATATCAATAATCTACTTTTTCTAAATAAATAATGTAAATTTATTGACAAATTTGACGACAATTTGATTCTATCGACAGTATTTAATGATATCTGCACACAATTCCAATTAGAATTATTTTTTCACTAATTAGGAAATATATTAGATTGAAATTTTTATAATCTAAAGACTAGACTAAAAAATAGTCTAAAAATTGAGCACCCATGTGATTTGATAGAAAAATTACTGGAGGACCTCAAATTTGCTTACTAAAACTTACTAAAAAGGAACTATTGTATAGGGCTGAAAGTTCTTTTCAGATACCAAATTGACATCTCATTTACAACTTAAGTCAAATTGCTTTCATTTATACACTTATATTGGTCTGAACAAGTAGTCTTGTTTCATCTATTAATTTTAAGATACACCAAATTGTTGTAATTCTAATCAATATTTGTGCCAGCAGTTGCAGTTATACAAAACGAGTTTCTCGACTTTTGTGGTTTTAGTAAAACTTTTACTTAGGGGTGAAATTTTCATACAAAAATTGAAATTACAAATTTAGCTTACAAACCACGATAAAATGTCCAATTATGAAAGCTTATTATGGAGTTTGGAATTGGGGATGTTAACTTCTAAACTTTAAGAAATTAAGTGCTTAGCCAAGCTAGTTTACTGATTGTATCACAGGTTTACTTCTTCTACGAATCAAGTGCGTTAAAAAATTAGCGATATGTTAATCAGAAAATTTTCACATATTTTACTGTAAAGAGAGCAGTAGAAAAATATTCCAAGTATGAAAATACCCCTTTGAAGGAGATTTCTAGAAGATTTCCAAAGAAATACAAAGGTAGCAATAGTAATTTTATCCTATTATCGAGTTCAATGAAAAACTTATTGGGAAGTACATATATATTAAATGTCAAAGTATTCTCCGTTTACCAATTTCAATTGCTGAGTAAATCGTACCACAGACATACATACTGTAACGCGAAATGTTAACAGCAGAGCGAAATGTGTTTACTCCTGTCGGACCTCGGCGGCCAGTTTAACACTCCGTAATTGGGATAATAAAGGATGAATGATTTATTACCTACCCGACTTCCTAGACCTTTCTAGACGTATCTAAGTAAACATTAATTTGAGAAAGGAATGACCTGGAATTATCGAGCAAATACTAGTAAATTCGGGAATACATTATGGGGGGCTATAAAAGTGAACGCTGCGGACGAAGAATTATTAGACGTGAGCGCGACATAGTAAATAAGCGAAAAACGGAACAGTGAAATAAATTAATATTTAAGAGTGATATAAATTAATTAGTAGGAAATGGTTAAGTGTGTTATATAAATTAGTTTAGTAATAGTCTAAGATAAATTAAGTAGTGTGTAGTGAATAATTAGGATAGTGTAAATAAAAAATAAATTGGAAAATAAACGTTAGAATACCTATATAGGTACACACTTTTTTTCAAAAACATGTGTTTTGAACTCAGGAGACTTTAAAACGTCTCGAAATGTTAATACTATCTCAAGATGGAAACATCGGGCTGTTAACAATACTTGTTATATATGAGAAAATAAAACAGAAACAATAATTATTGGTAGGAAAAGTTTTTTCGGGTTTTTTTAAATTTTCCATGTCATAATTTCCTACTAATTACAAAGATGAGGTTTTTAAAAACATTGACGGCTTAAATGGTAAATGAGTGCGCTTACTCAATAATTCTTCTCTTATAAAGATTCGACATGTACATATGGCCAAATTTTATCATTAAGATATTTGCTAGAGATGTCGCACTTTCTTAAAGAACGTATGTTGCTGGATTGGTAATGTATATTGGATACAGCACAAATGGTTTTTACTAAACTGTCACGTTCAAAATGTTTGGAATCATTGTGATATCCATAACAAATGCTGCATATTGAACGTACAATTTTTCCAAACAATTGCTAAATATCGTTCATACTGCAAAATTTTTCCTGAAATACATATTTCAATTCGATTATATTTTAAAGGTAATTTCATCCACAAATTGCGTGTCTAGGGGAGGGTGACTCCTGAAAACTCCTAAAAGTGCCACATATTGTCACGTAAAGGGCAGGAGACGTCAAACTAGCCGTCACGTGATATATAAATCTTTCTTTCTGTGTTTATTTTCGAAAAGGGCTTCTTGTAATTGTCCGAGATTTTAGGGGGAGGGGGTGTAGATTCAAAAGTTCCTTTTGGTGTCACGATGAAGAGTGGATTGAGTTTCAAAATTTTCTGAAGACAGTGTGACATTTTTCTTTCCACCAAGAGTATGTATGTAGTGTTTTAGACTATGTATTTAAATTTTATTAAAATGTCTTGTGGCACTGATGGTTAAAAAGTTATTATTCATCCTATGTATAGTTATTCTTTTAATAAGATCAGCGGTACAAAATCGCGAAAGACGTTAATCAACACGCATCCTTCAAAAAGTTCAAATAAAGTTCAAAAGAGACATTGACATTTTTAAACCCAAAATTCAAATACAGAGCCATTACCATTTAGTTGTCAATATAGCGCAATCGTTGTAGACGCAACATTCCTTAAATTACGTGAAGGTTATTATGGATGAAACTTATTGGTTATTTCTTTTTTCAGGTCTCAAGAGCGTGTGCGCAGCTGTAAATTTGGAAGTAGGTTTCGCTCTTCACTATTGAAAAATGCCGTTTTTGCGGCGCGTCCGTTGGAATCCCATCCGGAATAAAAAAAGGAAAACGGAAAAAAGAAGCCCCCGCCGATGTCACATCGCAAAACCTAGATGACTTATTGAATTTCTCGGAAGCCACATGGAATATCTTGTAAATCAACGGGACGTACAAGTATTCGTTGCTGTTTCAACGATTCCTCACGTATGTCTTATATATTTATATAACCTCGAGTTGAGACAAGTTATTTTTATTGTATATATATATTTAAAAAACGTACGCTCTTGCGTTAATTTATATCCATCGACAGCGGACGAGGGACACTTTTTCAAATGAAACGGCCCTTAATTCTAGCCGATATCGAAATTAGATTAATATCAAATTGTAAATTATACTTAAGAATTATGACATGTTATAGATATTAAGATAAGGTTATATTAAGAAATAGTAGAGAGATATTGCAAATGTAAATAACGTTGTGCGGTATTTTTTACGTAAGCGGTAATGTCAGATAGCGCACGGGACGAATCATACAAAATGGAGACTTATTGCAAACTTTGGGGTACGCTAAATTTACGTATGATTTACGTTAAAGTGATGTTTAGTTTTGTGTTTGACGTTTAACACCTTTTTCGCCCAGCTTCACGTGTTTTTAAATTGAATTATTTGAATTCAACCTGGCTAGGCTGGCTAACCCGTTGGCGTTGTGTTAACCTCTCTTGAGACACAGCCTTGAGAATTTTATGACATACCACAATGGACGCATCCACCGATTAATGCGTTTCATGACTATCGCTATAAGCGTTAACATCGATAGCGCATTACGTTTTTCGTCCCTTATTTACGTCATGCGGTAACGTAAATAACGTTTACGCAAACACAAAAGCATACTGCGCATGAGTAGATGTCAATTTACCGCAAACGTAATTACCGCATGCCGTTATTCGAGTTGCAATATCTCTCTATTAAATAAACTCCAGAATATTACAACATGTCAACATGTAGTACTAACTTATGCTGCAAGAGAATTTAACAAATGAAGGTAAAATGTTACATACAAAAATATTTCCAAATTTTAAACGGCATACTCCAATTCTGCGCAGTGGTTAACATTTCACCTTATTTAGTAAGGGTGTAAGGGTAAAGGGATTACCGGTATTCCCTGGATACCTAATTACTGAGATAGTTCAAACATTTTAGCCTATAAAATGAGGACGAATCTAAAATAATTCATTTATCTTCAAAGTGTTCACCAACAAAGATGGAACCGAATTAGGAAGTAATGTGAACTGAGAAAAGCAACATTTATTGACGTTGTTTAACAATTACAAGTACGAACCACCTCGAAACAATTACTTCTATGGCAAATACCCCTGAAGACGTAAAGAATGTGTAATCGGTAATGCAATGACGCTCGACACGACATCTGGCGATCAAAAGTTCAACTCGTTGCCATAGTCAAAAAAGCTTTTTCTAAAAATTCTCAATTTAGTTATTGGCGTTTGTTGCAAAAATGAGCAAAGCAAAACTACATATGATAACACGGGCGAGAACGAAATGGTAGAAAGTAAATTAGCGCTAAATCACAAAGTGGGTGATACTAGCTACCCTCAATAGACGAACAGTTTTATGGTTGCATTTAGAAAACAACAAAATACTGTGAAAACTTCTAAAATTTTAAAATATTTTCCTTTGTGGCATAAAAGCTATTACACCCTTTTACTTTTCAAAAAATATATCTCATTGAACTCTAAAGTTACCATGAAAATTTCATCAAAAATGTTGATTGCTTAACGGGAAAATCTATTTGTTTAACAAAATCTTGATTGTTTAATGTTACCTGACCCTATTGCAGTCAACCAAAATTGCTCACATGAGGCTTATTTTTGCAGCATTTAGATATGAGGCCATTGTGTATGTAATTAGTTTTTTCTACTCGAAACCTCCAAAATGGTATAAGAAAAAGTATTATTTTTATAGGGTATGTTTTTGGCGAATATGTAAACTGAATGTATAAGTATATGAATAGTGTTATTAATTTATCTATAAATTATGAATCTAAGTCTTCTAAGTAAAGCTAGAGCTGTGGAGCTGCTAGTACTATATTACCAGTTGATATCAAAATGTATAAAAATAATCCTGACATTAACCTGAAGGTAGCTCCCTGAGATTTTTTGTTAGAAATCAGAACTTTATTTTTTTACGCAAAGTAGTAAGTCAATTGATTGTAATGGAATTAATCAAAATAATTTTGGAGTAATTAGCAATCCAATAATTATACTTTAACAATTTAAAGATGCATTAACATAAGTTGATGGGTCAAAAGATGAAAATAATCTTGTTATAATATTCAATTACAAATATTTTTTGCATATGTTGATATTTTGGTAAAAGTTTGGTTAAAAAGCAAGAGTTTATTGACCTGAATACTAAAAGATAAAAGGAAAGTGTAATAAATAACGTTAATCAGTATAATAGTGATTTGAGGAGTAAAAGTCTACTATTCATAGTAATTTAAATTTGACAAATTAATGTTATTATTTCTAACTAGGTACTCATTAGGAGTAATTGTAAAGTACTATCCAACACTTTGGAAAAGTCCATTGCTTAAACATTCAGGCCGCTATTATTAAATTTGTTTTTTAATTCGTTTAATGAAGTGGATAGCAGTTATTCTTCCATTTACAATAGCTATGTGGTTTACGGAGATTTCAAAATATTGTCCATAAACCAGGTATTGCATCAAGTTTTACTCCCAATCTGAATATCTCCATGCTCAATATCGCTGTTGACCCACAGTTCTAATACTAATTAATGGATTATTTACCGCATATGTGATATAAATGAATGGAGGAGAATAGATGGGCCTTAACAAAAAATGAGATCGTCGGCATAAAACTTAGATATCTAAGTAATTGAGAGAGTGTTAAATTAACATTCTATTAAACAAATCACCCTAGACCGTTAAGAAGCTAAAAAAGTGTATTGTTGTTAAATTCGCCAAAATTTGCTTATAAACATTAAGGGTCAAAATTGATATGTCTAGTAAACAATGTCATTGGAATAGATAAGAAACCTTTAATAATTACATCCCACATACGAGGTCCTAATTATTATTAAATAATATACAGTATATTGTTGTGGATGCGAATAATGACATTTTTAATGATAGTGGTAATTTTGAACAAACCTGTAACACATACCACAAATTAAGTGAAATAAAAATCACGATATTCTGTGATGTATAAACTCATCTTCACCTTTAGCTGGTATAATAATCTATTATTTATTTCTTCTTATAGTTGAGTTTAATTTTCATAATTTTGAGATTTTCCAACTACATTCACACGTTTCGAGAAATTTACAATAAATCAATTTTTCCTATTATTGCAATGAAATGATAATTGTCATTATTTTCAAACACTATCTTAACTTAAAAAAGTATTCAAGTATTTACCCTTAATAAGAAATAAATATTTGGCGAATTTAACCATAAAATGTGTCTTAGCTTCTTAACGTGCTAGAGCAATTTTGTTGCCAAACTGCCACTTACTCAGATGTCTAAGTTTTATGCCGATGACTTCATGTTTTAAGATATTTGCAAAAAACGTACCTCACAAAATGATACTTTTTCTTATGCCATTTTGTAAATATCATTAAATATTTAAGTTGTTCTTAATAGACAAGTTGATTTCCTCGTTAACCAATGAGCATTTTTCGATGAGACTTTTATGCTAACTATAGGGTTGTATGATACACAGTTTATTTAAATTTGCAAGTACTTAAGGCCCGTTTTCACGAAATAAAAAATATTTTACAAATGTGAAAGTTTTCACTGCATTTTGTCATTGTTTAAACAGATAATTAACTACAGTACCAAATTTACCGCTATTTTATTACCCACACAATACAACAAAGTATTCAGAATAGTCTTAAAGCATGTTTAGAAGAATTCATTTTTGCACATTTAACGAGGATTTACTAATATTCTCTGTTGCTAAAATGGGATGAAAATCAATCGTGTTCCTTATTGATATATTTACCCAATAAACCCTGCAGTTACCTGTCGTGAATTAATTCCAATTTTCGTCTAGTCTTGTCTAGTCCCACTGGATACTTTATTCAGGATGTACATGAAGCATTAAAATCTATGGATATTGAAACGTCAAAGGAGTGGAGACAGTTTTCTGCTAGTAACGATATTGATGGTTACTTTGTTTGCTATTTAGAATGAATTTTCTTGTGTACACCTGATTCATATGGACAGATATTTAATATGGGAATATCATGGACATGGATAGGTATGGATGTTTTTATCAATTTTTCACACTACTGGTAAAGCCGGTAGTGTTTGCTTTACCATCTACTAAGAGCAAAGATATTTACGAAATGTTGATCATGTGCGTCGACTCATAAAGTACAAAGTTTGAACTTTGCTCAAATTAAAAACAACAGCAAATGCTAACTTTAAAATTACAGGACATTTGGCAGTTAAAGCTATTTTTCCAACATCTGAAATTAGAGGGTGCAATTTTCATTTAAAGTAAGCCTGGTTATTGTAACATTTTGCAGCCTCTACAATAATTTAAAACCAGAAATTGGAAAACTTGGCCTACGTACCGTTTGTCGATCCATTTCATTTCTTGTAAGAATCTCACCAAGTTCAAAACTATCACAAACAGATGCTCTGCTTTCGATTGTAAAACTTTATCTTTATATACCCACATTTGGTCTGTTCCATCATCACTTTCCATCATTATCGTCCTTGTATCCTGTTAAGTGGTAGTATAATAAAATAGAAGTCACTGGTCTCTCCCTCTCTCTCTCTCTTTCTCCTTCTGTCATCCGTTCTATCCCTCTCTTACTCAGTGTACGTGTCCATCTCTGGTCCGGTCGATTAAGGCGTTGGAGACGAATGGTCACCATTACCGCGGGTAGGTTCAGGTGTGATTGCGATCACTTGTCTCTAATAATGTGTCGATGTTATCGACCGTGACTTGAACTCCTCTAATTATGTCGCAGGTATTGGATTTAAGGGCCCCCATACAATGAAACGCGCACACACACACAGACACACACATGCGATGTAGTACCTAAGTGGGGTTCAGTTTGAATAGGAAGGTTTCGGTGAAGTGGAATAGGGTGGGAAAGTATGAGCATTGTTTTAGGTTTCGCCTACCTAACTATTTGTTAGGTTATCAAATTGTTACATGATAAATGCAGTATAAATGAGGCAAATATTCTGTCGTTATGGGCGGGTCGCTCGTGGCAAATGAAATAAATAAGAGAAGTGATCGTTGCAATTGTCACGTCTTATATTAAATGTGACAGTTATTGCATTGTGCTAACAAGCGATCCATTTAATGACTCGTTATTACTGTTTTATATCCCACAAATCAATACAGGTACTCAACGAGTCTTTGATACCTTCCTCCGATTAATCATAGGATTCCGTGTAATTGGTCGTGACAAAAGTGATGTCTTTATTATTAAACTTATCGGTACTCAAAATACCTGTACTATTGAAATCTTCAATTACTGAAGGCTATTTTTCGCAATAAAGAAAAGTTTTGGACGTTTCATTCTTCGAATTATGGAATATCAATTTTGAACGTGCACTTGTCTGTTCGATACCATTTTAAACCATTACAGATTAGAACAGTTATCAGTCACAATGAGGAAAAATTGGTGCACTACGTCGACAAGTGCTAATCTCAATTTTTCTGACAAACATTTTTAAAATATCTTTGTTTTTATTTATAGAGCACGGTAAGCTTAAGAAAGCTTTTCCAGAAAAAGACTTGTACATTTATATTGACAAATTCAATCACACAATTATCCAAAGCCAGAAACGGTAATTTTTCTGCTAATCTATATTTGCTCAAGTGAAGCTGCATAAATAATATTTGCATTTCACAGGCATTTCAGACTTTACTGCCCGTTTGTTTGCTTATCATTACTAAAACAATACTGTACAAGCTGATAGGTTAAACCTTATCAGTTCTATTATGGATCTCTGCAGGTTTAATTTGCGTTGAATAATATGATCAAATTATAACCACTTGCCAGGTTTAATTACTAACTAATCAAGTGGTTATTACTTCCTGCTTACTATATCTAACATGAAGGGTTATCCTTTGTTTAAATTAATTTTAATTAATTCCAAATAGTGGTGGACACGGGACGTGATCAGTACTGGTTCGAGACGAGACGAGACGAGACATAATTTCGTCTCGTTTCGAAAAGTCTCGAAGTCTCGATTTTTTTAAGAAATTGCAATATAAGAATTTTCTTTCCTTTGTAAAATGAAAGGCCATCAAACTCCATAGCTGGAAATCCATTGGATTGTCTGTGTAGTCTGTGAAATCGATAACAACACGTAGTTTTAATTAGTTGTTGTAGAATTGAATTAATTTTGGGAACCACGCCTCTTAGGAGCTCAAGTTAGTTTGCAACAAATAATATCAGGTTGGTCTGCAAAAAAAAAGTTTTATTATGACAATCTTCCAACAGCAGCATTGCTTTTAGGCCTTTCAGTACTTACTTATAGGGCGTTTGCATCGTACTGATATGTGTTTTAGTGAGATCTGATTTAGTGAGTTTCGTGAGCTGAGAATTGTTTTGCAACGTAGTAAATACAAGGACCGCATCACCAAAAAATCATAAAAAGACTATTAGATCTATTAGTAATGATAATAGCAATGCAATGTGGCGAACTATACAGGACATTAAATTTTGACTGCATAGACACCAACGTACTGTCTTGACAATACGTTCTACATTCACCCTTTTTGAAAGGTCTCTTGCCTTCAAGCAAACAAGACAAAAGGCGTCTAGGTAAGTGTCTCTAAGTCAAACAACCCATCCAAAGAAACAAAATCAACGATCAATATTGACGAATTTAACCATAAGACAAGTTTGGAACAACTAGTGTTCATCAACAATACCTATAAGAAATCTAAGTTAGAATATCATATCCCGTTGTTACGTCATGCAACTTACGTAGTAGAAGTTGTCATGCATGTGATATATAAAATAAGATAAACTGCTATCATTACAGAAAAGTACGTACCTAAAGAGAAAATACAAATTAATTAAAAATTGTTTACTCTTTTTTATAGTCTTACTTTCTGGTATTTTCCAGTAGCCTCAGCTCCACTTCTAGTTGCTGTTTTTTTATATACTTCTATATGTTATTCAACAGTTTATTTTATCTTATATATTACATGTATGACCACTGCTACTACATAGGTTACATCACATAATAACGGGACATGATATTCTGACTTAGATTTCTTACAGACATTGCTGACTGATGATGAACACTAGTTGTTCGAAACATGTCTCATTAATAAATTTGTTAATGCCGATCGTTGATTTTGTTTCCTTAGACGGGGTGACTGACTTGGACCCGGTTTATTCACCTCTCATTAAAGCTTCAACTAAAGCTACTCATAAGTAAGTGATCATTAAGCGTTTATTCCGTCGGTAAATTTAATGTCCCGAGTATAGTTACTTAACGGAAATAAAATTTACAGATTTCTATGATCACCAAGTAATGTGTCCAGCAACTATTTATTTTTGGTTTTTCTCTAATTTTTCTTGGTTATGTCACTCTCTATCTTATCTCATTCTATCTATGATTCGTTGATCGTCCAATTTGTTCATATTTTTATATTCTAGATATAGATGGGCCCAAATTTATTCTTTTATATGACTAGAATATGAACAAAATAAATGAATCAGATGAGTCGATTAAAACTAAAGGAACCACGAACTGATTAGCGCAGGGTGACCCTGTACTACGAGAAATAGAACTTAAGAACATTGTAAATATGAATATTTTGGACCCGATGTAGGTTATCTCTGAAGGAAAATATTGGAAGTATTAAATTGAATACAAGGAAATCTAGAATCTCGTACCGTAAAGCTCTGTCTGGCTCAAATTTGAATTGAACCCTTACCAAAAGACTGTCGACCACGTGGTGTTTAATAAATGACATGGAAGAACATAAAGGGCGAGCAGCACATGATTTTAGAAAAAGTGTCAAAAAATTTTATAACAAAATTTGGGATAAATTTAAGCATATGCGTTGACCTTTTGTTTTGGTCTCACTCCTCGTCGTTCATAATTATAAACAAAATTCGAAACTCAAGTTAAGTAAGTTAAGATAAGTAATTATTAGGTACTCTACTGAAGATTAATGAAAGCAGACAGAGAAAATTTGTCAAGTGAATTATTATGAACGAGTGAATAAACCGGCCCTTAGTGACACTTGCCTAGATTACATCTCCCCAATTTTTGAGTACTTATGGACTTCTTCCGATAGAGGCCAAAAGATAGTCCAACGCAAATAACTAGTCTTGATTCTTGAACGGCAGTTTAGATATACTTCACCACATTGAAACCACGAGTAGGGTCAACAGATCCAGGAGTGTCCCCTTAACGAACTCCCCGAAGATAAAGCGAGAAGCTGCGAAGAAGAGAGAGATGGAGTGAGTGGAGCCTTCTCGTCTTATGACCAGTAGTGGTAACCGATTGGAGTGGTTAACACTGTCGTGGCCGCCGGTAAGCAGCTTACTAATTAACGTGAGCACTTATCTGTGCTCTGGTGTGCACTTATCTGCACTGATATCGGCTGATGAATGGACACGCGCTCTCCACCCGGGCTCATTAAGACGCCAGGCGGGACGACACGATCTCTCGGAGCGACCGCAAAAAGAATATAAATAAATACATACATATAGTGTGTGTACGGGTATACCTATACCTATACGTATACACGTTGAATGAGTCGTCGTCGTCTTCGTAAGAGGAGAAAGAGAGGAAGAGAGCGAATGGATGAAGGATGTCGCGACCCGTCACCTAGGAATCTATGGGAGAAGAACGACGATGGCGACAACGAGGACAAAAAGAAGAAGGAATGTTTAGTTAGTAGATGACTTTGAATTGCTTCATATTCTGGACGAGCTGGTATCGCTCAACTGACGGGGGTTATTCTGAAAATTTTCACATCGATGTAACAGGGATGTAATCATCAAGGTTGCAGACGAAATGATATTCTGAATTTACATACGGCGGATGGAAGCTTACAGGTCCGATGTAACGACATAAATAACTACATTCTCAGTTTTGGGGAAAATTTGAAGCTTGTGTTTGTTAGGGTTTATTTGCTGTTCAATAAATCTTTCATATAGTATATGTAGCTAGTCACCCCTGGAGAGGCATCGCCGCAAAGCTCTCTAGACTAGATCTAATTTTTAGGAGTAGATCAATCCCCATCCTGTTTGATGTATTTTTGCACCAAGCCACACTTTTTTATCACTGATTTCCTTTTGCCACTTGCGTACTCCAGCTATGGTTAAGTCTGCTTTTACTTCTTGCATCCAGTTAGTGCTCGGTCTGCCTCTCCTTCTTCTGCCATTGGCTTGCTATTCTACCGTATTGTAGATTATAGATTTGGGTTTTGCTCTCCATACATGCCTCAACTACCTAGTTCTTTGTATTTTTATTTTTCTCCCTCCAGTTCGTCTAATATTGTCGTGAGGCGACCCCAAATAACGAAAACAGGTCAAGCTGCACCAGCGTTGACCAAAATCAACATGACCTGGCCCTTCAATCAAGCGTCAGCATCCTGTGTTGCCGCCCGTTTCACCTGCGTGCTAGCCTGCTGCCCTTTTGTGAGGAGAGATGTTCGCCAGGAAGAGAGCCTCGCACCCGCTACCCCACAAGGACCTCAGTAGAAATTCTTAGGTCGTGACAATATTTCTTTATTGGTTCTACACTTGTATCCAGATTTTCCTATAAATTTTTATTATGTTTCTCTCGTGCACTCGTAGTTACGGCTATGTTACAAATCCTTTCATTATTGTTATTTTGTCTTCACGTGTACAATGTGTTTTATGCTATTTGTCTTATTGGCCTTCTTTTCATATTTGGGCCTTGCAGTCTCTTAACACAATGATTGTGTCTTTCTTCATACCATTTCGTATTCAAGTTCAAGCCGTTCATAAAATTCACTCTATACTACTTCTTCGGCATTTTCTGTAATTTCATTTTCTTGCATTTATTGGTTTGAAATCTATTAAAGTTTCTTCATTACAACAAAGGCAACCCCGCACTCTCCCTGTATATGATTCCTGAGTAGCATACTGTACAGTTTGTACATTTTCACGATGAGTTATTGGACAATTTAATATAGTAATAATTACAACTATTGTAGTAATAATCATTGAAATAGCAAACTACCCAACGAAATTTAATTGAGTGGTGTATTTGCATCATTTTTGCTTTATATCTTGCACCACTATTTTCATAGTTGCATCTGTTAAATTATATTTTAAAAAATATCGGACAGTATTGATATGATTAAATACGTAGTAAATTGTCTAACGCGTTATTAAGCTGCATATTAAGTAAAACTGTATATATTTACAAAGCGATTATTTTCATAGTTTCATTACCTTAACTTCCTAAGAATGAAGAGTATTGACTCCGAGTAGGAAATTGACATGTGAATTTAATTTCTTTTTTGTATATGGATTTTTGCATATTTCCATAACTTCATTACTGGAACTGCATTAAAGATGATAGTATTGGTATAAAGTAATAACTATAAGAATTTCTGCTCAGACTTGACGGAAAATCTGCGCATCAAACACCAACAAAACGTAATGAAGAAGATTTCTACTTGAACAAGACGTCTACTTTTGTATTAGAATTAGAAAACCGTTTTTGAATGAGAGATTTTCTGGGAGCAGGATAGACATGCATATCACCTGATTTGTCTCCATTACATTTATTTGAGATTTAAGTCACTCTCACAAAATGACTTATTGTTCTAATATATTTGGAATCATCGTCTGTAAAAACTGTTAAGATAAGGGATTATGAGCTTTTAGGAGGGGTGCATTTGTCTCATAACAGCTAGAGTTAACTTCACATCTTGGAAGCCTCCAATCCTTCAAAATGGTCACAACGTCTAAATATTTGAACCACTGACCGACTTGTATATATTTTCCATTAGTGATTCGTCTCGTCAGGTGAACGATGTTTGCAAAGTATGTTGAAGTGTCGCTGGTGTGGATAAAGTAAATTAACCTCCTTATGCGATATCCTTGTGAAAAATCCCAACGAGGACAACCTTAATGTCCCTTATCGTCCTTAGATCGCATAAAGAGATCCTCCTCTCTTGTTCTCTCTGCTTCTCTCTTTCCAAGTTCGATCGTGGTAAGAACCAACAACAAACGTTACTTTTAATATGCACCCTTAAGCAACGCTCACTTATTATTTTAACTGCAAATCAAGTATCCCTCGATCGGACACATCTTAAGGCACCATTATTACACGTTTACGATAACATCGATAATTTTTATTTGGTATGTTTGAATTACAGTTCCCACACATTACACGGCAGCTCCGTGCAGACACGACATGCGATATATCGGCTATCGGCGATCTTAATTTACCGGCGCTGCTCGATCGGCCAAGGAAAATCGGCCCCCGATCCGCCGGATTTCGAAACTGAATTAATTTCCGATGAAGTTATTTCGTCTTTCTCGGGGAAAAAGGTCGCGACATCTTAACTTAAGGGGAGATGATGCTCCGGCTATAACGTCACCTAATTGACCAGTGAACGTTCTCATATTGGATGTAATCATAGGTCGAATATCAATAACGGCGACGGTAATGACTGGGATTACATTTGGACTAACGATATGCTCGTGAAATGGAGATTTTCAATCAATCACGAACAAGAATCCTGAGTTGGCAGTATAAAAATGAAAAGTACGAATCTGCCGAAAACACTTAGTATAACTAAATTAATATGTTTAATCAACTACGACAACTACGTCACGAAATTTCCTTCAAGGCACCAAAGGAGCGCCAGGAATGACCATTTGCGCTCCAAGGAGAAAATTTCAGTTCATTAGTGTCGTCAGAAAGGTATATGAATTTTCACAAAATTTCATGGAAATTCAGGGAACTGATTTCAGATTCTTTTATCTTTGGGAACGTTGTAACGCTGCCGTTTAACCGCATTCCCGTTGTGACACTGTCAACGCTTTTAACGAAGTTTCCACGCGTAAATGTTTATTTTATACTTCATTTACTTTGGAGATATGAAATCTGGTTTCAACCATGTATGTACTATGATGATTATTTATAAATGTACAACCTTCCAACTTTTCATTACTTGTAGCAGGAGAATGAAACGATAATTGTTTATGAAAATATGTAGGTTATGGTGGAAAATCGTTTTTAAATAAAGTTTACCATATACAGATTTGAAAATTAGAGTCTCGAATTTTTAATTGAAATTCATATTTTTCAACTTGAAATGATGTCTACTGTCACCCTATATTTTATTCATTTAAAATGTGATCATCATACATGTAATTCTTACAGTGTTATGAACTTTTTTGTTGTCGTATTGAAAAAAATATTTAACAAATTACAATTATTTAACAATATATCGTATACGTTTCTGGTTTTTGTTTGGATCAAACAACATTACTTTAATCCATTTACTATTAAGAAGGAAATGAATGGTAGTTTTATGCTTTGGGTTCAATCAACTTTTGGGTTTTCAAATTTGGGCAATGTAAAAAATTAGAAATTCTACTGAAGAAAGGACAGAAAATTGAAACCATCGTACTGCCCGAAGTACCGCTCAGTAATAAAACCAATGGGAAGAAACTGAAGGGCCCAACTATATTACTGTTAGCAGTGATTTCCAACAATTGGAGAAATGATCAAGAATCGGCATAATCTGCTCCTCTTTTGCCAGACAATGTCGAAGCTTTTTCTGGATTGTATCAATATCAAGAATATATTCGTGGAGTAAAATTACATGTGTATGTAATACTCATACTTCTTAAATACACCCTTAAAACTTTGATGTCTTGTTTACTTGAAAATAAATTTTTACTTTCTGCAATAGCTCGTTTCATCATCAAACATAAGTGACTGCTTCTCCTAAACAAAATATGTTTTGTTCACTTAGGGCAATTAGAAGAGTCTTATTTCAAATTTCCGGGATAAATTACTAATGGGGATTTCGGCATGAAGACATTATTGGAACACATCTTTCAGGAAGACTATCCTGAAATGTGTCAAAATGTATTAGTACTTTTAAAACAAACTTTCGCATTTCCTGAAAATTATGTAATTTGGACGAAACGCAATTTGGTTGTTTGCTCCTCATTTGTCTTACCAATTAAAGGTATTAAGATGGTAGCTCCGAATGTAATAAACACCTTTGTGTAAACTTTTTTTTAGAATAAGCTCTGTCAGGAGTACCATCCCAAAAACTAGAAATAGTAGATGCAGCAAGAAAAAAAATCCATTAAGAAGATGTAGTCTTTACAATGTTACTTGAGACAGAATAAAATGCCGATGTACCGGGCGCATTCAAAATGTCCTATTTGCTCTACACCTTAGCACAGTAATTATTTAAGATACTTAGTGCAACCAACCCTCGTTTCTTTGGTTAACAACACAAGAATTATCAAGAAGAACAGCATATCTGTGTCAGGTATTAGAGTGAGGTCACTACAGTCGTAAAACAATAACGAGACTACCTCAGTTGCGAAATGCTTTACATATTTAATTGGTTATAATCTTTTCTATTGGCTGTCTCAATTAAGAATATAAAGACAATACATACGAGTAGACATCGACATATATATAACGTATATCTGTATACTAATTTAGTGTTTAGCATTTCTTCAATTTTTATCTTTCTTTGGGTGTGCATATTTATTGTTTTAGCTGTTTACTTATATGTACGTACATAATTCTAATGGGGATGTACATAACCTGGAAACGTATATAGTTTTTAAATGTTTTAATCAACAATGTTAGTCATTAGTGGTTTCAACAAATCCCCATCTTTTTATTTACTTCATATTCCATAATTAAATTACAAGCAGATTAAGACCTTACTGACACAAGTAAAAGTGAAAATTAACCATTCTAAAATGGGCCCAGCTAATTCCCATACTAGCAGGGAGAGTTTTATTATTAAGATTTCATATTTGCCTTATTCGTTTGTACCTCTTTAACAAGAAATTTAAATTTTACTATTGTAAGGTTCCTTCGGGGTGGATTGATGGCCGACTTCACTTCATAACCGTTTATTCCTACTGTTCATTTACAATTTTTGCTCTCGACGCTGTCAAGCGAACCACACCCACTGACACATCGTGCGTGCTTTCTTCTTTTCAGGCTGGTTGCTAGGACAACGGCGCTAACAATGGAAAACTAGATATACTCTTACACTATGTTGGACTTTGCTCGATTTACAGTATGCATACAGGGTGTTTCTAAAGTAGATTCTTTCCTTTTAATCGCGTGTAGAACATGCAAATACAAACCATTTTTCAAATAATCGCAGTAATAAGAGAGTTAAAATTTTAAAGGAAAATGATTTTTTTAATCCGGCTGCTTCATGATTACTTGTCTTTGGTTTTATGTTGAATATTTCACAATAATGGCTGTGTCGTTGTAAGTTTTGAACAGTTTCGCTGACGTTTCGAATCCAGATCCACATTTCAGAAAAAAAACTGAAGTAAACATCTTTAAAAATTCACATCTTTTTAATTTTTGAGATTTGTAAAAAAAAACAAAACTCTGCCAGTACTAAAATAGGAAACAAAATAACCACCCCATTCACAGCTACAAAGGGCTTAAGACAGGGATGCTGCCTATCAACTACACTTTTCAAAATATATTTGGATAGAGCCCTAACGACATGGACAAGGAAGTGTAAATATGTGGGAGTGAGTGTTGTGGTGGTTTTCTGATGACCTCCCCAGGATTAAATGAAACACGTTGTGTTTATGAATTGTCGACGTTTCGTCTATTCGTTTTAGACATATTCATGACATTGAGTGGAATCTACGATATCATTATTATGGTAAGTATTATTTCTTAAGAATGTGGTAGTGACACTTACATTTTTTCCAGTTGTTACTATTTGAGTTACCAATTTTGATGAAACCAATGCATATCGCTCTCTGTGGCAACCTTGTTGGTTTGATGTCCCTTTGCCGGGCGTAGTGAGTAGCTTCTTTATTAGATTCGATGTTATTCTAATAGAATAGAATAGAATAGTAACAACTGGAAAAAATGTAATTGTCACTACCACATTCTTAAGAAATAATACTTACCAAACTGATATTGTAGATTCCACTCAATGTCATGAATATGTCTAAAACGAATAGACGAAACGTCGACAACTTATAAACACAACGTGTTTCATTTAATCCTTGGAAGGTCATCAGAAAACCACCACAACATTCATCCTGGTCCCCGAGAACGAACACCACAACATGTGGGAGTGAGGATAGAAGAAGACACATTATTTAGTCTATACTTTGCAGATGACCAGGTCGTAATTGCAGAAGATACTAAGGATGATCTTGTATATTATGATCAGAAAACTCCAAGTAGAGTATAATAGAGCAGGCCTTAGGCGATGAACCTATCTAAATGCGAATATCTAACATTAGGCGATACAAATATATTAAACTTAAAACTGACCAACGGAGAAATCAAAGGGGTGGAAAAATGTAAATATCTGGGAGTGATATTCAATAAAAGCGGAACCAGTAAGGACGAGATCCAAAACAGAATAAACAAGGGTCGCAGTGTAACTAGAACCCTAAACTCTCTTCTTTGGGAGAGAACTATATCTAAAGAAACATTATGTATAAGAGTATAGTAGAAACTCTAGTCCTATATGGATCAGAGGTCTGGGAGGTTAGCAGGTCAAACAGAGGGAAATTATTAGCAACCGAGATGGACTTTCTAAGACGCAGCTGTGGTAGATCAAGAAGGGGGAGAGTTAGGAATGAACAAATTAGAAGAGAAATGAACACAGAAAGAACTATCTCAGATCAGATAGAGAAAAAACAATTAACTTGGTTTGGACACGTGAAGAGGATGCAGGATAATAGATGGCCCCGAAGAGTACTGGAATAGATATTGCTTGAACGACGAAGAAGAGGACGACCACGAAGGAGTTGGCGAGATGACATAACAGAAGCAATGGAAACACGAAATTTGGAAGAAAATACGTGCTACGATAGAAAAGAATGGCGACTGGGTACGGATAGATGGCGACAGCTGTAAAATAAATCCGTGTGATTGATTGATTGAGATTTTGGAGAAAATTTATTTGGAAAAGTTGCTTAAATTTACATGTTGTAAACGTATTTAAAAGGAAAGCATTTAATTTGAAAATTCACTGTATTTCTAATAGTATTATAGTAAGTAGAAGCATTAATTTAAGCTGTTTTCTGGACTTAAACTACTCATTTATTGAATAATCGATCAATTAGTGAGATAACTTTTTACACTTACTGTATCTACCTACAGCAAATTACCCACATCGAGGAATGCTCGTTAACAAATTACGCAAATCGACAGAACGAACAAATAGATACTTCAAGACACATCAAAACTCCTTTTGTCCGATGAATTTGATTGACACGATTCGCAACTATTAATCTCAGCGGAATTCCGATTACTCGACGCGTTCCGCAATAGAAAATTATCAGTTCGAACCCCAAAGACGTCCACGGTTAACCCAGACAACGTACATACCGCATAAATTTTAATTACTATTATTTAACACCGGACTCTTTTCAGTTATCGGCTACTGTGCGTCAGGTAGTTATGAATAATTGCAGTTCCCTGGAATACATGCGGTCACATTTAAACTGATAGACCTTGGAGTGACCAGATATAGAACTTTTTGCTTTGTAACGGGACGTTGTAATGAACGACCGGTGGTTGTTATTAAGGTAACAATGTTGAAGAAAATTAATAGAAGCAGTTTTGATGGGGAAGTAGAAAAAATTTGATAGCGTATATGATTAGTACACGCGTTTTCCATTCTCGGTAAACGTAGAAGGTGATTTGAGTGAGAGCACAGTTATTAATGCAACCAGTGAATGAAGGGCATATAAGAAAAGGTTTGTTTTCATAAATGTGGAAAAATAACAAGTTTGTGTTCGTTAAGCATCTAATGGTAAATACACACTAGTTGTATAATATCGATGGCAGATGGAGCTTTTCTAGTTTCGTTAATGAGACCAATTCCTCTTCTCTTGCTTTAGCTCTGACGAAGCGATGATCATTTGACGCGTTAAAGACACTAGCTTTTAATTAATTTGTTTAACTTAATCTAACTAAAGTTTTATGTCGAAAAGTTCACTTAGAAGATAAGTAAATCTTACGAGAGAAGTAAATCTCTCGTAATGAGTATAGATTGCACCATCTGATGTGGTATTGCTTTCGTATAGAAGTTTTTCATCTTGTCTTCAAGAAATATTTTGGTGCATATATATGCAGATACTGAATTACTGCATTCAGTTACTTTTGAGAGATTTCGATTCAGTTGGTCCCTTTATTTCATTTGCCCAGCTTGAGCATCAGCAAAATAAATTTGAAAAGATCTAAACCCATAACTTGTAATATCCATTCCGTAAATGAAATGCCATAGCACATTCTCCCCTTCTTGAATGTTCCTTAAGCCTTATGAATTCGAACTAGGATCAGATATCGAGTTAATTAACTTGGGCAGGAAATAAAAATCTGTAGGTCATTACAGTCACCGTGAGTTTATAACAAGTCGTCCCTTCGACCTACCTGTATATTGTGTTTATATACGGCGCTAATTGATCCCACATGCTGAAAGGAACAGCACAACACGGAGTGGTAGCAATACCGGTATGAGTCTTTGCTCTACACGCCTATTAGCTACCATTTAAGACGATTTTTACCGACCGCCCTAATTTATCGCGTCAATAAAACGGTAACGATACGTCTCGGACCATAACTATGTGGGTATGGAAATTTGAAATACTGCCCGATTAGAAATTGGATTGTAATAGGATTGCCAGCTAGAGAATTATTACCATGTGGGTCTCTAATTTGCAGGTGTTTTACCATTCCTCAAAAGTCCCCTCGCGGATTCCGATAACTTCGATACGGAAGGGCGAGAGGAAGGGAGAACGAGAGTCCGTTCCCATTATTGCCAGAGATGTTTGGCACATGTTAACACGCGGACGAATCCTAGATGTCCCGTTGGATTTCCGGCATTCCTGCATACTGTTATTGCCGACCGTTTTCTTGTTCTTAGCTGACGTACGCTCGATATATAAGGAAGCTGGAATGACAGTGGATAAGGATGGGAAATATATTAAATCCGATTATTTCGAGTCATCAAAAGTTGGATTGCTTTGATCAGCGCATCAGGCAGTAAAAGTTTGTCCATTATTATAGAAGATTGTTGAGGGATATAATCTTTCTCATTGCAACTGTTGATAACGATATGTGTACTTATTTTTAGGCGTTGGATTGCACCAATAATCAAAACTGTTGTCGTCACAAACAACAACAACAATGCCATACAAATACTAAAAAAAAATTGTATATAGTAGTGGTTCCAATTTTCTGAATATCAAAAATCATGACAAACTGATACTACATTGTACTGCCACGTCCTGGATGGCAGTATCCTCGTCCCAATTGTTAACGAGTTAGTTCATAATTAGCGTCCTCAGATATGTTACCATAATTTCACGAACACGCTTGCCGCTGGAAATATTATCTCAATCTACTTATCTAAATTAAAAACTTCCTCAAGGTAAGAATCCAGAAGGATTAACATGATAGCCCAGTACAAAGGAGTCAATATCCTAATTCACCGGCCGTAAAAATTAAAAACATAATGACACAGAGACGTATGGTCATCGAAATCGACGAGTTTAAAATGGAACGCAGTAAACAGACAGATACGGTAGCAGACACGGGTCAAGTTCATAATAGTTACACCTCTGATTTTCTTCTAGATGTGAACCCAAAAGTAAGTTACCCCTGAGATAATCTTTCCTCTTGCTTTTTAATCGGTCAACTCATTTTTACTCCACCGTCTGACTTTTGAAGTTTATTTTGTGTGTATCGTTCCAGATTTGTTCTGTTTTATGCGAGAAGTACACGTATACTTTTCTAACTATTTTATGTTCTTCACCAGCGAGTTTCGTGAAGTCTATTGCAGCGGCGTTAGTTTGGCACTGATTATGATCAGCACTGCGTCTCCGTCCGGAAAATTGGAAAAACGTAGTAAAAATTAAAGAAAAAATAGGATGCGTCGCTGCTGTGTGTGACGTTGTGTTGCGTTTTAGTGCGAAACCAGCAAGAAAATGAGGAATGCGTCAGAGGGGGATATGTGAAGGTATGTTTAAAGGACGCCATTGCAATTTAAACTATCTTTCGAAAAACATTTTGGTATGTTTGTAAGTGTTGTGTGCACTTTATTCGGTGTGTTTGGCGAAATGTGTACCAAAGGGTGATCGAACAATAATTCACAGTGCTTGTTACCGACAATTACCAGAATCTATATGACGCATAAACCAGGTGATTTGTCTACTATACAGGGAGTTACTCAGCCCAATTTATGATGAGCCGTCGTTTTCAAACGAAAATTATTTCAATGTCGTGTTGCTAAAATTGAGTACTTTTGTGTCCTTGTCGTATTTCTCATCTAGTAACATAAAACAATAATATATTCATAGATGGTTAGATTTCATTATTAAACAGTATGCAGTTTCAATAAGATGTGGTTGAAATGCTTTCACATCTGCTAAGCGTCCCGCGACATCTCACTTTTTCTTGTAGAACTTTTAGAAACAATATCTCCCCAAAATTGCATTAAAAGTAACCATTGCCTGACAAAAATCGAATGTAAATTTATCCACCTTATTTATGGCAATGGCAGTGAATAATATTGCCAATATTGAAGTTGTGAAAAATTGGTTGAGTTTAATTTGTTCAAATTGAGTTCAATTTGAGTTAAAATTGCAATTTCTCTTGTGAAGAGGAGTCCGGTGGTGTTGGTCAATAAGATATTTTTCGTCATTGAAATGTATAAATGTGATTGCAAATCAATTAGGCACGAATGTAAAATTTGATTTTTTAGCAAAAAATAAAACAATGTTTACTGCTTTGCCGAAAACGCCATCTCCATCTACATACAGCTCTGAATAGGGCCGGTTCCACGAAAGACATTTGGAGGACATTTTTATGATTGTAATTAATTATAATGCACTGAGTAATATCACTAACACCAATGCAGAACACAACATATATCTGCTTCTTTCGTAGCCTCTTTCACTGCCCTTATTGTTGAGGTATTTTGAAGTAAGTAGGCAGTGTAAACGTAAAGAATAGTGTAACTTTATTACTAATTAGATTACGGATAAAAAAGTGTGTGTTATCTATTTGGCAGGTTCTTAGAGACTAAAATACGCATGAAAAGGTTACCGAAAAGTCATGTACCCATAAGTACCTGACCGTCCCTAGGACAAAACAGATGTGCCCTGAAAATATCGTCCATAATAATGTAGAGTTTTCTACTGGCAATGTTGCCATACTGTAACACTTATAAATTCAAACTTACTATGAACGCATTAGAAACAACTATTCACAACAGCCCTTAGCGCATATTATATTCCCAAGCTAGTTAAGTCTGCACTAAAATATTTTAGGAATGTTATATAAATATGCATCCATAATATTAAGAAAGGTAATTCGCTTTAAACAAATGATAGAATTTTATAAATTTACAAAATAGGCAGAAAATGCACAAACTCACTAAAATGTCTATGTAAAATTTGCAGAAAATAGTACGAAACAATATATTTTGACTATACATGCTAGGTTTAATAGCCTAGAAAGGTTTTTAGCTAGTAAAACAGAAACTTAGCATACTTACGCCTACATATGTTATTAAAATCCTGTACAAAATATAATTTCTTTAAAAAGAAAATGTAAAGAACAAGATTAAATCTACTATTCACATACCTTAATATTTTAACTTATTATTATGCAACAACTAGATTTTTGTTACGTTTTATCATTGAACATATGTTTCAATGTGGTACTTTATGTGTTGTATATGACTGCGCGGTTTTAAAGACATGGTTCTAGGGTATTGGTTTTTCAATACGTATGCGAACTCTCCTTTATTCAGGTACAGATTCAAGCAAATCCAATTGCATTTTTCCCATTTTATAAGATTACATATCTTCTACCTTTCAAAAAAGATCGGATTTCTTACCTCACATTTCACCTCGGTGTCCATCCTGGTCCATACGCTTCAGCACCATTGCCTTACAACAATTTTGTAACTTTGTGCGTGTTTTTCCTATTAGTCCAATCAATAAAGGCCTGAAATCAAAATGGATCACTATAATGATGCTTTTTTGATATATGATAGATCAGGGCGATACAAAACGAAAAGTCTATATACAAAAAAGTCGCAGTGCCCGGCGTCTTTTGTTATTTGCAAAAACAACACATATAGCTTATATCTCGAGAACGCTAAGAGATACACGAAAAAGAATTGCACCACGTGAAAGAGCGTGTCAAATTACATGATCTACATCCATAAAATAGAAACATTTCATTCAAAATTTGGGAATTTAGCCGAGATTATATCTATCGCCTTGCAGTACATATATATAGATATAGCGAACGTTGTATTCAAAGTCAGATAGGCCGCTGCCGCCTCTCACCTCGCGGTTCCCCTTGGGCGTCATGATTTTGGTGCGCAGTGTTGCTTGCTGCTCTCTATTTTACGTAGACTTGCGTTTTAGGCCTGCGTGATACCCCAGGGTGCTTCAGTTTTCGAGTTACCGGTAATTTTCGGAGAACGTTTGACTTTCGGTGCGCCGGAACCTGGACGTGGACGTCATCTCCGAGAGTTTTCCTGACAAGATTGCCAAAACCAATCCGAAAATCATCGTGGGAGCGTTTTTTGGGGCGCTTAATCCGAATTTCACATCGAAAACGATCCGCCGGACTGCCGGACGCCTAGTGGAACGGAAACTGGGCCTGAACGTCGTCTCCGAGGATTTTCCAGACAAGATCGCTAAAGGCGAACCGAGAATTACGATTACGATTATTAGGGATCTTAGCTGGAAAAATTCTCGGAAACGACGTTCAGACCCAGGTTCCGGTGCACCAGGTGTCCGGTGGTACGTTTTCGGGGTGAAATTTTGATTCTGCGCCCCAAAAAAACCCACATAACGATTTTCGGTTTGTCTTCAGCGATCGTGTCTGGAAATCCCCCGGAGACGACGTTCAAGTCGAGATTCCGGTGCACCAGGTGTCCGGATCGAGATACGTTTTCTTCATCGAAAAAAGTAGCATAAGTACGTTCAGTGGATCGTGATTAATTTCTAAAAAATCTATGAACTTAAACTATTTTGTAGTTTCAAAGTATTTTTAATACTTGAATAATTTTATGCCCAGTAATTCTTGAAAATGTCAGAAATTTGTGTGCATGAACAATTTTCTACTACACCTCATTTGATTCGTTTTGCAAACACTAGAACTAAAGCACATCTAAGTTTTTTTAAATCTTTTGAGAACTATTTTTATCTGATTCATTTTTTTTATGCAAAAAGTATGATTTCAAAATTGTAATATGCCTCTCATATAATAATATTAATTTCACATCTAATAATTTATTTAATTTACATTCTATCATATTTTAAATAGTTGCTGTATTCGAAGGACGTAATAATATATATTTTACATCGCTGATAAAAGTGAAAGAATCATAGATTTATTTAAACTAGTTTGTTATTGAGGTGAAAATATGAGCGTTTACAGGACATAATAATTCTCTTATTACCTGTTTAAGTAGTTCTATTAGGCGCTGGAGGTTTATCTGTCATTGTTGGTAGTAACATGAACTTTGTTTTCTGCCACCTCCAATCTTGTGAAGATAGTGTATTACGGAGCCAACTATGTATCTGATAATAAACACGGTTCACATATTCTTTCAAAGAGGCATCTGTTGGTGGTTAAGCCAAAGATAACTGTTTTTTTGCAATACCAAGTAGTGAAAACAAAACATTTTAAATCTAAGTTCATTTACTGTACATGTGCCCCCATTTCTTACACATCATATAGCTCTATAGTGACTTTTTCAACTGCAGAATATAAAGTTCTTATATCCTGTTGTGGTAGTTGAAATATGGAAATCTCATGTTGTAGATGTTCATTTTTTGAAAAACTGCTATAACGCTCTTCTTCCCCTTATTAAATAATGCATTCGTACTGTCACAATCAGAAGCATGCGCAAACAGTATGCGGTTTTAAGTGTGTGATTGTCAACTGAGCATAGAGCATTTCCTTTTCTACCACTAACCATCTTATAAAAATTTACATTTTTGAACTGCGGAGTAAACCAATAAGCAAAACCAATAAATCCACATCATTTCTAACAACCGCAACAGGCACCTGTGATTGATCAATCAATTCTATTGCTGTTCTCACTATTAAGGAATTTGCGGCTTTCTGAGCTATTTCTTTGCTCAAAATATGTTAATAATATTACAATATACGTTGTATTCAATTCTGAGTATACAATATTCATCTTATAAGATCTTCAGCTTCTCTTGAATATATTGTTTCAAACCCAATGTAAATAGGTAATATGTATAGCTTGACTATAGCGTCTTTTACGGCGGACATTGAATTACGACTGAATTTCGATTTTTTGAAAATATTCATAAAAGAATAGTAATATATTAATGTAATTGTTTGTAGACCCATTTACTTATAAGATGAGTATTGTATACTCAGAATTGATTAAAACTTACGTTAAAATATTATTTACATATTTTGTATCATTATTATTATATCAAATGGTATGAACATTGTGTATTTTTTATTACATTTTTATCAAAAAATAAATTTAAAATTTATTGTTTTAATGACAATGATTCATGTATTATAGTTAAACAAGTATTTTCCATGTTTAACAATGAAAACCGCACAAAAATAAAAAAATTTCCCAAACATTGTTTCATCTAATTAGGTGGTAAATTAGTGAATACATTAATAAACTAATTGCATCTTCGTACTGTGCTCAGAACGGTACCCCAAATCAAAAGAAGAAACATCAGCGTTCGTCAACAACTTCCAGAGATATTGCTTATGACTTATGACATAAGGTGCCACAATAAAAAAAGCATTTTGTTTCTTTTATTTTTTAAACAAACTTAAAATTGGTTTTTATCATATCCATTAATTGATATCGACAGAAAAAATGTTTCTGTAGGACACCATGAGCTTAGAATCGCGAATTTTTTTTATTTGTCCGTAGATGGTTATTGCAAAAATATAAACAAATTGAATTTTGCAATAAACTATTTGATGAATCAATCTGAAATTTTTACCGCATATTAAGCACTACAGTCCCTGACTTTTTACGGAATAAAAAAGTCGCAGGTTGAATTTTGCAATAACAAAATTGTTGAATAAACAAGTTGCCGATTTTGACTTTCTGTACCATTTTTCTCAGCAACAAATAAAAATAATGAGATAATTAGAAACATTTTAAAGGCCTTTCAATTCCCTAGAGGATGGTGAGCCCCATTTACCCAAAAGTAATTTAGTTTTTACTTGAGAACAAAAATAGTCAAAAAGAGAATTTTTTAAGTTTAATTGTTAATAACAATGCCTAATGTTTGTAGTCTCGTGGGGTCTTCCTATACGTTTTGTTTCTGTAGGCCTATATTACCTAAAATTTTGGGACTCCTGACCGATGACTCGATGCCCTGGCAAAATCCCTAATTGATTGGTCTATAATTGAATCAATATAAAATTAATGGCAAATAACCCATATGATAAACGTCGACGATTAGTCCAAACCCATCTCTCAGGAATTAGCTATATATGGACGTAAGAGGTAACCGCAATGTTTTTACATGAATAGATCGGGAATAATGCCTAGAATAAGGATTGACTTATACTCCAGAGCGCAGAGGTCGGGAACATTAAAATGCAACAATTTAAAAAAAGCCAAAAAACGCGCTTTTACGACTTGTTTTGCTTCTAACTTTTTAAGTATTTATTTTGGAAGAAAGTTAAATAGAGAAAAACGTTGCAGAATCACTTTTTACATAATACGGCATAGGATAGAAATCCAAAAATCTGTTAGCGGTTTTGCAAAATAGCAATAAACAAAAAAAAATCGGCCCAAAACAGTGGTTCCTTATTTTATTATTTTAGGCACTTTAAAATGTAGTTATGACTTCCATATCACAGGTAGAAAATCTTAAAGTTATAGTAAAAAAATCCTGTAAATTTGGTTTCGATCGGTTTATTAGATTTTGCATAATAATTTTGCAATCCAGAAAAATCGAAAAATATTTAAAATTTTCAAAATTGTTTAATAATTTTTCCCACAATTCGATTTAATAAAAGTGGCTGAGCATATATAAGTGGGAACAAGCTTTCATGTCCTTTTTTTCAGAATTAAAAAACGGTCACAGTCATTGTTTAAAGCTGGTGTCGTTTTTTTTTTGGTTATAAACAAATAGATTATCTCGGCGAATTTTTTTGTTAAATGCAATTATGAAAACATAGCCGGAAAGCACTCGGAGAGACGATTATTTTTATATATAATAAGTTGCTATTTTGTTCATTAGCTTCTGAGATATAACTCGTCAAATTTGATTAGTGTTTAATAAAATGGTTAATAACGGTTAATAAAATTACTATTTTTTCTCATATCATAAGAAATAATAGTTTCTCATAGTAACCAGTATGATATTTTTGTTGAAATTAACATTAAAAAGATTGAAATTTACATAAAAAAAAGTCCTCGGTTCGAATTTTTTCACACCAACACTTCGACACCAACTTTCAACAATAACTGTGACCGTTCTAATAAATATTTTTTAATTCTGAAAAAAGAACATGAAAGCTTGTTCCTTCTTATGTATGCTCAGCCAGTTTTATTAAAATCGAATAGCGGGAAAAATTTTTAAACAATTTTGAAAATTATCAATACTTTTCGATTTTTCTTGATTGTTCTTATTGTGCAAAATCTAATAAACCGATCGAAACCAAATATACAGGATTCTTTTATTATATCTTCAAGATTTTCTACCTGTGATATGGAAGTCCTAACTACATTTTTAAGTGTCTAAAATAATAAAATAAAAACCATTGTTTGCCATATTATGTAAAAAGTGATTCTGCAACTTTTTTCTCTCTTCAACTTTCTTCTAAATTCAATACTTGAAAAATTTGAAGAAAAACAAGTCGGAAAAAACGCGTTTTTTTAAGTTTTTTTAAATTGTTGCATTTTACAATGTTCTCGAACTCTGAGCTCTGGAGGATATGTCAATCCTTATTCTAGGAATTATTCCCGAGGTATTCATGTAAAAACATTGCGGTTACCTCTTACATCCCCGGATCCCCGTCAAAACAAATGGATTAGATTGGACTAGAGATTGCATGTGTGTGAAGTTAGCGACGAATCTCCAGCGACGAATTTTGAACGAGATTATTGCAGCGATTGAAAACGTGTGACGAAAACACAAGTCTGCGTAAAGCAGTGAGCCGCAGGGCCCGCAGGCAACAGGCAACAGCGTACGCAAATATCAGGAAGCAGAGGTGAAGCGAGACGCGAGAGGGTAGGTAGCGGCACAGGTCATTTCGAATGCAACAGTCACTATATCTATATATATGGCGACGCGATACTGAATATAATTTCGTTATAAATTCGCAAATTTTGAATGGAATGTTTCTATTTTATGGATGTAGATCATGTAATTTGACACGCGCTTTCACGTGGTGCAATTCTTTTTCGTGTATCTCTTAGCGTTCTCGAGATATAAGCTATTATGTGTTGTTTTTGCAAATAACAAAAGACGCCGGGCACTGCGACTTTTTTGTATGTAGACTTTTCGTTTTGTATCGCCCTGATCTATCATATATCAAAAAAGCATCATTATAGTGATCCATTTTGATTTCAGGCCTTTATTGATTGGACTATATCTCGACCGTCCACCGACCAACAAAACTGGCTTCGCAGGTTCCTTTTCGCGTCTCCACTTCGATAATTCTCGCTCCGAGCACCGGATGCGCCAAGACTTTTCAAGCTTCCTTATATGTCTCATAAATAATGAGAAGTGCTATTTCTTGCCTTACTAGGGCCATTAATTGACTGTGTAGGAGACCATAATTTGCCGATGATCCAGATTAACAGATAAGACGGGTTGTCGTATTACACCGTGTTCGGTAATTTCACGTTATGACCGTATTTGCAGTCTTAATTAATAGGCCGGAATCGGACACGTCGAGATAGGAAAAATTGATAATGGTGAAGACGATGATTAAAGGGGCGAAAGAAAGGTTTTTAAAGGTAACGAAACTAGCTAACCATATGAAGCAGTTAACCGTTACACACACATACTGATAGTACTAACACATGATGTGTAACAAGTGTTTGTATTCAGCGAAGTTTTCCATGCACTTAACCAAATTTGCGCAGTGCTATACAAATTAAGCGCGCGCAACTCTCATCCAAAATTGCTAATTTAGAATGAGTGTCCTATGGGTCGTTGTAAACCCATGTACAATTCGATTGGTCATGACTTCAAAAATACCTGTTCAAAAATTTAATAACTGTAAAAAAACCAGCAGTCAAACAATGTGGGTAAACTCTTTACAGAAGAGTATATGTTCGACAAAAGATTAATTGTGAAAATTCAGATGATTTCAATTACTCAATAATAATATACTACATTTTTATTCAAATTTTCAATTGTAACGTTATTTTTTGAGCAGATGCATGAATCGACAACTGTAGCCCGATGATTAAAAATTATTCAAGATCCTTTGATATGCAACCAACTTAGCTCTTTACTTAGCAACACCACTTCACTTTATACTTACACATTTTATGCAATTTACCTCCCCGGGAGCCAGAATAACACGTTGACATAGCTCGTTTGCCTCTAAGGCCAACAGGAGTCTGGTAGTGAATGTAAATGTAAATTATAACCTCTAACAGGCCACATGTAATTAAATATCAGGAATAGGGCCGGTGTAACAGGACTGGTGTCGCAAGGGATAGGGTATCATGTTGTCCCTCATTAAGGGTTAAGTCATTAGTTTCGTCTCCCTTCCTTTGTGAACACATTTCTGGTTCATGAGAGGTTATGTGAGCGAACTAGCTTAAACACGAATAACGTCAGATAAGGCTCCGGGAGAATAGGCAGTGATACAAGAACGAACTTATTTTAGCTAGGATTGTGTGGACTATGTAGAGAACAGGTAATCTAGGAATTCTAACCTCCAATTATAACATTTGTAATCAATTGTCGATAATAGAACTGATGTACCCGGGATGTCTTCACAGGGAATATGATAGATTATCACGTAGTCCGCAACTAAGGGTTGAGCCCTTGGGTTGATCTCCCGTCCTCTGTGAACAGATTTTTGAATGAGAGGTTAGATTCATTAGGAAAATTCGGCTCAAAGTCTAGTGGAAAAGGTCAGCCTCCGTGGTGTCGCCTGCGGTGTCAGCATCACCCCTCCAGAAGTCCAGACTCCAGTCTCCAGACACGACAGGGTTCAACAGTCCAGGGGGTCCGAGCCATCATCCGATGCCGGCAGGAGATAGCCGTTCGACCGAGATAGGCAGAAGGCTCCGCTGACGCTCCCGTCGTCCCCGATAGAGCCGACCGATCCTCAATTGTAGACAATTGGCGGCGTCGCCAAGCACCCGTACAGGTTGGAAGTTATTTTAAAAGTCAGGTTAGGGAAAATCGATTGTACCATATAAGTTGGTTGCATATCTGAGAGTTGGGTACTGGCTATTACATTCATCCATTAGAGTTGCTTAAGTTTTATTCAACGAATCTAACCTAACCTCTCTCTCGGATTCGATTTAGCCTTCGTCAAGGTAAGTGAGACGTTTGATAGCTGTGAGACATTGATCGACACCCCTCAACAACTAGAGGGGACTCGAGATATCAGTCAGGACCGGGCTTTGTTTGTAGTTGTTGGCGCCCCTTTACCATCGAGTATCTGGTCGTATGGTAATTCATCCACGACCACTCACCGACGAGTTGAGCTAGTCGGGCCCCATTATTAAAACCGTCTAACTTTTTGGTAACGTTGGTAAATTTAACGTTGCACAATATTTCGAATATTTCTTTTAAACTCTTTCTCAGAAATGATTTTCTGAATAAATTCATGAATTCGAATGTAATGTAATGTAATTTCTTCTATTCAGAATCATTCGATTTATAATGTTGGTTGCCGAAATAGTCGTGTTTAGGTGTAAATTAACATGTAGTCGTTTTATTGACCGTTGATATTGAAACATATATAAGCAAACTTTTTTTTGAAATATAAATAGTCTACTGAGGCATACTCACCGTTTTAACATAAGTAGGTACTAAAATTACCTTTTAGACAGTTCCTTGTGTTTCTCAGCACATGCCCAAAAACCCACCCAAGTAGCAAATTAATCAACCAGTTATTTGGATATTATAGATTGTAAATCTATCTTTTCTAAACGTTACTTATTCGAAACTGATATAGATACACATTAGCAATCTTTTTTTTAATACAAAATATTCTATTGAAGCATACTCGGCATTTTAATGTAAGTAGTATAATTATTGCTCTTCAGACAGTTCTTTGTGATTCTTTTTACATGCCTAAAGCCCGAGTAGCAAATTGATTAATCAGTTATTTAGATATTGTACTTTGTAAAACTACCTTCTGCAAACGTTACTTATTCCAAACTGATATTGATATACATTAGCAAACTCTTTCTTGAAATACAAATATTCTATTGAGGTATTTTCCACGTTTTATCACAAGTACCATAATTGCTCTTCGGAGAGTTCCTTGTGATTATTTTCAAATGCCCAAATTGACCATCGTGGAGTTCTGAATTATCTAAAATGTGATTACATCAAGAGCATACAAATGTTTCGATTTTTCCTATACGAAAAATTAAACACATCAATGAACCATGACCCATCAGATATTGGGTCAGAAAATAATCCAATGTTCTGAATTTACAGTACTGCCAAATGGAAATATTTAGTATTAATATCTTGATCTATTGTGCTTTACTGAAAATTACATTCCATTCTTTCTGAATTGTATTGAAAGTGGCCTTCATGGTCGATACCTCTATATATTTGATCTCTCCATCTAATCTAATTTATTCTGCTTATCTATCTGTATATCCAATATATCTAACCATTGCTATGATTATTAAAAGTTTCTAGTTGTACCTACTTTAACCCTAATTTTCAGGATAAAACGAGCGTTAGGATATTCAGAAACACAGATGAGTTTTTCAATAGTATCTTAATAGATAATATTACTATTACATGTTTTCTTCTGTCTTTATGAAAAATCAAAATTGTTTTCTGGAAACCACTAGCATAAAGTCAATATTCTCGTCTTTATAATTTTTTTTTTGTTTCTTAGTTTATTAACAGCTGCTAATATGAACATCCAATCCTTTGCTATAAATGGAAAGCAATTGATTATGAATTCATTAAACATCGACTTTCTTTAATAGTAACCAATTAGTGTAATTACTGTAATTACAAAACAGTTTGCAAAATGTACTGTGATTAGTTTTATTTGCTTAAGAACTTTATATGCGACGGCGTAACGAAAAAGGATAAAAACAAGGAATATTAATTGTGACGTAATACCACTTAGCTATCAAACGTAAATGCGCTTTTGGTTTTCGATTATATTTTGTAAACATTCCGGGTTACCTCACACTACATTTAGAACATTTGATACAAAGGATACAAATTCAAATTTACATATCAACCAACACCAGCTTCCCTTAATGAAGCCAATTAACTGTTACAATTGTTATAATTTATTAATCGCCTGTGTGGAAAGTGAAACTGGTTTATTGAGCAAATCACCGCTCGGCCAATTACAGCGAATCCACCTGAAACATCAGCCGATTCATTTTCACTTATCCTCTTCTCATATTATTTGAACTCCTCCGTAATAAATATTCATTCGGACGAATTTAAATTTTTAATTCACCCGACGTTCATTCATGATGATGGCGAGGCTCGTGGCCCATTCATCTTATGTGTAGTAGGTACGCGATTAAATATCGTATTTATTATAATTATGTAATTGTTGCTTTTGTTGCGAAGGTCGTGAACGTGTAATTTCTCCTTAAGTAGATTCGATTATACTCATTTCGCTTTCTTATTCGGCTACTGTTTACGCGGTAAGTGCGATCCGCAGTCAATGAAACGGTGATTGATTACGGCCGAGATTAAACTGGACCAGTTGGCCGAGGAAAGGTTTTAAGTGTATTGTGAGACGAGTAAAAAGTGCGGAGAGACGTGGAGAATCTCACTCCAGTTTATCGGAGGAATATTTCCAGCAATTATCATAACGATAGGCGTCCAACAGTTTGTCTGAACGAGAAGATGTATGGCGAAAGATTAGTGTCAATTAAAAGTGATAGGATGCAATCAACATGTATCGTCGTGTTTATGTTTCCACACGTTCGCTTTGAAAAACGATTAATTAACGGTACAATTTATACCGAAACGTTATTGCTTAACAAGCATCGGATTCCTTTCGAGACCGGCGTTTCCTCAAAAAATTCCGAGCGTCTCCTTTTTCGGGCGGTATTAATTTTTAATTCCAGCCGCACGTAACGGTACGTAAGAGCCGAGGGAAAAGGAGGGAGGACGTAGCAGTTTTCGATTTCGTTTGGTATATTATATACTCAGCACATCAGAAAGGTATTTGGGAAAATTGTCAGTCGGTATGCAATATACAATACATATACAATTTCTAGTTCCAACTGTCCCAAGCACTTTCACATTTAATTTTAGGCCTTCTCAGTCTCAAAATCGTAACTGCCGCATTAATTTTCTAAAACTAAGGCCCTAAAATTTAGGGCCTTACTAAGCGCAAACTCACAAATCAGACCCGGAAAGTGCATAGGCGAATTCCATATGAAATTACTTATCCAATGAGGTACCACAAGATACATTCCACTTCAGAATTCTGAGGTAGTCTTTAAAATTGAGGGGGTGAGTGATACGCATCTCAACAATATGTCAAAAGTCGTCCCACTTCTGATTAAGATCAACGTGTTTCGGAACTTTTTAATTACCGTCTTGCTTTCGGAGATATTGAGGATCCTATTAGGCTACTGACAATGTCAAAAAAACAGGGGTGAAAGGAAGTAACGCATTCAAGGTATTTTGTTTTTTCATACGGTCAATCGACCTCTAAAGAGATAAAATAGTGCTACTAAATATAGTGATGCGTTTTTGAGAACGGGGTAAGTTTGGCACAAGATATGTGCCGTAAGATTTTTGTAAAGAATTAAATTTCCTATAAAAATATTTTTTTAAGTCAAAAAAGTTTTCTTTTTAATAAAATAAATTTACAAAAAAAAAATTTAAAAAAAATTGGAATTTTTAACTATAACTTTTTTCTGAGTGAATTTGGGTATAGACATTGTTTCATGAACAAGAAAGCTTATGAAATTCTCTTTAAAATGGTGGCTTCTTCTTCTTCTTAGCCCGTATTTATTCACTCCTGGGAGTAGGCCTCTTCCAAATCCAATTCCTTCCTGCAACATTTTGGATATCGTCTCGCCATCGTCTCTGGGGTCTACTGATGCTCCGTTTGGTCTCTCTTGGGCGCCATATTAGAATCTTATGGTCTTTAGGATCACCTTTGGTCATCCTGCCTTGCTATATTACCCGCCCATCTCCATTTCAGTTGTGCCACAAGCGTCACTTTAGTTCTTCTACAAATTTCGTCGTTGCGAACTTTATCCCTTAAAGTGATTCCTATCATAGCCCTTTCCATTGCTGGTTGGATGGTTTGCAGCTTATTTGCAAATATGTGGGTAATTGCCATTGTCTAGAGTCCATATGCACCGTCATCACACAGGTGTCAAACACTTTCCTTTTCAAATTTATGGGAAATTCCCGAGGTTTAAGGATAAATCTTAATTTGCCAAAAGCTGCCCAGGAGAGGCCTATTCTTTTTGTGATTTCAGAAGATTGGTTTTCTTTGCCAAGCTGAATTTTAAGGCCTAAGTAAATATATTCTGATACAACTTCTAGGGGTTGGTCGTTAACAGTGACCTGGATGTCTTCTGTACTCATGATCTTTGTTTTGTTTAAGGTCATTTCAAGTCCAATTTATAACGATGTTCGATGAAGTTCTTAAGCCCTTCGCCTGTGCTGGCAATGACCACAATATCGTCGGTAAATCGTAGATGGTTTCGTACTGCATCAATATTAATCCCGTTCTCTTGCCAGTTAAGTTTTTTTAAGACATCCTCCAAGGCAAGGGTAAAAAGTTTTGGTGAGATGGTGTCTCCCTGTCCCTCTTTACAATCCCTCTATTTACACCTCTTTTGATTGGAATCATGTCTGTCATTAAATCATCATCTATTTTTACATGAATGGAAGCGTTATTATAGATTTGTTTGATAAGACTTGAGTATCTATAGTCGATCCTTGCGTTGTCTAGGGATTCCAGAATTGCCCAGGTTTCGACAGACTCAAAAGCCTTCTGGTAGTCGACAAAGGCTAAATGGAGTGCTATATTATACTCTACTCCCAAGTAGCACACCAATATTGTACCAATATTATGACAATGTTGTGTTATAATGGGCCATTATAGGTATTAAATATTGGGCCAATAATAAATGTGAACATTTGACAATATTGCCCTAAGGTTGTGAAACAATATTGGTTAAATATTGTATTTTAATATTGTTACAAAATTGTTTATCAATATTGGTCCAGTTTCGATGTACAATATTCTGCCAATATTGAAAAGCAACATCGGACCAATATTTTTGTACATGCTTGGCGCAATATTGCAAAATGGTCAAATTTTTATTGGCCCAATATGTGCAATATTCTGCCAATATTAAAATTAAAATACAACATCGAATGAATATTAATATATGATATTTGCCCAATATTGATGCACAACCTTGAGAGAATATTGCAAAATGTTCTCAATTCTTATTGGCCCATCATTTAAAAACAATCAGTCTATATTGAAATGTAACATTAGAGTAATATATTTATGACATGTTGACATGCGCATGATAATGAATACCAGGAACAGGAAGCTTTCAATATTTACTTGAACTTGCGTAACAATATTGGTTAAATATTGGTAATTTATCTTAAGTTCAATATTGACTGGATCTTGGGTAACAATATTGGATAAATATTGGTAATTAATCTTAAGTTCAATATTGACTAAATTTATTAAACCGATATTGGTCCAATAATTTGGATTTCAATATTGGCTACATCTAATGTAAACATATTGGGTATATATTGGCAATGTACTTGTTGTTCTATATTGGCTACATGTAGTTTGCCAATATTGGGTCAATACTGGTACAATATTGGAATAAATTCTATATTGGACCAATATGTTCCCAATGCTCTGCCAATGTTGCGTGCTACTTGGGCGGCTTTTTCAATAAGGGTACGAAGTATCTGTAAGTGGTCGATAGTACTAAACCCCTTACGGAATCCCGCTGTTCGACTGGTTGGTATGAGTCTATCTTGCTTGTCAACCGGTTGCTTATTATTTTTGTAAGCAGTTGGTGGCTTACACCAACTTTGTTGTAAAATGGTGACTTATAAGACTTTATATGTTTAAAATTTACTGAGATATAAACGTATGAATTCAGCCATTTTTCTCTATTTTTTTTTTTACTTTTTCTTTAAAAAAGGTATTATTTCATACTTCTACATAAAAAAAATTATTTTTATGAAATAAATAACTTTTGTAGGAATAATTTAATAAAAAAAAATGTTATTTATTTATATTTAGTCAGTTTACGTACACGTACAAATAAATATTTAATTCATCTTTAAAGTAATACATAATTTTAAAAATAGTTTTATATGCAATGCCGTTTAAATTTGATGTTACAGATATTTCGAAAGACATAGCTACTGATATTGATACAGACACAGATCGGTATTGCATTTGAAAATGGTTCAATAGAACAAGAACTATAAATTTTACTGCATATACTTACTTTATATAGAAATTAATTTAAAAAAACGCAACATTTGTAATTTATTATTTTAATTCTAAACCTCCAACCATTTAAATTAAATATGTCTAGTAGAATAATATCCAATATTCTTGATAAATTTATATTCATAAAATTATTATTACATAAAAATCTTTTTTTTTTCAGGTAAAAATATAAAATAATACGCTTTTTAAGGAAAAGTAAAAATAGAGAAAAAATGGCTGAATTTAAACGTTTATATCTCAGTCAATTTCATACATATAAAGTCTTATGAGCCACCATTTTAAAGAGAATTTCATAAGCTTTATTTTTTATGAACAAATGCCTATACCTAAATTCACTCAGAAAAACGTTATAATCAAAGATTCAAAAAAAATTGAAATTTTTCGATTTTTTTTATTTGGTTTTTTGAATTTATTTTATAAAAAAAATTTTATTTGGACTTCAAAAGATATCAATTTCATAGGGAATTTAATTCTCTACAAAAAATCTTACGACATATATCTTCGAAAAATGCATAGTTTTTGCGCTATAGCCGAAAAACCGAATAATGGCTAAACTTGACCCGTTATCAAAAACTTACGGCTAAATTTAGTAGCACTTTTGGAATTTATTTCTTTAGTAGTCAATTGACCGTATGAAATAATAAAATACCTTGAACGCGTTAGTTCCTTATTAAATGACATAGTTAATAGCCTATATGATGAGGTGACTATGGACACAACTGCGATGAAAATATCATAGTGATGAATATGAAAATGTGAGTTACAATGTACTAAGTAAAACTAGTAAACTCGAAAGAGGATGAGTGATAAATATTAAAATATGAGTTACAATCTAACAAGTAACTCTATAAAACATAAAAAAGTATGTATATGACTATAGTCTGTCAAAATAACATATGGAGTAATAAAATCTCATTATAAATGCAAAACCGATACAAGGTGGCATCGTCTAAATTTTGGGAGTTTTATAATGTCTTACATGCTGTCTTACGGAATCGTTTCGTATTTTGAGTGACTCACCCGAAACACGTGCGAATATTGTACGTCGGGCCATTGTAAAAATACAGGGAATAACCACTCTCTGGCGTACGGTCGGGTAAATGAGTAAATACGCAAAAGTCGGTAACTGGAAAAATTGTGTGCGTATAAGTCATTTATTAATTTTCGTTCATTTCTTTAAGAACGCCTCTGGTCCCCGACGAAATAATCGTTTTATTACTCCATGGGTTATTTTGACAAACGTAATAATACGTAACGTAACGTAATAAAGTAGTAACGTAATAATAGTAGTAATACGTAGTAATAGTAACGGCTCATTGTATGACTACTTGAACTACTTGGCCACCTATGCACCTATCCTGCTTACACCTTTGGATGCACACGTATTGACCGTGGAAGAAACCGCGAAAACGTTATACGTATGCTACGTCGTAAGGAAGGTTATAGCTCGTCCTCCCTCCCGAATGAGAGAAACAAAAACTATCCCCATTGTGTTTTTTTTCGTGAGACCTCCCGACTGATTTATGTTTCCAAACGTTTTTACAACGACACGGCGAGAGTGCACCTTTAGTTAAGTACCGAGTCATTTCGTGGCGGCCATTAAGATAGGGTACCGCGATAGGAAGTGGCCGCGTGGACCGGAAATACGAACGTGAACGCCGTGAAGATTCACTGGCTGATATTTTTTCGGGTCGCTAATAGCACACATACACATATAACATATACAGGCAGGAACACCTGAACCAGGCCACCAACCTGTGTTTAGTGCCCCTCCGACCACTAATAAAATTTAAGTGATGAAGTGGAATGACAACGGAATGCTGTTATTAGGGGTGTTTCGTTAGTTGTCAGCGAGGATGTATGGATGTATGTAGGAAACCTCCTAAGGGGTATCCAGCGTACCAGCATTTGGTAATGATCGATGACTTGCGATTGTGAAAATGCAGCTCAGGTGAATAGTTACGTAATGTAAGTCACTTGGCGGAACGGCCGAGAATGCCAAGTACACAGCACGATTATTCCAAAGCCGCGTTTAACCGAAATATCTCTGCAATTTGTAGCTTTACCTCCAGAACGCTAAATTGTCGACTTGAATGCTTGCTTATATCTTATATCCTCTAAAGCAACCACTGGTGCACTTACAAAAATATTTAATAATTACTCGGTAAGAGCACCAAATTTCGTAGGTTGACGATAAAAAGGTAAATTTCATCGCTGAAAACAGTCGTTATTGCCGAATAGAAAGGTAGATACATTTAAAAAAATGAATAGGTGAAAAATCCTGACTGAAAACCGTAGACATGATTCTAATTTAATTTAAAGATGGGTTAAATAAACGGTTATAAAATGGTTGTGTTATCTGTGTGGAGTAAACGTAACTTTATTTTTGTTAATTTTTACTTATTGCAATAAAATATACTTGTTTTCACGGCCGTTTTCATTGTGCGTCTGTCTCCGACGTCCACTTATCATTTTCTTCTTTGGATTGGCCATTTCTTTACATAATTCCGACAAACGCACCGATCCTTCGATTTTATTATGCCTGTGTCGGTTCAGATTACTAGCCGAAGATGCCGAGTAATGAATATAAAATATACATAATGAAAAATGAACAAATAATCAGGGGTTGTTGTTTGCCAATCAACAAACAACCTGTTTGCTCTATTTTGTTTAGTATTTTCAAAATAAAATCAGAAAAAAAAACTCAAAATTATGTTACTATACCGATGCAGAATGATCCTTTATCTCTTTATTGAACCACATTTTGTTTTGATATGATAATCACTACCCTAAGATCATGTTTATTTGCAATTACCAATTACAGCTAATTACCTCTATAAGCAATGGAGATGGAGCAAGACATTATTGGACTTTTTGGAGCATATTTTTATTTTCCTCAAGTTTAACTTTGAATAACTTTTATTTGCACTAACTTCAAAATCGACGTATATATTCGTGTTTAGCGACTAAAAAAACTTAAAACGAATTCTAGCGTATGGACTATTAGTTAATTATTATTAGTTTATTATTATTTATTGCTTTTTTACATATGAGTCTCCCAGTATTACAGATTCATATACAAAATTCTTCTATAAGTGAATGCAAAAATCGAAATATATTGAATATGCTATGTATCCTACAGGGATTTTACAACAACCGTGCGTAGGATGACGCTTCAAACTACTACTTTAATTACTAAAACTAATTATTACATTTCCATTTGAACACCTATTTGGTAGTAATTAAACTCTATTATAAATTACTATATTACTTATTTCTATTCTATTCATATCAACTATACTTATTAAGCATTTTTAAGTTATTTTTCAGGCTTCTGAGTGTTGAAAGTTTGGATTAACCATGGTTTTAGCTTGGTTTTAATAATTTTGTTTCGTTTTCCAGTAATTTTAGATGAGGTGGCAGTGAGTTGAATAATTTTCTAGAAACAAACATATAGGCTTGCCTGCCTATCTCCTTATTAACTCTAGGCAGTGGCAATTGTACTTGTCTTGTAGATGGAAAGTCACTATATATGGTTTTTAAAAAGTCATATTGTCGTAAGATAGATTCCAAAAAGAATGATTGCTGATGTTTATAGTATCCTCATTGGAGGAGAATATTACGTTTACTATTTTATGTTGCAACTTTATTACTTTGGAGATGTGGATTTCGCTGGCAGCTCCCCATGCGATAATACCATAAGTCGCTGAATTTTGGAATAAGTCATAATGTATAGATTTTAGCTGGATTTTAGTTAAAATATATTTTAATCTGGTAAATACATAAGACAGATATCTTAATTTCTTCAAAAGGTGTGACGCATGTGTCTCCCTGGTTAATCCTGAATCCTAGAAAATACCTAAATACTTAGTACTATCCTCTCTTTTTATTTGATTGCCATTTATTTTAATAGTTAAGTCTTCTGGAATACGTTGAGTTTGATTTGCAAAAGCTATAAATTTAGTCTTTTCTACATTTAGAGATAGCTTAAACTCACTGAACCAGAAGTAAAGGATATCCAATCTTAAATTCAATATATTTACAGTACTTTGCCATGTGTCATTTGAGCCAAGAGTAACTGTATCATCAGCGAAGGAAAAGTTATTTGCATCTAGATTTAACAATTCATTGATGTATATGATAAAAAATAAAGTCCAAGGACTGTACCTTATGGGACACCACAATTTAGTAAAGTTCCATTAACTTTTACTCTGTGGATTCTATTTTTTAGATAATTTTCAATTAAAGTTAGAGTTGTTCCTCTAATTCCAATCATTTACAACTTGCTTAACAGTACTGAGTGGTTAACTGTATTAAATAATACGCATGCAGTTACAACTAAAGTGGAGTTGCTGCATTGTTTTATGGATTTTCAAATGTACTCCATTTAACAATTGGGAGAAGTCTCAAAAAAAGAAGTTGCACTAACCTTTGATCTAAATATTAATCCAAGTACATAACATCGCTCTAAAAAATAAGTGATACTGGATTCGACAAAGATCCTTCTTAAATTCTTAACTATAAAGGTCATTTTGCCATAATGTGTTATATCTTTCACATTGATCTGACTACATAATATCATAAGTATATAATTACACTGGATTCACAAATATTTTATACTTTTGGGAATAGAATGGTCAATTTTAGGGTTAATATTTATTCATGCGTATACATTAAGTCATCCTACGTTCTCAAACTTGTCATAACAAGATATTTAGTTCCCATTAAACAAACTATATAATTTACGCATGTTATTATATAAATTAATTACTGCTGAATATAACTTTTCTCTTCTTCCATTTTTAAGCATATGATGGTCAGTTTGAACAGTGTTAAATCCATTACAGTGCTAAAACTTTTGCGACAATATTCCTGAATCGTGCTTTTTAAACGGTCAACATTAGGTTCTGACAAGAACTATGTTTATACTATATTCTATTATGTACTGTATGCACACAACTGTCTCCTAACATATTCCCATAGTCCAATAAAGTCTAATTTAGTAATTCCAGGGGACTGTAGATAGGAATGTATTGAAGAAAACAATAATAACAATAATAAACAATAATAATAAGTAGCATCTAAGATTTCTGTTATGTTCTGATTATAATAGTGTGTTTAAGCGGATGTACAGCTTTCCGCACAGGTGGATGTTTTTGAGAAAACTAAATGAAATACTTTCGATATGACGGAACCTTTTCAAAATATACAGTAGTTAAAGGAGTGCAAAAGCTTTCGTATGAATTTTTGGAACATTGTAAAAGGAGCTGGAGTAGAGCACTTGCATTTGTTGTTATTATCTCCTACTTAAATGTGAAAAAATTCTATAATACAAAGAATTATCGATTTTTTGACATAAAAAACATTGAAAAATTTTACAACACATAATATTAACCATTTTTGAACACAAAAAACCTTTCTAGCACATCTTACGTCACTGGGACCATTACTGACATGAGATCAAATATAGCATAATTAGAAATAATAACAAACCATTTGAAGCTGTACAAAATCACTTTCCAATTTCAAATATGAGCCCATCATCAACAATCCTCTACTCCCTCACATTCCACTAAACGTCGCTACAAATCCATCTTTCCCCTTGTTTACAGTTTTCGTTAATGCTATGCCAGCAGATGTACAAACAATCGTTTGCTTTCATCAGTCACTCCTCGACATTGTCTTCTTGAATTCTTTTCTGAGTGGTAAACCTTACCTCAAATGCGACTAAAGCAAATAGTCTTCGATTATCAAATTCTTAACCATACAAATCGGTGGGTGTAGAGCCATTTTTAAATTAGTTGTCTAGATGTTATATCAATGCTCATTGTTATGAAAAATTGTTCTTACTTACCATAATAGTTGGTGTGGCCTCCTCAGCCTGCAATCTTTTCGATTTTGAAGAATTGCCCTGGAAGAACACATAAATAACAAACATTTGAAATAACAAATTTCTCAAAAAGTTGAAATGTATGAAAGGTTACTTAACGAACTAGTCTGTTATTAACAATATTAAATTTCCCAAAAGAGAATAACCGCGGTAGCCGACTATATTAATACTGACGTCATTTTCTTTTTACCTTCAACGATCGACTTGAATAATATTTCAATTTTCTCGGTCTTCTTGAACGTTAGCTAAGTACTAAATAATAATACACTCGCCGAGCGATAATCCCATTTAATTGGCCCATTAGCGTTTTTTAGAATGAAATGTTGTACGCTTTAGCAGATGTAACTTATGCTTGTTAAAGCACACGCGATCACCTGTACGGACTTCCTCATAAAAACCATACGTATAGCGTGAAATTATACGGCGGTTGCCCGAATCGACTTTGAGATTAAATTTTTATATAATAATTTAAGTAGTGTTCGCTTGATTGGCTCCGATTTTCTACTATTGTACTATAGTGTATAGAGACGAAATTAATTGTTAGTTGGGCAATGTGATATTTTATGGGGGTCTTACAGCATACCTTAATAAGTGTTTCTCAATTTTCATGAACGCTTGATATCCAAAGAAAGTGGTGCGTTCTCGTCGAGAGTCTAAGATTGAAATTTTAATGGAATCAAACCTTGCGTTAGAAACTGCATCAATCAAAATACACAACGATCTATATTCATAAGTCAAATTGTTTTCTAATACGTACTTTCGTATGAACTGCACCATCGAACGGAGGCCTTTTATAGAACCCCATTTAAAATCGTTTATTTATCATATTTTCTAATCTATCTGTAACATTCATATTGACATATTTCGTTCATATTCCGATGGTTATCTCGTGGTAGCCCAGAAGCTCGTAACTGTTTTTCACAAGAATTCTTCTCTGGCGATTAATAAAACTGACACTGCTAAGGCTTCCCATGCATGACAAATGATCCTAGACCTGGTAAAATGTTAAAATTAATTTGTAGCAGGAGAGCGCGGCGGAGTTTTGTTTTGACAATTAGTCGATTGATAATTAATAGTGGCCTCGTTGAAATCGAATAAAAATTAATGACTACCATTATACTGTGTGTTTTGTTAACGTTACCATACAGCCCCATTACTTTGTCCAATAATCGCACGTATTAACAATTATTGTTATTATAATATTCAATACCAGCATAACTTCATCAGCAATGAACCGTATCTGGGTTATTGAAATTCAATTGTACACCCTTATGGCTCACTGTAGTTAGAATTAGTTCATTTTCTAATAACCATATCCCAGCTGTTGAGGTGTTTATTTCAAGAAAAAATAACGAAAAGTAAAAAGACGCACGCAGAGGTCACAATTTTATCTAGTCGGTATGTACCGGCATATTGTCTATAATCTATGACTTATAACAAGCAAGGATGCGACGTGTAATAGAACCTGGCAGATATCGGTATAGGGGTCATAAGTGATCACATTTCTTATGGATACTCTTGGTCAGCGAGTTTAATTAGACTGGCACCATATGCCTCGTTGAAACGCTCGTTAGATGCAAGAGAGATAACGTGATTTATCGAAACGCAGGGAATGTTCCAATTAAAATTTCGAACGTATTGTACACCAAGGTTTAGGAATTGTACGTTGAAATTAAAAGAACTATGGCTAAAAACTTGGTATAAGCAAAAATTGAAACTAGTATACTTACAGTGATTTGAAGGCTGACCCAACATATATATGTACATATATTAGACAAGAAAGAGGTAAAAAAGAATCACTTGGAACTCTGTGAATAATTTATGCTATAATAGCAATTGCACTCTCAAGATTCGTTGTATGATCTCACTACATATTTACAGTAGGTACAGATGTAGACACACGAGCCTAGCTTACATCAATTTTAGTTTATGTGGCTTGCCTTTTTTATCTGGAATTTTATTCAAAATATATAGTTGTTGAAGTTATATCTAAGATGCAAAGTTTAAAGTTGATTTCAAAATACGGTGCTACAGTCATTTTTTGCAATAAGCTTTGAAACACGTTCCCCTTTTCGCTCAAATGCACCACATTCCATATTCGTTAATATCAAATGTATGTAATCCTTAATTGCTACAAATGTAGCAATAATTAAATATATTTATATTAAACGTGAATAATTCTAATCAATACCTTTATTGCTCTAGAGGAAATTAATTAATCCAGAATTAATGAGTTCAGTAACCGGTATGTTTGAAAAATTAACGCTTAAATTAATAGTATGCAGTGTTTTATCAGCGAAAGAAGAAGTCGAGATTACATCGTGTTTCGCTTTACGTGGACATCTAAATAACTTCATTTATATTAAACGCAACAGGTTTGCATATCGTCAGTTTTTACCTTTATATGGGAAAATTAAAATTACTACAACTTGATTCAAAGGACTAATAGCGACAATAATAGAGCAACTTGTGTTTTGGAAGCTTGCATGAAATAACAAAAATTGCCTAAAATGAAAAAAGAATTAAAAAAAAAATTATATCTTTCTGAAATTCACATAGAACTAATCAATAATAATTGGGTTTTCTTTAATTAGAGTGGCATGAATCAAAACAAAAGACACAAGTACTAATTAAAGTGTAATCGGTTTACGATATGAGTTTTGGAAAAGGAGATTTTACTCCTAACAAATTTAAACTATGTTCAAAGAAATTTCGCAAGACTGTTGGGATACGTTACAATGGGCATCTTGTGTTCAAGATTAATGAAAAAATGAATTCATTTTCGTTGAGTTAATTCAGAGAGTATCTATTTGCTAAAATATTGCTCGTGAACTTATCTTGATTTACGCCAGAAAAGTCACTAAAACGAAATGAAATAGAGGTTATATGATGTACAGATAGATATACTCTATTCAAAACAAATCCCGATGCACGTCATTTTAATGACGTCACCAAACATCCAATACTACCAACTTAATATAGTCCCAGGACATCGCAATTTATGTGTTCCGTGTATATTTTAGGTTGAAAATACACATAAATAACCATATAAATTGTCAACCTAAAATATACACGGAACACATAAATTGCGATGTCCTGTGACTATATTAAGTTGGCAGTATTGGATGATTCTGACGTCATCAAAATGACGTGCATCAGGTTTTGTTTTGGATAGAGTATACATCCATAGAGGGGCTGTTTTTTGTAAATTTTGCATTAAAGACCTAATACACTTAACTAAAATTAGAAATATATATCACTTTTTCATATCAGGTCGACTTTTCGAATTTGAGTTATTTCTGGAAGTTTCATGTCCCCTGAGTACAAAAAACATGTTTTTCCTAAAAACGTATGTGTATGTGAGTAAACTATTCACACCTTGTATTTGGATTTGGTACCATACCCATCCAATAAGGGAGATCCCCATTGGGATGGTTATCCCATTGGGCTTTTTATTGAAATCAACCAAAAGGTTGAGGGGGTTTACCTCCTCAGTTTTCGGTTTTTGAACACCAAGATTTTTTCGAACATTTTTCAACTGCCGACATAATAAAATGTAAAAAATTGTGATGAACATATCGCTAATTTTGATATTAATTTCATCTGATTTTTTGTTATTGTTATAACTAAGAACTGATAAATATGATGATTGGAAGTATACAATAATTTACCAATTACTTTAGCTTCGTCGCTAGAAAAAGCAACATTCTAGATTGACTTGACAGCATAATTTTATTACATTTACAGAGGCAATAAAACTAATTTTCATATTACGTGATAAATATATCAGGCTCAAGAAACTTTTATAAAAGAACTTGTAAACAGGACATATGAAATCCTTCAAGTATTGTTGTTTGTTATGTGACAGCTTAAATCGAAACTAGCCTTCTACAAATTAGACGAAGACCGATTTAGAAATTCTTCTAGAACTGTTTAGGTCACAACCTATTTAAAAGGATAATTTAATAAGTCACGTAGAAATTCTTCAAAATTGTGTTTAGAATTATTCTAATTTATATTTAGTTTCTGCTACGAACTGACAGAACGGCGAGACTTGCTTCCTGCGCAATTCAGTAGATTACACCTGGACAGTACCGCCTGCGCAGAAATTACCAAAACTTCTGGGCAGCTCATTATTACTACTGCGTGGTTAATTACCACTAACTGCGATATTATGACGTTCCAATCGAGGGAAGATCACTATAATTCTAAAGAAAAGAGCAATAGGAAGTTTCTTTCAATAACATTACGATTTGACAGAAAACGGGTCGACCAGAGTACATTCTCATATCGTAATGTAAATATTGGATAGTAGAATAAAGATTTAGTCTTTAAAAATAACCGAAAAACGTCAAAAATAGGCCTTCCAAAAATGATTTAGCCAAAGATGTTATTAAACTTTATTATATAAATTCGATAGTAGAATAAGTATTCAAAATTTGAAGAAGAGTCTTCTGGTGAATTTAGATTTTAATATACACATTGGATAGTAGAGAAAACACCCAAAGTTCAAAAAAATATTGAAGTGGATTTTGAAAAAAATATCCAAAAACCAAAAGAAGACAAGAGAAAACTTCCGTCGGGAAAATCAAATATAACGTTATGAAAATGGGACGGAAAATAGTAGGAAATTATCACGAGGCGCAGTTTGTGGCACGAAAATTATTTTTCTATGTTCCGGCACTAAAATGCAAGCTATTCTAGCACTAAAAAGGCTTATTAAAGCATTGTTTTTGGTAATTTTTTATGTTGGGTTGGTAACAAGATATTCCCCAAAGCTGTTTGATATCTGTCAAAACAAAATTAAAAATAAATATGGCCGCCGCGTCGATGGGATAGAGATGCAAGTATGCAAGTGTTGACCATAAGCTATTTGTTTCTGTATTTTGAAAGGTGTATCATAAAATAAAAACCTCACGGTTTCTCGTTTTCGTACAGTAAGACCCTCGTCAGGGTTATGTAAAATTTATATGAATCTAAGGTTGTGGCTTATGGGGTATTCCTTTTACATTTGAAGTGAAAGTGAAATGATCTGATTATATCACTTATGAATCACTTGATACGTCAATTTTGCTCATCTATGCGAGAAAACAAAGAAATTAAATTTGAAAATGGTGTGAAAATTGACAGATGTCTAGTAATACCAACTTAAATGTCACGATAAAAAAAATCCGCAGATAAGAAATTTGAAATTATTTAAACATAAATAAAAATGAAATGGAAGCCGGAACATAGAAAATGTTGTAAAGTACTCGTTGCAGAAGACATACCAAAAAAACGCCTGGAATCATGTAGACTCAAATATGTTGTACAATATTATATTTAATTATTTCACAGTAAGTGTACATTTTCAATTCGATATAGTTTAAATGCTGTCACATTTGCCAGGCCCTTATATATCTCATTTAGATAGCATTATTACACATGAAATGTCACTTTTTAAAATTTTTATTTAGTCGCATTTGCTAGCTAAAATTTGACTAAACAAGTAAAGCTCCAGTTGTGAACAAAACTGGCCGGAATCGTATCTTGGTTATTTATAAGGAAAGGTACGTAGGTGCCTTCATATGTACGGTGAAACGCAGTGTCTATTGAGGGGTAATTACGGTTGTCACATTATTACGGTCGTTATTACTCCATTGAATTGCCCAAGTATGGTCCGGTGCAATTATTTACTATAACGACGCGAGGAGAAGTTGTAGTCGTCTCTATCGGCTCATTAGAAATAATTAAATTGTACCATCATAAATGAGTTCTAACATAATTTGATGAAGGTATCACATGTACACCGATGGTATATTGCATAATACATGAAGAAACGGTCGTGGGGCATATGACATAAAAATATTGCACAACTTCTTCTAGATGCAAATTCCTACTGAATAAAATTAAGATCGGGAAGAACTATGCTGGTATAATGACGGTGTAGTAGGAAGTATTTAATGATTTCGGTGCTGATATGGGTCATATTTATTCAGAGTGCGCCCATCGATTCGTTATATGGAAGACGACAAAAACTGCCGCAAAACAATGATGTTAATTACCGATATACAGGTAATGTTTCCCAGCGTTGGTTGCTCAAGTGTAAACACCTGATGCGGAGATATCGTTAACCGTGGCGCATCTGCGCCGAACGTTCGCTCACTGGTCATCAACCGCCATAATTCGAAATGGGAAAAAATCGAACCATAACGCGTAATATATCGAAACCATCGATCCTTCGACAAATAATCGTTCGCATACTACGACCGAGCGTAGAAAGGATGCCGTAATCCTCTTATTTCATTTACCGTCCGCACGATGACTGCACACGCGGACCGTCGATTGTAAGTGGCGGTTTTATGGGAGAGCATGATGTCCCCGCACAGATTGTTTCATATTGTAATGGGTTATTGTTAACTCGCATATAATGGGATATAAAACACGACCAGGACTAACCGAGAGAGGACTGTTCCTTGAAATCGACTCGCTGCCTATGTTTTAGTATGCCAAGTGAGAACACTAATAAAGACATTTATGACGATGTCGTAAAGGAATCGTGTTTAATGCGTAGGTAACGTACGTACGTTCCAATATCGACGGACGTGAGGAAAAAATCGGATGGTCCCATGGGAAAAAACGAACTATCGACATGAATTCCAGCAAATGCATTAATGTTAATGCCGACTGCGGTAATAAAACAGGAGAGGGCATTCGAGATTATTTTATGTCCATCGGAAGATGTTTTACTGCCACCCAAACCAAATACGAACGCTCATAACTCATAACATATAGAGATTGCAGGAAGTATGATGCTCTAACGCTAGAATATGAGGTTGATTTCAGGTTGGGAAATCCTAGCATATTTGTGCATTACATTCTGCTGAAAGTCCTAAACATTCATTTGTATATGATATGAGGACGGAATTGGCGGCAAAGTTTGGATGCTCTTACAATTTTATGACCATTTTGTGCAGTTTTTGCCTTGTCGGGATAACTGGTTAGAAGCAGCAGTGTAGCCCGAAGACGTAAAACTTACATTGGCAAACTGGTCATCGCTGCTGCAAAAATCTTCAATACTTTTGACTGAGCTATAGATATTTAACTGTTCAGTTAATATTCAGCAGATACGTGGAAAACAAGAAAATTTAAAATCATTGCATACTATAGAAACTAGAAACTTTCCGAGAAACCAACGTATATAAAGTTGAATTTATGACATCGATATAAGCCAAACACTAAAATTTGCTACTAGTCGAAGCAATGAACACTAAAAAGGCCAAAAGTTCGGAATTTTTTCCATAAAGACGGATCGGAATGCGGTTTTTTGCATTCTCTTCCAAAAATTATTTGTAAAAAATGTGGCTACTTTGTGTTTCTGACAAAGTGGAAATTGCATTGCTGCAGCCTAAAATGAGACGGCGTTTGAAAGATTTCAAAACTTTGTAAATAAGTGTCAGAACTGACCAAAATTGGGTACACGGGGGTTTTCGATTAACCCCCCGAAGACCTGGAGCTCAGGAACGCCGAAAACCCTCATCTCCGTGGGACTCTCCCACAAATCGCGGGGAAGGGGAGAACCTCGGCGTCCGGGGTTGTTTTGGGTCGTTGAATTCAAATATGCCATCGTCGAACATCCCCGGGACACCTGGTGCTCCCAAACCTGTATGTGGACGTCATCCCCGAGGATGTTCCTGACAAGATTGACAAAAACAACCCGAAAATCATTGTGGGCCAAATTTCACGTCGAACACGACCCCCTGTACACCTGGTGCACCGGAATCTGGAAGCGGACCTCATCTCCGTGGGTTATCCTCGCACAATCGAAAAAGACGAACCGAAAATCGATATGAGGGGGTTTTTTGGGGTCGCTGCATCCGAATTCCACGTCGACAACGACTCCCCTAAAACACCTGGTTCACCGGACCCTGGCCCCGAACGTCTTGTCCGTGGGGCTCTCCCAAAATTCAAGCGAGGAAGGAGAGAAAATCAGCGCCGGGTCGCTGAATTCAAATGTGGCATCGGCGAACGCCCCCCCGGACACCTGGTGCGCCCGAACTAGGACGTGGACGTCATTCCCGAGAATTTTCCTAACAAGATCGCCAAAAACAAGTCATAAATCATCGTAGGGACGTTTTTTGGGGCGCCTATTCCAAATTTCACGTCGAAAACCATCCCCTGAACACCTAGTGCACCATAACTTGGGCTTAAACGTCGTCTCCGAGGGGTTTCCTCACACAATCGAAGAAGACGAACCCAAAATCGTTTCAAAAGCGATCGTGTCTGGAAAACCCTCGGGGACGACGTTCAGGCCCACGTTACGGTGCACCAGGTGTGCTAGGGGTCATTGTTGACGTGGAATTCGGATTAAGCGCCCCCAAAAAACGCCCCTACGATGATTTTTGAGTTGTTTTTGGCGAGCTTGTTAGGAACATTCACTGGGATGACGTCCACGTCCAGGTTCGGGCGCTCCAGGTGTCCGGGGGGGTGTTCGACGATGGCATATTTGAATTCAACGACCCAAAAAACCCCCCGGCGCGGAGTTTCTCTTCTTCCCCGCGATTTATGGGAGAGTCCCACGGAGATGATGTTCATCGGCGTTCCTGAGCTCCGGGTTTTCGGGGGGTCAATTTGAACATCATCGTGATCAGTGACCTCGAGAACCCCCGAGTACCTGATTTGGGCCATTTCTAATTCTTATTTACAAAGTTTTGAAATCTTCCAAAAGGCGTCTCAAAAAAATTCATTTTTTGAATACATTTTTGGCTGCAGCAATGCAATTTCCAGTTTGTCAGAAACACAAAGTAGCCACATTTTTTACAAAAATTTTTTGGAAGAGAATGCAAAAAACCGCATTCCGATCCGACTTTATGGAAAAAATTCCGAACTTTTGTGCTTCATTGCCTCGACTATATACTTGTACACATTTTGTAACCAACTCTGTCAAGATGGCCATGGATATTTGGCAATGGATATTTGGCCGAGAAATGTTAATAATTATGGGTTTTTGTCCCACAAGGCCCAAATTCGAAAACCATGGATTTCACTTTCCGTGGGGTGAAAAATAGGGGTGAAATTCACATTCATCGTTTTTATTCCGAGATATTTCTCGAGTACCTAGAAACTTTAAACTCTGCACGGGTATTATAGCGTAGACACTTGAGTGAGTCTAAAAAAAATTTATAAACCTCGAATTTCACTTAGCGAGGTGGTGGAAAAATGGGTTAAATTTATGCAATAGTTACTAAATAGCTAGAAAATGGAAAGGAGTATTGATTGGGTTCCCAGCTGGATCAGGAAAATGGAAAATATGAGAATCCTAAATTTCACTTTCCGGGGGGAGGGGGTTGGATAAAAGGGATGAGCTCAGATCGATCCCCTAGCAAAGCCGGGAACATCGCCCTAGTAATAGCAATATATGATTTATTCGTGGTGAAAAATTTTATTAACATTTATAAAGTCCTCAAAACAAAAATGCTTTTTACCATTTTTTTCGGGAACTCATGGAATGATTGTTAGATATTATAAACTCCATTTTGAGGAATCAATCGCGTATAAGTTGTCTGCCAAGAGGGTTTACATTGTTTACAATTTCAGAATTGAAATCGAGTTCACATTTAGTGTTATTTTCTTTAGGCCCATAAAAGCTAATCAGGACTTTTCTAAAAACGCCAATGTCAAACATACTAATGTTTTCTCCCAAAAATTCTTGGGTTACCTTTAAAATGAAGAAAAATACATAACATTGCATAGAAGTGCAAGATAGCGAATGAATGTAACGATATTCAAACTCATTTTTTTTTTCTTTGATTATTTGTAATGAATCGAAATGATCTATAATGAAACTAAATAGCGTAGGTGTGAAAGGTATGAAAGGTAGGTATATTTAAAATTTAATTATGATGATCATATTTTTAGACGTCCTATTTCATTTTTAAATGAGGCTGGATATGATTGTTCGCACTGTTGCTTAACACGATGGGATAGTAGATAAATCGTATTTACCCTTATACAGGGGATAGTTTGAAAATTGCTAAATAATTCTCTATAATAAGAGTGAGTGGTGTCTGTCTGAAAATCTAAACGTCAAGTAATATATGCATCTTGCCAGTGACTCTTATGAAATGTAGTTGCCTATTTGATGAAAATGAATTACAAAGTCAAATACAAACTTCCTTTATAAGATAATTCAGAGCTCACAAGTTCATTATGTGCAATCAAAAAATACTATACTATTATCTTGAAGATATTCTGCGAACCTATGAGAAATTTTGCAGAGCAAATTAACATTTGGTGGAAAGCTTTGGTTAAAAATGGCTCTATCTAGCTTTTAGTTTAGTTTAAAAATTCATACTTGGAACATGAGACAAAACCAAACGATTACCCCTCGTAGTTTTTTGATAAAAATTTTTTGGGACAAAGCTGAAATATCCTGTCCAAGAAGCAGAAAACACTAGAGCACTAACATCATTACACTTGAGGATGTGTTGACTTTTGAGCTTTTCCTTCAAGTCCTTATTGAAATGGGAAAATCGTTACTGACAATTTAAAAAAATAGATTTAAAGTTAAACCTAATTTTGGAATAAATTAGAAAACCTAATAACTCTCTTTTTAAACCTAGCAATAAAGCAAAACTTATTATTATTTTACTTAAAGTAGAAAAACAAACATTAACTCAACTTAATTACATATACTCACATTACGTGAATGGTTGTAATAATGGGTTGGTCTAATAATGGAGAGTATCTGCGATGGGACTAGGCTGTTGATTAATCCTGAAATGTCCTACTTCCACGCTGATCTTGCTGTAAAAAGGAAATTAGAATTTTACAACCAATCATCATTTCCAATTTTACGACTTTACTGCCTTAACAGATGTTACAATACTAGTTGAATTGTCAAACATTATTTATTGAACGCAATATTTAATATTCCCGTAATATTTAAATCCTACAACCGCAAGAAAATTGTATTAACTTTTTATCAACCGTCGATGTTTTCCATTTTGGTTTAACTCACCCCAACCTAACCTAACCTATTGTAATTGAAAGTATGACCGTTCAATAAACGGAAGTCGTGAAGTGTCGCTTCCGCGAAATTTGAAGCGACGAGAATATACTCGAAGCGATAGGAGTTCCTCGAATTTGAGAGTATTCTCCCGAAACGACCAGAATGTTCGAGAAGCGGTATGCTGGACATAAAAGGGAGATCGACAGCTTTGAGGAGCGGTCACAAAACAGCGGTAAACCGCCGGCGTGAGAGACAGATAAACAACTGTGTGAAATACAAATTACATAATAAGTATTAATGTTAGTAACAATAAATTAGTTAAGACATTTCGCGTAGTGTTAGGTACTTAATTTGGACAGTAAAAACGTCATACTATTTTCATATTTCACCTGATCTTTCGGTTCGAAAATATGAACCGAACTTTATGTTTCCACTGACAACGAATGTTGCATGCGGTAAAGCAAACACACCACCGGGACCACTACCATTTTGAATCTCTAATCACATACAATTACAACTCAAAAAGTACTAAATCATTACGAGTAGTGACCTACAACGCCTCCCTATTTAATCGCAAAAAACCTCGCACAGAGGTACTTAAGTACATGCATTAGCCGACAATTTCCTGTTTAAAAATAAAACCGAAAATAAACGCTCATCGAATTATGCATTTGAGATAGAACCGATAAAAACTTCTCGGGAGCCTTTAATACATTAAATCGAGAAGGAGGAAAAAAATAATGGATTAAAGCAGCGCATGCAATGCTGGCTGGAAACTATAGGTAGTGCAGTGTAATTATGACGGAGTAAATGAAGGTTTGCTCAGTAGCACGATAGTTAAGAAGTCTTAATTAATACTTGTTGGGAATGTTTTCCAAACAATGAATTAACAATGGGTGTATTTTGCTTGTCGATGACGACGATAATGGCCATTATGTCCAAAAGGTATATTTTTGAACATCCAATATCTTGATAGTACGTTGAATTGCCATTTTATAATGCACTTAATAACACTAATAACGTAATTACGTTGCATTTATAATGATCCCGAAAGAAACCCATATACTAGATATTTAGGAGGGTTCTGCAAAAACTTTATGACACGATTATTGTTATACGTCTCTTATTTGTTCTAAATTAGATGATTTTAAATCTCTTAGTATACTTAATTTTGGTAGGTCTCGTATGAATTACCACAATTAATTTGGAAGGAAAAGTGGTACCTAAGCGGTTCAGGTGAAAGCCAGTTTTATACTCTGCTACATTGTCATAAAATCAAATTAGCGACATCAATTTAATGGTATATTAAAGTATGAGTGGATATTGAGCTCTTTCAAACACGAGCGAGTTTTCGAGCACGACGGCGTAGCCGGAGTGCTCGAAATAGAACAAGTGTTTGAAAGAGCAGTTATCCACGAATACTTTACGCTATTTTTTTTATTGGTACCATTTTTTATACCAAAACCAAGTGCATACCCAATATGATTAATTTGAACGACACTCGTGACACTTCGTGACGGCCCGTCGCCCGTCGTGCGACCAATAGGCTCGTCCCGCTACGGCCAAAGACGCTCTGTTATTGGTTGAGATGGCCGTTGTTGATACGTTTCCATTGCGACTTTAAAACACGCGGGTGCGATAAAGCTCGATTTACGCACGCCAAAGCATGTTTTAAATAGGCAAAATAGCGTACCAATAAAAAAAATATTATAAAGTTTACGAAAATTTACTCACGTGGAAAGCAGAAGAGCACAATTTTTATTTAGTAATTTGCTAACAACCGACGTATTTTTAAATTGCAACCGGTGTTTTAGTGATATTTATTTTACTGTAACGTCGCGTACGAATCAGAAATTTCGATTGTCTTAGATCGTTATAACTGACCAGCACACTTCACGCGCCAACTTAATATTGCGTGAACAGTTGGGAAATCATCATCATCATCATCATCATTCAGCCTATATTAGTCCACTGCTGGACATAGGCCTCCCTTGATTGCCTCCACATCGTCCTATTTTGTGCCTCTTGTATCCAGTTTGTGTGAATACGTTTAATATCATCGGACCATCTAGTTGGTGGTCGTCCCTTGCTTCTGTATGCATCCTGTCTAGGCCTCCACTCTATGATCCTCTTGGTCCATCTGTTGTCCTGCATTCTCGCAATGTGTCCCGCCCAATTCCACTTTAGGATTGCTATTCTTTCTACTGCATCAATCACTCTGGTTCTTCTACGTAGCTCAGCGTTTGTGATGTGATCTCTGAGGGTCAATCCCAGCATTGACCTTTCCATTGCATGTTGTGCCACTTTGATTTTCTGTACAGCCTTTTTTGTTAATGTTAAGGTCTCAGCACCATAAGTTAGGACAGGCAGGACACATTGGTTGAAGACCTTTCTCTTCAGACAAATTGGTAAGTCTGACTTTAATATGTGTCTTAAGTTCCCAAATGCGGCCCAAGTTAATCCTATTCGCCTAAGCAATTCGCAGGTTTGATTATCTCTGTTTATACGGATTTCGTGGCCAAGATACTTGTATGAGGTAGTTTCTTCCACTTGGATGCCATCTATGTATACTCCTTCGCCGAGTACAAGGTTGGTCATTAGTTGGGTTTTTGACACATTAATTTTTAATCCGACCTTATGGGAAGCAGAGTTTATCTGATGTAGCATGTTCATAGCATGGTCGAGGCGATCTGATATTAGAACTATGTCATCTGCAAATCTCAAATGTGTCAGGCTTTCACCGTTTATGTTTACTCCTAGATTTTCTAACTTCAGCGATTTAAACATATACTCAAGCAGGTTCGTAAACAGTTTCGGCGAAATAGTGTCCCCCTGCCGGACTCCTCTATTTATTTTGAATTCATTTGTTGTTTCCTGCAGTTTTACGTTAGCTGTAGCATTTTTATATATAGACTCTATTACTAGGGTATATCGATGGTCTATTCTACAGTCAGAGAGTGACTTTAACATCTGATACTGGTTTATAGTGTCAAAGGCTTTTTCGTAATCCACGAATATCAGGACAAGTGGTCTGTTGTATTCAATGGACTTTTCTATAGAAAAGTTGGGAAATGATAACACGTAATTGTAACTTCAGATTTACTAAACTATTTAAATGCAACAACTTAAAATACAACGGAATAGGTGAAGATAGATAATAACTCTCTCGCAGTTAGACGAAGAGTGTTTCTTAAAATTAAATTACTCAAAAATTAGAGACGAGAAACGCGATCTCCGTTTATTGGCCGGTTGCACTGCACTCCTCTTTACTTGTCGCTTATTGGTTGAAAATCACCCCGGTAAAGAGTACAGGGCGTGCTGACCATTGCTGAAGATCCTCGCTTTCATCTCATATAGTAAACACATGTTTTAGAAATCGCGTACCCTACTTCATCGAAATGTAATACTCGATTACTTTCCCGGGAGGGTCTTTGTTACCATTACGGCTCATTGTGGGCTTGACTTGTGTTTATAGCAAATAAATCTCGAAGAAGTATTGGGTACTCGAGGTGACAGCAATATGGACCTCTGTAAATCATCATCGGTTCAACAATAAATTAAAAATGTCACTTATCTGAGACGGAACAATTACTAATTTAAGTTTTGTAGCAGATCAAGAAAACTTTTCGAAAAATTGTGTCTGGAAGCGCTGCATGTAAATTGGGAAGAACATATTGCCACAATGGCGATAATCAGTTAATGATCAGTTGATCAGTTGTCTCAGGAAATCATGTAAGAACCTCGTCACTTGTTGTATTGATTTTCACGTAATTAATTATTCCTTTCCCTTAAATTATCTCTTGTAATCCCCACATGTAGCATTTAATGGTACTCATTATTAACACGGACTGAAGGAACATTTTTTCTAACCTTCTTCTGTTCTCCATCTAGAGAAGAGGTCAGCACTAAATGATTTTTGCCTAAAGTCATAACAATTAAGAAAATATATGTTTCTAAACTCTAAACTAATTGTACTTATCACCTATATAAGATAGATTTATATAGATATAGTATATAGATTTTCACGACAAAGGAACTAACCCACCTGTTTATTATGCTTTATAACATTTGACTAAAGCACTATTTTTTAAACATGCCAGTGTCTAAGAAAACACTTTCAGTCCGGGTAAAATGTGAAGAAAAAATAGTTAATTGGTTAACTGACTTACTGTGGGCAATGATGGTAATATGTGACAAAGCCCTTGCCAAACATAAGCAAACGAAGACTGCCTGTGGTTATACTCATTACAAATCAGTGGGCAACCTCGTCGGATATATCTCATACTTTCAACAATTAAAGAGATGTGAAGTTGATTGGTTTAGATCTGAAATCAAGCGCTGTAGGCAGTGATAATGATACTGCTAAAGCTAAAAGCTGGTAATGCTGAAGCTTTTATTGCCTTTACTTCTCCATACATCACTCACATCGTTTACTGCTGTTTGGAAGTTGGCTATTTTCCGAACATTTGGAAAAGTGCTGTGGTCATGCCTCTTCTCTGAACAATCTTGAAAATTACTATGACCTGCCAAACTATGTTGCCAGCAGTATCTAAGGTTTTAGAGAGGTTCACTAGGGAACATATATGAGTGTTTGTGCTCTTAAGAATATATTCTCCAGCACTTAACAGATAATCTTATAAATGATGGGATAGCTAGTTCAGATATCTTGCTAGACTTCTCTATACTGTAACGAAATAGCCTGCCATAAAGATAAGCACGTCGGAATGAGTCTCTTCAAAGAAATTCCTAACGAGATAGATTCATAGATTCAGGGAACTGGTGGATTTATTGGAAAGCCGTAAAATATTCGAGTACTATCAAGAAGGTTCCCGAAAGGACAGGAAACGCCTCGATGTTTCTGGGACTCACATGCGGCTAAATAAATAGCCGGTCGGAGAGCGATACGAACAGTCGCCGTAAACAGTGGCGGTAGATTATACGACGGATGTCGATGTCGTAACATAAATAAATGCGGTTTATGTAAATTAGATGTAAGTGCGATAATATAAATTAGATTCAGTGTTAGTAGATAAGTGCTAAGTGTAAGTGTACAAATAAATTAGCGTGTAAGGGGTTAAAATAAATTAAGTAAGACAACTCGTGTCGTGTAGTAATTCTGGCGTATTTTTTTGCCATTTTGTTTTATATGCCTGCTTAATTGAACATTGTATACCGAGATTGAATGAATTAGCATCAGTGCACAAAATTATTATTATTATTATCATTATTATTATTATAGGTGAAGTTAATAATCTTTGATAATTTTGTGTAATGTAAGATAAATCTTGAGGGGTTCAGCTTCTTTCTGTTAATTTATAGCATTCTAAGGTGTATTCCCAGTAAGCATTAATACGTACATAATACGTACATAGTATGTACAGGTAGGACGTAAAGTACGTACAAAATACGTACACTACCGGACGTAAGTACGTACATATGACGTCCTAAATACGTCCGTTTTCCACAAAAATGTACGTGCTACGTACGTACAGGCTGTACGTACAATGTACGTACAGGCGGTACGTACAATGTACGTACCGTCGGTACGTACAAGATACATACAGAGGGTACGTACAGTGTACATACAGCCGGTACGTACTCTGTACGAACAGTTTGTACGTACGACGTACATACAGGCGGTACGTACAATGGACATACTGGGTGTACGTATGAAGTACATACAGAACGTACGTACGAGGTACGTAGAAGGCGTACGTACAAGGTACGTAGAGCACGTATGTACTAAGTACGTACTGATAGGTATGTACTAAGTACATACGTACTTTTTTTACTGCAGTACGTACTTTGGATATACTGGTTGTACTCACATAAAATATTATAAGAAGCGAAACAAATGGCCAAAATAACGGCCGTCGTGGCAGCAAATAAATCAACATGAGAACTTAAAATCCCCAATATTGACCTGTAATACCATTCCATTTACGTCCAACTGTCAGTTGACAGTCTCTGTGTCTCCTGGAAGAGCGAAAGAGAAGTTCTGCAAAGTCAAAAGTATGGTAATGGTATTATAAAAGTCAATCTAGAGAATAGGAAGTTAACATGTTAATTTATTCGGTTGAACGACAGGAGTCGTTCTGGCCATTGAATTCGCTTCTTATTATGGATCCAAACGATGTACAGCATTTAACAGAAATATTATTATTAGAAGCGAAATAATGGAATCCCAATTATAGGCGTACAATTTATTACGAGTTGTAAATAATACAAATTTTGCACAATAAAAAAAATACAAATATACTAAAACAAAAACGGATAAAATGCCTAATGCGGGGCTTTTGGATTTCATCACAGTTTTATATTTTAGGCGATCTGGTGCTCTTCTTAGACGCCTGCTGATTTCTACTTCGGCTTCTTTCTTGTTATTGCACTTACCAGATTTTATGGAAACACCTGAAACAGAAAAAAAATGCCATCAGTGCACTTTCTATCTAGTATAAATGGTGTTACACCATTGATGTAACATCCAAACGGGAGAACAGATATGGTTAATTAAAGCAACAAATAGTTTTAAAAATTTTGATGATTATTTACACTAGTTATTGAAATAAATAATAATTCTTAAAAGAAATTGGTATTAAACATTAAACATTAATCAAATGTGGTAAACCTAATTCCATGTAAAATATTTTGTGTAGATCTGAAACTTACCACGATGGGGACAGGAATAACATTGGCACTGAATTTTAACTGAAAAAACCAAACTTATTAGACGCATGAAATTTTTGAAATAAATAAATGATAATAAAATGTGGACAAATCGGTTTTAAAATTTTTAAAAGATCATTACCTGCTGCATGAGTGATATTATGCTTAACACACCATTCAGATAATTGTGAAGGAATATTTGAGGCAGTTTCTGAAAATTTTCCTTGAACAGGTTCATTATAATCCATATACTCTTGATTATCAAATAGAGTTTTAGATTGTGTTATATTAGTAAAATTTTTAATGGAATTAATGTCATTTTCGTGATCAACAACTATGTCGGTATGTGTAGTATAAACGGTCACTGAAGAACTAATATTTAAATGTACATTTTCAGGAATTTTTAAAGAAAGGTCGGTTGGTCTTTGCTGATCATCACATAATGTCGGTAGGTTACAATAATTTTTAACAGTTTTTTTCATTTGACAGCTTATTAATTAACTTCTGAAGCTGTTTGGATGCATTTTTGTAATGTTTACTTAATTTCGGACGTTTATTATGATCAGACATTTTGTGATGATTTACCTAATACTTTTCTTACACTAACGGTACTTACCTTATTAAGCCTCAATTGCACAAACGAATAACACCAAAAAAGATGTACTGGACGTATGCCTGATTAACTCCTTAATTTTATTTAGGATATACAAGCACACTTCACATCTCGAATTTTTATTTATGAAGTGTTCAAGTTAAAAAAAATAGTAAACAGATTGGAAAATATGAACAAAAATGGTTGGGTAGATCTTGTCGCGACGATGGTTCGAAAAAGAATCTCCTTTCAGAACAAAAATTTCCTTTAGGGATTTTTTTCCGGGTAGGTACCTGGGTCCTGCTAAGGGTAGACCAATACACTTGTCCTTTAGCCGAAGGTCTCAAGGGGATGTCATTAACACATCTGGCAATTTTTTAAATGTTCAAAATTCCAACAAGTGCGTTGGTTTATGACATGTCCGTTACACTTTTACAAGTAATAAATATATCTCTTGTATCCGAAGTACAAAAAAATCTAAAAAACTACTGTTACGACTTAACATGTACGTATATATTGCTTACACAACAAAATAGACTGCCAACAATAATTAAGACGAAACACTCGGTTTGATATTCAAAAATAAAATGAACATGAAATAAACGCAAATATCGTTTACACCCTCGACCCCCACCTTTAATTGTTTTTTTTTTAATTTCAATTGTTTAAAGCGTTAAAGTTTAACTGCTTGTTAAACTTGATGCTGTTGAACGGCCTTTTGTTTAATCACTCAATGACTCAATCCCACAGCTGTTTTCGGGAATCTCGAGTAGTTCGAATGCCATTTTACTTCCCATACGTACAGTTGTAAAAATGACCTACAATGTACGTCTTTAGTACGTACAAATACTAACATTTACCGTACGTATTTTTATTGTGTACTATGTACGTACGTAATACGTACTGAAAAATACCTACATTTGACGCCAGTCCCCGTACGTATTGAAGACGTACTTTTTACTTCCCGTACGTACTGTTGTAAAAAGGACCTACAATGTACGTCTTTAGTACGTACAAAAACTAACATCTACCGTACGCATTTTTATTGTGTACTATGTACGTACGTAATACGTACTGAAAAATACGTACATTTGACGCTAGTCCCTGTACGTACTGAAGACGTACCTTTTACTTCCCGTACGTATTGTAATAAAAAGGACCTATAATGTACGTCTTTGGTACGTACAAAAACTAACATCTACAGTACGTATTTTTATTGTGTACTATGTACGTACGGAATACGTACTGAAAAATACGTACATTTGACGCCAGTCCCCGTACGTACTGAAGACGTACCTTTTACTTCCCGTACGTACTGTAGTAAAAAGGATCTAATATGTACGTCTTTAGTACGTACATGTACTAACATCTATAGTACGTACTTTTTTTACGTACTATGTACGTACATAATGCGTACCAAAAAATATGTACATTTGATGCCAGTCTTTGTACGTACTAAAGACGTACCTTTAATGTCTTGTACGTACTGGCGTAAAAACGACCAATTATGTACGTACATGGGACGTACTGTGCTTACTGGGTTCTACACAATTCCAATTATTTCCAAATTTCATTTGTTCGAAATTTGAAAAATTTAATTGCAATATTTTCAGCATAACAAATTTTCAGTCATCATCAATAAACAACTTTTCCTGAATTTGTTAAATATGTCATCCATATTTGTTGGTTCGTTAAGTTTCAAATTATTTGTGTAATTGCTTTGTTAATTTATTTTGTTTGAAGGCTTATGACCCAAAAGACATATATAATGAGAAGTTATCTTCTTGGACCAACAACAGTTAGACGCATCAAAGCATCTACGACCTAATACAGTACGTAATTGATCAGATATACGCCAGGAAGCTGCGGCGCAAAAAAACGAAAGAGACAGACAGAAAGAAAGAGTGCAATATTGCGTGCTCGCGGTTAAATCAGCGCCAAATATCTCGCCTCGGTTCAACGGAGCAATTAATGTAGTCGGTAATTGCGATAGGTAGCCTACATTATTATTTATGTGGCGCGCTATCACCGTACTCTATGCTGCGTACTTATTTGTACTTCTCGGCTCGCGCGCGTGTGTTTGCGCGCCGCCGGTAATTTAGTGTAATTGCTCTCCTGCTGTAAGTCAACGAATTAAGCTGAGGCTACAGTAACGAATCGGTATTAAACTGCCGCCGTGATCGTATGTCATCCGTCAAAAAAACATGCCGTCCTTATGAATTATGCCACGTCGCGATTTACGATATGGTGGAAAAAAAGCGCACAGTAAACGGGGCAAAGGAGTTTATTAGATGAAGAAAGCTAGACGGTGACTTATAACAGGAAAGAAATGTGGACATTCGTATAAAATGATTTATGTTAGTAACGGTGTCGTTAATTATATATTTTTATTGCAATTTAAATAGTCGGTATTGTATAAATTGCATAATTTATACGATTAATTGATTACGTGGTAATTAATCAATTTAACTTAAAACTTTCTACAAGTTGCAGTCGCTTGTATTGCAATTAAGCGTCCAAATTAAGATATTTTCGTAATACATTCTGGTGACGCTAGGTGGTCCCGACACCTGTATAGCATTTTAGGGTAATTTCATGAAATGTCTCCTTTTTTGAAAACTTGACTTTCTAAATGTCCAAAATCCTCCTCTAAATTCAATCAAAAATTAATTTCGCTTATTTACTGTAAACAAATGAAAAGTTATAACCTGTCGATACAGCATATGGACAAATTGCGAATAGTAATATATTCGATCATCTCGATAATAATAATTACGAAATAAAGGAAATAATAAATAAAAGAGTATGGGTCTAGTATTGGCAGATCGAGAACATTATATAAAATTTAGGAAATATAATGTGACGTAAGTAATTATAGAAAAGGTGTTAATGGGAGAAATATATAATTTTTTTATTAAAACCTTTTAGGGTAGTTTCAAATAATGAATTAGTAACGTAATAACCTAAATTCTATCAAATTATTTGAAAAATTTAAATTCATAGTGTAATTATCATCATCAATTATCATAATTAGTGTATTAAAGTACTAAGATACTTCAAACCATTCTTTATTATTTTCTTAGAGATCATACAATATGCATGGAATTCAATTAATGAAATGGCATTATTTAAAATAATTCATATTTTCCGTTATAAAAAAAAAATAGAAAATGGAACCAGGAGATTTGTTCAATTTTTTCATTGTATTTCAATTTGTGAAGTTTTAAATCGCTTGGGCCAGAATATTGGTCAGTATTGTCTCGATATCGATCTCGAATACACATTTATACTTTTGGTAATGAACACAAGATCGTGGCCGGTCTCGATGGTGGTCTCGTCTTGAATTTCGAGACAAAAAAGATACTTCATAAAACTTAAAAAATTAAAGTCTACTTTTAATCTATGTAATGTAATATGTATCTATATTAACTTTCTCATATGGGGCACTCATATATGAAAAGTATTGTACATAATCCCCGTTTTGGAATTTGAGTTATTGGTATTTCTAGAAATTTTAAGGCCCTTTGAAACCATAAAAAACATGTTTTTGAAAAAAATAATGTGCGCGCATGTGGTCGTGGTAAGCTTTTCTCAAAAATTACAACTTACAAACGGTTCAAACTATGAATTTACACCATCTAATAAGCTTTTTAGTAAAGCTATCTAAAGTTTATTTTACTATAGGATATGTGCAATAAAGGTTGATAACCTATTGCCCTAAATCGTCTCTGAAGAGCCTTTTAGGCTTGTCGTTTATCAGTTTTTCAATATTTTCTCGAACCCCCGCCTCAAAAATTGTATATTAAATAATAAATACATAGTTATTTCACTATTCAATACGCACAAACAAGTTTTAAAATAATCTTAGTTATATCCTCCCCGAAAGAAATATTGCGCTTATTGTTTTTCGGTTTTTTGACATTTTCTCAGAATACTTGCCAATAAATTCTTTAACTACTGAATCTTTATCCTACTATCGGCTACTTGTAATAAATATTAATATATATAATATCATAATTATAATATATAATATAATGTTATAAATAAATTTTATAATAAAATATGCAGTAGGTGCAACACTACCCAAACCATAATAGTAATAATAAACGTTTGGCTGGTCGATTCATAGTGTCCAGTGTGTTTGTGTTATATTTAAATATTAGAAAGGATGAAATGGATTAATTTGATATCAGATGGTACTTAAAACTTACTTTTTTAAGACGTCAGGTTGATAATTCTATAATTAAAAATAATGCAACCCTGTGGCATATAATCCAGTTTACTCATATTTGTTCTTACTAATCCAAAATGATTAATACAAAAATTTCATTCGCGACCAACCTATTTACTAATTACCTAATTAGGATAGTCAATAAATTTGACTATCCTGAACCGATTTATAAGTATTTAACTTCGTTACTTTTATATTTTTCGAGAATTAGTGAGTGTCTGTTAACAAAAAATAGGAAAGACATTAATTTTTGTCGATATTTTTCGAGACCAATACGATACCAGGAATATGCGAGAACGAGACGAGACAAGACACTACTGTTAGGGATTTCGAGTCCATCACGAGACAATACAATTTCTCATCTTATAAAATAACTAATACAAAATTTCGTTCCCAACTAGCATATTGACTAGTCAACTGAACCTGACTGTAAAGACCCAATATAGAACTTATTTGAGTAAAGTCAACTTCATTATTTTTATGATTCTGGAAAATAAGTGAGTCTTTGTCAACAAAGATACGAAGGATGTTCATTTGTGTCGATATTTTTCGAGACCAATACGATACCAGGCATAGGTGAGAACGAGACGAGACGAGACGAGGGGGGAAATCCTTTAAACACATGTTTCAGGGATTTTTTGAATACAACACGAGATAATGTAACTTCTCGTCTTGTCTCGTCTATACTTTCGGCCGGGTCATGGTATTAATAGATAAAGTTTAACTATATTGCGAAACTAATGAAGCTGTAGTCTTAAAGAAGTATATAAATGCATAACAACATGTTATATAATCCATAGCAATCGTTCCTGAATGAGTAAGCCACAAAAAGTGAAGTTAAAGTCAGTACTAACTGAAAACCCTGGAAAATTTCAGGAGGGACTTTACTGAAATAGGGAATTAGAAAGACCATTTGTTATAAAAGACATATAATGGGCTTTTGGAAATGCAGAAAAATGTAATATTACTGCGTAAGAAGCTTATGAATTACTAAAAAATTATTTTTCAAAATTGAAGTAAATGAACATTTATTGGTTTTATTTTACTTTTTTTTATATTCCTCTTCCCCTTTCCACTATCGCCCTTTAATGACAATCCCTTTTCTCAGTGTACCGAGGACCGCTGCGTGCAGCGTTTAAAAAAGACCTCAAGACTTCCTCACCGCAAATCAAGTCTTGTTATTGAAACGCAAAATACACTAATAAATAATAATCAGAAGGCATAAATGTGAAATGCAGTCCCAATAAACAATTTATACGGGTTTTCGGACGTTGCGGTTGTAAAGCGAGAAAGTGTTTCTGCAATTTAAATTCAAGTAGCCATCGATGTTATTTATACGTTCATTCAATAGTTATTGGGAATCGGGATCGTAAAAATGAATGGCAAACAAGGACGGATGGAGATTAAGAAACGCTGCCGGGAGTACTTTTGTTTCGCTTTTATTTCATCTTATTTCGTACGCGTCAGGTTTAATCATCGTGAATGTTCGTAACGATGCAGGATGTGTTATTAAATTTCTTATGCCGACCGATCATCGGTGCTGATTTATATCGAGTCGGATCGGTGGATTTTTTTCACCAATCTATAAGCGTACGAGACACTAACAACTGCACTCGGGTTTCAAGCAGGAAATGTCAAATTAGTCACCTTGCAACAGGAATCGGCGATGAAATGAACCATACAGTGATGCAATTGGAAACCGTGGATTTCGTTTTTAGAACTGTAAAATCTGTCGCAAACCTATCTAAACTAGTAACTTACATGGGAAGTAAGAAATAAACAAAAGATTCCAAATTCGTCATTCAATGTTGGGAAGGGTAGCCACTACTAGTTTCGAACGTGTAAAACGTTCATTAGGCTCCAGGAACATCTTAATAAGAGTAATTATGTAAATCATTCAGTACATTACTAATAATAACTTCAAATTTTTATTAATACATCTAGCATTTGTAATTTTCTGTGAAGCTCGAAGTTAATATAAAGTTTGAGTTAAGTCAAGAATAAATTAAATTTGTAATCCATTTTGGTAAGGTTTATGATAACTGTAATTATTTTGGTTGCCATTTTACAAAATGTGTTGTATTTGGTTTTCTTGTTACGTTATGACCAGACAAACCAAAATTTCTTCCCCAGCGAAAGTTAAATTTGATCTATCACGAATCTCCGCTCAAAATTTGTAAGAAGCACAGTGACAAATATGAAACGGTATTTACCTATTACCTCTAGTATAGGAAGGCAAAAATGGGACCAACGTCATTAATGTAAAAACGTAATGGTAAATTACAATTCTCAGCGTCACTTAATAAAGTAGGTAGGTATACTCTAACCAGTAGCAATTGGAACACTCAATAAAATCTGAATTTACCGAGTACATTCGAAAAGAGCCCGTTATCTCTATACAAAACCATGGGACTTATTTCTTTGCTTATTCAGAAACGCACTGGTATATTTTAAAACGCAGGTGTACGTGTTCGTGCAGTCGCCCAAGTGAAATCGTATATGTGAATGTATGGATATCTACAGATAAAGAAATAAAGGGTCCATTGGGTCGCAATTTTTTTTACGACAGCGGCGCTTCGTTTGTATCTTCTTCTTCTTCTATGGAGCAGGTGTTTCGGTTCTTCGGCACTTATACTCGAGAAAGCAGTGGTGTGTATGTGTGTTCCATTTATTTATGCTATTTGAAAGTGAATTCATTGTTAGAGTTATTATCCGTAATGATACGCCCATGGACGACCCGGCGGCACCACTTAAAAAGCCATTAAGTGTTTTTGTTGGTGTTCCAATTGTGACTGGACATAGTATATCATGAGAAAATAAACAAAATGGAGATGTGTCCATCGGACTACTTTTCCATATTTCATTAGAAATATTCCATAGTAGAATAAATAGTCCATTATTTGAAATTTTCTTGGATCGGATTTCAAGAGAATTTCAAAAAAAGAACGAAAAACAATAGCTCTTCAGGGACGATTTAGATAAAAAATGTTATTAAACTTGAATATACATGTTAAACCATAAAATATTAAAAAACAAAAAAACTATTCTTGACGAGGAATTAGAGATTTTGAAAAACGATAAGAGTAAAGCGTCATTCAAAGACGATTTAGCCAAAAACGTTATTTTATATTATTATATACATTTGATAATACAATAAATGTTCAGATTTAAAAACAATTCTTTAGGCTGATTTTGAGAAAATTTCAAAATACTGAAAAATAATAAGAGTTAAGTGTCCTTCAGAGACGATTTAGGCAAAATTGTTATTACACTTTATTGTATACTATATTTGATAGCAGAAAAATGTTCAAAGTTGAGAAGACAATATTAGAGCAAATTTTGAGAAAATGTCCAAAAACAAAAAAAAATAACAAGTGTAAACTGCATTTTAAAGAAAATTTATTAAAAAATGTTTTTACATTTTTTTATAAACGCTAGAAAGTAGAATAAACACTCAATATTTATAAAAAAATGTTTGAGTGATTTTTGAGAAAAACTTAAAAAAAATCGAAAAATTAATAGTAAAGTGTCTTTTTTTTAGAGAACATCCAGCCACAAATTTTATTAAGCTTTATTACATATATTCAACAGTGGAACGAATATTAAAAGTTTAAGAAAATATTGCAGCAAATTTGGAGAAAATTTCTAAAAACAGGAAAATTGAACGAATTAATTATCTCTTCATAATGGTCAATTTTAATGAAAAGCTCATCAGGGGGTCGTAGTGTAGAAAAAATTCTAGTCTAGTCTAAATTCAAAGTTGGAATTGTTTGTAATTTTTATTTGCGGAGAAAAAACTTGTTTTTTGGATTAAGGGGAACTTAAAATGTCTAGAAATGCTAATAACTCAAATTCGAAAAATCGACATATATGATTGCCACTTATGACAAAAGTAGTATACCTATACGCATCTTCAACGTACCTACATATCAGAAAAAAATACAGATTTTTCAAACATGGTCTTATTCCATAGACTGCTGTTTATATTCTTTTTTTTAATTTAGTTTTATCTGCTTGCAAAGCATCTCCATTGCATTAGCGACCTTTGTCAACCTTGTACTTTCCTCCTGTTCTTCTTTATTTTAATTAGTAACTGTTCCACCGAGATAATCCAAATATTTCAATTTTTCTTGGAGATATACTTGTTCTTTTGCTTCACAGTTTGGACACTATACAATTTTGTTCAGAGTTATCAATATTTCGACATGTATTTTTGTTTCCTTTACTTGTAGCCCATAGCATTGGGCTGCCGATTCCAGTTTTCTTAATATTATTAATAATTATGTTATTGTTGTAATTATTAATTACGTTTCTTATTACGAACTTCCTAAGGTCGGTAGTAAGCAAGCATATCGAAAAGTCGAGCCGATAACAATAACAACTGTGATATATGATTGCTACTACCTATTAAAAAGTAGTATCCCGGTACGCGTCTTCAGCATGCATATCAGAAAAAGAAGCGATTTGTCAAACATACGTTAGTTTATATATATGTATGGTATACACAAACAATATTTCGTAAAATTTACGGTGCAATTAAGTCACAGATAAATTCAACTTGTATAATCGATAGTGAATTTAAGCGGGCTTCTTAGTAAAAGCTTGTACAGGGTTAAGTTCAGCTAAGTGGGCATTGTAATCTCAGATCTTGAAAAACAGATTTATACTGAAGTTATTGTAACGTTTTTACTATTTACTAAAACTAAACACTACGCGATTTGTCCTAATTTATTTATTTCTTACACTACACTTATAAACTTAACTTAACAATCCCTTAACTTAATTTATATTCGCACACACCAATGTTTATTTATTTAACGCGCGCGGTCTCTCGCCCGAATGTTTACACAACGATTCTTCAACTCTCCCGCCTTGGGTTCGGCATTCCTTATATACCAGGTATAAGCCTTCTGGAACTTTCGCGATAATTGCTAAAAGCTCGATTTTCGCGGAACCCGTATCGCATCGAACCTTCTCTGCTCTTCGAGCCGTCGGCTTCGACCCGTCCTTCCCGGGATCGCAATTCGGCGAACTTGTGTAGCTCCCGGCGTGTTTATGCCGCGGCGAGCCGTTTCGTTACAGTATGTTTTGCTAAGTATTAGAACTTAGTTGAAATAAAATAGGCGACGATTCATACACTTCCTAAAAGATTTGAAGTACAGTCGAAAACCTACACTCGGAACAATACAATTTTTTTTTCAAAATTATTCAATACCCTAGTAATGCACCGAAGTACAAAATAAAATGAAAAAAATGATATTGCTATCCTAAGTAAGAGTGGAACTGTTTAAAGGTGGTGCAGATAGTAAAAACTAAGTGCAACGTATCAAACGTAACTTGAGACAAAACTAAAAAAAAGGATGTTAAGTAACCAATATCATATTTTGGAAGTGCACGGGTCCTTTCGAGTCATATCTGTATTTTAAAAATTTTGAAATAGTTACTATTGCATTTTTTGGTCTAAACCAGTGTTGGGTAGTAACTTTTCAAAATTAATAAGTAAAAAGTTTAGTTACTTTAAAAGACCTTCGTTACATTCATAATGCTGCCACTTGTAACTTGACGAACATTTAACCTTTTCCTAGGTACAATTCGGACTGTTAACGAGTGGAGGTCCAAAACCAATTAAAAGTAAGGGTAGCAAACACGGTATATCTTTTCAAAGAGAAGAAATGATAGCTGGATAAGATCGAAATATGTCGTGGACTGGATGGTACATCAAAGTATCGCTATGCCCTCTAATATAGTCAGTAGAGTTTTTAAGGAGTACTGTAATTTGTTTGTATTTTAAAGGGGAAAGTTGATTACCCTCTTATAGATTGTCGATGTAACTTCAAAAAGTTGTTTTTTTAATTTGCTAATCGCTGGGCAGCTACGGCATTATTAGAGTAAATTAATGACGACAACATTAGCGGCCATCAATATTAATCCCAAAACACTTTCCCGTGAAATTAAAAAAATAGATGTCGACTATTTTTCCCCGGATAAAGGCGGACGTCATCAATTACCCGGACAAGACGCATTCCTTTGTGATTCCGGATCGGTTCCAGAAGGAAAACATCGTGACGTATGTTTTCCCACCGCAGACCCCAATTACTCCCGGCCTCCCCGGAATATAAGGAGGAAAAAATAAGGTAAAAAAGCGCTGACCATCAATGTAAATCAATTGGTCGGGCCGAAGTGGACAAATAATCTATCTTATTTGTCGGGATGATGTGGGAATGAGGGTGCGAGGGAGAGAAGAAAAATTGACCGAACGGAAACTGTTAGGGAACGACTTCGTGTCTTACAGACGACAGTTATTTGCTCCTTACAAAGTGGATGCAATTTGTTAGGACGGTGTCCATGCACGAGCGTGGCATTTTCGGCGTGCGGGGAGATAAAGTGTCCTGCCGACGTATTTTTTGTCTTATTGGTCCGTTTCTTTTTGACGAGAACGGCCCAGGAGATGTCAAATGAGACCATCACTTACAAACTACTGTTCGACATTACTTACTACTCGCTGTAATGGTGCTTGTCTACCTGAATACACTGTAAGAGAGACCGGGGGTCTACATTATTATGCCTTACCATTCATTCTATAAGACCATATGCACATTTCGAGTTTGACTAATCCGGTCGAAAACAACACATTTCCACAATTAATCTAGGGAATTTCAGCCTAATCTAATATCGACACTTTATCAAAATCAACATCTTATTCCTCTAAAATACAACATTATCCACATATAAATCGTTATTTTCGTCGGTATAATCGTATTACGTGCACATTTCCCGTATGCGTTAAGCGTCCTTTCCCCTGACCACACCGTGACTGTTCTAAATCAAACTGTGACAAATACACGTGGAGATAACAGATGTCTGGCTAACCGTAACCATAATTTTCTTTCATGATCCTCAAACGAACGTCCGCTCACTGAAATCCCCGTGCACCTTGCGTATACATACACCTTGCCTTCTTCCCTATTGGATTGATATCGATATAATAGATATACAGTGCGATCGGTCTAATTAAATCGTACCAACGGCTGTTGGAGGTTCAACAGGAAACAGAGTACGAATTCTGAATCTTATGAGAGAGTATTGATAAGATCTTTATGGCTGTTAATAAACTTAGTCGAAGAAACCAAAAGTCTTTCATATATAACTAAGTAGAACCAATAGATTTCTGGCCATAATAAATAATAACATATTGGTTTATATCGTCTTTTCTGCATCCTCTGTATAGGATTTCCATTTGGCAATTGGGGTAAGAGTTTCACCCAATGGAATCCAATGAACTATTTATTCTACGTGACTAAAATGGTAACATGCAACTATACCTAAATAATCAAAATTTAATGGCAACAGTATTCATCGATTTAAGTAAGACCTTTGACATAGCCTTTAGCGATATGCTTCTGTGAAAATTGCATGAAGTAAGGTTCAGAAAACTATATTAAAGACTTATTCAAGGACGATCGAGAACCATTACCGAAATTAAGTTCAAACACAGGACCATCAATCTTAAAAGCCGAAGTGGAAAAAGCCATAAACCAAGCCAAAAACAACAAAGCCAGCGGACCAGATCAAATATACAGTGAATGGCTGAAATTATTCTCAGACGACAATGTGAAGGAACTCACCGTACTGTTTAATCACATATATGACACCAGTGAAATCCCATCAGACTGGTTAAAATCGATCTTTATTCCGCTCCCGAAGAGAGCAAACGCTAAAAAATGTAGTGATTGCAGGCTTATTAGCTTGATGAGCCATGTTGTTAAATTACTTTTGCACATCCTCTTGAACAGAATTAACAACAAGTGTGAGGAAATAATCAGTCAGGAACAATTTGGGTTCAGGAGATGCCTTGGAACTAGAGAAGCAGTATTTTCGATGGAAACACTCGTACAACGGTGTTGGGAAGTAAGAAAACCCGTATATATGTGCTTCATTGATTTTGAGAAGGCATTTGATCGCGTCCAACATTCCAAATTGATTACCGCCTTGCAGAGCATCCAACTAGACGACAAAGACATAAAATTTGTTGCCAAACTCTACTGGAACCAAACAGCCATTGTAAACGCACACAACAGAGAATCCAAACCAATCAATATTGAACGAGGCGTGCGGCAAGGCTGTATACTCTCGCCGACACTTTTTAACGTTTACTCTGAGAATATATTCAGAGAGGCTCTCAAAGACCAACCAGGAATTGTCATAGGAGGAGTAACAATTAATAATATACGGTACGCCGACGATACTGTGATTCTCGCTGAAAACGTCGTCGATCTGCAGGAACTAATCAATAGGGTTGACATAGCATGCAGAAACTGGGGACTATCGATAAACATCAGAAAAACTAAATATATGGTGGTCAGTAAAGTGGAAATAGGTCCCACCCGACTGGAATTAAACCAACAAGAATTGGACAGATACCATGCTTCAAGTACCTTGGATGTTGGATTACTCAACATTTAGATCCATCCTTCGAAATCAGATGTCGAATCGAACAGGCAAGAGACACGTTTCAAAAACTTAAACCTCTGTTATCCAATAACTCATTGAATTTAAAAATTCGTGAAAGGTTTACAAGATGCTACATATGGTCGGTACTTTTATATGGATGCGAAACTTGGACGATGAACGCCGATATTATGAATAAAATTGAGGCATTTGAAATGTGGCTGTACCGAAGAATGCTTAAGATACCATGGACCAGTAAAACTAGAAACGAGGAAGTTCTTCGAAGAATGGGGCATCAACGAATTTTATTAAATACCATAAAGAAACGGAAACTAGAATATCTGGGACATATAATCAGAGGACCAAGATATGAATTCCTTCGGCTAATTCTCAACGGTAAAATCGAAGGAAAGAAATGGATAGGTCGAAAAAAACTTTCCTGGTTGAGAAACTTGCGACAATGGACAGGATTAACAGCAGATCAATAATTACTACACGTAGCACGAGACCGAGATGAATACAGAAATATTGTAAACATGGCAGTCGCCGACGTTCCAACGGACATGGCACCTTAAGAAGAAGAAGGTTCAGAGGGAATGAGTATAAATTAATGGAAGCGGATCTAAAAGCTACAGAACAACGAAGATTCGAAATTGTGAGATTGAGAATTGGAAACAAGACTTCCACAAGGATCAATTCTTGGGCTATTATTAACATATTCGGTTAAAAAATCTAACCTGAAAGTCAGACACTGGTCCTTCGCATATGACACGGTACTATTTTATACCGCAGCAAATTTAAGAAAATCATCATTGAAGATCTGGAAGTGTATACAAATTATTTGTTGTTAAATATGTTGAAAATGAACTAAATCAGGAAGTGAAATATCTGTGCATAATAACTGATGACCGCTAAGCTGGAAACGACACATTAATCATATCATATCACATCGCCTTTCTCCTTCCTTCAGGTATGTAACTTCTGTGTGCAGATTTAAGAAATGCAAATTATGTAAAATAAGGTTATGAATAAATTTATTGTTTAATTATGATTATGAACAAAAAACTTTTGATTACTTATACATGGAGTTATTAGGGAAATAGAAATGGAAACGATAGAAATACGCTACCGAGGTAGCTTACCTCATTGCTCTGCTGATTGAGTCGATACTCAGCTATTTATATCTGCCACGCCTACAGACCCTCTTGACTTATTGACTAGTGTAAAACTTATTAACTAGTATAAAATGTAAAAATACAGTATGGCTAAAAATGTGTAACTAATGTTGAGAATAATAACTAGTGTACAAAATTATTAACTAATGTTCAATGTTAAATTATAAAAATTTAAATCTTTAGCTTGTGTAGAAATGTTAATGCTAGTGTTATAAATATTCGTCACCAGAGCTTGAAGCAATGAGTTCACGATGTAATTTTGGTAATTTTAAATTATAATGCTAGAAAATACGAATTTCTTGGCAACTTGGTGACATGAAAATTTAACTTGAAATATAAGCTTGTTTATACAATAAGTAATGTGTAATGTTACAATTAGGAATTGTGAATTATCTAGTATTACAATTTTGTCACAATTGTTTACAAGAGCAGTCTTTTAAACCAGACCATTTTAATTGGTAAAAAATTAGACCTAATTCGCGACAGTTCAGCCACGTTTAATGTGCCATCTAGATGTGTCTAGATGTGATGCTAGAGCCTAAATATTAGGGTTACATTAAATGTGTAAAACTCATGAAAATTGAGGTTTTTACAGTACCGGTAATACTATTATCTATACTATAGATAATAGTATATTCTATAGAATTGTTTATTTTTTTATTGTGTAAGTAATAAAAAACAGGTAATCTTACACCTTATTGATCTAAGTAGGTTAATTATTAGCTTAAATAATGACAAAAATTTGGCACAATTTTTCAAAGTTAGCACTCCAAAGTTAGCCTCCCCTTTGTTAATGCACACTTTTTGAATGTTTAAAACTATATAGGCATGATCAACTAATCAGAGCCTACAACTTTTGACCACTCTCATCCGGTACTGAATTAATGTCGTAAAACGTCAAAAAATGACTACACAGACTGGGCTATACAGAGGATAATGAGTTATCGCTGTCCTGCGAAGAGAAAAATTTAATTTGTGGTACTTAGCGTATAGAAATAGTATTAATCCCATTTTTCATGATTTGTGTAGATTTAACAATGTTTCCGGATTTTAAAATGGAATAAAATTCAAGCCGGTTAAAATAGGTAGCCACTTGTCACGAATTAGGTTTAATTTTCATCTAGTCTTGCTAAATTCACTGGTCTACATCCTAGCTTACTTTAGTACAGATTTGAACCAACATAGATGTGTTTAGTCTCCTAAAACGTGTTTCTTTTTAGAAAGCTAGCTTTCTTTATGCGAGGTTCTTCTACTGCTAAAACACACGGGTGAATACGCAAAATTACCGACCGTCAGATGACCGATGTATACATATTATACTTATGTATTGCTACGTTCTTGCCACAGAGGTCAGCACCGTGTATAGTTTTATGTCGGCATTATGTTTAGCACTGTATTTACGTTGGCATTATGTTTTGGAATAAAAATGCAATAGCGAATATGTTGGAACGAGGTGCGTTGTCGTTTTTTTTTTGTATTTTCAATTTTAGATATATTTTTTTATTCGATTTCTTATTATATTGTAAGTTATTAAACTGTATTACAACTATATAACATTACAAATTAATTTATAGACTGAAGTTATAATACTACGATATACTTCAAGTAAAACGTTGGCGAGTCATTCATTTACATAAATTATTCATAAGCTCACAATACTTTTCACCTTCTATAAAGTTACGCAAACCAATGTTAGCTTTCGACTGTCGGCACTGCCAGAGTGTAAGTGTCTGTTTTTTTCGTTGTACTGGTAATGTCTAAATAAAATATAGGAGGGTCTGACTACTCTTAAACGAAATTGATACCATAAACGCGCCATAATTATGGCAGCGAGATAATACAAGTTCGTAACTTAAGGGCTAGTGTAGTACAAACACAACAAATGATCCCACACGAATTCCTATGGTTTTCCTCCTCCGAACGCTTGTAATTTGAGCTTCGGAGGTGCTCGTTACCCGAACTTCGTACGGAAACATCCACGTATTACTTATTTATTTATTTCCAATCGCACTGTATAAGAAAGCAGCAGTTGGCCTACCACCGAGTTTAACCTACACATTATTCGGCGTATCAGCGGTGTGCATCGCATACGCATACATCTTGAGGACCGTAGAAAACACCTGCCCGCTTCCTCAGGAAAACAAACGCGTATACACATTCGGTTTGTGTGTAAGTCACAGACCGGCGGGATCTCACCCGTTGATAATTGACATTATTCACTAGACCGGACGTGGTGTGGTATTGTCATGTCTACACTCGTTAAGTCATTTGTGTGCTTAACCTTCGACCTCCGGTGACGTTCAGAGATATTTCATAGTGATCTATGAGTGGATGATGTGTCCACAAGAAACCACCCCACCACCACCACCACAACCGCAGGAATATGAGCAGTAATGCGTACCGGAACGGATGATATATCTATTTGACAATCATGAGGGTTATTATGAGGCCGTCATTAAGATATTAAGTGTTGCATGACGTATTCTGAAAGTTATCGGCAGTATGTCTTGTTCGTTGACAGAAAAAATGCTTTAACTATACCCCAACAGCAAAAATACATTAAGAATGTTTTTGAAATACCATTGAAATATTCTTAAAAATGACTGTTGTAATATGTATAACAACTAACAACAATAATAATCCGACTTTGTTTCTTCAAGAAAACATTACATAGTAATGAGAGGCATAGGATGTGACGAACACCAGGCGAACATTACCTATGTAGGTATGTAGCTATTTTTACACTTAACATCTGCATTTCACATCTTAGTCCCAATACACCTCAAAGCTCAAACCTAAAAACCCCTATAACTAATTTCAGTGCACACTTTTAAGAATTACCTCTCAAGAACAGACTGATATGTTTTACGAAAATGCGGCACATGTAGTTTTTGGAATGTTCCAGGTAGTGAATTATACAGTACAACAAAGTTGTATGTAAAACTTCTTTTAAAAAGTGATGTGGTATGATGAGGCGTAGTTAACCTCAGGTGGGGCCTCACATTTACATTACGAACGTTTTGCCTAAGGATGAGTTTTTCTCTAAGAAAGGCAAGGGTACAACATATGAGTAACTTATTATTAAATGTAGGGAATAATATTTTGAGTACGTGCTCGTATGCACCATTCTCTTTTCCCAATTTTACGAGTCACGTGATCATATTTTCTCAAATTTAAAATCAGACCACAACAGGTATTTTGTATTTGGATATTCTGTGAATAGCTCTTTGTTCCAAACAGGAAAAATAAACGAAGTGCAGGAAAATTAGCACCAGGAATTCACATAATTGTTTTCTCAAATCCAAACTCATTATACTCTTGTTTGCGAAGAGTGAGTACCTGCCAACTCTGTATTAAACTCTTGACATGTTCAGCGAATCTTAAGTTCTCATCAATTTTGAGCCCTTATAAGTTTTTAGAAGATGTCAAGAAATGCAAACGTGTTTTCCTTTATGCATTTATGCAAGACCTACTAAACGAGACCTGGCAATTTTTAGTCTTCATTTAGCAGGAATTTGTTCAATGATAGGAGCAATTAACTTCATTGGCAGTAATTAATTACCAGTTATTAATTACATTACAATTACAAATAAATAGTTAGAAATAATTACAGTAATTAATCAGCATAAAGGTAATTTAAAGATATTATCTACAGTAATTAATATACGATCCAAAGCTATATTAAGAGACCGTACTCCCTAATTTGTCTGAGCTGCATTAATTACAGCAATCTTAATAATCCTTCTTTTACTACTCTTCACTTTTAACTGACCAAAATATTAATACACCTTCCATCGAAACTTCTAGGGGTGGTGGTCCTATTCTATATCAACATCTATTTTGATTCTTTGGCTACCCTGAAGTCTATATAATATCTATATTTGAAATCTACCAGCTTTTGGTATAATTTCTCAAAGTAAGACAACAAGTTTAGTACACTAGAAATAATTTACGCTATAATGGATTGGAATAGCTATTAGGATTTGTTGTATGAGCACACCATATATTTATGTTAGGTATAGATGTGGATACTCGAGCTTACTATACATTTACTACAATAATTATTGCAGTACCTACCTATAGGTATTTTAGTATTTATATGATTAGCTACTAGGCTACTAGGATACATGGAATTAAATTAAGATTTTCTGCTGCAACGCTATGAATGTTAGGCTTTGTATTTTATTTACTATTAGGGGAATTAATAGGAGTGTCATTAAATAATTCACCTATTGCTATTCTATTACAACATGACACTTGTTATGTCGTTGCCCATTTTTAGTATGATTTATCAATAGAAACTGTATTTGCTATCATAACACGATTAAGTCAATGATTTCCTCTACTTACAGGCTTTACTTTAAACAATGAACTTGTTAAAATCCAATTTATAACCATATTTGTTGAAGTAAATATAACCTTATATATTAATTCTCTTTAGGCTTAAGAGGTGTACCTCGTTGATACTCCGATTATCTGGATTCCTTCATTAAATGAAATATTATCTTTCCTGTAGGACCAGTAATTTCTCTAGGAAGAAATTTTCCCTCATTTGAGCAGTTCCCTTACGCCTTAGGAACGGAATAGGGTAGCAACACTTTTAGTGAAATTTAATGTTATATCGTACCTAAGCACAATACTGACAAAGTCGCAGTTTATTTTGTCACAGGTATCATTTTCACCTGAGGGATCAAATTGATGCACAACTTGTGTATCGTCCGCACAGGTTTAAAGATTCGAAAATTGGAATTTTCTATAGATGTCTACTGTATATATCAAAAACAATACAGAGCCCAGAATAGATCCTTGAGGAACACCAGAAATAATGAGAGCTGGATGTGATGTAACGTATTTTCACTTTTGAGCTTTCAACATCTTAAAAACGATGAAATTTGATTACCAACAATTCTTTTCATGACGTTGAATAAGATACATAACAAGCTGTTAAGCTAAGACAATTTCTTAAATTTTTGTAATTAATCAATTCTCAACTGTTTTGTTTAACTCGTATTTAGTAAGGCCGGTACTTCTTAACTGAAATATGATTTTTAAGTAGTCTAATTTATACATGTGTAAGGTCCTAGCTATGAAGTCCATTTTCAACAATCAGAACTAATAGAATTTACTGTGTCATCGTAAAGCGTAATAGTAGGAGAGCTGATGTCAGAAAAGTCGACCGATCTGCACAAGTTTTTAACTTCATTCACATTTGGAATATGCCGCATTATTAACGAAATTGCGTTTCTGCCACCTCAGGCTGGTGAATATTTAATGTTATTTAAGAAAAGCGGTTGTAAAAAACGGAAGAATTTTGACCAATGTGCACAAACCCCAAAATGCGCATACTGCTTCTTTTCACCAAAAGAAGGCACACCGAGCTATTCAGCAAAGTCTGACTGGTGCGAAAATCGTTCTGCCTAGATTTTTTTGAAGGAAAAATGGAGACAAAATTTTGACCAATCTGCGCAGCTTCCAAAATGGTAAATCCGAGTTTGTCATGTTGAATCAAGTCCTCGAATACCATTCTGCCAGACTAAAATGGTGCGAAAAATGTTCTGCCAGGCCATTTTCCGAGAGGAAAATCTGGAAAACTCAACCAATGTGCACAAGCTCCAAACTTTACACACGACATCGTTATGGCACAGAAACATTATGCGAACATTTCTGTCAACCCTTTTCGGTCCGAAATGTGTTCTGCCAAGTAATTAACCAGTAAAAAAATCTTGAAAATTCGATCAATTCGCACAAGCTTCAAATTTTGTACACGGCTTCGTAATTACACAGGAAGCTTATGTGAGGTATTCTGCCAGCTTGAAACGGTGCGAAAAATGTTCTGCCAAGCAAGTGTTGGATAGAAAACCACGAAATTCTTAAAAATCACCTCGAACTTGTAAGTTAATTTGGCAATTTCCCCGCATTTTTTTGGTCAATTTGAAGAGATTCATCCCTCTACTTTTTTCATTAAAATTCAATCAGAACGCGGTATCAGTCAAATTTATTCAAAGAAATTCTAAGTAATTCGAGTAACATCATGATACTACCTAATCCCTTTATGTTACATTAATTCTATTAAATTGTGCTTGAAATGTTGAATTTGGCGATGTGTTATGGCTTCCAACGAAGGGGATTGACGAAAAAAAAGATATGAAAAAAAAGTTAATATTCATTTTGTTATTATTAAAGATATTTCTTTACATTTATCCTTTCCTTTTTTTTTATTCTTCATATTGTTTATTCATCATCGTCGGAGAATTTCGTGGTTTTCTTTCCAACACTTGCTTGGCAGAACATTTTTCGCACCGTTTCAAGCTGGCAGAATAGTTCACATAAGCTTCATGTGTAATTACGAAGCCGTGTGCAAAATTTGAAGCTTGTGCGAATTGGTCGAATTTTCAAGATTTTTTTACTGGAAAATTACTTGGCAGAACACTTTTCGGACCGAAAAGGGTTGGCAGAATAGTTCGCACAAGGTTTTTGTGTCATAACGATGTCGTGTGTAAAGTTTGGAGTTTGTGCACATTGGTTGAATTTTACAGATTTTCCTCTCGGAAAATGGCTTGGCAGAACATTTTTCGCACCATTTTAATCTGGCAGAATGGTATTCAAGGACTTTGTTTAACATTAACAATTCATGTCTACCATTTTGGAACTTGTGCAGATTTTTCCGTGGAAAAACCCCAGGCAGAACGATTTTCGCACCAGTCAGACATGGCAGAACAGTTCGGAGTGCCTTCTTTTGATGAAAAGAAGCAGTATTCAAATTTTGGGATTTGTGCAGATCGGTCAAATTACTCCCCTATTTTGCAATATTGACGATTGTTTATTAACAAAATGGCACCTATTTGGGGTGGCAGAAACTTTTTTTTGTTAATAGTAGGTATTGTTCTCGCATATGAGTACCATTCGAAACTTGTGCAGATCGGTCGTTTTTTCCTGACACCAGCCCTCCTACTGTAAAGTATCACGCTTTACAGCTCTCAATGCTTCGAAATGAAGCTTGTTTAAAATCCCCTGGATACCGTTGCAATGAAGAACTACCAAAGGAAACGTTCAATATTCCATAATTTAAATCCTGCTGTTTTCTTAGCGAATAACGATAGAAGGATAAATACTCGGGCCGTACCTACAAATCCAGCGAAAGAGGATTTATCACCGGAGCGCATTGTCTGCTCACTTATAAGAATCGGCTTAGGAGTCGAAAAATTCCAACGCAACCTTTAATGGAATATTCAAATTAGAAAGTGAAATCTAAAATTAGCCCAGTCGGCGTATGAACTAACAGCCCGAGCGAGTACTGCCTACCCACTACTACCTGCATAAGTGGAAAAAATTAAATAAAATCGAAAATACGTAATGATTAAATCTTCCTGTTTATTACGGCGTATTTACTCTTTAGACACCAGGCTTAACGCCCGTCCTTACGCAACGCGGCCGCTTAAGATTATCATTAAATTCTCACTGCCAGCCATAATTCGCCAACTTTTTTTCTCGGCTGATAAATTTCCCCCATAACCTCGCTAAATTGATGTGGAATAATTATGTAAGTTATTTAATTATGTCGGTCCATTACACATTTCAGATAACATGATATTTATTTTTAATTGACGCATTATAGCGGTCATATTTTAGAAATCGTGTCCGACGAGACGGGTTATGACATTCATTCGATATGACCATACAAAGTGATGGCGTTTATTTCACGTGACATAAGCATAAATCTCGCCAAAGATTTATAGCAAATATTTTTATGTTGCTTTCAATGAGATATTCCATATAACAAACGCATTAATCATAAGCTCGAGCTTTCTCCAAAATAGTCTTTGGAGATACTTGTGTAACAGTAATGTATCAAATCTAACCCAATCTACATTAATATGTGTATTGTATTGTTGATATTGTACAATATTTTTCTAAATGTGTTCTCTCCTAATGTTTTAGAGATATTTGGAAATAAGACATACGTTGCAATGTGTTACATAGCCATATAATGAGCTATTTCACATTTTGAAACTTTTTTATGGAAATTCCAAAAATATCCTTTTTTTGGTTAATGACTAAAAGGTCCACTTAAAATTTCATTTTGTTCTAAATGTTCAAATTATAAATCTCTCTAACTACATTCCTAGGCATTGGGTGACGGTTTCAAAGTATATTATGTGCAATATGTCCCTAGTTGGACCAAAGGAATTACCTCAGTTGTTGGCACACGCCTCTCTATACAGAAATATAGGCAATGCTCAGTTCAATTACTATAAGATCTATGATTTACATATAGTTGATATTGATGTAAAACAAGCCGACTTTCTTAAATTTGGCATTAGCCTTTCAAAATAAGTACTAATTCTAAAAAATATTAATTTAAAAAATTTGAAACTAATTATCCTGCCATGATTACAATCATCATGTAAATAATCTATTACAAAGTTTAACTTTGGAACACAGTTACATAGTTTCAAGATTATAATTATACAATATAAATTACATTCGTTTTAAAGTGGGCCGATTTTCTAAACATTTGGCATTCCAAAATGAATCCTAATTCTAAACCCTTCAAAATTGTACTTTGTACTTTTTAAACGTTATATTTAGAACTGTTAAGAATGTAAAAAAATCGTCCTGCTATTATTTTAATCATCATATACAAATTTTTGAAAGACTGTAATCAAATTACAATGCATTTACGTATAGATAATATATTTTGCATTTATTCCAAAGTGGAACGTTTCTCTTCAGTGTGACATTCTAGAAGGAATCTTGGTTATAAAAACTGTTCTTAGCTCAGTCTCCCTAAATAAAATCTGTTTAAATTTTATTAATAACATTAATAAGCGATTCAGCTCATTTTTGTCAGGCTTAAGTTTTCAAGAATGTACGCATAGAACTCGGAAAAATAATTTCCACATCAAAATTTTGTTGTCATTTGTATTTACTACTCTTTGAGTTTTGGTACAATTAAATGTACGATCTCCTACCCTTTGACGTTGTATTAATGTGGGATTTTATTTTGAAATTTGCGACAAAAATATGTAGATATTTGTATTCAGTTTTAAGAAAATTGTTTGTCCAGGGAGAGCATGGGCGGCTAACTAGCGAAATGTCTCATATGCACACTGAACGTTTCATCCCATCTCCGTTGGTCATACAAATTCAAATCCTGATGACTCTTCTAAAGTAGTAGATCCTAACTGATGAAACTGAATAATTCTAACTGACCTCATTAATCAACAAAAATTTCGAATAACTGAAAAACTTTATGGTTAAGGCGTACGTCGAAGTAACTGACAAAACACTGTCAACCAGCCAGTCAGCCAGTAACTTCGCGAGAAAGTTACTGAACGAAAGTGTGAAGTGATCTCTATAGAGACTGGACTGTATAAAATCTCTCTCGTAGCTCGTGGGTGGCCGCGGAGATGAATTTTGTCTCCAGGTTGTAAGGCTGAAGACGGTCTCGTGGTTTGGAGATCAGGGCGTGACGTGATCTCTTGAGGTTCTTGGAGTTGAAGTTCTCGAAGTGTGGAGAGAGGGCGTGACGTACTTCTCCGGGTTTGATCTGAGGGCGTAACGTGCAGATCTGGGGTTGAAGTTCTTGAAGTTGTCGTATCTTGAAGATCTCGTAGATCTCTCTCAGGGCGTAACGTGAGAGCTTGCAGGTTGGGTTGAAGAATCAAGACCACAACACACTGTCGTTTTGAGCATACTAGGTATACTAATTTATTGCCAAAAATTCACGAGCTTTTATACACAGTCATTTCAATGTCCGAGAATTGCTTCACTGACCTTACCGATGCGGATTTGCGATCAAGTTACGAAGAAGTATTATGCTGTCATCCACATTCTGCATCTTAGTGGTACACAATTGACCTTATTACTGGGTCAGTGTAATGCGTCGTGGTATTCGTAAAACAAAGCGTGTTTTTATTAAATGATGTAAGAGGCTCCCTGAATTAGTTCGCAATAAATTTCCTAAAATAATGTTGACGTTAGCGTCAACAGGAGCTAAATTAGTTCCAAACTTGACATTAGTAGCTTTAGGATGGGATACAAAAGTCACGCTAGCCTACTCCCAGTTTTTATTCCCGTCTCCTCCCGCCGCCCGGAAAATTCTCTCGGCGTTCTATTTCAACTAAGTAGAGCCTCCTTACAGATCCCCGATAGCAGATAGGGTTGACAGGCAGACATCTCAGAGCCCCGGCTTCCCTCGGAGATCATCTCGAGGAAAGCAGGACTCCGCACTTTATCATTTCGTTTTGATCCTCCTCCGGTCCCTAACGACGTATAACTGTCAATATCGGTCGTCAATCACGACGTAACTGAATTACGGGGCCGGTTTCGTTACGTTCTACCCCCGAACGCGTCGGATTTATGCGGCGGCCCCTTGCGATGCTTGCACTTATATATCGGCCGCCCGTGTGATCGGGATTGTGATAGAAATGCGTGCCGAATTAAAAATGTAAGAGGGATTTCTTGGGAGATTGGAGTACTTTCTTAAGCAACATCGGACGTCTGTTACTACATAACAACTAAACTTTTGACGAATGTCATGGACGTCATAAGTAAAGAGCAAGTTAGGCAAATGCCTTGTGCCTGCCTTTTTGCCTTTTTAGTGCGTTTTTTTACATTTGTGCCTTTTGCAGAAACCATATGCTTTTTTCTAAAATTATGTCCCTTCTTCTGCAACATTTCCTAATTTAACCATCACTTAACCGTTAACTATCAATTCTTTCAACAAACGATATCATAACATGCTCATTAAGGCCATCCGGCTGATCCTATAATTATTACCTAGCATTACTTACCATTTAGAACTAGGAATTCCAGGGAATATTGAGGAGGGTGACTTAAGCTATAGAAATTACTGTGTTTCTTAGAATTAATGGGAAAGACAGCAGGTAAAACTTTTGTGAAGTGTTTCAATAATGGCCATTTGATGATTTGAAATTATTGTGAGCGTTTGGTTTCGAAAGATCAGAAAAATTATACGATGCCACCTGTAGTGTACTCCCAGATTGAATAGTGGGTTCGACTAGACAAAAATTTAATTGTGTATTTTATCATATAAAAGACTTCTTGCCTGGCAATATTGAAAAATGTTTAATATCCTGGGAAACCAATAAAGTTTCATATATCTAAATTCAATTTTATATTATGTAATTTGTACATATAATTAAATTACATGAATTACTATTATATATGTTTTTCTTTCAAAAATTAGAATATTTTGTAAAAAAATAGGATGTCTTAAAAAAATTTTGTCATTTAAGTTGCCTTTTTTTGTTATTTGAATTGCCTTTATTGCAAATAAATCATGCCCTTCTTATCAACTTTTATGCCTTTTCCTTTATTTTTTAATGCCTAACTATCCGCTCTGTACTCATGAGGCAATACGTTCTTCTTCTGCTCCATATCAGGTATTAGGCTTTCGCCTGTTACGGTACCAACTTTCTTCTTGGTTTACCAATACTTCTGCCTTACATTTATAGTTCAGTACCTTCTTTGGCATCCTTTCAACTTGCATTCTGTCTACATGCTCTTTCCATTTTCTCCTATTTTCTGTAATTATGCTAAATATGTTCCATTCTCTTCTTATACTATTACTTCTTTCTCTTTCAGTCTTTTCTTTCTCTTTTCAGTCTATTGTTTAAAATTCTGGTATAAATTTTATTCCAGTAAGCTTATCCCTCTATACTTTTAGTATCGTTTTTATAGCCCTTTTTAAATATTGATAGTACTTTTGCTTTTTTCGTTTCCTTTAGTATGCTATTGTTTTTTCAGCATTTATTATATAGGTGGAAAAGTCTTAGTTGCAGTAGTGTCCCTCCGTATTTCAGCAATTCTGAGCTAATACCATCTCTTCCTGTTGCGTTTGTCTTTTGTAGTTTTAAAAGCTTCCTTTAGTTCCTCTAAATAACGATCATGTAGATAGACTCTAGATCTTTTACATCTGCTCTTTCTATTTCTTCTTCTTTTACATTTGTATCGTGCCACAGTTGTTTGTAGTGTTTTGCTCAGTTAGTTATCTTCTTCTGTGCTGTTTATTTGGACCTATCGTTTTCTTGTCGACTGAGTGCTTTCATTATCTTATACGATATCTGTTGTCTACCATGTATATCATTTTCTCTAATAAATATTAATAATAATAATAATAAATAAATAATAATAAAGGGTTCCCAGTATTACTCATGGGCTTTTTTTAGTCAGCTCTTTACATACTTTCTTTTCTGTTTATATGTTTCCTGATGGTTTTCTGTAGGATTACTCAAGTACTCTTTATAAGCTAGTTGCTTTTCTACATCTTGCCGAAGCTCTTTGGTCCATATTTGCATACCTTTTCTCTTGCTTATCTTTCTACTTTTACCTAATGTTTCTGAGGCTGCCTACTCTATTGCTTATTTTGCTTGCTCGACACTTTCGACGAATGCCATAAGTCTATTCGTTCTGAATGAATTTTGAATTTTGCATTATTCTGTTTAACCGTTAAGTGTGTAAAAAGGTGGAGACGATGGCGTCATAACAGGAACTTCAAAGTCATCTCACCGTTAATAAAATACTATACTGTAACGCGAGTTGTAAGCAGCAGTGCGAGACGTGTTTACTTTTGTCGGACCCACGTCGGCGTCTATCAAAGGACGCTTAATTGAATTCCATAAAAAAAGACAGCTCCATGAATACTCCCGGATTATTATTTAAGGAAAGTAATTTATGACGTTCTGGACATTTTCTACGTAAACATTATTAAAAGAACAATCGAGTACTTTGTGGAAACATCCAGCAAATTCGGGAAAACATTATGGGGGCTATATAAGTACGCGGCGGACGAGCGAAGGGGATTATTATTATTAGACGGAAGCCACGAGAGTAAATAACGAAATAGCGAGAGCGTTTTAAGTGAAATAAATTAACGGTTAAGAAGTGTGACATAAATTAATTAGTTAAGTTAGTTTAATAATAGTGTAAATAAATTAAGTAGTGTCTAGTATTAGTATTAGTGTAAATAAATTACAAAATAAACGTTACAGTACTAAGTATAATGGTCTTCTTTATTACTTGCTTCTTCATTCCTTTTTGCTAAATTTTAGTCTACAACATTCCTTATAAAAATGACATTTTACTATCTCTGTGAAGCTGTGGTGAAATTTAAATTTATTCGTCAGAATGCGGAAAATTTCGCGATTACCATATCCGTTTTAAAATATTCACTTATGACACAAAGAATTTAAAAGCACCTAAAGCTGTTCATAAAACACAACTTATTCTTACTCGTTTTACAACGAAATTACTCGTTAAAGTTTCAATTTTTTCCACGAGAGTTCCATAGGGGTTCTTTGTGACAGCGTCTAGACAAACTCATCGTGCTATGTTTAGTTTTCAAATTGAGTAAAGTAGTTGAAAATAATCGCACCTCGGTAATCCACTTTGAGCTTATGGTATATTAAGGAATGCCAATAAGGTTATTCATCTACAATTTTTCAAGAATAACTTTATGAATTTTCGAAATTTCGCTTTTAGTGCATATTTCTGATAATGCACGTGCACGTTACCCATTAATTACTTATTATTGGTAACTTCTCTTATACAGGGAGAGGCGAAAAATGAACCAGCGTATTCTGCATCAGATTTAGAACTACAAATTATTATGACGCGAAATGGAAACATCGGTGTGAAGCGTGCTCCTTCTTATCTGACGCAGGGGGCGCATTTCGAAGGCGACCATAAAAACGCTTCTCGAATAGTCGAGAACGTCCAATTAGAGAATAAGTATATTAGTAAGTTATCAGACTCTAAAGGATATTTGGATATTGAAGAATATCTAAAAAGTTAAGAAAATGGGGCTTAAAGTGAAATAATATGGGATATGTAAATAAATTATATGTAACTATAATGTAATATATGACAGTTTCAGGAAATACGATGTAATATGTCTGCAATATATATACTACTCTGTGTACTCTGTTAATGATGATTGAAATGATTGCATAATGATTTGTTCAAAATTTTTAAAAGTATTCATCGCATTTTTTTTTAAATTAAGCTCCATTCTTAATTCGGCCTGTTTTGAAAAACATGTTAAATGTATTATGTATAGATAAATACAAAATTATAATTATATAATAAAGTAATTTACGTTTATTTTATTTAAAATTTAATATTAAGTATTTTAAATTGTACTTTGTGATCGAATAATGCATTTATGAACGGTGAATCGTGTAATAGAATACACGATGATTAAAATGATAGCAGAATGATTTGTTTAAAATTATGAATTCCTGGAAGCTCTTAATTTTAAACAACTTAATTGACTTCATTAATATTTGGAGGTTTTTCGGAAATTTAGAAAAAAAAAATTAAAACACCCTGTGTACTAGAAACGGTATTGCTTAGAATATTTTGAAAAATATATTTTTTTCTGCTCTAGTGTCATTTCTGAAACGAAATTATAGTATGAAAATTCCTTACTGTTATCAATTTTTGATATCGTATTTCTTTCTTTAATTTTTATGTAAGGGAATAAATTTATTTTTCATATGAATTTAGACGGATTTCCAATTTCCTCGAAACTTGAGATTCCACCACTAATTTTACTACAAAACAATCTTCTTCCTAATCATCTTTTAATACCCTTCACAATTAAGATCGAGATAGGTAATTTTCACGAAAAAAAAATCTTTTTACAATTATAATTATTTGCTGAATATGAAAATTTGAAATTAGTCTCAAACCTTAATTCAGGATAACTTTTTTTATCGACGAATGTTTATAGTTTATTCTTATAGATACTACATCAAATTTTGATTTGACATTCACATCTTTTCGTGTGTAGATCATAGGGACACACCATACAAATTTATGATGAAGTACTAGTTAACTACACAACAGAGTAAACCCCACAAATCTTCCTTTTCCATTACACACCTAAGTTAAATCAACTAGCAGCCACGGTAGTTAGCACCTATATTTGGTAAATTGCGCTCGTGCGTTTTGTAAATCGTTATTGTAATGCGTGTACCGTTTTAAATTTATTAGTTCAACCGCGCTAATGTACCCACTTAATACACATTCATGAGCCGAGTAGGTACACCAGCATTATCAGGAAATGACAATGAAGCCGATTTCTAATTATTTATCAACAGCGTGTGACATTTTTCGCATTTCGAGCCCGAGTTAATTTGTCACGCTCTGCTATAAGTCGTAATTATCTGACGCGAAACGTAAAGCTGTCAATCCTTTTATTTACGACAAGTAATAACAATCCAAATACTTGTATAACATTACCGTAATTATTGTATCAGTTGTTTATTAATTTTATTCAGAGCCGAGAGAGATTTATAAATCAACATGGACAAGTCGAATAATTGTCGTTTGTAATTGTCGATTACTTTTTCGTCGATAAGGTTATGTTGCCTCGATCGAATCTCGTCTAGACAAAGTCATTGGGAGAAGTCGTGTCGTGTAATGTAATATTTCGGATTTAATTAAAAGAGCGCATCTATTTAAATACAATTATGATACTTACAGATTCCTTTCTTAAATAGGTGCAAACAAACAACGCTAGAATGTGGCCAATTTAAATTGGGAAGTAGTGATAACAAAGCGAAACATACGACAAACCATTAAATATACATGTGTAGGTATGTACGTGAAATATTGATTGCGGTATTTAAATCAAGCTGTCGTGTTACATTTGTTAACATCTAATTTATGGTGCCGGTTGGCGGCTTTAAAGTATACCTACTGGTGACCTCATTTTGTCTAAATGTTTAAAAAGTTATTATCGAGTTGAGTACTACTTACAACTTTTTTAATGAAACGAATGACTCATTTCCATATCGAGGAGTTTCACTAAATGATCTTCAGCCATTCACTGTTTAGTTTCAGTATACAACATTTGATCATTAGAACCTGGATTACTAATTTTTTGATAGTAAACGGAGCAAAATACAGGGTGTTTCAGAAATAGATACCGATGGTACACGAACACATATATAGGAGAAATATTCCCAAAGTTTGAGTTATTTCGGAACAAGTTGAGTTTATTCCTGAAAAATTCCCAACTCCACCCTAAGGCTTATGGCTAATTTCCACAAGTGAAGGTATTGTTTGCTAACAACTAGATTTCGTTTGGAATACCCAACCTCTGACTTTTCAATGGCGGCCATAGCGTTTTTACATTAAATATATAATATAGAATATTATTCTTGTTATTACTTATTATTATATCGAAGAAACTGGACAATCTTTTGAGTATGCAGACAAATGGCCATTAAAAGAAAGGCAATTTACCTATATTATAGCATATCAAATTCGATACAAGTAATAAATACATATACAGGTACCCAACAAAATAATAAATACACACTAGAGCAACCTGTAATTCAAACAGCAGAATTTATGAAATTTTGAATTTGATGATTAATTTGAAAGAAATTTTGTTTGTAACATTTCTAGTGAGTAACGTTGATTGCTATCAAAAATTATAAGGAGATACATATAAAAAACATCCAGAATAACAATTTAAGGCACAAGTAAACCTAAAATGAATGGATTACGTTGGAATTTAGATAGATTATTAAATTAAAGTTATATATTTTTATTAATTTAAACATGATAATTTAGCATATCACCATTCATTCTTAACGTGAAATTTTATATTTGTTAAGAATAAAATTAAACAATTGATATACGATATAAATGAATACAATTTAATGTGAGCATAGGCAGATCGAATAACCGAATTAAAGAATGAAAATTGAAACGAGTCATTTTTGTAAGTAACACCATCAGTATCTTCGAACTGTGGTAACAAAATCAGTTACGTCACATTGTCTTGAAAATGTCCACAATCTATGGACGAAACGTCGACAAAAAAACACTAACATCACATTAAATTTGGGGAAAAAAAACACGACAAGACATCCATTGGTGGTTTTTTTTAAATCCTTCTCCTGGAAAATTTGGGGATATACAAGAGAGTTCCTACGTGCTTGGTAGCTTCAGCCCCGAGAACACTGCTACATCTGAATTTTTAAAGTTGTTTGCATATTTTTTCTAAAAAATATATATAATGCGTAAAATACAAAAAAATATATTTCACAAATTACTTCAATATATTACATCCATATTTTATTGTATCGTGAGACTATCCGTCTACTGAATAAGTTACCCGGAAAATCGTAATTTGTATTGCCATCTGATTCGACAGGTGACACTTCATAATTTATTTCGCAAACCAAGGAAATATTTGTGCAATGTGTTGATTTATTAAGTGCAACTACTTATAGAGATATTCATAATTCATACAGTTACTCAAGCTATTAAAAGTGTTGAAGGTAAAACTTGAGAAGAAAAATTATAAAAATTTAATGCTCTTGACAATGAGATTATGTAGAATATTCTCCAAAATATTGTAGGAAGAAATAGCAAATACCGGTTTCTGTCTAATAGTTGAATTGAAGGTTTTATCGAGTACTACGATAGATCTAACGGACAATAAAATTTAGACAAATATTTGATAACTTAGTATTTTTGAAATTATTTTTAATGACCATTTGTAATAATTTCCTTAGTTGCCCTAATTTAAACAATATAATGTAATATTGCAATACACATAGGCTTTCTTAATTACATATTTCGAACTGTAATTTCATATATTTGTTAAATTTCATTCATAAATATGCACATACTGTTCATATGCATGTGCATTCTATATTTACAACACTCCTCATTATATTAGGCCCATTTTATATAGTTTTACTGGACCCATGGTACACAAGTGTAATCTTACTATAAGTCATTGTAATGTGCCGAATTAGTTATACAGGGTGTTGAAAAACAAGGGTCATAAATTTTAAGTGGGGATGGTATGGCCCCAAAAATTTTCGAACATGTGTCTGAAAATGCTTAGTTTTTGAGGTACAGGGCATTCAACTTTCAGAAATAGTAATCGATTTTTTTATTATTTACAGAACTAACTACAATAATAAAGTGACATTCGGACCTGATACTGAATTTGGTGCGCTGATGTTAATTATGACATCGAAAATGTACAAGTTTCAGAGTAAATGTGTATTTTAAGGGTTGTGGAGGGTAAAAACTACCCTAATTTTCTTGAACGCAACTGTTTGGTGGCTTTCACAAAAAAATTATTAAGAAATCAAGCTTTTCATATAACACATGTACTATTTTTTCATGACGATAAAAGCGGCCGTTTTCTATAAAATTAAGATTGCAAATAATAATACATCACTGGGAAATGTTATGATGTCCAAAAAAGTATCACCTGTTTAAGGAGGGTGGGGGGAGAGGAGGTAGTGTAGTCCAAAATAGTCAGAAACTTTTAGAGAACATATGAATGCAAACAATGCGTTTAAGTGCACCAAAGTTTGTAATATGTACCTTGACAACATAACAATGTGTAATACTGCATTAACATTGTCAACTTTAATTTTCTGTAAAATGGCAGCTCATATAAAAATCTGACAGGAGTCATATCAAACGTTTCATTTTCTTATCAAGTCCAATCAAAATCGATAAATAGTTAGATTGAATAAAGTACGGTAGTTTTTAACTCCCAAAACCTCTAAAAATTACAATTACCCTGAAACAACAATTTTCAAAACCAAAACTGTAATCAGCGTACACTAAAATTTTTCTGCATATTTTGGGCCCTACGGTCCTCATGAAAAGTTTGTGACATTTGTGTCTTAGCACCCATATACATCACTTATATTCAACAGGTTGAAAATCATAAAGAACGATAAAACACAATTATAGGCAAGACAACCACTAACGCACTAGAAAATGTTGACAAAATACTCATGGTTTCTCTACTACTGAGTTAGAGTGGTTGGTGCTATGCTGCAGTACCCTCCACGCATAACCGACTTGGCAACTTTACCCTTCTCCTCCCTACACTTACACATCAATCTTAATTGCCTCTTTATATGTAGCTTTGTACCTCCTAAAGAGGATTATGAAGTAGTCTAAACAGGTCGCACTAGAAAATGTTGACAAAATACTAATGGTTTCTCTACTAGTGAGTTACAGTGGTTGGTACTATGCTGCAGCACCATCCACATATACCCGACTTGGCAACTTTACCCTTCTCCTCTCTACACTTCCACACCTATCTTAATTGTCTCTTTATATGTAGCTTTGTATCTCCTGAAGAGGACTATGAAGTAGTCGAAATAGGTCGCACTAGAAAATGTTAACAAAATACTAGTGGTTTCTCTACTAAGGAGTTAGAGTGGTTGGTACTATGCTACAGCACCATCTACACATACCCGACTTGTCAACTTTACCCTTCTCCTCCCTACACTTTCACATCTATCCTAATTGCCTCTTTATATGCAGCTTTGTACCTCCTGAAGAGGACTATGAAGTAGTCGAAACAGGTCGCAACAACCTTAAAATTAGAATTAACATCAAAATTTGGTTCCCAAATGGCCAACATTGAGTTTCTTAACAACCTTCATCTTTCAAATATGCATTCCAAAGGTACCCAAAGGGTACAAACTTTGACTATGAGTGAGCAAAGTTGTATTTTACTGTAAGGTATTATTTACGTCGACAAGCAATATTATAATCGAGAACCGTCAACGTGCCAGTGTTACTATAAATTTCCTGTACATCTACAATGTAACTACATTAGAAAAAGAAAACAAGTGGTTTATACGCAAGCACTGCTCAACTCCAAATCCAACATTACTCGATATGAGATATGTTTGACAGAACGCCAAGCAGACAGTCAGACCAGACAGTGCATGATAAATTTTGTAAATAATTACGAACAGGAAATTCGCACCGTCATACTTTCTCGATTAACAACTGTTGCGTTGTGCAGAAAAAAGTGACAACACGAGCGTGTAGCAATTAATAATTTCGTTTTTTTTTTTAAATAAATTTGCAATTCAGGATATCAATATCATACACCTGAGCTATTATTAAAAGATGCTCGCCTCGCATTTCATTCCTGAACAACTTAATCCAACGCCGGCGACTTATATTTCAGTCCCATAAAATTTCACCGGGAATATCGAAAAAACGATAACCGAAAACATTAAACTGTTAATTTATTAATCTATTCGTCGTCGACGTATGCAAATACACCGGAGCGTTTTCATCTCCACTCTACTCTTTTTTTCCTCTTGCGTATCGGTTCAAGTTCAATGAAAGCGTAAAGAATGAACCGTATAGACGGAGAAAGATACAAGCACATCAATGAACTTAGAATTTTATATTTAGTCGAAAATGGACTTTGATTGTACGCTCGGAGAGGCCGTTCCCTTTATTGGCCAACTCGAATACGATTTGCATATATTAAGTGTGTAGAGGTACTTTTTTAATATACTTTCAGCGGCAAGACGTTGCTCGATTCCGTGGCACACAACTCCGATTCTGCTAATAAAACCAAATACTCTAAGACTATTAATACGTATAACAAGTCACAAAACAGGAATACTCTATAACTGTTGCCACTGGCGGCTTGAGTTGATGGCTGTCTTGTTTACAATTGATATTGTTATTGTCGTCAAAGTGTTGCATCTTGTATCTTAATTTATTACAAGTTTACAACATTATGCCGAGTAAACCTGGATCAGTTTGCGCCATGTACGGCCATTCAAATTATAAGCAACAGAAAGGTGAAAGCAAGTAGAATGCCAAAGTATCCTAACCTGTAAATAGAGAAATAATTGTTTTAAAAGCAAAATGTATTGTCACGTACACATGGCAGACACTGGACCAGGTAATTAAGCCACGGGCAAAATGTGAATTCTTCAACATTGAGGAATTTCTTATCCTCACATGTTGGTTTATTTAAGTCGACAAAACTTGACCGTCAAATTGAATAACATAAAACAACCGAGGTGACTGAATAACGGGGGTAGTCATCGAGAATAAATTGCACCCCCTCAGGGTCCCTAACACCCGGAGGTCGTGACAATAGTTCCATTTTATTTCTAGCTTAAAATCATGAACTGTTGTTTGTAAAAGACAAGATTTAGATTCCCTACTAAAATCAAAGGAATCTGACTACTTTTAGAAAACATAACGTGTTCAAGATATTGTCACGTCCAGGGGGTGCAAATTCAAGATTGATATTGATATTGATATCAAGATTCTGATCAAGATAATAAATATAGAAGTGCTCTTTCTTACAATTCCAATAATCATATAGGTGAATTAGAAAAACTCAAAACATGATCTCAAAAATCTAAACGTGTCAAATAAAGGGGCACTTTATTCCCCACGTATTAATGGCAGAATGTCACTCAAGTTTGCATTGAAAATTTGTTTTCAAAATTTAAATAGAATAATGTTATGCCTCATTTTGTGAAATTTCGCTATAGTTTACGCTCAATTATGGCCAATAAATTTTTTCTTTCATCTTCTACAGGCAGCAATAATGAGGTTGACGAATCCAAACCTCTTCAACAAAAACAAGTTATGAGGAGAAATCTTGTTAAAATCAAAGTACCAGTATAATTGTTCGATAATAATTGACATAATAACGTTGACACATTATGTGCTTTGGCTGAAAAAAAATTATAAGTTTATGTTCTGGGCTGGGTTTACAGTAAATTGACACACGATACTTATAGAAAGCAATGAAAATAACGATTAATCTCAAGATAATAATCAAATTGTGTTAAAAAAAGTGTACATCTTCAAGATTTCTTTCCCAGCATCAGGAGTAAACATTATTAGAAGAAGTAATTTGATAAATTATTTTATATAAAAAAAAATTAGTAGTCAGTAGTAAATAATAAATAGTAGATTTAATAGATAGTAGATAAATTGTAGAGATAAAAATTTTTTTTCACAAATTTTATGTATCTTGATGAAAGCGTTCAGAACGTTAGGTCGAGATTAATATTATATTGTGAAACAAATGTTAAATACAAAATAAAAAATATATGTGATACTTGTACTTGTACTTGTATCGATTTTTACTGTTAAGAATTTTAATATTATTATCCAAGAATATGTAAATCAAATTAATTATAGTAGAAAAAAAATAATATCAATCGATAAAAATAGAAAATAAAAGAATCTCATAATTAAAGTGTATTTTCATTTTCTTCATCCCTAATTCCTAATTTAAAGGTGATGTATCAACTTAACCCTCTAGATGGGGCTATGTTACCTTCCTAAAAACTATTTGACAAAGCATAAGCGTTGACCGTTATTGATATTCTAGTGTACTTGATAAAACTGACAACCGGGTCTATTCCGTAACAAAATTGTTATGCTTGTTAAGATAGTCACTATGCTCGCTATACATCCATAACGATTGAAAAGTTAACTACTGTTGGATCGACTGAATTGAAACGAGGTAAAAACCTGATTCAGATATATGTACTGCCAGTAACATATTGCTACCTATCAGTGATTGTCACGCAGTGGATTCAGGATTCTGTAAGAATCACTTTAAGCATTACTGTAAGCATTCTTATGGTTAACCATGTGTAATTCGAGAGAACTAGACTACCATAAAATTAAAACAATAAAATTTGTTAAGCAAATTGATAAGCTTGTAGTGATTAATAGACACCGTAAGACTTGAAACGTCTAAAACTGCTCTCATATCAATTAAATTGAAATGAACTATAAATTTAAAATATATTGATAACGACTCCCTTCATGTCTATGTATTTTACCCTGTTGGATACTCGAAGATACTAGTGGAGTCAGCATTCCGTGCCCCGAGCGTGTTACTTGATAGACAGAGAGGAACCTATGTACAATCTATCTTCATCAAGGTACTGTTATCCACCTTATCTCTTTCTCCTTGTGCCGTGCAATGCGCGTGGAACTGAATTATGTCCACCACGTCTTAGACAAGCCAACGGTTGATATAACCCTTTTTTGGCACATTAAATACACATTTTATTTGAATATCTAGAGGAAAATTTATAGATGTCCCTACACCTACAATTTTCCTACTCTACAATATTCACTTATCTTACTTTGTATCGTAAATAGGAACGTATAATTCGCTGTTTGCAATTGCAAATGAAAGAACAATTCTCAGTACTTGGTGATTTAAGGGATGTCAGAGTAATTCTATGTTTCGTTGACAGCCCCTCACTTGTTCGCTATCATTGTGCTAATTACTATATGAAAGTGTTTGCTCAAATAGCCCTAATGCAACAAAAAATAATACATTACTGCCAATGAGAAGGTGGTATTGTTGGAATTAATGAAAAAACACAAAAATCCAAATGAAAAAACTGATTGTGTCATAATGTGATACATATAGCAGGATTGCATTGCTTATGCTTGTGTTGGTGACTGCAAACCCATCGCACCAAATACTGTTTTGATATAGGGCAACAACTATCATTTTATGAATATGTTCCGTACATAGGCGTTTTGTTTTGTGTCTCAAGTGACATTGTGAAGGTTATAACTACATAATTGTAATAGTCACTCCAACTTTATTATAATCTGTTCACATTTCTTGGAGGATTCTAGGGTTAGTCAAGAATATTCTGTTTTAAGTAGAGCTTGGGATAACTTGAAATCGAACGAAACATTAGATGTACCTAGGGACATCTAATTATCTAGTCTAAGTGAACTGTATTTACATATAGCGACTTTGATGAAACTTAATTGATAACAGCAACCAGAAGAATGACATATTACCTGATTGTTATGGTTGATACGTATCAATGACAGCAAGCATGCGCAATGCGCTTCCAGCATACACCTAAATTTTGGATTTCCGTGTTTGCACCTACATAACGCAGTGAATCTAACGCGTAAGTTCTCCGCCGAAGTGAAGAGATGAAGTAGCTTTCCTTGCTTCTTCCGTTAGTTTTCAGTTGGCAAGAAAGGACGCCTCCGCCGTTAAACCGCGGGTCATGGAGCACAGATGTTAGCGTTTGACACCTGTGACATTAGGACCGCCGGTACCGGTACTTCTCTTAACTTTCACCCAGCGCTAGGCTGACCTGTCGCCGATAAAATAATGGCCATTAAACTTTTATTTATGGAGGTATTAATAACTCCAGTGATGGAACGGGAAATTCGCCATGTCATACTTCGGTAGGTATTAGTCGAAGATGAATGGGTGATAAATCTGGAAAAGGTGTCGAAACGAATGCAGTATCAATGAGAGGAAATTTGTTGAAGCTATTTTGGATACTTTCTAAACCAACTGACAAATGTTAGAAAAATTCCGTGTTACCTTATGAAGTTTTCAGAACTTAAATGTTTAAAAGTGAAGAATTCTCTAACCAACCTGAAATTCTTCCAAACACAATGCCAACCAACAAAAGTCGTTCTGATCAGGTGACACAAGCAACAAAACCCCTCTCGACTTAATAACGCAATTAAAACAACTGGTATCCTTATTTTAAAAGCGGCTATCGGCAGTTAAACTACGTAAACGTCATATCGAACAAATTTTTCAAAGAAGTAACGATTATTTTTTCCTCTCGTGAATATCGACTAAACGACGTCGATAATGACGGAATCGGCCTTATCACTCTTCTTCGATGTTGAATTTGAGTTGAGACGTATTTTATTTTAATGGTATCCACCATGTGGCTGTGTGCTTGTGGAATAAAAACGAGTTTTTGCAGTACAGTAGGCAGGTTTAATGTTTATCAATTAACTGATAAGTTAATAAATTGTCGAGTTTAGATGCCAAGGTCGGTTCGAAGCATTAGTTCGTAAGAAAAAATGTGTGCTAAAGTTACAATGTAATGAATCTGTTGCACAGCAACATCAAGAAGTCCAACAGATAATATTTGGGGGGTAAATTTGAAACAAAGCGGAAGTAAGCTCCCAAAAATTATTAAAGTTTGAAGAGTGTCTTTAACAAAATTTACACTCGTTTGCTTGAAAATAATATAAGATTCGGCATTTAAAATGGGTTTAGTTGTCCGTAATATCATTTCTCTACATCTCTCCTTCTTCTGTTCTTCTTATACGTAGTCCAAGAGCCGTTAGGAATTTCGTAGTACAAGCTTCCTCGGTAATTTTAATTAGTATTCTGCTAATACACGAAATGACGAAATGTGTACACAATTTCAATCGTCTAATTGTTATAATAATTAAAACTCATTAAATGATTTCTAATATCTCGAAAACAATACACTGTACCCTGGAAAGTAAAGTAGCAGTAGTTTGATCCATCTTCAAAATGAATTTGATTGTTTCACAATCAGCCCATGAGTATCCGAAAATTGTAGAAATCATCATTTTGGGTAAAACATATATGACGTTCTTTAAATACTGAAATTTTTTGTAGATTTCGAAATCTGGGATTACGTTGGTACTTTATAAACTTGATCTATACGCTAAAATAAGGCAAAACAAATTCTAATTAGTTCCCTTGAGTGACCTCCCAGCTTTGGGGGCACAATTCAAATTTTTTGACATTTTTGACAAGGCGGTTTTATTTCAATTTTTTTTTTCAGACAATGTTCTATTGTTCAGACAATTTTCTAGACTTTTTATAAAACATTTTACTGAATCCCGAAAAACCGTAATTGACGAAAACAAATTTTTTCACAATTTTTTAGCAATTTTTCAACAGTTTTTTTCCAAATCTGACGTTTTTATCCGCTTTTTTATTTTTTTTTAAACCAAAACAAATTATGAAAATATTTCACACGTATCGAAATCAAATTCTAAACTTAAAATGGCATAAATATGATAGTTTTACGTATATAAGTTAAAAACACAAAATTATGTTTTTCCAGGTTGGGTCAAAGGGGACCCAACCTATAATTATTCTAAAAAAGGTGTTAGATGTAATATCAGAAAGATCACTTTATTAAATTACTTTGATTTTAATAAAAACATACATTGTACCTATACTTTATTGTATGTTTCACTACCGCTTGTTTCAAACCCTTCGAGCAAACTACACAGTACTGATGAAGACCAAAAGTTAGAAACACGTGTCTACCGTTGCCTTATCCACGCCACACGTATTATTCTGTTTGTTAAACTGAACTATGTATTCATGTCACTTTAAACAATTTTGTAATTTTCAATGGTTTTGTATTGAAATTGGAATTTTTATTACACCATACAAAACTGGAGAAATCAATAAAAGAAGTCAGATTTCTCAGAGATAGAAACTAAAAGCCGTTGGACAAATTATAATGGTACCAGAAAACTCAATAAACAGGTAGGAAATAAATTTTCTCAATTAACCACATATGTCTTTAAAAACCATGTTAAATAAGTAATAAGTGTCATAATGTACTTAACCCTTTTTTCTTTGAAATTAGTAGTTATTAAAATATTATTATAATGACTATTAAGAGTAAGAAGGTATTAAACAAATGGAGAAATAAAAGTCACACTGAAAACAAAATTCACAACTCTACTTATTGATGTTAGTGAGTTGTATCTGTAAGTGACATAGTGTCTAAGTTGTAACATGTCAAGCTGATAGAATGTTATATAAATTAGTATACTTGCATGTTATAGATATAGATCATACGGGAGCAAATACAGTGTATTTAATTGTTAGAAGAATATTGAAAACCTTCTTGTCATAATTTTAAGAAAAAAATTATTTTTCATATAAAAAATTGTTTGGTATAAAGCGTAAAAAAAGAAACGCTAAAGGGCTGCAAATAAAAAAAAACATTTTACTGCGCATGCGTACTTACTTTCCGAATTTCTTATTGACGTATACCTACGTATTTGGTACAACTTGAGTATATTTATGAAATGTATAAGCCTTAAAAGTATATATATCTATTGCTATTGGAGGGATAATGTACGATAAATAAAAATGGAATTCAATTTTGACGTAATTGCATATTTGAATTTAGTTTTCAATTTTGATCAACTACTCTCATAGAAATTTTGGAGATTGTCAACAAAAATTGAAACAAAAACACTTTAGTCTTGAGCAAAATTCATATTTTATGACACACCTCGTATACACCTGAAAAAAAATTGATGGCTACATATTGGGCTATAGATCAAGCCAAATTTTTCGTAGAGAAAACCTTTATTTTGTATTTAAATTAATGATTACAAAGTTTTTTCAATACAATTCTAACTTTATTAGACACCCTGTAAAACTGCAATGTATTGTCATTTCAATTTTTGTGAAAAATAAATTCAAAAAGGCCTGTAATGTAAGCGAGAAGTACATAAATACGCAATCCATCCTAATAGCGATATTTTCAAATTAAACATAATTTTAAAATTTAAATCCAAGAGCATTTAACCTTCCCACACTATAATTGGCGCAGTTAATAACATTTTAGGAGTGAATAAATCAAATTTTTTTCTCAAGAAACAACAACATTTCATTGTTAATATTATGCTATAAAAAATTGTGATATATGTAATAAACAAAACATATATCTCAAAAATAGAATTAATTCAGCTTGCATAAGTCATGCTTGACAAGTTTAAAGAAATATTCTATATAAACATATTTAACATTAAAGTAAAATATGGGCACTAAATTAAGGATACTGTCGACAATCTCCATTTCGAGTATTACACTACGTCAACTTAAAGTATTGTTTCCATAATTAATAGTACGTAAAGTTAGAAAACTGTGGGTTCCAATGAAGTTTGAAATTCTTTGAAAATGGTGAAGGCGTCACATTTGCAACAATATAAATCAACAGTAAGTGAAGTAAGTACACTTACAACAGAAAATATCAATGTTCATAATTTTATGATGACTTATTTGTTTCGTTAGACGTGAATTAACGAACCAAACAACACACAGATTGGAAATAGAGGCGACGAAAATTCTTTGGAAATATAGATACAAGATGGAAAGAACAAATTGACCTTTATGAATAGCTTGAAGAGATGCCTAGTGTATGTGACTATTTGAAGTGGAGAAGAATGTACTTTGAAAATGGGATTGTAACATTAATGCAAGAGGAAAAGAAAATTTTAAAGGAAACAAGTAGAGAACTTAAGGCAAAAAATAAAGAGAGTGGAGGCAAACTTAACAAAACAATGAACATAAATATTTATATAAATATAAACCTAAATTGAATTTATATGTTTTTGTATATTATAAATATTATCAAAAATGTGTAACTATTGTGACTCGACATATGAACATCAGTGTGAAGCGTGCGCCTTCTTAACTGACGAAATCGCCACAATTCCGGAGAATTCAGTACCACTTCAACCATAAAAATTCTCTCCTTGAATAATCTAGAACGTCCAATTAGAGAAAGAATAACTCGGAAGCTTCTCGAAAAGACATTATTAGGGATATAGATTACGAGACGTTCCCGTGACAGGCAGAGCCGCCGTGAGTGAAAAAGTGTGATAAGCCGACTAGCGATAAGTGTACAAATAAATAAGCGCGTCAAGTGTTTAACATAAAGTTAAGGAATAGACTAAATAAACTAGGTAGTGTTAGGAAAGTGTAAAAATAAATTATAATAAACGTTACGATACTAACCTAATTTTCTTACTCTTTTTCGCTTCATGAATTAGGTGTTTCCGTCTGTTACGATACCCAACTATTCATTATTTCTACATAATTGCTCCATTTTATGGATTTTTTTTATGATTGATGATATGAGATGATGGAATAATTTAATTTTACTATATTATCCCTAAGCAGGTATAACACATTTCAAGATAAAATAACAGACAAAAGACAAAAATTCACTGTGAACGATTGAAACTTTTTGGGATTGTGCTTATGAGGGAATCGACTGTCGCTTTTATATTTTTTGGAAAATTGGTATAAAAATGGATTATATAGTGTATTAATAATAAAGTCAATAAGGGATTTATCATCAAATGAACCATATGCACCAGCACCGCATTTTACGCTCTTTACAACGACACCTCACTCGATAGGTACGGAAGCTACGTAAAGTGCAATTAAATATGAAATGAATCAATTCATCCTTTGAGGCTATATCGTCGACAAGCAATTTTTGTTGCAAAACTTCTAAAGAAACGTGTGATCCACGAATACGAAAGCTCGACACCGCTTTTGCATTAAAACGAAAGGAAAGGATACGTATCGTACAAAAAATATTCCGCACTCTCTTGCTTGACTTGACCTTTTACAAAAAAAAACCACCGGCGACAAATAATTAATTAATCGAATTAACTATGTATTGTGATTTTTTTTTCCTTATTCGACCGCAAGTACAAACATTTAGACCGCTCGTTCTAGAGGAATGTCCACTTACCAGCTGTGCCCACGAGCAAAAAAAAAATAATAAAAGATAAATGTTATAAATACTACGTATCCTAAAAATATAAACCTGTTGAGAGTGGACCGGTGTGTGTGTGTGTGTGTGCTCGCCTTGTGCGTGTGTCTGAGAGAGAAAGAGACAAGAGGCCTCGAACTATAGGAAAACTTCAAATGGCCGCGCGTGGGCGTCGAATACTCTTATTAATATTCCAGCTGCTACCGTAAATCGATTAAAACAAGATATTGAATAATTATCGGTAATAACTCATTTATCGCCCGGGACTTAATTAAAATATGTTCCCTATTATAACGGCGGTACTAGTATTTTACGGTGGACGTTCGATTGTGAGAGCGGAACGCCCAAGGAATCCGATGAGATAAGATCCGATGCGGGCGAGGATTTTTAACCCTTCGGCCCCTGTGCAGAGGTACACGTGCTCGGCTTTCAGGTCTTTAACGCGGCCTAATTTAAAGTGAAAATAAGCAGCAGAAGGCGTCATGCTAATTCTGACCTAAATGTAGCAAAATCTTTGATGTCCCTCTAAAATATCGCCCCAGACAAAACTAAACCATATCTAAGTGACAATGGGAGGCATTTTTCAAAACGAAGAAGCTGATCCTGATCCCAACGTTTGAAGAAATTGTAAAAAAGAGGAAATCCAATACACCTCCCATCGTCACTCAATCGGAAAATGTCTTGGAGATCAAAATTGATCTCGTTGTAATACATATGACCAAACTTATTTCAGAATAGAACAAGTTGTGGGTTCTTAATGAGAGGAGATTTATCTCGTTTGTTCGTTTGTTTACCTACCGTCGCAGTGTCTGGCCACGGATTACAACAAATATTGTTAACATAGAATTTTTGAAATTTTGTCAGAATGGGTCTCAATCGATTAACTATTGTTGGTAAAAATTTGAAAGTGTTCCGTGATACGGTTTTCCTGTAATTACAGTTTAAGTATGTTGATGCACAGTAATGTGAAAAGATATTCGATATTTTGGAATAAACATTTTTTACGGTTCCTAGAAGGAAGAGAGAAATTAAAAAATCGTGATGTGTTCATCAGAGTACTTTCTCATATATAGGGGTTAATTTTAGCAAAACACCCCGAAAAATGACAAGTATCTATAAAGTATTCCTCACAGTAGATTTAGCCAAAAACGTTACAAAACTTTTTATATATTATATTTAATGTAGAATAGGTACCCAAATTTTATAAAAATTCTTGGAGCAAATTTCGGGAAAGATTCAAAAAATTGAAGAATGATACAAAGTGCCTTTCACAGAAGATTTTGCAAAAGACGATAGAAAAGTTTATTTTACACTAATTCAATGGTAGAATATATATTCTAAATTTAAAATAAATTCTTGTAGCAAATTTTGAGAAAAATTCAAAAACCGAAAAACCACAAGAATAAAATGCTCTTCACAGAAGATGTAGTCAAAAACGTTTCAAACCTTTTTATACATATTTAATTTCACAATAAATTTTCAAAGTTTAAATAGATTTCTTGGAGCGAATTCCGAAAATAATACAAAAAACAAAAAATCGACAAGTATAAAGTATCCTTCACAGAAGATTTAGCCAAAAACGTTAGAAAACTTTTTTATACATATTCAATAGTAGAATAAATATTTGAAGTTTAAGAAAAAATCGTGGAGTGGATTTCGAAAAAAATTGAAAAAACCGAAAATTTAAGTGCACTTCACAGAACATTTAGGCAAAAACGCTAGAAAACTTGTTATACATATTTAATAATACAATAAATATTCAAAGTTTGAAAAAAATTCTTGGAGTGAATTTCGAGAAAAATACAAAAAACCGAAAAATGACAAGAGTAAACTACCCTTCTATCCTGGCCTATTTTAATGAAAAGCTATTTTCACGTCCTGGTATGGTACCAAGTCTAAATACATAGTTTTGACCGTTTGTGGTTTTTAGTTTTTGAGAAAATCCTACTACAGACATACATACATACAGACGGTTTTCCAAAAACACGTTTTTTGGACTCAGGAGACCTCAAAACGTTCAGAAATGCTTATAATTCAATCGAAAAATCGACCTGATTACAATACTCTCTCATATATGAGTACCTCATATGAGAAAGTCAAAAGTACGCCGAGCGAAGCACTTCGTAAGAGGGGAGCTGTTTGAGCGAAAAGAGAGTAATGGATTTTTGATTGGTCATGGTCATGAGAGTCAGAGTGGGATTTGAATTAGGTACACTTTTGGCAGAAATTTGGGAAAGGGAAAGAGGGTGGGGGATTGAGAGAAGGATTGAGGCGAAGACAGTGGAGGGTGGAGGTTTGACATGACAGACTATTTCTATAATTAACCGGATTAATTTGTTGTAGCACTTAACCAAAACTCGTCGTAACACCATATCCCATAATACATTTTGTAAATGGTTATGAGTTGACTTTGTGTTAATTTCAAATAATAGTAGAGCACCATAAGTATCTTAAATCTGCTTTTGTTATATCTTAATTCCATTTGAGATGTTCTTTTGAAATACCTCGTCAGATATATCTGAATACGAGCGGGGCTTGAGGTTGAAGAGTGTAAAAATTGAAAATTATACGTGTAATTCTCACAAACTCCGTTGCGATTTGCGCTCAATATCGTTTTACAACTCTAGCGACCCGACTCTAAGAGTCGACACAGTTGTGCATTCCGTATTGCTTAAGCCATGTGTGGTCGAATGTGATGGTGATGAGTTCACATCAAATTACACGAGGATCGGTAGCACTAAGTAACTTAAATAAATACTGTACTTAATATAGAGCAGAAAACGAGTTTTGAACGCGCTGGGTACGTCGGTCTATTGCTTTGTCTCCCAAGTGGATTTGTAAAGAGTATAGCTGGCGCTGAAAATTACTAGAGTTCTTTTGGTGTTTTACGATTTTCCTACAATTATTCCTGTTTTCCGCTTCTAGAGTCAAATCTATAAAATTCAGATTTATCCATATATTTCTTACCTTATTTAAACCATGACAATGTATCCTATTTTACCAACTGGGTACGTATGTATCACCACCCTTATCATTTTCCTTCCATCAAGACCCCACCATACACGACTTGCTGTATCTCTATAGTTATTTTTTCTACAGTATCGGGTAAGTATTGTCCGCAGTATAAAAGAGGACGTCAAAACAATTGGTATTTCATAAATAACTACTTACTATTTTTATTAAATTTTGACTTAGCTCGTCATAGTTCACGTTTTAAAAATTGTCCCTTCGCTATTAGGCACAATGGAAGGGTTGCATGAGAGGAAGTATCTTTGCTGCAGTATTAATCTAAATGGTCGTGAAATGTAGTTTTACGTACAGCGAGAAGAAATTTGAAAAATGAGAAAAGTGTGTTGAAGCGAAATGAGCCCATTTTGAAAAGCTGCTTAAGTAATCTGGATTAGGTAGTGTTAAAAGCCGTTTCAGGGTTCAGCACTGTCTAAAATTTTATTAAAAATTAACGTAGGCTGTTTCTCTGCGGGACACAAAATAAGCAATAGGAAAAGAAGAAGAATATCACATCACATACACAATATTTAAAGATGATTTTAAGATGCTTTCAGAAAATTAGCTCAGTTTGAGCACGAAATGAGTTTTCCAGCAGATTGAAGAAGGCCTTGATAAATGGTGAAGGCGCTTACTGATGACAGTACGCCAAGAGATTAAAATTGTCTCCAAAACCGTTAATTCTATAGAAATCACATAATACCTAATAGCTAATAGCAAATTATATGAGGAACTTATTGTTGCTATCTGCGTACCATAACTGTAAGTACTGTCAGAGTTTCGAAGGTTTTTAAACATCCGACTAGGTGCCTTCCTGATTTTCCATGCAGATTTCAAATGTGCATTGTACCAAAAATAAAGAAGGGCTTACCATATTCACTCACACCAAATAACATTCAATTTAAATGTGCGGTATTGAAATTAGATAAAAAAAACATAATTTGGAAACTTTAGAAAATGGTAATATATGGAGCTTTTCTATTGAAATCAACAAGAGCAAAAGAGAAACTAATAGGGCTCGTTAGTATGACAGAGAAGGAAGTTTTGCAACGTTGCCGGCCGGCCGGTCCGTAACCCATTCCAAATAATCTCGGCGGAGGCTATACAGCGAATGATCCTGTAGAGTGTGGCGATAACTGTGATGTTTCGCGAGCTAGCAACGCCGTAAAAGTTCTTTCTCTGTTTAGCCAACGAGAAATATATGGCCTTATGGCCTTTCGCTCTTATGTTTATACCATACTGCGACTCTGTAGAATAGGTCTGTATATGAAACGCTTGAGTTTACTTTGAAGTCCCCTGTACATTGCCGTGCACCTACCAGACAACTTGTATAGTATCTAGTTTTAATTCTGTTGGTTTTCCTATTTAAGTAACTCTCAATATATTTATTGCTATTTATTTTCTAAACTGTTTAAATTCGTTTTAGCATAGAGGTTTTGCGTGCATATGTTAGTTTAAATCTGCAGACTGTGTTGTATATTCTTATCTATGTTTTCTTTGATTGAAACCAGTTTTGATTGTAACATGGGTGTTTCGTTAATTTTGTAACCTAATTTAATTCTAACTTTGGAATTATATTCTATTATTATTGCATTTGTTTTATAAGTCCATAACGTATAGTCATCCATCCATCATAATAAACCAACCAGTGCTAACTTTATTAGATTTACTTTAATGCATATCACAACGCCTCCGCGTATATAATGCTTATTGCACCTGATGAGTCAATTTACCTAACCTTCATTTTATAAGTCGTTTCATTAAAAATATCGTATGAAGTAGATAAGAAAATTTTGTGGGAGCATCCGGAATCGATTTCGCTTAAAAGCAGAACCTCGCCCCGTCCCCCAAGCGACGCCCAAGAATTATTCCAAAAGATATATTTCCCAAAGGAACCCGCCTGTATTAGCCATTGAGAATCCGATTCATTCGGTATCAGAAACCCTAAATACAGATCCTTTCCCGTAACAATCAGAACCCTTATACGGCCCCAAACCGAAAAGAAACTTTCTCTACATTCTAACCTGAACGAAATTACCCTATAGTTTTATTATTATTTATCCCTTGTTGAAAATCTGGAGTTGCGTCCCTCGGGCGCCGTTCCCTAAACATTCCCGTACCCGTAATCCTTCCTCCCAGCGCTCTCTCTCTCTGTCCCTTTCATTTTTGTTTTTGAAATATGATAGCGGAGCGGTGCAATATGCAAAGGTATCGTAAACCGACGCGCTTCACATTAAAACGCTACCGATCCGAATCTTGTCGAATTGCTTCATCCCACGGCGAGGAATTAAAAGCGGAGAGGCCGAAACAGGAAAAAAAACGAATTACAAACAAATGGAGATAATAAAAGGGCCGACGTGCCTCTCTCGAAAGTAATCTTCCTATTCTGAGAGTCACGTCCCGCGATGGCTCGTTGACTCCCGAGACCAACCAAGTGAGAAGACCTAAGAGCAAAAACTCTTTGGCTTAAAGTCTAATTACTGTTAATTACGCTGGAAAAATATGATCCCCGCGACCTCTCCGAAATCAGACGGGAACATTTGGTAAATCTTAAGTTTGGGAATGTCCCAGGAACGAATTCCGTATTAAATAATGTAAGATTAGCGTCTTTTGGACGAAAAACTGTAGTACATATTTTAAGAGTCCCAGTTTTCATTTAAAATGCATATGTAGTGAATAGTGTAGGTATAAGTATTCAGTGTATACAGTATACAGTGCCTATTGAAACTGGATCTATTCTTCTCATGGACAAAATGTATACGGAGCTTTTCTATTGAAACACCTGTCCCGAAATCAACAAGAGCAAAAGAGAAACTAATAGTAGTTCGTTAGTATGACAGAGAAGGAAGTTTTGCAACGTTGCCGGCCGCAGTCCAAGTCCAGGCACCTAACGCGTATCGCGGGTTGTCTCGGATTTTAGTAACTCTCATATCATAATTGCCGGCCGGACGAGAGTGCGGAGCGGATGACTGTGACGTTTCGCGAGGTAGCAACGTCGCAAAAGTTCTTTCTCTGTTTAGCCAACGAGAAACATAGTCTTTCTTTCGCTGTTATGTTTATACTGCGACTGTGTAGAATAGGTCTATGTTAATATTGAACATGTCAATTTGATTCTTAATGCTCTTATGGGAGAGGTTATAAATTTTAGATATTTAAAAATTACATTTGCCAATATGGACCCAACAACTTAAAGGTTAGGTGATGACTTTATTGACCATATGATTCTGGGGACGTCAATGTCAATTTATTATCAGACAATTCCATATTCCAATACATTGATACTTGTTGTGTTACTCAGTTCAACTGTCAATAAGATCACAAACGTTACTACCTTAACCCTATTCCTTATTCTTGTGAAAACACTTCACTCTGTTAGTGAATTCTTTACTATACACACTTATGAAACCATAGATCGGATGGTACCTTGTTGCATTCTAAATAAAAAATTATTCTCAGTTAAGAGGACTGACTACGTCCAGCAACCTTTGGCTTCAATAAACCGAATTTTACTAATGAGCTAAGCAACATTAAAATTTTCAACATGTAATTTATCTTAAGTCCAGATATTACGGTTTAAACTTTCATTAGACTTTATATTTAGCCATTTATATAATTTCCCCATAATTGATGGAAGAAAATCTCTTAAAGGATTAAAATAAACTTCTGCGTTCAGGTGGGTTGGGATGAATTAAGAATTGGTTAGCAATAAGTACCTCTAGAAACACATCTATACTTATATGAGGAACAGTTTAGGTTATGTTTCAGTATCAATAGGAGAAGATAATCGATACATCTTTACCAGTTTCGACGTGCTGGTGTTACAGGAAAATGATTTCAGTTTCACGAGATTTCGATTATTTTGCATCCATTTGGAGTCCATCAAACACTCCGGCAATAAGCCGTGAAATTCGAATGCCGCACAAAGTGAACGGCGGTGGTGACATCACGACAACGAACCTTTCAAAAGGAAAAGTCTAAAAACGTTCCCACGAGATGAGGTGAAGTGTTCCTTCTCTCTAGCCGTGCGTCTTTCTCTCTCTCTCCTCTTCACGGCCTTTTTAACGTCGTTATCGGAACGCACCTATTATAAATCCGCCTGAAAAGTGACTTTTTGATATTGATACAGCCTCAAAATGATCGCGTTTACTTCGTCCTATGGGACACGGGAACCGGTTTAAGTGCCCGGACTCTCCGGAACACACACACACACACACACACACACACACACACACACACACACACACACACACACACACACACACACACACACGCACGCACGCACGCACGCACGCACGCACGCCCGCACGCACGCACGCACGCACGCACGCACACACACACACACACACACACACACACACACACACACACACACACACACACACACACATACACACAAACACCAGTAGTAAGTGAACACATTGATATCGTTAATTTTGTATGTAAGAAATAGCACTGCATTAATCTTCGGCGAGGAGGAGGTAAAAGTTGTCAGAGGAATGAAGCTTGGCGGAAGATTTTTTCCAGATTTTGTTTTTAAATCAATTGACAAAGAATTAGCATCTCCATAGACAATATCCCATCAAACAAATAAGATGATCTAACTTTTCCAACATGGTGGTGCATAGAGAGCTTTGACTAGAGCCTCAACTCGTCAAGACCACCGAAACTTCTTCTGTAAGACATAACTGTGCGTTTAGCTGATAATTCTTCTATCAGCATTGCACGCCTCTCATTTCTGCCGAACACATAATTTTTGAACAAAATCAAAAAATTCTATAGCCGATCAACTGTTAGCAGATGCTTTCCTAAATAAATTAGTTAGCGATTGGTTTTCTTCAAATCAAAGCTTGCACTCCTTTATATTTACTACACATACTTATACTACTCATATACTCGAATGTGTCCATATCATGATCTTTGAAAAACTGAACTAGAGCTTTGGTTATGACATCACCCTTTTAACTACAGCTCAGTATGAAAGTTGGAAATGTTTCCTTTGGCATGCAATTTCCCATGTAACGAATTACGATAGTCAGTTGCCACAGAATAATGAAAAGCCTGTGGAAGTCCAATTTGGAATAGAAATAGGAAAACAACTCACCCTAAGCTTCTCACTCCTTCCCATCATCCACGCCAATTGGGTGTGTCCGCACAGGTTAAAGGTATCCCAATGTTTCCTAAAACAAAACAATTAACAATTAGCCATGTGTTCTTAAATACAACTTACTAATCTAAAATGTGTGTTGGCTAAGATGGCCGTTCTTTTCTATTTTTAAGATTGGAATGAGAATGAGCCTCTGAAGAACAATCATCGCATAACAGTGACCAGAATTGAATCTTGCCAGGCTGAAAAAATATAGCTAAGCGTATTTTTCTTCCAAACCCAGTTAGTCCGAGCAAAAAAAAAACGAAAGAGATGCCGAATGTGCATCTGCATCATGTGTGCTCTTTATCGTTTTACGACTGTAGTCGCTCGACTCTAATAGTGGACGCAGATATTCCAGTCTTATTTATAATGTATGTGTGGGAGACGGCTGCGTTCTCATCAAATTATACTATGGTGGATCATACGAATATTCGTACAAAAACACTGTTCCTCAGTATAGGGTAAAACGAACTTTTTAAATGAGTTGGGTACATCGCCATTTTCCTTATTAATCTCAAGTGATTTTGTAAAGACTACACGCGGGTGCCTACGAAGAGCATAATTCGGGAAAACCAGGCGAAGAGTATAACTTTCAATAAACCCAGCGAAGAGTATAACTTTCAATAAAAATGGTGAAGAGTATAACTTTCAATAAACGCGGCGAAAACTATTAGGTACATATTTCTAATTGTATGTCAGTGGAAAGTATAATTCCTAATAATGTGTCAGCGAATAGAATTACTGTTTGAAATGTGTCAGCGAATAAGGTCATTTCTATTCATGCATCCACCATAACATAATTATTATTAAAAATTATCCTGTGAAAAAAATTACTATTCGATAAATGTAAGCGAAAACAATTACTTCTGATTCTGAGTCCGCGAAGAGTATAACTCCTAAAGGTGAGTTTAGACGGTGCGAGCTAGCGGGTCAGTTGGGAAGGCCACTAACTGTATGCCAGCTACTGTTATTATTAAAACAGATCCGCCGAGATACTGTCTCTGCAAGGATGGGCAGCTATTGAATGCGAGTTACTTGTTACTTCAATATTTTTTGATTTTACTGGCCACTTGCCTTCTTTCAAGAGACTGAAGTAAGTAGTTCACATCCTATTCGCCTAATTTGAACGCATAAAACAGTACCTGGCAATTAAATTTAAAAGAATTTAGAACTGTGAAGGTGTCAATCGCATAACAGCCTGATATTCACGAGAGTCCTGATAATATAGCTCTCTCATAATCATGTTTGTAGCTCCTGATGATTTCTTTTGCAACCAATTTCTGATTCAAATCCTTTTGAGTTAGTTTCTTTTTCTTGTTAGATCATTCTCAATTTCATTAACCACCTCATCGCACAAAGTTATGGAAAAAGATTGTATTGCTTTGCGGATCGCAATTTTCCGTACTTTCGACATATGTCCACTGTCGTGAAATACAGTAAAGCTACTTACTTCATTTAAATAGGTGAGCAGCTTGCCTATTTCGTCCCCCACTCGCACTCGCAAGTACAGCTACTGTCTACTGGCTAGCCCAGCAACTCCTACTGTGTAAACTCGCCCTAATAATACGTGACGATAAAAGGAATTGCTTAATAAATGCCAGCGAAGAAAGATATTTCTGTTTGGGTGTCCGCGAAGAGTATAACTACTCATAATGCGCGGCGTAAAAAAGAATGGCATAATAAGTGTATTGGAATACAATTTTTTTCGCCAACTCTTATCGAAGAGTTATTTGTCGCATACAATTTTTTGGGAGTTATACTCTTCGCGGGCTTACAAAGAAAAATATCTTTTTTCAACGACTCTTATCCGAATGTTATTTTTTCGTTGACAATTTATTCGGAATCATACCTTTCGTAGGCACCGGTGGTACATCCACAACTAATATTTTATGAAAATGACAAATAAAATTAATAAAACAATAATAATAATAAATAAATAAATAAATTTAAAAAAACATAATACGCGAGTGGCATACAATGTTTTATCCAACAAGTGGAGGAAATCGTGTTTTTTTTTTAAATATGAACGTGACATATATATAATCCATAACTCACTAGTGAGTTATGGATTATGACACACTAGTGTGTTATTTGATAGTTTAGTTGTCTAAAATGACATTAATAATGACAGTCATAACTGTCTTGTGTTGGATAAAATGTATTAAAATTTTTTGAATGAAACATTAGGGTTGTTTTGACATCCCGTGTGAACCACCGGCAGTTTCCGGTGAACTTTCCGTACACCCTGTATATCCGCACATCCAATTAAATTCGAACATTAAATTTTTAACTCACGAACGCCAAGAAAGACTCGAATCTAGTTAATTCACACGTCATACTTTTACGAACGGTTTTATCGCTCCCGATTATGATTTCCCGAAGGAATCCCGTTATCCGCTTTGGCATACGTGATTTTTCCACGACTCCGAGAAAACACCCGATAACACTCCGTCATCAAACTCACAAACTAAATTAGGAACTAAATCTTGGATTTAGGGATCCGCAGGAACGGGTAGTTAGAGTAAGACCCGCTGCAGAAACAATCTCGTCGCGTTCACTACTTAAAACCCTCGCAGGACATTTAGACTTCCTACTTAACTGAGATCTCTCTCTCTGTCTCTCTCGCCTTCTCCTCCTTTCGGGAGAGAAAACAAAGTATCATCCCGGTAAATCTGCATTAGAGCGAAATCTCCACTTAACATAAAGAGTGCGTTGGCTCCGCTCCCGGATAACTTCAAATATCGAACAGCGATGTCGACCTAGGCCAAACTATGGCCGCAGATCGATTTATTTAAATGTTATTTAAAGTTGAAGTGTATGTATCTATCTCAATAGTGAGTGTGCATGACGTAGAAGTTAGAAATTCGCTTGAATACGTCATCACCTTCATCATGATCATCATCATCGGCCGCATTTACGGCGCTTCCATTAACGACATACTTCGAACGTAATTTTATTATCTGCTTCGGTATTACCTCAGGATATACACGTAAGTACGTTCTTTGGGATCCTATCAATAATGGACTCTGTAAAATAGCTTAATTTATTTTACTGTTTCATGAGTTACAGTTTTACCTCCGAGCAAAATTACCAACATACAATGTATTTTAAAGATTGTTGAACAAATTATATTATTATTAATTCAGTTAGCGTCGGCAGTTTATGGGATTGTCTTTACTGACTACTAAGAGCGCAAGTGTAAATCCAGTTTACAACCAGTCGTAGATTTTTTAATCTCAAATTACACAATCAGCGTTATCGAGTGTAACCAACTAAATAGCGTTAATACATTAATTGTAGTTATTAACGACTCAAACATTTCGTGCAAATGCATTCGTGTAACTTTCACATAACTCAGACATCTGCGCAGAGTCTTGTAGATACAATTTTTGTATTAAATTGGCGCAGAAAGAGAGCACTTATAAGCACAGTTTCGAGTACTGCGAAGATCTCCTTAATTATTTTAGATTATTAATTTTCGTGGCAAATCCGTGGGACCTTCGAGGACGACAAAGGTTCCGAAACGTGACCGAATCAGGTCGTGCGAGGGAACCCAGAACGCATTAAGAAAAGGATTTATCCCTCGAATTTAATACAAACACATTTCGCGATCGTTATTAACGCAGGGAACCACCGTGCAGATAAATATTCCAAATTTATTTCGATCCTTAATTACCGGGAGTCGTTAAGTTGTCCCTTACACGCAACGCCGTCCTAAAACTTCTTCAAAACCCGCGAGGTTTATAAATTTTTCGTTGAACCACTTTTTAATGCGAGAATCGCCTTTATAAATTGTAATTCCTCGATTTATGAGGCTTGTTGACTATTATTACTACAAGCACACCTACGTTCTATCCACGGGCACCTCATGGGGCCTCCAGGTAATATTCTAGTATAAATATGGTGGCACCGTCTCATTCGAACGTTTCCAATGTTTATTTTCTGCCAGGTAACCAGAGAGGAGAAAAAAACGTACTAGAAACACGATAAAAAAGGAGTCATAGTCTAAACTTAACAGTGACAGGAATAATAATTATATTTTTTGTCTGATGGATTTATTGCCATCGTCAAGAGTTATTTTAAACGAACGCCGTTAAGAAAAAAAGATAAATGATTGCTTCAAATAACCGTTTGTTAAGATGTCGACAAATTACCAGGATATAAACTTTTATAGATAACGTTTTTAGCAATAAGAAATAGTTTTGATCAATTAGAGACTGAGTAACAAATTTAAAGCTTGATTGGTCTGATTTATTTTAGAATCTCTAGGTCTAAATATCCCTAAATTATTTGTACATACTATTTTATTAAAGATTGTGATTGGTTATAGGCACATCGACCTTTAAATTATCCTACAACGAAGGTAAATATCGGCATTTTCTGGTAACTCAGATGTGAGAAACAGCCATTCGCGAGTTGTGTTTATTAAATTTGGCGAAAGTTTTGATATTAAATTATCACATAAATATAAAACCAAAGGCAATGAGTAATAAGGAGCTTTTACAGTCCGAAACAGGTCTTAGCACTAATCAAGCAGTTTGTAACTGCAAAACAGTTAACGACATTTCAGTAAAATTGAAAATATAAACAAAATAAAATTTCTCATTTAGGTCATAACGTATCCAAACGTTTGCTAGTATATTCTGTTTTGAGTAGGGTTTCCAATTACTCGGCGAAAATATCTATCCAAATATCGAATACATAAGTTTCAAATTATCCGGATATTCGAACACTTATTGATAGGATAACCAGAGTAAATTACTTATTACTAGTAATTTCTACAGAGTTAACCATTTGTGTAGGCTAGTATACCAAAAATAAAATTAAAGTTATAGAATGTACGTTGAGTTAACTTAGAATCAAGAATTAACCTTATAAATGATATATACCTAATGTCTGTATATGTATAAGTTGTAAGCTCCAATATAAAGGCTAGCTAAGATTTGTTAAAAATATATTTATAGTGTCAGCCAATATTTCACTTTATATATTGTAAAATAATCATTTTTTAAAAAATTTTTCCATGTTCGATTTTTTAAAGATTTTATGTTCATTTGGAAAATTATTGAACTGCCCAATAGTAGTACATATTTAACTGTTTTGACGTCTACCTGTTTTTCTTATTTTTTTAATGTAAATCTTAGTTCAATATTCAGTGGATAATTGGGTTTCCCTAGTGTTTCATTGTTTTATTTATCTAATTTTTATTTATTTATTTCATTTATGTCTTCAAAATTCTATCAATGTTTTATTGTAGCCTTTAATTCAATTTATTTGCTGTAAGGTATTTATGTAGCTACACTGTGGCCCATAATGGACGCAATACTGTAGCATAATAAAGGTATAATTATAAAAAAAATTGATGTTTTATTTTATTTTAATCAATAGGAAAAATAATAATGGAAGTTAGAAAAAGAGGGATTATGTTTTTGGGGTAGAATCGTATTATTCTAATCTTACCTACAGTCCTAACATCACATAACCCATTACGTTAGGTTAGAAGGAGAAACCCAACTATAATTGTGTCTATTTGTTGTTTTGTAAATGTATAATACGTGTCAAATAGACTGAAATGTCGAATAGACTCTTACCATATGAAATTTCCCACAATTACATAATTTATTATTTTTAAATCTGCTATTGCCGAAATGTCTCAAAATAAAAGAAATGGCTTTACATTTCTAATAGTCTTCTAATAATCTCTGTCTCTCTCTCTCTCTCTCTCTCTCTATATATATATATATATATATATATATATATATACAAATGGATTGCTGTTCGTTTGTCTAGCTTGAACTCGAGAACGGCTGGACGGATTTTGCTAATTTTGATCTTGAAATGTTTGTGGAAGTTCAGGGAAGGTTTTCCGGTGAGAAACATAAATAATAAGTAAGGGAAATACTGAAAAAGGTACGTTTTGTAATTTGACATTTATAATCAAACAAATGAAAGTATAGTGTAAGTTGGTTGTCAAATAAATAAATGTCAAGACGATTATTACAATCTATCATCAGTTTGTCAGTGCGCGAGAACTTTATTGATTTTAAAATGCCAAGGAGAAGATGGACTTAGGTCGTCGAAGTCAATCAAATGTGCGACAAGACGAGCTCTCACGTCCAAATCGCACTGACGACTGACGACCGGTGAGAGACAGATAACATTCGTATTGGTATGACAGAATTACGTTCAACAGTAAATAATGGAATCGAACGAGTTCGGGCACATCTTACACAACAGCATTTAGATCGACAGGGCACCGAGTCTACAAAGTCTACACGACGCCAACACAAAAGCGGACAGTCAAGAAACCAAGAAGAGTCCTGAGTAAGTCAAAGCAACTTCACCAGGACACCGAGGCTACAAATTCTACAAATTCGAAACGACGGACATATCCAGTCACTGCAGCCGGAGGAAAAGCCGCCAGTGATTACAACTCCAAAACTTCAAGAACTTCGACGCCAACACAACGGCGGGAAGTCAAGAAGACAAGCAAAGTCCTGAGTAAGTCACAACCACCTTTTCCAGAGAAAAAAGTTAAAAAATTCACAATTTCAACTACGACAAGATATAACAAGCAGATGAGTTGATTCAAGAACAAGAAAAAATAGCCCAAGAAATCATAAAACTACAAAATAATTGCAAGAAAAACGGAAGTGCAAGAAAAACCAAGGAATACTTACAAAAAAGGATTGATCACCTAGAAGCACTATGGGGGAAAGCCCAAGAGAACAACGAGGCGTTCCATGAACTTGGGTTTGACGATCAGCACAATTATATAAGATCACACTATTTCAAAAGGATTGAGGAAAACTAGAAGACAATTCGAATGTACCTGACGTCACACGAGGAATATAAAACACCCAAGAAACAAGTCTGTGAGGTATAAATACAAGACCCAAAACCGGAAGTGAAGAAACCCAAACAACAGACCGAACAGAATTACCGACGAATCGAACTAAAGGTAAAAATAACAAACAAACAAAAAACTACTTAGACAAGCTGAAATAGACATGGCAGAATCAACACCAAGATGGTCATGCACGTACTACGAGCAACAAATGCCCAAAACATGGAGCGCACTTCAAGACACAATGAAATAGAGCGATTCCGCAGACGCAGTGTTCCTGTAAACTTGGAACGAGTAGCATTCCACTACGACCCGGAAATAGTTTATTGTGCCGAAGAATCCGTAACGATTGGAGAAATGACAATCGTTTGTCAATATTGTAAAGCGTTAAAATGCAGCGGCGAAGCTACTGGATTATGTTGTGCTGGTGGTAAAGTAAAATTGCCGTAATTGTTCCCACCACCAGATTCATTACCTTCTTTAGTTTCTGGGGTGGGAAACGACTCTAAATATTTCTTGGCCAACATCCAAACGTATAATAATTGCTTTTAAATGACGTCGTTTCGTCAAACGCATATTGTAGAGGAAAATTTCATACCTAATTTCAGGGTAGTTTTTCATAAATTATTTATTAAAAATCTAAAAAGATAATATACAATTGCTAATACAAGCTAATAAAGCAAAGACAGTTTGCGGAATAAACTTGGAGTTTCCCGGTTTCGCGCATGGACAATTATACGTCGCGTGTTCGCGAGTCGTAAAACCATCATCTTTATAAATGTACGCACCGCAAAAAAAGACGGAAAATATAGTAGATCAGAAAGCCTTAAATTGATTATGTGTATAACTGTGTTGCATTTAATTTAATGTAGATAAAAATGTTGTATTGTTTTGACATTATTTTTCAAAAATATATGTAGATGATAGGAATTTCACCGGGAAATCTATAATTTTTTTTTCCTTTAAACTTTACGTGGCATTGCGACGCATGCCGGGTACGGCTTGTGTCTAATAAAAGCCTTTAAAAATAGTCAGTATATTTTTGTACATTTAAAAAAAATTAAAGTTGGAACAATTTATATTCATATCTGGGGTTAACTAGTTTTATACGAAGCAGGATTGATACCCGAAACCATGTTCAATTCGAAAAATTCTCAACTGACAACTAAACCAATTATTGTGCCAACACTGAGGCAAAATATATAACTAAAATTCCAGTAATAACACAATAAGAACTGTAGAAAAACAATTATTGGATATCGCAAAATTTGTTTTATTTAGCACTAGAGAAAAATTCAGAACCTTGTCGTATGAAGTCTCGATTTAAAGCGCCCAAAAAGCCGGTTTTATCAATGTTCCTTTTAGTGAAAATGACAGATTACTCCAGCTAATACTATATTGAAGGTTTTGATACTCACATTCTTGCCTCGAGATTTCTATATTGCCGCTAAAGGTCGTTTAGCCACTTCACCATACCTCCATTATCATAGTCCGATAAGTCGGTACTAAGTTTCACAAAAGCGAAATATTATGAATTTTGAATTAATCTTTATATATCCGGTTTATCCGAATAAAACTATCCGAATAATCGAATAGTTAAAATTTGTTCGATTATCCAGACAATCTGATATTCAAGTATTGGAATGGTAAACCTTATGTTTGAGTAATAGTATATTATTATACTAGTTTAATAAGACGGAGTATTATCACACGAGTGCTTTAATAGAACGAGTGTATGTCCTCTACTCCTAATTACTGCTTCCATGCGTCTTGGCATACTGGAGATCAAATTTTGAACGACTTCTTGAGGAATATTTTCCCATTCCTGCATTGCTGCATCTACCAGTTGATTGCGGTTGGCAGGTGGAGGTGTACGACGTCGAATCCTTTTTTTATTATCGTTCCATAGATGCTCTATTGGGTTCATGTGTGGACTCTTCGCTGGCCATTCCATGAACGGAATAGCTATAGCATTTAAGTAGCGAATAACCTGCCCAGCCATATGAGGACGAGCATTGTCCTGCATAAACAAGAAATTCGGTCGCACAATAGGAGCAAATGGCATTACATGGTCAACAACAATATGTTCCAGATAATAATCCGCATTCATTGACCTACCACGTATGGGGACGAATTCTGTGCGGCCAACGAAACAGATGGCTCCCCAAAACATTACAGAGCCACCACCAAACGGAACTCTTGGAGAGATATTGCAACTTGCAAATCTCTCTCCTGGCCTTCTCCAGACACGCTCACGTCCATCAGAAGATTTAAGGCTGATTCTCGTTTGATCTGAGAATAAAACCCTCTTCCAATCATTACGAGTCCAATCTTGATGTTGTCTCGCAAAACGCTACGTTTGAATTTTGTGCTCTCTGGTGAGCAGGAGTTTCTTGGCCGGTTTTCTGCTGTCTAATCCAGCTTCATTTAAGCGCCTTGTAATCGTTCTGGAAGATACAAGAAGATTGCGAGCAGCTACGAGTTCATTTTGTAGGATGGTACTAGTCGTTGTCCTGTTTCTTAGAGCGGATTGTTTAAGGAAACGTTCATCTATTGGATTTGTACACCGTTTTCGCCCTTGTTCCGGCCTTCGTAAATGAGAACCTGTCTCGTTAAATCGTATAACCATGCGACTTATGCTAGAATGGATTCTTCCTATCACATTAGCAACATGACGCATCGAATATCCCTCATTCAGCAAAGTTGATGCTCTTACTGCTTCTTCCACTGACAAATTTGTTCTGCGATTCATTATTAAACTGGAGAACAATCGCACTTACACTATCAATAACAAAAAACCTTGGTGGCTCAAAACAATTAGTCTTCATAAGCAACAATTTCTGATCAGATTTTAAATCATCGAAAATGCTTTTCTTTGCTATTACACTTTTAAATCAAAACCCATGTTGACAACATTTACTTGAACTGTCGAAGTATATCCAGAGCCTACTTGTAAGATTGCTAAACAACTGAAAATCATCATTATTTTGGAATAGCACAAAATAAATGTGGTGGTGCGTTAATTTTGTCCAGGAGTTTATAACGTTTTCCACAAATTTTCCCAACAATTTAAAAATATTTATATGTTGTGCATATTTTCGAATGTTTTGATAAAAAAGACTAATTGGGAGAAGAGAGATTTTAAAACTTACGTTTAAGATTGGAAAATAATTGTTTTATCTCAACTAAACCCCAGCTGGAGGGCAAATCACCTTTCTTCTTAGGCTATTTGATGTTGGCCACTAAATTCCTAAACATCTCTTTATATTTCTCTGCTTAATTAATTCTCCGAAAGTTCTCATGCCAGTCCACTTTTTCAAATTCGTTATCTAAGACATTCGCTCATGTCCTAGCCCCATATTACCTTATGTAATTGCAACAATATTTATTTATCACTTCCGATTACATGTCCAAGGTACACTATTTTCCATTTTGGGATCGTTAAAAACATCGAAGCTTATTGATTGTACTAACATTTAGTTCACGATTCAGCACCATAAAGTAAAGACTGAACGTAGCCTCATGTGGAGTGGTACATCCACATATTTCACAGTCATCACCTTTAAAGTACGTAGTTTCAAAATTTTTCTTCCAGGTGGAAACATAATTGTTTCAAATTATCGAAACGCCGTCTAGATCGAGAGCACGCAGTATGTAAATTTACCGCAGTATTAATGGAATTTAATGACAATTTACGGGAACATAAAAGGCATTAAACAGTTTGAGATTCTTTTGGAATTTACGAGAGTTATCCGACAGTCCTGAAGAATGAAATTAGCGCAACGACTTTAGATTTACTGCAGAACACATACCTTGTATGTGTATGTGTATGTGTATGTGATAGTAAACTAAAAGTTATTCTTGCACGGAGAGAGAAGTTGTTCATGTGGTGCCCCAGGGGCGGCAATTATGCAAATCCCGGCAAATTGAATATTATCCAGTAGCGTTGCCAAGTCAACGAGCAGATCAAGACAATAAAATACGGAGGGAATTTTCAGGCGAGAGTACCGGCGTAGGTCTTACATGCGAGGGGTCATTGTGGTGGTAATTTCACCTGTGTAGAGATATTTAATCTTTTTTCGGTGATAAGTCCGAGATGTGCCCCAGTCACGCGACTTCGGGGCGCTGCCCCCACGTCCCAACTCTCCTTCTCTCTCTCTCTTTTCTCTCGAAACGCTCTTGTTTATGGGGGCCCGTCTCGTAAACATGGCGGCCTGTTTGTACTGAATTTGTCGCCACTGTCAAAATCAACGTTGCAGATAAACCGCCACGGTTTATGAGGTCCCCTCTCGCTGCAAGACTCAATTAAAAATTATTACACGCGTACACGAGTTTCCGTGTAACACTTATCCCGAGGCGGAATTTATAACGTGCGTTCATTTATTTCGCTCAGACAGGCGGATTTCGTCTGTCGTTTCGGCGCGTTCGATCTGCATCCCCTGACGGTGTCCAGGACTTGTTTTCTCGGCTGGAAATGGATTTGTATGAATTTTTGTCGGGACCATTGTCCATTGTAAGACACATGGTCCAGTAAATTAAGGAAAATACCTGGGTTAAAATCTGCAAAGGGATGAAACCGGGTGCAATTGTAGGTCTCAACTGGGTCTTTCGAAATACGGAAAGTTGCCGATTTTCCGGGTACCACGACATGGTGGAAGATGGCCCTCAAGTTCCAAAATTCTGTTTTCTGCCGATATCTCAGAAAATACGGCATTTAGAGAATTTTTGTTTAGATACAAAAAGAAGATCAGTTCATTAGCTACAAAAATGGTCCCTATGACATTTTCAGAAAACCCGACAGTTTTCGAGATAACAGCCCCGAAACGAGCCCATTACTTGTTGCACCTGCCCTGAATCAAGGAGAGCAAATTCGAGAAATAGAGACATTGTCCCATAACTCGACTAAAAATGGATATTTTTTGTTAATTGTTAAACCCAGGCTAATTATCTTTTCTTCGATATTTCTCGAATTTTAGAAAATTCATCCATATTTTAATGAATAATGGTAATGTAGTCGGGTCTTCCTTGATAATGTGTCCGCAAAACCTATCGAACAAGCCCAGAAAGGTTGAAAGTAATTTTGATTATGTCGGTTTTCTGACATTTGCGGCATCAATCGTGCATTAAAACATTATAAATTATAGTATCGGTTCGCAATGCACATCACTGGAACGCTTGAAATGTCCCCTTTCTGACGGTTTCTTCGTTTTATTTTGTCAACGTCAGCTTTCTTGCCAACCAACTTTCAAAACTCCGGAAACACTACCAAAAAATCAACATAAATAAAGTTGCTTTTTATTGGGATGCAAAAGAAAAAAAAAGGAAACAACCTTTCTGGGCTCATTCGATGGGTTTTGGGGACCCATTATCAAGAAAGACCCAACTAGATTACTACTATTCATTAAAATATGGATGAATTTTCTAAAAGTCGAAAATTATCGAAGAAAAATAAATTAGCCTGCGTTTCCAATATTCAAGAAAAATAGAAATGAGGCCCGAGACCTAGGGTACCTTAGCTGTGGTTTTTCTCTTTCATGTGAATATTGAATCCTCCAAAAATATCTATATTTACTCGAGTTAGTGAACAATTTGTCCGCCCGTTTTTGTCTCCATTTCTCGAATTTGCTCTCCTGGATTCAGAGCAGCAGCAACAAGTAAAGGGCTCGTTTCGGGGTCGTAATCTCGAAAACTGTCGAGTTTTCGGAAAAAGTCATAAGGACCATCGTTGTAGTAAATGAACTGATCTTCCTTTTGCATTTAAAGAAATAAAGAATTTATTCACGGGGATATCGGCGGAAAATGGATTTTTGGAACTTGAGGGTCATTTTCCACCATGTTGCGGTATCCGGAGAATCGGCAACTTTCTGTATCTCAAAAGAGCCAGTTGAGACCTATAATTGCCCCCGGTTTCATCCTTTTGCAGAATTTAACCCAGGTTTGGGAGTTTATCGGCCTTCATTTACTGGAATACCAGTAAACCTGGAGCGCGGAGAAACGAATTAGTCAGAAACCAAAATAATATTTCAGAAAACGAAAAATTATTCTGACCAAATTTTACACAATATAGGTACATAATTTAAAAGAAATTGCTGTAAAATTTTTGAAAATATTTTTAAACATTTTCCATCAAATTTTTTAAAATCCAGAAATTGAGCCTCAAGACAGAGGGATCGATATGTTTAAGATTGATTTACGATATTTTGGATCGAAAAACTGAAATGAATAAAAATTAAGTATTAGGTACTTACATTTCTTGATTTAATACAGAATAAATGATGCAATCAAACTATACATGAATAAACTCAAACTTAAATTTGTATCATAAAGGTTGGTCATAAAAATGATCTTAATTTGTAAAATTAGTGAAATTGTCTAAAATTACTCTAATTAAAATAAATTGTATTAAATTCAAAAATTAAATTAAGTCAAAAATGTAAAGTAATTGTCTTATAAATCTTTGCTAGTTCATTTAAACCTATATTATTCACTTGGTCTAAACATCGCGTATGAATGAGCTGAAATAAGACTGTATAACGGTCAGATATTTCCGAAAAATTCATAAATCATTTACTTACATTTACACTATTTCAGAATTTTCCATTATACGCTTCATGGCAACTACTCGACCTGTTGTCGTGTAATTAAGTTCGATATAAATGACAGAATGACAGAAGGTTGTCCAAACTCTCGAAGTTGGCCATGTTCTTAAGTATCCGAAGAAAACACTAAAAGTCTTCGCCAACGAATTTTCGTTCGTTCGATATAATCAGCAACGTCTAATGTATAGGTAACTAACTATAAGGGATAAAATAGGAGATTTTATATATGGATATTTTGATAAAAGATTCATCTTCTCTTAAAACTCTTACAGAATTTTCAATTACTCGTATCTCTGCAACTACTTGTCCCATCAAAACAAACACAATGCACAAAATAGATTTTATATATGAAAATTTTTGGAAACGACAGACTTCCCTTCAATCTAATCGAATGAATCAATGGATTTGTACAATGAACGTTCAATCTCCGCAACTAGTCTATAACGACAAGCGAGTATCGAAGAAAATAATTTAACTACCCTTTAACTTTTATAAAATTTTCGTTAACTCTTATATACGAAACTACTCGTCCCATCGTCAAAAAACTAAATTTGTTGCAATCAGCGACAAGCTCCTTTAAGATCTACCAATCTATGCACGGTGATAACGTATTTATTGTGCCCGCCAGACTAACGCCAGGGTGTTAGTAGCAATTTGATTGATACTCTACCAAATGGGTTTATAATGTCACATCATTTAACTTCTGACAGTGACTTTCGCTTACTTAATCTTAACTTGATCAAATTACTGAAAGTTTGGAAAACAGCTTGAAATGCATTTGTATTTGAACACCTCTGTAAAGATTTTCATTGCTAATATGTCAAAACGGTAACCAGCCAGGATCCTCATTCCTGAGGTTTTAAGCGATTCTACTGTTATTAAAAATTTTTACGCCCAGATACGTAGATAAACTCAAAGCAACTTAGCACAAAGTGTAAACAAATTTCTAAAACCAAACATTTTTGATAGAAATAAAACATTTTAGAATTTCTACTAAGCGCCCCCAGCTTGTTTTTCTTCGTTTACTTGTTATACAAACAACTGAAACTCTCCCCCGAAACAGACATAATTTATGATCAGACCTGTCCTCTTCATAACAAGAGCATGAGATCGATGTTTAAAATGAAAAGGAGGCGTCGATACCGGAATGATGCCAAAATGGGACTTACGTGCCATGTGGATAACACTCGAAAATTGTTATGTGCTTAAATTAGTATTTAATCGACGTTAAAATGTTTCGTGTATTAAATCTTAGATATTTAGGCAAGAAATTTTCTTACATCTAGATATCCTAGATATCTTAGGTGGGATATTTTTAGCTCAAACTAACGAAAGTACAGTACTGTACGGGAATTGAAAGTAAGGCAGTTTTGTTGTATTTTCAAAAATTATCTGTCTTAAATTGTGAAAAGAATTTTTTCATAACTGACAGTTTTTGACTGATGTAAGCTGGATTTTCGTTCCAAGAGATTTTTCAGTCAATTGAAATTCTGGGTATAGTAATGGTATTGGTTTTGATATTAGATATAACGTTTCTTTCCAAAACCTCCCTGCAGGGCACTCCTGAATATTTTCAATTTCCCAAAATTTTTCTTTCAAAAAGACAGTGTTTTCACTAAACTTTATATTTTTCCTAAAACTGTCCTAAAGGGCACTTTACTCTTAATTTATTTTGTTGTACAATTAATTTTTTTTAAACTGTTTTGGTGATTTATACCAAATCTTATAACTTAAGTTAGCTGTTTAATGCCTATACTTTTATTAGAAACAATTTTATCTAAAATTGCCCAAAAGGGCACTTTCTTTAAGTGCATCGGTGTGTAGAGTAATTGTTCAATCTAACTGATACATCTCCATTAAGTAAAATTGTTTTTATTTATTCTAAGTCGATAATGATTGGATTCTTATTTCGTTGTTGTTGTTGTTGTTGTTATATTACATAAGTAAATTTATTTATTGTTTACATAAAGTTAGTTGTGTTCGAGAAAATTTTTTAGAAACGTTTGTCATCCAACGAGCAACCAAAATAAATATTTACCTACTAATAAGAGAAAATGTTTATATTAAATACTAATTTTATTTTATAAAGCGGTGATAATGTTGTCATAAATCTTTTGTCCGGCCATATGAGAAAGTCTTATAAATCGCCATTTCTTGATTGTCCTTATGTCCTTATTACATTTGAATTCTACAGGAAAAACTATATCAAGTGGACTTACACAAAGACTTTCACGTGCCATTCTCCGTTAATAATCGTCTAATCAACACACTTCTCCCTTTTCAAGAAGAACGAACCCCCTCAACTTACTTCCTCGCGTGAAAAATTCAAATACGAATCAAATATTGAAACACACCTTGAAGTTACATCCTTGTTAACTCTAACGACACTTTGCATATCAAACATCCGAAAACTTGATGCAGGAGGAGATCTGCTCGTAATTCCTTTGCGTCAAAGCTTTCAGGCTAATTGGAAAACTTCACGTCCCCGGGAAAAATTCCTAAGGAGAGTTACATCCTCAAAAACACATTTCGTACCTTCCTTCTCCTTTTTATCGCCGGTACGTACAATACGAACGGGACCCCACCCCTCCCCTTTATTGGTCTTCAATAATTCAAAGAGCGCCAAAACCGTACATTATATCGGGACTGTTTAATTCTCTCGTTGTCCTCGTTGACTCTTTTTGCGAGGCGAAGCCCATGTGTGTAGTGAGTTGTCGCCTTTTCTTGGTTTCGTACCTGAAGACCGACTTATTGTCTTTTAACGAGAGTATAATAGTTCGTAAACATCGAATTTGTCACGACCATTCAACCTACGGAAATATAAACAAATTGCACGAAATCATATTTCCATAAGTGTTACCGGGAATAGGCCGGGAACAAAGGGCTCGTTCTGAATACCAGACGGGCAGAGACAATGGGCGCGAACTAATGAGACGTTATGACACTTTTAATATAACACTTCTAAATAATACATATTAAAGTGGCGGTGTTTCGTCAGTAAGTATTTATTGAGCAGAAGAAGAATGAGCACAACTTGTTTATGTAAACTTGCATGAAAACACACTAAGTGTGTGTAAATATAACCGGTGTTTTTTTTAAATTTAACCTCATAGTATGCCTGTGGATAGTTGCTTGTGAATGCAGCTTACTAAAAAATCTCAATATTGAAGTACGTTGACATAACCTCACTTTTTTGATAAAAATTGAAACTGCTCCAATCAGTTACTAGTGTCTTGAAATAGACAGCTTAGCTCTATTAATTAGGCGTTAAATGAGTGAGACTAAAGAATATAAAAATTTAAATGCGAGAAACTCTGTGAAACAAACTTGACGACTCTTAACTCTCCCAAGGAACAAGAGTCTTCCAAGTGCTTGGGACGATTTGACTTTTGATAATGACACTTTTTAGTAAGGTGCATTCACAAACACTATCCACAGCCTACTATGACGTGTAATTAAAAAAAAAACCACTCGATATAATAAACTAAAGAAATTTACCATTCCATTTTATGGTAAGCGCTCATACTTTCAAAACTATCTTAAAAGGTCACTTCTATCGGTCGCCTAATGCACTAACGACAACCTTTATCCAGTTCGCAGTCGATAACATAATTTTCTATTTCCAAACGATTTGAATTATAATTATGCAACACTGCTAATTAATTGGACTTCTTTTCTACGAGTCAGTAAAGTGTATAATCTTAGTTTACAATCACAATTAACGTTCATAAAAGAGTAAATGATGTTAATGGAATCGAAATTAAATATCGCACAGAGCTAATCGACCGGTTCTGAAATAATTAGCAATAGATTAACTTGTGACAAATGTTTGAATTCGTCTACTTCATATACAGGGTGCACCTTTTATTAGAAAAAAGTTTTATTAGAAACGTTTTCAGGTGAAAATACTAATAATGGCCATTGTTGTGTTGTTATAAAACTTTACAAATAAATACAGATGACAACATAAAAGTAGTATATACCAAATACAGGGCTATTAATTGTTTCAGCGACAGTGTCAGTGACAGAGGCCTAACCGATTTATTTTTAATAATTAGAAAGTATACAGACAAATGTCGTATGTCGGCAATTTTTCTTTCAATTTTCTTATACACTGACAATGAAAGCTAAAAAATTTATCATTTTAGAGTATTTTTTTATATGGATATAATTGATATAGCCCATCAAAAGAAGACTGAAATTATGATCTGGTAGAGCTTTAAAAAATCCCAAAAATGAGCTGTGGTAAAATTTATTTGGTGTATTTGTGCTTGATAAAATCTTAAATGATTTTAATGTTGCGCTTGTAATTAATTTATAAATAACTTCGCCAAAATTGGTAGTACAATTTTGTAGTACTATTCTGGTGAGCAATATGTGATCACAATTTCAGAAATTCATCTAGTAGTTTCTTTTAAAACACTTTTTACAGATTTGGCGCTTATAAAGAAATTGATTTTGTTATATTGACACAATTGACAGTATACTTGACAAATGACAAGTGACAAATGACATTATACTTTTTTACATATGAGGTACTCATATATGAGAGAGTATTGTAATCGGGTCGATTTTTCGAAATTGCGTTATTAGCATTTCTGAACGTTTTGAAGTTCCCCGAGTCCAAAAAACATGTTTTTGGAAAACCGTCTGTATGTATGTGTGTGTGTGTGTGTGTGTGTATGTGTGTATGTATGTCTGTGGTAGGATTTTCTCAAAAACCAAAAACCACAAACGGTCAAAACTTTGTATTTAGACTTTGTACCATACCAGGACGTGAAAATAAGCTTTTCATTAAAATCGGCCATGATAAAAGGGTAGTTTACTCTTGTCATTTTTCGGTTTTTTGAATTTTTCTCGAAATTCGCTACAAGAATTTTTTGAAACTTTGAGTATTTATTGTACGATTAGATAGATATAAAAAAGTTTTCTAACAATTTTGGCTAAATCTTCTGTGAAGGGTACTTTATACTTGTCAATTTTCGTTTTTTTTCAATTTTTTTCGAAATCCACTCCACGAATTTTTTAAACTTTGAATATTTATTCTACTATTGAATATGTATAAAAAAGTTTTCTAACGTTTTTGGCTAAATCTTCTGTGAATGATACTTTATACTTGTCGAATTTGGGTTTTGGGTTTTAACTTTCTCATATGAAGTACTCATATATGAGAGTATTGTAATCGGGTCGATTTTTCAAAACTGAATTATTAGCATTTCTGAACGTTTTGAGGTCTTCTGAGTCCAAAAAACATGTTTTTGGAAAATTGTCTGTATGTATGTGTGTATGTATGTATGTCTATGGTACGATTTTCCCAAAAACAAAAAACCACAAACGGTCAAAACTATGTATTTAGACTTTGTACCATACCGGGACGTGAAAATATGCTTTTCATTAAAATTGGCCAGGATAGAACGGGTAGTTTACTCTAGCCATTTTTCGGTTTTTCGAATTTTTCTCGAAATTCACTCCAAGAATTTTTTTAAACTTTGAATATTTATTGTACTGATAAATATGTGTAAAAGGTTTTCTAGCGTTTTTGGCTGAATCTTCTGTGAAGGGCACTTTATACTTGTCAATTTTCGGTTTTTTCAATTTTTTTCGAAAACCACTTCACTGTTTTTTTTTAAACTTTTATTATTTATTCTACTATTGAATATGCATAAAAAAGTTTTTGATTTTTTTTTTCGACGTTTTTGAGTAAATCTTCTATGAAGGATACTACTTTATACTTGTCGATTTTTGGTTTTACTTTCTCATATGAGGTACTCATATATGAGAGTATTGTAATCGGGTCGATTTTTCGAAATTGAATTATTAGCATTTCTGAACGTTTTGAGGTCCCCTGAGTCCAAAAAACATGTTTTTGGAAAACCGTCTGTATGTATGTGTGTATGTGTGTATGTGTGTATGTGTGTCTGTGGTAGGATTTTCTCAAAAACCAAAAACCACAAACGGTCAAAACTTTGTATTTACACTTTGTACCCTACCAGGACGTCAGAATAAGCTTTTCATTAAAATCGGCCAGGATAAAAGGATTATTTACTCTTGTCATTTTTCGGTTTTTTGAATTTTTCTCGAAATTCGCTACAAGAATTTTTTTTAAACTTTGAATATTTATTGTACGATTAAATACCTATAAAAAAGTTTTAATGATTTTGGCTAAATCTTCTGTGAAGGGCACTTTATACTTGTCAATTTTCGGTTTTTTCAATTTTTTTCGTAATCCACTCCACGAATTTTTTTTAAACCTTGAATATTTATTCTAGTATTGAATACGTATAAAAAAGTTTTCTAACGTTTTTGGCTAAATCTTCTGTGAAGTATACTTTATACTTGTCGATTTTGGGTTTTTTATATTATTCTCGGAATTCGTTCCAAGAATTCTTTTTAAACTTTGAAAATTTTTTGTGCTATTAAATATATGTAAAAATGTTTGTAACGCTTTCGGCTAAATCTTCATGAAGAGCACTTTATACTTGTGGTTTTTCGGTTTTTGAATTTTTCTCAAAATTTGCTACAAGAATTTATTTTAAAATTTAGAATATATATTCTACCAATGAATTAGTATAAAATAAACTTTTCTATCGTTTTTTGCAAAATTTTCTGTGAAAGGCACTTTGTATCATTATTCAATCTTTTGAATTTTTCCCGAAATTTGCTCCAAGAATTTTTATAAAATTTTGAGTACCTACTACATTAGATATATATATATATATAAAAAAGTTTTGTAACGTTTTTGGCTAAATGTACTGTGAGGAGTACTTTATAGGCACTTGTTTTTCGGTTTGTTGCTTAAATTAACCCCTATATATGAGAAAGTACTCTGATAAACACATCACGATTTTTTTTATTGGCAAGCTTCAAACAAGAAGGGTTTTTAAGTAAGCAGCTGGGAGTGTGGTGGTAACTATAAGTTTAAAGCTCACAAAAAGTGAAATTGTATTATTGAATGCATGCTGCTCCAGATGTGTAGAGTAAGAACATTTAAATATAATTTTGTATTGCCAAATATCATTTTTGTATTATTCACTTAGACAGGTAGTATAGAAAAGTGTTACTTACATAATTTAAAAAATATTGAATATACCTATACACAATTATTTTTTATTAAATTAGACATTAAATAATACACCATGCATCAGAAATAAAGCTGTTTAAATTAATAAAAAAAAATTTACAGCTGTAAATAAAAATGTCCAATGAAATTAAGAACTGTAACTATAATTAGAGCCATATTAATATAGCAAGCAGAATTTGTATTTCGTAATTTACAAATTATTTATAAACTGAAGGCGTATATATCATAAATGTTGGTATACAATTTTCCTAGAAACTTCTGTAAGTTGAGAGCTGTAGAATAGAGACATACATTCACATCATTCTATGTAACATCTGCTTTTTTGAAATTATCGTAGACCAAGTTGGTCCCAAAGTTTTTAAAGTTTATCCGCTTTCTAGTAGTCTACAGAAGTCGTCTATTCGTGTGAAAATGCCAGCTTTGTGAAGAAAAGCTAAAACTCTATATATCAATACAAGAGATTTATTTAATTCACAACCTAAAATACACTATACTTTTAAAATAAACTTTTACGATTGTTTAAAAAATAGTTCAGTTAACAATTTGAACTTATTAAATTTAATTAAGTTTTTCTTCTTTAATTTAGTCTCATTAGAATTATTATTCTAGTTGTATTATTGCGTGACCTATGTTATTCCAAAATTAAGGGCCCAGGATAAACAAATCCACTTTTGCAAAAACTACTCGTTTATTCGTTGCATCCCTTTGATATTTTTATATCTTATGTATGACGAACTCTACAAGAGTTTACCTTTTACGTAACACCAAAGTTATACAGCCATTTCTGCAGAGGTTATTTTAACATTTTAATTCAAACTTATTTTTAAAACGATTTAGGGATTTTATTAATAAACAAATGCACCAAATAACTAGGGGCGGATGTAATTTCGGCCGGTAATCCCCTTGGGTACCTGCCCAAAGTAAAGGGCACTGCTAATCACAGATGTAAATTCGGCCGAGGGTAATTTTTATGGTAGGAATGTGGAATTTAGTTTTATTCACATAACACATATTGATATTGTTGGAAATGGTGAAATAATAGGGAAATAAAAAAAAAGTTTAGAGACGCAAGAGGGCAAGGATCAAACATGTACTCGCTGAGCCTAATAGGCATCATCAGAATTTGCAAGGGAAAACATGTGTGCGGAATTCGCCTCCTTCGGTAATGTATCAATGTATCACTTATAAAATTTAACAATATTTTATTTCATCCGGCCGAAATTACATATAAGATAAGAAGGACTCTTTAAACCTCCGGCCAAATTTACATCCTATGGTCAGGTAGCCGATGGGATTACCGGCCGAAATTACGCCCGCCGATAACTAGTACTACAGCTCATTTTGAAACTCAATTTTTTGATCAGGTACAACAATTTTACTTATAGACAAAAATACGTTGAAATTAAGATTTTATTTATTCTTTAATTGTCAATGAATAAAAATTTACAAAAAGCTAGTTGCAGTCATCATATGACTTTTGTCCCTCTTCACCTAAATTACCAAAAAGACCAGTACACAGCCTTCGACAGGTTGTTATTTCGCCCATTTCCCTGTATTAATATGTTCATATACTAACTACCTAATAACTAATTTCGAGTGATTTATATCGACTGCCAATAAGTTGTTATGTAAGTAATGTAAAGTTATGTAATTCATAATTGCGCTTCAACAAGCTGTTAATTTTGTTATCAATTAGAAAATCCACCTACTATTAAACTACTAAATGTGACTGTTATGTGAAAAAATGAGATCAAGTTAAAAATGAACTTTAGACCAGGGTCGATAATTTTTAAGACAAAAAAAATTATAGTAGGATGAAACCCATCGGAAAAGGTAGAGAATATAACAAAAATGAAAGGAAAAACAAATTACGGGCGATCTGAGGTCGGGAAGGGGGCTGGGGTGAGTATTTAAGGGTAAAAAACGGTTTAGCTCGATTTCCGGCAAAACTGCAAGCCCTATGAAAAAAAGTTAAATGGCAGAGTTGTAGGTAATAGAAAGGTCTACAACTTTTGTATCAACACTTTTTTCACATAACCTCGAAATTGTTGTGAAAAATTCATATAACCAAGTTTTTGGTTTTCTATTTTTAGCTTTTGCAATTTTTTTTATTTTTTCACGAAATTCGGTGAAAACTTCCCTTTTTATGTCCCAAATATACAGTAACTTTTTTTATTTTAAATATTCAGTATTTCACCTTATTTTGACTTTATATCGAAAAAGCACTCTAATTTTCAATCGAAAATTCTCACGTCAAAATATCTGCTTTTTTAAAAAAGTCTGTGTGTTTTTTGTTCGTTGAAATCTCTACTTTCTGATGGTAAAAAAAAATTATACATTATTATGGAAAATGTTCTCAGAAAATGCAAATAATGAAAAAAACTCGAATCCAAAATTTTTTTCAATCATTATGTATAACTTTGAGCTATTTATTAAAATTTACACTTTAATTACTCGAAAAACGTGAGATGTCATGTTACATTGATAAACAAAAAAAAATTGCTAATCGAAATATACTACTATAATTAACAACCAATTAACATTAACCAATTAACCATCTACAATATTTTGAGAAAGTTTTAGAATCTTCTTTAAATTATATGCGTATATACCTATTAATTGCTATTTTAAGATTACTTATATACCTGAGTGACCGGAAAATTTTAGCCCTTCAAAAGGTAGCTGCAGCCGAGGTGCGCCCCGCGGTCAAAACAGCCGGGCATACGACAACTGAGCCCCGCGGTCAGAAAATTCCATATATGGAAAATTCCAACGGTAACGCTAATCCCATCCTACGATTGAGCCCCGGTATACCCCAAGGCCAAATGACAACTGAACCCAGGATTAAAATTCCGAGTCCAGGATAAAAATAGTTAGGTAAGGGAGTAAGAAAATTACGGGAAATCCCATTTTTTTCGCGATAACATTAAGGGCAAAAGGGCAAGGAAAATCAGTCAAGGAACAAATATTATGCCTTCCTTTTTTTGAACCGCCGGACGCACCTTTTTTAGATTTTTTAGACGTGACATTTTTTAGATGAAATCCCCTTTAAATCCTATTTTTAATATTTAGAACAACTATTTTCGCATGTTTTTTGCAATCTTGATGTTTCATGGATTTATAATTTTTTGTTTATCAATGTAACATGACATCTCACGTTTTTCGAGTAATTAAAGTGTAAATTTTAATAAATAGCTCAAAGTTATACACAATGATTAAAAAAAATTATTGGATTCGAGTTTTTTACATTATTTGCATTTTCTGAGAACATTTTCCATAATAATGTATATTTTTTTTTACCAACAGAAAGTAGAGATTTCAACGAACAAAAAACACACAGACTTTTTTAAAAAAGCAGATATTTTGACGTGAGAATTTTCGATTGAAAATTAGAGTGCTTTTTCGATATAAAGTCAAAATAAGGTGAAATACTGAATATTTAAAACCAAAAAAATTACTGTATATTTGGGACATAAAAAGGGAAGTTTTCACCAAATTTCGTGAAAAAATAAAAAAAATTGCAAAAGCTAAAAATAAAAAACCAAAAACTTGGTTATGTGAATTTTTCACAACAATTTCGAGGTTATGTGAAAAAAGTGTTGATGCAAAAGTTGTAGACCTTTCTATTACCTACAACTCTGCCATTTAACTTTTTTTCATAGGGCTTGCAGTTTTGCCGGAAATCGAGCTAAACCGTTTTTTACCCTTAAATACTCACCCCAGCCCCCTTCCCGACCTCAGATCGACCGTAATTTATTTTTCCTTTCATTTTTGTTGTATTCTCTACCTTTTCCGATGGGTTTCATCCTACTATAATTTTTTTTCACTTTTTACCGTTTTCAAAATTATCGACCCTGGTCTATTCATTGAATCCTTAATTAAAATGTCATTCAAATTTTCTCGTTTTCTTTTAACTTCTTAATATCATTCGATTATTCGGTGCAACTTAAATACAAATGTGTATATGTTCCTAATAATATAAAATTGTTAATGCCTATTAAGTTAATTTATTAATAAATTTAAATAACGCATTCCTTACTTATTTCAACTTACTGAGTGTCAAGTTAACCATATTAAAGATTATTTACTAATGTGTGGTAATAAATCTACTAACAAAACAACAACAACAATAATAAATTAAACACAATTATTTGTTGAAACAGGAAAACGTGTAAATAATGTTAGTTTCAAACAATAATGTCAAGAAACTAAGGACGAAAAATTGGTGTGTTGATTATTTTCTATACAATCTCAAATTTTAGCTTGCGACTTTGTCGAACTGACGAAGTTTACCATACAAACTAAGCTATTCTAATTATTGTCTTTGTTGTATTCTCGACTTCCAAGGACTTATGAGAGAATTAAAGTGCAATTTATACGCCTCCATAATATTTTTTAACACATTTATATCTATTACAAGAACAATTTATTACAAAATTAAATTGTAATAAAATTAGATTAATTTAATATTAATTTTGAAAGTTTACAAAAACAAAACGAACTCTTGATAGTAACTCATCCAGGTATTGTGTAAAGTTACGAGAAACATATACAATGGTATTGTAAAACATGTCTTAATTTACTTATATTATTTAGATATATGTATGTAAACGATTTCATTTTAGGTGCACATTAAGTACTCAGTAAAGAAAGAAAGTCTAGTGTGTCAATTATATGAGAGTTTTGAGTTAAAACCTCTGGAACTAAACTGCCTCAGGAGGAGTCAAACCCTTTCCCTCCACCATTTCTAACAATTCCTTAGCAACGTTTCCCTAACCTCAATTTGTTCCAGGACTATTCCTTCGTTAATCCCCAGCACAATCGAACGTGATCCCGGTGAATATCCTAAGGGGCTTGCCTTCTGCCTCCTTGTCGCCGCCACCACGCTTGTGTAAAGGTACTGTGGGATGCGCATTTGACATATTACAAGGATTTATAATTACACACCAAGGTGGGACCTTTCGTCATTCATTGTTGCAACATGAGTTAAATGCTAGGAAACAAGGCGTGTTTATCACAACCCGCACTTAGGAATCGAACGCAGCGAACAACAACAGCAAAGTGTCTTTGACGAAACGTATGAAAGGATTTAGTCGAAAGCAAAGAGAAAGAATGTGTAGGACGTTTGAGTTTTTTTTAATAGGTGAGCTGGGAGGTTTCTGTTAGAAACTAGGAAGATTGATGAGCGGTGTTAACTTCGGAAATTTTTAGATAGAAAAGCGAAACACACTGTAAAATTGACAACCCCGAGACTTTCCCAAGATAATTCTCACGAGCGTGCAATGCGAAATCACACTTGAACATCTGGCTTATTAAAAATTCAATCGATCCCTTCACCTCCCGACAAATCATTCCTTTTCCCGGCGAAATCCCCCAAAAACTCCCCCTGCTCTAACCGTCTTACATACGTGGCGGTCCCTTCTTGTCTGTTCGAACGTGCACGAAAATTTAATTTCGAGCCGCAGAAATGAAAAGCCATTAAGCTAAACTCCTCTACTCTCTTCTCTTCCAAAAAATATATGGCTGCTGTTTAAACTCACCCTCATCTCAAGATATACATGCTTTTATATTGTAAGTTAGCCCCCTTTTCGGGCGTTACGCGACTCCGAAAAGGAAATTACTGCAATTGTCTCGATCATTGCCGTCGGTTTTAAACGCATTTCCCAGCGGCGGCGTTGCCGCTAACAGAAAAGTCTCTGGATATCGGAAAACATATTTATCGCTTACCAGGCGCAAAATTACATTTGTCACATATTGTGTGAGACTGAATGAATCCAAAGCGTGTATTATTTAAAGCAAATGGGTTTGTTCATTTTGAAAACACGTTATTCCAAAAGTAGCAGCAGAAATAGGGGAAATGTGTTCTGATATACCTTTAGCAATCTGCGACAAATATTATTGTTGCGATATCAGCATAGTTAATATGAAAGTGAATAATATTACCTTCTTGGGCAATAAATAGCAATTAAAAACCAATAACGGTGATGTACACAATTTTTCGCCAAAGTCCCAAAGCGCCAATTTGGCTAGTTCACAATAATTGCCTGTACTAAGGGTACATCAGAAAAACATTTTAATTCGTTTAAATGCAAAACACTGAATTTTTGGCACGCACCATTGTTGCGATGCGAACAAAGTTACAATGAAAGTGGATCAAATTATCTGCTTAAGCAATAAATACTAATTCTAATTACAAACCAATATTGGTGATACATACAATTTTTAGCAAAAATCCCAAAATCGTCAATTTGCCTAGTTCTGAAGCAGACTAATCGCTTATGACAGACTATGACTAACTTTAGTTAATGTCATATAAATCTACTTTGTTGTAATAGTTAGGAATTTGCCATATATTTTAAATTAAACGAAATATATCTAAATTCATAGGGACGAACCCACAGACAAATTTTATAATCATAAAAAATCATGTAAAACGCTCAGCACCAAGCATTTCAGGTATAAAAATCAGTAAATGTGCGAGGACCAGCTAAACGACAGCTTATCATGACGTCACTCCGCATATAAACACGGGTCCGATCTGCAGTCCACAAATAGATTTTTAGAGTATTTTGGATTTTATTGTGGTTTCCGCTGGAGTGTAGGAGTTAAATTGAGACCAAATCTAGTAATTTGTATTATTCGCGTCGTAAAATAGTGTTTTCACTACACTGTTTATATGCGGTGTGACGTCAGACGGCGTTTTGGCGCCAATTCCTAGCGTTTGAATTTCAAATGCCTTTTTGTATGAATGTTTTTAATTTTTTTTTAATATTAACCTAAGATTTATAGGCATATAATCTCTCATTTAGCCAGTTTTCAAAAAATGTGAAAATACCTAATAGTGATAAGTTCCAAATTAATCTAGATTTTATTAAAAATTTTATGTGTTTTTTGAGGCAATAAAAGAGCTATACCGTAAGAACAAAAAGGGGCGAGGTGTCTATAGAACTACTTTCTCATGTTCCAGCAATCAAAACGATATGTAAAATATTGCAAAGCTGAGACAAAGTTCACATTTTCGAATAGTTAGTACTTAGTAAATACTTAATATATAAATTTATATATAGGATTAAAATAGGGTACGGTTAATATATGGTAATGCGTATTATTATTATACATCATGTAAAAATTAATTTGGAGGGCTACGAAGCTCCAAAGATATTTATTCATAATGGCATTCTAGGATTCAGAAATAACTCCTGATTACCTCTAATATTCAATATACGTCAATAGTAAAGTGCCGTTTAGAGAAGATTACGCCAATAATGGTATAAAAGTTTATTGTAAATATTCGCCAGTAGACAATAGGTACATTCAAAGTTTTGAAAAAAAAATTTGGAGCAGATTACCTAGAAAATGTCAAAAATTTCCAAAGACCTAAAAATGACAAGTATAAAGTGCCTTTCATAGCAGATTTAGCCAAATCTGTTAATAAACTTTATTACTCACTATTGACTGTAGAATAAATATTTAATGCTTGAAAACACATTTGGAGTGGTTTTAGAGAAAAGTTCAAAAAGCAGAAAACTGGCATTACCCTTGTCGATTCTAATGAAAAGTTATTGGAACGTCCTGGTATGGCGCTAAGTTCAGACACAACGTTTAAACTGTTTGTGATTTTTAATTTCCGAGGAAACCGTTCCACAGATAATTTTTCAAAAATTTTTGAACAGTTTTTGAACTCAGGTGACCGTAAACACCTAGAAACTATGCTAATAGCTCAAATTACAAAAATCCATTTGATCAAAATATTTTTTATATATAAATGCCTCATATGAGAAAGTAAAATAACGATGTTGAGAGTTACATAAAACGAAATATTGTCACTACTTTACTGGGATTCCATTAATGCCCATTTAGCACTGTAGTGTGAGTGCTATTTCTGGGGTACTCTAAACAGGGTGTTAGGGGTTTGACTGCCTTTCTTTTAACATGCGATAGTATTCACCAAAATAAACAAAAAACCTTATATAACAGGGATCCTGAAACCAACCGTTTTCGAGAAAAAAATTAGCAAACTTCTATTTTTAAGGTGTAAAAATTCAGTTTTATTAAAGAATCTCACATAATTTTGTACATGAAATGACCATAAGATGTATTGATTTAATGTATTTGTGTTTGATTTTTAACAAAACAATTTTTTCTTTAGAATAAAAAAATATTTCCAATCAATATAACTCGATAAAGTGGCTATGATGTGGTGTGGCAACACCGCGAATTTATCGCACGCGTCGCGAAACCTTGACCCCGCACAGCTGTTTACATGTATGCATATCTTTTCTTGTCGGTGTTGCCAAATTGTGGTGAAAAGCCATAATAAAATAACTCGACTTTTCTCGAAAACGGTTGGATTTAGGATCACCGTTATATAAGTTTTTGTTTGTTTTGATGAATACTATCACCTATTGAAATAAAGGCAGTCAAACCCCTAACACCTTGTATATACAACGTGTTTCAAAATTATTGTCCTCTAGTTGGCGTTGGAATTTCTGTGCATGTAATTTTTGATGTGCCGCGCTCTATTGATTTGAACCTATCTAATTCTGACAACAAGTGTGACTTCGAACATTTATTGTGAAACTGGCAATCAGTACTACTGGTAATTAACGGCCCTTTTCAAGGCCAAATCAAATATCACAAATAGAAAAATACTCAGAATTCGTTTTCTTTTGACAGAGAAAAACCAGAAGTTAAAAGAGGTTAAATAGGTTATTTTGAGGGTATGTATAGCTAGTAGAAACTCCTATTTTCGCAAGGCGTTCTTTTTTATTTTACATGGGAATTCCACAGCCGACTAGATGACAATCATTTTGAAACACGTTGTATATAAAATATATATTAACGACCATAAATACCACAAAGTATTTATGAACTGTTTGTTAACTGTTTTCAATGAGTGTGTTGATACAAATTTCGTTTACCAAGTAAACAATCGGAAAACCCTTTGAAAAACCTTTATTTTTCCCTCTCGACAACGCCGCTCACCCCCTCGACCTGGTCCTAGTGCACCCGACTTAGTTAGCCCTCCTTCTCTCTCTCTCTTCCTCTCCCGCCCCACACACAATCTATCGTCTCTCACCCCCCCCTCGGGCTATATATTTTTATTTCCCCATTGCCTACTTAAAGGACTGATTAAAATGGGGGATATGTTAAAGCCAATATTAAAACCTTTTTCGGGGGAGAGAGGCCCGAATTAGAACGGTTTCCTTTAAAACGTAGTTTATCTTTGAATTGGATTAAGCATATGCTAGCACGGCACTTTTATTGAGAGAAGGGACTCCGGAGCTTTGTTTTAGATTCGGGACGTGAAGGAGAGGAGATTGGCGAGGGCACCAGAGGAATTAAAAATTAGATAAATTTTTAGATGCTGAGGTGACGAGCAATGATTGTTAAATTGCTTGAGGTTGAACGTAATAAATTGGTTTCGGCTCATATCGAATTTTGCTCAAGATAGTGGAAATACTACAATAGTATACTTTAACTAGTAGCAATTGGAACACTTAATAAAATCTGAATTTACCGAGGACATTCGAAAAGAGCCCGTTGTCTCTATACAAAACCATGGGACTTATCTTTTTGCTCATTCAGAAACGCCCAGGTATTCTTAAAATGCAGGTGTTTAGTTGCCCAAGTGAAATCATATATGTGAAGGTATGGATATGTACAGATAAAGAGCTAGAGGGTCCATTGGACCGAAAATTTTTTTTACGACAGCGGCACTTCGTTTGTATTTTCTCCTTCTTCTAAAGTGCAGGGGTACAGTCGATCAGAGAAATCGTGTACGAGGAAGTACGCGAGACTCTAGAGATACTGGATGGTCCACTGCACCATAACACAGCGGCCCCGTGTGCTTTCCTTGTGATGTCTTCTTCCGCACTTATACTCGAGAAAGCAGTGGTGTGTGAATGTGTGTGCCATTTGTTTGTGCGATTTGGAAGTGAATTCATTGTTAGAGTTATTATCCGTAATGATACGGATAATAATCGATAATGATCGACGGTGTGCCGTTGGATAAAGGGTAATAATTCGAGAAAAAAAAATGAGAATCCCACTGAAATACAAGGGAAAACAGAGATTTTTCCTCCCCTCCTACCCAATTATAGGGAAACCTTGTTCTATTAGTTCCCTGTCCATCTGCTGTAATTAGTATTTCATATTTTTCGGTGACTGCGACATGACTGCTGCCAAATATTTAAGATTTCTCTTATGTTACTTCGTATCTATAACGAAAGCGCATTTTGGTACAATTAAAATAATGATTAAATAGTGCTTTATTGTGTTAAACATTTTTTACAAATTGCCGAAAAAAGATTAGGGATTCGATACAATCCACTTTTATACTCTCCATCGCGATATTTGCACTAATCAATAAGTATGCAAAAAAGCGCAAGCATATTAATAAGGAAGGAAAACATTGATCCACATTGATGACACTTCCCTCAATTCATCAGTTAATTCATTTAACTACTTAATTAATTTAAGTGATTTCACGTTATTCAGGTGGTTAGTAAGTTAACTAATCAGTTCTCTGAATTGGCTTAAGTATCCCTAAAATTTTATTTTGAAAACTGGGAGTCATAACAGACGACAATACACTGAAGACACGGAGATGTGTGTTGTAGTATAAGTAAACAAATGAAGCCAAATCAATTCGTGAACGTCTGATATTTTGTTGATGCAAAAACATGTTTTGACGCATTAAGCAGTAAATTCGAGCGTTGCGGGACGACGTGTCAGTGGCACGTCGCCTGCCCCCTCCCCTTCTCCCAGTCCACAGTGCAATATTTTGCAATCTATAACACCTGTTACCGACAATTACATGAATCTCCGTAACAGAAACACCAACGGTAGTTAAAATTGCAATATCACTGAATCCACGGTACATTTGAGATACCTACTGGTTTCTAACAAAAAACCCATAAGTATACATAATTAACACATTTTCTATATTTAAATATCTCAATCTGATACGATCGTATCAATGAAACTCGCCTCTGAAATTGCGGCTCCTGATTGTTGCGCTACTGTGGCTAACGTCAAAGTGATTATCAAACAGATTTATTCACAACATTCGCAAATAGCTAATTTGTTTCTAAAATCTGCTACTACGCCTTTAATTACTTTTTCTTGGTAATCTTTCTTGTACGAGATTTAATCTGAACGAATATAATGGCGCACCTTGTAATTTAAAATATACCATTTCATTACTAAACAGTATACACTTTTAATCTGATACAGTTTAAATGGTTTCACATCTGCAAGGCATTCCTCGACTAAACTACTACTAAACGACAACAAAACTAACAAAACTTAACGAACGTTTCTAAAAATTTTTAAAGAGTGATTCCAAACTTGGCTACAGAAATAAATAGCGTCGTCTTGACATACCCTTTAATAGCCCATAGCAAAATTCAAAGTTTAATACATGATCTCAAAAAAGGCGGTTAACCCTTCCCGGTTTTTTCAAAAAATATCCTGACCTTCGAGTTTCAAAATTTTGGTCGCAGATGTTTCTAGTTAATGATTTGAAATTTATCTACTGATCTAAAAATCATCCATAGAACTTAATTCATAAGATTCATAGGAACACTCCAAAGTTCAATATTTGATCTCAAAAATATAACGGTTAATTGTTTAAGGTTGTTTCAAAAAATATACCGATTTTAGATTTTCAAAATTTGCATCGCAATCACAAAGGGACGATTTCATCGTGCAACCATATTCTTTTTTCGCAATATAGACTTTTACCTACCGACATATTAACTACTGAACTAAAAAGTAACCTAAAAAGTCTTATATCATACAAAACTTGGCATAACTATGGGTTACTTTTTGTAACTTGGAGTTGATTCTAACTAAAATATAAAGAATATATAGAGCCCCTAGTTGATATACGACTGTTTATCTACCTCTAAGTTACAAGAATATAATAGAATCTTGCTCTTTGTTTCTATGTTAAACAACGAGCCTTAGTGATAAAAATGATTTAATAATTCAATTAAGTGAATTCGACTATTCAATTCTTAATACCAGAACTATTAAATACACCAATTTAAAAACATATGCCACACATTTAATTTGCTTAACAAATCGTTACGTAAAGATTAACAAAGTGCGGTCTAATAGGCCTTGGCTTAAGCACGTCATTTTATGCGTTGGTTAATAATGTCATCATCATCATCATCATCATCATCATCATCATTCAGCCCTCTGTGTCCACTGTTGAACATAGGCCACCCTAATCATTTTCCATTCCAATCGATTTTGTGCTGTTTGTATCCAGTTGCTGCGGATCCTCTTAATATCGTCCGACCAACGCGTAGGCGGTCTTCCTCTACTTCGCTTGTCCGTTCTAGGTCTCCACTCAAGAAGCCTCTTTACTCAGCGATCATCCCGCATCCGTGCAACGTGGCCAGCCCAGTTCCACTTAAGCTTCGCAATAGCTTCAACCACATCGCTGACACCGGTTCTTCTTCGCAAGTTTTCGTTTCTTATGTGGTCTTTCAGGGTCACACCAAGCATGGATCTCTCCATCTTCCTCTGTGTAACTCTAAGTTTCTTAGCTGTTGCTGTTGTTAGTGTTAGGGTTTCAGAGCCATATGTCATCACCGGCAGCACACACTGATCGAAAACTCTTCGTTTTAGAATGATGGGAATGTCACTCTTGAAAACGTCTTTAAGTCTTCCGAAAGCTGCCCATGAGGGAGTGAGCCTTCTCTTTAGTTCGCATGTCTGGTTATCCCTTGAGATGCTGACCTCATGGCCAAGGTACACATATTTATCTTAATAATGTAAGCCAAATTAAATTAATACTGGGAAAATGTTATGGTTACAGACACTAAAGATCCTTTCAAAGGCTATTTTGATTATTTAGGAGTTATAGAACTTTATGAACAGCCCAGCTGTATAAGAAAGTATTCTGTTATTATATCGATAGCCAGTGCCATTGCTACTCTGACACCATTTACTGTCTTTTCTATTCAGCCTTTTACAGTAAGTATTGCTGGGTTTGCGTTCACGCCAGCACATCTTGCGTTTATTCTTTTTGCAGTTCTGTTATTTACTCTCGTTACAAATACACAAAAAAGGAAGTAAGCTAGAATGCACCTGTACCTTAGAGTACTGGGTACATCTGTACCCAGTACTCTAAGCCGTTTGAATTATTCGAGACCTCATTGAAGACGAATACAGAGACAAAGAAGAAGAAGAAGAACAATCTGGGTTCCGAGCAGGAAGAACGTGTAACGATAACATCTTCTATTTTAAACAAATTATTGAAAAAAGATCTGCCACCAACCAAGAAACACATCTAATGTTCATAGATCTCCAAAAAGCCTATGATACAGTTCCGGTGGGGAGACTATGGAAAGCATTACAAGAAACCAACATTAACCATGCCATCATAAGAGCTCTCAAAAATTTATATGCGGGTCCCAAGTCAAGAGTAAAGATTGGCAATAGCGGCTCAGAGAAATTCCTGGTGGATAAAGGATTGCGACAAGGCTGTTGTATATCACCATCACTATTCAAGATCTATGCAACAAGTGGAAAAGGAAATGCAAAGGAATGGGTATTGACATCGGAGAAACGTATTTATATACGCTACAGTTCTCTGACAATCAAGTCATCATAGCAAACGATAAAGATGACTTAGAATATATGGCCCAAAAACTTCAAGAAGAGTATAGTAACTAGGGATTGGAGCTCAACACACAGAAAACAAAATACCTCCCTATAGGAGCAGAACTATCTAATATCCAATTGGAGAATGATGAAGTGGCAAATTGCAGTAGGTATACATATCTGGTTGTGGAATTTGACACTTCAGGTAGAGATGACAGAGAGATTCAGGAAAGAATAACACAAGCCAGAAGAACAACACAGTGTCTGAATGGTATACTGTGGAGCAGCAACATCGGAAAGAAACGAAAACATACCATATATGAAACTCTCATTAAAAGCAGTTTAACCTATTGAGCAGAGACCTGGAGAATAACGGAGCAAAATCGAAGAAAACTTGAGGCGACTGAAATGGACGTTTTTAGAAGAGCACTGGGTGTATCAAGGAGAGATAGAATACGAAATGAGGAGGTAAGGCAACGGATGGGAATAGATGGTTCGCTAATGACTGATATAAAGGGAAAGCAGCTAATATGGTACGGACATGTCCAGCGGATGGAAGAAACGAGATTGCCCAAAATAGACATGAAGTGGATACCACCAAATCGTAAAAAACGAGGAAGACCTAAAAGAAGGTACAAACAAAGCCATGAGTGCTCGGGATCGGAGAGAAGACCAATGGAATAACCGAAACGAATGGAAGTTAGGCATCGGACAACGACGAAAGACGTTTTAAACCGATACATACATACCTAAATACACAAAACATAAAAGAGCATGAGACAGATACAAATGTAGGAAACTATCAAGTTGATGGACAGCCAGCTAGATTGTTTAGAGGCAAAAAATATTAAAAACTTCTTCCAAGTAAAAAAGCTAAAAAATATATAATGAGGAGCCTATATTAAAAGTTAGCAAACTTAACACATTTAATTACATCTATTAAGATATTAAACAGTAGTTGGAGGTAGTCTTTAGCAGATTGTAGTTTTACAAAATTATAGCAAGAAAAAGGAATTTCGCTACCACTTATTACATGTATTAACGTAATATATTGCTGATATTCCTTAAGGGTAGGGATGTGCGCCCCTACCATACGTTTATTAATGATAGGCGATGATAAAATATAAAAAGGAACCGGTTGAGTCATATAATCGATGCGTCTGATACGAATAGATTCGCGGCTCCCCATATTTCCTCCGGAATAAAGTGCAGGAATCGAACACTTCTGGGATTTAAAATTCCCGATATAAAAACATCAATAAAGCCTCTAACCGCAACATGTTCGGTTTCGGAAAAATGAAATCTTTTTAACCTCCCTCTTCGCATCCCCACACACACATATATTTTCCACCCTTGAAATAGCTCTTCAAAATATATCTATATCTATATATATACACATGCACACCCCCCTTCGGTCTCGTGGCCCCCTCGGCCTCGGGGTTACGTTAGTGAGTCGCAATTTTTCTCGCGGCCTACGTGATCGGAATGCGAGGAACGCGAGTGTTTTGTTTTGAAGGCGAACGAATGGTCTGTCTCGGCCATTCTTTAGCTCTCGGTCGATATAAGACAGCTACTGAATTTTTTTGCCTTCTCTTTATTTCAGGAGGAGAGGCGAAAACGCTCCCTCCCGATTATAATTTCTCGAAAAATCTCGCCTCTCGCTCTCCGTTCCACCGTGGCACGTGCTCCGACGCCACGCGAAGTTTGAATACCTCAGCAGCGTTAATCAGACTCCGTCGGTCTTTTGTTGAAGCGAAGCTTTTAATGTTAGCTCATTGCGAGAGAAGTAAATGGAAAAGAAGTGACAGAAAAATGCGACCGACACCGATTTGCGACACCGCAGAGAGAACGGAAGTTCTTTCACGGTCTCTCTTTCTTGTAATGACTAATAACCTTACTGGGTTATTAGCACTCTGTCATTCCAATCTTCCTGGTGTAAAGTCCCTTTCAGCCATCGCATTTCTGACCTATGATTCCCAACTAAGTGCTGGCCTTCCTGTGTTTCTTCTATCTCCTGGAAACCACTCCGTTATTCTTTTTGGCCATCTGTGCTCTCGCTAATAGAGCAAGAGACTTCCATTTGTCTCCAAATTTCGTGTGTTCTTATTTTATTCATCCTAGTTTTCCTTAGACATCTCATGTAGTCTAATTCAACTGTTCTTATCCTATTAATAGCCACATTTCAGCTTCAGAGAGTATTATGTTTTCAACTATACTGTGAAAGAGTCTCTGTTTTATGTTTCTGGTAATATTTTCATCCCAAAATACACCATGCAGTGCTTTAGTTGCCTTTTTACCATTGCAAACCTTGAGTTTAAAACGTTCACGTAAATGGTATGCAAAATATGCTACTTTCAGCTATGAGACTTTATTTGGCTCAAAGTCTACTTTCGTCCCAAGTTAAATCCCTATTCCAAGTATAGATTTTCGACTCTACTTGTTTAGTTCGTCATCTTCATTGGAGCTTAACAGTATCTTCTTCTTCACTTCAGGTTTTAGGCACTTTGCCTGTTACGATACCCAACTTTTTCTCGGCTTTACGATGTCTCTTCTTCCATGGCATTGATGAAATATGACTTTGGCTGGTATCCTCTTCTCGTGCATCCGCTCAACGTGTTCTTTCCACTTATCTTTATTTTCCTTTATTTTCTCGTTTATATTAAAGATGTTTAATTCAGTTCCTATATGTCTGTTTCTTAGTTTGTCCAGTTTTATGCAACCTTTCACTCTTCTTAGAAATTTCATTTCTTGTGCTTGTATTCTACTGTCTTTTTTTTGTCGTTGTCAATGTTTCAATGCCGTATAAGAGGGTTGGTACAGCTATTGTCTTGTAAAATTTTGTTTGTGTATCTCTTTTTGTTTTAATTTATTAAGTTTTCTTCTATGTCTTTGCTTCGGTCATAAGATATATCGTAGCCTAAATATTTAAAGTGTTTTACTTGTACCAATACTATGTCATTTACGACTATCTTTGTCCTGATTGGATATTTACCTGAGAAAGCCATGGTTTTCGTTTTGCTTGCTGATACTTTCATGTCGTATTTTTGACAGGTTGTTTGTAGAGTATATATTTCCCTCTGTAGGTCATCTTCTGTTTCTGCTATGAGTACTAAGTCATCGGCATACAAAATTGATTTTGTAGCAAAGTCGAGTAAAAGACGGCCACAAAACTTGCAAAATGATCAAGAAGTATATTGACAACTGTATTGACAATATCTCTAGAATTAAAATTATTTAAAACAGGTGACAGTCGATACATAACCATAACGATATCGATACATGATATATCTAATACTTCCCCTCGATGAGTTATCTTAGGGAATTAAACTGCCACCTTCTGCAGGCCCAAAAGAGAGACACAATGTTCATGGTTCAATCTTATGAGCGCCTTGGTGAGGACATCGGCCGGCATTTCTTTGGACGCTACGTGTCCCAGCTTAACTGCTCCGCAACCGACGACCTCTCGAATAAAGTGATGGCGAACAGCGATATGCTTGGTTCGCGCGTGGAAGACTGGATTTGAAGCGAGTTTCTCGGCTCCGACGTTATCGTTCCACAGCTTCACAGAACCCACGAAGACGCCGAGTTCACGTAGTAGACGTCGAATGTACAAGGCTTCCTTTGTAGCCTCACCGAGGGCCATGTACTCGGCCTCAGTGGATGATAGGGCTACGGTCCTTTGCTTTCTTGAGTCCCACGAGATGCACCCGCTGCCCATCTTGAAAGCGTACCCAGTAAAAGATCTTCGATCGTCAATGGATCCAGCCCAATCTGCATCCACAAATCCTTCGAGATCTCCCTCCTTGCTCTTGAAAGTGATTCCCACATCTGCGGTGCCCTTCAAGTAGCGTAGAACCCTTTTCGCTGCACTCCAATGAACCTTACCGAAACAGTCGTTGAATTGCCCCAATACGCTGGCAGCGTGAGCCACATCGGGACGAGTAGCTACAGCCAGATAGAGTAGACAACCTACCAGCTCGCGGTACGGTGGTTTTGGTCCATCTTTCGAGTTCCAAGGTTCGATCTTCATCAGTTTTGTCCCAACGTCGAGGGGGGTTGAGACAGTTCTGCAATCTTTCATATTGAAACGATCCAGCAGCTCATTCACGTACGTACGTTGGCAAATCTTGATACCGTCGTCGCTGACTTTGAAGTCCATCCCGAGGCATCTCTTCAATTCACCGATATTCTTGACGTCAAAATGTTTTGTCAGTTGCGTTCCAAAAGAAATTGCTTTGTTTGGATTACGTGACATGACGAGGATGTCATCCACGTAAACGATGATCATAGTAAAGTTTGCGTCACTTCCCATGATGTATAAGCACGGATTACCTTTTGTAGGACGAGCACCCATGACGCGAAGGGTCTTATCCAGTCGAGTGTGCCATGCGCGACCAGCTTGCTTGAGGCCATACAGTGCCTTCTTCATCCTGCACACCTTGTCACCGGTTTCTATCTGCTGCAGCATAGCTTTGGCATCTGCTTCTACGGCTGGGCCGTACTTTGTTGGCACTCCTTCCTGAATGACATAGCGAAGAACCTTTTTAAATAAGTCCGGAGTTTCCATATACACCTCCTCCTCGAGCTGTCCGTTCAGGTAGGCAGTCGTGATGTCGTATTGTTTAATGGACATCCTGTACTTGGCAGCTACAGCCAGCGCCAGTCGAACGGTGCTCAGCCTTGCCACAGGAGCAAAAGTTTCGTGGAAATCTACGCCTGGCCTCTGAGAGAATCCTCTGGCGACGATCCTTGCCTTCCGTTTTTCCAGAACTCCATCAGTACCGTATTTGTTCCGAAGGACAAAACGGCTCCCGACGGTGCTTCTATCTTGAGGACGATCTACCAGGTCCCATGTTTCATTTTTGAGAATTGAACAAACTTCGTCGGCCATAGCTTTCATCCATTCGGAAGATTCGTCACTAGATATGGCTTCATCCAAGTTCACCTCGGTCAGGTAAGCGAGGCCAGTCATGTCTTCTCGAGTCACCATGTGATGTTGCTTACGAGGTCTACCTGGTCGTCCAGTACGCAGAATTTTTGGTCTCCCTGCACCACGCTTCGTGATCGGTCCGGGTCGATCCTCGATACCACCTTCAGCTGGCTCGAGAACTGCAGCGTCCACCTCGGGTAGTAGTTCAGCGAGGTTTTCCAAGTCAACAGCATCCAGGAAATCTTCCTCGTCGGAGATCATCTCCTCTTCTTGATTCATCTGGATGGTCGGAATGTTCTCAGCTGTCTGTTCAATCTCTCGTTCTCGAATTACCTCTCGAACCAACGATACTTCGACGACTTGTTTATCTCTTGACTCGTCCTTGCCCGTCGATTCCGATTCTTCTACCCAAAATTGACCTTGATCACCGCTTGGTTTGCTTGCCATGTTGTTGAGGAACTTCACATCTCTTGATATGCAGACCTTCCCCTCACTTGGAATCCAAATTCTGAAACCTTTCGACTCTTCACTGTACCCTACGAAAACTCCCGTCTTCGAGCGTTGGTCCAGTTTACTCTTCTTTGGGTCGAGGTTTAAAACGCGAACTTCACAGCCGAAGGGTTGGAAGTAGCTAACATCCGGTTTTTGTCCATGCCAGACTTCGAACGGGGTCCTTCCATTCAGCTTACTGGTTGGACATCGGTTTCGGATGTAGTTCGCTGTGTTTACAGCCTCTGCCCAGAAAGATATCGGTAGACCAGACTGAATTAGCAAACATCTTGCAGATTCCATCAGTGTACGATTTAGACGTTCTGCCGTTCCATTTTGTTGAGGCGTGTACGGCACGGTTAAACGCCGCTTGATACCGTGCTTGCTCAGGAAATCGTCAAACTCCTGATTCACGTATTCTGTGCCGTTGTCGGATTGAAGGAACTTCACCTTCCTTCCGTGCTGAGTCTCTAGTAAACTCCTTATCTTCTGGAATTCTTTGAAGACCTCGTTCTTGTGCGCCAGGAACCTGACTTCGCACCAACCGGAACAGTCATCAATGAAGGTTACGAAGTACTTGCTCCTACCGTTCTTCGAAGTTAAGGTCGATTCAAACACATCAGTCACGGCGCGTCGCAGTTCCGGCGCCGAACCGTACTATCCGTCCAAAAAAATATTCTTCAATGAAAATGTCATGACTGCGTTCACATTCGTCCGGCGACGAACAGTTTCCGAACCGTCAGGCTTCGACCCGGCTTCGACCTGGCCGATTTTTTTCAGTTTTGACTGAAGCACTTCGGAGAGTACAAGAGATCATGAATGACGAAAGATTGATAGAGCGTGTGAGGAAATATAATGTTTTGTATGATTTATCACATGCAAAAAAAGAAAAAAATCAAAAAAGTTCGGTGACGGAACAAAATCGGTTCGGCGCCGGAACTGTGCCGTGACTGATGTGTTTGAATCGACCTTTACCCGCATCTTGCCGCAGACGTCTGAATGGATGATATCTCCAGGGCTGGCTTCTCTGGTTGGCGTCGATGGAAATGGCTTTCGAGTCATCTTCCCCTCAAGACATACACTACAGTTGAGTTTGGATTGTGGATTCTTGATCTTGACACCGTTGATAGCACCCGACTTCGCAACGTCGCGTAGATACTGCTCGTTCAGATGCCCCAGACGAATGTGCCAGTATTCCAACGAGTTCTCTTCAGGTGGTTTCTTGGGAGATTCGACCATGTCGACGATCTTGCACTCATCGACGTTAGCGCACTTCAAGTAGTAGAGTCCATTGGCACCACGCTCAGCCGCCATCACCACGTTTCCATCTGCGTCAACAGCCTCAGCTTTCTCTTTACTGAAGACAACGGTGTAACCTTTATCCGTGATCCTTCCAACAGAAATAAGATTCGAGCGAAGATCTGGAACGTACAAGGTGTTCGTGAAATGTATAAAAGTCTCACGTCCTTTGATATCGCATTTTACTGTAGCGACACCACGACCCTGTACACTTGTGCGTGCACCACTGCTAGCCAGGTTCAAACCTCCTCGCTGAGTAGCGTCCACTTCGGTGAATGCTTCTTTCTCGCACGACATGTGTGACGTACATCCACTGTCCACGTACCACGAATTCGAACCGCTGTATTCACCAACACGATAAGCGTCGTTTCCAATGATCTTCGCCTCAGCATATAGACTCACGTCGTTTGCGAAGTGCGATGATTGTTTCTTGACCTTCTTTGGTGTTGGGCACTGCTTGGAGTAATGACCATAACCTTGGCACGTGAAGCACTTCATCTTCGCTTCATGTCCATCATGGTTATTCTTCTCAGCAGAATTCTCGCTTGTTTTCTTTATTCTCTGTTTCTTAAAAGGCTTCTTCTGAACTATCATTGCGTTTTGACTTCCCTGCTTCTTGCCGTCTTTGCGTGCTTCAAACTCCTCCTGAATCTTCACTCGTAGCACCTCAGGTTTAGGAAGATCATCTCGGGACGCGATTGCACATCGAAAATTTTCGTAGCTGTCAGGAAGAGCACGTAGCATGACAACTGTCAACAAATCGTCGTTAACCTCGATATCCAACTCACCGAGTCTATCGACGATGTCCAAAAATTTTTGAGTGCTGTCTCGAGCATCATCATCCTCCTTTATTTTGTGCGAGATCAGTTGATTCAGGAGCGCGACTTTTCGAATCGGACCCTTAGACTGATAAATACCTTCCAGCTTCGTCCATATCTCACGCGCTGTTCCGCATCCTCTGACCTGCTTAATTACGGAAGAGCTGATCGCCAGAATTATGTCGGACTGGGCCTTCAGATCTCCGTCGGTCCAATTCTTCAAATTTTGGGTCGCTAGTGCAACTTCCGCTGCATCGGCGCCGGCCGTCGCTGGTTCAGGTCGAATGCATGATCCATCAGCATACCCACAAGCATCGTTCTTGATCAATACCGCTCTCATGTGGATTTTCCAGGTCTCATAGTTGTCCTTCGTCAACTGCTCGAAACGTCCAGTGACCGAATTCATCTTGAATTAACGCGTCCAACTGATACACACTTTTTCGACTTGGATTTTCACCGCAAGCCGCTATATCTATATCTTTTCTGGCGCTGGGCCCATAACCTGTAGCAAAGTCGAGTAAAAGACGGCCATAAAACTTGCAAAATGATCAAGAAGTATATTGACAACTGTATTGACAATATCTCTAGAATTAAAATTATTTAAAACAGGTGACAGTCGATACATAACCATAACGATATCGATACATGATATATCTAATAGATTTTAGGGTGGTGTTTTGGTCTAAATATATACGTTTAGGGCACTTCGTTTTCCACTATTTCACAATGGCATCTATATACAGACCGTTTCTACAGAGTCGCAGTATGGTATAAACATAAGAGCGAAAGAAAGGCCATATATTTCTCGTGGGCTAAACAGAGAAAGAGCTTTTGCGACGTTGCTAGCTCGCGAAACATCACAGTTATCGCCACACTCTACAGGATCATTCGCTGTATAGCCTCCGCCGGGAATATTTGGAATGAGTTACGGACCGGCCGGCCGGCAACGTTGCAAAACTTCCTTCTCTGTCATACTAACGAACTACTATTAGTTTCTCTTTCGCTCTTGTTGATTCCGGACCCTGCATTTCAATAGAATAGGTCAGTATATGTTAAGTCATGTTGGCGAAATACAGCAGCCTTGTCTAACTCCTTTGTTTGTTGATATTTTTCTAGTTAACTTTCCGCCGATATCTATTGCAATTTTGGTGTCAGTGTCTTTAACAGTATTAAATTGAAATTTAATTAAATTGGAATCATGCCAATTTTATACATTTTTTTTTTATTGAAAGAGGACACTATCAGTATATTGGAAAAAATAATATTAACTTTGGGAAACTAGTAGTTTTTGCAAAAAAAAAGAACCGGAAAATTTCTCTGAAATTGCCTATTTTCGCCGTACATTTCTTCATTATTCCAATGAGTTACTTTACCGATAATATCTAATGTAATTTAATTACACGTCAATACTGAAATTACACTCCAACATCGTGGAAAATAATTGACAAAACGATTTAAAACAGGTAGGTAAGTTTTCCACTTTCCGCCATATTGGAATTCTTATGAAAGATAAACTAAGCGGGAAATGGTTGTGTGTAAACGACCAACATGACGGGTGATACGATCGGATCAACGAATCTTGCTAGAGAATGAAACGAAGCGGCAGAGTGTGGTTTACAGAGAGAGACAGAGCGAAGAAAAGACAAATGAAGAAAGAGGGAGAGATATATTAAGAGAGTGTGTGAGAGAGAGAGAGAGAGAGAGAGAGAGAGAGAGAGAAAGAGAGAGAGACAGACTTAACTGCTACCACCTGAACTCTAACTACCCCGTCTACCCTTAAAATTCTAAGTAAAATTTTCATCTATATCAAGCAATACACAGCCAAACTATAACTTAACCGTTTGATTATCCACTGCTGAATTTTCAATGTTCCGTAAATGTGGTAATATCTGCTGAATAGGTACTATTTTCAAGTTCCGTGCAGGGGGCGGCGGTGGTCGTGTGGTTTAGGCGCTGGCTTTGAGTCAGGCGATCACTGTCGTCGTGGGTTCGAATCCCACGTAATCCATGGATGTTGTGATTGTTGCGGGAAGTGTGTAAAATGTATCCAAAATCCCGTTCCTATTCACGCCGGTAACCAGGCCGGATAGGATCGGATATTCTGTAGGAGGTCGGGACTAGGATACACACAACCTGAGTCGGTAGAGCACAGAGTGGATCAACTGGGGTAAGAGCCTTAAGGGGGTACAACCGTGCTCGAGGACCGTGGTTCGGAGCCCACGTTAAACTGTAGGTCCCGTCCAAATTGGCCACAGCAGCGAAAAAGAGACGTTAACTTAATAAGACAAGACAAGTTCCGTGTAAAATATCGCATTAATGGACTGATAATAAGAAAAATAGCATATTTTAGATGAATTACCGCAAAATATAATAAGAAATCTAGTAAAGATCGTTTAGAGGGCACTTTAGACTTATTACATAAAAGAAATTAGTGACTGCTGACTATTACACAAGAAATATTTTCGCGATTTAGTGACTTAGTGAAAAGTAATATTTAAAAAAAAAATTTTCTTCTCAAAGAAACAAATATAATTAAAAAAAGAAGGAAGTTACCCATTGTTTTCCACGTTTTTCGAGTTTGTTGCTTGTTGAGTTCTAAATTTTCAAGCCGATTTGTGTATTTAGCTAGTATGTACAATAGTATTTTCAAAAGGTCATATTATTTTATGAGACTAATTCCTAACATAAATATTGGTGTTTCCAAATTAGTAATTTCAACGGGCGAAGTAAAATTTGGGATGCGACCAGGTGGGGACGATGGGCTGATGGGAATTTTGGGCGGCATGACCGAGAAGGTGGTTTTATTGTACTGGTAATTTGGGCGGTACAGAAATTTAACCCTGGGGCATTAATGTTTGAATTAGGAATCTTTATCACGACAATATTAAAGGGCACGAAAAATGGGTAAAGGCAAGAGAATACGCAAATTACGAGAAATCCCATCTAAAAAGGCAAAGGCAATCTTTGCTGACCGTTTGTACCAATACACTTCCCACCTACCTGTCTTAAGCTGCAGCCCAAATTTCTTGTAAGCTTATTTGACCCTCATTATTTGCAGCCCAAAGTTCGCCCGCCGATTTCAACTAATTTCCAGTGAAATCATAGAGATTAAAATTCGTGATTCAATAAAACGAAGATGAGGATCCAGAACTATTGGAAAAAATATTTTTAGCAGCACTTTCTCCCCTTTGAATGTTTCCAATAATGTAATGTTATGACTTACCATGGTGGTCGGTCTTTGTAATGTTGGAAATTCCATTTACCTATTGTATCTGTAATATTAATTTTAGTAAACCATGAGTGGAGTGCCTTGTCTCTAAAAATTTGTCGTGTGCTCTCGATATTCTTAACCAAATTAAATCCGATGAAAGCTATTAATGCTATTCGTAAAACAATCTAATATAAATATGTAATGCAACCGTCAATTCCTAATAAAATCTTTTACATTCTGCTGCGCAAAAACGGTCAGAAATATTTAATTAACGTAATGTATTTCATTTCCAGATCCACGCCAAACTCGTAATTCGTTATACGTATGTATTTATTACGGTTTTATCTCCGTTTCTGCCACTAACTCCAGTGTGCGTATGTGTGTGATGAATACCCTATAATTAACCGTGGCCTTTTAAAATTTCACTACCGAATTCTTTAAATATATTAACGGCCTCATTAATGTACGAGATAAGAAACTATATAAATCTCCCGGTTTTAACTGTTCTGTTGGAGAAATATGTAGGTTTCGTAATTTCCTCTTAATTATTCGTTGAGATAAGAGAGAGATACTTTGAAGCCTGTGAGGTATTCCTCGAGTTTACCGAAGTAGATAATTATGATTCTTGGACGTTCAGATAAATGGTTTTAGTATTTGTCGTCGTTTATCAACCGATAAAAGTCGAAATAACTTGTTATCTTGATGCGATCCGGCGATCGCTCCCGATAAACATAGAAAATTTGAAGAATCCTTGCGGAAACATTAACGAGACAGAGAGAACATCTGTACATTATAAAACATTCATTAAGACAAAGCTCCAATTAGCGACGGAACTTATCAGCTAACAACTTCCCGGCTCATGTAATGTAGGTCAGAAAAAATCATTTTATTGAACAAGCACTAAACGTAATCCAATGTAATTACGGCCGTCTCACATTAATTTGCCGTTTTTCTCGATCAAACCCCGCTGAGAATATCATACCTACTAATGATTTAAGTGATTGAAATTATTTAATCGAACGCCAACTGCGTAATTAGGAAAATAATTACAATATACATTTACGTTTATAACAGTCGGACAGGAATTGAAAATTATAATAGGTATAATAGATTTCCTTCTTCGTACGTAAAAATATAATAATAAATGGATAATATACAGTTTTGTATAGATGACGGTACATACCACAGAAGTAATGACTATATCATTATTTTAATCGCGTTCACTAGAAAAATATAAATATTTCTATTACTCAATATTACGTTTCAGAGAACTTGGAAATAATATTTTGTTTTGTATTGAATCAACTTGTGAAAGTGTAATACTGCCACATTTTACAAGTCTTATTTCAATTATAAATAGTGGTGGACACGAGACGAGACGAGAAGAGACGAGAAACGACGTGGTCTCGTCTCGTCTCGAAAAATTCCCAAAAATTATGTCTCGTCTCGTCTCGTCTCGATCTGGTACAGGTCTCGTCTCGTCTCGTCTCGTGTCTCGAAAAGTCTCGAAATAAATAGACTTATATATAGATGGTACTTTTATAAATGTATATTTTTTTGATAACATTTACGATTTTCTTGAAGTACCTATACAGGTGTGGTAAAGTTGAATGTACAGTAGTATTTTATTGATGTTATGTTTTGATAAAGAATGTTTCATTTTTAGAAAATATTGAATTAAAAAAATTAGATTATAGAGAACAGGAACAAAATCGAAAATAAATATCATTAATAAATAGACTTGTTAGGATACGAACTATAAAACAAAGTTAATAAATAAACTTATAAAATAAACTATATATTTTTATAATGACAAATAAGAAATTATTATCATCCGTATATTTATATATTATATGTGAAATTGGTATTATTTGATATAAAATATCAAATTTTAAAAGTAAAATTACCTACCATAATTTTAGAAAAATATGCTGGTGATGGTATACCTACCTATTTACCTCATATTATCGCTCTCAGAAAAGAAAAGATATTGTGATTAATCAAAACATACGTTTTAGACATAAGATTAGAGTGCACTAATTAGGTCCTTATTATGACGCTGAATAACCTATGTTTAGAACTACTTGGGACGGTAATAGTCTGATCAGCTATAGTTTTATTTTATTCAATCCGGGATATGTTTCAAAAATACCAACAACATCGCACTGGGAACTTGTAAACTGGAAATTTCATTTATACCTACCAAGATGTTCATCTATCAGAAAAGTTGTTAAATTTGGGAAACTACGCTACTAATGAATGAATGAATGAATGAATGAATGAATGAATGAACATAACTGTTAAATATGTCCGATAACCGTTTCACACCACTGTCCGTCGGTCTGTCGTACAATAAACCCTTCCAAAATTCTAAGAAAGCGACGGGCTAATTATAAATTTTACTCTCTTACTGGACAATGGTACGGTTTAATCCTGACTCTTTATTAGGTATCCTTTTACCTGCGCTTTCGTCCTCATTGCTATGGAGTTTGGTGGCCTTTCATTTTACAAACGAAAGAAAATTCTTAAATTGCAATTTCTTAAAAAAAATCGAGACTTCGAGAATTTTCGGGACGAGACGAAATTATGCCTCATCTCGTCTCGTCTCGAACCAGTACTGGTCTCGTCTCGTCTCGTGTCCACCACTAATTATAAATGTAAAGATCACAAACTGAGACATTAATTAGACCACGAATTGCTGTTGCATCAAATCCTTTTATAGCCAAGTAGACATGTGCATTGTATGTATATTCCATTGAAATTTGTCATTGTAATCAAATGTTCTGATTTCGAAGGATTAAGGAAGAAATTTTTATTCAATTTGCACATTTGCATGTAATGATGACTTACGAAAAATTAGGTAACACAGTAATTATGTTCTGTATCTATATAAGGTGTTATACTACATAATTATTTATATGCCTACTTAAAGGTAGGCAATGGAACATGTACGTCAGTATATCCCTCATGGCATAGTCATGTTGAAAATGTTTGCCACTGAAAATATATTGCCAAAATATTTGCTGTAACTAAATAAAAAAGCACAAAATATATTCAAGAATACCGTTGTGTATGATTAGATGTCCGGTAATAGTTTATTATACATATTGCGAAAGTAGTAAGCAAGAAATTTTCTAGTTATTTACGAATAATCACAGGTAGGCGACTGATGAATATGGAAAATACAAACTAAAGACTCATCAGCGCACCTCCAGCGGTATTAGTGATGTGTTAATGAATTATGAATGAATATTATGGATTAACCAACATGACAAATGGGAATTCTTAGGCAAGTGTCAAAACATAATGAAACAATTTCTTGGGTCCAAATTACGAGACTGAGTTAGTTTGAGTTAAAGCCTGAAAAGTCGTTTAATTTAAGAGATATCAACTACTGAAATTTGTTATGTTATCAAGTATATAGCAATATTTCCAAGAGTGTTGGATTTACTGAATTTAGCTACAAATTCTGCAGCTTTCCTGAAGTTCGAAATTTAAAATTTTTGTCTCAGAAAAGCAAGAAAGTCAAACGCCAAAAGTGAAAATATTTTCCGAAAATGTCGATTACCTTCCACGATATGAGCTATTGAACCTTGTTTTTTAAAAACAATATTTTCAAAACTTTTAAAGTTGCAGAATTGAAACTTAACTACATAAATAAGCAAATAGCTTGAAGTAACAAGTAACCTACGAGTTTCATCATGAAATTCTAAAATTATTAGACTTACAATTTTATAAGCTTCACTAATAATTATAGACATTAAAATGATTTCAATGAAAATTGTAAATATTTTTTGGCGGGAATCTTACCACTTACCAAGGTATCCCAAGGCCCGAATGTCATCTCTCCTCTCATGTGTGGATCCTGGAGGCACGTCTTCTTTTTCCTAGCCATCCCAAAGATATCAACAATCTAGGACTCCTTTAAGTGATCAAAAATTAACCCTAACAATCAAAGCTTTGAACTAACATTCCAGTGTAGGTATAAATGCCACACAGAATCAATGTAATTTGGAAAAGATTTGTGTCCCAAATTATATCTAGGAGCGTTTAGGAAGTCCGAGAGCGAGGCGTCAGTTGTGAAAGGCGCTTCATTCACAAAATTCACTTTCACCATCACAAAGCACTTGATTCCCAAATAATTGTTCGCATCCGCTCGCGACCGATTTTCAACAATAACCGGCCCTGCAGAGAATTACACAATTAATTAACTCGACACCTAATAACTCTTATCTTAACGACGATTCTATTTTGACTAGCCTTTTTGCACACTTATTGTTCTCTAAAGTTCTTTAATACGTAATATTAGGTTTTTGCTTCTAATATCACTTATACCTACAACGGATATTTTCTGCTTTCTCGAAAGTTTTCTAATCGTTAAATATTGTTAACAGTGAATTTTATTAAATTAGAGCTACAGAAAAATTGAAAAAAAAAACAAAAAATAATAATACTTCAAATAATCTTCATGTAACTATAGGCCAGACGTTTATGACCTTACGGTCCGGTAAGCGGGGTTGACTCCATATTTATTTATTTATTTATTACGTATCTAAGTACAGTATATTTACATTATTAATTCCCAATATTAAGGCATAACTTAAATTAATAAAGGGATTACGCATTAAAAGGGATAGGCAAGAATTTATTACCAGAAACTGAACATCTTTTCCAGCCAGAAACCGAAACAGATTCTGTCCGTATAACTGTGTATAATGTAATTTGTTTTTATTGCATAGCCTGCTGCTAGTAACTAGATGATTTTGTTCACTAAATTTTTATACACCTCCAATATCCAAACTTGCTTCTTTTGGTTGTAGAGTTAGGTGCCTTTGTAAATTGTTTCCATTTTTCGCCTTTTGTCACTTTAATGCTTTCTTCATGGTATTCACCTTCTGTTTTTGATCTACGCTTTATATGGAACTTTTTCTTCCCATTGTGATTTGGCTTTTCTGGAGACTTTACCTTCGTTATTTAGTGTAATCTATTTTCCTTGCACGTAATGCGTCATATACGAAAACGGTCGTCTATATTTTTAACCAGTGATCTTCTATGTTTACTGTTTTGTCTAATTCCATAATGATTTTCCTTTCTACGTCTTGTTTGTTCTTGAAGAAATTGCACTTTAATTTGGTTCAAGGCATTTCTTCTTTATTAGATGTCTTTCCTTTTTCATCATCCACCTTATTTTGCTCCAATGATGTTTACTAGCTACATCGGCAGACGTCTCACACCATACGTTTAGCATATGCTGTATCTGATAATTAAGTCGTATTTCTTATTGTTTTTCGAATGTATATCGTAGTGTCGTCCTCTCTTTAATCAAGAAGTTTGATGTCTTAAAATACCCCAACAATTTTTGAAATAATACGTTCTGGTAGGATCTACGTAAAGAGGAACCTATAATGTTTAGTTCAGAAAAGGCCTTCATTCTAAGTACTGGGTTGAGAACAAATAATTATTTTCGATATACTCTCACGTTTGGTTTAAGGAATAAGGTATACATTTAATTATTTACCGTACTCTACCTTATTATGTTCCAACTCTAAGCAATTCACGAAAACTTAAAGTATTTTTACGTTAATTTCGTTATGTGCTCTCCTAATGATTGCTTAGCAGTGCGACGAACGTAGGCCATGTTTAATAAAAACATCCCCCGCCATAAATTCCCTAACAAAAGCCCCACATTTTAAATTTACTTTTTCCACAACAACCGCAACAAAAAGTCAATGTTTTCCTTTCCTAAAGCCGGCTGATGATCCCGGTTAACGTTACGCTGCATCCCGTGGATCTTTTCTCCCATCTACGTCCCCCCTTATCCTTGCAGGATGGCAAATATTGAGCGCACGTGCGTACGGATTATTTTAGCGAAAAGACAGCTCGCGGTAACGTCCTGATGCATTGTGATAACATAAAGTGGTTACAGGGGTTTGTTATGACTGTTGAGGATTAATTTTTGAATTATTAAATTTCGACGTCGAGGGGTCGGTCCTTCCCGCTGCCATTCTAAGGGATGAAGTGACCGTTTTACTTTATACTGACTGATGTGGGGGTTTTATAAAATTTCGACGACGCACGGGGTTTCCTTCTCCGCTCGCATGAAAAGGGAAATCATACGATTTATGGCGATGAGTCGTTTGGATAAAAATTTCGCCTTTTACTCCTAATCTACGCAGGGAATTTCCCTTATGAAAACATTCCTGTATTTTTGTTCTCCCCGTATTCGGGGATAGTTGTCGACTTTATCTCCACTGCACCAATTAAACCCCCATACTTTCGCGAACGGCGTTCGTGTCGGAGCGTAACCCTTTAAGAAAGAAAGAGAGTCTCAATTATCTCAATCTCTCCTTGACGAAACTGCTCCGCCAGAATCCTCTTATCCGAATAATCTTCAGAAATGGAAACAACTCGGACCATTTTATAGACTCCTCGAGGTTTAAGGGCCTATTTTATATGTTATATTTTAAGAGGCTGGCAATTAGCGAGTCAGTAGAGCAGAATTAAGTAACATCTCTATTTAAATATCTTTACAACCCTTCCGGTCTCTCCCCCTCGCCGCTCTCAACCCTTTCCCTTCTTTCGATTAAGGGGTCGCCTTATACAATTAAGTCCTACCTATTTTCGCTGATTAAAAATATCCACGGCATCTGTGGCGACGTGTTCTTTTTTGAAATTTATGTCGTGCTTTATTAAAAATAAAAATCTCGGAGGAGAAATTCTGAGTGGCGAAAGGGGATTAAAGCGCTATAAATATTTCAGTTGTTTTATGCACTACTATTACGCGAGAGAAGAAAAAGGGGTTACAACTGCCGCCGGCCGTAGAGATTAGAATCCAGATGGCGCTCCGTGTATTTTGCAACTTTACAATTGTATCGCTAAGGCGTGAAAATGGCGCACGACGGAGTCCAAATAAATTATTTATCATTAAAACCTTAATTACAAACAGATTTAATTTGATAATTTGGTTTAGAGTTTTTGTTAGAATTTACAAGACTTATTAACTATAATAATAGTGCACTGGGAAGAAGTTTACATCATTGCCTGCTATTTAATAAATATTAGTTAATAAGGTAAATTAATGTTTGTGGTTCGTTTAGCCCGTTTCACCTTAGCTACCTCGTCCCAAACGAAGCACACTTAAGCACCTATTAGGCCCCTAAGCGTGACAATATTCTTAAGTAGTCATCCATGTACTCTTCTTTATTTCTTACGGCAACCTGTTTGCACCAATAACAAATTCATAAACGTTGTACTTGAAATGTCTCCACGTGTCAGTTCCTTGGCCGTTGGATTAGTTCTATTTTTTTTAATCTATACAGTTAACTTGATTTTTATAATTTCAATTTTTCTTTCCTAATGTGTATACGTACTTCTATTTAATCAATAAAAAATGTGTTCCCAAAATTGCATTTCGTATATTAATCTACCCACTCTAATAAATGTACAATAATTTTATGGCAAATAATTATTTATCGTTATAATTATTATTACGATTAATTCAATAGGGTTACTAAACTTGTGTATCAGTTACAAAATTGTTCAATAAAATTGTAAGTTTCAATAATGGTTTCTAACCGATTTGTGGTGTGCCTTCACGATACCGAGACTATACCGACACCTGCCGGTGGTATCGTCTCGGTCTCGTTTCAACTAAATTTTTCCACTCTTGTCTCGGTATCGCCGAGACGAGACAAAGGATTACTATCGTCTCGGTCTCGGTATCGTCTCGGTCTCGAATTACTCTCGTCATAAGATAATGTCCATTTGTGTTTTTGTTAAGAAGATTGGTCTCGTGCGATATCGATACCGAGACCGAGAGTTTGTCTCGATATCGTGAAGGCCTGGTGGTGGGTATTATTTAGGTATTTGAAATGACAGAATCATTTACTTGAAGTTGGATAAGTAATTAAATTACTAAAATTAATGACCTAAAACTACAAAAATATTTTCTTAAAAATTATTAAAGTACTCACTTGAAATTATGAAAATATTTTCCAAAAACTATTAAAAGAATTAACTTGAAACTACACAACAATTTGATAAAAAATAATAAAAGTACTTAGGTACTTGAAATTACTTCAAATTACCCAAATCTCGAAACTAACGTGTATAAAAGGGAATTACAGTACTGTCTGTAACTGTTACAATAAATTTGGTGTCCAGCAAATTACATGTATTTTAGTAATCATCGTGTTATATTAGTACTGTTTTTTTTTTCGTACAATGACAAAATATTGTCATGTTCTACTAGCAACGAAAATGGCGTCCAGTTGTATAATATTAAGTAAACTTTGCACCAAGTTTGTCCATTAATTTAAGCCGAAAATAGTAAAATTAAGGAAAATGGGTCTATCTAACTACAATATTGTAACGCGAAATGTAAACAGCACCGCGAAACGTGTTTACTCTTGTCGGTCGGCGGCTTTCCTCAAAGGAACGCGGCTATGCTTATTAAGCGCAGCGGCGAGCAATAAAAACCGTTCCGAGCGACCTCTCATGAAGGAAAAGTGATTTATGACCTTCTGGACCTTTCTACATAAAAAAAGATATTTCGAGTAATTTCAAGAATACGCTAGAAGGTTCCCGATTATAATTGAGATGTGTATATAAGCGTGTTTGCGGTCGGAGATAGATTATGAGACGTGAGCGCGACATAGTAAACAAGCGAAAAACGGAGCAGTGAAATAAATTATCATTTAAGAGTGATATAAATTAATTAGTAGAAAATGGTTAAGTGTGCTATATAAATTAGTTTAGTAATAGTCTAAGATAAATTAAGTAGTACGTGTGTAGTGAATAATTAGGATAGTGTAAATAAATTAGGAAATAAACGTTACAATATGTTTAATTTTATATAATATACCAGCCATATGACTTGCAGTCATTGTAGGTCCTGATATGAATCACTTTATAACTTATGATTTTTTGGTCTGAAAATTTGCCCAACCAACAAAAAATCTGTTTTTTAAAGATAAGAAATAAAGAATAAAGAATAAAAAAAGAAAGAATAAATAAGAGATTTTTAAAATATCTAAGTGACATTTCACTTAAATTACTTACAAGTTAAGTAAATTGGAAACACCTATATTAATATCTTATAGGTATTCATGTTGAGTAATTCTGACTACTTGATCACACTGTAACGTACGAAGTTACTTCTACTAGACCAAAAAATAAATATTTTTGGTGTAAATTGACCACGAACTTCGACTTATGTCAACTATTAGGTGATGTTCAGCACACCAATTAAATCAACTTAATACGTCATATAGCGAAAATGTGACCTAATAGGCGAAACATGGTGCAGTACACATTTCACCTATTTGCTAACAGCAAGTAGACCATAACCTATTAGGTGATATATGCGGCTTAGTACCATGGACTATGTTCCATCTATTTGGGAAATATCTTCTTATGTGACCTGTTAAGTGGCCTGACACTACTTAGTATGTTATTGCGTTATATTAGAAATTAATTTTCACGCCACTTATTACCTTTAACGACCCCATCTAATTCACTGAAATATAACTCAATTTCTACATAAATAGGTAAAATTAAGTTTGATTTTTTGTGAACAAAACCTAAATTTTTAACTGGGTCGTAAAAGAATAATGTCATCTTATAGAATAATCATGACATTAATAAATATAAGTAATTATTTTCCTATTATTTTCTTATATTTATTGGTTATTATTTATATTTATCGCAATAAAATTTAATTAATTATTATTTGATTACAGTAATTATTAATAATTCAATTAATAATTATAACATATATATGGGATGTCACGTGACAAAGTATATCTCTCAAGACTTGCAGAGCAAAAATTACCATAAAATGAGGACTTTTTGGTAAGCACTTTTCAAGTAATATAATTGAAAGGAAATCGAAAGTTCAATTAACAGTTATGTCATTTTGCAGTAAAAACAAAGCTCGTTCGCTTGATGCATAAATTCAAACTTGTATATTATGATGTACGTATCCTTGGTATAAGTTAATTCCTATTAACTGGAAGAGAAGTTTTCAGTTGCGTTACCAACTATTTTATGATAATTGTGAAAAAATGAAAACCTATTCGACCGCCACAGCCGTTATCGTCTAACGAGTTCTTTTTTAAGGGGCGCCCGTATGCTATAGTATCGGGAGTAATGATGGCTTTCCCGTTTCGAAATAAACTTGGGAACGACGATAATCCCATTTAGGGTCCCGTCGACAATAAAACACCGAAACCCGGTTACCATTCCGACCGACGGATGTGTGTGTATATGCGTATATGTATAAATAGTAGTTTACGGGAACAGCTGATAGCACAGTCGGTGGCGCACTCTCGTTTTCATACCGGAATAAATTACTTAAACATGAACTGGGCCGTAAAAGTACACTCGAGGGTGTCGGAAAATCCCACATTATGCCGCCGACGACACAGCTAGTGACGGAAAATTTCGAAGCTAACAGTGGAAAATGTGGAGGATCTTGAGAATTTAAAGTTGTCGAGGAAAACGGGAATTTCCAAGAGATGGGGGATAAAGGAGGGTTTTCAGGAAGTGCTGCGAGATGTTCCTAAGAAAGAAGACGCCCTATGGGTACTTGCAAAAATTAATTCCAAACAATATTAAATCAGACTTCATTTCCTCCCAGTTTTTCGACGTTATTGGGTTGGCCTCGTCCCAGCAACGAGTGTATTGCTTAGACTGTTTTAGCGACGATGGATTACGATTTAAACTAAGTAGAAACCTAGTTATTTATATGAAGAACTGCACAAAGTCTAACCAACTAAATTCAGTGTTGTGTTTCGACCGGTTTCGGCTATCTGGTAGTCATCATCGGGCGATTCAAGTAGTCTACAAAAACAGATATAACAAAAGACAGCAAAAACCATGGTGAAATCAAAACACAACGTAGGGCAACACTTTCAAACAATTTAAAAGAAAGGTAAAAGCTACGTCATGATGGTGTCTTTACAGTATACAAGTAGTATCGTGGGTCTAGAGGACCGAGACTTATTGCAGGAATGGCAACCTTCGACTTATTCGTTAAAGGACTAGGAAGGACAGTCTTAAACGTCGTTAAGACATTATTATTGTATGTCCAGCTCATAACATTCAAAATTTAATAGAATAGAAAAGTAAGTATCGCACAGAACAGGGAGAAATGTGGTGTGGTAGGAACAATTTCAAATGAAACAGAACTTGCTCATGGAAGCTAGGATATAGTTATATAATACAACGGAAACATAACTCTTCTATGTACTTCAGACCTACGTTTTCAATGCGTCCTCCTAAAAAGGAGTTCAAAATAGAATGCTTAGTAAGGCAGGTTATGTCGTTACCACATATTAAGTTGTTTTCTTTACCACCTCCACTGTCAAATTTAGGACCAAATGGGTTATAAAAAAGATCAGAAACATACTTAAATGACAATTCACTATTGCCTGTATATATAATGTGAAGAGAATACTTAACTATTCGTTCTAGACCTGTGCTTATTCGAGTTATAACATAACCATTAACAAGTTAAGAATCTAATATTTGCAGTAACACTAGTTGTGCCTATGGAACCATTTCTATATTTAATCGAAAACTTCAGTATCTTCCTCATTTAAGTAAGACAGATCTATCGAATACTGATATAATTCTTAATGACTTTACTGTTAGTGTTGCAATCACAACATTTAAGATTTGACTTTCTGGAACTTTCAACCGCCAGTTGTAGTACATATTAATTTAGTGGTCAATGTCTAGGATCCATTCAACTCTTGTCCAGTATGTTCAAAAATCAAACTAACATGTATATAATTTTCAAATGACGAGTAAAGTTATACATACATTGAAATTAGGAGAAATCTATTGATTTCAATGGTCAACACATACACAAATGGTTAAGAGTATGTATGTCGTATTGAGCCAAAACTGACTTACTCACTTATTCAACTCAACTCACTACTTACTCAAGTAAGGATTTTAACATCGATCCGTCAACTGAGGGAAGTGTTTCTATTAACTTTAATAACGGCCTTCCCTCATATCTACATAAATAGACCATATATAGTAGTGAGGTGAAAACATCAACATCTAGGATTTCGACCATCTATTCCTCTATGTCTTCCTTCGCCTAAATAATAACATGAGTATGCTCGCAATTGCGAGCGAAACGTCGTTTAATAAAAACAAAAAAAAATTAAAAGACATCCTCCACCGTCAATCGTCTTTTCATTGGGGCTCCTAGAGAAACCATTCAAGCTACCTTACCCAGATAGTTTTCAAATGGCCGAGGGTGCTCCGTAATTCTAGTTTTGAAGGAACTACCAGTTTGTCCAATACATACAGTTATCGCAGTGTAATTTATATAGGTACTCTAAATTCCAACCACACGTCCTTCTTATTTTTGGACTTAAAGAGGTGTTTCTTAAGACTGTCATTAGTATTAAAAGATATATTTGAGCCACGTTCTACTAGGATTTATTGAAGTTTCAAACGGAACCACAAAATATTAAGTATGTAAAGGCAAGTATTTCCTGTACATATGATTGGTCTATGAGGTGTTACATCATTCATGTTTGAAGAAGTGTTTAAAGTAAATCTGGGAATCTAGAGAATAGTTATTATTTAAGCCTTATGTTTAATGATGTTAATTTCTTCCCTGAAGGCAATCTCATAGAGGTGAAAAGAAAAGGCTCTATGGAAAAATGCATGAAAAGTAGCAAAATTCCGAGGGTCACTGACCTCAGTTGATTCCTACCTAATGATTTGTTTCCATCGATTAATCAAATCGCATTACCTACCCAACGTAGGTAGTCGCTTTGGTGTTGCATTTCAATACGAATTACGTGGGTCCCTACGTTACAACGACAATAAACAATACCCCAGCGCAGTTTTTCTTCATTCTATTCCTCCACTTCTACAATGCTTTTGTTTCCTTTTTGCAAGAGAGAGCAGGAGCCCTCCAACAAAAGCAAAGCCAATACCTTAATTGTCAATTAGTGTGTTTTAAGAGCATTAAGACGTAAGTAAGGAGGCAGCCGTGTGTTGCGTTGCCCACTTGCATAAATTCCCATTAGGTGGTTATTTTTATTGGTTTTATCTGTTGCGCGAGAACATGAGTGTTCAATGAACAACCATGTCGGCCGATGATTGCGGCAGATTTGGGACGCGGGATCGTGCGTGCGTGGGCAAAACCGGCTCGCGACGTTGTGCGGATGTTTGTATACAGAGGGTTGCGGTTTTAGTGTACAAGGGGAAATTCGTGCTTATTTTTTGAAATAACGGAGGGAAAACTTAAAGGGGAAATTTGGGTTCGAGTCTGTCGATAATTCAAATTTTTCTCTTTCGTTGAGAGGGACAAATTTTCTTGCTTGGTACTAAAGGGAAATATCACGGGAATGATTTCATTTCTCTATCAAGTAAAATGACTAATAAAGACGTGTTTTAATAAAGAAATTAGTGTAATGTTACAATACACTAATTTGTGTAACTAATGTGTAACGCCCGGTTTTGTGTCACTAAGAATGTTAAAATAAATGACAATTTAAAATTACAAAATAGCGAAAACAAGCTAAAATCAATCAAAATTGGTAATTTTTCGTGAAGGTGTTTCCGTTATATATTATATTCCGTATCTAATATTACGTACGGAGGAAGCCTCTAAAAGAGTGGAAAATGACATAGTGAAAATGGACATTTTCACTAAACCAGTCTCAACTCTAAAGCGAAAAGCTTAAAACTGAAATGCCACACAGTATGTCCTGACGAAGTACCTAAAGTTTAAATATTTAGGCGCTTAAGAAGCAGTAACATTCAACATCCTAGATGAGAACATCTTTAATTTTGAAGCCGTCTGTAGATAGATATTGTGCTTCCAGCTTGAAAAAACTGTTTTAATATTCACTCTAGGATATATTGCCTTTAATTATTTGTTAAAATTACATGTGGTAATATGGTCATTCATGGTTTCTATGACACTATAACAAAATAACAAAAATGAATGTTTTTTGTCGTCATGGAGACGTTTTCATATCCAAATCGATAGAGTTAGACTTGATAGTTTGTTAACCTTCGGTTTCCGTAATTATTCATGTAGCTCTTATTGAAGAGATTTTAATCTTAGTTATGTACAATTGGGTTTCACCAAAACAATGTGTATCGATTATAGGCGAGTTAAATTAACTGGAGAATAGTTTGACAATATGGCCAAATTGACAAAACAACCAATTTGAATATGGCATGAGGCAATATATCCAATATTTTTGATTATTAGATTATCATTAGATGAACATTCTGAGTGTTTACAAAACAATATAACCAATAGATCTTATAGTACATGGATTGCGCATTGCCTATACTTCTGAATACAGAGCTGTGTGCCAACACATGAGGTTATTCCTTTGGACCAAACAGTAACTGCATGTACTCTTACATGCACTCTTACAAAAAAATGTAACAAATAGATCTTATAGTACATGGAATCCGCATTGCCTATACGTATATACCGATGGCATATATAGAGAGCCGTGACCAATAGCGGGGGAAATACCATTGGACCAAATAGTAACTGCATGTGATGCACTTCGAAATCATCCGACCAATGCTCAGAAATGTAATAAGAGAGTTATTAATATTATTGGTGTCATTTTATTTACAGTACTGTTTTACCGGTGTACATATTCCCTCTAGTACTTTTACATAGTGTAATTCAACTTCTATACACTTATTAGTTTTAAGCAACGGCGCCATTTATGTTATTGTTTTGGTCGCTGCCATAATGAAATTGGTCCAAGTAATTTACTCAGATGTTAGCACAGGCGAAAACCTTTGAGGTGCAATTTATGTAAATAACATATAATCACACAACCTCATTGACTTCTTCCTCTAGTTTTGTTGACCTCCACTGACATGGCGTTTTAGTCAAGGATTCCTTTTACGGAACTAAGTTGTTCAAGTATTATAATGAAAATTGTCTTGGAAGTATTAGTAACTTTGGATAATATGAAAATAAGTAAAGGTGTTTGAAGATGGGAGATTTTTTTATAAAGTAGCAATAGCAGAACTATTCTGAGCACTGAGTAGACATAAAACTTACCAAATCTACAAATATCAAACAAGTCTACAATTATAAGCCTCAATTATAAGTATAATTCAGATTATAAATGTAAAAGTCAATATAGTGAATTTAATAGTAAAAATGACCAAATATCGTCGATTAAAAAAAACCAGTATATCACTTAATTGAGGTACTGGTTCAGGTGAAACCCGAATCCATTTTAACGACGTTTAAAACCTCTTCAACTTCAGTTCAAAAGCTGATGAAACGGGCCCTTAGTTTTCATATTTTCTGTTTGTGTTTCTCAGCCTTTTTAATCCTGTGTTATTCGGTACTTTATAACTTAATTACAACTGACTATACCTTTAATGAGTATACTGAAATGTATATGATGCTCGGCTTCTGCAATGGAATTTCCATATGATAAAACAAGACTGTTGTGCAAGTTTTCCAAATCGAAAACATCTTAGCGAAAATGTGTATTTCGAAAGATGGAGAGAAGTCTTAGCGAAAATGGGTAATTACTTCCAAAAAATGTACAGGCTGGTGGACATCTGCAAAAGGCGTACAGTTCAATTCGAAGAACAAGTTTTAAGTGCAGTTCAAAAAGATTCATCTATCTGCATCTTGGCCACTGCATAAATGCTCCATGTAATAAATCGCCTCATTTGGTATTACGACAAAATTTCCTTCGATCGTACGTATCTCACGAAAATGATATTTGGCACTTTGGCAATTTGGCAATTGATATTTGACACTATCTTCTACAGCCACGACGCGTCACATTTTTGGACTTTATTCTAACGAAAATTGCGACTCAAAAGATCTGACAATTTATCATTTACTTGATCCCCATTTCTCACTAACTTGTTGTTTACTAAATCTTATTATATCAACATGTGAAATGTCAATTCATATAGTGGCAAAAACAAGCAATTACATCTCAGAACAACAAGAAATGGCAACAAAACTCCAAATGGCACACAGCAAAAATTGTTAATTGCCATAGAATCCAAACTTTAGTAATAAGGTAGTAACAATAAGTAAACATTAATAAAAAAATAGGGTATAGTATTGAGGATATTGTAGAATTCCAATGAACTCCAAATGAAACCATTACAGCATGAAAATATGAAACTAACTTAATTTGACTATATAAATGACAATTTTCGCCCGTTATAGAGGTTGATCAAAGAACCTATTAGGGAATTGATGGAAATGAACGTTACAGCGCTTAATATAGCTTCTTATGGTATGTTATGGAACCGTGAATATAATTCTTCCAGTATTAGCGTTTGGAGTAGTTCTTACTGTCATTTTCTTTGGTACTAACCTTAATGTTGGTATTTCAACAATCTACACTTTTTATGGAAATTGATGTCATTACTCAGGACACTATTTCAAACCTAGCTTTCTACATGTTACCTGTAAATTATGTTTGAATTCATATTATTGTTTCAATATTAGGGTATGGGTTAGTAGATTTCGTTAATTCCTTCAATTTCAAAATTACTGTTAAGAAATCAACAATCTACCTTCTTTTATTGAAATTCATGTCATTACTCATATCCCTCGTTCAAAACTATATTTGAATATGTTGTCTGTACATTATCATCGAATGAATAGGTTTGTTGTAGTATTAGCGTTTGGAGTGGTTGATTTTGTTAATTTCTTTACTATCAAAATTACTCTTGGTACTGCAATAGCCTACTCTTTTTATCTAAATTTATGTCATTACTCAGGATACTCAGGATGCTCTTTAAAAACTATGTTTTAAGATGTTATCTGTATCTTATCTTCGAATGAATATGATTGTTTCAATATTAGCGTTTGAATTAGTTGATTTTGGTAATTTTTTTAATGTCAATATTATTGCTGGTGCTTCAATAAATCTATTCGTTTTGACATGATAAACGTCTTATAAATCGATGTGAGGCTACACATCCCAGAAAATATGTAACGTTAAGCCTAACCCATGCGTGGAAGCGAGAGCGAGAATAAGTGACAGAGATCGACCTTCGTTTGGCTTGCGACGCATTGTACGCACACGTACGTTCCGTTTCGCTTCTGACGCATCTATCTCCCTTCAATTCTGCCTGTCGCTTGGGTCCGCGTGAAAGAGAGACAGCGGCAGTACACAGCTTGATGTTAACCTATTGCCGGCTATTCATAAAGTGAACTGGATATTTCCAGTCAATATCATTGCTTATTACAATCACAATTGCGGCAATAAGGTAATTGATTCTTGCATTCACTTGCATTCTAAGATTTTGATTAGCTATATAATCTCATATATTTGTCTTTTATCATTAAAACAAAGTAGAATCGGCCAGTGAGTGCAGCAATAAGAGGGTATGTTACAATTTCGACTAAAAAATTATTATGAATGATATAAATGATCGTATAAATAGTCGACTGTTTTCATTTAGTAGTCAATAACAAAAACTATCCTACGTAGCAGTTCATGTCAGGTTTAACTTCACATATGTCATAACAATGTGTATAAAATGACAAGTTGGACCAACAGCAGTGCGAAAAAAATCTTCTATAATATAAAACTGGTTAACGCGGGCTTTTTAAAAGCAGCAAATTAATCAATGATAATTGAGTGATAATAATTCAATGCAATTCATAAACGTATGCAACTTTTCATCAATGTTTTCTTATGACGTTACCACGTAAAATTATCTTCCGTAAACCGACTTTAGGGACACCCAATTTTTTTTTATAGTAATTGATGTCACTACTCAGGTCGTTTTTTCAAAACTATCCTTTTGTGCTTCCATTGATATTGTTATCGAATAACAATATCAATATTAGTATCAATTATCTTTGAATGAACTGGCATGGAATTTCATTTTTGAACTCTACACATCAACCCAGCAATAAGCTTGTTAACTTTTTACATATTTTGTATAATTGTTCCAAAAAGCAGTAGTTTCATTACCTCAGAAATTGAGGCACTGTAGGATAAGCAGAGTTTACCCTGGTCTTCTATTGCATTTTTTCATTATTTCTCCAATCTTGCCGTATCGATAGGTTCGTTTAGAGTTTAGAACGTTTCAAAGTCTTCCTCTTTTAAATGTCCGCGTACGTCGAGCGGGGATCGTGCCACCGCAAATCAACCGTCGATGGATTAAGGGGTTTTGTAAACCGCGAAAAGCACTTTCCATGACGGCGGGGGTAATGCGCCATGTTGTATTGATAAGGAGATCTGATTAGGGGATTTTTAATGCGATGATCGGCGCCACCGGAACGCTGCGGACCGCAAAAACCGACACGGATTTAATTGTATTATCGAGCGATCGCCGTCATTTACAATAAAGCCAAAGGCTGAGATATTCCGCAATGGAATTAACGAAGGAAATGGTCAGCTTCAGATTCGCGTTTATCGTGGCGTTACAGCAAAACATATTAGTTTACAAGTGTAGTTAATTATTCGATAACTCTTTGTTCCTTTCTAATGAAGTTAACGCTTACGTAATTACATTGCAATTTACTCAGATATTAGGTTTTACTGCACCCAATCATAAATCTTCACTTGTCACAACATTCATAGGTTGCGAAGTGACAACTAAAATCATTGGTAAAGTTACATACTTTCTAATTAAGTGTCAGAGTACATTTACTTTACGAATATAATTAAGAATGAAACGATACCTTAAGAAACTAATTAGTATATCAATTGGGACTTACAATTTTTGTATAATATTTCACTGGTGTAAATTACTAAAATCACTGAATCTAATGTGCTGTAATTTAATTTAGAAAATTTGTTGAAAATCTGAGTTCCCTAAAATCCTTTTTTTTACAAATAAAAGTGGTATATTCTTGTGCAATACCGAAAATTGAGATATGAATTTCCAAATAATTTTTTTCCAAGTCTACGTGAAGTTGTAATGACAAATTTCAAGACGTTACTAGATTGTCCTAAATTACAAAATTTGAAAAAGCTTCAAGTTTATTCCAAAATTGTATACCTACATTTTTGAAATAACGCTTGTCTAATTAAACTGTAAAAATATTATTTATTAATAAGGATATACAAATTCCGTATACTTTAATACATATATGAATACCTACATACTTGTATATAAATTCGTGTATTATACGAGTATTCACGATTTTTAATTTCATGAGATATTTTTATCTAGAATCGTAAATCTTAATAACAATTGATTAATTTATATTACCTATAACTATGATACTGCTAAATAATAAAAAAATCATTTTGTAGATACAGTACGAGCTAAATTTTGGAGCAATTTGAACAACTTAATTTCTAAAGAATAATGTATTTTGTATGTTTCATGTAATAAATAACAATTGTTTATAACTCTGTATTAAACATGATTCATTTTATACATTTTTCAGTACTTGTCAAGGTGAATAATAAAAAAAAACAAAACAACACGTAAAAGAAATGAAGTAAAAATAAAAGGGATTAGCTTATTTTGTGTCTTCTTCTTCTTCTTCACTTCAGGTATTTAGGCACTTTGCCTGTTACGGTACGTACCCATCTTTTTCTCGACCTTCCGATATCTGCTTATTTTGTGTATAAATGTTAATATTGTAACGCGAAATGTAAACAGCAGCGAGAGACGTGTTTACTCTTATCGGACCTCGGCGGTTTACCTTAAAAGAATGCCGCTACGCTTAATTGAATCCAATAAAAAAAAAGACAGTTCCATGAATACTCCCGGATTATTATAAGGAAAGAAAGGTTTATTACGTTCTGGACGTTTCCTAGGTAAACATTATTTTCGAGATGGATCGAGTCTTTGTGGAATTGTCGAGAATACAATTGAGAAATGTATATAAGCGGGCTTGCGGTCGGAGAGGAATAGACGTGAAGCGCGACATAGTAAACAAGCGAAAAACGGAGCAGTGAAATAAATTAACATTTAAGAGTGATATAAATTAATTAGTTAGGAAATAGTTAAGTGTGTTATATAAATTAGTTAAGTAATAGTCCAAGATAAATTAAGTAGTGTGTAGTGAGTAATTAGGATAGTGTAAATAAATTAGAAAATAAAAGTTACAATATGTACTAACACACTTTTTATTAAAATTAGTTATTAATGAAAGTGCTAATAACCTATTTTTACGATAAGAAGAATAAATATTATTTTTTTGGGGAAAAAAATTATTTGATTTAACAAATTACACTATTTATTTATGAATAAAACAATTAATAAATTGTCCATTTGTAATGTCCGCAAACAGTACATACAAATTAAAGAAAGAAATATTAAAATCCATCAACTTTTGATCTCCTACATTTTTAAGTTGGCCCTCCATACTCTCCGACTAGTGATGATTTGTGAAGCTGTGAACCATTGACTTCAATATTGCGATAGTTATATTTCTTAATATTATAAATAACTTATTTGAAATTATAAGTTTATTTTAATTTATAACTATGTAATAAAATTTATAACATATTAATATTAAAAACATGCTAATATTTCCCTCAAATTGACCTAGAACAATTCTTCTTTTTTAAAATTCGTGTAAAAATGACGGCTTTCTGAATATGAAAAAACATTTTATTTTCGAACAATAGAGAAAAGGTCATTCTTAAATGTTTATAATTAAAAATGTTAATATTTTTGGACAATAATTTTGCAATGTAAAAACCATTTTTTTTACTTTTTTTATTCATGTTGATAGCTTAGCTTTTCTTCTTGTTATTGCAGAAAAATAGTCTCTGGTACATAAAAACAAATGGAATAAAATTTAAACTATTTGATGAATCGATCTGACATTTGGATGGTTCATGTAGTACCACAGGACACATTTTCGCTTATTTAACATAGCTGTAAGAACTTGTTTCATGTTTCAAATGATTACTTAGAACTTCTTATTTGATATAAACTTTTGCAATAATAGGTGATAATAGCGAAAATTTAGATTTAACAAATAAACTTAGCAATTAAATAATTGTTAATAAATAAAAAATATGACTGAATCGCATGTAGGAAAGTAGCAGAATCTCTTCCTATAGGTCAATATTAGCTAAAAACCTTCCCAGGTACCTGGATATTTTACAGTCCTAAACAGGGTCTTTTCTTTCTTATTTCCGTGGTCTACTATAGCTAGGAGAAGTGTAGCCATATTTTGAGCTTTATGAAAAGAATTGGGAATTTCTGACTACCATTGAGGAGTAATGAAATTCGTATAGAAGAAGTCATTTTAGTGAAGAAGATCGCTATAAAGACTCAAAAAGAGGTGGCGTGGCGATATTCAAGTGAAAATCAATCAAAAGTTGAATAAGCAGCAAGTAACTTACCCATTAACAAGAAATATGAATATAATCGTTTTTCACCGCATACATTTTTAAATGCATTTATTTACAAAAAGTTTTAAATGAGATACACTACAATCTACTCGTTACACTTTTGCGACAATTACTGTCATTACACCAATTAGCGTCTAGACGGATTATTTTGAAAGGTAACCAATTGCCTGTATGCTTTCACCTCTTGGATTATTTTCTACACAGCCCATATTTAACGTTAATTCTTCCTGTTAAAAATTCGAACAATAGGCAATGACCGTTATTACTCCAATGTAATTGTTATTTTTTTCGTCGCCAGCCCTGTTTCTCGATTTGTAACACCTGCGCAAAAAGACCGCATAATAGCGAAAAAATAATCGTGATTATTACTTTCACTTTATGATACATTTTCAGTAATAATAAATAATTGGTTGGTGTTAATTAGCTGAGTATTTACGAATTAACCCGCCAGTTATCTTGTTATACATTCGTTGTATGTACAAGGTATTCGGAATGCGGTAAATGCAAAAAAATAGTCTTAATGTGATAATTAATCAATTAATGTGTGTAACGATGTAATGTAGGTACGTTTACTTTCTAATTGTGTTAATGAGGCTGACATAAGAGGGAAATATGCGAGATGTTAATTTTTCTATGCATAACTTATGTGGTCCATCAGATAATTAAACAAAATAATGTTCTATTCCCCCAAAAATCAATTTTTACCTACGTTCAATGCTTAAACGGTAAGTGCTGTATTACGAAATACCGCAGGCTTCGTGTCGAAGTATAAGTAAATTTCCTTACTCTTTTAAAACTGCACTTCATTAAATTTAAAGGAGTTAATAAAAGTGATAGGGTTTAAAAGTAACAAACGCTTTTACAACTTCGCATTTACGCGGGGCCGTAAAAAGTTTATTGTATTTTTTAAGACCCATAACTGCAGAGCCAAGACCTCATTGATGATACGTTCAGTCGTAAAAATTTAGAAAAATCTATGTACCGTTACCGCAGAGAAAGTTACAGCCATCAAATAATAATAATAGTAATCGAATCATATTCGTACACGTGTTCGCTTTTAAAATCCTAGAGCTTTAACGGCCGCTAAACGTTTTCGATGTAGGTACTCCCACAGGAAGGTAGATAGATGTTTTAGTAAGAGAGAAAAAATTCATTTGTTACATGTCACTGATGATGTTTGTTGCTTCAATATTTGTTCGGATAGTTATGTTTGCTAACCACTGTTGTTAGCGTGCAACAGTAAATATTGAGATAGTTCTCTTGCTTATTCCTCAAAAGTAGACGTCACCTGGCCTGTCGAGAGAGAAAAGTTTAAAATTGGTTGAGCAAACTGACCGGCTGGGCCCTTTCATAGAAAAATGAGGTTTTTCGATGATGATTTGTAAACAAACGTATCCTAGAATATTCTAATTACATTAAAAATGTTCTCTTGACATCGTTTCGCGCAAATGACGGAAAACTTAAATACCTAATTACATGATTTTAACATAGGTGAGTCACTTCCAATCAGGCACTTTTCTGGAGAAAGTTTTAAAAGTAGTCTTTTTCTCAAAAATGTTTACACAATGAAAATATGTGCTGAAATTCTGTAAATAATGAGGGTCTCATTATGTGTTTAGTAAAGTATTATAGAATCTATCAAAAGTGAATAAAATGCAGTAAACACAAATTTTCTTTGATAATCCTCTTTTAATTCCTACTAACTATTTTTCTTAAAATTTAAAATTGAGCATTAGTTATCAGCATGAGCATATAATTTGATAAACATGTACCAAATCCGCTAAATTTAAATTCTTTACAATGAAGTATCTTTCAGGAACATCTTTTACCTCACAGTAAATTTATTGTAAAAATTTTGTAGCCATAAGAAAGTCAAGTTCCCTAACATCGCTTGATAAGCTCTTCTTAATTAAATAAGAATTGAAATTTTCAAGAAGTCTATAGTTGAAAGGGGGGGGGGTCTATCAATCAGGAAAAGTAACTTCAAATCAGATCACCATCCAAATAAGAAGAGTAAATCCATGATATGTATTGAAACCATCTTCAGTTGACCGTATTAAAGAAAATTACAAATAAATTAAAGAAATAAAGAAAAGTAATTCTTTACGCCAGAAGAGGTTGTAAAATGTCCATGTTTGGAACCACAAATAAAAACAACAGATGAACAAATGACATACACTTGCCTTTATGTCCTTCATTCAATTGTTACTTTCTTTGGTAGGGTTCACTGAAGCTGGGTATAAATTTACGCGAAACATATATGTTATATCACGATAAGTTAAGATAATATAGTTGTATTGAAAGTAACTTTCATAGGAAGGTTAATAATTTCCGGCAATGAGATAAGATTCGACACAATATTTTCTTCTGGTCAATTAAAATAGGGAATTGACAAATTTTCCACAAAATTTTGACGTTTAAATTTACTATATCCAGATGATCACGCCCCCACTTGCCTGCACAACCCTTATAAAACGAAAACTTAGCATGAAACAAACTCTACCCACAAATTTCAATCCTTTATCAATTCCCTTGTTGACGCTTATTGTCCGTTTTAAATCCACACGTCGTCCCCGCACTATGGATTCGCAAAAGAAACGTAAATTATCCGCCTAATTAATCCTCCATCGAAATTTATGGAGTGAACATAGAGCCCTGCAACCCTTTAACGACGCCCCCTCCTGAAATTTCCTGAGGCGAGAAACTCGAAAAACAACCCCTTCTCGCACTTCTTTATCGAATCGTTAGGACTGTCAGTGTAGCGCTTAATTATTTCTGTATTTGAGCTGATTTATTGCAGACGATTCTCATTGAGTCGAGGATCTAATGGAGAAACGATCGCAACGTCGACTGATAATGACGGTGGTGGAGGTGATGATGATGATGATGATGATGATGATGATAGGTGCGGAGGAGTAGATAATGTGAAAGTATGAATTTTACGAAAGGGATAGTGTAGGTGTTGGTAAACGGAAATATCACACTGCACACCTTAATATTCTAATTTGAAATAGGTACACCAATTCAGGTAAATGAGAAAATTTGTGTCTGACAAACCAAACCGTTGGACTTTTTTAAAGTAAAACAAACACTTGAAAACGTCCGTATGCATTTTATACACTCTAACAGTAAGTAGTAGTAGTAGTATTCATTTAGGTGCTTTTTGGATCGTAGACATAACCCTTGTCTACTTGAATTAGAGCTAGAATTGAAGACCTCTAGCCCAAATATAAGTTCATTTAATACGAATGTAATGGTGGGTTATTTTAACGAAAACCGTTCAAAGAGTGTGTTATAATATTTTTCAAAATAAATCATATGTTATATGATAAAATAATAATGAAAAATAATTTATTAAAGAGATGCTATGTACTGAACACAGTATTTTAACATCGTATTTAGGTGTAATTCTATTATCAAATTAATTAATGAATTTAGATAATTTGCTTTGCACCTATTCTACGTTATAACGATGTAACTTCTAAAGAAGTAAAATGTGAAGAGTAAAAATCAAATGTGTTTAAGATGTTGACTAACTCCAACTAATCTTTAGTGTTGTGGTATACTCTAACCAGTAACAATTGGAACACTCAATAAAATCTGAATTTACCTAGGACATTCGAAAAGAGCCCGTTGTCTCTATACAAAACCATGGGACTTATCTTTTTGCTTATTCAGAAACGCCCTGGTATTTTTAAAATGCAGGTGTTCAGTTGCCCAAGTGAAATCATATATTATGTGAATGTATGGATATATACAGATAAAGAACTAGAGGGTCCATTGGACCGCAATATTTTTTTACGACAGCGGCACTTCGTTTGTATCTTCTTCTTCTTGTAAGGTGCAGGTGTACAGTCGATCAGTGAAATCGTGTACGAGGAAGTACGCGAGACTCTACGGATACTGGATGGTCCACTGGACCATAACACAGCGGCCACGTGTGCTTTTCTTGTGATGTCTTCTTCGGCACTTATACTCGGGAAAGCAGTGGTGCGTGAATCTGTGTGCCATTTGTTTGTGCGATTTGGAAGTGAATTCATTGTTAGAGTTATTATCCGTAATGATACGCCCATGGACGACCAGGCGGCATGGCTTTTCACCACTTAAAAAGCCATTAAGTGTTTTTTTGCCGTTCCAACTCTGACTGGACAAAGTCTATCAGTTCTTATTCTTTCACGTTCTTTTTAATTTTCATTTTCATCCTATAGAAACACTGATGTGGAAAACAGTTCCAACAGTTTTTAATTTCATACCTGCACACTTGAGAAATTTAATTAAATGTAACAGTTTCGTTATTCTTACACGATCATATTGTCTGAGGCAGTTTCTCACGAACAGTGATGTTAAGTATTTAAATACAAGTATTTAAAAATGTATTTTAATTACATCAATTACATTAAAATACGTAATTAAATACATTTACTTTTTTGTAATTCAAAAGTAATTTAATTACAATTGTCCTCAAAATTTTAAATACTTGTAATTATACTTAAATACTTGTATTTAAAAGTTCAACTATGGCCACTATATGGGGAATCCGCAGTTAGGTATACACCTTATGAGTCCCATGACTCATCATTAATACCTACACAGTAAATACTAATAACTGCAATAAGTAATAATTTTTGGGATAATGGATCATTATCCTACGCCGAAACAGGTAAGTTAGGGAGATAATCTGCTTTGTCAAGGCTTTCCCTGCTTTAACCATTATTTTCGGAGAAATATTGAGAATATAAGTAAAATTTCATTTATGTTGATTTCGTATTGGTCGAAATTCCGAGTTTACCTGTTTGACAACTGGAAAATAAAGACATTCAGTTGGGTTATCACTCTCGAGTGCTGAAGACGAATACATTTAATAAGAAATGGAAAGTTTTAAATTACCCGGTATGAATTTTTAATATGGAATGTATTTAAATTACTTTTAAATACATTGTCAATGTAATTGTAATTAAATACATTTTCAAAAATTGTATTTAAAATATGAAACAAATGTAAGAGAATCTGAAAATGAAATTTGTGGCTCAGCCGGGATACGAACCCGGATCTCCCAATATCGCGTCAGGTGTTCTGCCAATTGAACTAACAAATTTCATTTTCAGATTCTCTTACATTTGTTTCATATACACCATCACTTTGAATTAATTTCGAGAACATATTTCCACATGTATTTAAAATACTTTTAATTACTTCGTTGAAAAAGTATTTGTATTTAAATACTTTTACAATTGTATTTTTAACAACACTGCTCACGAATACCTTAACTTCAAAGGGCTGTAGCTTGTTACACGTTGCGCAAATACTAAATCACTCAATGGAATTATTAAACTAAGGTACTCATTTATAACGTGTTAAAATTTCAGCCCTAAATATTTATAGACAATGGAGATATGATTTTAAAAAAAAAAACTATCTCGGTTCCTATTGGTCGTGGAAGTTTCTTTTTTTTTTTCGAGAATGTGTGTTTTCACTCCAGACACTAAATGCACCCACCCTTCAAGCTTGTAGTACTATGAATAATAATAAAGTTATTCTAAATGTTTATTAACTAAAAAGTAACCCCTTTTTTAAACAATATTTTTAATAACAAATTTAAAAAAATATAGTTATTTTGGTATATCTTACAGTTACAGCCACAAGAAATCTATTTCATATTTCAAAATTTACCTAAAAATTTACAACTACCAAAATTTACTTTAACAGTCAGGAATGTTCTTGATATATCCCCAAAATAGAATAAAACAACTAGTTGTTGCGATTTCTTTATAACAATGCCGACGTTTCGTTCATAATTATGAACATATTCATGGCTCTACAAATACATATATATTAAGTATGTCTTATATAACTAAAAAAAGTAAAATTTGACATTTGACATTTGTTGTCATTTGACCACTGTATATCGATTGTTTAATTTTTTTAAATGTATTAGAATGCCTTTATTAATAATAGAAACCCTGTTAATTGTGAGTGATGAACTAGTATCAAAAAATGAAAAGACGAACGATAAAATCTGTAATATTTTTGTTGAAAATGTAATAGTTTTCATGTGTTCAATTTATTTGAATAATTTGTAATATGCTTGAACAAAATTTTGAAAATCTTGTTGTTTATTTACATTATTATCCCATGTTTTAATATGTACCACCTCTTTGAACAATCTTTCAAACCAAACATTCTCCCAAAATTTACTATACAAAATTTAATTGTCCTTTGGGCAAGGACAATTGTTAACAATTGCCTTCTGGGATAAACAATTACAATAACTCATAAACTATTTGATCAATCTGACTGAAATTTAGCATACCTTAAAAACAATCAAGTGCCTCATTTTAAAAAAGTTACATTAAATGTTAATATGTTAATAACAAATTTATTAACATTTATAAATTAGTGCAACAATAGGCGCTTCTTGCCAGTATCTCAGGCATTTCATAACCGATTTGAATTTATAAAACCCCAAATTAAAGGCTTTTTAATGGGCTACAACTTTTATCTAACCATTTTTCCTAAAAATGTAAAGGAAACATTGAATGCACAAAAACATATTTTGTTTCACGTTTGACCGTTGTTTCTAAAAAAATAAGCAAAACTAGCTGTACGTCTTCACGGATTCGTCATGTAGTACCCCCCAAATACCTTTTAGAACCTTAAAATGTCTGTATAAATTTATTCCAACTTCTCTTTTTCTTTCTACAATGGACTACTAGATCTGTATACTTTGGTATCATCAACTGTAATATACTTCCTACCCATAGTAGTAGTAGGTACTGGGTGATCAAAATGACTGTTTGAGTTGGCAAGCCTACCTGGAGGATTTTTTTTGCCTAAAGGTTTGCAACTAGATATATGTTTATTTGACAAAAATTGACATAACAATCAGCGATAAGATTGTAGGTTATGTGAATAAAAATTAACGCTTAAAAAATGAAACTCGAAATACAGAACAATGATTTAATTAAACAGCTAAAGGTAATGCTCAAAATGCCCCCATTTAGGTCCAGACATAAATTAACTCTTCTTTTTAGGCTCTCGAAGATATTCACCAGCATATTGGGGGTAATGTTTGCCACTTCCTGAACTATTGCCTCTCGCAGCTCTTCTTCAGTATGCAATATGTTCCTAAAGACATTGTCCTTCAAGAGCCCAAATAACGAAAAATCTAATGGAGTGAGATCTGGTGACCTGTTTGGACAAATGCCCTGACTAATTACTCTGTCGCGAAAATTCTCTCTTAAATATCCCATAGTAGCACGAACCGTATGTGCTCTTGCAGAGTCTTGTTGGAAATATCCAATTTGACGCTCTTCGTCTGTTTATTGGTTTATAAAAGGCCTCAAAAGGTGTTGGATATATCTCTCCGAATTGACGGTAAAATTAAAAAATATCGGCCCATACACCCGCATCCTTGAGACTGCCAACCAAACACCAACTTTAACCGGGTGCAAATGTGTCTCTCTGATAGCATAAGGATTTTAACCTGACCAAATTCTGTAATTCTGTTTATTCACATAGTCGTTGAGATGAAACCAGGCTTCGTCGGAAAAGCAGGTATTGTCAAGGATATCATTATTATTTAATATGTCATTGAATCAATTGCAAAATAAAACTCTCTGCGGGTGATCACGAGGGGTTAATGACTGGACGATGGAAATTTTGTAAGGGTGGTACTTTAATTTCTTTTTAAGCACAGTGGAGCAACTTCCATATGATAAACCTGTAAATCCGTGAATTAGAACAACATGGAAAAGTGGAAGTCTTATGGGTAAGAATGAAAATTGGTTGAATGGGAGGCATAAGAACCAAACCTGTTTAAAGGGAAAGCTTTCTTAAGGATTTGGGAAGCCTTCTTTGCATTCGAGTTCTGATATCCTCGACATCATCCTCGTTTAAAGTAGAAGGTCTACCAGTTGATTTTTGTTTCCTTACGCTCCCTGTGTTTAAATAACGTTCAACTACTCGCATGCAATGTTGCAGAAATACAGCAAAAGTGACCAAAGTCTCCGGAAACAACTCCTGAAATTGCTGGTATGTCGCTTCGAGAGAGTACTGCCAACCAGTAATTGGGTTATAAATCCCGCTTCGAAAGTACGCCATTCCAATGAAAATTTCGTGTTGTAACGTGAAAACCATTTTAAATAAATAAATTTGAAAAGAATACCAGAAATTGGAATTTGAAATAGCAAATTCAAATTACCAGTCGTACCATTTAAAAATGAAATTCAGTATTGCCAACCCAGTCATTCTTGATCTTGATCACATTGTACTATTGCTGAGCCCTGATGATGTCCAAAGAACTGTCGAAACGTTGGTCATTAAATACTTTTTTGAACTTGTTGGTATGTATTGAAACTGAATTCTTAACCGGAATTTTAACCGTTCTTATTTTAAAAATGCCACAGTGGCTTTGATTTTATTTCTTAAGACGTCAAAATTTTCACCAAAGGACCCCTACCTACCACGCCAAGCACTGGCCCCGTTGTAATTCTCGCGATACGGTCGATAGGTGCATTTCGGTAATTCCGCCCGAATTCTCCCTTCCCAGTCGCGTTCCGCCAAAGGTTATCCCATTAATCAGAATCCGGCGGCGGGGCAATAAATATCACGGCGAACTTCTAATCTAGCATTCGGAAAGGAGATTCCTGGGAGATTATAAATGACGTTGTGTGTCGTGCGGACCGTTCGCGCCGCTCTCGTGGTAACGTTTCCGATCGAATCGGAGGTCGTAACGAAATATATAAGGCCATAAGGCGCACTGCCACACACCAACGACCCGTTTTCCTCGACAATTCTAAGACCCATTGTTCACGTGGGCAAAACTTCCATAGATACGTACGTACACTATAAGCTCGTACGTGGAAATGCGGTCTTACGCAACTCGCACATTCCGTTTCAGAGAGATTTGCTGAACGCCACTCGAGATTTTGGTCTAGTCTGCACGAACGAACCGAACCGTTCGATTACTTATTTATGACTTAAAAACTATCAATTTTTCTTAGTCACTTAACCTATTGTAACGTTTTTACCTACGCGAGAATTACTACACGACACCAGTTGACTTACTTAATTTATTTTAACCACTTAACACTCTAATTTATTTGTACACTTATACTTAGCACTTAGCTACTAATACTTAATCTAATTTATCTTATCTGACTTACTATTACTGATTAATTAATTTATATTACACACTTAATCTAATTTATATAGACCACTGTTTATTATTACATCGACATCCGTCGACCAGTCTACCGGGGGCTGTTTACGACTACCGACGACTGACTACGTCTCGCTCTCGGTCTGCTATTTATTTAGTCGCATGGAAATTCCAGAAAGATCGAGGCGCTTCCGGTCCGCTCGCGATCCTTCTTTATAGTTCTAGAATATTTCACGGTTTTCCGAGAATTCCACCAGTTCCCAGAATCTATCTGGTTAGGAATTTCTTTGAAGAGACCCATTTCGACGACGCTTATCTTTATGGCAGGCTATTTCGTGACACCATATTCGATCAGCGATGAGACAATTGGGACAGTTCCATACTTTCGTTATCTTAAAAATTGGGGTTTTTAGTGAAATCTTGCAAACTATACAGGATCCTCTTAATAGTAATTTACATTTTACACTACCATCAATTATCTCAAGTTACTTAATTCGAAATTACTCAGTATAGTCAGGGCGAACCAAACCACAACTTCATTATTTAAAAAAATAGTGTTTCAGCAATTTTACAAAGATTGTAAGAGAAAAAAAACTAAAGCTAAAATTATAATTCCTTAATTACTTAACTGAAGTTACACTTACACAACGGTGTTTTGTGTATCGTCATTTTTCATACTTCTCTCAATTCAATTTTAAACTTTCATTTATTTATAAAAATAGAAGTGCATATTAAAAGAAGATAGCCGTAAACATTATTATTGAAATTAAAACCCGAGTACATTATGTATACTGTTCACGTTAAGTATATTTGTATTACGATCCATCCTAGAGTTCGAATCTACTGTTTCTGTTTCCCATATCTCTTTAATCTCATCCGGTGTCCGTAAACGATTTTACCTTCTTAAAAACAGGTATATTTGTATGGAAAAATCAGGAAAAGTCTGATGACACGCATAGTCAAAAATTACACTAATTAGTAATTTAATAGAAGCAATAATAAATCTACCTACGTAAGATACTGGGGTAAACACATGAATCTACCAGAGATACACATTTGAAAACAAATTTTGATTACACCTGTATAAACATTAATAATTTAATTATAAATTATTAAACAATCTGGTGTTGATAAGACTCAATCTGATGCAAGATCTGATCTGATCTGATTCTTATAAATAATTAAAGTCCACAATATTTTTTTACATAAATTATCGAAAATGGAAACAAACTTCTGATATCAAACATGCCTAAATTAGCTTAGTAAATTTCAATCCCCTCAGAACTTTTTACTCCTACTTCTACTATAAATTTTTATTAATTAGACGAATTTATAATGTTAGGTGAAAAGTGTTAGTTCCTCTTTTAAATTCTAAGTAATAATCCGATTCAATACTTTAGTTAACTTATAACTTAAATACTTAGCTATAACTGTAATAAAGTAAGTAAAAATTATTTCTTTGTAATGGACAATGTAATTAAACAGGGAGCAACCAATTGGCTTTTAAATAGGTGCACAAAACATAAATTATTTACACAAAATTAACGTCACCATTCAAAAAGTAGATTTAATACACCATGTACATAATAGCTCCATAATTACCGCTGTTGTTAATTGGAAAAAAAATTATACCAGGATATTCATTCTATATGTCATATTAATAGCACACCTAAACCATGTAAATACATAAAAATCCAAGTATTAATTAGATTATTAATTATTAATAACCAATTATCTATATATAATAAATTAGTAATTTTTCCTGTTTACCTATTTTCATAATTATTAATAGCTTGATTCTACTCTTATATATTAGTTATAAGTTATAATAATAACTTGAAACAAACCGTCAAAGGTGTATGTATTGAATTTGTCTTCTATTAATTGTTAAGCATAATTAGCTTATTAAGGAAATCTAGAAAACTGTATTCTTCAGAACCATGCCAAACAGTCTTTCAAACCAAGCAATTATCTATAGTATCTGTATGATATGTGTTACATCTAACTGTTGAATAGTTATAAATTATCTTTACTTCAGTTTATTGATAAATTTGTAATATGATATTAATGTACTAAGTGATCAATTTAATGTTTAACGGAATGATTAGCTTAATCAAATAGTTCAATTAGTACTATAATAATAAATACAAATAATAAATTATATACTTAAATATAGAGATTTGGTGAAATGACGCCAACTTTAAAAGGGACGGTATAGATGGGTTTCGTTACTGTCGTGTGAAATGAGATTTAATTATTAGTTAGTTTAATTAGTTATATTAAAGGTTGCGCGTAATTTTAAACAGAACATGAAATTCTCTGATTAATATTAAGAAATAACTGGGGAATTATTGGGAGAAAGAGATGGCAGAGATGAAAACACGAGCCCTCCTAGACTATAGCCGGAACGTGATTCATAAAAGTGTTAACGTTGATATATGGTTGGTAACCAGTATTTTCATTACCAACAATTACAGGATTCGGATTTTGCACAAACACATTCTTAACGTGTTAGTAATTAAAAGAAATAAATAGGTCGGCTAATAAGTAGGTATGTGCCTATTCTAAATTTAAAAAGCCATAAGGCAAGCGTTCCTACCTAATTATTAATTACACATATAAAGTTAAATGTGACCGTTACATTAAATAACGAATGACAACGTTCATGATTGTCAATGAATAACACGGTTTTTATCTTTGGAGAATGTAAATTATTCAAATAGACTCTGGTTGCGAAGAACAATGTAGTACATACGTCAGGTTTAAAATGGAGCAAAATTACAAACAGTGGTATTAATGTAACTTATTTTACACTTACCAATTGCTGCAGAACTGCTTTTTGTTAGCTGTAACAAAAGAATAATACTTAAAAAAATACTTTAAATGCAACTTAGGAATAAGTTAATGAGTACAGTATTCAAGATGCTAAAAATGTATAAAAAAACAACGCAAAATGATTCGAAGTTAACAGTTTAAGAAACTGTTGAGGTGAAATCAACAACTTAAATTAACTAATTAAACCTAAGTAAAGTAAAGTTAAGAAATATCTGAATTAAATCATAATTTAAACCTTTAATGGTAATTTAAAAAAAATACTGTTTTTTCAGCTTCAGTTAAGAAAATTAAGTTAAATCCCCCAACACACAAAAAACAATCGTGAAATCTGAAAACATAATTTCTGTTCCTACGTTTCCGCTTAAGGAATTAAATTTTCATTGCTAGCTATTAGATTTATTCGTGATAGAATCTACTGTAAACAATTACGAAATAGCAGCAGGTAAAGTCATTATAGTGTAACCTGTGCAATTCATGGCCGCTTCGTAACCATTCCGAACACAAATATTATTATTAATATTTCACAATGACTATTTCTCTGTTCTTTTTTTCTTTCATATGATTTACTAGGTACATATCCGCGCCATTAGAAAGGAAACCGGCATTGTCAAGATCAAGGTTAGACGCGAGTTGTTAGTGAAATTTAATACCTCACCAGTTAAATGTCTACACGATTTTTATTGAACTTATTAAACTTGACATTTACTTCTTGTAGGTTTCATGTGACGCCGGTCTTCTAGAATTAGGACCAGAGGTCCAGTTTTTTTCCCATTTTTCTCCTTTTTTTTGTTTTCTAGTATGGTAGCACTAATATGACGGTCAACAAACAATAAAATCACAGCGGTGATGTGGAGTTTGGAGAATTACCCTATTGTACCGGTAGTGGGTGTATACACACGAACACACATAGATAGGTTGTATTTATCCTCGAGTTGTTAGACAAGCTTGTTAGCAAGTGAACGTTGCCACTGTGTCTGGTGCAGTTCAAACATTTAATGGTAAATAGTTAACCAAATTCTTATGAGGCTTTACGTTTGAGATTCCCAAAACGAGAAATTTTCAGAAATTCATGAATTTCGTAACAATGAAAACTACTAGGTGAGTGACGTAGTCTCCCTAAGTCCTGTGGCTATCTTAGGTATATTTCTTCCATATGTTTCTTTTTTCCAAGAGATTATTAGTACAGTAAAACAGAGATGACCTTTTGGAAGAAAATAAGCGAAAATAATTAACCTGTTTACTCGATTACGGGCCATGTGACGAGATTAAAAACCAAAAGTTGGCACCCTCTACTTTGGGTAAATTTGGGAATTTCAAAGTTTTTGGGTTTGATTTTCGGCGAAGACGGTAGGTCTTAGATGAGAATCGATTATCCAGTTATACAGTTTATATCAAAAACAGCTAAATCATTTTCTATAATATATCTCATCGAATCGCTGCGATATAACCAAAATTGCAGGTAATAGAGGGCGCCAAAGTTTCCAAAAATCATTTTTTATCTATACTGTAACGCAATACTTTTCGTGTTGAAAAAGAGGAAAAAGTCTTTTATGGAAACTTTGGAGCATTTTTCCATTTACTCTTTTGAGTGTAGCGTAACGTCTGGATGAGACAAATTGTAGAGATTTTAGTTCTAAATAATGTTTATATAAACAATTTTCACCATTTTTTACCATTTTCTAGCAAAATTGCCCAAATAGGAGGATGACAACTTTTTGGTTTTAAACTAGTTACACGCCCGCACTATCTATTACAAAAAAACTGCGGATTGTTTCTACAAAATTTTACAGATTAACTGTAGTACTGGAATAGTAACGATAAGTAGGTAATATATAGGAATGTACATTGAATAATTATTAGAGATACGGCTAAGGTATATATAATGGTAGGTAATAAGGTGTATAATATTTTATGATTATATGATTTTATGATGATATGATTTATCACAAATTCAGTTTTTGATTTTGGTTTTCATTTGATCTATAGATTAAAAACTATGATTATTTTGTAACAAACATTTTTTTAAAAAAATAATTTTTTTTTAATCAAGGGACCTAAAAACGTCTAGAAATGCTAACTCAAATTAGAAAAACCGACCCGATACAATATTTCGCATATATGGGTGCTTCATATGAGAAAGTTAAAACAAAAATAAATTTATGTAAGAAGGGTAAATATAAATTGTTTTTTAAATTATCTATGTCTATTTAATCCATTTAATTCATAACCAAATTTTATAAGCGACTGAGAGCTCAAATTACCAAATACCTCTTACTTGGTCAGTTGTAATTAATAAAAATTATCCAATGCAGTTTGCTTAGATGGGGAATTTTGACATGAGCCATTTTAGTATCAAGCCACAAAATTAAGAAAAGTTTAGAAATGATAAGTAAGAGTCCCTTTCCAAAGTGTTCCGATTAAAATCATAGTTAATGCAACCAACTAACTGAGTTACATGTGGATATTGTTCACTGTAATCTTAAATTAACTTAACCCAGTGCAGCTAAAAAAACTGGCTCTCAATATTATGTTGTAAAAATTATAATCTGAATTTGTGCAATAATGAGAAATATTTTAATGAACAGTTTTTCCATCAAAATTTGAGTTCATTTCAAAATTTACTAACGTCATCAATCTAAGCCAATTTGACTTTTTAACATTTAGGCAGAAACCACTCGCACTGACTTTGGTAGAGTTTAGGGTAAGTTTAACCCTAAAATGGTTTCTATTAAGATTTATTTAACAGAAGCCTTAATCGACTCCAATGTAACGAAATACCTTCAGGAATCTATCAAGGTTTCCATTTAGTGCAATTGTGAATTATTAATCAAAATTGAAAATGTCAGGTGAGTACTTAATAATTTATCGTTTGGTGAAAGGGTTCAATGACATCAACTCGATTTAAGAAAATTTAGTTGTCTCAAAATTACTATCTACAACATTACCTATTTTTTGGATTTGATTGATGGATATATCATGTAACCTTCAGCCTAATATATGCGTAAGGCAAATTCTGGTGTTAAAATAGTATATTAAATGAAGCCATTTAATTTAAATATTACGATCCTAAACTACTGCATTTCTATCATTTTTAAAGTTAAGTTGCTATACATGGAGTATTTTGATAATATACGTTATGTGTAAAATTAGATTGAAAAAGTTATAGCAAAGCTTTATTAGATTATTTTATTATTTATTAGATTATTAGATTATGCTTTGAATCATGACTTTTTAAAAAAAAAATGTGCTGCGATGAAACCCTAGCTTAAAGTATATTGAAGAGCTGATAAGTAACAGTCTACTACTGATCTAATAATCTGACGTTTGTATAATATTGAAGCACTAATTATTTGGAATATTGTAGATCTGTTAAGCATTTTTTAAAGCATAATGCAACGAATACACTAATTTTTGCGCCTCGCATTTTCAAGGTTAGAATTTAACTACAGTCTATTGTACTTAACGATGATCTAAACTGTGACGTAAAGTCCTGTTATGCAATTAGTGTTTAATATAAACACGTTATTTTCTTGAAATTTCCGAAATAGCCATTAAGTTATTTTATGGTAATATACCTTAACGCCTAAATTCTACCACTCTAATTGTGATATGACACCTTAAACCATAAGTTCTAACATCAATTATGTTATGATATTAAGACGATAAGTTAATTTGATGGTAATACAAAAACTTCATAGTAACGACATGTTATGCAAAACATCAATTCCACTCCATGAGTAGTTAAAAGTGGCACCTTTCCATTACCCACCTAAGCACCTGATGATGATTTCTACAGTTATTAACAACTGTAGTACTTGAATCCATATATAAGTAGATCAATAGATGTATGAAACTTATCATAATGTATTAAATATTGTAAAAAAACACAAATCACCTTTTTTTTTTAAATAGATGCTGCGCATTTGTCACTAGTGGTAGACTTGAACGAGACGAGACGAGAAATAATATGCTCTTGTCTTGGTCTCGAACACGCCCTAAACGATAGGTCTCGTTTCGCCTCTTCTCGATCTAAAACTGGTCTCGTCTCGACGCGGTCTCGAAAAATCTGGAAATAAATGACTCATTTCTTTCTTGACAACATTCACTGATTTTCCTGATGCTGTTATGGTGGGGTTCATCATCATCATCATCATCATCATCATCATCATCATCATCATCATCATCATCACACAGCCATAGTTGTCCACTGCTGAACATAGGCCTCCCGTAATTTTGTCCATCCTTTTCTATCTTGTGCCTCCTGCATCCAATTTCTTTTGAAGCGTTTCAGATCGTCTCGCCATCTAGTAGGAGGTCGTCCTTTACTGCGTGTGGCATCTTGTCGTGGTCTCCACTCCAGTAATATTTTAGTCCACCTTCCATCCCTCATACGGGCCACATGTCCAGACCAGTTCCACTTTAGGGAAGCTATCCTTTCAACAGCGTCTGTAACTTTCGTTTGCTTCCTAATATACTCGTTCGTAATCCTATCTCTTAATGATATTTCCATCATAGAACGGTGGCTCTCTGATAATAGTGGCTCTCTGAGCCACTATTATTTTTCTCACGGAGTTTCAGGGTTTCGGCTCCATAGGTCATAACTGGCAGGACCCAGCTTTCAAACACCTTACGTTTGAGGCAAAGGGGAAAGTTTTCTTTAAATATATAACCAAGTCGCCCAAAGGCAGCCCAAAATAGTGATATTCTTCTTTTAATTTCACAAATTTGATTATCTCTATCTATTCGTAGTTCGTGGCCGAGATATACGTAAGATGTAACTTGTGTAGTTTGAGAATCACTTAGAACCATATTTTGGTTGGGAACAAGGTTTGTCATGATTTTAGTTTTAGCAACATTGATTTTAAGGCCTACATCTAATGAAGCCTTGTGCAACCTATCAAGCATTGTAGCTGCTTTGTCTAAACTATTGCTTATCAGAACGATGTCATCTGCGAATCGAAGGTGGTTTAAATTTCGACCATCTATGTTAATACCCATATCGTTGAAGTCGATCTTCTTGAACATATATTCTAAGAAGGTGGTAAATAACTTTGGAGAGATTATATCTCCTTGCCTCACACCCCTTCTGATTGGGAACTTGTTCGTGTACTTGTGCAGTTTCACACATGACGTTGCTCCAGCGTATATGTTCTTTATAAGAGTGATATATCTGTGATCGATTCTACATTCAGTTAACGCCTCGAGCATTTTTGACTGATCGATAGTGTCGAATGCTTTCTCAAAGTCTACAAAAATTAGAGCTAAAGGCTGGTTATATTCCACGCATTTCTCAATAAGGGTTTTCATTACTTGAAGATGGTCGTTAATACCAAAGCCTGCTCGGAATTCATCGAAAATTAAAAAAAAAGAAAATAGATTATTATGGAGAACAGGTACAAAATCCAAAATAAACTTTGTCAATATGTTTGTTGGAATACCACGAACGAAACTTTAAATTAATTTATAAGGACAAAAAAAAACATGTAATTTGTACATCTTACGTGAAAGTGGCATTATTTAATGGACTTGTTTTATTTCAGCTTAGTCGAAACTTACTTTTCCGAAATAAAATAAAGAGGCTAGTTAGGCCCCTATTAGAACTCATAAGAACCTGTTATTGGAAGTATCTCTATCCGATGGTATAATTCCTTCATTCATAATCTTAGAAGTAGTTAAATATATTTTGATAAAATTGTATATTTAAGCTTCTATCCGGCATCGCCAGATTTCAATACTCATGTCATTAATAGGTTTCTTGAGCATTTCAAAAGACAGATATCTTTCGAAAATACGTGGGATAGACAAGTATTAGTCACATCAGCTTATTTTGTTTTATATGTTCCATCAACCATTTCGCACTGCGAACTTGTCATGCCATTACCCGCCGTGTTATCGGGTTGTAACAGAACTAGTGAATATTTGGGAAATTACGCTACTAATGAATGAATAAATTTTTGTTAAATAGGTCTAGGAATTAAACCATTCACACCACATTTCATTATCGTTGATATAATAATTTTTTCTAAAATTCTAAGAAAACAAAGTGATACCGATAAGAGATGTAAATTCTGACATTTACCTTTTACCTAACTTCCGTCATTCATGGTCATGGGATTTTTGCTAACAATGGAACGCAGATATAAAATTCGATACATTGAGATATTTCCAGACGAGACCAAAATTAGATTTCGTCTCGTATCGAAATTTCAACATTTCATCTGGTCTCGTGTCCACCACTACTTGTCACACGACGATTATCCACGTTTATTGACTCATATCATGACAATCTGGCTTCGCGTGTTCGAATTAACATACGAGGTGACAACTTCTGCAATTTTATCGATTTCCTATAACGACACGAATTGTATCGAGCCGATTGCGGGGGTGTCGGCGGGAGGGTGATATATGTATCGATCTCCGACGTATGTAAATCCTCCTCCACTTCATTTGGCCGGAGAGAGAGCGACGCGGATTTATTTAATGCGGATTAAAGGCACACGTATCCCGATAATTCGGTCACGAGTTCCCGTCATCCCCCCAATCGTTCCCCGAACCGGATCCGGAGGCTCATTCCTCAATGTCAGATCGCCTCGGATCATATTGGTTCTACTTTCTGACGCCCCGATATTGTCATACCGCCGCTGATTTATGTAATTATATTGACTTCTCTTCTCTCTCCCTCCCTCTCCCTCTCTTCTACTATCTCTTTCTCTTCCTTTCAGCCCGTTGGAACGATGATGACGACGGCGGCGGCGGCGGTGATGGCGCAGTCTGGCGGATTTTTGTTTGATTGATGATCTGATACTTTTCACCCGGTAATCTTGTTTATTACTGGTCAACAACTCCCCGGAACGAAAAAATAGCGACGGGGGACGTCGACACAATAGACATGTTTCCATTTAAGTCGGAATTATTAAGAGTAATTTCTGGATGCGATAGTCATTTTATCTACTTGGCAAGGGGAACGGAATAGAGGCTGGTAATGAATCCGGAGAACTAATGAAGACGAAATGGTATGTCATCTTTTGAGTTATTTATAAAATGACAAACTATGACATCTTGTTGCCTAACTTAGATAAGGTTTGTGTTCAATTCAAGCGCGCTTTGGAATGGTATGGGTATGCTTCTTGGATTTTTGACAGTCCTGCAGCGGATGCGAGCACACCTCAGCTCAGATCACATCACAGCAATCGTTTGATTATCTATTTTACCATTTTTACATAACTGTTAAATTGAAATCATGAAGTTTTAAAAATGCCTCAATTTAAGTTTTAAATGTACCAAAATCGGAGTTAGTAGCAGTGAACGTTAGGACCGTCTGTACTTTAGGGCAGGCCTGTTTTAAAAACGTTAGGTACTTTAACTACATACTATTATCATCATCATCAATCAGTCTGTGTTCGTCCACTGTTGGGCACAGGCCTCCCTGAAGTGCTTCCACGTTTCCATATTCTGTGCCGCTTGTATCCAATTTGTTTCAATACCTTTAATATCATCGGACCATCTAGTTGGGGGTCGTCCTCTTTTTCTGTATGCATCTTGCTTAGGACTCCACTCCATAATCCGCTTGGTCCATCTATCACCCTGCATTCTTGCAATGTTGCATTGTTGCCCAATTCCATTTTAGAGGTGTGATTCTCTCTACTGCGTCAGTAATCCCGGTTCTTTTACGTATTTCTATGTTGGTGACACGATTTTTGAGGGTAAGTCCCAGCATAGACCTCGCCATTGCATGTTGTGTTACTATTATTTACTGTATGACCTTTTTCGTTAGTATCAGTCTCAGCACCATTAGTAAGACTAGGCAGAATATGTTGATTGAAAACCTTTCTTTTTAAACAAGTCTGCTTTAAATATATGCCCCAGGTTTCCAAAAGCAGCCTGAGTCAAACTTATTCGTCTAAGTAATTCATGTATTCCATTTACCACCATCTATATATACATTTTCGCTGAGTACGAGGTTAGTCGTCACCTGATTCTTTGACACATTAATTTTTAGTCCATCTCTATGGGGAACAATGCTTAATCGTTACAACATGAGCAACATGGTCAATATGATCCGTTATTGAGACTATGCCATTTGCAAATTTCAAGAGTGTAATGTTTTCTCCGTATATATTGATAACAAGATTTTTCTGATCTACAAATTTAAGCATATACCCGAGCAGATTCGGGAATAGTTTCGGCGAAATAATTACTGTTATATTATATGATAACAGCAACTGCAGTTATTTAGTATATCTGAATTAACTTTTAAATTCTTAATTCGTTTATCGAAGGGCCCGTAGAAAATCTTTTGAAATTTGGTTGACCAACACAGACACATTATTTTGCATACAAAAAATAATTCAAACAATTGAAAAAGTAATTCTCCTGCAAGTGCCTGTATTTGCTTTATAAAAAAAAAATGATTTTCAGTATTAACATTGTCCATATCGTGTTCAGTTTATAAAAGGTAACCTGAGGTTCGTTAGTAATCAATGAGCAAAATGAACTACAGAACTATGATGACACATGTGTTTCCTCAGAAAAATTCATAATGCAAACAGTCATTAGATTACCATATGGAAATGAAATATTGTTTTAGGTTAGGTTAGAGGATTCTAGGCCTTTGAAACTTCAGTCCAGTGGTTATTCGACCAAATGGACTTTAATACCTTAGCTTAAACTGACCATTCACTTTTAACACTGATGTTAAAAGGACTTTTCAGTTTGAAAATGTTATACGAATCTAAAAGGTTCCGTTGTTTCCAAAGCTTAGGTTAAGAAACTATGTAGCTCATTTCGAAATCATAACCAGCAATACTGTAAATTTATTTTAGAACAATATTATTTTATTATTTGGATTAATTCAGTTATTTTAAGTATTTTATATCGGCCATTATGGAATTTTGTAAAACCCATAAAGATTTTGAAAGTACAAGCTTATATAATTTAAGCCCAAATCGAATTTGGGTGTCAATTTTTGGAAGTGGAATGTCACATGATTATAGAAATGTATGTATATTCAAAATAAACCTTGGAATGCCTGGGTCAAATTTTAACAAACTTGGTACATGTATGACTTATATCTGGAAAGAAATAATTGAGGTAAAGCAATCTTGGCATGTCTAGGATCGTTATAGAAAAAGAGCGATATGTAAGAATACCATCAAAAATCACATTGACAAATTAATTTGATAATGACATATAATTACATAATTTTCTTACATAAGAGTGTACCTTTTGGATTGAAATATGTTAATAATATTTGATTTCATGGAAGAATGTTATATTTTTATTATTTATTCATATAATTAATAATCTTACTTTTTAACATTTTTATTTTCTTTATATTTTAGCAAGTAGATGTGCAGGGTGTTACTTAAGAGTTACAATTTTTAACATCTTTGTACCTAGGCAAAGATGCATGAGAAGGGGTGAAAGTTACAATGCCCAAAATGAGTGAGATCCATAGACATCCGAGTTGCTAAGCCAATTGGTACCAATTTCACGATATGTTTATCTAATAAAGTTAAAAACGGATAGAACTCTGTGAAACATTATAGAATAGATTTCAATACAAGAAACTATGTTGAAAAGAATAGAACTGTGTTGAATCATTCACAAATTTCGTGAGGTTTAGGGGAGGAGGGTTTCTGAAATTGTCATTCATAGTCACGAAGGGGATCAACTGGTTCATACCAAACGTCACGAGACGTTTAAACCTTTAACGTTAATTCTATCATTAAAAATTATCAAAAACATATCAAGGATGTCCCTTGGAATTGTCACAAACTTAAGGGGTGAGTAACATAAAAAGTGTAATTTTGTGTCCTGAAAGCAGCGTCAGGTAATTACAGAACTACCTGGAAATTTCTGGAAACAGGTAATCAGTAAAAGATTGTGGAACCAAATGATCTTTTATGGTTCCTTCTATACAACATTCAAAAAATGATCCAAAATGATTGAGATTATTGTGGAATCCATAAGTAGTCTATATTATTTTTCTCTGGAATCCAATCCATTATTGGATAAATTCTATATTAGAACATATTACATTGCCGTAAGAGACATTCTGTTGTTCCTTATGTGTCCCGCTTTAGAGAAACTATCTCGGCTAGCATTGTATAATTGATAGGGTGATTGTTAGTTACACTGTGCATTTAGAAAGAACAGTGAATTCTGTAAGATGTTTTTCAAGAATGTGAAAATTAATACAATCGATAGAATGCAATTATTGAAGAGCTTCCTGAAAGGTTCTGCAAAATATAGAATGGTGCAGAAATTAATAGAAAACAAAAGTACGAATATATGAAATGAGGATTGTTGTCGATGTTATATTAGCAGTCTTAAGGAAGATTTCATATTTTGCAATTTTTGTGATATTGCACATATGTATTTTGGTATATTGGTATATTGGTATATTGGTACATATTATTTATAAATAGGTAAATGGGTAAACAGGTAATAGGTAAATTGAAGCCAGATAGTTTGCCAACATGTTATTTTGTTCCATTAAAAATTTTGGAAGAAAGTAATGCTAGCACTATTAATAAATTTTTTGAGTGCCTCTCTTCATGAAAATCAGATAGGTCTAAACCTGCACTTTACCATTTTCTAATGACGCAACTCATATTGTGTGTCCACAATGTTCAAAAATGCTTGCTTTCAGTGCAATTTGCAGGTCAGCAACATAATTGGTCAAACACTTCGATTTCTAACAAACAAATCAACACGACTTACTTACATCGTGAAAATATTTAACCTAGGCTTCATTTTGATGACGACTAAGTCGTTCACAATGTCCAAAACTCGTTGTCTCCAATACAACTTTTTGTAAACCCAAAATCTAATCCCTAATCCATAATTCGTGATCAAACAGTTTTCGACATTTCCTGATCAGTTATTATCACAAATTTTAAAACTTTGCTCAAAACTACCTTAAAAGTAATTATTCGATAAATCAAAAATTATATTTTTTTTTTCAAAAACCACCCCCGCATGAAAGCTTTACCCGATTATTTCAGCGTTGGGGACGAATTTAGCTCTCGGTCCTGACTTCCTTTTATGTTCTTTTTTGTATACACGTTACATTGGTCCCCGATCTCATTAATTTTTTTATGGCGTCCGTTTTAATTAGATTTTCGAGATAGCGTCAACGAATGTCGGACATGTCGTAAAGTTGATATACTACAGGCGGCGTAAAAGAATTTACCGAATTAATAATATACACGTATTAGAAAAAGGCCTGTCGGTGGATTGGCGGGTTTAAATTGATGTTGACAAATAAGGTAATAATATTATTAGTTGTAAATATTAATGTCGTTATTATTGAAGGATGTATGTTGTGAAGTTAGATGAAATTACAATTTTTGCAATAATATAGATTGTTTCTTCAAGGAACGTTAACTGACAAATGGGGGAATTCAGTGTCATTCCTTTCACTTTGTGCGTATTTCTTTAGACATCCCCTCTTACTTGAAATATCAAAACCGTTAATTACTAAGCACTTAAAATACATCCATCTGTCTCCTCGATCACGTTTCTTGTATTTGTTTTAACATTTCTAAATCGTCGATCGAAAATCGAGATTATCCTTTTTCCTTCGTGACTCGTTCCACAAATTCCTTCCTTTCCTCCAAATAACCTATGACGGAAAACCGCCAATTAAATTTATCGTGATATCATTCTAAGCCTCTATTGTTTTTTTTCTGTCTCTCTCTCTCGTTTCCTCTTAAGTCGAAGGTCGATCCGAACATATAAATTATAGCGATTAGTAGAAATCGATCAATTTTTCTCCGCTTTACTTATAATTAATCACGAAACTCTTAATGGAGAATTTACGATTGTTGCAGATCAAATTGCTCCCCCAGGCCACGGCTACTACACATTATTTACCTCTATTAACGATGATGAAAAAATTCCTGACTGTACTGGCAATGAAACCGATCGTACGTTTCAATGTGCGTACAACTTGTCTGAATCCGGATGTGAATATGAGTTTAAAACCACCCTAAAATCGAAGCTTTTCAAAAATTTTCCCCAATCAATCGAGACCTTTCAAACTGAAAGAAACACTCCTCGTGGGTTTCCACGTCCCTCCGCAGAATCCACCCCCGAGGCAGTTCTCGGGCATGTACGCATTTAACCGAGTGCAAGTGTACTTTAAATCATCGGTTTAGGGGCACTAAAAGCACATGTGCATCTCTCCAGGAAAGGCATTTCGCGGTCGATATCGGAGTCAAGCGCTTTCCATTGTTCCACCCCCGCACGACACCCCGAAATCCACCCTTAAATTAAAAATCACTTTAGGCAAATTTAAAACGCGTTTAATAACTCGATTGAAATATTAAAAGGTCTTTGTTATTGTTGCGGCTTTGTCGCACGGGAAGAGACTTCCTTGTCGTAATAAACAAGGGAGGGAAGGGGGGAGGGATTCTATCGATATGTTGAAGGGATTACGGAAAAATAGCAGTTTTGTGGATTTAATTTAGAATGGTAGGTTTTATGGACTTTGGTATCAACTGAATTTAACGACATTCATATCCTTTCTTCTGTTTCTGGTTGTTATGATACATAGGTACATAACAACCATAACAACTGTAATGTGTAAAATCGTCTTCAGACACCTACCGCTCCTAACAATTGTTAATTATCAATCGATGAGATAGGAAATCATGGTGTCATCAATAAAGTTTAAGTCCCAGAAATTGTTTTTCCCCTTTTCTACTTATAAGAATTCATTAACGCACTGAAACAATCAAAAATTTACAAATGTTATTTCACCAATGAAATGACTAAAGAAATAAGAAATTATATACAGTGCGTTTCTTTTAACTGTGGCCATAAGGATTTACATGCTAAAAAATGTACCTTGTGTTACCTTGTTTTTTTTATTGCTTAGACTGTCTGCATAACTTCAAAAACTATCGGAAAAATGTTTAAATTTTTTTTATTAACTTATTTAACCAATTATATGGAACTTTACAAACACAATTTTAAGAAAAAATCTAAAAACTAAGACTATTAAATAAATTGTTCAAAATGTCGTCCCTGGGCTGCTAGACAATAACCTAACCGATCATAAAAATGTCTACGAGTGTTTTGCAACTGTCGTACCGTGATGGAGCTACAAGCGGCTGTAATTCTTGCCTTTAACTCTTCTATGTTTTTAGGTTTTTCTCGGACATTGTCGTACACTTTATTCGATAAATGACCACACAAAAAAAATCTAGTGGGGAAAGGTCTGGGCTTCGGGCAGGCCATTTAAATGGTCCATATCGCCCAATCCAATTGTTAGGAAAACTTTCATTTAAGAAATGTGTAATAGTGAAAGCACTATGAGCTGGAGCTCCATCTTGTTGGAAAATTATCTGGGAATTTGTACGTAAGTCTTCTAGGCGAGGGCCTACTTCCATCTGAAGCAGCTCTAAATATTTGTTCTGTTTCAGACATCCATGAATAAAAATTGGTCCCACAATTCCAGCCCAAACATTAACTTTCTCAGGCCATTGTGTATGAGTTTCTCGAATTTTGTACGGATTATCTCGTGCCCAAATGCGTCGATTTTGTTTGTTTACTGTACCATCTAATTTAAATGTACTCTCATCAGAGAATAACATTTTGCTCAAAATATTTTGATCATTATTAGTTATTTCCTTCCACAATTCACAAAATTACATTTGTGGTAAGTAATCACTTGGGAGTAATTTGTGAACATTTTTAATGATGTACGATTTGTACTTTTCTTTTTTAAACCCCTAAAGCAAATACTTTTTGAAATGTTGAATTGATCCGCAAGCAAATTTAACGTGGTGCAGGCCTCATCTGCACCGCTAAACATAAATTCATTTTCGTCTCTTCTGTAACGACTGAACATTTTCTTACACGTTTCTTGTGCTCAAAATTTACACATTCCGTAGTGCGAAAATTATTGTACATTTGAAGCACTGTTGTTTTGCTGGGAACAGTCCGAGTAGGATGTGCGGCAGCAAAGTTATCCACAATTTCTCTGCTGTACAGGCCTTTTATGTACGCCGTAACAATTTCCAGACGTTCTTGAATAGTGTAAACCGACATTTTCTTTATAAATTGTAATATTATCAAATTTTTTGCTTGACTTTGAGCACTTTGACATTTATTTGTCACTAAGAGTAGTGACATTTTAGCCACCTTGAATTTAGTGGCTTAAATATCTTTGCTTATTATTTTCAACTTTTAATGGGAAAATAATTAAATGAAACGTGTCCATGTGATTTTAGCAAAGTGCATTTCATAGAAAAAATTTTAATTCATTGATTGAAATAAAAATTTTAGCCAAAATTGTACGAAAACGTGAGTTAACACAAGGTACATTTTTTATCATATAAATCCCTATGGCCACAGTTAAAAGAAACGCACTGTATATTACTGCAAAAAAATAGATTTTGTGCAGCACATTCTTAACTGCCCTGCCTATTCTAAAAACAGTTAAAATGGAATGTAAAACATATCATGTGTCCAAGAATAGGATAGCATTAGTATCTTGGGGAAATTGAGTTACAATGTTAGATTAGAAAAATCGTGATGTGTTCATCAGAGTACTTTCTCATATATAGGGTGTTTCAATATGCGTCTGACAAATCAAAATGGGAAATAGATAGGGTTAATTTAAGCAAAAAAAAAATCGTGGAGTGGATTTCGAAAAAAATTGAAAAAATCGAAAATTGACAAATATAAAGTGCCCTTCACAGAAACTTTTTATACATATTTAATAGTGTAATAAATATTCAAATTTTAAAAAAATTATTGGAGTGAATTTCGAGAAAAATTAAAAAAACCGAAAAATGACAAGAGTAAACTACCCTTCTATCCTGGCCTATTTTAATGACAAACTTATTTTCACGTCCTGGTATGGTACAAAGTCTAAATGCATAGTTTTGACCGTTTGTGGCTTTTAGTTTTTGAGAAAATCCTACCACATACATACATACATACACACACACATAAAGACGGTTTTCCAAAAACATGTTTTTTGGCTCAGGAGACCTCAAAACGTTCAGAAATGCTAATAATTGAATTTCGAAAAATCGACCCGATTACAATACTCTCATATGAGTACCTCATATGAGACAGTTAAAACCCAAATTCGACAAGTATAAAGTATCCTTCACAGACGATTTAGCCAAAAACGTTAGAAAACTTTTTTTATACATATTCAATAGTAAAATAAATGTTTAAAGTTTAAAAAAAATTCGTTTAGTGGATTTCGAAAAAAAAATTGAAAAAACCGAAAATTGACAAGTATAAAGTGCCCTTCACAGAAGATTTAGCCAAAAACGCTAGAAAACTTTTTACACATTTTTAATAGTGCAATAAATATTCAAAGTTTAAAAAAAATTGTTGGAGTGAATTTCGAGAAAAATTCAAAAAACCGAAAAATGACAAGAGTAAACTTCTCTTATATCATGGCCTATTTTAATGAAAAACTTATTTTCACGTCCTGGTATAGTACAAAGTCTAAATACATAGTTTTGACCGTTTGTGGTTTTTAGTTTTTGAGAAAATCCTACCACATACATACATACATACACACACATAAAGACGGTTTTCCAAAAACATGTTTTTTGGTTTAGGAAACCTCAAAACGTTCAGAAATCCTAATAATTCAATTTCGAAAAATCGACCCGATTACAATACTCTCATATGAGTACCTCATATGAGAAAGTTAAAACCCAAATTCAACAAGTATAAAGTATCCTTCACAGACGATTTAGCCAAAAAACGTTAGAAAACTTTTTTTTATACATTTTTAATAGTAGAATAAATATTCAAAGTTTAAAAAAAATTCGTGTAGTGGATTTCGAAAAAAATTAAAAAAACCGAAAATTCACAAGCATAAAGTGCCATTCACAGAAGATTTAGCCAAAATCGTTAGAAAACTTTTTTATATTACCTATTTAATCGTACAATTAATATTTAAAGTTTCAAAAAATTTCTTGAAGCGAATTTCGAGAAAAATTCATAAAACCGAAAAATGACAAGAGTAAACTACCCTTTTATCCTGGCCGATTTTAATGAAAAGCTTATTCTCACGTCGTGGTATGGTGCAAAGTCTAAATACAAAGTTTTGACCGTTTGTGGTTTTTGGTTTTTCAGAAAATCCTACCACAGACATACACATACATACATACACACATACCCACATACATACAGACGGTTTTCCAAAAACATGTTTTTTGGACTCAGGGGACCTCAAAACGTTCAGAAAACCCGATTACAATACCTTGATATAGAGTACCTCATATGAGAAAGTAAAAAAAGTTAAAAAAAGGCCAAAAAAAACACAATTTAAATACCTTTTACATAAAGTTTTCCATTTAATTTTCACTTCTTAAGCTGAACAAGATGGCATTTACCTATTTTCAGTACGATATTTCGTTTCCCGGAAACCATCATCGACTAATTTTTTTTAATCCGGCCCTGATATTTCCATTACAAAATCATGAAAGAATAAAAACCAGATGTACTTAACAATGTTTTGGGTTTCACAGTTAGACGCTAAGAAAATGGTCATTTGTTTGAATACCTTTTGTAGTTAAGAGTGTAAATACTAGTATTAATTGGATTTAATTAATTCCAGTTATTTTAATTGGTTCTTCTAGTTTTTTCGCAATTATTACTAATAACGTTTTGTTGGAAATTTAGTGTGTTAATGACTGTCTAAATTGTTATCGCTTCCCCAATAGATATTTACTTATGAAGCATTCAGAGCCCTAGTCAGGAGTTTCCTTTTGAATAACTTCAAATGCTGACTAAAACAAGTTCAAAACGTATTTAAACCATTAGAAGCATAACCTAACCTAACTCAGAGTTCAAACTGGCTTTTGATTTTGTAATGAAAATAACGGTGCAGTCTTACAACTATTAAGTTGATGATGGTTTTCGGGAATCGAAACGTCGTGGTACTAAAAACATGTAAACGCCATCTTGTTGAGCTTACAAAGTAGCAACGGTAAAGAGTTGTTTTATTGATACTTCCTTATATATGGTACTCATATGATAAGAGAAAATATTGTAACAGGGCTGAATTTCGGAATTTGAGATATTGGCAATCCTGGACGTTTTGAAGTCCCCCGAGTTCGAAAAACATGCTTTTAGAAACATGTCAGTCTGTATGTATGCATGTATGTAGGTATGTGTGTATGTATGTATGTATGGTGTATGTGGTCAACGTTTTCTCAGAAACTATCAATAGTGGAAAGTTTAAATTTTGCAATTAGGCTGAATCCCCTGAAAACTCACGACTACACAAATTTCATCAGAATCAACTGAGGGCAAAGAGCACTTTAATCTTGCAATTCTAGGTTTTCTTGGATTATCTCGAAAACTGGTACAACGTTTTGTTTTTAACCTCTGTATGTTCACTTTAGTATTCTATTCTCATTGATTGTAGTTATCGTTATCTAGGCTGATCTCTTGCGAAGGACCCTTTACTCTTGTGAATTTTCAGTTATTCTCAATTTTCTCCAAAAAGCTTTACCGATTCTTATCAAGCTTTAGAATTAAACTGACCTAACTAATGGCTACAACTTTTATTTCAAAAATGTTTTTATCTACTTTGCGTTACTAATGATCTCATTCTTACACCGAAAGTAGTGTAATAATATTCATATTTTTAAACTACTTTTGGTAACTTTTCAGTTTTGTTAAGTTGGTATGTCAGCCTGTCATGGAGACGTGTGTAGACCTCAAGGTTAAATTATTAGTAAACATAACCTTTAAAATTTACATGAAAAATGTATTATTTGGTATTATTTTAGATTATTCTAGTACAAAGTGCATTACAAGATATAAAAGACGGCATGACACAAAAGACGAACAACTAATCAGTAGCTAATGTACAATTAGTGAAAACTTTAACTACGACATTACTGTGGCTTGGGCATTTATGCCAAAGACATTTTGGGTGATTAAAGTTAGTATTTCCCTGAATATTTCGTACGAAACTGGTCTCATTTGTGATTGAATTGATATTGTTTATAGTTCCAATTTTAGGGGGTTCTGGCTCGGACATTGGTTGTGCATTGACGGAAGTAGAAGTAGATGTCGATGATCTCAGCATATCCGCCACATCTCTTTTCCTTTTTAACGAAGTGTCAATGTACCCCTCTGCTATTGCTCAAGATTTCCAGGCCCCATGGTTTTTTATAGTAATTAAATCGGCTCCATTATTGGCCAAGTTTGATGCACTGGACCTACGGAAGCAGTGCCCCGTGTACTGATCCGGATTAGCAAGGTTCAGAAACGTAGCAATTATGCGTGGTACTTGGCTAATCTTATTAATCCCTTAGAGTTAGTGATGGTTTTTAGTACCCTTTCGGTATGTGAGAAAAAAGCGTTTTGAAGCTATACCGATTGGTCGAAGGCTGACATATTTCTTAATAAGATGAAGCCCGTAAGTAATAAGTATATCCCATTATGAGTATAACCTGAACGAAAACAATACAAACAGGTAACAAATGAAACATGATTTTTAAGAAAACAAAGTTACTTTAATTGCCAAATAATGAAAATCGTCGCCTTGACTTAAAACCTGATTTATTTCAGCAATATCCAAAATTTTTGTTTTTTTAGGCTGATGTCCTTGTGAGTGCCGTTTGAGAAAAGCATGCAATCATGAAAACTTCGATATATCTGCGTTCTTATAAGCATTTAGACGTGCTCTCAGCATGCTATAGTACGATGTCCAGAACGTCGAAGACTTTTTTGTCTTGCTTTTCTCCTGAAAATATGCTGTACAGGTCAATTCTACAGTTGTGTCTTCCATTTCTCGCACGTAATTAAGAGCGTAGGTATTGAATTTGTCCTAGGGCTACTAGATTTTCAAATTCAAATACGAAACGTCCATGTCAGTGACGTCAGTGTGACCAACCAAAGCAAAATTCCCTAGTGTAATACCAGAACTTCAACAGCCAAAATTTAATGAATTAATAAAGCAAAGTAGATAAAATAATATATTACACACGTTTAATAAGATGTATTGTCACACTCGTTCTATTAAAGCACTCCTCGCTTCGCTCGTCGTGCTTTAAAACTCTCGTGTGACAATACTCAGTCTTATTAAACTAGTATAATAATATACTATTCTTAAACCTTCCTGAAAGGCACTTTAATAATGCTGCCATTAATATTTGATCAGGCCATATGCGAGTCTCATGATGTTACATATCGCCATTTGTTTTATATGTACCAAAGTAACTTTAGAAGTGAATAAAAGCCAATGTAGAAATAACTTATACCAAATTACATAGAGATTTGTTCAAATATTTGCAAACTGAACATATACACAAGTTTTTTTTTAATGTTCAATAGTGCTTCTCTGTTATTTACTACTAAATATGCGAAGATAGAATATCTTAATAGATATTTTCTTCCTAAAAAAGGCCATTTTGAACTTTCAAATAAAAACTGTGAAATCGTAGTAGCTACATTTAGAACGAAAAATAATTAACGTAAATCAGTTATAGTTATACAGTTATAGCGATTTAAATTGTGTGGGTTGTTATGTATCAATCATAACAAACGCAACAAATTTCTTACGTGATAGACACATTATTTAAATTGGTAGAAAATGTCCCCGCATTATTCCTGCCCGTTTCAATTTAAAGCGTATTTACTCTGAGCGAGGTGTAATTTGGACTGAATCGTTTTTCTAAACAAGCGCCTGTGATACACTTACGTTATCGCGAGTAGCCTTTTCCAAACCTTTACGATTTTAATTTACTGTAATAGCTGTATTAGTTATCGGAGTAAACAGTGTAATTTTATTTGCATAGAAATTTCCTACGTTGTATGTAAAATGGTTATTACTCCACATGACTCCAGTATGACATCCAGATTACCGATTACGTAATCGAAACTGCACGCATTTTTTCTCTCCCGCGTCTCGCGATCTCTACCGTTGCACAACGTTCATAAAATTATTTAAATAAAGCGTGTGTCCGTGTTGTAACCCCTCTAAGATCTCATCTAATTTGGAGCTCGGTCTCCGTTTTCAGATGTAATCGGACGTAAACTACTTTTTAGCGAGTAGTCGGTATGGTTTTCGCCAAATAAGCCCGTAATTAGAAAGCGTAGGCTTTGTTTACGCGCAGCAATGACGTTTTCACTATTTTAACCAAAATCCACCGATCAAGGCCGCAGATATCGACGCAACGAGGTCAAGGAGGAGACTCACTTTGGTCGGGAAACGAGGACCAAAAACGGGACGCGCTAACATTAGTTATGACCTGATCGCATTAATTAAAGCTCGATAAACGAGTTTAATGTCCAAATTGGTACAGGCGTAGGTACAATCTTGACCTAACATTAGAAAGGGAAAACCCCTCAGCAGCGATGCTCAAAGCACAAAAGTCACTGTCCAAATATTAATTAATTAAGTTAGAAGCATTCATAATATATCATTTTTAGAAAATTGAAATAAATACAGGACTAATTTCTACAGTTTTTATTTAAAAGAAGTTTCTACATTTTCTACAATGAGTAAAATAATTTGAAAAATATTAGTCTTTCCGAACTGTACTGAAAAATCATTGCGTTGACAACTTAAATTTAATGATAGGAAGAATCGGCTTAAATTATTTTAAGGAAACAGGAAAAGCGAATGACTATTGTAAATTTTCAAAAAGGCTCCTTCACAAAGATCCAGGAATTAATCGAAACCTGAACCAATTAATTCAAATAATAGGCTTTATTTATTATTTAATTAAATGTTAAAAACCAATAAAAAATTAATTTTAATAATTCAGGAAGCTATTAGAGAATAACATTAATAAACCTAACGAATGAATCAGTATAATTATTCTTATGAATGCAAAAGAATAAATTATCATAAGTCTCCGAGGAAAGTAAAATAATAATTATCGATACAAGGAAAAGTATTTAAATATCCTTTCAGTCACCACTGCAGGACCAACAAGTCATAACACAGACAAATTAGGTCAAATATTAAATTTCATAATAGTGAAAATGTATAAGTAAGCCTTGCCTTTACCTTCCAAAGTTATTAGAGAAAATCAATTGATTTATTAATAAAGGAACGCCAAGCTAGTAGTAGTAGTAGATCATGTCTCTCTCAATCTTCGAGATAAGTCCAATCCTTGAAATTTCGATACAAGACGATATCGAATTTTGATATCTGAATAATATCTGATAATATCTGAATTTTATTATTTTCACTGTTCACCTTAATTTTAGCCTATAATTATAATGTTATTTCTTTTCTTTTTTTTTGAGGTTAGTTGTACATTTGTTTACATTTTGAGGATTTGGGACTCAATTCTTTACGACTTCTTTGACCATGCTAGTTATTGTTTGTATTTGGTTAACGACGTTCTTTCCTCTCTGGTTGCGCCCTGGAAGTAGTTGTTTTAAGTTTTTAATGCCCGTTTGCACAAGTTACCCTTAACCCTCAGTAACACTTTAATTCAAAAAATGGTTTGCACATGGTGACATTTCACCATTAAGCTCACCTCAGTATGAAGTTTAACTAAGCCAAGAATATTCTCGGTTTAACTCTGACTTAACCTTGTTGTGTATAGAGGTTTTAACGGTTTTCTGCTATTTATTTTGAGAAGCAAAGAAATGTTGCAAATATTTGAAGATGATGAAGATATTTTTGAATTAAATGCAGTTAATTTAATAGAATTTGAAATACCACGCAGAATCTACATCAGAGAAGAATATTTTTATTAATTTGATGATGTTACCTATTATAAACGGTTTCGAATCTCGAAAGCAACTACACTTTTGTTGTTTGGAAGAAATTGATGAACATATAGAATATCCTTGTGATTTGTAAGTATCTTATAGAATATGTAAAATAAATATTTCTTGATTGTTTAGTTGGCATTAGTTGACCAGATTCAGGAGGAGTTCTTTTCTTGGATAGTGTAATTGGCACTTCTAATTCTTTTATTCTCGCTCACTTTTGAGGTTGCAGTAACCAATACTAAAAACTAACAAACATAACCACAAAACCACGACCTGACTAGTTGTCACTTGACAATTTAATCACGAAACATGATAATTCCAAGTGCTACCAACCTTCCACCGTATCTTAGCTAAGTATTTTTTAGGTGCAACTGGTGCAGGTCACACAATTTTAAGCTGGGTTTAAACATTAAGTATCACTTTGCTATGTACTGATTTAAGTAGAATTGGTGCAAACGGGCATAAGTAGAATTGGTGTAAAATTAATTTTGTTATTTTCATTTTATCTTATCAAAGTTTATACCATTTTGCATTATATCATTTTGAGGTACTTTTACGTTTGTGTTGTTACTGAGTGTGGTTTCTTCTGGTCTCGAAAAGTACAGAAAGTCTAAAATTTTACAATATATATCCTCTTATTTGCGAAACTAACAGTTCCACGTTCCTATTTTGTTCTATATTGCAATTATTTCTTATTTACAACAAAAATCTATGTATAATCAATTTTGTCGCTTGCACATTTCAGGAAACGAGAAAGATAAGGCGATCATTCATTTCGAGACTTTTCGAGACCAAGACGAGATCAGACGTAGGCGAAACGAGACTTAAACGAACGAAAGTGTAGGAGATTAGAAACGGAAATAAAGCAAGTATTAAATAGGTACGAAAAAATGAACGAATGTACTTACATTAAAAATTAAGGATAAAGATATTATTAGAACATTTAAAGTATACTTGTAATAAATAGTAAGTTCTCATTACACAGATTGTATGTAAATTTCACATATCGTAAAGCATGGTACATTTATTCTCTCTTTAGTCGCAGTCATTTTGTAAGCATCTAATACGTATTGTAACGTTTATTCTAATTTATTTACACACTGTCTTAACACTACTTAATTTATCTAGACTATTTCCTGACTAATTAATTTATATCACACTCTTAACTGCTAATTTATTTATACTTTTTCACTTGTCCGTTTATCGCACTGTTTTCACTCGCGGCTTCTCATCTAATCTAACCTCTCCGACCGCAAGCCCGTGTTTATATGTCTTCAATGATGAATTCGGGAACCTCCTGGTATAGTCTTTGTTTCCTAATAATGTTTGTTCTCGAAAGGAGTAGATCATTCTTCCTTTAATAAGACACGTTTCCGCAACACTCGGGAAGATTTTTATGGTCCAATTAAGCGGAGTGGCCTTCTCTCTTTGAATTGCGCCGCTTTGGTCAGATAAGAGACGCCCTGCGTGCCGATGTATATATTTCGCGTTACAGTATTTTTTGAAAGAAATCATTATTTAAAAAGCATACATCTGCAGGTTTATGCTTCTTTACAAAATCTTTCAAATTTTTCTTCTCAATAATTTTGTGAAATGTAAACATGCACAGGAACCAATTACTTTACAATGAATGTGTAATTCACTACGTGAGAGTGGTATGTGGAAATTGGATTTTTGAAGAAAATGTGAAAACATAATGTTGCAGAGGTTATTAAAAAAATGTGGAAAATATTATTTGTTCTCTCATAATTTTATATTTACTATAATAGTGATAAGTTATATACTTTTATTTCCAGATGAAATGCCACATATTTATGACAATAGTCTAATATTTGCAAAAAATTCACGTCAAAGGAGCAAGTTGGCGTATTAGTTAAATTACCAATTATTGTCAATAGTAAAAGTTAAGAAAAATTATTTAAAAAAGAAAATCACAAATCGTATTAACATTTAAACTGCTCTGTGGGCATAGAAGGGCATATACTTTGCATATATTTAACATGTTTTAAAAGATAAACTTCAAATGTTTGAATGTGACAGATATGCATTTATTATTTTTGTATTAAAATTATGATAAAATTAATTTTACTTCAATTATTATTAACGAAATAAAGTAACAGCATTTGTAATACTCATTTCTAGAATTAAAAACCGAAAAACGACAAGGCTGAATTACAATGTCAAGAAATGCTAATAACTCAAATTCCAACAATCGAGAAAGTAATATCAACGGCAACGGGAATTTAAAAAAATGTGGGTATTCGTAGTAATCTTGTAATCTAGTAATCTAGTAGTCTTGCCTTATGGCTTTAAAGGATACCAAAAATAAGCTTCTTCTAGTATGGGCTATTTCAGCTAATTTGGAAGCTCTCAACCTCCTGGGCTTAATTATTGTGGATTCAGATTTCTCACAACGGCCGAGAATTTTAGGAAGGACTCCTCTATAGAATACGTCCAGAGCGTTTGTGTAAAGGCTTGATTGCTATTGCTACTGCCTTTAAAATACGATTCTTTGAAACTCGACAAAACATATGACGGAGTGCCTTGGAAGGCTAGCAAGTACAAGATTTTTAGAAAACTGGAGTTATATTATGAGCAACTTTATATTAGAAATAAGGTGGAACAAAGTTTTGCCTATTTTGACACCATGCATACTGCTTCATTTCAAAATAAAATATTGTTGTTAGTTTCTTGATGTAAAAAGATGAACCAGATGTAAGATTATTTGAGAGGACACCTAACACCGATTTTATCAGAAATAATGATTTCGTTACCATAACACCTTAGAAATTATTGAACGCAACAATTCAACTCCTTATAAATTACACTACATACAGCAATTAAAGAAGTCACATACTAAACACGGTCAGTAGACGTGCATCAGGTAGTTACTCCCGGGAATCCAGGTGCGGCTTTGCTTAAGAACACTTCTAGTATGATCCATTCCGGACTGTCCTTTCCTTAGTTCGAATTCGTATGCGATGGAGATAGAAAGAACCCGTTAGCGATAGCGAGAAACAGTAGAATACGAGTCCAGTGTTACCTTAAAACCTCTATAGTAAACCTAATTCCTCTTCTCCAGAATAAGAAGAAGAACAGGGGTGGAGGATGTCGTGGAATATATTGCGAAGCAAAAATGGACATTTTGCCCGGAAAGACAACTCTAGATGGCCAAAACACATATTCCACTGGAGATCAAGACTCTATAAGGAAAGTGTAGGGAGACCACCAATACGACATCAGAAAGATAGTAGGAAAGATAAGGCACCATTTGGCGCAAGACATAGAACGATGGAAAAGGATAAGGAAGACTTATGTCCTGGAGTGGACTGATACAGGTTGCTGAAGAAGAAGAGAAACTAAATGAACTGTGAAGTGTAAACTAAGTGCCAAGGTAGTGTTGAATAAATGATTTAAGTATGTAATTAGTGTAGTGTAATTACTTGGATCCACGAAAACACAATATATTCTTTTTGAAAAACCTTGAAGCGCTTCCGTTTCGGTTAGACCTGGACAAGCACTCGTAAACTAAACTATAAAGGATCCTGAAATTTGGCCGCCGATTAATCTTCCCGACTTAACTCGAGTGAATCTAGAATAAGTGAAACAAACCTAGATGAACAAGCGAGATACATCTGTTGGAGCACGTGTATAAATTATTCTCTACGCCATAACGTAGAGAAAAAACAACTTAACAACCTATCCCGGTTCCATTATTCCTACCGTCATTGTCTTAACTGTGCCAGTACGATACGAATCTTTTTAATTTAAGTCTTCACGGCGAGTCCAATATGTGTATGTGTATAATTTTTTTTCTCTCCCCATCCGTCGACTTTGTTATGGCGAAAATCGAAAGCCGGTTGTTGTGTTCAACGTTTTATCTCAAAACACTGTCGGAGATCTTTATAGAAGTAAAATACTAACAGCTCTTCGTAGCCTGCGGCGGATCGTGAGGACCTTGGCTCGATCAAGGTCTTCCTGATACATACCTCTTCTGCTTAAGCATCTTATCCTACTTATTATCTAACGATTATTTTTTATATATACGTTGTACGTCCGAATAGATCACTTCGTACTGAATTTATTACACATGATTCTTCGGTAGCTGAATCACGACGCGACGTGAATGATTTCATGAAAGTGTTACGTAGATGTATGGTGGTGTCCTGAAATTGTTGCGCAACACGTCTCCAGCGTATCAATTATTTGGGCCATTTTTGCGTAACGCTGTTGGACGTTACATGGAAATAGGGCTAAACGTCAATCAAAAGTACCAAACTTTTGTAGCGCCAACAATATTAGTTGTCGCAACGGATATTTTGGCTGTGGAGTGCCTTATATACATTAATTTTTGAGAATGCCAGATTTTTGGTAAGGGAAGGTCGTATTTATGTGCAAAATGAATTTGTGCATATCTCAGTCACAATACACATTTTGTGCCTATTTTGTAGATATATAAATGTTTCGCAATTGTTCAAAGTAAATAGCAGGCAACACTTACATAACCTACCCCATTTAATCCCATGGAAGCTTATTCATGCAACATTCCTAGAATATTTAGGTAAATACCGTGAATTTAACGAGGTTTGAGAATATGATCCCTATGTCATGTTCATTATTTTAGTTTTGCTCATTTTCTTCACAGTGCGTGTTTACTCAGCAATTTCTGATTAATTTCCGATGATTTCAAAACGGAACAAACCGATACAAGTTCTGAAAAGATGTTACAATTAAGAACAACGTCTTCTTCTTCTTATGACGCCCTCTTCTTTCGGAGGTTGGCGATCCACATAGCTACTAACACTGTTCTGGAAACAGCAGCTCGAAAGATTTCAATGGAAGTGCACCCATACCATCTTCCCAGGTCTTTCAACCAGGAGTTCTGACGTCTACCGATAGATCTTTTCCCTTGGATCTTTCTTCCAATTATAATTCTCAGCAGTTCATATTTGTTGCCTCTTATAATATGGCCTATGTATGTAGTTTTTCTTTCTTTAATGAGGGCCATTAGTTCTTTTGGCTTCTTCATCCGATTAAGCACTTCTACATTCGTAATTCGTTGGACCCATGAGATGCGGAGAATGCGGCGGTATAAGTACATTTCAAACGCCTCAATTTTTTTTCAGTTGCAGGGTCCAGGGTCCAGCATTCACATCCGTACAGCAACACACTGAAGACATAGCATCTAATCATGCGAACCCTGAGCTCCAAACTCAGATCAGGACTAGTAAAAAATCTTTTCATGTTTATGAATGTTTTCCTGGCTTGTTCGATTCTGGAACGGATCTCTCGTTTCGGATCGCACCATGCGTTGACTATGGTACCCAGGTATTTAAAACACGAGACTTGTTCGATCTGATTGCCGTTAATCAAAATTGCTTCAGCAGTGGGTCTCTTGGAGAAGACTAACAGTTTGGTCTTAGATATATTCATGTCCAATCCATGATGCTCACTATATTCAGTTATTCTATTCATCATATTTTGTAGGTCTGATATGTTATCGGCAAGGACTACGGTGTCATCTGCGTACCTTATATTGGTGATACAAACTCCATTTATTTCGATACCTCCCATGTCTTCCGCTAGAGCTTCTTTGAAAATTGCCTCCGAATAGATGTTGAACAGGAGTGGTGACAATATACAGCCCTGTCTTACGCCTCTTCGGATTGATACAGTGTCAGATGTTCCTCCGTCTATTTTTACTTCCGCAATCTGGTTCCAGTAGAGATTCGCTATCAATGTAATATCTCTTTTGTCAATCCCGGTTGCGGATAATATTTCTATCATCTTTTGATGCTTGACACGGTCGAATGCCTTTCTATAGTCAATAAAGCAAGCGTATACAACTATGTTCATATCTCTGCACCTCTGTGCTAAAAAAAGGGCTTCTCGAGTGCCCAATCCGTTCTGAAATCCAAATTGAGTGTCGCTTATTTGTTCTTCGCACTTCTTGTATATTTGAGTGTGGATTGATCTCAGAAAGACTTTAAGGATATGTGGCATTAGAATAATCATGCGATAGTCGTCGCATTGTGATGCGTTTGTTTTCTTCGGAATCGTTACAAAAGTAGAGTTGAGCCAGCTGGGAGGGATCTTTCCCGTTCTGTATATGGTATTAAATAGTTCTAGCATAAGATCCAATCCTTTGCCTTCTTGGCTAGCAATGGTTTTAAGTACTTCCTTATGTACCCTATCTGCTTCCGTAGCCTTTCTGTTTTTCTAAGTTTTCAACGCGTGTATGACTTCACTCTTTGTGATAGCTGGTCCATCTTCTCCATGTTCGATTACTATCTTGGGAGTCTCGTGTCTGTCATCATCAAAAAGCTCCTCCACATAGCTCTTCCATCTTTTTAGTTTCTCTTCGATACCAGTTAACAACGTCTATTTCACTAAATAAAATTGTTAAAATGTTGATACTATAGATCTTTATTTAGTATGCATTACGTCTAAAAACAAATTATCTCATGCGTTTAGTGATAGCAACTTGATATAATTTAAGTAACGCTATGTAATGTCTACGACTTCTTAGGCTTTGTCGCATTGCAAACGTTTTACATATTTCCTTGCGTTTCCGTTATTTAAACCAGTACAATCCGAGAGAAAAGCGGTTGAAAGGTAAGATCTCTGGAAACTAATAGTCATAGTTGCAATTTCAAATTTAGAAGTCATAAAATATTAGTGAAGTATTTTTCGTGAAATCTTAAACTTTAAGAGAGACTTAAAGTTTAACTTTAAAGTTAGCTTAACCTAACTTAAAGCTAACTTAAAAGTTTAAGATTTAAACTTAAACTTCTCAGCGTTTTGATTTTAGATGCAAATAGAATAATCAACGGTTCAAAAGCAACTAAAAAAATATTAGGGTTTACCAAATATTCATCAAATATATGACAGTTTTAGATGCATTTCCTTTTATCCTCCATACTTTGTAAGTTAAAAATACTGAATAAAGTTAATTGACCACAGCCTCTAGATTGGTAAGGGACACTGGGTACGGTTGTAACAATTTTCCTTGAAATGTCCACAGCACAGCTATTACAGCTATAAGCAGCGATTAAAGCAATTTTGATCAAAGCAAAATCATTTATCTTTAAAATAATGTCGAAACCAATAGCTCAGGTATAACAGTTTGGCAGGAATATGTAATTTTAATGAGTGTGTGCGATTGTTACAACCGTCCCCATAGGAGGGGCGGTTGTAACACCAATGGGGGACGGTTGTAACACTCAAAAATAATACATAAATCAGGCATTTAAAACGACTTTTATTACTGAAAAATACTGAAATGTACTTAGAACATATTAAAAATATTTAAGGCATGTTTAAGTAGAAAATTGTTAAAACTGAACTAAAACAACTCAACAGAAATAATATTCGTTCTTTGGAGTGTATCTATCACTCGAGTAGTTTCATAATTAGACTGCTTGTAGACGGAAGAGGTTCTGGTTGCTGTCGCGAAACAGCATCGAGAGAAGAGATGCCTGGTTCTAGGTTGGATGTACGCTTTTGACTCTTGGTTAACTTCTAGAAGTGTTGGTCTAAGTGAGGTTTTTGTTGTTTGGAGCTCGGCGATTTCAAGTGGTGTAGGAATTTGACTATCAATAAATGTTTCGTTTGCATATCCCATGCTAACATTTTGAACAAGTTCATGGTCATCTTCATTCGCGGCATCCCTCTTTCGCTTATATCTCATGAGAGAGACATAATTAATGCCGTACTGTACAGCAGCTAGTCTTCATGAAGTCCCTAATTTGACATCATCGTAGGCGTACTTACACGGCAGCATGTCACTTTCACCTCTCGTAGTCTTTCGTATACGTTTTCTAGGCATCTGCAATAAAAAATATTATAAAATTACTGTTACAACCGTCCCCATGCAAAATCGTTACAACCGTCCCCAACCCCCCATTTTGGTAATACGGCTGTCATAGTAATGAGATAACACAACCTATACAAAAACGAATTAGCGTATTATAATCTTTAAAATACGACGATTGCGTAAATATATTTTGAAATACAATAATAATATTAATACTTAAGCTATATCATAAATAAACTCGCCAAAAATACTTACTTTTGGTTGACAGTAGACAATAGGCCTCCTTGTAAACGCACTTACTGCAAGACAGACGAAACAACACTGGAGTCATGGCGGGACTTGCTGCCTGCGTACAGCACTTTTGTACCTCGCACCTACCGTGTATAGTTTCGATAATATCCGAGTTGTTACAACCGTACCCCGTTACAACCGTACCCAGTCTCCCCTACCGGCCATAGCATTCAAAACATGTCCATTTTAGAGCTTTTTCTTGAAGTTTTAACACAGTTTTAAAGACAGTTGTTGCGAATCAGAATTTCCAATGCGCTCATGGAAAGGCTGGAATTTCTAATGATACTGAAAGGGGCCACGAAGGAAGCAAGTATGTAATATTCTCTACATGGACCTTAAAACGTTCAGTTCCTATTGGACCATCTTTCATGCTATTCTCGACAGTGTGGACTCCTATAGTGCAGTCCGAATTTATTAAAATTAAAACAATGTTCTCTAAAGGTCTTGCATGGAAGCTGTCTGTAGATAGAGATTGTGTTATTTGCAATCCTTGTGACGAAGCATTAAATATTTCTTTTTGTTTTGATACAGAATAAAAAACTACAAGCAATTTTGAACAACTGGAAATAATGTTCAATTTTTGATAGTCCTGAAGAAGTGTGTCAAAATAGCCAAAAGTTACTCATAAATTACTAACTGCTTCCCCACAAAGAAAAGTTCCTCAATGTACTTGTTGGAAATTAGAAGTTATGTTATGTCAGCAATGTAGAGAAAGACATTTAGCCATAGTTAAATTACCAGGAAAAAGCTAATAAAAAAATAAATCGCATAAAGAAGAAAACCAAATATTAATAAAAATCTTGTGCATAGAATTTTTTATTAACAATTCAGTATCAACTTTTTTACATTTTCGAGTACCAATATCTTTGTTAGTTTAGCTCCTAGCTACACTTCTATAATAATCGAAAGATTACAAAATTTTAAACAAACTTCATATTAGGTGCAACTTTGTGCGACAAAAAATAAGAGCGCTTGTGGAAAAAAAATTTAAATTTTAAAGAACAACTTTTTTGAATATTACAGCCTTTTTGAGGTTTTTTGGGTAGCTACCTGAAAAACAGATTTCTTGTGATTTTCACTAAGCTTGATAGTTTTCCCGTTGCAAACAATTGAAACCCTGTGAAAACTCGAAAATGTTAATATTCAACGCTCAATAACTCAGTTACAAGTAATTATTTCTGTGTTTACGAAGTTTACTACATTATATTTGAAACATTCCTCTATGCGACACTGAAGAGCTTTTTGGAATTATGTTCTTGCAAAGCTTTTATTTTTAATTCTTAATAATGATTATTTTTAATATTGTATTAAACATAATTTATTTATTTATTTATATTTAATTATAATAATTATTTATTTTAATTATGAATTAATTAATCTCATTAATCAATAATCTGTTTGTTTAACTATGTATTTACTGTTTATTTAATATATATTATGTTAATAATAATATTATTATAAATTAAAAACAAAGTAGTTGCGGTAGGTAAACTCAACAGGTTTTGCAATTATATTTGATGCTATGAGTTGATATGATGCTTTGATTTAAACTATTTAAAAACGGTAATATGGAAATATGACACCTTGTTAATACGAATTTGCATATGTACACACATAAACAGCAATTACCTGTAATAAACTTATTAAATTACTGTAGAAAAAGGTATATTTTTTGCACACATAGCATATATATGCATTTTTAGCGTATTTCTTTTTTAATTTTTCTGTCTATAAATATAAATCCTATCTTCACTTATAAAAATGAATATTCCTGACATTTCATTTGGTTTTTCATACCAGACGGGTGTATCCTCCTGCAAATTTCTTTGTAAAATCTTGATTTTTCCACCTTTTTTCCTCAGAAAAACGCAATCTCTCGTCCATACCTATAATGATATACAATTAGCACGTATGAATACATTGTGTTTGCAGTTAGGTACTGTAATTATAACCGATCGAAAGATATCGAGATCCTCTACTATAAGAAAATAATATGGTATAAATAAATTTTTGAATAGGCAGCGCTCACACGATTCCAATCATTAGAAATGTTATAACAAGAGATAACTCGATAATTATTCCCAGAAAGCAGAAGTGTATTATTATTGTTGGATGCGATTGTAATTTCCTTTAAAGAAGAATACTCATTAGGATGGAACGCGCATCGGTGTTGTTGGTTTTACAGCAATCAAGGAAAAACACATGATGTGTAATTTGTTATTTATAGTTTTGTGCATTTTTCCACGAATCGGGCAAAACTTGTTTACCCGACAGGAAGGTAAAAATTACTAATTAAATTTTAGTGAAATGTGTTCATCCTTGTACTTGCAGAGTGATCGAGCTTAATGTGGATAATGATATCTTTTAGATTCTCTTTCGCCAAAATCATATTAGGCGAATATATATTAGGTATTAGGTAAACGGCGATATCATCCCTCTCAATATTAATAAGTCCATGGAATCGAAGGTATTTCTTTTCTTATTTCGCGTAGGAGAGAGACAGGGAGAGGGGGAAAACAAGAAAGGGAAAAAGAGAGTAGTAAACCGTTCCCTGGTACATTTCTCCAGCATCTTTGTGGGGTATTGATCCCGACTGGCGTGCCTCCCGTCTATCCTGCCACCCTCTCTTTCGCCGTTGTTGTGTCCTGCATACCAATTGCCTGCTATTTTTTTCTTCCCTTCCGTCGATGCCGCGCGCGCTAAATAAAAAATACCTATACTAACTGAGAGTGCCAATACAATTGCTCTTAATGACTTTCTCTCTATTTTATGGCGGTCGATGTCCGCCTCTCTCACTCTCGCACATAAACTGTCACTCTTTTTCTCTCTCGGCGGTGGGATTAGTGAGGGGGCCCCTGTTTTGCCACGGTAGATGAAAAATCAACAGGACACTTTAAAACGATCGAAAACGTGCAGAAATCTGCCAATTTCCCGAGTATCGCATGTCGGTTTTAACGTAAACACACTACCGAAATTACTACACCAAACACGACTTGAGCAGAAAAGGAAGTGATAAAAAAATTAATTGAACTGGGGTATCCTGGCATACCTACTTGAAGTAAAATTGTTTTCATTCTTTACATAGCTGTCTTGTTTTTCTAACCCTTCCATCTCTTTCCAGTTCTATGGCAGACAGTAGCATATGCATTTCAGATGGCGTGAATATTTTAGTGCAGAAAGAGCCTTCATTTTTATTTCAGAATAGAGAATGGAAACTTAATAGTTATGAATGAGTTATTTATGCCACTCTTTTTCTTCCTGTCAATCGCTTTTCACTATTATCCCTTTTGTCCTTAGTTTCTACCACCCTGTCACTTCATTCGTTCTTGGCAAGTCTTAGTAATTTTCTTCTCCATACTTTCTGTGGTAACTTGCTTCATGATATAAATGAACATACATATAGTATTCTTCTTTAGTATTTTCTTGCTCTAAGGGTTTCACGATACCGAGTCCTCAAAAATTACAGAGATGGCGACGAGGCTAAATCAACCGAGAATCTTGACTAAACGAGATAAAATCCCATTAAGTTTGGTGGTCTCGTTGAAATTTACAATTTTCCTACATGTTCGAATATTATATGTACCTATATAGTACCTTCATATTTTTGGAAATTCAAGATTCGTTAAACCCAGTATCGATGGGCAACGATGTCAGGAAAATACCGGATGCAACAGGACTTATCGCATTCAGTCCATGCATTCATTGGATAAAGATAAGATAAAGATAGATCTTCTATATCTACAGAATAGATATTTAAATGCAGACAGATGGTTTCTCCTATTCTAATTTACCATTAAAAGTTTTTTAACTAATTATTTAACAGACTAATCTGATGGAAACATAATGAAGCTATTAAAAGCCTTTATAACGATTTCTATAAGATTCGTCTATGGAAGATAAGTTTAGTATCAATCTTAGATTGTTATTCGAAATAACTGAGCGTACAGAGAATTTCTAAGACGACATTAATGCCTATGCAGACACTCTCCAGTAATCTAATCTTTACAAAAGGGTTAAAGACATTTTACCTATCACGCTACAAGGATATCTGTTTAACAAGATTTATTTCCAAAACCCGTCACATTGTTACCAAAAATAGAGAGATTGTTAAAGATGACGCTATTAAATGTCTCTTCTGCATCAAATCATAGTTCAATGGAGACATGGAAGGAGAAATATGTGAAACAGATGTAATAATAGTATATAAACAATTAGCTATAAGATATTCTGAGAGATTCAATAAGTAAAAAATATATCACCGTATGTATTCATGTATGGTGTTAGGTATTGGTATTAAGTAATTTAGTTTAAGTGCTGAATGACGAATGACAGTAATAGATATAAGTACAGAACAATACTTCAATGACAATTTAAGTCCTGCTTAAGTTAATTCAATAAAATTTGAAATTATTAACAGTAACTTGGTATTCGTTGCAATTTTTTACCCAATACATTTTTAGTCTATTTAATTATATATTGAAAAAAATCATTTGGAATATTTCTCTTTAACTTAAATTTTGGCATTTATTTTTAAAAACTTTACTAGACTCAGATTAAGGCATTTTCTATAAATTTCGTTAATTTTGATACGACTTTGAAGATTGTTATAACTTTACGTCCAATTAGTTCGATATTTTAATACAGTAGAGCAGTACACAGTACAGTAAAGTACACAATACAGTACAGTACAATAAATTGATGATCCGGAACAATTATATATTATTGTATAATTTTATCAATGTAATTTTAATAATTTTGAAAGAATATTTTAAAATATAAAGATCGCTTGATTACTTCATTTGCATCTCTACAATCGATATGACAAAACCAAAATTAGTCAAAAGTAGCGTCTTAAGTTAAAAATAGTCTTAGCGCGCTATTGAAATTTTTGGTAACTCGACAAAACGATTTCTTCCAAATATTTTCATTGACAATGTGATAAAAAATTTGTTTGAACACTCTGGTTTATGTAGTATTTTCTCAGCTTTTCGATACAAATATTTTTGAATCTCGAAAAATACCCCAAATGGGAAGAACGCCCTTTTACAAATTCCTCATCTTTAGCCATACGCAAAGTTTTTACTAAATTTGTCCTTATTCATCGACTCGTTGCGGTTATTCACATTAAAATACATCATAAAATCAATGGAACTCTTAAGAATCTCTGCGAACAGAAGATTTTGCGTCTTCCTAGGGCACACATTACATTAAAATAGAAGAAATTGTGTCAAAATAAATTTATTCAAAAAAATCACTTGACAACAATTTAGTGAAATATCTTAAAAGGAAATAACTCATCAAAATTTTAATGAAAAAAAATTGTTTTCCCTAATAATGACATAAATGAAATAACAAAATTTGATAGGTATATTTTAATAATATTTTATAATAACTCAAATTATTATTTGTGACAACAAACTAACCCTATTTCCTAGCGATATGTGCAGTATTATATTACTTTAAGCCATTTCACTAAATCGGGGTTTTGGATTATGTTATTTATAATTTTAAAAACAACTGAAAGTAATGCAAACAAATGAAATGAAAATATTGAAACTGTCAAAACAATTAATTTTTCTAAAATAACCGATTAACGCAATACTGATTATTAGTGATACCTACCTTGTTATATAATAGTTTAATGCAATTTTGAGGAATATTTGTTTAGAAAATTAATATGATTTATTCCGTTTTAGGCAGTTTATGCAGTGAAACTTTTTGAATAATCCGAAAATGTCTGTTTGCTTTTTGGTAGCATTACGTGTTTTTACTAAAAATGAATTGAAATAAGCTTGACATGCAACATTCTAATTTTTAAAATGTACCATGGTTGTATTTTGTCGACTTTGTGGATTTAACCCTGACTTTACTGAATATTTATTGGTATTACTGGTACTGATATTTATGAACAACCAAATAAGAAATAAAAATTAATAAAAAATAATAAAATAAAAAATGCATAAAAATAAATAAAATATAAAATATATTAATATAAAATAATAATAATATAAATATATAAACATTAAGCAAACGATGTATTTGTATTTTTTACTGCATTTTACAATATCAAAATGTCATTACCATATATTTCCATCATTTTTCTCTCAATGCTCTTCCTTTTCTAATAACTTTGCTTATCTCTGTTAGTTTTTCCTACTTAATTTTCAACATTCTCTATTTTAGTGCATTGTGTGCTCCCGGGATTCTGGGGAGCGCGAAGAAAGGATCCTAGATGCGAAGATCCCTTGGGAATCTAATTGTTTTAATAACGCATTTTTCGGTGTAAAAGCTATAAGGAATCGCGTAAGGTCAGGTTTAGAAAAAAGTTTTCAAAAATTTTATAAATAAAAATTTAAAAAAAAAATCCGTTTATTACTGTTGTTTTTGGGAATCATAAATGGTTTTATTGCAAAGCTGTGAAAATTCTACACAAATTTAAGCGTCCAAAATAATTTTTTTTCTAAAAAAAAGTTATAAAGAAAACTAGTTCGTCGAGGTAGCAAAACTATGAATTGAGTGTCCATATCAGGGGAGTCACTCGCAGAACTTAATTAGCATAATTTTTGTATGATTTTAGCATATAAAACGTTTGTTCAAAGCAAAGATGCTTTGTGCTTAGTGCAATCCCAGATCCTAGGAATATAAAAGTGTATCGGTTATTTCATGAACGAGTCATAAAGAAATTTTCTTTTCCTGAGTAATAGCATAAGTATCCCGTATGCCCGATCAATAATTTGTAGTTGGTACGTATGTATAAATGTTAGATATATTTTGTCTCCAGTGCATCAGCATGAATTTAGGGGCGCACACGATCTCCCGTAAAGGTTTATACCGAACACAGTTATACCTGAATTTGTTATAAAAATCCCCGAGACGAGCTCCCATAAGGGTTCATACCGGACAAATTTATACCTTTGTTTGTTGCAATATAATGTTACACCTTACACATCATTAAATATCCATAAATTTATTCACTACACATTTTACAAAGTTATACCTTGTAATATCTCCTTTCTTATATAGGACAGTTTTATCAGCTATATATTTGAATTGAATTTTGTAACTTTGGGGTCAATAGGACAATCTTCCATGAAGTCGAAAACAAAACGGTCTCCTACTTCTCCAGGTGAGAGAAAAGTTAAACCCAATAAAATGTGTAACCATCTTCCTACACTTGAATTTACATCACCCACCACCCTGTCTTTACGGAAGTTCATGTGCGATTTTAGAACTACCTGAAAATCCTTACGGGAGTTTATGTGAGGGATTACCTTTAATATTGACAGTGACGAACATTAAGAATGTTTAATTCTGCATGGACGACATTTGCCAAATAAACACTTCTTTATTGATTTTACCACATCAGATCACAAGATTAGGAAAGGCCTATTAGTTTCACAGGCGAAACCTTCACATTCCCGCATCCGCATCACCTCTAACTTAATTCAAAACTGCCTCCGTGGAATCTCAAGTGTTTTCGAACTTCTCCCATACTTCCCGCCGAAAATATCCGCAATGTCTCATTAAACCTCCCCCCGTCCCATTCCCTTATTTATTACTCGGCCGTTCGCACCTCTTCCTCACCTCTCGCTCTCACTCTCTCTTCCCGTCTCTCCTGTCGGAATTCCTCTCGTCGGTAATAAAGTCGTGGAAAATCATCTAATTAATATAATTCGAACCCTTCCGGGGAGGCCGCGGAATGCGCGCATTGTCGATGGGGATGCACAATAAAAAGGGTTGGTCGGCGGGAAGAACGAGAGCGACTTGTTTAATTGTGTCCTTGCTTCGGAGGCGTGTACCTCTCCTTGTAGGAATCGCTAATGCGACCAAGCTGTGTTAATTATCGGGGCTACAGTGCCTTTGTTCTCGGCTGAATAATTCGGGAGTGATTTTTTTCCACCGAGGAGAAGAGGGGTGGAGTACTTCGGGGCGAGTAACAGGACTGGAATTTGCCTTCTATGCCGATGGAACTAATGGAAACTGAAATGTTGGAGCAATCTACTTCGTTTAGGTTAAAACTATGGACCTAAATAGACACATCGTTCTTTCTCATTCTCTTCAACGTATATGATGACCACCTAAAAATTTTCCATGAAGTATATAACTCGAAGGGCAGTCCCTTTCAACAGGTAGATTGAGATGATTTCATTCATTAGTCATGAATATCTCTCAACATATTGCAAGTTAATGTTGAAAAGTGTTTCTAAAAATGTTATGTTGATAGAACTAAGTAATGGAAAGTGAAATGTTTGAAGCTATGTACTTCGTTTAGGTTAAGACTATACACCTAAATAGACACGTCGTTCTTTCTCATTCTCTTCAATCGTATATTATAATCACCTAAAAATTTTCCATGAAGTATATAACTCGAATGGAAGTTCCATTCTACAGGTAGATTGAGATGGTTTTAGTCATTTGTCATGAATATCTCTCTACATATTGCACGTTAATGTTGAAAAGTGTTTCTAAAAATGTTATGTTGATAGAACTAAGTAATGGAAAGTGAAATGTTTGAAGCTATGTACTTCGTTTAGGTTAAGACTATACACCTAAATAGACACGTCGTTCTTTCTCATTCTCTTCAATCGTATATTATAATCACCTAAAAATTTTCCATGAAGTATATAACTCGAATGGAAGTTCCATTCTACAGGTAGATTGAGATGGTTTTAGTCATTTGTCATGAATATCTCTCTACATATTGCACGTTAATGTTGAAAAGTGTTTCTAAAAATGTTATGTTGATAGAACTAATGGAAAGTGAAATCTTGGAAGCAATCTACTTCATTTATGTTAAGACTATACACCTAAATAGACACGTCGTTCTTTCTCATTCATTTCAATCGTATATGATAACCACCTAAAGGGCAGTCCCTTTCAACAGGTAGATTGAGATAGTTTTATTCATTTCTCATGAATACCTCTCAACATATTGCACGTTAATGTTAAAAAATGTTTCTTAAAATGTTATGTTGATAGAACTAATGGAAAGTGAAATGTTGGAAGCAATCTACTTCGTTTAGGTTAAGACTATGGACCTAAATATACACATCGTTCGTTCTCATTTTCTTCTATCGTATATGATTACCTAAAAATGTTCCATGAAGTTATTAACTCGAAGGGCAGTCCCTTTCAACAGGTCCATTGAGATGGTTTTATTCCTGTTATGAATATCTCTCAATATGTTGCACGTTAATGTTGAAAAGTGTTTCTATGTTACCTTCATCTGACGAACTACCTATGTTACAAAACCTTGAGATGAACAAAATAAGAGAACTAAAGATCTGGGCACATCCCTTACTTTTCATTCATTCAATTCCACACAATTTTATAATTCGAAATAGTTACAACATTCCTCCTGAAAGTGCACCGAATCTTTATTGCACATTAACTTCCATCGATTTTGGAATATGGATTAATCATTTGGACATCTTGTTCAGTTATGTTAAAGTTTGTATAATATTAATATCGACTTGTCTTCCGAGCCTCAGTAATCGTGGTAGAAATCTGGATCAAATTCCTCTTTAAACTCGTCAATGGACATTGACCATAATTACTGAGCAAGTGGAATCTGAACGTTGTTTTAAGATCGCGTAATCCTCTTTGTTCAGTATTCCGTTCCATACAACTAACTATGGAATGAACAGCCCTTTATAAGGGCTAATACAAGATTTGTGATGTACACGATTTTCACAAACATACATAAACTTCAAGAAAACCATACATCATATTTTATAATCTGTTATGAATTTATGGTCTACTTTTTGTCCGTTCACACAACTTCACGACGTTTTACTTGTTTCCATTTTTGTAACTGTTTACAATATTATGTATTTATTATGATTTGTCAATCATTATGTATTTATTGTAATTATGTTTGTATAACCCTCGTTTTCCTTTCACGTGACATATTTATTATAGTATGAGAGCTGATGTCAGAAAAGTCTACCGATCTGCACAAGTTTTTAACTTCATTCACATATGGAATATTCCACTTTATTAACGAAATTGCGTTTCTGCCACCTCAGGCTGGTGAATATTTATTGTTATTTAAGAAAAAAGGTTGTAAAAAAACGGTAGAATTTTGACCAATCTGCACAAACCCCCAAATGCGCATACTGCTTCTTTTCACCAAAACAAGGCACAACGAGCTATTCTGCCAAGTCTGACTGGTCGGAAAATTGTTCTGCCTAGGTTTCTTCGACGGAAAATGGAGACAAAATTTTGACCAATCTGCACAGCTTCCAAAATGGTAAGTCCGAGTTTGTCATGTTGAATCAAGTCCTCGAATACCATTCTGCCAGACTAAAATGGTGCGAAAAATGTTCTGCCAAGCCATTTTCCGAGAGGAAAATCTGGAAAATTCAACCAATGTGAACAAGCTCCAAACTTTACACACGACATCGTTATGACACAGAAATCTTAAGCGAACTATTCTGCCAACCCTTTTCGGTCCGAAACGTGTTCTGCCAAGTAATTTTCCATTAAAAAAATTTTGAAAATTAGACCAATTTGCACAAGCTTCAAATTTTGCACTCGGCTTCGTAATTACACATGAAGCTTATGTGAACTATTCTGCCAGCTTGAAACTATGCGAAAAATGTTCTGCCAAGCAAGTGTTGGATAGAAAACCACTTGCTCAACTAACATTTAGGAATAACGATACCTGTGTGTAATTACTAATTAATTATTAAAAAATAATTCAAATTTATTATCGTATAGCTCAGAGATGCTCACTTGCGCTGTTAGTAGCAAATTGAACAACCTTTACAAGCATAAATCATAAAAATATATAAAATCTCCTTTCAGTTACTTTAGCTTTATAAATATACGGCTAGTCTTCGGAGACTCCGGAGGTAGGCAAAGACTTCACTTGATACGGGTTGTAATACAAATATTACGTTTCCTATATCCTCTCTTTGTGCTGGCGTCTCGATCTCGCCAACTAATAAAAAGCGATTTTATTAACATCGTTGACAGCCTTAAAGTGTTTTGCACTTATCATTTAACAAGAACGCAGTTAAATACACACAATATTCCTTACTTTGTGGCCTCAGAGACAGATAGTACGGATACGTAGGCCTCGGGCGTTCATTTCAACAACATTCCTGAAAACTTGCTTCGCTGACAGTATTTATTATTATTACGAGACGATAAATATTATAAAACATTTTATTCATTTCCCCCTCATATCGAACACACTGTTAGAGCTCTTAATCAATCCGATAGGTAAGCGGCATACATCTCATCGGTTGCGAATGCAGCAGGAACGTATTTATATGGACGCAGTAAAATGATACATTTTTCTAATTGACAGTTATATCTGTTGGGGTCGACCATTTATGTATGGAATTGGGTGTGCTTACTGTAGTTACAGGAATTATTTTCTTATGGCGTTATCTGTATCGTGTTGTATATCAGTCAACGTTGACGGTTGTATTTACGAGACGAACCGATACGCATTGTTTCTGATTCGCAAGGCTGGTAAACAAATAACAGAGTAAAAATAATTCATAAATGACAGCGTCGCGGAATTGCCGTAATTGAATTATGGCGTAAATCACCTTGTATTCCGGTTTTAGAAATGAATCGTAGACTTGTGCTCTGAACAATTAAATGTCACGATTCTTTACATCAAAACAAACACACAATTTGTACTAATGGACCGTGAATTTGGAAACAATACTCTAAATAACAATACATACAACTCTATATTTGGTTAGAATATTGGAGGAAATTTACTGAAGCTAAGAAAACACGTTTTCAAGCTACCTCAAACACACCTTGCTTTACAGGTCTACACAGAAACCTACCAGCTACTCTTTAATTTGGTTAAAAATTTATTAACCCTATCAATTATGATCAAGTTTAACACCTTATACAGTCATAATCAACATATGTTTAATGAATTGTTTAATGCCATTTTATGTAGCAATAAATAACATGTAGTATTTTAGAAAAAATTGTTTTTAGGAAAGCTTTTACAATTTGCAATTGTAGTACTTCCGCAATTGTATTAAGAATAGCTCAATTAGCGCTTCTATGCGTTAAATGGAATTAGTTAAACCAACCACAAAGAACCACGGTGTGAGGCTGTAGGTGTACACAATCTGGGAGCAAAGCTTCATTGCGAAATTACTCTAATGTTTTATCGACTTGTAAAACGCAGAGTTTTCTTCAAATATTCAATACTCGATTCAAAAATTTAAAAAATTTAAAAAATATACGGACCTATTCTATTGAAATGCAGGGTCCGAAATCAACAAGAGCGAAAGAGAAACTAATAGTAGTTCGTTAGTATGACAGAGAAGGAAGTTTTGCAACGTTGCCGGCCGGCTGGTCCGTAATCCATTCCAAATATTCCCGTCGGAGGCTATACAGCAAATGATCCGGTAGAGTGTGGCGATGACTGTGATGTTTCGCGAGCTAGCAACGTCACAAAAGTTCTTTCTCTATTTAGCCAACGAGAAATATATGGCTTTTCTCTCGCTCTTATGCTTGTACCATACTGCGACTCTGTAGAAACGGTCTGTATAATCTCAATGAACAAAAGTGCACGTACAGTTATTTGATGTTTTCTAAATGAAACACGCTTATCTAGACAAAACTAGATTTAGTACATTTTACTCTCTCACATATGTAAGGTCGAGTTTTCGTTTTTGAGCAAATACCATTTGTAGACAATTTAAGGTCTCATAGTCCAAAAAAACAAGTTTTTTTACTTAAAAATCATAAATGGTTACAACTTTGTACTTAGACTTTCTACCAGACCAGAACATCACAATTAACTTTTTACTAACATGGACCGGGGTAAAGGGGTAGTTTCTTTTTTTAAGTGAAACTTCTTTGCGTACGTTGTATACATTGGGATGGGGTGTTTGTCGAAAAACCGCGTCACGCGTGATAAGTAATCCGAGGTCAAAGCCGTGTTGCCAGAATGCGCGTAAAGTGTACCTCTTCCATTGCGCAAGCGAACCGAGCCGATCGCCAAATCGTTTACATGTGCTACCAAAGAGGTCAACGTGGCAACACCGGAGACCGTCTAGACTTTCGGACAGCTGACACCTAACACCTAACCTAACCTCAAACGGCGAGAAACAATAACTGAATAACTTCGAGCGGCGAAAAAACGGTGAGCTGTATGGTTTAATTACGTGACATGGACACAGAGAAAAGTGAGGACGCGTCGTGCCTCACCTCACCTCAGATGAGAACATGGAGACACCGGAAGAGATGAAAGCCCACCGCGCACGGAGACTGGTTCCGCGGCGAATGGGTGGTAATTCTCGAACACAAGACGAACGGGCTCGAGGCAGCGTACGAGCGAATCTGTGGAGACCATCGTGAAGGCGGTCGTGGGAGGACTCCAGCAATAGATAGTGAAAGCGGCGAGGCAACAAGCGACCATTGTTGCTCTGAATGTGTCGTGGCAGACAGAAACGGTCGGATCGAGCCACAGCGAGGGATCCCGAGTGGAGCAGGCGAGTGCTCGACTTCGACCGTCTTTGGCGATGAAGATGGTGGATGTTATCGACCCCAGCAGCCCGGAGAGCAGTATGGACACCGCGATGGCTCTCCAAGATTGATCAACTTGGGAGTGATCTACGACTGGACAGATTTAGAGAAGAGAACTTTGTTGCAGGCGCGGTTAGCAGGGACTGCGAAGCTCTGGCATCAGCATCTCGACAACTATGATCGACCATGGGCAAAGTGGCGAGCCATGTTAGTGACGTCGTTCCTTAGGCAGCGATATTTCCACGGGATGATGACGGAGATGATGAGATGGAAAAAGTTGGCCAGCGAGACAATGAGCACCTACTACCAAACGAAGCTGGCGGGAGAGTCGGCGTTACCAGCGAAATGTTGTGTCCTGCATTATTGGTGGAATGCCGGCAGAGCTACGAGCGAGTGCTTATGGCGTCTGTAGCACTTCCCCGGAGCAGGGCAATCGAAAGCGTTTGATGTTACAACTGCCAGCAGGTGGGAGATCACCTGAGCAGAGACTGTCGGCAGACTGGAGCGGACCGGTGCAAGGTTGCGGCAGCAAAAAAAATTATCTTTTATATTTCATTTGTATGTCCTGTCTGTTGGTGAGCGCGCGCGTGCGTGCATATGGCCAAAGAAGTTTCACTTTCACCGTCTGGTCCGACGCAGACTTTTAATTTTTTTTATTTTCATTTTTTTGAAATTTCCTCAAAATTTGCTCCAAAAAACTTATTTACTTTTTAAATATTTTTAATATCAATAAATGTTTATTCGACTATCGAATATGTATAACAAGGTTTAAGAACATTTTTAGCTTGATCTTCTATGAAGGGATCTCTACATTCGTAGTTTTTCGGTTTTTTCAAATTTTCTCAAATTCCACTCCAATATTTTTGTTCAACTTTGGATAGTTATTTTGAATAAGTGAATTATTTGCATAATTTCGGCGGTGTCATATTGATGTACATGAACGATTTTCATTACAAACATTAAATTTAACATTGTATATCACAATCCGCATTACATTCATGTTAACTATTGGGTATTTAAATCCTATTTATAATGCCATATTATAACCATGCATATTACGTATTAATTCTCGGAAAACATGAAACAGGTCTGACCTTTATAATATTTAATATTATCATCTTCTTCACTATTTAGACAAAATATGGGAAACTAGTCCACCAGACACATCACCATTTCTTTTAGTACGAACAAATTTGTAAAAATAGTAATAAATCTGGGTACCCAAGTTCAGACGGCCTTTCAACAATAGTCTACTTGAATATAAGTTGCAAGAAAGCCTAAGAAAGGAAGCTTAAGGCCACTCTTCGACTGATATCAAGGTAAAATAGTAAAACTTTACTGTCCAATTCTACGACTTTACATAACCTTCCTTTTACACAGGATTTGCTGAAGATGGTTTGCATGTTAACCCGAAACATGTCTAATTTTCTAATAAGATAAATGTTAGATCGCCCATCAGGTTTGGTAGACTACTTTCGAGTTCTCTCACTTGAATTACCATCCCTCTACTTGAGACGAATTGACTTCTATCGTACATGACAAGTCCTAACACGTACACCTAAATGGACTAATTAATACTGAGCGAAGGACTGATTTTACCACCCCACGAGACAAAGCAGCACGCTTGTTTGTCGAAACTCATTTTCCTCGGGATGATATCCTTTAAGTGGACAATTATAATCTCCAGCCTTTCCCGATCAATCCGTCACACTTTCCCCCATATAAATACTGGATAACCGTTATAGGAAGCGTTATACGTTCCTGAAGAGTAATATCTCACAGAACTGCGCTCCAAGGTCGGATATATCTTGATTACGTCGGTATATGTGCGTGTGTTTGTAAGGGGGCGAAGAGGAAGAGGGTAAGAGAGAGGACGTGACGCGATCCATGGCGAATATCTCGCCGAACTGCAGATAAATCAATGTACAGTGGAGAGAGCCACCGTACGACTGATACGCCGGGTTTATTACTTCGATCTGTCCGTCATTTTTCGGGGAGCGAAGCGGAAGAAGCAGGAAAGTCTTAGATGATGGATCGCCCGTGGAATTGGGGCAGTTTATCAAGGGGTCATGACGTCGAGATGATTTTTTTACGTGAAAGAATATGCTCTACGACCGTATACGTGGGGAAGGGGGGTATGCGCGGGGAGGTCCCTCGGTGACGTCGGTTCCTTTAAATCACACACTCTGTAGTAATCGTGGCTGTGCTAGAAAGGAAATCAGCTAAACACCCCAAATTTGACGAGAAAAACACCGACCGACACTTCCTTTCTGATCTCAACGTAATATCTTCAAAATGACTGAGCAACTAGGGAAGTTTGATTTGATGATGGTGGCACTGGAGCAAGAGTCTAACATAAGACAAAAATATTTTTCATTTTGTTCATGGTGGTGAAACACAACCAAACAAACTTCGGTAAAGTTTAAAATTAACTGAGTTAATTTTGTCACGTGGCACATCTCAGAGAAAAACAATGTAATAGTTAAATTTAACCAAAAGTTTCGTTTTCTGATATTTGAGAGAATCAACTGGAGTTTACACTTGTATATCGCTGTAGGTATAGTTGCTATTCTACATTTTATTGCTGTACCGTCACGCTTAAGGCCTAATTAGGTCCCTAAGTGTGCTTGGTTTGAAGATAATAGCTCAGAGACTTAGGTTAAACAAACCAACAACATTTATTTGGCCTACCAGGGAAGTGGCCATAGAGGGGCAGCGAGTAATCCAGCATTAATAACCTTAAAACAAGCTTAACAAAGTCAGAAGAAAAATATAAAAGGGAAATTAATCAGTAGTATAGCCATAGTGATATTCTCCGACAATCTAGAAGAAATGCGACTGATGTGGCAGGACCTGCAGGAAGCGTGTGGAAAAGTCGGTCTTAATATCGATATGTCAAAAACAAAATTCATGACAAACCTTGTTCCCAGCTGTGGCTTGAAGATTGGCGGAGCTGAAATTCAAATGGTAGATAAATATGTGTACCTTGGCCATGAGGTCAGCATCTCAAGGGATGACCAGACATGCGAACTAAAGAGAAGGCTTACTCTCTCATGGGTAGCTTTCGGAAGACTTAAAGACGTTTTCAAGAGTGACATTCCCGTCAATCTGAAACCCTAACACTAACAACAGCAACAGCTAAGAAACTTAGAGCCACACAGAGTAAGATGGAGAGATCAATGCTTGGTGTGACCTTGAATGACCACATAAGAAACGAAAATTTGCGAGGAAGAACCGGTGTCAGCGATGTTGTTGAAGCTATTGCGAAGCTTAAGTGGAACTGGGCTGGCCACGTTGCACGGATGCGGGATGATCGTTGGGAAAAGAGGCTTCTTGAGTGGAGACCTAGAACGGACAAGCGAAGTAGAGGAAGACCGCCTACGCGTTGGTCGGACGATATTAAGAGGAACCACAGCGACTGGATACAAACAGCACAAAATTGATTGGAATGGAAATTGATGATTGGATGATGATGATGATGATGATGATGATGATGATGATGATGATAGCTCACTGCTACCACAGCCAAGCAATGGTAGGTCACGCTAGGCCAGATGGACCGTTCTGTAGACATCTAGGCAAGGGGGTAAGACCAATTTATCATGCATATCATTATATGCCTCTATCATATTTGTGTGGGTTGTTTTGTGTTGTTATATTTGACGGTAAAATCGTGTCTCGTTTGTTAACTTTAATAAAATAATGTGTGAGTATAAGCCCATCCCTTTCGACGTTTAAAGTAGAGAAATCCATGTTTTGTCCTTGGTTCAATTACATGGTCCAAATGCTGCCCCATGTACGTGACAATACATATATTCACATTATTATTGCATTACAATGTTACCTAGCTATAGTTTCCTTGCCTGTGGGTGAATACAACGTGAATAAGCAATAACTTTAATCTTTTTAAATGTACCTAATGTGAGGTAAAAGATTTTACTATAATTTTGGTTGGCAAAACGGCCTATATGTCGAATTAACCGAATTTGAACTTTCTAATGATGTTTTGAAATATAATTTATGGGAGTGTTATTAAACATATATGAACAAATCGCTGGGACATGTGGATTTTAGATTATAAAATTACATTTTTTTGATAAGAAAGCATCAAGTGATGTTACTGTTTCCCAGGTAATGACATCGTCGTGTGCTTCCTTGAAAACAAAGTAATATCAATTAACATATGAAATATTTTGCAAAATAAATGTTTGAAAGTAGAGTGACCATATATACTGAAAACCCAACTAAACAAACAAATAAGGAGATATTAATTAAAAGAACAATTTTAAAGATAGATCAATAAATGTCCAGAATGTAAACTGTTTGCTTCTTGACAATTCCTGAACATAATAAATGTTCGTACATAAGGTACAGTTTGAGTTTTAGTGTCATGCTTTGACTAAGAAATTGTCCAATGAAAGGGCGAGTCACACACATTTCGCTATACGGTGAATGTGTGTTGTAAGGGGAGGTTTGACAGGGATCCAAAATTTCTGGATGAAGAAAAGTGATTAAACAGCAAATTGCACATTTTGCATCAAAATGAAAGAAAGAAGAATGTTTAGTATGTTAAAATCGAAAAGTAAAAAGTGGGAGACTTGAAACAAGCTATAATTTTAGTATTACATGTACTCGTGAAACATGGTTTCATAGAGGAGACTGTTTTGGACGATATCATGCAAAGGTAAACTATAAAACGTTTTAACATTACTTGTATTATTTTTACTCCTTAGGTTGTCTGAGGACGAACTCTCAGACAAATTTTATAATTATGTAATGTAATGTAAAAAATCGTGTAATAGGCCCAGCACCTAGTATTTCAGGTACGAAAAGCAGTAAATGTGCGAAAAGTTAAAGGACCAGCGAAACGACCGCTCATCGTGACGTCATTCCGCATATAAAAACGGGTTCGTTCTCCAGCCCACAAAAAGATTTTCGGGTATTTTGGACTTTATTGCTGTTTCCGCTGGAGTGTAGGAGTTAAATTGCGACCAAATCTAGTAATTTGTATTATTCGCGTTGTAAAATAGTGTTTTCACTACACTGCTTACATGCGATGTGACGTCAGACGGCGTTTTGGCGCCAATTCCTAGCGTTTGAATTTCAAATTACTTTTTTTGCTTGAATATTTTTAATTTTTTTTTATATTAACCTAAGATTTATAGGCATATAATCTCTCATTTAGCCAGATTTAGAAAAATGTGAAAATACCTAATTGTTTGTTCAGAAATATTTTAGCGTTTTTATAGAAGCACCTGAAACTGCATTTCATAAGTATTGGTAGTAAATAAATATATAGAAACGATATATTTTTAGTACAGAGATATACGTTTTACCCTTTGTTTAATAACCTCGTCCAGAAACTGACGTGTAGTACGTAGCATTATCACCAATTTGATCAGGAAAAAAATCTTTTCTTGAGGTTTCGACAAAATAAGCAGAAAATACAAGCTTATTTACGTCCAGTTAATATGTTATGGTTGTAAACTGTGTTAATCGTAATCTAACCAAAACCTTGGGAAACCCTCTGTGTATATGGTGTAGTGCTACTAGTGCTCATTGGTATATGTCGACACTCACCGGTGTAATAATAATATTCTTCGGAATATTTCGAATACATATTAAATATTTTTCGAAATTCACAATAACACATCTATAGAAAAAATTTTGTCGTTTGAAGAACACAAAGAAACTAACTCTTAGTGGTACACTTAAATTCCATCAAAATTGGATTTCAGTACACCTTACAACGCTCTTTTCCACTTTTCCAACTAAGGGATGAATTTCAAAATCAAGTTTTCGTTAAGCTAGAATTCAATGTTCCATTACATGTTCCCATGTAGGTTTTTTCATTTATAATTATTTTAAAATCGGACTTTTCTGGTGATCGGTTTGTACTACAATCTAGCCTGATTTTATCATATATATTGCATGACCTGCAACTTAAATTTTCCTGAGTATACTACATTTGAGGTCATCTTATTCATCTCTCTACAAGGGAATCTCAACAGATTTTCTTTATTCATTTGCAACCTTGTTTCCACATCATCCTTTGTTCGGGTAGATTTGTAAAAAGTGTCGAAGATCTACGATCACACCTTTAGATAACATGACAGCCGTGTTCTAAACATCAAAAACTACATCGGGGCAAAGTTCAAACTTGAAATTGAATGCTTAAAATAAGGTAAAAGATTGGACAAAAGGGCGAAAAGGCTTTACAGTAATTTCAGTATCCTTAAAAAGAAAGAAAAAGGAAGCCAATGACATTACAAAGTAACGACTTTATCTCGAAAAGTGTAACATACGACTCCGTTTTAAAGCACCGGCTGATATTTTAAATTTTTCCCGCAATTACTCAAAACATTGATCGCGAGCTCTCCCCCTGTTCCTCCCTCTACCGTTTTCGAAAGCACTTGTTTCGCAAAGTGTTTCGCCATATTTACAGACAAATTAAAATTTCTGCAGCATCCACTCCCGATTCCTCCCGACAATAAAGATGAGTCCCGTACAAAATTCTGTCCCTCTTAGTGACTCTATTAATTGAGCCGCGGCCGGAGTCATAAGGGTCGAAGAGCCTCCCTGTTCCCTCTCACCGCCACCGTTCGGATCCCGGGAGGAGCGGGTTAAGAGTGTTGAAGTAGATAAAATAATGCAAAACTGAGATTATACGAACGTGCGGTGAATTTAAATCGCCGACTGATTGATCGACTGGTCGTGTGGGACATTTGTCGGGGGGAGTTATGTTCCATCTCTGCCGTTGGAGAGAGTTTAATTGCGTTTTTGGTTTTTGTAATAAAAGATATAAATAAGGTTCGGTTCTCGTGGTCGTACGGTTATAAAGTAACGGGTCTCGATCCTACGATTTATAATTACTTAGGTGCTGGGTATGCCTATAATCTAAATGGAGGTGTAAAATAATTTTGAAGCGTGCTGATGGATACTTCACGTGAAATGTATAATTACAATAACTATAGATCGAGATTCAAATCATTTGCTATTAATAAAGCCAGTTACACCATTGCAGTTTTTCGGGTAATTTAGGTGTAATTTCATTTACAAAAATATTTTGTTTCGAACCAGGAAATATTTATTGGGGACATTTTTATAATCAAATATGTGTTAACGTGGCCTTTTGTTGAGGAATCGATTTTGGCCCCTACGTTACGAATTTTTAATTATGTTCTCACTTTTTATTACTAAACGTCCAAATGGTTGGTCGCTATTGGTTATTATTAGTAACAATTCAACTGCTCAGTTATAGCCAAAGACGATTAATATCTAGACCCGTTTATTAACAAAATTATATATTGTGAAGATAATGCGGTTTTGTACACTGTTGCATCAATGCAGTTGACGAATTCTCCCTTACGATTTGTCTGCACATTGTATTCGATCCTTTCGTTGTACGTAAATCTGCAATAATATTCGATTTCGATAGGAGTGGCAACATCGACTCGTATGCTTCCTTTCAACATGACATTTGTTTGTTTACATTGTGCTTCGCGAAGTAGTTTAGATAAGATTCAAAAAGGACCTCAGGGTGCATGATGTGCAAAGTGTATAGCAATGCACAAAAGGCGTTTGGATTATTCTTTCACCGCTAAATATAACAAACTAATAAGGAAATTTGTAGGGGTTATGAATCGTTTCAGTGGAATTTTGTCGGTTTTTTTACTATAGGTTTTCAGCAGATCCCGTGAAAATATTTTGATATCCTTTTTTGGGACTTAACGAAACTGATAAAATAGCAATACCAGTCTATATCTGCGCTGAACATTTTAAAGGAAGTGACTTTGAGTGTAAGTAGGTGCAGTCAAATACTAAAAAGCAGTGCCGAATTCATAATATTTTTCAAGAAAACGTAATGAATGGTAAAGAAAAAAAATTAAGGTGAAAGTAACAAAGCTCTCATAAATCATTTAACTCAAGTCTTAAGTCGCTTAAAATTAAATACAATTAAACTGTAAGTCAATAATTTATTGTATAAAACATAAGTAATTGACTTGAGTGATTGATTTACAATTTTACAAACCATTTAAACACATTGGTTTCCAAAGTATTTTATTTCTTTAATTCCTTTTAGAAACTCATTTTTCTAATTTCAGTAGAGACAACAGGATAGAAAAGAGAAAGTACCTTTCCTGAGTCCATCAATAAAGGCAATATGGTTTACAAGCAGTATTTTGTGATTGTAACGTGATTTGTAATAGAATATAGTTTTGTTATTTTCATACAAACTTGTAGTTTATGTTTGAATATCCCTCTTTTCTCTCTCTCTATCCCTTTGCAATTTCTGCGTTTGTTTATTTTTATTCTGCATAATGATTCACCTTTTGCTAAAGCTCACTGTGATGTTAATTTATTATAGTTAATTCAGTTTCCCAAAAGTGGTTCCAATTTTGAATAGAACGGAACATGGGAATAATGTTGGGATGATCAATGTGCATTATTTCAAGCGTCTTCATAGAACATTCAAAAAGTTCAACAGGAGAGTGGGATCACTCATCTCTGGTGGTCTCTGTCATGAAGTTTTATGTGGTCATCAAACTCTTATTCTAGAATTGACTTGAAAAAGTGTGTGCAAAATTGAGAATTAAAGTAACATACACTGTCTTTAAAAAAATTGTTGGCCGTTTGTTATAAAGGAGAAACAATTTTTGGAAGTAGGAGAGTATAATTATTATCTTTTGTAAAATATGTTGGACTGGAATTCCAAACGTGAAGACCCTTAGGGTGAGATACGTGTAACGTGACATCAAACTAAGATGTGGGTCAAAAAATATTGAACTTTACAGTTCTGGTTCCTTAGTCGTTAGAATGACATTCACGACAGGTTCCTTATGGTACCAAGGCTGTTGATCATTTAGGGCCAAATTATGTTATGCGAACAGAACTGTTAAAATAAGTAATGTAAAGTCACAAAGATTGGTTATGTATTGCTAGCAGTAATAGTAACAATATAATTGCTCATAAATTTAGCACTGTAATAGCTGTACCTTGTTTATGTAAATTATATAAACTTCATCCAAGTATTAGAACAGTACCATTTTACAGTTCAAAATAAAGAAAATGTATTTTTCAATTTGTTATCAATTTACTCATAATTTCTACAGGTTGTTTCGGAAATATTTTTGAATGACTTCAGTCGTCCATGATTTAAATATCTTGAAGTCAACAGGCTACAAATTTTCTGAAGAAATTCATACTAAATAACTAAACTCGTACCAAATAGTAAGTGATTTAATTTTCAAATAGGAAGAGATAAAACGATATAAACCACTATTTCAATAAAATTGACTTCAATAATTTACTTCTAGTATACGATTTTATATACTTTTTATATGTCATAATAAGTAACTCTGGAAGGGAAAAATTGATTCAAATTCCTTACAAGCAATTTAAAAAAATTTCAGAATCATTGAATCTGATTTGTGTTAATTTTAAATTAACACAAAATGAAAAATGAAAAAAAAACTATTTTCAAAAATTTTGACAACGTACTCAATCAAAGTGCAATCAATACTTCAGATTTGTTAATAAAAGTACAGGATTTTTTACAGAAATGTTAACGATGTTGCTAATGTAAAGTACTTTCAGGGCCTAATTTCCTAATTTTCCAAGTATGAGTATGTTCCCCTCTGATATGCTCAACTTCTTTGACTATTTTACGGATGATGGTTCTGTTGCTGGCCACATTTCTATTTTAATGAAGTTAATTTAAAAAATGTTTCACGATTAAATCATACCATGAAACGACAGAAAATTTGAATGTATCGTGAAAAAACATGATAAGATGCAAATTTCGTAATGAATAGAAACTAAATTGCTTAGTTTCTCAATTTGGCTTTCGTTTAACCAAAGACTATGTATACATTGTCTTTGTTTTAAACCATATTATTGATACGCCTATGATCAACTGTTTTGTTGTCTACCACAATTCGTTAACGACGAAAATATAATATAAGTATAATAAATATAATAACGTAACCAAATAATAAATACGCCGGTTCTAGTAAGTTGCAGTCATTATATATTTATCTAGTTATATTAATCGTCTGTACTTTATACATTATGCAAACAACATATACTTTACGTGTTATGTGCATATGCATCACAATTTGATGCATATCTTACATATCTTTCCGATATTTCTGCCAAATTTTATAAATTACTGTTAATTGATGATATCAATGAACAACTGATGGATGGAATAAAGCCCGAATAAACAGCTTGATTTAAGTATGTAAATAATTTAAATGTAAGAACAAAAATCTAAATCAGAAAATGAAATTATTAACTGAAACTGATGAAAATTTAGGAAATTGGAAACATGGGTAGTTGATTGGAAACAAATTTAGGGAATTTAAAGTTCAACTTAAGACTGGAATGCGTTTGTACCAAAATGGACTTTTAAAGAATTATTTCGATTTACAAACACATGTTTAGTACCCAATAAGAAGGGAAATTTTCCTTGAGAGACTTTTAAAACACATTTCGTTAGAAAATCCTTTAGGAATACTTACTAAGTATGTTAGGATTTCCATAAATATTTTTGGGGAGGCGATTTACATTCGAAAAATTAGAAGGTAATAACTTTAGTTTGGTCAAAAAGGTCAAATTGTAGCTCTTTGGGCTGTAAATCTTCAAATATTAGATACAATGCTCCTCCATCTGAAACCGCCTCTTCAACGAAAACGTCCGTGAAGACATCGGTTTGAAGTCTCAGGTACTTGTTGCTGATATATGACTACAATTATGCCAATTTTGTGCAATAAATCAATAAAAATTGGCATTTTGAAATCTGGTCTTTGGTAAATATTTTACATATTTTTGCACACAGATTTTATTTTAATTTTCTGTGTAGGTACACATTTTATTTGCATATATTAGCATATTATAGTCATTAGTTAGTACCTTGTTGTTTATTTTATGAAAAAAGCGCGAGGACGAACTAGCCCAGGAATATTTCATTACTCCGCCTAACACTGAGAATAATATTAATTTAATTGAACAATCGACAACATTCTAATTATTGGCGAATGAGCCCAATAACAACAATAACTTCACGATTACAATCTCGCCCTTCAGATTCGACCGCTGCGCCTCAGTCTGATCACCAAATCACCAATACCGAAATCTGTCATTCATGTATTCAAATCTATGGAAAGATCAACAATTAAACCTCGACTCCTTACGAAAAGGACCTCTCGAAGAGAAGAGAGAAAGAAAAAAAGGAGGATAGAAGCCCGATCCCAGTCGATAAGAAAGTGCCCTGCGAGCCGTGGGAGTGTCAATGGTAGTGTAAACATTAAGAAGGGATGACTCTCAAGATGCAGGAGAAGGGTGAGTCCGGGGAATGGAATTCCGAACATCGGTTTATTACCCCGCCTGACCCTCGGTCAATCCCCTAATGATGTTACTTCTTTTCTTATTGATAACCAGGGACCACCAACATTGATTCGGCGGGTAATTCAATTTGGCGTTATATTGGGAGGAGAAATGTGGATGTTTTTAAAGCGAGTAGGTAAATATTAGACAAAGTATTAATGGAATCTAGGAAATAATTTGTGATAAGTTGTTATTGATATTTATGTTGAAAATTAATGAAACTCACATATGTACTTGTAGTAACAACAAACTAGTACCTATTACTTATTTAAAGTCATGACATGTCACTTTTGCCATCTAAACTGGCTAATAATGGAAAATGTTCCATATGTCTCTCTTTCCACCTTTAAAGATGGCAATGATTTTTTATTTTATTTCACAAAACAACTCTTTTATAATCAAACATTTGTGTCCTTTTCAAAAACCTGGAATAAAACAAAACAGGTGGGTATTGGATATGCCAGATACCACCACACTAAATTTTTAATATTGTTTGGACCATTGTGGCTTCCTTGTTTTAATTTAATTCAATTTAATTATTAACTAAATATTATAATATTAAATTTATATGTGCCACTGTTGGAAATTTGCAAAAGATCGACCGGCGAATCCTACAGGATCGATTCATCCCACATCATCATATCGCAGGAGCGCCGAGATGGCATGGGATCACATTTTAGAAATTATTAATGAAGTTGTTCGAAGAAGTAGATGAGATATTGCCGCCGAGGTAAATAGTATGTTCAGTTCCTAAACGAATTTTTCCCTCAAATTGTATCAGTCTAGCTGGTTAAAGCAGTACGTTTGATGGGTAAAACCTCTCTGTAGGTAATACGTGTATACAATATTTTATTTGGACGTCTTGTATAAGAGAGATGATTGAAATTAGGAATAATATTTACGGAACACCAGTTTAGTAACATTATTATTTTTTTTTTAATTTACCGTTAATTTTCAAACTAAATTGTTGATTATGTTACAATGACATAGCTAGTACAGTTAACAAATAAGAAATTTTCCAGGGTTAGTTTGCCTATAGTAAAATATTTATACTGTAATTATTTTCAATTTTGAAATGTAAAAATAACTAGAAACTCTAAAAATTTTGCAATAAAGCCGTTTTCTTATTCTGTTTCTTCCCTGCATTTAAGGTTTCAGGCAATTCTGCATGTTAGGATATCAATCTACCATACCTTAACGGCCGATCATGCTTTCTGCGAGACATTTATAAAACCTCACTTTGTCAGGCAACTTCTTTTAGTGCATTTGTCTTGAATATATTTTCTATTTATTTATAATTCCTTGTATACTTTTATCAATGTCGAAAATGTTTAACTTAGCTCATTTCCTTTGGAATTTAATAACTTTGTTACATTAAGAGTAAAACAGTGTCATCTTTGAGACGATACGATTTGACAAATTTAAATTTTGTCAGTTTAATAATTAACGATTAACCAAATAACGTAACAAGTTTTAACAACTATCTGTATATTCTCTACACTTGTTTGAAATTAGTTCTAAGAGAGAGATTAATAAAATCTCAATAAGAAACCCTGCAACTAGGCAAATAAAACATTGGTCATGTTGAAAATGAAATTTCAATTAGGTAATTAATTTGAAGGATTCCTTTCAAAAGTAGACTTTCTAATTTTTTTTAAAATTCGTCTTTAATGCTACTTCAATATTTTCATTACATCAAGAACAAAATGGTGCATCTCTAAATCCCTTACATTAGACAAATTGAAAATTGGTTGGTTTTAATGAAACTCTAGTGGTGGACACGAGACGAGACATGTGTCGTTCTCGTCTCGTCTCGTCTCGAATTTCGAGACGAGCCGAGTAGAGACCAGTACTGGTTCGAGACGAGACGAGACGAGACATAATTTCGACTCGTCTCGAAAAGTCTCGAAGTCTCGAATTTTCTTAAGAAATTACCATTTAAGAATTTTCTTTCGTTCGTTCGTGTAAAAATATGAAGTAGAAAGGTAGGTAGGTATACCATTACCAGCACATTTTTCTAAAATTATAGTAGGTAATTTTACTTTTAAAATTTGATAATTCTATCAAATACGTAATGCCAATTTCATATATAATACATAATATACAAAAGATATTAAGTTCCTATTTGTCCTTATAAAGATATATAGTTTATTTTATAAGTTTTTTTAATAACTTTGTCTTATAGTTCGTATCTTAACAAGACTATTTATTAATAATATTTATTTTCGATTTTGTACCTGTTCTCTATAATCTAATTCCTTTAATTCAATATTTTTTAAAATGAAATATTCTTTATCAAAACATAACATCAATAAAATACTACTGTACATTCAACTTTACCACACCTGTATAGGTACTTCAAGAAAATCAGTAAATGTTATCAAAAAAGTATACATTTATAAAAGTATCATCTATATACGTCTATTTATTTCGAGACTTTTCGAGACACGAGACGAGACCAGACGGGACGAGACGAGACCTGTACCAGATCGAGACGAGACGAGACATAATTTTTGGGAATTTTTCGAGACGAGACGAGACCATGTCGTTCCTCGTCTCGTCTCGTCTCGTGTTCACCACTATGAAACTCTGAACAATTAATGTGAAATTTGTCTCCCAAAATGTGAGTTTCTACACTTAGTAAATTTAAGTAAAGGTAAAATTAAAATGAAAGAAAATTAAATTTTAGTAGAATGTACATTTTATAAAAATTGTGTAACTCCGTCTTTAATATGAGTTAATAATTGCGCAAATTCAGCACAATATTCAGCGCAATATTCAGCACAAATATTGGGTATTTTGAGCTTTAAGATTTGGTGAATTTAGAATTCGCCAGGTTAGTAACGAACCTCCAAACAATATGAGAAATATTTCAAAAATGTCATATTAAATTTTCTAAAAATTTTTGCGCTTTTTCTTGATTGGGGGTTATTAATGAATTCCATATATTCAGAACAAACGGATGTATTTCTGTAATTTTGGATCTGGTGAATTGAGGATTTGTGAGGTTAGAAACAAAACTTCAAACAATATAAAGAGTATTTCCAAAATGTGAGTTTCAATTTTCAAAATCTTTTTGAACTTCGTCTTCAATACGAGTTTAATCATCTCCTTACACTCAGAAAACAGGGCATATGTACCTCTTAATCTTTAAGATTTAATAAATTTAATTATTGTCAGGTGTGTAAAGAAAGTACAACCAATTGTTTTCCAGAGTTCTTCCCAAATATGACCTGCTGCAATTTTCCTACAATTTTGTGAATTGCGTCTATGAAGCGAGTTTAATGATTTCGTTACGCAGAACAAAAGAGCGCATCTTCGAGACTTCAGGATTTTTTTAAGACTTTACGATTGGGTAAGTTGAAATTTTCTCATGGTACCAACAAAACTCTAAACAATTAATGTGAAGAGTTTTAAATGTGAGTTTAAGTAAATTTCCTGAAATTTTAGAACTTCACCCTAAAAGCAAGTTCAAAAATCCCGTCCCATGCAGAACAAAAGGGCGTTCGTACTTCTAAAATTTTAACATTTGGTAAATTGAAAGTCGTCAGGTTACCAACGAAAGTGCAAGCAATTAATGTGAATAGTTCAGCCAAAAAGTGAGCGACAACACACTTTTATACAATTTGTTGAACTTCGTCTTTAATGAGAGTTAATAATTTCGTTACATTTAGTACAAAAAGGGCTAAACTATGAAACTTCAGATTTGATGAATTGATAATTTGTCAAGTTAGAATCGAAACTTCAAAAAATATGCAGTGCTTCCAAAATGTGAGTTTCAGTAAGTTTCCTATAATTTTTGGACTTATTCTTAATGCGACGTTTATGGTTTCTTACTTTATGTTTGGAACGAAAGACCTTATCTCCGAAACCATTACGATTTGGTAAATTAAAAATCTGTCAGGTTAGCAAAGAAAGTCCGATAAATTAATCTGAAGAGTTCTACCAAAATGAGAGTGGACGTAAATTGTGCACAATATATTGAGTTCCATCTGCAATGAGAGTTTAATACATTCTTCACACCCAACACGATAGGGCATCTCCAGTGGTTGGATGTAACGCGTTACTTGTAACGCGTTACTGTAATTACGTTACTTTTCCGAGTAACGAGTAACTGTAACGCGTACGTTAGTATTGGGAAAAAGTAATTAGTAATTGTAACGCATTACTTCTTTAAGGTAATTGTAACTGAAAAACGTTACTTTTCAACGTTACATTTTAAATTTTAAGAAAGTAATTTCAGTGATTCAGTGATCAGGTAGCAAAGGGAGCAAGCGGTTCTTAGAAAATAGGGATGATTCATGATAATAATAATTACGAATTGTTAAGATAACAGTTTAGGTGTTAAACCTCAATCTGAAACCCTAAGAAAAGATATTTTATTTAAGAATTGGTTGCTGTCTAAAAAACGATAAGAACCATACAACTGAGTTTTAGAAGAACTGAATATGAATGATGTAAATGGCATGAATGAAACATTACATAACTCATCCTCATCACCAATTAGTTTGAAGTAGGACGAAGAAATTTTTTTCAAATTCCCGACAATTCATGAAAATGTTAAGGGAAAAACATTTAAAAGGAAATTTGATAGCTTTTTAGAGGACACCCGAAGAAATTTAGACCTACTAAATGATTATCCTTGTATAAAGAATATTTTTGTAAAATTTAACAGGAATATTCCTTCTAGCGCCTCAGTAGAAAGAATGTCCAGCCAAGGTGCAGAAGTATTTCAAACAAAACGTCACGCGCTTACTGACAAAATTTATGAAACCCCAATTATTGCTATATAGAATGAAAAATACATAGCTGAATAATAAAACACAATAAAAAGTAACAACCAGCTTTTTTTAATCGTTAGTTCATTGTGAGGAAAGATTTAATTTCATGAAAATGGTAAATTTTAAATTTTAATAAAATTGCTATGACCCAAAGTAACGCATTAGTAACGCGTTACATTTTTTTAGTAACGAGTAACTGTAACGCGTTACTTTAGCGAAAATGTAATTAGTAACTGTAACGCGTTACTTTTTGCAGGAGGTAATTGGTAACGGTAACGCCTTACATTTAAAAAGTAACGTTCCAATCACTGGGCATCTCTGAGACTTTTAGATTTGATGAATTGAGAATTTGTCAGGTTAGTAACCAAATTTCAGTAAATTAAAGTGAAAAGTATTTCCACGAGTCTTGGTAAATTCTCTATAATTTATTTAACTCGTTCTGAATTGCAAGATTTTTAGTTTTTGATTATTTAGAACAAAAGGGGGTATATTTGAAACCTTCAATATGTAGTAAACCGAAAATCTGTATTATTATATCTATTATTATGGTTATAAATTGTAATTTGGGAATTAATGTGAAGCTTTTTTAAATGCGTTTCAGTACATTTTCTACGTGGATGTGTTTTAAATGTGACTTTAATAATCTTGTCTCAACTCAATGTGCTTTTTGGAACCCTAAGTTTTGGAAAATTGAAAATTTTCTAAGATTATTAACGTGACTTCAACCAATTAAGGCAAGGAGTTATACCACAATGTGAGTTTTAGTACAAGTACGACGAAATATATCAAAATTATGAACTAAGTTCTAAAAGTTGCTGCAAGAACTCTTCAAGTCGACTTAAATTTTTTTACTAAATCCCGTCTTAGCGTTATCGTTGTTGTAGAAAATAGCATTCTTCGAAATATAAACGTCGCTAGAAAGTCAAGCTAGTCCCGGTTGGGTTCGAAAGGGATTTCCGTCCCTCTAACTTTTAGGGACCCCTGGAGTAAAGAATAAACGTCTTAAAGGTGATCTTTCACCCCAATTTGTCGCCAACACCGATGGCTCACCCGATCTGGACACGGTCCGGAGCGCCGGTCTATTACACTAATAGCCTTATTGTTAGGGGAAGACCGACTTTAAAATATTCCTCGTTTTTTTTCCCTAGTCCCTGCTAAATTCCTGATCGCCCCCGGGCATGTGTTCCAGGCTATTACTTCGAGTTTTTTCCCTCTTCTAACCCCCCCTCCCTCCCTCTCTCGATAGAAGGAGAGAAAAACTAGCCGAGGACGCGGAAACTGTCAGTTTATTGTTACGAACGAGAGATTTATACCGAAAAGGGTCAAAGGTATAGTTTCCTATCCCTGATATAAATTAAATTCAATTTCCGACCTTAAATATAGTTTTTAGCGGGGCTCCCCCCATCGCAACTAACGAAACAATGGACGGTCACCGGGACGGCGACGTATCATTTCCCAAAACGGATGATGGAGAGCGTTTTCAATGCAAGGATATGACTTCTATTATTAATTTTGACTTTTCGCCTTTATAGAGCAAGGTTATCGGAACGTTTAAACAATGGGTTCTGCCGCGTCTGGCATTCACCTTTCTAAATAAAATTTAACAAAAAGAAAGAAAAAAACAATCCACGCATTGTTCGCGGTTCATTTTAGGGACATCGGAATAATTTCTTTGAATTAATTAAGGCTCGCTCGATGCATGCCTACGCCGAAATTTTATTTGTTGCTAACTGAGGAGTAATTTACACATAGATACAGCAGTGGAGTATTTCACAAACTGCAATAAAGCTTACCAAAAACTGTCAATACCTTAGCTTCTGAACCGAATTATCATTAAGGGTAGATTAATATTATTAAGGCTAGAATAATTCCTTTATTTGGTTACAAAATGACTTTTGTTTTAATTATTAACTAAACAATGGATAATGTAATTTTATACTAATTACCTGGTTATGGCCAATATAAAGGAATTTTTTATTTTTTCTCATATGAATAAGAAAAAAAATGAATGCTGTGTATAATATTTTATTTTATATCTAAAGTCTAGATAAAAAATTAAACTTAATTGGGGAATTAAAATCAGAATTTAATTGTAATATTAGTTGGGGAGATTATTAATTGTGATTTATAATGAAAATTTAAAGTATGGGATTTAAATTTTACTTCCTTTAATAAATAAAATTGGGGAATAATCCTAATTACTTAATTAAAGTAATGTTAATTACATCGTATGACTTTATTATTAAATTATGACTTAATTTAAGAACTAAGTTAAATTCCTTTGATTTATATACTTACATTGAACTAGAGGGGTTAATTAGTAGTGATTAATTTTGCTTATTTATGAGTTGTGGGAAGCAGCAATAGTCTTTAATTTCAACAAATTTTTGTGCCAGCAGTTGCGGTTATACAAGAGGGGTAATTTAATTTTATTGGTTGATAGTTAAATTTTTAATAAATATTAAATTTTGTATTGAGAAGCGAAATTTTATTACAAAGATCAAAATGGTAAATTAATTGATCTAGAAAAGTTTTATTTAAAACCAGGATTAGATACCCTCTTATTAGAACACTATTTATTTATACCGGATTTATTTATTTATTTGTTATTTACTTATTTATAACTTATTTACTTTGAAATGGGCTTGTATATCGTTGCTGTAATGAATATCTCTTAAGAAGTCTAATTTTCTTTTTATAACATTTTATTTTAGATCAAATCAAGGTGCAGCTTTTAAGAAAGAGATGGGTTATATTTGTAAATTTGATATTGAACATTTTATATTTTTAGGAAGTAGGCTCTAGAATATGGACATATCGCCCGTCGCTTTCATATAATTAATATGGAATAAGTCGTAACATGGTAGATTTATCGGAAGATGAATCTGGAATGGCAGATTAGAGCTAGAGGTAAGTAAGATAATTGTTTAATCAATCTATTCTGAAAATACGATTTTATTAATAGTCTATATTTATAAATTTGTTTTAATAATTTTAACTATTTTATTAATTTTTGGTGAAAAAATTTATTTTATGACAGCTGATTTTGTATTGTGAAAGAATATTTTATTTGAGAGAAAAAAAAAACAATTTTTTGTACCTTGTGTGTCAGGGTTGATTAAATTATTAAATTAAATGAATTTGTCTCGAATTAAAAAGAGCTAAAATTTTAATCTATAAATGTTTCATAATGTCTATTAATATCACTTTAGTAATGAAATATTATTCGTTCTTTGATATATCTAGTTTTTTTTGAGAAATAAATTTAATTTATTTATTTTTAAAATTGTTTTAATTAGTTAATGTGATTTTGAAAATATTAAATTTTCTCCGGGAAAAACTTGTTTCTGATCTGAGATTCGGATATCATATATTTTGGGCCAAATTTACAAATGACCTTTTCGCAAAATATCCATTAGAACCTGAAAGCGCCACTTTTCTAAACGTCAATTACAAAAGTTATTAACAGTAATGAACGATTAATACAACTTCGTATTGGCCAAGGATTATACTTTCATGCAAAATTACTAGATAGAAAAGTTAACGATTACGGCAACATTGTTACTAAAATAAAAGTAAGTACGTGGACAAGAGTTGCGCGCGCAGCGAGTGTACCGAAGCCACTCCAAAAGCGAATTAAGAGTCGTTCTACCAGGGGAATTGTCATTATGTTAGCTTCTAATTTAACTATCCTGATTCCTTATTAATTTGTAGAGCGTCGAGACATTTGCTAAGGTGGAGTCAGGATCGCAATATGACCATGACATGCCAAAACAAAATCCCCAAAATTACTACCCTTTAAATAATTTTTCATCGGTTTACTTTTTGATATTCCAATATGTAATACATGTACAGAATATAAAGAAATTATTTTAAAATAAATTCATAAATCATAAAAAGAACTAAAATTTTACCACCCTGTATTTTGGAAATGAGACTATTGCAGACCTACGTTTATAGCACCTTTTTTATATAACAGGTAACAAGTAGATGCTGTCATGTATTGTGCAACACCTAGTAATGTCTTCCTTTGATAGTAACTAGTTCTGGACAAAAATTTCATAAACATTAATAAAATCTCAGCATTTGTATATTAAATTCGTATATTAAAACGTAGGCAACGGTTTAACCGAAATCTAGAAACCAATACGCAACATTATTGTGACGTCAACATTTGGAGAGGGGATGATAACTCACGGCAAATGGTTCTATACTATTTTTTCTTATGAGAGATTAACATGGGAAAATTTTCAAACAGCTGGTAATCTATGTAAACGAAATTTCTTAACTATCAGCTATGTAAAATAAGAAACAATGAAAAATGAAGTTTTCTTGTATATAAAACAATACACGATAGGTTATGGAGGAAAGAAGAAAAAAGTGATATATTTCTGTGGTGACACCTCACTGTAATTTAACTTTGATGTCATCTGTCAGAGATGATGACAATGACAGTTTGTGAACCAATCATAAGCACAAGGGCGTGAAAGCCTGAGAGAAGGGAAAAGCGACGCTTAGCTATTGTGTCGTAGTCGCTTCTGATTGGTTAACAAATTGTCAATGCCATACTTTGACAAGTCGCACTAAATTTGAATTACAGGGAAATGTCACCTCCGTAATAAATCGCGTTTTTCTTCCTTCCTCTATAACGTAGCATGTATTCTTTTATACACAAGAAAACTAGATACTTCAGTAATGGGAGAGTGTACTCGGGGAGCTGAGATGTAACTACAGGAACGTTCTTCAAGTATCCCCAATTAAAATAACGAGTTGTTCATATTGCCTTTATGTCATGCCGACGTTTCGTTCGTGATTTCGGACATATTCATAGCTAATTTTTTACAGGAAATAGAAACATAACATAACAGTCCCACATACATTGAGCTGACCACTGTATACCGTTTTTTTTTTTTGAAAAATTATTGGAGGGCCATTATTAGAAATAGAAACCTTCCAAAATGTGAGCGTGCTGGACTAGTGTCAAAGTAATACTTGTAAAGAATTGAGGATACTGAAAGAACGTTCCTGTAGATACTTCAGTGTTTCTTACTTTACACAGCTGATAGTTAAGAAATTTCGTCTACACATAAATTACCAGCTGCTTGAAAATTTTCCCATTTAATCTCCCATAAGAAAATAATAATGTAGAACCAGTTGCTATGGATTACTATTACCTCTCTCAAATGTTCTACGTTCAAACTTGTCTCACTGCAACTATGCATATAACTGACCAATTCTTGCGCCACATGGGCCATTCTGTATCATCCAACAGCTAATAACTAGATACAATAAAATGCAATTAATTCCTACTTTACTCTCCTTTACAATATATCGCCGGGATTACGCAGACTGGAGTGAGACCTCAGTTTGACACTTCGCAATTAAAGTAATTTTCTACTCCTCTTATCGACGCCGCCGAAGTAATTAAATTTCTGATCGTCCTCCGCAATGTGAAAAATAGCCTCTCTGACACCGTGACAAATGCCCACAAAGGCATAATGATACGACGAATCGATGAATGAAACAGTATTTAGTCAGCGAGAGCGTTTATTAAATTAGACACAATAGTTTGGGGGCGTTCAACAATTGGTCGTGGCACACGTGCCGTGATTACCTGTCTGTTTTTTTACTGCAGAGTCATCATTCATGGTTAAGGAAAACGATTCGTCTGAATGTATGTGTGTGTGTGTGTGCGCGCGCTTTTTCTGTTTAGTTTCGTGAATAGCCTCGGCAAACAATCGATTTTTTGTCATGTAAATTAGGGCTTTTGTTGCCCAAATGGAATAATTTATTTTTTTACCAAAAATATACCAAAAAATTCCAAGAGTTAGTCGACAATACCAACAACCTTGATTGTGATCGAGGCGAACTTTAGCTTAGACACTTACATAAATTAGAGGTTTTGTGACTAACGATTGTTGTTCACTTTTGATCAAAACCAAGCCAAATACAGAAAATTGGAAACGAATCATTAATGACGATTCTAATTTGTCAAGTATTTTTGTGTTGCCAGATAAATGATTAAGGAACACACAAGAGGCACTAGGAAGACATTACAAAAACTTACTAAACATATGTTAATGTAATAACAGCCCTTCAGTAGAATAATTTATAATGACAATTTTCTAACAAATGAAAAGTGGCTCAAGTAATCTTGAAATCAAATGGTCGAAAAATTGATTTCCATTTTATACACCGCAAATTTTCCCCTAAATAGGTTCTGAGCTATTTAAGGAAATCCTGGAAAAAGCACCTTATACTTAAAGACAAGAGCATATTGAGTCTTCATCGCATGTAAGATCTCTATTTAATTCACTCCCTTTGGGTAACCGATTTCGGATCATACTATCTTCAGACATACACAAATTTCATTTAAAAACAACTAGCCAAAGACCAAATACTACTATAGTATAGCTACCTATGTTAATTTAGTTACCTGAATGTAACAAACTTGTCGGTTGTAACATAATACATTGCCTACAGAAGCTTTGGAGAAGTCATGTTGATGAAGTTCATACTGATTGTTCAAAAGAGACACAGCATGATATTCTGCTCAACAAGTTACGAAAATTAAATTTTTATTAATTAAAAATATTAATTTCATTATAGTCCAGGATATTCTTAAATAAACTGAATTTGATTATTAAGGTAGAATATTCAAGGTATCTACAAGTCAAATGTACGAACTTACAACCGAGACTTACTGTCTTTGAACAAACCTGCAATTTTCTAGTAGATTTAGATCACTATATTTAGGCCATTTTTACTTTCTGATATGGGGTACCCATATAATAAGTGGAAGTAGTGGAATCGTGCTGATTTTTGGAATTTGAGATATTGGCATTTCTGGAGGTTTTGAGGTTCCTTGAGTTCGAAAAACATGTTTTTGGAAACATGTCTGTGTGTGTATTTATGTATGTATCTATGAATGTATATGTGTGCATGTATATGGTCAACTAGTCTACAAAATATTTAAAACAAAAAAAATTTTGTTACGTCACTTTGTTGCATATCGTTGTTTTTTGTAATTTTTAGTAGTAATAGAAAAAAAATATTGTGACACTCAAAAACGTTTCGTAACAAATTGTTAACTTAATAAACAATAAAATCATCAATGAACAAAATATTTTTTTCTCCTATTTTATTAAGAGATTTTTATATTGATTTTTGAACACAAAATTATTCCTTAACTAATTATTCGAATAATGAAAACATTAAAAAACCGATTATAAACTATAACAACATTTTTTAAGAATTTTTTTTTTATTTTAAAAATCATAATTAATCCTAAACAATAGAATGGTAAAAAAAGAATTTTCAAAAATATTTAACTAAGCCGTTTATTTATAAACAATTCTTAAACAAATAGCTGTAAATTTTTTTTTCTACAATTATGTAATACTTAGTTTAAATATAGAAACAGCCATAACATAATATATAAGAGAAAAAAAATTTAACAACAATTTCTGGATTTTGCGTTTCTTGTTGATTTTAAAAATTCGTTGTAAACTAAATAAAGAAATATTAAATAATTTTATGACGGCACCTTATTGAGTACACTCATAGAAAGGACTTCAAGAAGCAAAATATTTATGGAGAATTTATTTAAAGATTTAGCCTGCTTTCAATGAAGACAGAAGTACGAAAATAACTAGTTCATTAACAATAGGCTAGCTTTTTGAAAAATGCATTTAAAATTTTTTTCCAACGGGACTTTATTCCTTCAAGTGTATAGAATACACTAAAGTTTGTTTTATATTTTTAAACTAATACTTAGTACCTTAAAAAATTATTTTCTATGACGTAGTCGCTTCAGAGGCGGCGAGCGGATGCCGTATCGGTCGCGTGGAGCCTTACTTTCAGCAACAAATTAAAAATATAAATATAACAGAGAGAAATCCGGGAGTAGGGGCTTTTTTATCGGAAATTTCCTCCTCTTTAAGGATCTTTTTTGCGAATTCCTCTATCTCTTATGGTTTTTGAGTTGTCATGAAAAAATCGAAAGAGCGTTTTTAGTTTTCTTTTTTTGTTAATAACAATTGCAATTTTTCTTAGCAGAAAAAATCCTCAAAACTCGTTTCTCAGTTTTGCATTCCGCGTCGAATTTTGCATTCCGCGTCGAATGAGCTATCGCGTATATTTTTCCGAGCCTTCTAAATATTTTTAGTTAGCAGCAAACACACATCTTAACTAGACTAAACGTTTTCTCAGCAACTATAAGTAATACACAGGTGAAATTTTGTATTTAGCCTGAAGTCTCGCGACCACATAAATTTCATCAGAAACAGTTAAGGGCAAAGGGCAATTTATTCTTGTTATTTTAAGATATTTTTGGATTAACTCAAAAAATGGTACGTTTTGTTAACTTTGTATATTTACTTTATTATTCAACTCTTATTGATTGCCGTTATCGTTATCTTGACTTAAATTCTGCGAAAGGCCCTTCACTCTTATGAATTATCAGTTTTTCTAAATTTTCTCCAAAATGGTTATGTCAATTCTTACCAGATTTCATATTTGAACTGATCTAACTCATAGTTACAACTCTTATTTGAAACTTTTTTTTCTAAAACCTCCCTAAATGGCACTTTACTCTTCGATTTCTCAAAATTTTTGTTAAAAAGGCTTTGAATGTTTTCACTAAACTTTATATTTAAATTAAAATGTTCAATGTATACAATTTTTATTGGAAATATTTTTTTCTAAAACTGTCCTAAAAGGCACCTTACTCTTAAGAAATTTAATTTGTTGTACAATTTTCTTTAAAACGGATTTGGTGATTTATACCAAATTTCATGACTTAAGTTAGCTGTTTAATGCCTATACCTTATATTTGAAACATTTTTATCTAAAATATTTACTAACAAGAGAAAATGTTAACATTCAATGCTAAATTTGTTTTATAAAACGGTGATAATGTTGGCATGAATATTTTGTCCGGCCATATGAGAAAGTCTTACGATGTTACACATCGCCCTTTTTAAAAATGCACCTCCATAGTGTATAGGTAAGCACTAAGTAACGTATACAATAAAATATTTGTGACTTTCTACATTCAACACTGTAAAACTGACACGGTCAAAATTAAATAACCCTATCACTAGACTCCCTTATTTTATTCACAATACAGTCAAACTACTAAAAAAGATGACTTTTAGAAACACATCTGCAACAACAAACCAGTACAAAGTTACCGAATTCACTTAACATTTCTTAACGTTTCGTTAACGTTTGCCACTGCTTCAATCAAAATCCATTCACTCTACACTACGAACTCCAAATCTTGAAACCTTCACTTCATGAACCCATACCGAAACTCTGGCTCGACAACTGTCATCTTTTCTCCACTCCTCGAATTGATTTATTCCCCACTTAAAGACTACAAAGTGAGCGACAGGCATAAATGCCTCGCGGAAAATATATCGAAACAATTAACTGAAATGAGACAAGAAAAAATAGGAGCGGGGAGGGAGTGTAATGCTGAGCCCCTGCGACAGGAAAGAAATTAAAAAAGGGCCCTCGGTTTCACATACACTTGGGGTAAGCACTTTTTTTAAGCGTCGCGGGTCTTAGATGCGTTCAATAAAGTACACTAGGAGAAAAAATTTAATAAAAGAGAAGATGTAGAAAATATGAAATAATGAAGGTTTTAGTGTATTCGAGGTTTAGTTTCTGGTAATATCTTACCAAGAATTGGAACATTTTAATATTACCAAATAGTTTTCTCAATTTTTCAAATTTCTCGATTTACTTGGTACCTACCTTGAATCTCTTCTGACTTTATTTTGAGGGGGTTAATTACCACAGTTACCAAAGGGTTAAAGAGAAGTGGGGTTAAATATATCTCTCAACACAATTTGCATTGATAATTTTGTAGCAAAGGCTTTGGGGCAATTTCAAAACAAACACCACTTTTCGAAATTTTTACACGTATTTCCATATTTTGAAAGTAGAAGACCCAGTAGCACCCAGTTTGTTACACACTCTCAAAACGAAAGTAACAAACGTTTCTGGAAAAAAATGAAGTTTCGGGCGAGTTTCCAATTATAATTATTTCCCCAAAGAGTTTTTCTTAGTGTGGACGTGAGAGTGCGGAGTAGAAACTTTCGGAAACCTATTAAAGCCTCTCTCTTGTGTCTTCGGACTGGAGATGACACGGTGGGTTGGGGTTTTTTAAATTACACTTCTTCTAGAGACAGAGGGTGGCAAAGTGACCGGAAAATGACATTTTAAATAAATGCGATCGGGTATTTCATTTAAAGGTCGAACGGGAGATTTGTCATTTAGACGACGTCCCAGGGAATATAAATATCCACCGTTGCTAAACCACTTTTTCTTATGTAATACCTCGAGATCTGGCCGTTTTTTCCACCGTCAAAGATTGACGGCCCTAATGCAATTCGGTCATATCTGGCCGTATCCTAAATGCATTTCGCCCTGATATTATCATGAGTGGCGATACAGGAGGAGCACAAGTGAATTGATTGGGTCTATTCTTTTGGCGGGCAACACCTGACAGATACAAAATTGAGTTATTGTTTGGGATAAAGGTTGGAGATTAAGAGAGAGATAGAAGGAGAAGTGTTTTGGTCGAAAGTAAAGGGGGTGGCTGATAAATAGACGTAGGCAGAAGTCATTTCACGATACGGAGGAGAGGCTGATACTGATAGATGTTTCTTTTTTAATTTCGTGAGTTCGTTCGTCGGTATTTCAAAATGATTACAGACGGTCCATGTGTCTATACAGTGCAACGCGCATTCGCCTTTTAATTTAGTATTAGCTGAATGTGAAATTTTGTCTAACTTCCCCACTCATTTTTCATCTTGCGTCCTCTATTTCTTATTCTTCGATGCCTGACATTTTCCTTAAATTCATAGTTTCTCCTTAGGTGGCCGTCTTCTATCGAAAGTTCGCGATGACTTCTGCAAATTTTACTCTCTCTCTTGAGCCTTTCTTATTAGTGTCTAAACAGGGTGATGCGTTTCACCCTTTAATTTAGTATTAGCTGATTGTGAAATTTTGTCCTTAGCTTTCCCACTCATTTTTCGTCTTGACAATTTCTATTTCGTATTCTTCGATGCCTGACATTTACCTTAAATTCATAGTACGTCCTTAGGTAGCCAGCCGTCTTCTATCGAAGGTTCGCGATGACTTTTGCAAATTTTATTGTCTTGAGCCTTTCTTATTAGTGACTGAAAGACTAAGCCAATCCATTATTTGATGTTTCTCGGCCATATCATTTGTCTTCTATCAGTGTCTCGTTTACCCTCGATGTTTTCTTCCATTATTAGGTGTACGAAACTATATCTTTCGTATCAAAGTAAGATGTATTTCGCTTTTTAACTATTTCTAGATGTTGTCGATCCAAGTCCATATGCCTTAGAACTTCTTCGTTTCTGATGTGATCATTGATGTGATTACTTTATTTGAAAATATTTAAAATGAAAATTGAAAAAATGTTTAAACAAATTACTTTGTTTATTTAAAAGGTAATGAATTAACATGTTGCATATTTGTAATGCATTCGAGGAGGTATCCCAAATTAAAAAAAGAATCATCAAAATCGGTTAATAATTGCCAGAGATATTTATTAATTACTTGCTGCTTCGATTTGAAGTTACCTTTTCGCAGATTTCAAGTTCCCCCACCATTGACTCCGAGCCGTCTGCAGTAGAGCTCACAAACCATTAATATAACTAGACCCGTTTGTTTACAAAATAATGTATTGCCAAGATCTTAGCACGTTCTAAGCGGTTTTTTGCGTTGTTGCATGAATGCAGATGACGAATTCTTTGCTTACGATTTGCGTATACATCCAGCCTACTTCGCCTGAGGTTGGTCAGTTGTACGTAAATCTAAAATAATATAGACTTTTGTTATGAGTGGCAACATCGCGTCCTAGTCTTTCACCTGATAGAATTCGTTGTGTAGGTACGCGGTTTGTGTGTGCATTTTGATAAAAATAGAAAACATTTAACAATGGTTAATAGGTGCAAGATATGCAACGTTTGTAGCGATGCAGGGAAAGCCTCGAAATTGTCTTTTCATAGGTAAATAAAGAGATTTATTAATGACATTTTTTGAGGTTATGTATCATCTCAGTGGCGTCCTACCAGTGTTATTATTTTAGGTTTCCAGTAGATCCAATTAAAAGAAATATTTGAATTACTGTTTTAGGACTTAGCGAAAATGATAACATAACAAAATCGTCCTAAATTTGCTCAAAACATTTCAATAAAGATGATTTTGTGTCTAAAATAGGTGCAACCGACAATGATACATATTTAAAGAGAGATGCTGTTCCATTACCGATGCATCAAGTTTTTGAACCTAAGCGTACTACGAGGTAATTAATTTCTACCCTGTAACTGTGTTTAATAGAAATATCAATTTTATGAATTTGTCAAAATTGGAAGCGTGACATTTTTTTATTTAAATTTCAATTTTTTTATTGTAAATTTCAACAAAAATATCATACTGGTTACTGTGAGAAACAATTATTTCTTAAGATATGAGAAAAAATAGTAATTTTATTAACCATTATAACCATTTTATTAAACACTAAACAAATTTGAGGAGTTATATCTGAGAAGCTAAAGAGCAAAATAGCAACTTATTATGTATAAAAAGAAGCGTCTTTCCGGGTAATTTCCGGCTATGTTTTCAGAATTTCATTTAACAAAAAATTCGCCGAGATAATCTATTTGTTTATAAGCAAAAAAAGACACCAAATTTAAACAATGACTGTAACCGTTCTAATAAATATTTTTTAATTCTGACAAAAGTACATGAAAGCTTGTTCTCTCTTATATATGACCGCTAGTTTTATTACAATCGAATAGTGGAAAAAAAATTTAACAATTCTGAAAATTTTCAATATTTTTCGATTTTTCTGGATTGCTAAATCATTGTGCAAAATCTAATAAACCGATCGAAACGAAATTTACGGGATTTTTTTACTATATGTTCAAGATTTTGTACCGGTGATAGGGAAGTCCCAACTACATTTTAAAGTGTCTAAAATAATAAGTTTAAAAAACACTTTTTTGGGCCGATTTTTTGTTGTTTATTACTATTTGGCAAAATCGCTAATAAATTTTTGAATTTATAACTTATGCCATTTTATGTAAAAGGCGATTCTGCAACTTTTTCTTCTCTTCAACTTTCTTCTAAATTCGATACTTAAAAAGTTAGAAGCAAAACAAGTCGGGAAAAAAGGCGTTTTTTATTTTCATTTTAAATTGTTGCATTTTAAACAATGTTCCCGACCTCTGCGCTTTGGAGGATAAGTCAATCCTTATTCTAGACATTATTCCCGAGGTATTCATGTAAAAACATTGCGGTTACCTCTTATGTCTATGTAAAGCAAATTTCTGACAGATGGGTCTTGGACTATACCTATTGTATGCATTATTATGTCCTTCTATACTTCATTTGTCTCTTATTTCGCTCCTTTGTTACCTAGCATGTAAAGGGCTTCATTGCCCGTTGATCTAAATAAATAGATAAATTATTTTCTTAATTTTGTTTCCTTTTTGCCCCTTATTATTGATACGCCTATGGATAGCTATTTTGTACGCTGTCAAAATTCGTCAACGGCGGCCATATTTCCTTCCCCCCTTTACACCGCGCCTATCGGCTATGCGGTACAGGCCATCTCGACACTTTACCCTTAAGGTAATAAATGTTAATACGCCAACTCAACACTACAGAAAACAGGTAGTCGCAACTAATGCCCTTAACTGACAGGCCAACTCGACACCGAGGGTTTAAACGCCTTAAAGCGATTAACACAAATGTACCAGAAGTTTTGTAAATCTGTAAAATCTACACTCAACCACCTACCGGAAATTTATTCCTATTTCGTACTTCACGAAAATAAGACCTGAGCGAAGAAATAGTTTTTGAGTTTATTACTAGCCAACGCGATCATAGAATGTTAGTCATTAATAAATAGATTCTATATCATGTACACTAATATTTATAATTATTTCGTCATTCTGTGACTTACTTCTTTAACATCTGGTGTCGAGATGGTGAATTATACTTTACAACATCGTCCTACCGTCCTACCTAGTGAGGGATAATAAAGTGTCGAGATGGCTATGCCATGGTGGCGAGTTGGCCTGTCGGCGTAGGGTGCTCAGTGTCGAGCTGGCGTATTAAGCTTTACAACATCTTCCTACCTAGGGGTAATAAAGTGCCGAGATGGCGTCCGCCCAGTTTGCCCCGGCTATGTTGGCATGTAAACAAACATCAGTTTCTAATGGGAACACCGGGTCTAGTTATATTAATGGTCTGTGGTAGAGCTACATATTTGAAGCTTCACCAAACTCGATTTTGAAGTTCAATACTTTCCAAATTTTTTGTAACAAACAGTTTAACTCTTTATCTTTAAAATGGTCTTAGTTAGGTTACTTATTATAAACAAATTAACTGTGAATTTAAAAAATGGCTAACTTTGCCCCAAATTGATATAGGACATTTTTTTTTTTTTAAAAAAAAGGTAAAAATGCCAACTTTTCAAATATGTAAAATTCATTTCGCTATAAATAACATGAATAAATTTATTCTAATTGTTTATACACTAAAAATGACCATGTTTTTGTTATGATTTTTAACAATAGTGATAATTAATTTGTTCGATATTAAATAATTAAGTTTGATGAAATAATTCTTCTTCTTTCTTTTGGTACCCGTAGAATTGTTGTATCATCAATATTGTGCGCATAATGATAACGCAGAGAAAAGTCCTCTGGGATAAACTATTACAATTTTGCAAAAACTATTCTATGAATCCTTTTAAAATTTTTACCACATATTAAGTAACACAAGACACATTTTTCGTAATTTCAAATTGTAAGTTGATTTTTACAATAGCTATTATTAATTAAAAATAATGCATATTTTTACTTTTATTTACAATTATCTAAGCAACAAAATATTAAATCATATTTTATAATAAACCACCATTTTGAAGATTTTCCAATTCAGTACAAGATAGTCCCTTTGAATTATTCATCAGATTCTAAGATTTCTTCAGGAAAACAAAAATGCAATAAAAAATCACGTTCTTCGACCTTTAATTATTATTAATTAAACAGTAGCACAAAACTTTTGGTGGATAACGTTTAGAGTTAATCCCATAAATCCATTTTACTCGAATACCTGCTTGATTACCTGGATGAACCGGTGTCCCCAACTATTTTCCTTATTTCCCTGGTCTACAAGTAGCACTTCTTCATACGGTAGCGAAGAGAAAGACTTTGAAGTAAAGAACGGTCTCATTGTCAAGAATATGTTTCCGGTCTGGTCTACTCTGCTTTTGATTTCTTGATCTGGGTCCAGTGTACTCTTCGTCAGATAATCAAGGTAATTAAATTTCTTAACTTATCCAATGTGATGCCCGTCAATTGATATCTATACTGTGGAGGTTCTGTTTTATCATTTTCGTTTTTAGAAAGAAATACAGTATCATCGGCTTCTCGGATGTCATTTATCACTTTATCACTTTTGCCCTGAAGGGCTCTTACAAAGATTTCCTCAGAATATAGGTTAAACAATAGTGGAGACAGAACGTAACCATGTCTAACGCCTCTCTGGATATTTATGACTTCAGTATCGGCGATTTCTGTTCTTAAAAAAGCATCCTGATTCCAGTACAAGTTTTGTGTTATCCTAACATCATTAACATCCAGCTTTTTTATCTATTTTTATTTAATTTTTTGTTATAGATTTTATCCAGTATTTATTAATACAAATTTATTGTATTAATTTTCATATTTCGTTTCATAAATAACCTGCACTAATTTCTTTTAAATAGCTCTTGTAATTTTATTCAGTAAGTACGTCTGAAGGACTGCTATTGCCACCTTAACGAAGCCTTCTCTTATTCTGGTATCTATATTATCTATCATTGTTTTGATTTACTTTATAGGTCTATTCCCATATATCTTTACATTAACTAGTCATATAGTGACGAAAAAATTTTTAATGAAAATTCCAATACAAAAAATTTCACCAATCACTAAAATTACAAATAATTCATTAATTAGTTTAACCGGGAGTTTCTGTAAAGTTTATTTGTTTTAATATGGTTATTGAGACTAATCTTATTCGTAAGCAGAAGTATATGGCAATTAAGGTTAGGGAAATTAGAAATAAGGCAATTAGCTGATTATGAATATGGGCGATTCCATGTCAACTGTCGTGAGGTTGGAGGGTCATAATTTTTTTTCAAAACCAAAACTATTTCATCCTATTGTATGTTCGATTATAAGTATTAACCCAAATTTTCAGCCAAAAAAATTGCTCGAATCTCACAATATTGGACCTCCAGACGGTCTGGTATTCAATGATGATGATCCGAATTCATCGGTGGGACTTGACCTTGAGGTCCACACGAATATTTCCAACTTTTGAAACTCCTTTCTCATGCTTAAGCCACCGTTTTAGGCTGATTTGTCCATTTTTTGCCATTTTTCGCGTCTTTTGGCACTTAAAACCAAAATACACACGGGAAAGTTAAAAGTTCCCAAAAGTACACTAAAAAACTAAAATTTTGCGCTCCTGCAAAAAAAAACCAAAAATTGATTAACGCGAGTCAGAACGAGTTAAAGAAAATAATTTTTTTGGGATTTCTTGAAAATGGAAAATCTTAGAAAAATTCTGGGAGCGGGAATGGATTCCTTGGAAAATTTTACATCGATTACATATACTCTCAAATATTTCCAGCGTGCAATGTGTTTCCGGTAACGTTTTGAAGAAAATTTGGCGTCAAAAATGGAAAACACGAGAAGACAGAAAATTGGCTGTAAAAAACGCTAGGAGTAACATTTTTGGCTGAAAATTTGGGTTAATACTTGTAATCGAACCTACAATAGGATGAAATAGTTTTGGTTTTGAAAAAAAATTATGACCCGCCAACCTCACGACAGTTGACATGGAATCACCCATATTGGAGAAATGATTAAAGAATAGTAGTAGTAGGCATACTATTAGGAAGGTGGTACCAATAATAACATGAAGTCCATTAAATCCTGTTGCGACAAAAGATGATGATCCAAAACAGAATCCGAAATGGTAAATGGGGCTTCAGTATAGGTATTCAAATCCTCGAGGGTCTGCTATTATTGTCACCTTAACGAATCTACTAAATATTGCATTAATTTCTTGTGAAAGGTATTAGTAATCCTACTCAGTATGTACGTCCGAAGGATCGATTTTGGTACCTTAACAAAGCCATCAGAGATAAGATCGTAAAATGAATGCATTACATTTGCACATGTTACTTGGAAACATCCTTAATAATCGTAATGACTGTAGTGCGATCGCTATTTCTTCATTAAAACCCAAATACCTTTACGATGTAACACTTGTACATTTCACGATACTTCCATAAATTGCTCGTAGCGACGCTTTAAAGTCGACTGCAGTGAATTTGGGCGAACGAGGCACCACCACCCCGCTCGCCGAAATCGAATTTTTCCCGAACACCCCTTGGAAATGCACTTTTCGCCAGCCTTTATCCCCGAAATCCTTCGGGGGTTGATTAGAAAAGCCCCGTTGCATTCGTCGTGCGAGAGAGGGAGCGAGGGGGCGACCGGTCTCGGGAAGGGGGAAGGGAGCTGACGTAGTTGTTCCGATCGCTCCTGTTAGTGTGAAATAATGCCCCTGGGATCGGTTCCTGTGACGGGCCCACATCAACCCTACACGGGACCATAACGAGGCGCGGGAATAATAAAGGGATTAATCAAAAGATAGTTCCGGCCCTTTTTCTGAACGCCATTCAATTAAAATTCAGATTAGATTGGGTGATTGGGTAATGAAGGGTGGCGAAAGCGCCGAGGAACGGCGAACGAGTTGTATTATGACATAATTCGGTTTAATAGGAGACATCCTTTTTGTGAGACGTGCTGCGTGCAAGTTTACAGTAAGTACGTTAAGGAGAGTACGGCCGTACATTCCAAATCTATAAATTTTTCCACTTTGATACGTTAACTTCAACAGTTAAATTTGTCCATTCAAAAATGAATCTTGCAGACTTGCTTAATAACCGTTTCTAATGTATTGACGCTTAAATTTTCTGGCAAATAAATCGAAAAGAGTTCGACAAAACTTCATTCTGTAACTGTGAGTCAGTCACTAAACATTACTATATAACGTATCAAAAGTGCAATTCAATAGCTTTTTAAGTTTTTTAATTTTATATATGAGGCACCCACATAAGAGAAAGTATAATTGGAAACGTGCTGATTTTCGGAATTTGAGATATTGGCATTTCTGGAAGTTTTGAGATTCCCTGACTTCGAAAAACATGTTTTTGGAAACATGTCTGTGTAAGGTGTATGTGGTCAATGTTTTCTCAGAAACTATAAATACCGGAAAGTTGAAATTTTGTATTTAGGCTGGGTCCACCACATAAATTTCATCAGAATCAGTTAAGAGCAAAGGGCACTTTACTCGTTATTTTGAGTTTTTCTTGATTATCTCAGATACTAGTACTTTTTTTAAACCTTGTATACTTATTCTTTTACTCAGTTCTTATTGATTGCGGTTATCATCATTTTGACTGATCTTCTGAGAAGAGCTTTGCAAATCTTTAGGTAGTATTTCCCAATTTTCTCCAAAACAGCTGTACAGAGTCTTACAAATTTTAGATTTGGACTGATCTAACTAATGGCTACAACTTTTGTTTGAAACATGTTATTCTAAAACCATCCTAAATAGTAGGTACTTTACTCTTGAACATTTTCAATCCATTTTTTTTAAAATGCTTAAATGTTTTCACTTAACTTTATATTTTAATTAACATATTAAATGTATACAATTTGTATTGGAAATACTTTTTCCTAACACTGTTCCAAAGGGCACTTTACTCTTAAGAATTTTTATTTTGTTGTACAATTTTCTTTAAAACGGTTTTGGTGATTTATACCAAACCTCATAACTTAAGTTAGCTCTTTAATGCCTACACCTTTTATTTGAATTTTTACTTTCTCATATGAGGTACTCATATATGAGAGAATATTGTAATCGGGTCGATTTTTCGAAATTGAGTTATTAGCATTTCTGGACGTTTTGAGGTCCCCTGAGTCCAAAAAACATGTTTTTGGAAAACCGTCTGTATGTATGTGTGTATGTGTGTCTGTGGTAGGATTTTCTCAAAAACCAAAAACCACAAACGGTCAAAACTTTGTATTTAGACTTTGTACCATACCAGGACGTGAAAATAAGCTTTTCATTAAAATCGGCCAGGGTAAAAGTGTGGTTTACTCTTGTCATTTTTCGGTTTTTTGAATTTTTCTCGAAATTCGCTCAAAGAATTTTTTTCAAACTTTGAATATTTATTGTACGATGAAATACCTATAAAAAAGTATTCTAACGATTTTGGCTAAATCTTCTGTGAAGGGCACTTTATACTTGTCAATTTTCGGTTTTTTCAATTTTTTTCGAAATCCACTCCACGATTTTTTTTTAAACTTTGAATATTTATTCTACTATTGAATATGTTTAAAAAAGTTTTCTAACGTTTTTGGATAAATCTTCTGTGAAGGATACTTTATACTTGTCGATTTTTGGTTTTTTGTATTATTCTCGGAATTCGTCCTAAGAATTCTTTTTAAACTTTGAAAATTTATTGTGCAAATAAATATGTATAAAAAGGTTTGTAACGTTTTCTGCTAAATCTTGTGTGAAGAGCACTTTATACTTGTGGTTTTTCGGTTTTTTTATTTTTTCTCAAAATTTGCTATAAGAATTTATTTTAAATTTAGAATATATATTCTACCATTGAATTAGTATAAAATAAATTTTCTATCGTTTTTTGCAAAATCTTCTGTGAAAGGCACTTTGTATCATTCTTCAATTTTTTGAATTTTTCCCGAAATTTGCTCTAAGAATTTTTATAAAAGTTTGAGTACCTATTCTAGATTAGATATAATATATAAAAAAGTTTTGTAACGTTTTTGGCTAAATCTACTGTGAGGAGTACTTTATAGATACTTGTCGTTTTTCGGTTTGTTGCTTAAATTAACCCCTATATATGAGAACGTACTCTGATGAACACATCACGATTTTTTATCTAAAATTGCCATAAAGAGCACTTCCTTAAATCATCGATTTGTAGAGTAATTGTTCAGTCTAACTGATACATCTAAATTAAGTAGGTAAAGTTGTTTTTAGTTATTCAACGTCAATGATAGGATTCTTATTTCGAAGTATGGACATTGAAATTTGTTGATGTTATATAACATAACTAAATTTATTTATCGTTTTGACAAAGTTAGTGGTATTCAAAAACATTTTTCAGAAACATTTTTCGTCTGACAAACAACCAAAAGAAATATTTACTAACAAGAGAAAATGTTAATATTTAATACTAAATTTATTTCATAAAACGGTGATAATGTTGCCATGAATATTTTGTCCGGCCATATGAGAAAGTCTTACAATGTTACACATCGTCAATTTTACCCCTGGTTTACCCACAACAAAAATGAATCATAAGTGAGAGTAACTTAGGAACCAAAGTGGTAACATTGTGACATTTACTATATTCCATATAATATTGAATTTAACATATTTTCTGAGAACGATATGGCAAAATGACCTCTACTAGTGGTGGCATCACTTGAATTTTTAGTGATTATCTTATGGCAGCCTGATAGCTCATATTAAGAGCAGGTGTTTCCTTATTTCGTGGAGGCCCTGTGAACTTTGTAACATACCAATTTCCGCTGTTAAAAGAAGACCTTTTTGAGGAAATTATTCGTTCAAACATGTCTCATACTATGTAATGTACCTACGTAAAACTTAAATTGATCATTGCTTCATACGATGTAAGTTAATTACCTAAAAGTTATTTAAATTTAGTGAGGTGACTTTAAGTCAGCATAGAAGTACGATAAAGGATAAAGGCAATATGAAAAGTATATAGTTTTGCATATATACGTCAGTTTTTTTCAAGAATCAGGGCTAAAGTAGAAGCAGAGGTACAGTTAAGATTACATTTTCAAGACTAGTAAAAAACCCCATTCTACTATTTAAATAGCGATTTAGAGACCATTTCCAAAAATAAGTGCAAAATTTCTATCCTTTCTCTATCTCTATTCTAACTCTTTGCAATTTTTACGAAAAATATGAGGTGCTGCACACTGTACAACAGATAAAACAAATCAAGAGAAATGATCTATTTCAGATGTCAGGATAAGACAGAAATTATATGCCAAGCAGATGACGATAAAGATTTGTTTGATAAAATCCCAAAACCACGTTACGTAAAATCTTGAATGGCCAATACGTTTATCCCATGGTTTTTCATGCAGAAATGGGTTGCCTCAATTTTGAGGAGTGACTATCTTAATTGTCAATGTAAATAATGACATATTATACTACTTTTACTAAAAATTTTTATTACTTATAATGGTCCAAAATAGGCAAAAAATACTCAATGAAAATATGTCCAAAAACGTTTAGATTTTGAGATACAGAGCATCAAGCTTGTTGAGAAATTAATCAATTTTGTTATCATCCTGAAAACAACATTTCAATATACAAGCGAAATAAGAACAACTTACTAACTTTGGAGCGATAAATGTGATTTGTAGGGGTTGTTGAAGTTAAATATACCTCAGCTTTTCACAACTATACAGAAATTTTAACAAAAAGTCATAAAACAATAAAGCTTTAGGAAGAAAAATTGTAGTCTTGTTCAATTTCGATAAGATCAGCAGATTTTTAAAAAATTAGGGATAAAAATCTTAATGCCTTATTAAAAAGTTTTATGGTCTCAAAAACCCAAAATACCTCCAAAACCGTCCATTTGCAGGCACACCTTCCTTAGGACTTTTCATTCTATTTCGGACCATACCATCCCCTCTTAAAATTTATAGTTCCTTTCTTAAGGAATCACATACTTCATTATGATTTTAATTTAAGACAACGATTAATTAAATTAAACTCTATGTAATTAAAGAAACAAACATCTTGGTAGATTTATTAGATTGTTGATCTTATAGAGGCGAACGACTTTTGTATAAAATAATTTTTCGAGAAATGTACAGAAAAAAAGTTATTTTTCTCAAAAAAAAAAAAAAAAATTATTTCGCGTCTGAGAGAAAAATGTTACTTAGGTTTGGTGTTGCCCGTATAGAGGCGAACGACTTTTGCATAAAACATATCTTTGAGAAAAGTACATAAAAAAAGTTATATGCAAAAAGTTAGAAATTTTGAAGTTTGTATTTTTTTAACACCTCGTATACATTTTTTTGACACATCGTGTCTGTTATATCGGGTGTTTTTTTAAGTTTCACCTCATAGTAGGCTGTGGATAGTGTTTGTGAATGTGCCTTACTAAAAAATGTCAAAATTGACATAACCTCACTTTTTTAATAAAAATTGAAACTGCTCCAATCGGTTAATAGTGTCTTGAAAAAGACAGCTTGGCTCTATTAATTAGGCGTAGATGAGTGAGGTGATGAGGTAGAATGAGGTGAAATTTAAAAAAACACCCGATATTACTCTATATCCTACCCATAAATCTACCTTTCAGCCTGGCATGCCATGGGGTTTTTAGTAATGCATTAAGATTTTCTACATTACCTAATCTTCTGGAAAACTGCTGCACTTATAGAAATGTCACCAGAGAAGAAGTTTTAAGTTAAAAGCTTCATGTTTTCATAATTTATAGTCAAGATGACTAAACCGTTGTGTATAAAAAAGTAAGGGGACTTTTTACCCCCAACTACCCCTAGATATCACATTCACCATATACCACAATTGTAATCTAAGAACCAAAATTAGTTACCAACCTCATTTCGCTTATTAATTAAAATTAGTTTTGAAGATAATGAAAACTGACTATTTTATAAAAAAATTTAACGCCATGTATCTCAAAAACTAGGCGCTTTTTAAAAGACTATGATTAAGACTTTTGTGCATATTTTGAGCCATTCCAGCACCTTCCCCCTTTGAAATATATGTATATGTATAATAAATATGTATAACATATATATGACAAATATAAACTGTACAAAAATTGTTTTGTCGTTTGAGTGTGGTAAATACAATTTAAACGGACAGTAATACAGTAATAAGTGCGCAGTAAACTTTTGTCTTAAAATTTCTAAGAAAAAGTCAAAGTCTGGTAAAGTCCCTGGATGTCATACATATTAGCGGTAATTATATCTTAATTTTAACCTTTTTGGATAACTCTATCACTTCTCAACGAGCAGATGAAACGCAACTTGATAAGTTGTTAATTCAGAATTATTTTCCAATAAGCACCATGCTTTAAACATTTTTCTAAGAATATTTTCATATAATTGCAGTGGGAGAACTGTGTTTCCAGTAACTTATTATGTAGTGTACATTGCTAGCCTCAGAATAATTTAGTAATTTATAATTGATATAATAAAAAAACCAACATTACTCGAATTGTTACTTGAATTTACAAAACATCCACTGTTTATAAAATTTAACGCATATCAATAATTTAACGCGTTGTTCCTTAAAATTTTAACAAACAAGCTTAGGTAAAATATACATATCTACTAACAAAAACTACGTTGCTTTACTATCGATTGTGCACTAATGTACGTGTACGATTACTACTTTCCCTCAGGCATCCCTACTCCCGTTTTAAGAACAAATTAGTACGTTCCCTTATATTGGTTTTGCGGGTGGGCGTGAGGGCGAGGCGGGGTATTTTGCCAACTGGTCCTAAAATGAAACTCTAACACAATTACGCATTTTAAAGCAAACTATAGGTCTGCGAGCACTGATTGCGTATTGTGGTGACCCACACTGCCGCTGCCTACTTTATAATTATACCGAATTCGTGCTCCCTCTTCATTTGCTCGACTAATTGCCCTTGCTCCGGGTTTATTTTCTCTACGTAGACACTGCACGCGGCCCTTTCCGGATCATTTTTGAATAAGGCCGGGAAAGGTTGATACGGTAGTAATTGAGTTTGTGTGGTGATGCAATGAGTGGATGTGCAATTTCGATAAGTTTTGTTTATTTGATGTGGGAATATATCGTTATTCCTCCTTACGTCCGCATAAATGAATTAATATGACGCTCTTTGTGTTTGGGAAAACTCGCGATATTCCCATAGGCGACCGCACCTTTACGAGCCAACTTCTCAATCTTAATTTATTCGACAACGCGACTTTATTCCAACGGAGATAAAGAAGAGATAACTATTCTTTTATTATCCCTCTTTTTTATTTTCCCGGGAAATATCTCGGGCAAGAAGGTCGCCATCGATAAAAACCACTAAACCGGGGAGTTCTCAACCTTTGACTTTCTTTATCTTTTCTTTATTTCGGGGTGCGCTCTCTTCTCGGAGTTTTATGAGAGGCCCCGACAACCCGCAGGACCGATTTTTATGGCGTATTACGGGATATGTTAAATAAATAACTTTCCGCATTAAATTCGGTATATGTAGGTGGTTATGCATAGGAGAATTACGGACACGTTTTCCCAAAGAGGGTGGCTGACTAACAGATATGATACGTATTAATAGTCATTTCTTTCACCGTAAAATATAGTAAAACCTCTGAATTTTAAAGTACTTCACCGATTTTGATGCAATTTTGAAATTGAGCTTGTCTTACTATCCTCTTCAAAAGCAATATGATTAAAATGTGTGCTTTTTGTTGTTAAGTGGTGAAAACTACTCCCTTTTACCAAAAATTAATAACTGCATATATAAGCGTTATTTGAATCTTAATAATGTTTAAGTATGTTATATAAAGATTTTAAACTATTTTTAGACCCTTAAAGGCTACCCTTTAGGTCAAAATTTGCAAAAAAAATAATTTGCAGCTTTAAATTAATTAATGATGCATTTTACTGCGAATTAAAACCTATTTAGTACTGTAACGTTTATTTTCTAATTTATTTACACTATCCTATTTATTCACTACACCCTACTTAATTTATCTTAGACTAATGTATATAACACACTTAACTACTTCCTAACTAATTAATTTATATGACTCTTAAATGTAATTTATTTATACGCTCTCGCTTTTCACCTTGTTTACTATGTCGCGCTTCCGTATAATAATAATCTCTCCGACCGCAAGCCAGCTTATATACATTTCTCAATTGTATTCTCGATAATTCTACAAAGGACTCGATTCATCTCGACAATAATGTTTACCTAGGAAACGTCCAGAAATGTCTAGAGGTAATAAATCTTCTTCCTTAATATGATGTTGCCGCGACTCAATTAAGCTTGGCGGCGTTCCTTTGAGGTAAGCCGCCGAGGTCCGATAGGAGTAAACACATTTCGCTCTGCTGCTTACATTTCGCGTTACAGTACCTATTCATAGTTTAATTTCTTAAGTATTTAATAGTTTCAATTTTTATAAACCACCCCTTGCAATGAAATTTATTAAAAACTTTTTTTTCGATTATTTAAAAACTTGAAATGGTCTATTTATGATACATTACATTTATTTTACTATTTATAAATCTACTTTGTGATATATTACATTTATTTAACCTTTAAAAACCACCTTTTATAGGCTAATGTATAAAATTTCTCTGCCTTAATTTCAAATTGGTCAATGTTGTGAGTGCAATTAAATACAATCTCCTCATTATTTTTAATAATATTTCTCAAATATTTCGCTGTTTCAACTTCTAAAAATCACCCATTCTTACAAAATATTATAGAAAAAATCTTAAAATACTAGAAAAAAATTTAAAACAATTTATATTTTTCTATACCTTTAAAAATATAAAATAGAAGCTATACAGTGGCTATAAGGGTAAAGAATAAGAGTTGTATAATTTACATAATAAAAGTTCTCATAATATTTTACATAATAAAAGTTTACATTTCATCAGAAGAACCATCTTCAACTTCCTCTTCTTGATCTGTAATTGGAGGACAGTTTTGGCAATTATCACCAGAGCAAGTTTCACAAGCTACATTATAGAAAAGTCCAATTGTTCGACAGCTGCATGTTGTCAAAAACATCATTTTTTGCAATTGCAAAATATCATTACAAGCAGATCTTCTGGTGCAGAGTTTCTTTAGCATTTTTAAAGGTTGCAAAGAACCTTTGCAATTTATCCATCCCCAATCAGTAGGGCGAATATTTTTCATCCCAAATCACTTTCACCTTAGCTCATTTTAAAAGTCTCATTAAGACCTTTACTGTAGACCTGTACTCAAAGTACTAAGTGTACTCAAAAACATACATTTTTTAGGTACAAAATTAACAAATTCTAATCGTGAATAACTCGGAAAATATTAACTTAGGTACCGAGAAAAGTTTATAAAACATTTTTTTACTTTAAATTCAACAATATCGATAACCGGGGTTATTTTGAGGTTAAACATTTCACCCCCGAGAAGGGGTGGCACTTACACCCAGGGTAAAAGCACACATCGGCATTATATAACTTTTTTCTTTGACATTTTTCCATTATGTATTTTTCAAATTTCAGGAACCGTCTTCAAATATCTTAAAAAATAATAACAATGAAACAATTATAATAAAGAATAATAAAATAAATTCCTTTGCAGACGTTGTTAGAGATTTAAAGAAAGACATTGATGATCCTTCTACTTTCGGAATTAAAATTAAATATATTAAGAAAAATAAAGATGACGACCTTATTATTAATTTAAATGGGAAATCTGAAGACAGATCTATTTTCAAAAACAAAATATCAGAAAATTTAAAACATAACGAAATTAAATCTTTGAGTAGTTATAAAATTATTTATCTACTTGATCTGGATGTCACTTGGACCATAGATTTAGTTAAAGAAGAATTAAATAAATTTGTAAGTGCAGATAGTTATATTGAAATACATCTAAATAAAAATGACAAGGGTCGTCAATCGGCAAAGATCAAAATGGAGGTTAACGCCGCTAATTCCTTACTCAATGAAAGGAAAATTAAATTTGGGTGGAATTTGGTAGGAATTAAAGAAAAATTTGTACCTATCAGGTGTTTTAACTGTTTGCTTTTCGGACATATTACCCCAAATTGCAAAAATAAGAAAATTGAAATTATGTGCACCAATTGTGGTGAACAAGATGATCATATTTCAAAGAATTGTTCAAACAAAAGCAAATGTATAAGTTGTAAAGAAGAAGGACACAGATATGACAATATGACTTGTCCAAAATACCGCGAATTAAAACATAATCTAGAAAATAAATTAACTTAACAATATTTTTTTTTGTATGAAAATTTTACAGGTAAACGCCGGTAGAAGAAGAAGGGCTCATGACCTAATTAAATTTGAGTGTTATAAAAATAAATATGATATAGTTTTCTTTTCCGAACCGAACCAAAAAATTTCAAAAAAAGAAACATTATTAACAGATCTGAATGAGGATGTTGCTATCAAAATTATAAGCAAGAATTTACAAGTGTGGGATGTTCTGAGATATGAATCATTTCTAATGATTAAATTCAAAACTTTTAGTGCCATTTTGTGTTATTTTTCTCCTAAAATTAAATTGCCTGATTTTAAAATTAAAATTGACCAAATTTTTAGTATTATTTCTAACAATAGAAATAGTGATTATATTCTTTTAGGCGATTTCAATTCGAAATCCTCTTTATGGGGCTCACCTATAAACGATAAGCGGGGTATTTACTTTGGAAAATGTATATCACAATTAGATATGGTAATCTTTAATCGAGGAAACATACCAACCTTCGAAATAAATAATAAAAAATCATTTATAGACCTAACTGTAGGTACTCCCCAGATTTCAAAATCTGTTGTAAATTGGCAAGTATATAGAACAGATTATTTGTCAGATCATAATCCCATCTCTTTCGATATTGTTGACAAAAATTATGAAAATATTGGCGAATTTATAAATCATACATTTAATATTAAAGGTTTTCTTGAAGACTTCACTAAAATTTATAGTAACAATAACGATAAGGATAACATTAATTTATATAACAATTTAAAAACATGCACCAAACAAAATATTTCTATAACCTACAATTCGTATCAAAAACAACCCTTTTGGTGGAACTCTGAAATAGATCAGCTGCGAAGAAAATCTGGACGATTGAAAAGACATCTATCAAATTTAAAGCGTAAAAACTTAGATATTCAACATATTTCAATGAGATATAAGGAAAGTATTAGAGACCTTAAAAATTGTATCTCTAGAAACAAGAGAAAACATTGGAAAAATTTATGCGATGAACTTGACGACAATATTTGGGGAGATGCCTACAAAATAATCACGAAATATACAAAAAATTTCAAATTATTTAGTCTACCAAAGTCACAAAAATTTAATATTGCTAGAGAACTTTTTCCCATTAATCCTCAATTATGGATTAGAAATGGCACGTACCTTGGAGACATTCCCCTTATAACCAAAGACGAAATCGACAATATTATACATAAATTTAAAAGCAAAAAAGCTCCAGGTCCAGACCAAATTCCATCCGAAGCGGTTCTTCTGGCTTATAAAAATTTTCCGAAATTGTTTATTGACTATGGCAACGAAATTTTAATCAATCAAAAATTCCCTTTAGATTGGAAAAAATCAAACCTACATTTAATTTGGAAAGGCAAATTGAATGTTACTGGCTCTTCGGCTTATCGACCGATCTGTCTACTAAGTTCGGTCAATAAATTCTATGAAAAAATAATAAATGAAAGATTAAATCGTTTTCTGGAAGACAACAACTGTATTTCAAAATTTCAGTATGGTTTTAGAAAAAATAGATCCACAGTTTCTGCTATTTTTAATGTTAAAAACTATATAAAAAATTGTAAAAAAACTTTTTGTGCTATGGTCACACTAGATGTGAAAAATGCATTTAATTCGGCCTCATGGAAACATATTATCAAAAATATGAAAAAGAAACATATTCCAAATTATTTAGTAAATATAATTGAAAACTATTTTTCAGAACGTTACATTTTAGGTCTAAGCAAAAATAATTTTGAAATTTTCACAGGTGTACCGCAAGGTTCAGTTTTAGGCCCGACACTTTGGAATATTTTGTTTGATGAAATTTTAAATCTGAACTTTGGTAATGATGTACAATTATTTGCTTTTGCTGATGATTTAGCAGTAATTTTTAAAAGCAATATGCCATGTTCACTGATGGATCTCGTAAATGAAACAATATCCAAAATTTCAGTTGTTATGCAACGAATTGAATTAAACTTGGCGCCTGAGAAAACTGAATCTATAATTTTTAAAGGACCAAAAATTTTAAGAAAAACCATTAAATTCAAAATTGGTAATAAAGTAATAATTCCCTCTCGGCAAATTAAATATCTAGGTGTTATTCTTGATGACAAATTAAAATTTCACAAACACCTTTTATATTCTTGTTCTAGAGGAGAAAACAAAATAACCGAACTTAGTAGACTTATGCCAAACATTGATGGCCCTTCTGACAGAAAACGTATCCTTTATGGTCACACTATATTTTCTATTATCCTTTACGCCTCACCCGTCTGGGAAGAGGTGATTAAGATTTCTAAATATTTAAAATTGTTGAACTCAACTATTAGAAAATGTTTAATTAGAGTTTCTAGTAGTTATAGAACTGCTTCTCTTGAGGCACTTGAAGTAATATGCGGATCTCCTATTCACTTAAAAATATTGGAACGTAAACAAAATTTTTACAATATCGATAAAAAAATCACTAAATTAAATGTGATCAACTCATGGCAACACATCTGGAATAACAATACAACCAAAGCTCAATGGACCAAAAAGTTAATTCCTTATATAAAGCCGTGGTTCTACTGCAAATTTCGGAAAACAAATTACTTTTTTTCTCAATTCCTTACTGGACATGGTTGTTTTGGCAAGTTTACTTACAAAATTAAAAAAAGTGAAACAGATAAATGTATTTATTGTGGAGACTATGATGATCCCGAGCACACCATTTTTGTTTGTTGGATGTGGACGTGTGACATACTAGAACTAAATATAAAATTAAATATACAAATATCAAAGGATAATATAATCAACACAATGCTAAAAAACAAGAGAAATTTTGATATTATATTTAAATGTATAAGTAATATTATGAAAGAAAAAGAGCGTGACGAACGTATAACTCAAGGTTTGGATCCTTAAATTAAAAATTTAAAAAAAAACTCTTCTCTTCTTAAACCTGATGTTACTTTTTGAAAAAATTATGCACAATTTTATAACCACATTTTTGGTATTAAATAATTAATACTGTTTGTCTTCGAAGATCATGGTTTCCTAGTTAGACTTAGCCGAAGACACACAGTAACATCGGAAGACAGGGTTTTTTAGTGGGTAACCGAACGGACCCCCACAGTATCAGTTGCGGTGTATAGTACCATTTACGATTGACTTTCTCGTCTCGATAATGGCTATTCATCTCAACTTTTCTCCATAAACGATTTTTCCCTGTATAAAAAAAAAAAGGTCAATCGAAGCGGTACTTTAAAATTCTTAGCAAAAGCTTAAGTGAATGAATGGACTATAATTATTTATACTGAGTCGTTTAACTGATAGTTATTTTCACGATGGTCATACGGGATCGAAATCAGGCCCAAGTGACGTTTGAAGTTACACCAAAAGCCTAAATCACACTTACTCCTCACGAAGAAACTTAAAATTCGCGACAGGTCACACCCGAGAAACAATCCGGTCCGTTTAAAACGGGGACTTACCCACCCCGAAAAATCCTAATCAGGACAATCTTGTCTCCTCGGCTATTAACTTATATAGCGGTATCAATTCTAACTGAAATCCTCGGGGAAGCGGTCTTAACTTGCAGTTCCCTTTTCTTTAATTCGTTTTTCTGCCGGGCGGAACGGTCCTATTTACATGACTTATTTAATAAAATTTTATTGTGATTGGAGCCGTAAATCCGTTCGATGAGGAAGTAAAGGGTGTTTTACGGATTAAGTTGGGAAAAGTACGTTTTAAAAATCGAAACAAGCGCTTTCATTAAATGTAATCTCTTAATGGCGGTGAAGTGGAAATGGAACAAAACGATTAATTTATTTTAAGATGAAATGTTAATTGAGTCATTCTTGGGTATTACAATAACATTATTACTCAATAGAAAATTAAAATAGTTAATCAGTATGTAGTTAGCTAAAATAATTGTTTTCTTTGCGATGTTTTTGTAGTAACATTACTTAATTATTTTAATAGCAATTGTGACGCGAAATGTAAACATCAGTGTGAAGCGTGCTCCTTCATATCTGACGCAGGCGCCGCATTTCAAAGTGCACCATAAAAACTTTTCTCTAATAGTCGCGAACGTCCAATCCGAGAAAAAATACCACGGAAGCTTCTATAGAAGAGAATATTAGGGATGTAAATTACGAGACGGTTCCGTCGCAAGCAGAGTAGACCGGGAGCCGCCGTGAGTGAAAATGTGCCATAAGCCGACTAGCGACAAATGTATAAATAAATTTGCGCGTCAAGTGTTTAACAGAAATTAATTTGTTAAGGAATATACCAAATAAATTAGTTAGTGTTAAGAACTGTATAAATAAATTAGAATAAACGTTACACAATATTTGTTAAAATACTAGTTCTTTCAATACGGTTTTTAATGGCCATGTAATACCCGTATGGTAGTTTACACTTAATTAGTCACAATATATTCGCATACAATTTGTACCTCCATATTGAATTAGAAGGTAAAAAAGTATTCTTCTATATAATTAGATTGACTTACCCCTGTAGTAGTGTTTTCCGAACACCAGTGCTTCCAATCTGAAAATAAAAAGGAACAGAATTAGAATTGGATATTTTTGAACAGAATTTATTATTCATTGTTAAAATACTTAAAACTATTGGAAAACGTTGAAATTATACAACCTTACTCTCACAAAGAGTTAGCTGTGATAACTCTGAGATAACTAACTGGTTTTGTAAAACTAGCTAGGTATATAAGTATTTTTTTGCTCCCAAATTTATGTAAAATCCAGATTTAACTAACTGTTAAGAACGGTGAATTGTAATTGTGTTAGTTTTATTTGTTATTAGCTGATGTTTTACTAGATGATGATACCTATAGCACGTTCTTCCAACCTCTCAGAAAGTGAAATTTAGGATTATCAAGCTTTTCTGATCCATCTGGGTGCTCAAAGCCTACGAAACCGTAGTAGTCCAGTCATTATAGGGGGTTCACCTAGGAAAATCGACATACCCAGTATATTAAAACGTAAAAACTTCTAGTTTCGCATCCTAAAACTTTCCTCAAAACTGACATAAAATTGGATGGCCGCAAGTGTTAAAGTCGGGGGTCAAAATCACAAAAATCGATTTTTTTTCTATTTTTTTTTTGGAAATATCTCGTTTTCTATGGATTTTACGCTATCTGTATTTATTAACGATATTGTAGAGAATCAAATTCTCTACAACATTTGTATTTAACATTTCTTCATACCTCGAACTGTTTTCGAGATAGAGGGCGGAGAGCTCTGGTCAGAAAATCGTGTGAGGTCAACTGGTAGTCCCGATCAAAAACTCGTATATTAGGGTTATAAATTATTGCTAAATATTTAATTAGCATTTATTATTAACTTTTACATTAAATTCAATCTTTCTTTCTAATAATTCTAAAATTTATCAAATAAATAACACTTATAATCTCTTTCTGTAATTGAAAAATTATTAAGGGACATACTTTAATTACACTTTAATTATATTCTCATTTACACTAATTGCATTTGAGGTAAAAAATAATTAAGTAAATCTTGTTTAAAATCAGGAAACTCTTAAATTCTTTAATAACTTTAAAAATTTATAGTCAGAAGAAGAAGAAGAAGAGAATTGAAATTAGAACTTGTTCTTCTCGAAATTTTTATTCTTTTACATTAATTTTGAAAATATTAAATTAATCAAATAACACTTTTACTAAAAACGTTAATTACAAATTTAATTCTTTTTTTTTATTTATGTAGAAAGTTATGAGTATAAATTAGATTACAATTAAAATGTAGTTTAATTATTTTCCTTAACATTTTTTTAATTACATGGTCAGGTAAGTGTTATTAAATAAATTGACACTTAACTAAAAATAGATAAGTAACCAAACAACATGAATTTAATGAAAAAGTTAATAAAAATGATATTTAGATATTTAGCAATAATTTATAACATTAATGTTACGAGTTTTTGATCGGGACTACCAGTAGTACCAGTTGACTTTACATGATTCTCTGACCAGCGCTCTCCGCCCTCTATCTCGAAAACAGTTCAAGATATGAAAAAATGTTAAATACAAAATTTGTAGAGAATTTGATTCTCTACAATATTGATAATAAATATAAATAGCGTAAAACTCATAGAAAACGAGATATTTTCAAAAAATATAGAAAAAATCGATTTTTGTGACTTTTGACCCCCGACTTTAACACTTGCGGCCATCCAATTATATGTGAGTTTTGAGGAAAGTTTAAGGATGCCGAAATAGAAGTTTTTACGTTTTAATATACTGCGTATGTCGATTTTCCGAGATTTTCACCTAATTCAACCTAAGATGACTGGACTATAGAGAATTTTCAGCATTTAGCTATTAAAACGTAATGAGTAAAATTGGATAAATTTCAATATATTTTACCTTCTCAGTATGTAAAATTCGGGGATTTTGAATTTTTTTAAGTCACCAAAGTGTCTAAACCATAATTTTGCAAAGTTTAAAGTTTGTAACTATTCGACAAGTATAAAATTTCTAAAAGTAAACGTTACTCATTCGAAAAGCTTGTTTACTGCACTGTTACATAAATATCATCATTTATTCTCTGTAAGAGCAATTTGTAGTTTTTAAATTTTTTCGGCTACTCGGGACTCTAAGCTATATACGTACTGAGTTTAAAGTTTGTAACTGTTTGACATGTAGCCAGAAACAAAAATCACAAATATAGATTTCATCCCTTCGGAATGGCAAATTCGGGGTTTTCATATTTTTCTAGACCTATTCTGGACCGAAGCTATAAGTGGACAAAATTACAAATCTCCTTGTAATCAGAAATGTCTTAACATACCCGGAGATATTATATACTTATAGATATACTTATATATCTATATACCTATATATATATATATATATATATATATATATATATACCTATATAGATATACTTATATACACAAAGGTAGTGATTTATACATTAGAAAACATAGGCTCAAGTTTTCTACTTAGGTTGAGTAATAAAGCAATAACATAACTGTAGAGTACATTACTTGGCAAAAACTCACTTCACAAATTGTTGAACATCTTATATATAAGCCATCTAATCAATTAACTGTCTTTTTTTTAGAAAAAATCTGTTTTCTAAACTATTTAATTGATTGTCATAAAGATGGAAAGTAATTTTTTAATACGTTATTTGAAACCATCTAAACTTAAATTTCCAATATTGTAGAATATAGAAAAAAATTTAAAAATTGTACCCAATCAATTTTATTGAATGTCATTACATCTTGAAACCAATACGTTTGGCACGTCACCCAGCGTATAAGTAGTGTATATTTAAAAAATATAATAATATAAACCTGTGCTTCCCTATACTTGAATAAAAATTAAATCTGTACAACAAACACTCATTAACTACATGCAATTTAAACCATTAATGAGCTGAAGAGGTTGGAGCAACCTATCGTGACGATCTCACTTAAACCATTGTGATACCCTAAATGATATCACCTGACACATTCTAAAGTTTTTCGAATTAGGCGACAGTGAGATAACGACATGCAGGTAATTCGTCAAATTTTTTTACTACGTCGAAAACATTTAATTTTTTCTAAAAAGGTAACAAGTTAGATGTTTCCGATATCATACATTTCGTGAAAATTAAATGTATTACCTGCTTTATCGTTCATGCAAGGGTTCAACGTCCCTATCATCTCGATATCATACCCAACAATTTTTTTTTCTGTATGTTCCCTCTGTTGATTGATTAAATCCATAATCTAAAACTCCTGACTTCGAATCCGAGAGGGCACTTAAAGTCCGGGAGCACTAAATATTTTTATAGGTATGTTCGGGCGTTTACGTTAACGGTTAATGCGGGGACTATATACTTGCCGTGAAACGGCATCGATTTTATTACTGGGGCAACGTCATTTTGTAATACGGCAAATATACAATAAAATAACACATACGTTTTTGACGATGTCAAATGAAGTGTACGCCTCTCGGTTTCCGATTTAATGCGGCCATATCCTAGGAATTGGGGGATAAAATTGAACTTGACTAGTTTACGACGTACGTAGGAAAAGTTTAGATTCGCGGATCTGTCCATTCGCCAGAATGGCTCAGATAGAGCGGTGCTTAAAATTTGTGCATTTCTCGGACTTTCAGTTCACATAGAGAAATTTACACCTTCTATGTGAATTAATCGTCGCACGATTTCCATTAGAATTGCTGAGATCAGGAAGTTGCTCTTCCAATTGAAATCAGTACTGAGTTAAAGGACCAAGCCTCAAAGTATGAAATCTTGCATTTTTATCTTATACTCATATATAATAATTAAAACTACACTACACCCATTTGATGTCTGAACATAGCCTTGTGGTGACTACACGCCATTTGGCAACAAGCTATACATCTTCTGAAGGAATTCATACTAAATAACTACTGTCGTATAGAATGTGAATTCATTTTCAAACAGGAAAAGGTATAAGGATATAAAACACTATTTTATTAAAATTCAGTTCAGTAATTTATTTTTAGCATATGATTTTATAAACTTGTAATATGTTTTAATGAATCACCGTTGAAGAAAAACTTTTCTTTTTAAGGTGTAATTATATTTACATATATCTCCTTTAGAAGTATTATAAATCCTCCATAAACTTCAAATTCAGTTTTTTGTACTTTTTTCACTGAACATTATTTCCAAATTTTGGTATTTTTTCTGCATGATTTCAGGGGGGGGATATATGTCCGGGACCTTATTTGCGACCTTATTTTTTTACTGTTTTAGCGATAAAGGAAGTTCCTTACACTGCACTAATTATTTGTATTTTATGACGACACTATGCGTCCTTTTGAGGGAAATCACTAAAGCATCATTGGTACCACTGGAATATTGGTACGAAATTTACTACAGAACGTGGATATCTGTGGACATAATTTAAAAATACTGTAGAAATGTTGCCATAGGTTACCATCCCCTCTCCCAAATGTCCTACGTCATTACTAATGTCGCCCATATTTTTTTTATATTAACGTCCTTCAGCTACTACGGCTATTTAGGACTGTGTGTGTTAGTACTAATTTTCCTTAGTTAACTTAGCGTATTGGCAAGTCTGTCCTTCTTTCTTGTGGCTAATATGAAAATGGAGACTGAATATATATTATAATATAAACCTATCCTCTTACTAAATTATTTTGGAAGCGAAGCTTGTCATGAAGTAAGCGTGTGCAATGGCTAGCCGTGAAGCAGTGGAAGTGACCTCCTTGAAGTTGGAACTTTTGGCGTTTATCTATATCTTAATGTTTGAACTACTTAGGAACTTATCTATTAATTGAATATTGTTATAATTTAGATAGTTGGCAATGAGATTGGATTGATTGGAAATTTTTGAATATCTATTTTATTTTGAAAGAACTGGACGTTATGTTGGTTAAGGCTACAGTTTAAAAAGATATGCGGAATGTCTTCTTCTTCTCCACACTGACAGAGGTCCAAGTCATCTATCTTGAACTTCTTATACTTTCTTGTTAACGCATGTCCCACTCGTTGCCTTACAATGTTTTTGATCTCTCTTTTGGTTAAATTTGGGAAATGTTTGAACCACGGCTGCCTCAAAGGTTCTGCGATGCCTAATCCACAATCTCTGCCTTTATGTCTACTGATTTATGCAAATTACATCTCCCATTCTCTGATATATTCCTTATGGTAGTAAAATGATGTCTACAGCTATATCGGATGGAAAAGAGTCCCTTGAAACTTTGGACCCTGTTCTAGCTCTTGAGTCCGCCATTTCATTGCCAGGAATTCCTATGTGTCCTGGAACGCAGCCAAGGGCAATTTGCCCTTTGTATTTGTTGTGTTTGTGAGTTTGATTCCTTATTTCCGAAGTTAAATGGTTGACTTTGGCGTGATACTGCGGTCCAGCTATTTTTTGCAGCGCTGATTGCGAGTCAGAGATAATTAGAGCATTGGGAATCTGATGAGACTGGATTTTGTGGACAGCAATCAAAATTGCATAGATTTCCGCCGTGTGAATTAAAAAGGTTTTAGGCAGTTGGTCACAGATTTTACCGATTTTTGGAGAGAAAACTCCAAAATCTAACTTGCTTCAAAGTCTTGGATGAATCCGTGTAGACTGGGATATGGTCAGGAAATTTTCCCTTTATTCTGTTTATAATAAGAGATTTGTTAGAGAGTTGGTTATGTTTGAAAAATTTATAGAAATCTATCCTCCTTATTTGGACTTCTAGGGGTGTATAGCGACAAGGTAACCAATGTCGTGTATATTTGACGTAAAACATAAACTAAAACCCCAGCTAACAGTATTTTACAGTCACAGAACATGACAAACGGTCGTTTCATATTTACTTGGCGACGTTTTTTAAATGCATGGGTTCTTAGCGAAGTCATACGAAGTTCAAAGCTGTTTTTTGCCGTTTAAAGATGAAAGAAGTGAAAAGAAAAAACACGTCTATATTATTGTACCGCCTAGTTGGAAGCATAGCTTTTTTATGGTGGGCTTCGCTCGAAGCGCTGAATCGGTGAGAGGTGTGATCGCCGAAAAACCGAGCGATCGTCACGGCCGTCACGGCCAATTATCGCGCCGCGCTAACTGTTCAGTAGCAACTCGTGTTACAATTGTGTTTGTATTGTCGGTTGCCTGCTCCGTGGTGACGCTAACTACCAATCGCTCCTACCTCGATCCAAACAATCGAAGGCGACCGTCACTTGTCAGTCACTGCGCATTCACTACTTCCGTATAAATCTCGCAACTCTGCTTGTAACTAACTACCTTACCTTTATTTCATCCTGTGCTGTGTCAAATTTGACGACTTTACTCCGGGAAAACGCAAAAACGGACTTGTCCTGTAAAGTGCAGCTATGGAAACAATAGTAATTAATCATCATAATGACAATTATTTCGTTTGGATAAATGGCTAAACTGGGTTTGATACCTTTCGCCAGACTTCTTAGGTATTAATTTTGAACATGCTTCTGCAGATTTCCGTAAAAATTCCGAAGAATTTGCATCAAAATTCATTTTGACAAAGACACGGCCGCAAAATCAACAAGTTATATAAATATATGAAACTCATATCGAGTTTCAAGACTTGGCTCCTTCGTCGCCTCGTCCTTAAACATCTCATTCGTACTGTAAAGTATGAGATACCGGACATATCACGTTAATTACTAAAAAGCTCAGGCGGACCGAATAGGTGGTAATCTACCTAAACGAAATTTCTTAACTATCAGCTGTGAAAAATAAGAAACATTGAAGTATGTAGTTTTCTTGGATATAAAAGAATACGTGACACGTTATGTAGGAAGAAAGAAAATAGTTATTTAAGCCACAAGGAATGTAAAGACGTTTTACCATTCGAGGCAGTGTGTACGAGCCGAGGCGAAGCCGAGGCTTGTCACTTGCCGAGAATGTTAACAGTCGATACATTGCGTGTGGCTTATTAGATTTTTCACGCTGCCGTTTGAAGATTTCCTCATAATTCCTCAAAAAAATGAAATGTTTGATTAATGTAGAAGTACGTCACTCTGACATAAGTTGACTAACATACGTCAGACATATGTAGTCTGACACATGCGTAACTAGGGATAAATCAACTTGATTTACTCTTTTGATTTTCCTAGGAATGTAAATGACAGTATTTACATTCCGTCGTCAAGGAAAAATAATACACGAATGTTATTTGCCATTTTCATGCTACGTATCTATGCATATAAGAGCGATTTACGATAGCGGCAGCGTGAAAAAGTAATTTATTTCGGAGCCGCGCTATCTGTTTGGTGGCAACTCGTGTTACAATTGTTTGTATTGTCGGTTGCCTGCTCTAGTGGTGGCGATTGAGGGCTGAATCGAAGAAAAACCAATCATTTCTGTACATGACGTATATATATATATATATATATATATATATATATATATATATATATTGTATAAAGCTATGCTTCCCCTCTCGGTCATTCCCAGAGTGCCTCATTTCGTTTTTTTAATTCCGGAACAAAAAAAAACGTGGAAACTACCCCATTGCAAGCATTACAATTAAGTCGATTAACGTAAATCTATAAATTACGATTTAGTTTAAACTGTAAAACAGACATATAATTATGTTTAGAATCTTTTAATCCATCCAACACATGGCAAAGAACCAAACACCGACAAAAACCGAAATCAACTTTTCATTAAAAAAAATTTAATATCAAGCATACTTCCCTTTTCCCACCCTCTCTCTCTCTCTCTCTCTCTCTCTCTCTCTCTCTCTCTCTCTTTCTCTTCTCCCTTTCTTCCTCCCCCTGCGTGTCACTCCTCGTTCCAGGAGACCTCCGACGATCCCTCAAGTAACATGTCGAGCCAGATGTTACGGTCTAGTTGCGGTTCCTGCGGCTCTGCTCCTGCAGGATCGGAGACGAGCCTCAGCCGCCGCCTGTAATTGTTGGTTTACATTTCACGCGAAACGTCACCGACAAGTGTTGCTCCACGCATAATATCCCGCCTCCTCGGGTTTAATATGGGGAGGGAGAGAGAGGTGCGACGTCGAGATTCAGGATGTTCAAGGATCCCAGCCTGTCTGAATCTGAAGATTGTCGGGAATCGGGAATTTAACCGATCCGACTGGCGTGAATCTGCTCTCAAAGTATTAGGTACCCGAAAATACACAAATTAAACTTATTTCGCAGCTTGTAGAATTACGATCTAGCGCCTCTCTTAGCCTCCAACTTGGCGAGATTTACGATTCCTCTCCGTTTAAAAATGTAACGTAAGGAAAACTTCTCGTACGAGAATCTTTCCCCGGTCAAAATCTCGATTACCATAAGAATATCCCGAAATGCACACATTCACTCCTCGGGGGTTATCAGATAACCCGGAGACGGCGAGAGAGACCCTCGAGTTGTTTAACGCCCGATTTCAGATATGTATCTCTTTCTGGTAGTCTGGCGCAGTCGAAACGAAAGGAATCGCTCTTTGTATGTGCCCTATTGTTATTACCCTTCAAACTGATAAACACGTCGTCTCGGAATTGTCGCCTAACCCCGACGGAAAAAAAAACCAGAGGGGAACAATGGGTCCTCTTTTTCCCGTAGTAGTAGATTTTCGGCGAGTTAAGGGAACTGATTGTCTGGAGAGGAACGGGAGTTGTAATTACAGCGGAACAGCCCGAAATGTACTTGTGGAGTTTAAAACGTTACTCAGTCGCTTATCAAAACGTAAAACGAGATAAAAAGGCGAAGAATTACTCAAACTTACCGACACGTTTGGTACACCAAAACTAATAGCCCAGTCTGTGTAGATTTTTCACGACATTAATTCATAACCGGATGGAAGTGGTCAAATGTTGTAGGCTCTGATTAGTTTATCATGCCTATATAGTTTTAAACATTCAAAAAGTGTGCATTAACAAATGGGAGGGGTCCAAAGTTAGAAAAAACAAGTTTTTTGATTCTACAAGCCCAAGTATGCATTTTGGCGAGAAAAGTTTCAAATATAAGTTGTAGAGAATTTAAAACCCAACAATTTAAGCTGCAGCAGGATTAATTGTGTTAAATATTTATTGCAAAAATGTAAAAAACCACTGAAAATGGTCATTTTTTGCATATTGATTAATTATTGAAAAAATAATATGATTTAGGTTTTAATTACTTTAAAAGCTCGCTTTTAAAATTCCAAACCTAAACAGCTTTTACAAAAGTCAATTGGTTAATTTGTTGCTGAGATATTGCTATTTGTTTATCCCAAGAGGCATAATGTTCATTGCTGTTACGTCTTTATGGATAAACATTTCGAGGTGCACAAAGGCTTATTTTCTTCATAAATAACCAAATTTTCAGATCCCGTTAAGAAAATATGATAAAATCAATTGTCAATCCCTTATTTATCGCTTTAAAAAAGGGGGTGATTTTTTTTATAAACAAATAGACCTGGAGCCTTTTTCATAACTTGTACAAATTTCTGACTTACAAATTCGAATAGCTGGATTCAAAACGGAGAATTGAAAAAAAAACAACAACTTTTTTCGACCATTAGGAGCCGAGCCATCCCCACCACTCGCACTATCGCGTAGTCCGCGAGTACCTATACACCTTTATTCTGCATATACTGCATCATACAGCTTTTTTAACAATAACAATGTTTTTTTTTTCTTTTCTAATAAACATTTAAAAAAATATAAATATTTAACTATCGAATAGGGCAAAATTCATTTCTTAATTATCGTAAATAAAAGGGCTGCGAATTTTTGAAAAAAATCCTATCTCGGCTTCTATTGGTCGAAAAATGTTGTTGTTTCTTTTCAATTCTCCGCCTTCAATCCCGCTATCCGAATTTGTAAGTCAGAAATAAAAATCAAAATCAAAAAATAAAAAAAATCACCCCCCTCTTTAAAGCGATAAATAAGGGGTTGACAATTGATTTTATCATATTTTCTTAACGGGATATGAAAATTTGATTATTTATGAAGAGAAAATGCCTTAGTGCACCTCGAAATGTTTATCCATAAAGACGTGACAGCAATGAACATTATGCGTCTTCGGATAAACAAATAGCAATATCTCAGCAACAAATTAACCAATTGACATTTGTAAAAGCTGTTTAGGTTTGGAATTTTAAAAGCTAGCTTTTAAAGCAATAAACTCATAAAATCATATTATTTTTGCAATAAATAATCAATATGCAAGAAATGACCATTTTCAGTGGTTTTTTGGCATTTTTGCAATAAATATTTAACAACATTAATCGCGCTGCAGCTCAAATTGTAGGGTTTTAAATTCTCTACAACTTATATTTGAAAGTTTTCTCGCCAAAATGCATAGTTGGGCTTGTAGAATCAAAAAAACTTGTTTTTGCTAACTTTGGACCCCTTCCATTTGTTAATGCACACTTTTTGAATGTTTAAAACTACAATGTGTTTCAAAATGATTGTCATCTAGTCGGCTGTGGAATTCCCATGTAAAATAAAAAAAAACGCATTGCGAAAATAGGAGTTTCTACTAGCTATACGTAACCTCAAAATAACCTACTTAACCTCTTTCGACTTCTGGTTTTTCTCAGTCAAAAGAAAACGAATTCTGAGTATTTGTCTATTTGTAGTATTTGTTTTGGCCCTGAAAAGGGCCGTTAAGTACCAGCAGTACTGATTGCCAGTTTCACAATAAATTTTCGAAGTGTCACTTGTTGTCAGAATTAGATAGGTTCAAATCAATAAAGCGCGGCACATCAAAAATTACATGCACAGAAATTCCAACGCCAACTAGATGACAATCATTTTGAAACACATTGTATATAGGCATGATCAACTAATCAGAGCCTACAACATTTGACCACTCCCATCCGGTTATGAGTTAATGTCGTAAAACGATAAAAAATGACTACGTTGACTCGATTATAATTATTTCAGAACGCATTACCATTCGACACCAACTGTACTCGCCCAATTTCTCCACTGATCGATTTGTTGTTATTCACCTCTCGACCTTTGAGTACGGGATGAAACCTTAAGCGGACGTATCAATTCTTACTTCTGATTTATTATGAATCAAAACGAGGAATATTCCGTTGCCGCATAAAATAATAATAAATGTTTTTCGAAGAGTCGATTTGGGCTCGGAGTCTAAGGGACCCATTCATTACAATTGCTAATGACGCGGAATGATTCGACGTGGGAGTTACTATTATACGGGGTGATGGCAAAAAACGCTTGAAACGAGCTATTAATAATTGGGTTTTTGTATCGTTCTCTCTCTCTTTCTTTCCTTCTCTCTCGCTCTCTTTCCCTTTGTGTGTATAGTACGGTCGGCACGAGGATAATTTGTTGCAACGGATGTAGTGGTATTTGCGACGGGAAAAAAATCTGACCGAAGCGACGTTTCGGTTCGTTTTAATGTCCCTTGTTTTAACAGTGCCCTTAATTGGATAGACGAATAATATTTAAAAATAAAGGGGCGTGACGCTCGATGGTTTATGCATGAGTAACGGTACGCGAAGTCGATTGCGCCTTTTTCATTTCAATTTGAAATTGTTTTACAGCTGAGGTCAATGTTAACTGCTCCATAATTATTGTAAATGCAGTAAAATCATTTTCAACTTTTGAAACAGAAAGAAATATAAAATTCCAATATGACACATATTTAAGATTATAAAAGATATTTTAACTTCAATTACCCTCAACTCACTTTCAACGTACTTAACACAACACAAAAATTGGCAAATGTGAGTTGAATTAAAGACAGAAAAACTTAATAAAAATATAACACCTAATTTCTAACTTGGGTATCTTTATATTATCAAATTTTAATTTTGTTTGAGACAGTAGCCAACATCCCGTAGAATTAACTAAACTTTACTTTTGAACTAATACCCAAGATAACGTCAGAAACTTTGGTTTCCGCCACAATCTAAAAGTTAAGTCAAGGAGAAGAGGGAGGAAATAATCATCTCTTCTCAACAACATTAATGCTGATAGTTCTGTGGATTCACATATTAATTAGATACTTAAGCTACGGAATATTTCGTAATTTGGAAAAATTTAAAATGACTGAATGTTGTAAATACTCATAATTCAATAATAAAATAAAAATTCATAAATAATATGAAATAAATAATTTTCCTGATTTCATAAGTAAACAAGCCGGTATACCCGGCTTCACTCGGTGGTTGACCTAATTTTACCCATTTTTTCACCCACTCAGAAAGAGAAGGAAATGTAGGATTATCGCATTATTCTGAACTATTTAGGAAACCAATCTACAACCCAATCACGTTTCAAGTTTCGACCTATTTAATATAAATATTGCGTAAATTTAACTCCCCTTTAATCAACCCGTTGGTATGTTAAATTCGGGTTATTTAATTTTTTTTAGCCACTCAGGGACCTAAGCTGTACCCGTACAAAATTTTATAGTTTCTAACGATTCGAGACGTACCTCAAAATAAAAATGACGGAAGCACATTTCACCCCTATTTTTCACCCCTTCGGAAAGTAAATTCGATATTGTAATATTTTCATGAACCACTTAGAAACCTTAGCTATTAGCGAGCTAAGTTTAGAATGTATAGTTGTTTAAGAACCACTAAATACATTTCATCTCGTTTTCTACCCCCTCGGTAATAAGGGAATTTCGAGGTTTCACCCCATTCGATGTGTCTACGCTAAAATATTAGTTCCACTGCCCGTCAAGTCCTTAGCAACAAAAATCACAAAATAAATTTTTTCGATATTTTCCACCCCTTAATAAAGTGAAATTTTGAGTTATCAGATATTTCCGAACCATTTGCTTGAACCCAATCTATTACCGTAGGTACTAAGTTTTCTGTTTAGTAGGTAAATTTCTCAAAGTCAATCCCCATCATAAAATAACACATTATCTAGGGTCGATAGTTTTTTAGTTCCAAAAGGGACATGTTTCGAGTCTTCTAGGACTCATCTTCAGTCATTTCCACCAATGGAAAAAATTTACACTTGAGACAAGAAAGGTGCAAATAAAATATATGTATATGTATGTGATTCGACAATAAAGTAAATTGGATGATACAGTTAAAAGCAATAAATCACAACTTAATTCCATATCTAAGTTTGAAATACTATACTAAAAAATTTAAAACAACATCCGATTTTAATGAAACTCCGTTCGTTTATAAAAGTTGGTACCATTATGACACTGACGAAATTTGAACTTGATAACTCCAGAAGTTTCGATGCTATAATGGTTCGTTTGGATGTCAAATATTCTTGATTTTCAAAAATTCGAAAAAATTTAAAACTACATCCGATTTTAATGAAACTCCGTAAGTTTATAAAAGTTGGTACCACTATGACACTGACGAAATTTGAACTTGATAACTCCAGAAGTTTCGAAGTTATAATGGTTCGTTTGGATGTCAAATATTCTTGATTTTCAAATATTCGAAAAAATTTAAAACAACATCCGATTTTAATGAAACTGAGTACGTTTATAAAAGTTGGTACCACTATGACACTGACGAAATTTGAACTTGATAACTCCAGAAGTTTCGATGCTATAATGGTTCGTTTGGATGTCAAATATTCTTGATTTTTCAAAAATTCGAAAAAATTAAAACAACATCCGATTTTAATGAAACTGAGTACGTTTATAAAAGTTGGTACCACTATGACACTGACGAAATTGGAACTTGATAACTCCAGAAGTTTCGAAGTTATAATGGTTCGTTTGGATGTCAAATATTCTTGATTTTCAAAAATTCTAAAAAAGAATGAAGACTACACCTTCATTCGAGAGAGGTCATTGATTACTAGTTTATTCTAAAAAGAGTTGGAAATTTAAAAACATTTTAAATGTATCAAAAAATTATAGTGAATTCTGGTAAATTAAGCAGCGCGAGTATCAGATAATTATGTATGATGGAAAAAATATAGCGTTTCTAGCTATTTAAGAAGTATTACATGAATTTTATTCCATTTTCCATCCACTTGGGAAGTGAAATTCGGGGTATTTCAACTTTCTGGGACGCTCTGTGGCCTTAGACTATAACCGTGAAGAGTTTTGGAAGTGATTCTAACATAGTCTTTACAAATCCTCTTGAGATTACGAAGGAAAATGCCTACGTACCGAACGAATGCAATAAGTCCATTTTACCTATACCAAACCACGGCATTCATTTACGATATTTCGTGCAACAGACCCTTGTATAATTTGGTGCGAACCCATCTACCTTCCACACAAGTATAAGCAGTAGTAAACTTGGGACAATTGTGTTCACTATTATAGTCGGGCGACTACAGTCGTAAAACGGTAAAAAACGCAAGCGACGCAGGTGCACGGTCGGCATCTTTTACAAGCTTAAATGGATTTTTTGACCTTTTTGAGTTTTAAAGAAGAATACACACATCTAATTACCCTGCTTTATGTATTAAATAATATGGATTATGTTCTCAGTCAGAACAATTGATTGTTATACTGGGGAGATTGTTTGTTAAATTGATAATGCTACATTTATGAGAATAAAATGATGATAATAAGATGCGTCATCTTTAAGAAATCAATAAGACTCTTGCTAACAGTTCTAAAGGTTTAAATATAACATTATACCAGTATTGTTAAACAATCGCTATGTTAGAAAGGGCCATAAGATTAACTGTAAACAGCCCCTAAGGTAATACGGTAATAAGGCAATCTATGGGAGATTCTAGGAAGCCTTGAGATGTCAAAGAATTGCACTAACCACGATTTGTTCTATGATAGGATCTATTATCTGAAAATATGAGTCTGTTGATAAAATATAGAGTATCCTACTCTTATGTATAACTTGTATTAAGTTAAATATTAATTATTTGAAAAAAAAAATTGGGATCGAGGCTTCCAATTTATGTAACTTGACTGAAGGAATAGAAGGGATTATAGATTCAGTACAGAATGAAGGATGGGAGTAAGTATTAAATTCCCGAGGTTGTAATATAATAATGCTACTTTTCAACGTAGATTTACATCACTAAGCACTATTTCCAACTATAACATTTTAAGTAACAAGAGATGTTATGAGGCTTCAAAGAGTTAGGCAAGGAAGCAATTTAACCTATTGAAGACAGTGTTTGGGGAATCAGAATATATATACCAAATTTAATTAATTATGGAGTCAAAGAAAACTAATAAAACAATTAAGAGATACCATTAGCAAACCTGAGTCTGCATTTCAAAGTTTGGCACAATCATATTAAAGAAATATCCATTTAGTAAATAGAATTAACGGTTTTGAATACTTTGAATGCTTGTGATCATGTATGTTCAATGAAAATAAGGTAACGAAAACAACCTGGTACTTAAGAAGTAAGAAAAACTTTTAGTTTTCCAAATTTATGATTCATATCATAAAATTATGTCTTGACCAAGATTCATAGAAAATCGCTCAACATAAACAAAATGTGAAGGAACAATGCAGGCTTGCCTCTGCATTTTCAAATGTATACAAAATGTTTAAAAAATAGGTTGGTCTCACTTGAAGAACTACAACTGTTGCACTATGGCTTGATGTTTTAAAGACTTTTCTCTCTGTAGATAAGCAAACTAGAACTATATTGGGTAAGGAGGGATAGGGATAGGTTTGCAACTAATGAAAAATTAATTGTCTGAATGAAATCATAAAATGCTTCACAGTGGTGATCAGATATGCTCAAGAGATGTGAGGTATTAAAAAGAACGTCTTAAGAGGTGTTCCCTCCGCAGTTCAATTCCTGGTACATTAGTCTGCATTTTATGTATTAACGAATTACCTTAACTTGTCTCGTCAGGTATTGGAGTAGCAAATCAATAGATTCTATTCATTCAATGAATTTTTGTACTTACAACGATATCAACTTATATTTGATAATAATGAATATATGAGTCGATGTGACGTTATAAATTACCCGCATTATGTGAATATTTACTGGACTGTATAAACGTCATGTACCTAACTCTTTTATATCAATCTACTGCCCATATTCTCCATCACCGTGTGACATTTCGAAACTAATAAAAGAATCTATCCATCTACTTATCCAGGTGCGTCATGTTCCTGCGATCCCACCTCGCCCCCGATTTAATCATCCTCGCCCTGGTTTCGATTAATTTTTTAAGCTCACCCCGTATACGCCTCGGAGGGCCACATGGCATGTATACGTACCCGTGGCGCGTATCTCATTCATACTTTTGCATAGAAAGTAGTCATTTCGTATGTACGAGGGAGTGAGCATTACAGGCCCGACTCACGGCCGAGACGGAGACAGAGCTATTAAGTTAACATGCAAACGTTGTCTCATGTTCCAGAGAATTTCAGCGGGGTAAAGGGACTCTATTGTAGTTACCATATATATCCCAGTGTTCTCAAGTCTGTCGGAGAGTAGAGTCGTCTCTTCACTTTACAACTTTAATTTGTTTAAATAAATAAAAGTACAACCGTAATAAAAATGTTTGTATTACGAGATCGAATCTGGTGCGTGTGATAGATGTGGTGAAGGATGGGCGACGCAACGTGTCCGAAAGGAAAAGTGATATTGCGTTTTGGGGCGATGAATACCTGCAGGTTTGCATCAGACAACTGCCAAAAATTTCATCAGTCAAGTTGTGCCTTGTCGTGGGAATGACTGTACACGAATGTGACACTTATGCGACGTGGTGGAGGTGGTGGGGGAAGCCACGTGGCCAAGGTAAGAAGGAAGTGTGTACAAGTCTCTCGCCCTCTATATTTCCGTCCATAAATGTCACAAAACCATAACTGCCTGCCAGGTTACTGTTTCCAATAAAGTTTCCTCTCAATGTGACAGATTAGTAGAGTAGAAGCGCTAAATATGGATTACTATTTATATAAAATTTCCGAAACCATATAAATGAATGTTTATCAATTATCAATCTTCAACTTTTGCAGGAACAATGTGTATAGTATGTGGTTTAAGTTGCTTATCATCATATTTTGCTTTTTTGCACACTTTTAGCCTTAGATTTTGTGCAAAATGATAAGTCGTGTCATAATGTGAAATAGCAGCATAATATGCAATAGTGTACTGTCTTAATCTGGAATATATTGCACTCCAGCAAATGTCAAACAAATAACTTCAAACAAACTGAAAAATAATCTATTAAAATCAACTAAACAAGGAACGATCCCAACTCTGATCTGAGTAAGGTTTTAACAAAAGTAGCATCTCTAAAATCAACTGAACAATGAACTGTAGAATACGGTGTTAACAAAGAAAGTATTACACTCAACGACAAAAGTCGCAAACATAATTGTCAGCGTCGGCACAAACATCGTGAGCCCATAGGGAGCAAAAAAGGCATATCACCCATACTTCCCCATAACTGTCAGCAGAAAAGTTCCCATCACAAAAAATGCATTGGGATATTGCTTTAGAACGTCTCTTGGGAACACTTCATTATCGCTTGTGTCCTTGATGGAAAGTGATGTAGAAGATGCCGAAGATGATGAATCTTGTCGAAGTCGTTCCTGCTGTCTGTTTTGTAGCACATCTTTGGATTTCTCAGGTACCACCTTCTACTTACAGCCTGACCCTATATGACTTGGCCCTGAATACATTTCGCGTTACATCTCCTACCCTGTTATTTGATTTGAGCAGGGATGCTTCCAATTCTTTTTTGTGGGGCGTTGATTGATAATTTTTGTTCTTCCAGACTTTCGACCCCGTGTTCCTTGCATTTTTTGCGACTTTGGTACGGGCAGCATTGTTTCAGGATGCACGCTAATGTAACTTTCATTGATTCCTCCTGCCATCTCTTCGTTAAGTGGTTTCAGGTTAGCATGCTGCGAAGTCTGATGTCTGGGCAACTGTTGACCTAGCAGTTCTTCCACGTTTTTCGTTTCTAATTCTAAAAAGTCCTCTTCTGTAAATACATCCCTTCTTCTTCCTAACTTCTTCTTCTAACTAATGGTTGTTAGCGACCACTTTTTACATGGCATCTCTATCTCTTGCCGTGTGGATCAATGTTTGTATGTCATCAATGCCGGTCCTGTCTCACGTTCCTCAGCCATGACATTCCCTTTCGTCCTAGTCCTCTTCTACCCTCGATCTTGCCTTCGATGATCAATTGCAGGAGTTGATATTTTACGGTTGCGCATTATGTAACCCAAGTATGCAGTTTTCCTTTTTTTTATAATGGTGTAGAGTTCGCGTTCCTTGTTAATACGTCTGCAAACGTCTTCGTTCCTTATTTTGGCTGTCCATGGAATCTTAAGCCATGTTCCTAAATACTTAAATCTTTCTACTCGTTCTAAAAGTTTCCCATTATACGTTAAGCTGACATCTCTAAATGCATCCTTCTTTTTCGTGACAACCATGAATTTAGTTTTTTTTTGTGTTCATGTTTAATCCCATTCCCCGAGTATAATCTCCCACTACATTAATCAGCTGTTGTATCTATGTTGTCCGCTATCAGCACTGTGTCGTCTGCGTAGCGTATGTTATTTATCCATACTCCATTGACTTTGATCCCAATTTCCTTATCTTCAAGCGACTCTTGGAAAATGACTTCTGAATACAGATTAAACAAGAGCGGCGAGAGTATACACCCGTGTCTTACCCCTCTACGAATCTGGATTTGATTTGTTAAACCGTTAGCCACTCTGACTTGTGCTGATTGGTGCCAGTATGGGTTTTCAATGCACCGAATGTATTTTTGGTCCAGATCAAGTCTTTTGAGAAGCTGCATAAGTGTATGGTGTTGGACTTTACCAAATGCCTTTTCATAGTCTATAAATCATAAACATACTGGTCATAGCAGTTCTGTATTAAAACTTGTGTTGCAACTAGTGCCTCTCTTGCGCCCAGCTCTTGTCTGAAACCAAACTGCGAGTCGCTTATGGCGTTATCACATTTGTTCTATATTCTTTGATGTATTATTCTCAGGAATATTTTTAGGGAATTGCTCATGAGACTGATAAGTCTATGTTCTTCACATTTCCTTGCGCTTGCTTTCTTTGACACAGGAATAAAAGTTAAAGATAACCACTGTTCTGGGTATTGGCCAGTGTCATATATTTGGTTAAATAAGTTGTGAAGTACCGCAATGCCTCTCTCGTTTAAAATTTGAAGTATTTCTGAAGGTATCTCATCTGGTCCAGCTGCCTTATCATTTTAATCCCTTCTGGTTGGACACAATTCTGTTGCCACAAATCCTTTGATAGCTCGTTCATCCGATTGGTTCTTCAAATACGCCCTACCACAAAGTTCTCTATTGTCAAAATGACTCAAGGCTCGCTGATGCCTTCGCAAAAAGGTTGTAATTTCCTCGTTGTAGATAGTTTTCAGTGCTCGCATGACAGTTTTATCAAGTTGTTTAATTTGTGCGTTGTGTGTGGTGGAAGGTGCAATATGGTTATCAAGTTTTACAGAACTCGCAGAATGCAGAACTGGACTGATTCTGTGGGTTGGGGTTATTCCACGAAATGATAAAACCAATCCGTGAACAAGTCCATCTGGATCCATCCTAATGGATGATAACGAAATAGAGTCCCAGGTGATGCACCTTTCTTGAGCTGCTCATTTACGACCATCCTGGGAAAAATGATCATAGGTGGGACGAAGATAGCACACAGCACCACCCTTACCAGAGATCCCTTTTCTGCGGACGTCATGCTGCCTACTTGGCGCTTTCCTTTCAGAGCTAGCACTTCAGGACACCTAGACCGTACAACGCAAAGCCCAGTCTCATGGGGGGAAAAGTGTTTTTGTTCCATCAGGTTTTTGAATAAATTGAAGAACTTATCAACATTCTCCTTATTGAAGCCCATGGCTGTTATTTGATCACTATGCCTTTTCAGAAAAACTCGTCGCCAATTAGGGACAGCCGTATGGTTTAAAATAGAAAAACGATTGGGAAGGTTGTTGCGTTTCGCAAGTTGATAAGCAGCACGTCTGACGTCTTTTCTGGTTAGACCAAAACATGTGCGCTCCATTATTATTAAGTGGTTCACGAGCTCATTTTCTAATTCCTCGGGAAGCACTGATTTCATGCCAAATTCATTATCCGTCTCGTGCCAACAATATCTGAATAAAGTTGTCCGTGACACATTAATAGCTTTCTTTAAGCTTCTTACCATGTTTGCTCTTTTACATTTTTAGTGATTGTCCTACAAAGATTGTCATAGGTTTCACTTCGAATACAATATGACTTTCTAGTGTGGAATATTGTCGCGAGGCGACCCCAATTAACGAAGTCAGGTCAAGCCGCTTCAGCGTTGACACAAATCAGCACTGCTTGAACCCCACGAAAACCTTCTGGCGGGGCACGTAGTCTAAAATATAGCACGCGGCGCACGGGGAACCAAACATTAGAATCCCGAATAAACATGGGGCTATGGTAACCGTTAGTCCTGGGGACTAATATAAGCAACCACCAACTTTTCACCTTTTCACGTTCGGCCTTTTTAGATACCTACTTCTCCTTGACTCTCTCATGTCACATTTTGCCTTGTGACCCCTAACACGGGTATATTATCGCTCTCCCCTGCATTTGTATACCCAATAAAACCTTACTGCCTTTGCCACGTTTTTATTGGCTCTACCGAGCTACCACCCCCAACCAGAGCACAACTCTTGACAATAGGCCCCTAGGTCGTGACAATATTCCACATTAAGGCATTCCACATTCGGAACTTGTTTCCTGTAGGCGTTCTCATGCACATTTAATTCATAAAACAAACGTAAACAAAATTGAGCTAATGGCTGACAACAATGAACCGCCCTAAAAGACTAGTGGATAGGAAACTTGATTCAGTTTGTGATATGTGCCTCAAATTAAAACATTCTAAACATTCTCGTACTCATCCAAAAATATTGGAGTGTGCATCGGAGGCAAATTACATACGGACATATTCTATTGAAATGCAGGGTCCGAAATCAACAAGAGCGAAAGAGAAACTAATAGTAGTTTCTTAGTATGACAGAGAAGGAAGTTTTGCAACATGCCGGCCGGCCGGTCCGTAACCCATTCCAAATATTCCCGTCGGAGGCTATACAGCGAATGATCCGGTAGAGTGTGGCGATGACTTTGATGTGTCGCGAGTTAGCAACGTCGCAAAAGTTCTTTCTCTGTTTAGCCAACGAGAAATATATGGCTTTTTTTTCGTTCTTATGTTTATACCATACTGCGACTCTGAAGAAACGGTCTGTATATTAAAGTTATGTACAGTTTTAGCAATGCAACTTTTACAGCAAAAGTTCGAAACGTATCTGTCACAGCTATTACGTTATAGATGTCGCCCAAGGTGCTTTCAAAATACCCTTATTCCATTTTAGGAAGACATTCCACATATAGAGCTTTTAGTCTCCCAAAATGCATACATTTCATTGGGTAGACCAAATTCACAGCTCACGCTGGAACAAACTTAACAAACCATCACGTCCAGTGAAAACACATTCAAATTGCCAGCAATTACCCTCAATTTTCTCTCGACTGATTCCCACGTCTCCACGAAAGTCATACACTTATCTACCGCTTATGACGAATTCAACCTAAAACCGCTCCCCCATCTCAGGTCCTTCCCGCCTGGCGAGTCGAAACGCGCGGTAATAAATCCAAACTGAGACAATTGATTGTAACGTAATGCGACTCCGGAATTTGCTTTAAACTTCGTTTTATATGCTGCTACGTGTCCCTTAATTTCGAACTAAGAAATGAACGCCGATACTTTAAAGGTTGGCAACTTTTTCTCGCGTCCCGTGTCTCCTTCTCGCGTACATATTGTATATTACATTTCGTTAATGGCGGCGGTAAAAAAAAAGGGGAAAACGTTGGGCTCGAAATGGAGATAATCGTTCTCAGTTCGAAGGTAATTGGTTGTGGGAAATTTTCTCTTCGTTGGATGTCTTACGTCAGGGCCCTATTGATTCATGGAATCGACTGTGATAGGAGACGTTAAGGTTGTTAATCAAGCGATCTTAATTAACTATTGAAAAACTGCCCAGATATTACCGGATCAAATCTAACGAATCACATTACTCGAACGGCCTTCTGGAATGCGAAAGAATTGCCTACTTACTAATTTATTAATTCATAAGTGATGGTTTTACGACCGAGTGAAAGTACTTTTAGTATCTTCTTACGAATAATTATGTATTCATTGAATTTTGAACGTAAAGGGGGAAATGTAATTAAGCGCAACGATATTTAGTTGTTACTTTGTGCAAAAGCAATCTTATTCTAAACTGTAGGGAGTTAATTAATAGGCGCCAGTTAATTTTCCTCCTCCTGGTATATTTTAGAAAAAGTGTTGGTAGTTGCACTTTTATAAATTTTTGTATTATCTTGTTAAGGAATTTTCTTATTTAGTTGTATGTTATTATTTTATTATGTTATTATTATGTTATGTTATTATGTTATTATTGTGTTAACTCTTGTATAGCAATAGCGTTAGAGAGCAGTCATAACAGATAGACCAAATTTTTACAATGATAAATGCAAATATCTGTTCATAAAAATTCCTACAAAAATAACTATTAGTAACCTTTTCCCTTGTAGCCCCACGTGATATCTACAAAAATAACATTTATAGGCTTTCTAAGTAAATATAACCCCTAAGCATTTACGGAAAAGAAATATGCAGATGTATTGAGGAAGAATGTTACATGCCCTCCTCCCTACAGTGGAAGGCAGTATGTCGATTTCGGCCTCGATTCTTGCTCAAACATCTTTAAATTTACTCTGTGTGCCAAGAAAGAAGTTTCAGTTCAAAACTTCATTTCGATGTGTCATGGCTCATTTAAGCTCATTTTTATATTCGCGTTTGAATAAATGTATATAGTTCTTACTTCCCTTGCCATTAGATCAACGCAAACATTGTCAAAAATTTTACTTAATTTGCAGATATTCAGTACATATCGCCTGACATATGAATTTAAAAGAAGATTTTTCAAAAAACGGAATTCACAAAGGAGTATGGGATAAATATAAAAAGATAAAGGATCATTTCTCTTATTGTTTGCATAAATATTGCAAATATCATTAATTCGTTGAACTGAACCTTAATTTCACATATATTTGGGGGAACTTCAGTCGGGTGAAATGTTGGAGGGCGAAATGTCGAGGGCGAGCCTTCCGGATCCCGATGTGATCACGTCTGACAACTTCGAAAAACGTGATAAATTATAGCTAAAAATGGATAAAATAACAACAAAAGCGATGACTAACTACAACGAATATTGAGACCTGATAAGTGATAAGTAGCTTAGGCATATATGCAAGGTAATACAGCTGCTATATGCGCATATATATGCTAAGTTTTCCGTAAAAATATGCGTTCATATGCAGATTATATCGAAAATATACTTAGATGCATATGTAGAAAAAATCTTACATTATTGTCTCTAAAATTTCAATGTGGGTGTGAAATCTGAAGTTAATTGAAACAATACCAAACTAAATAAGTACTTACGTTATGTATAAAATCCATTTATTCATATAGAAATACACATCTCGCAAACAAATCTACTTGCAAACATAATTATTAAAAATATAAGACATACATATATTACAAATTGTTTTATTTTATGTTATAAAAAGAAGCTACAACTATATGTTTTTCAAAATTTTCTATCAAAAATTTATGGTACTTATCGGCAAATATATGTTTATATAAGGAGAATCTTCTTTCAACATCAACCGACGTTATTGGAACATATTTTAATTTACATAAAATATTATATGGTGTAATATTGTTTACCGTTTCTCCTCGAAAAATTTTTGAAACATTACTTAACACTTCATATCCCTCATTTTCTTTTTAATAACATTAACAAACTTATTCAATATTATTTTTCCTGTTTTCCCTTTTACAAATTTACAATTGTCATTTTAACATTTTCAACAATTTCCATCGATTATACTAAAGGCATTATTTTCTTTTCTGAATGCTTTATTGAATTAACCAAAAAACTGTAGTTGCATTTAATAAATACTACTTAATTGTTCAGCGACGTCATTATTCTGCAACAATCCTTGAGATTTTTTAATTGACTGCGCGTTATCGACGATGTCTAAAATTACCTCTTTAAGTTTTTCATAATGATTGGCATAAAAAACGACAGCCTCTAACCACGTTCCCCAACTAGTAATAACTGGATTAGGAGGTAAGGGCACATCAGGGAGCTTTTCTTTATAATACTGGACTCTTAGTGAAGCCTTAACAGATATCTGTTTTACATTTGCAATTAATTCGTTAACCAATGAAAATTCACATCTAATAGTCTCTGCTACTCTATTAATCCCGTGCGCTAGACAAGTAATATGAATCAAATGGGCATAGAATATTTTCAGGTTTTGTCCTGCCTTTATCATGTAAGGCGCGGTCAGATATAAACACTATAATATTTTCAGTTGGAATTGTGTCAGGTATAAACACGTTCGGAAAAATGCCAATATCTATAATTCCGAAAATCAGCATGATTACAGTACTTTCTCTTATTATTTTGGTACCCCACATGAGAAAGTAAAAATAGTTCTATATACGATCAACATGTTAATGTGTTCAACTTGACAGAGACGCAATGAAAATATTAGGAATATTACACATAACAGAAATAGTAATGTGATGGTCATAAAATTCTAAAATTTAGCAATTGCAGACATAGATTGAAACAGTCAGTATAAGTAATTAGAAGGTTTTAAGATTACAGCAGGACTATCAGGGAAAAACATAAAATTCAGTAAAAATGTGTGGAAAAATATGGAAAAGACTTTGATCTACAGGGAAAAGAGGAGAGTGCAACATTTACAAATGTTTCGATATAACTGGATTTTAAAGACACTGGTTTCGTGTAATGCCATCAAAAGGTGCCAAAGGCATAGTACTTTCAAAAATTCCACATACTACCAAACTTACAAAAACATGAACCGCCTCTTCCAAAATAAAAATAAGTCATGATTGGGGGCGAGGTTCCGCTTTTAGCTTAGCCCGACGATACTCCAGTTTAAGCGAGCTTAGGGCTCCAGGGCACGATTTCCATGACAAGGGCCGATGCGACCGGCCGCCTTAAAAGCCAAATCCGATGTGAACCGTTCGATTTACCCGCCGAAGGGCGCGCACCCCTTTCGCCTTTTCCTCCCTCGCGAACCCATCGACATCTTCATGTGTATCCGCCAGATGAGCCAAAATTCATCGCTAATAAAAATCAATATGGGTTGCTCCGAGGATCGATACTCCCCCATAACGATCTCAAGCGTTACCTTTCGCATTACCATGTTAATGAACGAGATTGGTGATATTAGAGTTTTTACTTCGTCTACTGTCACATTCAAACTTCGAAAGTTCGACGATTAAAGCGTCTTGGGAGGGTCGGTAAGGAGCCACCGCAAATCCGAGCAGAATATCCCGATGACAACGCCGCAATTATAATAAAAGATATAGGTCTGAGGTAATGTTCTCGAAAGTCGTTCTCAGACAGTTAATGACAGACCCTCGGCGGGGTCTTATAGTTCAAACTGCCTCCTAATCTCTCCGGTTAACGGCAACAATAGTTAGATTATTGCGCCCTTCCGTTCCTGATATTAACTTCCAAGGCGTAGGCGAAAATGTAAGAGGTGCTATGAGCCTGGGGGCTGTTTACGGAGATTTTCCAAAAAGCGGCTATGGGCAAGGGTGGTATTTTTAATGAAACATTTTTAAGGTTACCTCGATGTAAAGGCAATAACTTTGAAGACCAATGGCAGGATAATGAGTTGTTTGTTTTCTGAATTTTTTAATAATGATCGTCATGATTATTCAAGCGTCGCATGCTACAGTTTTCCAACTTGTCTCACTTGGTTTCGTATGGGTTAATAGCTTAATTGCAACGTAACGCATTCTACATTTTCTCCAAATATTGGTTACAATCATAAGGAACTATGTTTATTCCATTTCACCATTATTTATAAACTCTGAAGCAGTTGTTGTTATCATGCACTGAAACCATGGGTTCACAATGGTGTACAATTGTGCCATTTCTCAATAAAATACAAAACATGAGGGAAACTATGTTCAGGGAATAATCGTGATGAGCGTATTAGTGTCGATCCAGATTACCTCTATTCCTGAAAATGCATGTTGCTATTGATTTTATTTTACAGGAAGAAAATCAAAATATTTGTGACATGATAACGTCATAAGGAACCATTGATGAAAAATGGCATACGTTTATGAATGGAATTGAATTATTATCACAAAATTATTATTATTATGGATAATAAAAAGAAGGAGTTTGATTTATTTGTCCAATTTCGTGATTTCAAATTACCAATTTATTGATACTGATTTCATTTCAGTTTATTCCTATAACTAATTGTTTTGACGGATATGGATGCCGATGTACTTCTTAATGTACATCGGTGTGTAATTCTTTACATGTACAGGCACATGGTCGTGCAATCAACACTTCAATGTTTACTCATTTACTTAAATTACACGATTAATTACAATGAAAAATGCGCCATTAACAATGTATTAACATTTTTGCGATTCATTAATCAGTTTAATATTATAGAGGGTTTTTTCGCACTGCGGTTGGCCGGTCCAACTGGTCATTTGAGACACATTGCTATGACATGTGTGAAGATGAACATTAATCTTGAACCTTACTACTAAATGAAAGCAGTCGACTTTTTACAAGATCATTTATATCATTCGTCATAATTTTTTACTCGAAATCGTAACATAATATATTATTACTGCACTTGTTGACCGATGCAAGAACAAATATATGAGATTATATAGCTAATCGAACTCTAAGAATGCAAAAATTAAATACATTATTGCCGCAATTGTTATTGTAATGGTAATAAGCAATGGTATGCACAGTAAATATTCAGATAACTTTATAAATAATAGTGTGCTGTCGCCGCCGGCCGACGGAGTGGAAGCAGACGAAGCAGTGAAGAACACGCGTAGCGCGTACCCCTTCTATCGCGCTCGCGAACCGAGACGATCGCAATCGAGCTTTCACTCGGAGGCTGTAGTGGAAGAGGGATAGATGCGTCGTAAGGGAAACGCTCTCACTCTCGCTCGCAGGCAGGGGTCTGGCGTAAAGTTACATTTTGTGGAGAGTGTAGGTAGCACGCACACCGTGTAAGACGCATAAGATGTATATCACGTTAAAAATATTAATGCATTTATTAAATTAAATGGAATGTCCTAGTCACCCAACAAAATTATAAATTAAGATTAATTTAGTTCTTCTCTTCTCTTGAAGCATTAGCACAAAAACCAGATCCTGAATAACTTTAGGACTCACATTTATAATTCAAAATTAACTTAACTATAATTTAGGATACACCAAGAGGTTAATATTAAGACTAAACGTTTCAAAAAGGAAACCAGATATCGATGACATTAAAAATCGAATAAAATAGAGAAGCAAAAATATCCAAATAACATGAGATTTTCTTTTTATAAGACATTTTCTCTATGTTGCTTTATTGTATTACGTTTAATTAATTTCATTTTAAGGGCGCTTGTTGGGTAGCTTGGAAGTATTTGTACACATATTTATTGATTAAGTATTGATTAAATTAATGTTAATTAAATAATTGATATAAATTCAATGAAATGGAGAAGTAAACTAAGATTAAATAAACTGAATAAACTGAGATTTATTTTTTATAAGATATTTTCCGAATTTGGTTTTTTGTATTACAAGTGTTTATTTTCATTTTAAGAGTGCTTTTTGGGTAGTTTGAAGTAATCACACGTATTCACTTTCATGTGAATATATGTCCATTTTATAGGTCTTATTTCTCACTTATATCTTTTTCAACTTCACCACTTCCCTTTAAAGATAGCAACTAATTAAGAAGATAACTTCCATCGCACTATTTATTACTTTAGAAAAATCCCAAAAAATTCACAAGCTAAGGAAATTTGACAAAGGTGTAAATAAAATAAGAAGCTAAATACGGCTTAAATTCCCTAATAGTGCGTAGCTCAGGACAAACTATTTATTGCTTGCGACATTGTCCAACCCTGGTTTAAAATTACGTAGCCTTCTCAAGAGTACAATACATCAATATTTGAAAAATCTCGATGACGTACACTTGTGCAGAATTCCTCGTAAGATCTCTGTCTACTGTCTTGTTTTATGCCCTCTCAGTGTTCTTTGTGCGTTGTTAAATTAAGGAAAAAAGGGGAAAAGACAGAAGAGCGGAGGGAAAAGAAATCGTCCTCGAGATCTCATCACAAGCAATATGGCGTCATCGAACGGGGAAGAAGGACGAGCAAGGAGGGAGGACATGTAATAAAATTCGTTTGTGTCCCGTTCAATTTAAAAATTTCAACTTCGTTAAAGGTTTTATCATCGGCGTGGCAGCTGTCAGCCGCAATGTCGGCGCGGCGGTTGAAGTCAAAAATCCCCTACCAATTTATAATTCCCTATTGTGGGGAAGGCTCGCCTCCAGGCGATGACGTTTTCACCCCCTTGTCGATGAGTTCGCGATCGAGATAAAACAACCCGTCATTGTCCAATTATGCGTTTCGACAAATTCGAGTCTATTTAGCAGCCTAATCATACACGGGGTGTTCCACTCATCAGGCGCCATTGTGGGTAATTATCCAGAGGAATGACGTGGGGTTATCGGGAAAATACCGTGAAATCGACGTACGGACACGACTGAACGAAGGGGATAAAAATCGACGTCAATGCCTTCGCCTAAGTATGAACTTCTCCAGATTATTCGCTTCGTTATAAGGTTACAAAAGTATTTCTGCGAGGTTCAAGTGCGCCATAGAGATAAAATCCGATGATTCCACAATCTCCTCCGTGACCGTAGGTATCCCGTTGCACTCGAGGACGATCCGAAGGGGTGGCGGGGAATAAGGAGGCGCACACTATTTAATATCGAATCGGGGAGTACTGCAGTGGTATTAGGAGGCCGACGTGTCCGAACGGAATCGGCGAAAAGGGTCGAAACGCCCTGCGGACCTCTCTTCTCTCCTTCCTCCGATTCCCTGCTCCAGTTCCTCGGGTGCCGATGCTGCTTAGAATTCAGTCGACGTCTTCACCTTGTATTGATTGCCGCAACTCGAACTCCAATGTGGATGCTTCTGTATCGGCCTTTTTCGATAATACGGACGGACAGGATTTATTTTCGCGCGCTTCTCTGTATGTGTGTGAGACACAGAGAGAGAGAGAGAGAGAGAGAGAGAGAGAGAGAGAGAGAGAGAGAGAGAGAGAGAGAGAGAGAGAGAGAGAGAGAGAGAGAGAGAGAGAGAGAGAGGGAGAGAGAGAGAGAGAGAAAATGTGGAGGAGAAGAGCGAAAAAGTTAATTTTTCCTTCCTCTTCGCTTCTGCTTTGTTGTCGAGAGTTGAAGGTGTGATAGATGGAAGAATATTGCAGAGTTTCCAGAGTCTTAACCTTCCCTTCTAACCAAAAATGCCTAGAACTGTGTGAACATTTTGATTTCAGACTAAGGGTATTTTCTACATTAAACTCATATCTGACTCATGTTATTCCTATTAGAATTTCTGATATTTATTTTTTTATTTATTTTATGATATTTAGAATTCTGCAAAAAATTACAGTCGTGAGATTTTTCAGGTTGGCTTTGCCAAACTGTTATTATGCTTCACATTATTACTATTAGTTATTATTATTATTATTAGTCAACTTTCGTTTCAAATTATTATTATTATTCACATAATGTAATTCAGAGAGGAATACTTGCATTAAAGAGGTTTAATTGTATTTGGAAAACCATAACAAGTGCTATTAAATTAAATGCCTATTTAAGATTAAGGTGAAAGGGCCACATTTCATTTTTTTCGACAAAAATCGAAGAATATAGGAAAGAATTTTTTTTTAATAAAATATCAGCTAAAAACTAATGCAAAAAATTGCAACTAATCACTAATTTTCTTTGTTCTGTCAAATTTTTTCTTGTAACTTTTTCCTGAAACAAAAGACACGTATAAATTGGCCCTTCAGCTGTCTCGTATTCTGCAAAGCTACAAATAGTAATTTTAATGTCAATGTCTTCAATCACCTTCTCATTGGAAGGGAATTATAATTTCCCATTGCCACTGCTGAATTTGCATATATCTTGCAATTTACTGTTGAAGGTATTGTTGTTGTTATTGGAGGTGTTGTTGTGATAAAGTGAATTTTTTCGTCACAAAAATCTTATGATCGCTAAAAAGTCAAAAAAATATCAAAACACCAATTTTGTTCATTAATAACTTACAATAATTAATAGTCAGTAATAACTATATAACATATGAAGAGACGGGGAGGGGGGATCAATTTCGTTAAAAATTTGTGGATTCAGTTTAGTTTTGAGTTGCAGAAGATACGTCGAAGTTTAGACATTTCAAATTGGAGTCCGTCGACGTGTGTGACAATGTAACACTTAGCATCCCTAAATGGAATACCGTTATACGTACGATTATAGCGAAAATATTCCAATGTATATGTTTTACGTAAAAGCCTCTAAGGGCGCGCCTAGTAGTCATTTCAAGCATTTCGGGACAACGCCGTGCCTGGCACGTCACTCGCCAATCTTTCGCAGTCCTCTGTGTTGCATACTCCAAAGCACACATTACTGACAATTACAGGAATCTTCCTAACCGACACACCAGTGATACTTATAAATATATTCATCAGTTTCATCACTATATCTACATAACGCCTTGAACACTATTTCCCAAACACAAACCAATCATATTACGTAATTAATAAATTTACTCAAACTGATGCGATGTTAGCAATAGAATTCGCTCATGAAATTGCGGCCCCTGATTGGTCCTCTAGTGCGACTAACTCCATGCCGAGGATCGTGAAATCTGAATGAAGTAAATGATTTTCGTTGATTTTAGCATTACATTTTAATTGATTGACTAATTCCCCTCAATGTGATTATTTTTAATTATTTATTATTATTGTTTTTATTAGTATTAGTATTATTATTTTATATTTATTATTATTGTTTAACATATTCCTACTCATATATTTCTTAGGTATTGAAAATTGTCCTCCTCAAATGGATATTGTGCATGGAATACCTCTTCTTGTAAACATTTTAAAACATCTAAAAGTAATATATTGAGGGGGAAGTATCAAAAGACTGACTCAATTTTCAATGAAAAGATTCACAAGAGTCCGTAATTCTTTCCGCCCAACTCTGTTGAATGCCCACAGAGTGGGCAACAATGACTGAGAGTATAATTTTTACATAAATAATACTTAAAAATCCTTTACTCAAATACTTTCAGGATAACTTAAAACCAAATTTATAGTACAACTGTGACAGACCCATCATTATGATTCAATGATCAACAAATTGTATTTGCCCAGACAATTTTGATTATAAAGACTTCATCAAAAACGCATTATTATAATTACTATAACTAGTTCTTTTTTCTCTCTCAAAGACCACATATTTTTGCTCAGAAAAAGTTACATACAAAAATATTTAGAAAAATAGAAAAGTTTAGATTTTTTTGGATTAATTTTTCATTTACATTTCATAGAAAAAAATGCATTCCATACTCACCATAAGCTGTTTAGATAGACAATTGAAATTTTAAGACTTGAAGACTTTAAACATGAAAATGGAACTTTACTTTTAATCCTGAAAACGCACCCCATAATTTAATAGCTCTTGATATTAATAAGCACTTATGTTTTTATTATACTTAGAGGCACAATAAACGGCTGAGACAATAAAACCTATATAACGTAATTGTGCCTTACTCCCCCTATTTTTGAGCACATAGACAAACAGCGTATGTTACAAAACGGCTCTTAATTTGGTAACGGTGTTAATGGGGTGTTAATAACATGCAATTAGAGTTTATCAATTTCTTCGAAGGTGCACTTGGTGACTAAGTGATATGATAAGTAACGAATTCATCAAATTAAGTGTGATTTAAAATATGTACTAACAACACCAATAATATAAGATTGACTTGTCACTGAATCGTTCTGATTAGGCCGTGGTGATAGTCATCATATTCCACAACACAGCGATTTGAGATCATTCATCACTTACATCGTGTCCTATAAAAACAGCACAATATATGAATTTGTGCTTATTTTAACTAAGTCACAACAAACTAAAAGTAAAACCCTAAGAAAACACAAAGCCTTCACCACCAATTTATTTCAATTGAGCTAAATTAAAAGTACTAATCGATAACAGCAAACACAAGAGTATTAAATATGGATCAACATATACGTTAAAAAATTGGCTAATTAATGCAATTGAGTGATTCCCCATAAATATGTTAACAATAGGTTACTATAAGCTTGTTCTGCTAAAGAGAACTGTAATTGGCTGTTTCCAATACCACTAGATTCTTGAAGAATAATGGTTCAATTGTGCCAATCATAACAAATAAACCAATGAATAGTTCAGTCAATATATTTATTGCAGTGGTAAATGTTTTACAATAAAGTAGACATTGTTTTTATATATAGACATGCGTATTGCACCGTAGGATAAGGTATGCTTACAGAAATATATTGCAGCAATATACTACGTCCTGCGGTAATAGGGAGAACACTATTTAACAAGAACATTTACATTACGCTAGACTCGAATCAAATGATAACGAATAGGAAAATCAAAGAGCCACTGGATTAAACGATATAACCGTATTGAGGAACGTCTTAATTTGTAATAATGTATTGGATACAAAAATATTAATAATAATTATTACTAAAATTAGCAGTAGAAGCAATAGAAGTAGTAGCAGGTATTTGAATATTGGAATTAATATTGGCACAAAATAGAAACGCGCTATCTGTTTGGTGGTAACTCGTGCTACAATTGTTGGTATTGTCGGTTGCCTGCTCTGTACCTCATTTCATTTTTATATTTTGTGTCACTCGAGCTTGTACTGTTCATGATTTAAAGGTAATGGATCTTTATCGATTTTATCTTGTGTATGGCTGTATTTTCTCCTTCTTTCCACTTGTCCTGTTATTTTTATTTTCGCTCGTACCATTCTGTGGTCGCTGCGTAAGGATATGATATTCAGGACGGTTGCATATCTTACTATTTGTTTTTCTTTGGTTGTTATATAATCGATTTCGTTTTTAAGAGATCAGTTAGGTGCCATCCGAGTTCTTTTTCCTCCGCGGTTTCTTTCAGAACGAGTACCAAACATACGACTACAAATCTTCTCAGATGCGAATCGTAACGAAGCAATTTGATCGTCCCGAGGCAAAATTCTCCCAAAATGCAGAACTGACCGATGGGATTCAGTGGGGGATAGATGAAAATTTTGGAAAATTCTACATTGATGTCAAAGAGATTATCGTTAATGCAAAACTGTAGCGTACATCGCAACGATCGTCACGTAATCATTTGTAATTTCCCCCTTTTTGGGATGTTTGCTGGCGAGAGTTGTGGGAGTGCGTGCCTCCGGTGCCAGTCGGCGTCAATAATCCGGTAGCCGGTTCCTAATCGGTCTCCTCCTTCCCGGCGAGAGGGAAGGAAGTGGGAGAGGGCGCGAGGAGATCCTCCCGTCCGAAACAAGTGAAATCCTCCTCGCCACGGCAAATACGGTCGGTCGGTCGGTCGGCACAGAGAGAAACTAGGAGTTTGAAGTTCATAAATCCCATAAATAAGCAGGAACTCATTTGCAAGGCAGATAGGCCGATGCACCCGAGAATCCCAAGGCCGCTAGGGCGACGACGACGGAGGCGACGCCGGCGTCCAGGGGGGCATGCGCGGCGCCCACCTGCCCCCTTCCGACGTCGCCGTCGACGTCGACGTCGTCGTCGTCGTCACCTGGGAAGGGGAGCGCGCGCGCCACCCGATGGGCGACTCCGGGAGCCCCCGGCCTCCTTGTCCGGATCGTTATTCGCCTTTCCCCTCATTCGCTTGCCGCCACCCCTTTTAATGCCTTCTAAATGGTGGAAACACGCTCCTTTCTTCTCCTTTCTCCACTCCACTCCGCTCTCGTCCTCCTCTTCGTCGTTGTTGTTATCGTTGTTGTTGTTATTACCATCATCCCCATTATTATTATTACATGCAGGAGTTACTGCTCCCGCTGCTGCTACGACCTTGGCTTGTAGGCCGAAAACTGAAAAGCTACTTAATATGAGGAAAGCAGAAAGGTCAGACTGAGGTAGATCGATACATGAATTATTCAATAGGGGGGAAAGTGAATGAACTTTTCCTCAACGTCTAAACATATGGGTTAAATGAAAATTCCGATGTTTTAAATAAGGAATTTTGTAGAACAAACGCCGCGGAATTTGCCCCCCTTTTTCCGTCCGACGAGGGGGAGCCTTCCTTTCTGTATGGAAATGTCTTAATCTACGGATTTTTACAACGCTCTCGGTATCACTTTGTGAGAACGGAAAACCGGCCGTTTTAACTCAGGGGGAAATTTAAATTAGCCGATCTTACAATATATTCTTAGTTTAGATGATGCGAAAGCCTATATGTTGCAATAACCGCGGATTAAAAGAAGATTGTTGTTTGCCTCTCATGCGAACATTACAATAGATGTGAAATAATTGGTGATGAGTGGGTCTCGGAAAATGTGCCAAAGCCATGAGTACTGAATGCATATTTTACAAATATAGGCAATTTAGCATGTGCTAAAGCTAAAGATAAAGCATGCGAATATCAATAAAGATAAAACATACGCACATCACCATAGATTGTTCCATTAATGAAATTATTCTTTAAACATTTAGATAACCTAACGACAAACGCGTTAAATACTTTCTATAGAATTAATACAGACCTAAGTGCAATTCATTTCTGCAGTTGCAAATTTTGTAATGCAACTCAATTTCTAACGTAGTTTTGGCGCTGAATAATAAAACTACAACTAGTGTAATCTGCCGATGACATGTTTTTTGTCGTTTGTTGGTTTGTCCAAATATAACGAGATGTTTTTTAATAAATGCTGGCATAAACAAAACTGTAACGAAATTTCTATGAAACTTATGAGAATTATAACGAACTAATAAAATTTTTATCGGTGTTGCAAATGTCCTAAAAGAAACTCATATCAAGACACACTTTTCCATTAACAACTATTCTTCAAACACTTAGATAAATTTACGATAAACTTGTTGAAGAGTTTCCAAAGAATTTATGTAGACTTAACTGCAATTCAATTTTTGCAGTTCCAAATTTTGTAATGCAATTCAACTGTTTACGTAGTTAACTAATGATATTTTAATAGGAGTTGCAATTGTCAACAAACGTTTGAAATAGTCTGATACTTTAAAAGAAATTAGAGAATTAATAAGCTATTTATTTCAGTTGTATATAATGTTATTAAGACCTTTTAAAAGGAGTTGTAATCGATCACCTTAAGAAAAATATAATATTTGTAAACTGAGTTAGAAAGTTACTAAAGAACCTTTGACACTTTTAAAGACATAGAAGAGTTCCTAAATAATTTCTGACAATTGTATTAAACTGATAGCGTTTTTTAAAGAAGTAATAGTTATTTTAAAGACAACGTGAAGTTTAAACATTGGTTAGGTTTGGGACTTAATAAGTTCCTTGTGACAAGCAGACATTTTGAAGAATTTTAAAGTCAACTTAAACCATATGCGATGTTTTAAAGGAAATTTTAAAGAGTACAAATGACTTAAAATAACATGTAGCTTGAAATGTATCTCATGACGTTTGAAATTACTTTTGGGGTTGAATGAAATAAGATGTTTCTATGATAATTATCAGCTGTAATCTGCCGAGATATTCTTAAATCAAATACAACTGTTTATTTAAAATGCATACAACTTATGGCGCTTTAAAAATGGTTTCTAATAAACGTATAATAATTATAAACACCAGATATAATTTTAACAGCAGTAGTAATTGCCTTAGAAAACACAGAATGCTATATGGAGTTGTGATGATTTCAAGGAAAATAAGTAATTTCTAAGTTATTTGCTATAATTTATTGTATCTGTAGGGAGATATAAGTATTTTAAAGAAAATATATTTAAAATGTAACTTGTTTGTTTCAAAGAACTAGAGAAAATTAAAAAAATTGCCAAGTTATTAATGAATTAAATCGACTTAAGATAACATGTAGTTTAAAATGAAACTCGCAAAATTTTTAAGGTGATTTTGAATGTTTACACTGCATTTAATGCATATTGTGATAGCTGCAATAAAACTTCTCAAAAAGGGTGATAAGTTGAAACAAAACTCTTACAGAATTTCTTAGAAACAGATTTTTACTATAGTCGATAAAACTACAGCTTGAACCCAACACTATGCACTTAAAACAACTTCAATTTACAAATAAAAATTAGCTATAGACTATCAGTTTCATTTATGAGACAGAATCTAAAATTTAATTTATTTTTAGTACAAAAAATAGCTTGATTTTATCCACTATGATTAACTATCTTTTAGTCTATGCGAACAAAAATAGCTGAATATTATCTAGCAAATGATATTAATTTTTATCAAGATTGTTTGAAACCAGTTCATTGAAAAGCAAATAAATGCATATTTACGTGCATAATTCACGAGCTTCAATGATACGACATTGTATAAGTATTCTACTATTCACTGACGAACAAGTGATAAATCCTGTATTAAAACATAGATATACTAAGACGTTATTGTGTTCTTACTTGTAATTTAAATAACAGGGAGCAAATTAAATTACCGACCACAATTAAGTGTATCAAAGATTTCTAAGAAAATGTCTGGATATATCTATATCCAGATAATTCTGTATTGATTTATGCGATAGACGGATAGGTATGGACGTCAGATAATATTGGAAACTCTAATGGGAACATGAGTAGTGCACTTATCATCAATTTGCATAGCTGCAGTTTGTTCCCAGTTTAATTACACGTTATATGAGTGGTTTCCACATTTTCTGAGAAGAACGGTAAGCGCAAACAGTGATCATAGGTTTTCAAAGCCTAATCTGAAACCAAATTGCTCATCTCTCACATATTGATCCATTTCTTTTTGTATATTCCTTCATATATGATTCTTCTATCTAGTATGCCTGACTCGTCAATGAAATTACAGTCAATATCGTACACATTTCTTTGCTTCATTTTTCTTTGGAGTTGCAATGAATATTGATATAGTCTAGTCCTGCTGAGGTATAATACCTATCCTACACCTCTTATTCCCGAAAAGTGTTATTAAATCCAAGCTTTCATCACTTAGTAGCTTTAGTAATTCAGAGTAGATGCTACCTTTGCATGGAACTTTACATGTTTTTGATATTTCTATTGCATATCTCACTTCTGGTGTACCTAAGTCAGTTTACAGATCTGTTTATTTTTTGTTCATAGTGTATTGTCATTACAAAGTTCTTAAATGTACCTAGTGTGCCTATGTTCTTTATATTTTGTTTTGATCTACTATTTGTATATTTGTGGCTCGTGATCAAAATTACTTGTTTTTGAGATATTTTTCTAGTTTCAGTTATTTACTTTATTTTCTTATACATGTTAAGGATAGTCACGCCTTCAGTAACAAAAATATGATAATAATACAAATAATAATAAGTATGAACAAAACATTAAAAATACGCGAATAATATAATCAAGATAAAAATAATGAAGATAGAATTACAGCAAGGAAACTAACCTGTTTAAATGCAGTAGTGAAGGTAAAATTAAGCCATAATATAATGTGATTGGAAATAACTGTCTGCAAAACAAGCCAATGGAAAATATGAGAAGGAAGATAAAAATGGATAGCATTGGATCCCTTAAGAAAAGCTTGAGGAACGAAAGCACCATAAAGCGAAGAGTGGTAGCACAACAAACGATTTCACAGCATAATGCAATATTGAACTTTGATCAAATAATTTAAATTAAATATTTAAGTTGTACCTTGTACCTTTGTTTGTGTGTAATTAATTTTGAGTTCAAAATTGTACGAGACACGATCAATTAATAATACAACTCCCTTTTGTAATGAACGAATTAGAATGAAATTTAGCCCCTTCGAGTTTAAAATCTGGCAATTTAACCCTAAAATATCTTTTTCAAAAAATAGCTGCCTCTCTCTGTCTCTCTTTCGTCTCGTTGACATCGTCGGTATGGAACATCTGTCGGAACGGAACGTAATCCTTATTCAAATCCAATCAACTAAGTGTCGCAAAAAGCGGGCGAACAAAGGGGTCCAAATGGGCCGGTACACTTATCGCCGGCTACCCGCGGTTCAAATTAGCCCTATATACTTACATACGCACACATACATATGTGTGTATATATGTATAGGCCCTATCGCCGGCGAACTACCCTGCACCCCGGGGCGAGCCCTCGGGCATATACGACACCTCGTCTATTAACTGTTTTATTGTTACGTTTCAATCCCCATGGCCCATGTCCATTGGCGTCCATGGGATGAGGTTTCTGGATTTCAAGCGGAGATTTTACTATAGTTCAGAAATGAAGGCTTTAGAAGTACTTCTAAAAATAAAGTAAAAATGAAGTGATTCGTACTTAGCTCAACAATGACAAGAGCAACAAATTGTTGCATAAGTCGATTCCTAATTGATTTCATTGGTGGTTTTACGTCGCGACGAAAAATACCACAAGGGTGTACAAAACCGTACAGTATAGATGTACACTGCATATGAATAGGTTCATTACAGTATATTATTTTATCACTGTACCCATTATGTGACGTTATCATTACTATACTTACATAATAACTGATTGCTTTGTTACATCAAAGGATTTAAATTATATATTCGTTTTCCTATAGAACTAAGATTTTTGAATAAAGTTATTAGAGTAGTTTAACTTGGCACCATAAAGAAATAACCAACATTATTTAACACGACAGTCCCAATATGTTTCACAATGAAATCTTGAAAGCAACATAACTCACTCTAGACTCATGATGAATAAATAACCTCTACAACGTGCAATAATGACATTTGCCATAGCTTAGCTCATAGAGCATCAACCCTACTTGAAAACAATGAAGCTAACATAAACTTCACTGCATTATTTTTACACGCTTTAAATTAGCTTCACTTGTTTGCTTTTTGTTTGTTTGTGACTGACTCTTCTAAACTCGATTTTCACTCACTTTGAAACGTTACGTTATTTCGAAACTTCGCATACTAATTAAGAACTAATGATAGTACAGTAATTTAATATCTAAATAAACTCCATAACGTATCATGTATTCTTTTATATAAAAAAAAACTACATAGGTACTTCAATGTTTCTTATTTTTTACAGCTGATAGTTAAGAAATTCGTTTACGTAGATTACCAGCTGCTTGAAAATTTCCTAATGTTAATCTCTCACAAGAAAATAATTGTGTAGAAACGGTTATTGCCATGGGTTACCATCCCCTCTCCCAAATGCCTTACGTCATTACTTTTCTCGCGAATTAAGAACTAATTACAGTACAATAATTTAATAACCAAATTATTATTATTTTATATAGGCTCTCGAAAATCTTGTGAGATTTCTTCCTGTGTGCGTGTTTGATTGCTTAAGGTTAACAAGAAGGGTTCCATATAACGCTGAAGCATTAAAAGAAATGACTAGATTGCAAGAAAGTAAGGTAATAACACGCTTTAATGGTGAATCTAACTAAAAATATAATTTGTTTATATGAAATAAGAATATAGATGATATTGTAATAAAGAGTGGGGTGCTTCTTGTTTACTAATTTTATACTAATCGTACTGATGTAATATTTTTAACAGCATATATCAAGCATCCCACACTTTTTTACAATAACATCTATTTTCTCGTTATTTATACTATTCTTATTTATAAAAAAAATAGTATATTATTATACTAGTTTATAACGTGTTACAATCGTTTTTGTATTGTCGGTTGCCGTGGTGACGCTAGCTATCAATCGTTTCACAAAATGCTTTAACTGTACAATAACAAAAATTATATCAACAGAATCAGCGTCTAAAGAAGAACCTACCTGAGTGTGGCAGTTTTCATCAACCAAGATATTTCATTATAAAGTTTGCTCTTAAACGTAAACAGACTGACAGTAGACATCTTGGATTGAGATCTACACGGAACGAGAAAATCCTTCACGGAAACGTTTCTGGGCCTACGACTACGGTCCGGAAGGTTAGGTTTGTTTGGTCTGGCTTGGATAAAAGTATAAAGAAGAATAAATAGTACATTATATTATACTAGTTTAATAAGACGGAGTATTGCCACACGAGAGTTTTAAAACACGACGAGCGAAGTGAGAACGAGTGACAATACGTCTTATTAAACGAGTGTAATATACTATTTTATCTACTTTACTTTATTAATTCATTAAATTTGGGCTGTTCAAGTTTTCGTATTACACTAGGGAACTTTGCGTGGGTTGGTTACACTGAGATCACTGACATTGATGTTTCGTATTTGAATTTAAAAATCTAGTAGTCCTAGGACAAATTTAATAACTACTTACTTACATGCGCGAAATGGAAAACAAAAATGTAGAATTGACCTGTACATCTCCAGAAATACGCAAAGCTGCTCAAGGAATTTATTAAAATACTAATAATTTTAACCTTGACGTCTAGGTACATCTACGTGACAGGCGCTGACGTACCAATTTAACAAAACTAAAAGTTACCAAAAGTAGTGTAATAATATGAATATTATTACACTACTTTCGGTGTAATAATGAGATCATTAGTAACGCAAATTAGATAAATATTTTTACATTTTTAGTTGGATTTACCATTAAAGTGTGTTTTTATAGTTTTTTTAACTATAATTTAAAATAAGAAATTAATTTTATATACAGTCATGAAAATAATCTTAGCTATAGTCAAATTGCCAGTTCTTAAATTTTCGTTTCCTTCTTCATTACGATGAGCTGCAATTTGAGCAGAACAATTATGGAGTATCGTATCGTTATAGAGAACCATATCACTAAAAAACATCATGAGGACAGTTGATGACAGGACAGTGAATGTCTTAACACATCAAAAAGTTGATAGGGAATAGAAAGTTCAGTATAGAGATACAATTCCAATTTAAAATAGGTTTTTTTTAATTAATTTTACCGTAACGTCCCCCGCCCCTGTGTCCCGGTTATAGGGTGGCAATTCCGGGACAATAATATTTTTTGTATAATGACTTCACGCGTGTGTTATTGCTGCGTTTCCGTATTCCGACGAAATATGAGATTTTTGCAAAAGTAATGAGATATTTCTCCCTCGCTCTCCTCCTCGGATATTGTTCGGTGCGGGTCATTGCGCACGGGGGTCCTTATTCCGGGGCAAATTAGAGGAAATGCGAAATAAATAAATCCTCTTTCTCTCTCGCAGAAGTTTTATTTACGGTGGGAAAAAATCGAGTATGGGAGAACGTGCGGAGAAGTAATGAGATTAATGGGTTTTTTACGGATTTGGGTAGATTTGTTTCCCCGGGACTCGGGAATAACCGCAGTTTTTCTCTCATTTTGCAACACATAGCGGGATAATGCTACAAGTCTGTTCTATGGTCACGACTAGTCACCAAAATATTATGAATGTATGGAAGATTTTTCGTCTTCTTTTATTGTTCACTAATACTAAGCATTTCACAAGGTCTCCATATCATAATTGATAAGACAATTGACAAAAGAGTTTCAATATTCACCAATTTGGTATTTTCTCAATTTATCATAAAATTGCGTTCTGTTTTTACTCTTAGTACTGAGTATTTATAATAATGCTATTATAACATTTATAAGATACACAAGGCGTTTGGAAATAATTTTAATATAAATGTATAAGAGCAGTTAAGAAAGAGAAATATTTCAAAGGGTGCCCCTGTCCCATTTAAAGATAAAAAGTATTTAAAAATTTTGTTTCTTTTAAAAGTTATGATTTTTAAACGTTTACTTAGTTTACGTCGTAATTATTAATTAAATTCTTACCAAATCGCGTCTATTACAGTAAATGTGACATAAAATAAATTACCCTTCATCAGTTCGAAGTTGGATAAAATTGAATATCATTTTATTTATTAATTTATTTAATTTATTTATTATTATTATTGATTTAAATAATTTTTAATTAAAACGTCATGTGCCTATTCATAGGTTAGTATTGACGCATGCGTCAGAAACGTGTACAATCCGACAATATCAAATATTTCCCTTGCACTGTCATAACTGATTAGACATTTATCAGTAGCAACGAAGCTATTTTGAAATATGAAAAGTAAGCAAACATTACTTTCGATGAGTTTTTGTGGTCTTCCAATTAGTAAATCTTTAGACTTTCAGTGCTAATTAGATTATAAGGCAAACGATAGGTTTATTCCAATAAGCAGCCAACATGCTAATGCTATTAGTCACCCATTTATGCGTTGACAACATTGTCATGTCATAACGGTAAAGGGTAGCGGAAGCAAGAAATGTGTAAGTGACTGGAAATAACATGTTTGATGAAACAAAGACAATTTTAACATTTTCCAATAAAATTTCCGGAAAGAAAATACTTATTACAACAGTTTTTGCTTCATGTAACTCCTTTACTACTAGCAACAAATTCTGAAAATTTTTGTAATTTTTTTTTCAAAAATGTACCGTTCATTTTGTGTTTAACAAAATTGTAGTTATTATTCCAAATACTAACACAATACTGATTTGTATTGAAATCGAATAAGAGGCTAATAAAATATTGTTGGATGAGATTCAACGCTTAAAATACCGTCAACCTCCACACTTCTACAATAGCACCCTTAGAGGAATTTAGAAAATTTTAAACCGTAATAGACTCTTCCATAAATAACGAAATAATGTTTCAAAAGTAATTTTCAATTTATCCCCAATACACTTTTCATCGAGAAAATTTCATTGGTTTCTTGAATTGTAGGGATTTTCATTGGCTACGATATGACATTTTTGGAAAACAGTTTTGGGCGAAAATCAAATTTTTAGACATTTCAAATTTTTCTTAATTTTCAAACAGCAATATCTGAAAAAAAATTGAAATGATGAAAGAATATGATATATATTTTTTTTAATGAATTATTCGAAAAATTTTTTTGGGAATATTTTTATATTCTTATATTCACATAGTTAATAACGTAACAACTGCATTAGCAGCAATTTTAAGGCCTTTAACCCTATTGGAATGGTTCATAAATCTTTCTTCTTACTTTATATTTACATTACGTTAGGTAAAAAGCTACTACACATTCTGTGTATAATACACATTATTCCTTTAAATGGATTTTACTCAATTTTTGGTTATGTAAGTCGTCCGGGTTAAATACCTGACGTGAGTTGTGAATATAACCAAACACGTTGGGAATTTAATGAAAATATTTTTGGAAATAGCGAGGATTAAAATAGAAATATTGTTCCAGGCACTAAAGGAAAATTAGATTTAGTTTGGTTAGAAAAATGAATATAATTACTAGAAATTTAAAAAGCACTTTATCAATAAGCACATTAATATGAGTAATCTGTAAAACAGAGTCTCATGCTATTGGGCAGAATAAGACAGTTAGCAGTATAAAAACGACCAAATAAAAGTACGTTTGGTATAAATGAATAAAATGCTACTATTGACATTATAAGGGAGAAATGCACTTTGCTCACTTACTTTTGGATACCTGTTATCGAATTGTCTTGGTCGGCGATTCCCATCTCGGCACAAGAAGCAGGTAAAAGATAAAATTATACCCCAACTCGGCATACGTCTAGGCAGGTACTCCATTCTACAGTGCCCATCTCGGCATAGGGTGATGCCCAACTTGGCACACGACTTAGCACGTACTCTGTTTTACAGAGCCCAGCTCGGCACGTATACTTACATAAAAATTAATGCTTATTCCGAATATAACCACTTCAAAAATAAAAGGAAATGTTCCACGATACTCAACCAATCAACTCGTAACAAAAATATCGTATTCTTATTTTAATCAAATTATTCAAATACAGATAATATTATACTTACTTGTATTGAAATGATTCACTTGCCTTTAAACTGCGATTCAATAGAGTAGGGTGCTCATAATATATTGCAAACAGCCCAAAATTCCGTTGGTTTAGATTTAGACTTGTATAGCATCACAAAATTTTGTTTAAATGTAGCCGGAAAAATGTTAGAAGTGGTAAAACTTTGATATGCGCCAGTTTGAAAAGTTGTGTCAACTTTAGTACTAAACCAATACTGAAAAATATCCCAACAAACGTGCCTTTTTATCTTTATTTGTAGTCTGTTCAATAAAAATTTTAACTGTTTTTTTGAACTGTTTTCACTCGTATACGGTGTGCTGTGTATAGGTACTAGGTTTCTCAAATATAAATTTTGCGCAACAGTGAAGTACGTTTATTTTCGACAATACCCTATTATCAAGAAAGTACCTCCCTAAATTTATGCCGAGTTGGGTTATTAATGTGTGTGTACCTGCTCGACCCTCCGGGCCGGGTATCATCTGTTGTGCCGAGATGGGTATATTAGAAATGGACCGCAAGGTGTTGTAAAATTGACCGTAATAAAATGTGCCGAGTTGCTAAGGGACAAGGTCATTGACATAACCAAATAAATACATTCTGAAATAATTAATAAAAATTCTAATATAAAAATTCTTCCAACTAATCATCTAAGATTAGGTTAAATTTGGTCACAAATATGTACTAAAACTTTAAGAATTATATATATTGTAATGCCTGCATTAAACAATAGTGATATGAATAATGAACGAGTCATGACAATTGTGATTTATTGTGCTGAATAAACTTATTATAATTCTATTATTCACATTAGTTAATATAGATTTTAACTTATAAAAAAATTGATGGAAGCAAGTTTCTCGGAAACCTTACCTGTCATGGTTGTCCAAAATCGTGAAATATAAGCATAATCAAACAGACCGATTATTAATTTAAGCAGTGGTCATCGTCATCAGTAGCTTGATTTAATGGGATATTTCAATGTATTAACAATGGTTAGAACTGTTGCAGTCCTAAAATATTAATGAATTTAAATATGATCGTTTCCATAAGTTTCCCGAAGTTATGCTTATATAAATTATACTTGTATTTAAAGCTTAGTTGAAATTTGTCTGTATTTGAAGTAAGATTACGTGATTAAGGCATTAAGTAAGCTCAAGCTAGCATTAGAGGCCCTAAGGTATCCGAAGGAATTATTATAATATACAGTAATAGTGAATTATTACTTATGTGATAAAAATAAAAACCATAAAATACAGTTTCTTGAGAGGAGGTAAGCACTGAATGTTCGGGATTTTTTTAAGTTTAAATGTTATAACATTTCGAGCAGTTGAATCGCCAAAATAATAACATAAGGAGTAATATTCCCTTTCACTTATAGTACTACCAAAAATACCTTATAGTAGGCAAGGAAAAACCCTCCATTTACATACCAAAGAAGATTTTTACGGTGAAAAGACTAGGGTATATCATCAATACAATAATAATTTCGTTTATAATTTTTTGAGGTTATTGCAGCATCTAAAAATTTTGTTAAAGGAATACTTTTTGATCCACTATATGAGGGTATTTCAAGTTTTTTAAAAGGACAGACGACAATTTTCACCACATTAACCGGTTAGACGCTTTGTGATACTACAAGTTCCTAATTTTGATATCACCAACATTTACAACCTTCGAAAATATCAACCTTAACCCGTAGGCACTTTTAAATTTTCCCCTCAAGATTTGCAACTTCGTATTAACAGCGTATGTTTCGTATAATCCAGTAAACAATGCTTTCGTACTCGTTTTTGTTGCAGAAGCTTTATTACATATTGATTAGAATTTCATCTGAATTTTTTTGTTAATTCTATTTCGTGTGCTAAGTAACTGATCCAGGAGAAGCTTCTGTAATTGCTTGAACTTTATTTGAAAAGTAGTCTAAAGGTATATTAGATAATTATTCAATGAATTTAAGAAACAATTACGTTTTTCAAAATTTTCGAATGTTCTAGGATTCTTGGAATATTGTTACTTTAGCATTAATTTAGAAAAATTAAACTGGAAACTCACTGATCCCAAAATAAACAATCTAATTTCAAATCAAATCGAAATCAAAAAGTAATCGTTCCAAAAAGACAAGAAACATATTTTTCCCATAAAGTCGAGCTTTACTAACGAAATTCGTAACGATGCAATATTCTCGTCAAGTACATTTTACAATGTAGTGTATGTACATTTGTCTCTTCTATCGTGTTTGTCTGCTACATAATTGCGACTCCAATAAAATTCTTCGACACTCCTTTTAAGCGATAAGCGTCCCACAGCCATCCCACCCGACTAGATAGTCGAATAACTTTGATAAGGGCGAAATATAAAGTGGAGCGGGCGTCGTGTGTCGCCGTCGACGTCGCCGTCGTTCTCTCTTTTCCTGCGGATATAAAAATTCCATGTTTGCTTCTGTTGTCTGTACGATAGCGGTGGTCTCGTGGGTCGATAGTGTGTCTTGAGTTTGGGTGAGTCCGGGTATCGATTCAGCGGCGCATCTAATTAGGAGTCCGAGCACGTCCCGCTTTCGACTCCGGTGACACTGTTCCTGCCTGCCTGCCTGCCTGCCGAGAGCCTGCCGGATTCACTATAGCAACAGACGTACGTCGGATACGTTCCCTGCTACACTACGGGAAATACACACGCACACGCACGTACATTCTCGTGCACATTGGAAAATTTCGAAGTAGCCACCCTCGAGCGATATTTACGGGAATTTCCACAGGAAATAGAACGAACTCACTCAAACGAACGTTTATCTCTCAAAACTGTTTCCTTGGCAAATGTGCTGCGGGGAAACCAATCCAGGTTTTCGCTCGATTGACGTTTGACGCCATATCATAACGGAAGTTACATCTGTACTGTGTGGATGCAGGCAAATCTCCCATTTTCCGATGACCTTATAAAATAGTTATTTAAGTCACAAGGAATGTAAAGACATGTTTACATTCGAGGCAAGTGTGAGGCTTGTCACTTGCCGAGGATGGAAACAGTTGATACATTCCGTGTTACTTATTGTATTTTTCAAGCTGCCGTTGAAAATTTCCTCAGAATTCCTCAAAAAATGAAATGTTTGATTTAGTTTGGACGTACGTCATTCTGACGTATATGCGTATAACTAGGGTTACCCCATGCGACAAATTTAATCAAAAGACTGCTAACATCCTCGGCAAGATAATAAATCAACTTGATTTACTCTATTGATTTTCCTAGGAATGTAAATGACAGTATTTACATTCCGTCGTCAAGGAAAAATAATACACGAATGCTACGTGCCATTTTCATGATACGTATCTACGCATGAAGAGCTATTTACGATAGCGGCAGCGTGAAAAATTACTTGAATCCTACTTAACACCGTACCGTAAGTCAATAGAAAGTAATGATGTAATAATGTAGGTAGTTCCTTAACATAAGTTCAGTTTTATTCCATTCCTTCACGGTTTTTGCTCAGAATTTTAAAGTATCGCTTCGATTGCCCTGAAATTTGAAGTGTACATGGGAAAAATATCAAAGAAAAATGTTATATGGTGCCAATGTGTGCTTTTACCCTGGGGATGAGTACAACTCCTCACCTCAAAATATCCCCGGAAATCGAAAGAGCGTTCAATTTTAAACAAAACATGTGATATAAACTTTTCACGATAATGAATTTAGTTAATGAGGCCTTTACAATAAGCTACTTAAATAAGCTACTTAGTAGCTTATTTAAGTAATAAGTAGCTTATTAAGTAGCTATTGTAGCTACTTAAGCTACAATAAATAATACAATAATGAATAAAGTTAATGAGGCCTTTACAATAAGCTACTTAAGGGGAAAGTGATTTGGGTGGAAAATAACCGAGTTATTACAAAAACAAAATGATTATATCATTAAAAGAAAAAAGAAAATAAATCAATGAATTTTCCACAAAAAGGAAATTCAAAAAGCAAGAACTCTTAAATATATGTATAATTAGCTTTATTTATATACCAACAGTTTGTCCTAAAATTTTAACCAGATTGAAATGCTCAGATAAAAATCTTCAATTTATTATTCAATTATTTTATGAAATTTTACAACATTTTTTGTTTTTTTCAAAATTAGTCGAAAACTAAAAGAGATGTGAAAAATATGCAGGCATAATAAAATGCAGTAATGTAGTAATAAAATGTACTGAAAGTTATCCATTTTTTTAAATTTTTCTACGATGAAAACTAATTGAGATATTGACATTTGAAGTTTGCATATATAAATGTGAGAAGTACCTTTTTGAAGCCCTTAAATCGCATCCTATAAAAATAAAGGGCTTCAAAAAAGTCCAACTTCACAAATCTGATAACCTTCCAAATTCCCTACACAATAAGCTTTTGACCAATTAAATATCTTTATAATTAAGGAAATTATCGTTAAAAACCATGTAGTAACCATGTGTAGTTAAAAACCTGTCATTTATTTCGGAGAGTACAAATATCTCGTTTCAACTATTTTTCCAACTAAATATAAATTTATTAAATTTCTTTTAGTATTTTAAAAATTTTTTCTACAATATTTTATTTTGTAAGAAGGGGTGATTTTTGGGATTGAAACACAGAAATATTTGAGAAATAATTTTAAAAAAATGAGGAGATATTATTTAATTGCACTCACAACATTGATCAATTTGAAATTATAGTAAACAATTTTTATACATTACCCTACAAAGGGTGGTTTTTAAGGGTTGAAGGAATGTATTATATCACAAAGTAGATTTATAAATGGTAAAATAAATGTAATATACCTGTCATAAACAGACCATTTAAAATTTTGAGATACAGAGAAAATTTTTTTTAACACACTTCTTTGTAAGGGGTATTTTATAAAGGTCGAAATTATTAAATAGGTAAGAAATTAAACTATCAATATTAAATAGATTTTAATTCAGTATAAAATGCATCATTAAATAATTTAATTATAAAAATTATTTTTTGGAAATTTTGACCTAAATGGTAGTTTTTAAGGATTAAAAAATAGTTAGGTATTATAAAATGCATTCCCGTTACGTGAAACAAATCTTTATTTAACATACTTAAACATTATTAAGATTCAAATAACGCTTAAATATGCAGCTATTAATTTTTTGCAAAAAGGGGTAGTTTTCACCACTTAAAAACAAAAAGCACACATTTTAATCATATTGCTTTTGAAGAGGATGGTAAGACAAGGTACTTTAAAATTCGGAGGTTTTACAATATTTTACCGTGAAAATGGACTATTTGCCAGCTTAGCTCAGTAACAAAATTGTTGAAGGATCGTAACTAAAATAAGTAAGAAACTTGACAAAGCTCTAAGTCAGGAACGTTTTTGATAATCCCCAAATATAAAATAATTCTTGATATTCAAACTGCCGACGTTTCAACATTCTCCCATTCTTGACAAAGCTCTGTTTAGTTATTGTAACGGATTTGATGAAGTGGAAATTGTTCACTTAAGTTCAGTTCTAATATTATAATTTTTTTATAGTGGACAGTGTTTATTGCCTATTAGTCCAGTCATTGAAGGGAAAATTCAGGTCCTACCTCCTAATTCTTTGACTATGAACCGATTTCCTTGAAATTTTGGAATTAGTCTTACCTTACCTTACAACTTCAAAAGTGACATCGAACCGATCGCTGCTTTTACCATGGGGGTGGTTCATTCCACCCCAAAAAACCACCCCTTCTCGTGGGTGGAATTTTTGGCCAAAATATTACAGGGAATCGACAAAGGACACAATTCCGAGCAAAAAGTGTTCCACAAATTTTTTTTGAAAACTCAATACTTTTTGAGGTATTCGTGATTGAAAACTTGCCATTTTCATTGAAAAATAACACTTTTTCGGACGGTTTTTTGCGAATAACTCAGAAACAATGCGTCTAACGAAGAAAAGTGTAGGAAACATAACTGTAGCTTATAAAAAACCAAAGAGACCGGTTTTTTTAGAAATCTTCTAGTTGCAATAAAAAGTGAGATATGGTAGGTGAAAGGAGATTTTTATTTTACAAAATAGAAAAAGAAACGTTTAGTTTTTGGACCATAAGTCCTTCAATTTTAAAGCTATCACAACCATAAAAAACATTTTAAAGGTAATTTGAGGTGCTACAAGATAAAGCAGCTTTTTGGAGGCCCAGTAGCCTTAATTTTTAAAAGCTAAAAGGTTAAAGGGCTCGGGGCAGCTAGTACTCACCCCCACTTCAATCGCTAGTATTTACTTTATTTTTGATTGTACAGAAATTTAAAATAAATTCGTTGAAATGACAGCTACATTTTAATCCTTTACGAAATTTTACGTATCTATCGACTTTTATAAAGTTAGTTATTTCGAAAAAAAGAAAATTATATTAAAACAAAACATTAAAAGTAAAATTAACATTTTTCAAAAAGTATGCATTTAAAACGTGTCAAACTTTTTGAACATATAAATAATACTAAAGTGAAAGATATTATAGAGGAAAACGATACATTTCAAATTTGGTGGTAGTGGGGTTAATTTTACTGCTCATTTTTTCTTAAAAAATTTTAGTAGTCAATCTTTTTTGCAACGTATCTCGCTTAATTTGAATGCAATCGACATTTAGCAGTGCTCATTTTAAAGATCGTTTTATCAAGTTGAATGCACAGGTTTGTTCAAAAATGTGTGTTTGGACTCTGAGAACCTTAAAACATCTAGAAATGCTAATAACTGAAATTCGAAAAATCGAACAATTCTCGTATATGAGATACAGTAATACAGATAAAGATAATACATATAATATATATATATATATAATATGATAATTGCATAAAGGTAATACAAGAAAGTAATACAATTTTTTCTTCAAATTTATCTCAAAAAACTAACCTTATGTGACAGGTATTTCTCAGCCTCTGCCAGGATCTCTGCCAATGAGCCATTTTCCATTAAAATCACTACAAAGTCTCCAATCACCAACCCACCGTAACAAAATTTAACTTAAGAAAGTCACTGAATAATTATGACACTATTAATTCGGTTAAACAATTACGAACATCATATTTGACAATCAATTTAACGCGATAATAAATTCACCGAATGATTGTAATAAACACGGTGATCAAACAAATCTGTTAAATTTTAAACGAGACGACAAAGTCACTACAGGAAACTACTTCCGACGCGAAAAATTGGAAAATTCAGAAAGAAATTTCCAGAAAAACCACAGCGGAATTTAAAACACCCGTTCCCTACGAAAACTCTTACCGAATTAACACAGAAAATGTTCCGAGATGTTAAAGTGTTCACCAGTCGAGATATCCTAAAAAATTTCTAAACAGCTCGAGCGAGGCAAATAGGGAACAAAAAGTGGTGACCGGTGATTACTCATCACAGTCATCACTGATAAGAGCGAAACAGTAGGCAGAAAATACCAATAATTTCGTTGAAATCGTAGGTGAAATTTAAAGCATTTATTCATTACAAGAATAATAATATTGATTAATAATGTCAATTTGCAATGAAGGGTAAATATGTAATTAATACTAGATTAGAGTGAGAAATGGGAAGACTAAAAAATAACTACAGTATGTCCAGAGTGCTCAAAAAGTACCTTTGTGTACAGGGTGTTGCGAATACATTTAAGGGACGACCTGCTCAACAACTTCAGGTTTGATAAACCACCTACAGGATACTCAAAAAGTAGTTTGTGCACAAGATATGGTGAATAAATTGAAATGGTGTTTCGTTGTCGGAACTTAATTTACTTCATATAGTTTATAATATGATCTATTTTTTAATGTAAAACGTTCTGTAACTGAGTCCTATCTCTTCAATTAGATTGGTTAGCGTTTAGGTTTTTTATGACATTGCGTTTCTTTTCGGAGATATGTAGGAGAATGAAGTTTGGGATTTAATTTTCTATTTTCAAAAATTTAATATTCCTTTTTTTCTGCACCAAACAACTTGTATATCTGTATCTCCAAAGACCAATTACTTTCGTTAACTATTTAACTGGTAACTTCTTCTGAAAACGAAAAATGGATACTGATGCATACCAACACTTACACTACAACTACTTACCTGAGTACCAACTCCTCTGTACAAGTGTACAGTAATTACCGAAAATATATGGTTCACTTGGATTTTAATTTCTCACCTTCATACAAATAATAGTCCTTTCTTAATATTCGCGATATATCAATCGGACTATCTTATTATAAATATTCGATAACACAATAGATATTCAAAGTGTAAAAGCATTTCTTCAGTTGGATTTCGAGAAAAATTTGAAAAACCGAAACACTATAGTGACATTCAGGAACGATTTGGCCAAATATAATCTTATAGTATATAAATTCGATACTAGAATAAAAATTCAGAGTTTAGAAACAAATATTGAAGTAGATTTTGAGAAAATTTCCAAAGTACAAATGTCAAGTACAAAGTGGCATCTCGAGAAGATTTAGCGAAAAATGTTATTAAACTGTAATACATATCCAAATAAATGCTCAAAATTCAGATAATAGTGGATTTTCAGAAAATTTTAAAAAAATCGAAAAATGGCAAGCGTAGTGTTTTTTTTTTTGGAGAAGATTTATCAATAACTCTTATCTAACTTTATTATATATATACGTCACAAAAACAAATATGATTTTTAAAAAAATTTTGGAGAAATATTCCAATACTGAAAAATGAAAAAAAATGAGCTACCCCTTTATTCAGGCCCATTTTAATGAAGAACTGTTGTAACACAAAGTCTAAGTTCAAAGTTAGAACTGTTTGTTTTTTCTAATTGCCGAGAAAATAGTAGCACAGTTACATATACACACATACATATGTGTACATAAATACATACACAAACCTACCAGACATTTGCTTCATAAACATGTTTTTGGGACTCAAGGGAACTTAAAACGTCTAAAAATTATAGTAACTCAAATTCGAAAAATCGATCAGATTACAATACTCCTCACATATAAGTGAGGATTGAGTATTAACACAATAAATGTAAAGTTAGTTATAATTATTTCTCAAATCGTCCTAGTTGTGTAGAATACAGGGCCACGTTTCTTAAAGCAGAAAAGTTGGTTTTATTTTTTTCAACACACTATTAAAATTTCGGCAAATTTGAAAGTAAGATCAAGTTAATAAAGTCTGACACATTTCACAATTACGCAGCTGATATGAGACATTTTGACAATTTTGTTATTTCCGTTCAATTGTACCGAATTTGTAAATTTCACTTAACGCTTCACTAGATTTGATTGGAGCTGCTTATAAATCTTTTAAAATCAATCAAAGCAACTTTGCATACACGAATTTTGGCACAAGCTTAGTTTGAATTCTTTAAAGTTCCAAAAAACATATTAAATACAGTTATTAAGTGTTAAAGTACTAGAAACTTTGATCTAGTCTCCAAGAAAAATGGAAATAATAAAACTACTATACACATTGAAGAAGTTTAATTAGAGGTAGGTCCTAATGATATTATTTACTATATAGAGGTGTCTTTAAATACCGTTCATATTAAGCATTAGGTACTTAAGTTGATGCATGATAGCATGTATAACAATATACATAACTGTAAATCCCTAAATGTTTCACAAGTGAGAGTAAGAATAGTAAACCAATTTTTTTCATTTAGTTTTTAGTAAATATTTAAAATCGTTAACTATTTTTTCATAAAATATAGAATGAAACATGCTTTCCAATATACATGCTTCGATTTATTAGGTGCATATTTGATTTGATCATGATGCTATCCCGCAAACATAAAAATAAAATAGGTAATATAAAACAGCTTTCTGAAGCGTTAGCGGCAAAACTAGGGAAAAATTTTGTAAATAATGGTATGTACTTATAGACATAAAGACCAAAAATATATTTTTAGATCTCAATAAATCTTTAAAAACGTTCTTGAAAGATACGGGTTTCTATCTCAAATGAATGCCACTTTAATAGGAAATTTTAGGGATTCCAGTGACAGATTTTTTAAAATCTTCTAATTCAAAAAGTGCCTTGAATACTTTTGTTGAAGCGAAAAGCAGTTATTTCATTTACAGTTTAAAAATAAAATATTAACGGAAAATTTAAAGAAATATTTGACAGTTTTTGTAATTAATTTTGAGAATCTTCTAAACTGTCTTAATTGTATGCAATAACATTTTCTTAAGTACGATTTTTAACTAGCTATTTCGCACCTTACTGAATAAAATTGTTAAATTTCATACATAAACATATCCACATTTCATGCTTACCTGCGTTTCTAAACTTATTAGTAAGTTAGTGAGAAAATATTTTCCTGCATTTCATGCATTACATGCAATTATTGGAAAAAATATGCAAAATAGAATATATATAAATTTCTTCAAAGGAAGGAAAACTTCTATGTCTTGCCAACACTTTATAAATTTCTCGTTTAACAGATACCTTATTTGAACGTACTGAATGCTTAATGAACCGTTAAGGTAATCACAGAAACATTTGGAAATGCCATTTCAACTAAAACGAAACACCATTTATAGATTCGAAAATATGTGTAGGTAAGACGCACATTTCGAATATTAAGATTACAATAAAATGTTTGATTTAGTTCCTTTAAATAAGTTGTTTCTAAATTCTATAGATTAGTGGTATGCGGCCTAAATTGGAGTAATTTTTGTTCTTATGTGTTCTTATTTAATTTAATTATTTTTTTTTAATAACGTAAATAATTTTCTACTTAATTACGGTAACAAATTGTAATGAAAACAGTGTGTAGTTTTTTGGGATTTCTTTGGTACATTGGTTGGTACACAGTTTCAAATTGCAATTTCAACCACCCACTACTGCTGATGTCTGTAGTGTCACACAACTTAATATTTTTGGAAAACCACTGGTTTAAACATTTACCTACTCTCAAGTTTTGGTTAGTTTATGGTAACCATTCGAACCTCCCAGCAAAATTTAAACGATAATTTTAAAAAGATGTGAGTAGTTAGCGACAGTTAGTGCTATGCATCATAAATGGAAAGATCTTTGGACTTATATGTTCTTATTTAATGCAATCTTTTTTTTCAATAATGCCGTGCATTGTTGTTTATTCTCATTCTAATTAATTGTGATAAAAACATGTAATGAAACTGGTCTGCAATTTTTTGGGGTCCCTTTGGTGTATTCATTATTCAGTTTTAAAGTGCAATTTCAACCACCACCACTGCTGATGTCTGTAGTGTCCCACAAAACGTCATATTTTCTGAAAACCACTGGTTTTAACGATTTGAAAAACGCTTAATTGCAACACTTACTTGCTCCCAAATTTTGGTTAGTTTATGCTAAACATTGAAACCTCCCAGCATTATTCAAAGATAATTTCAAAAAGATGTGAGTAGTTAGCGACAATTAGTGCTAAGCGTCTTAAATTGAAGGAACTTTGGTCTTATATGTTCTTATTTAATTTTTTTTTTTTTCAATAATGCCGTGCATTGTTGATTATTCTTAATCTACGTACCAAATGTAAGAGATATTGAAATAGGAATTTGGAGCTCAGCCGCGATCCTCTCAAAGTGTCTAACATCAACATCGGAAAATGAAATTGGTACGTAGCACAGTAGTTTAGTGGTAAGAATACCCGACGCGAAATTGGGAGATTTGGGTTTATATCCCGGCTCAGCTACAAACTCCTCTTTCAATATCTGTTACATTTGGTACGTATATCTGGCCAATGATTTAATTAGAGAATTTTCATCTATTCTCAATCTAATTAGTTGTAATAAATACATGTAATGGAAATAGTCTGTAATTTTTTGGGGTCTCTTTGGTGTATTCATTACTCAGTATCAAAGTGCAAATTCAACCATCACCACTTGTATTGTCTGTAGTGTCCCACAAAATATCATATTTTTTGAAAACCACTGGCTTTACCGATTTTGAAAACACTTACTTGCGACATTAACCTACTCACAAATTTTGGTTAGTTTATGATAACCATTCGAACCTCCCAGCAATATTTCAACCATAATTTCAAAAAGATGTGAGTAGTTAGCGACAATTAGCGTTAGGCGTATTGAATTGAAAGATTTTTGAACTTATATGTTTATTATTTAATGTACCTAATCTTTTTTTTTTCAATAATGCCGTGCAATGTTGTTAATTCTCATTCTAATTAATTGTGATAAAAACATGTAATGAAAGTATGTAGTCTGTAATTTCTTGGGGTCTCTTTGGTATATTTATTACTCAGTTTCAAAGTGAAATTTCAACCATCACAACTTGTAATGTCTGTAGTGTCCCACAAAATTTCATATTTTGTGAAAACGCTTTTTGGAGTTTCTTTGGTACATTCATTACTTAGTTTGAAAATGCAATTTCAACCACCACCACTTCTGATGTTTGCAGTGTCCCACAAAATTTCATATTTTCTGAAAACCACTGGTTTTATCGGTTTGAAAGACACTTACTTGCCCACAAGTTTTGGTTAGTCTATGGGACAATTCGAGCCTACCAGCAATATTTCAACCATAGTTTGAAAAAGATGTGAGTAGTCCTTAATAAGATATTTTCTTAATCCCGTTCTGGCGTTAGGGTTCGCTCTCCGATTTGGCAAGATCCGCTTCGGAATGCGCCCGGTCTATCTAACGGTACTCATATCAGCGTCTGTATCTGCCCGATGCAATTTATCGTCGTTTTGCTCCTTTTTTCCTTTTCCTTTCTTCTTTCCTCTCCTCCATCGTCTCAGTCCTGATGCTGAGGGCCCATAACAGATGCAGATGTCCGACTGTCGCGGATCGCTTTACGAGGACCACATCCAACGCCGTTGGCAGACCACTTTTTTCGACTTCTCTTCACTTTTAACGTCCTCAGACGGGCCGGTGTGAGCGGAATAACCAATGCATGGGAACGCATCGTTACCATTGTTAATTCGTGTATTATTCCTATTTAATGGCGGGTTTTTGCGTGCGCCAGGGGTGTAATTGATATATTCCAGTCATGCGGCGATCGTCGACGTTCATTCGCTTTTTCGGTCTGAGATTTCGGAGCACTACCGGCGCATGCAGAGGCCTACTTACTTACTCTCTCCTCTTTAGCGACTTCTTTTCTCTTTCTCCCTATCTCGTTGCGTTAATGAATGCGAATTCTCGAATTTAATTCTCATCGAAGACGTCAGCGAAGGTGATCAACGCTCGGACTAAATTTTATTATAATATATGCTGCCTAACGAATTCCTCGCGTTGCTCGGACTTGTGATTTCTAGCGCGGAGATCGCGGGGAACAGATAAGAGAACGAAAAGTCACTTGTACATGTAGGGATGATGTATTACGGGAGATAAAGCGAGATTGGTCAATTATGCTCTACCAGGCTGCATGGATTTTTGTTTACTTCATAATACGACAGCGATTACCGTGTCTATTTAGCTCGAAAAACGTAAATGATGTAACGTAACATGCGATGCAGCGCAAGTCGAGACACAATTATGTTACATTAATTACGTATCTATACAGGGTGTAAAGGAATTCCCACTACAAACTTAGAGTTACAGTTAGTAAGGTTAGACTGTTTAGTCTTGCTATCTAGCTCCCTTTGTTCCATCTCTAGGCCTATTTTGAATAGATGCAGCTCAGGCGCAGTTGTTTACATTTAAAATTCTTATCATTTTAATGCAATCAGACTACTCCACCCAATAATGTGGAACGACCGGATATCCAGACATACAAAAATAGGTTATTTGAGACATTCGTTGAAAGTACCATCACATATGGAGCAGAAAGTTGGACGATAAATAAGGAAATAAAGGAAAGGATTAAGTTACTAAAAGGACACTAGAACAATAGGACACTATTAAAGAACAAATGGAAGTAGGAATATCATTTATGGGTAAAATAGAGTCAAGGCAACTTTTATGGTATGGGCACTAAGACCGGTGGACCAGAATTGCGGTGCGTATTGCCCTGCCCGAATACCCTACCCGAATTGCGGTGAAGAAATATTTTCTACGTGTTGCTGTAACCCGAATTGCGGTACGGATCCCGCAGTTATAAACTCGATCATCGGTCCTGTTCGTTTTACCAAACCTCAATTGTTTATCCTTGCCCCAACAAGCGACAGCGAATAGAACGAAAATAGTTCGAAAAAAGTTCGATACCTACATATTATTTTTTATAAAATCACCAGGTACGAATTTACCTATCTTGGGAGGTACACCAGAGTTGTTTAAAATTATCGTTAAATTATCATTTATTAGGTAGAGGTATAGCCTAACTTGCCGGACCGCAATTCGGGTTAGGGATTATCCCTTTTTGAGAACTGATGTACCTGTAGATCGTCGCACCGCCATTCGAGTGCGCCCCTTAAGACGAATGGACGAAAATAGGATACCAAAGATATTTTAGCAATGGAAACCTCCACAAGATACGAAAAATGGGAGATGTAGAAAATCATGGAATATTGCAATAAAGAAAGCTATGGATACAAGAAATCTATAGAAAGGTGACTATATGAATAAAACCTTTTGGAAGCTGAGATGCAGTATATGTCAAAGAGTTCTAATAAAGCCGCTCTAGGTATACACCTTTATCATTTTCGCCGAATGATTACTTATGAAAACGAGATTTAAATACAGTCGACGTGGGACACAATTGAATATGACATAATTGACCACCGGTTATAATTGACTTTTCTTCTAGTCTCTTAAATCAGAGTAGGGAAATCAATTTAAAAATATTCAGTTATAATTTAATATTGCATATATTAATTTCAAATATGACTGACCAGATTTTCCAATAAATTATCTTTATCCGAGGTTGTGTTATCGAATTTTTTGTAAAGTTATTCCCAAATGACACTATGATGCCAAAATTTGATCGTTTACCAATCCAAGTAATTTGTAATTATGCTGTTAAGAAGGAACAGTAATTGAAAATTTAGGTATTAACACCAATTAAACTTTCAGTTTGTCTTTTTCTTTTATTTTAGGAGGGTAATTATATAATAATCCTTATAAAGAAAAAGAAACGAAATTCCTCATGTGGAAGGCATTGACGTAGAAAGAAGAGTTATTACCTAGTAATACAGGAATATTTAAAAAACCCACCCTGTGAGATTCATCAAAAAATTCTTGGAACTCAACAAAGGGAAGTTTTCTAAGCAACGACCCAATACTGGAGTTCAAAATTTGGTGACTAACTAAAGGAGCTAAAAGGAGGATTGCTTATGACAACAGATAAAGAAGGGGTAAAAGAGTAGTAATTACTGAAATTTGTTTTTCTTTTTCAAAAGAAATTGTACTATTTTCAAAACTGTTCAAATAACTGTTTGTAACTTAGCAATTAAAATGTATGCCCTTGGCGTACCCTGCGAGTTTCATTGTGAAATTCAAAACGTTAATGTTTGTCTCAAAACAGAGGGAGGTAACCAATTGAAGATTATTAAAAAAAATAGCCAAATTTTGAATTTTCAAAATTTAGATCGCAAATCAAAGGGGGTGACTTTCTCGTGCCAACCGTGATAGATATTGATGAGATATATGTTTACTTCCGAAAATACGAACTACTTCGATATTAAGTTGCAAGGACTTTTTCACAAAATCTGAATATGTTCCAAGTTAAAGTTACAGTTCGAAATTCTTAAGTTTAATATTTGGCATGAGGAAAAAAGCAGGTCAAACCTTCACGGTTTCTTTAAAAAGTATACAGCAGTTTTTTGCATTTCTATTTTTCTGAACAATAAGAAACGTAGCTTCTAAGGTATTTTATTTGTTGCTAATCAAGATATACGATGTATGTCAGTTAATATAGTACCTATTTATGTTATTTTGCTAGATGTTTGTCGCAGTTCGTAGGCTCAATTTTAATTCTTACTGCTTCGCTTCTTATGTGAGTGATATTATCGTCTTGTCCTAAGATGTATCGTATATGTTAAGAGACATGGAACGTTAATAGGTACTTCTTTCAGTTTACAAGACAATTTGTTATATGCATATACAGTAATACCATTCTGTTGAAGTAATATTTGCATTAGTTCCTTACTCAGATGTAAACTGATGGCAGAAACTAGCTCTTTGAAACATCTATTCATTTTTATACAAAAGATCATTTGGATAAGATAACTGTTTCGATCGGTGGAGCGACTTAGGACATTTCTTGGATTGATCATCACTCCACCTTTGAGAATGAACTTCTATATTAAGTTAGAAATAAATAAATTATCTTGGTGAATCTTACTTAGGTACTTTTTAATAAATTTATACAGAAAACATAAAACGTATTTCAGTTATTTTTAAAACGGTCGATAACCGTTTTTAATGTTTCAACTCAACACCTCGCCTAATCCTACTTCCCCCCTCTCTCTCTTGGGATAATCAGGGATAAGTTGAGTGTCGAAATGAGAAATAGCTCCGAAATAATCGCACTTAGTTTCGATGATTAACCCGGCCGCTTCTCCTTGCACCAGTCGAGAGAGGGAGAGGGTTAAACTCGGATTAAATGATTATGAAGTGATACGGACCATTTGTCATACTGTCTGCACATCTACGAATGACTCAAGCAACTATTCTAATCTGTAGGTGCCTCGGATTCCTCGTTGGAAATGAAAGGAGATGAAGGATAACGAGCGCAGCCGGGGGATGAGACAGCTGGGTGGGGGGTGGGGGGTAAGTTCGGGAAATTGCAAGGGAAAGTCTAAATACATTTTTAATCTATATGCCTCGTAGTTGACGTAACTGGAAGTTTATACTTGATTAATAAACAAGAGCTAAAAATTGGGTAATTTACGTTATTATCATGTTAACGGAAAACAGTTTACCAACCTTATAGGGGGCTCTACGATACATGGAATAGTTCATTGGACATCGAGTATCTACCTGAAGATGCAACTGCAATGCAACGAATCCGGTATTAGGCTTATGTACAAACCCTTTGTGAATATATAGTTAGTAGTCCACCTCCTTTTAAAACAATTACTTGTTTTTTTTTCGGTTCCAATACTAAATCATGATTTTGCATCCAGTACAGACAAGACTTCAATTAATGTAACTAGATAGTTTTTGTTAAATTGAAATTACAGTTATTTTTTTATGAATTTTTGAGAATCTCGAAACTACGAGTACAAGTATAGCACAGCTTCATTCGTCAATAATTCGATAACTATTTTAGCTAGGCAAACGAACTTCGCAAATCGATACAATAAACCTTAGTTAATGTAATTGGGAAATTTTAGTTCAATTGAGGTTTCAGTTAATTTTTTATGAATTTTTGAAAATCGAAATCACAAATTGTGAAGCAACTCAGCTTCATTCGTCAATAACTAAATAACTATTTTAGCTAGGCAAACTAATCTTCGTAAATCTATACAATGAACCTTAGTTATTCTAATCGGGTAATTTTAATTTCACCGATGTTTCAGTTATTGTTTTATGAATTTTTGAGAATCTCGAAACTACGAGTACAAGTACAGCACAGCTTCATTCGTCAATAATTCGGTAACTATTTTAGCTACGCATACGAAACTTCGCAAATCGATACAATAAACCTCATCTAATGTAAGCGGGTAATTTTAGTTAAATTAGAGATTCATTTAATTTTTTATGAATTTTGGAAAATCGAAATCACAAAATTGTTGAGCGACTCAGCTTCATTCGCCAATAACTCTATCAGTTAAACCAACAAAACTTTGCTAAATTTCAGAGTGGGAGTCAAGTAATAAATTTAGGACGTTTTAGTTAAACCTTACTCGCAGTTAATTCTTTACGATTTTTTTAAATTCCCAAAAAACGAAAGTTAACTGCAGCTCAGCTTTATTCGGGAATACCTCAATACCTGAGTCGGTTGGACAAACGAAAACTTTACCAGTCGACCTTAAAGACGTCATTTAATAGAACTGGACAGTTTTGGTTAAATTGGAAGTTAAGTTATTTTTTTGCGAATTTTTGAAAATCTCGAAACTACGAGTACAAGTACAGCACAGCTTCATTCGTTTATAATTCGATAAATATTTTAGCTAGACAAACGAAACTTCGCAAATCGATACAATAAATCTCATTTAATGTAATCGGGTAATTTTAGTATAATTGGAGTTTCAGTTAATTTTTTATGAATTTTTGAAAATCGAAATCACAAATTGTGGAGCAACTCAGCTTTACTCGCTAATAACTCTATCAGTTAAATTAACAAAACTCTGCTAAATTTCAGAGTGGGCTTCAAGTAATAAATGTAGGACGTTTTAGTTAAACCTGACTCGTAGTTAATGCTTTACGTTTTTTTGAAATTCCCAAAAATCGCAAATTAACTGCAGCACAGCCCCAATTCGGCAATAACTCAATACCTGATTCGGTTAGACAAACGAAAAATTTAACAGTAAGTAGATCGTAAAGACGTCATTTAATGTAACTGGATAGTTTTTGTTAAATTGGAATTTCAGTTATTTTTTTATTAATTTTTGAGAATCTCGAAACTACGAGTACAAGTATAGCACAGCTTCATTAGTCCATAATTCGACAACTAATTGAGCTAGGCAAACGAAATTTCGTCAATCGATACACCAATCTTTGCTTAATGTAATCGGTTAATTTTAGTTCAATTAGAATCAGAGTTTCAGTTCATTTTTTATGAATTTTTGAAAATCGATATCACAAATTGTGGAGCAACTCAGCTTCACTCGTCAATAACTCTATCAGTTAAACCAACAAAACTTTGCTAAATCTCAGAGTGGGCTTCAAGTAATAAATTTAGGACGTTTTAGTTAAACCTGACTCGCAGTTAATTCTTTACGATTTTTTGAAATTCCCATAAATCGCAAGTTAATTGCAGCTTAGCTTCATTCGGCAATAACTCAATTCCTGATTCAGTTAGATAAACGAAAACTTTACCAGTCGATTGACAAGACGTCATTTAATGTAACTGGATAGTTTCGGTTAAATTGAAATTTCAGTTATTTTTCAGGAATTTTTTAGAATCTCGAAACTACGAGTACAAGTACAGCACAGCTTCTTTCGTCAATAATTCGATAACTATTTCAGCTAGGCAAAAGAAACTTCTCAAAAAGATACAATGGACTTTAGTTAATGTAACCGGATAATTTTAGTTCAATTAATATTTCAATTAATTTTTTATGAATTTTTGAAAAACGAAATTACAAATTGTGAAGCAACTCAGCTTTACCCATCAATAACTATAACACTTAAACCAACAAAACTTTACTAAATGCCAGAGTGGGCTTCATGTAATAAATTCAGGACATTTTAGTTAAACCTGAATCGCAGTTAAATTCTTTACGATTTTTTGAAATTCCCAAAAATCGCAAGTTAATTGCAGCTCAGTTTTATTCGGTAATAACTCAATACCTGATTCAGTTAGACAAACGAAAACTTTACCAGTCAATTGATAAGACGTCATTTAATATAACTGGATAGTTTTGGTTAAATTGAAATTTCAGTTATTTTTCAGGAATTTTTGAGAACCTCGAAACTACGAGTACAAGTACAGCACAGCTTCATTCGTCAATAATTCGATAACTATTTCAGCTAGGCAAAAGAAACTTCTCAAAAAGATACAATGGACTTTAGTTAATGTAACCGGATAATTTTAGTTCAATTAATATTTCAATTAATTTTTTATGAATTTTTGAAAAACGAAATTACAAATTGTGAAGCAACTCAGCTTTACCCATCAATAACTATAACACTTAAACCAACAAAACTTTACTAAATGCCAGAGTGGGCTTCATGTAATAAATTCAGGACATTTTAGTTAAACCTGAATCGCAGTTAAATTCTTTACGATTTTTTGAAATTCCCAAAAATCGCAAGTTAATTGCAGCTCAGTTTTATTCGGTAATAACTCAATACCTGATTCAGTTAGACAAACGAAAACTTTACCAGTCGATTGATAAGACGTCATTTAATATAACTGGATAGTTTTGGTTAAATTGAAATTTCAGTTATTTTTCAGGAATTTTTGAGAACCTCGAAACTACGAGTACAAGTACAGCACAGCTTCATTCGTCAATAATTCGATAACTATTTTAGCTAGGCAAATGAAATTTCATAAATAGATACACTAAACTTTAGTTAATGTAATCGGGTAATTTTAGTTCAATTGAAGTTTCAGTTATTTTGTTATGAATTTTTGAAAATCGAAATCACAAATAGTGAAGCAACTCAGCTTCACTCGCTAATAACTCTATCAGTTAAATTAACAAAACTCTGCTAAGTTTCAGAGTGGGCTTCAAGTAATAAATGTAGGACGTTTTAGTTAAATCTGACTCGTAGTTAATGCTTTACGATTTTTTGAAATTTCCAAAAATCGCAAATTAACTGCAGCACAGCCCCAATTCGGTTAGACAAACGAAAACTTTAACAGTAAGTAGATCGTAAAGACGTCATTTAATGTAACTGGATAGTTTTTGTTAAATTGAAATTTCAGTTATTTTTTTATTAATTTTTGAGAATCTCGAAACTACGAGTACAAGTATAGCACAGCTTCATTAGTCCTTAATTCGACAACTATTTGAGCTAGGCAAACGAAATTTCGTCAATCGATACACCAATCTTTGCTTAATGTAATCGGTTAATTTTAGTTCAATTAGAATTAGAGTTTCAGTTCATTTTTTATGAATTTTTGAAAATCGAAATAACAAATTGTGGAGCAACTCAGCTTCACTCGTCAATAACTCTATCAGTTAAACCAACAAAACTTTTCTAAATTTCAGAGTGGGCTTCATGTAATAAATTTAGGACGTTTTAGTTAAACCTGACTCGCAGTTAATTCTTTACGATTTTTTGAAATTCCCAAAAATCGCAAGTTAATTGCAGCTTAGCTTCATTCGGCAATAACTCAATTCCTAATTCGGTTAGACAAACGAAAACTGTACCAGTCGATCGTTAAGACGTCATTTAATGTAACTGGATAGTTTTGGTTAAATTGGAGTTTCAGTTATTTTTTTACGAATTTTTGAGTATCTCGAAACTACGAGTACAAGTACAACACAGCTCATTCGTCCATAATTCGATAACCATTTTAGCTAGGCAAGCGAAACTTCACAAATCGATACAGTAAACTTTTGTTAATATAGTACTAATTAAATTAAATTAATATATAATTTTAGTTCAATTGAAGTTTCAGTTATTTTTTTATGAATTTTTGAAAATCGAAATCACAAATTGTGAAGCAACTCAGCTTCACTCACCAATAACTCAATAACTATATTATCTAAACTAAACAAACAAAACTTTAACAAATTGTAGAGTAGGCTTCATGTAATAAATTTAGAAGCTTTTAGTTAAATCTTACTCGCGGTTAATTCTTTACGAATTTTTGAAGTTCCCAAAAATCCCAATAACTCAATAACTTATTCTACTATAATTGAAAACTATACCAGTCGATCGACAAGACTTTATGTAATGTAACTTGATAGATTTAGTTAAATTGGGGTTTAACCTATTTTTACGAATTTCTGAAAATCTCGAAACTACTATTACAAGTACTACAGCTCAGCTTCAGTCGTGAATAACTCGATAACTATTCTAGCTAGAGGCAAAATAAATCTTCGCTAGAGCATCATTTACAGTTAAAGAGTTTTAACTTCAAGGGAAGCATCTCGTTGATTAATCATCATATTTCATTCATCATTTCATCACAATAATCAGATCAAATCATCTGCGAATTCCATTAACTTAATATTATTAGATATTTTTAAAGGAAGAATATCACCATACAGGACAGTTCATAATGATGGTCATACTACAGAACCCTGGTATCCCTGTATTTACTTCCATCATTTCTTTACCTAAACCTGTTAGAGATATATGTGAGAAGTAATCCTCTATAATATTTATTAAATATTTAGGAATACCTCTTTCTTTCATTGCTGAAGTAATAAATTTCCATGAAGCGGTATTACATGCACTTTTTAAGTCTAGGGATTTCAGAGAACACCATTTGAATTCAGAAGTGGACACCCAGTCGACAACAGACTGTAAAGCAGAGGCTGTAGATTTCCCTTTACTAAGCCAAACTGTACATCTGACAAAATTTATATGTTTCTACTATGACCTCTGGAAGAATTTTGTCTGGTCCTTGGAACATGTCTAAATTGTATATTTCTGACTGCGTTATTTGTTTATTTATTTTTCTAGTGACCAGGTAAATATTTATTAGTGTATTAAAATTACTAATAAGAATCTGAGGAGAAAAAGGAAACAGTGATATCACTATTTCTGGTTTTTGCTTATTAGGAATGTTGTTATTGTATAATTTTTAATATAATTGGTTACAATTTTAAATCCACCTCCCAATAAAGTCGTTTTTAGTTCATTACGGATGTTTTTCCAATGACTTGTTTCAATTTTTTAATAGTAATTTTTAATGTGTTGGTAGTTTCTTTTACTCTTTTGGAAATATATAAGCTCAAGCCTGTCTTGGATTGATTAAAATTTAATTTCTCACACTATACTATACACTTATAATTTGTTTAAACCAAAGTTAATAAAATTAAAAAATCAAGAAACTAAATGTGTGCAGAAGGTTTAATGACAGTAATTACTCGCTTTATATCATTTCAAACTATTCCAAACTCCTTCTTTAACAATCAATTACCCCCTCTATCGCTTTAATCCTCTAGAAACTTATATTTCGCTCACAATCTCTGCTACTTCAATTCCCTCTTACTAAAGGTGATTTGCTCCGATGTATGCAAACTTAACGAAATAAAAATAAAACTTTCTGAACGCGCGCATATACACACAAGCATACACACATACACGTACACAGACGCTCGCCACTAAGGTAATTTACATGCAAACTAACTAAGAGATAACCCCTTTTTAGCATATTCAAAGACAAATTTGCTTCACACTATCGCCGTACACATCTAAATATGTTTATAACTTAAACATCACAAACTAAGTATACAGTGCTAATATCAGGGTTGGCACGGACGCGAAGGAGAGGTGAAACCTTTACAAGTGGGAAGGGGAGGCGGCACAGGTTTCGATAATAGAGGAAATAGGAATAGAAGTGCTATGAAAGAGGAAAGTGTTGTAATGTAGCGTTATTATTATATAAATTTGGTGCTTTTGCATAGCAAAATCATTTCTAGTTGCGTCAAGAACCATATCTGCTATTGTAGCGTTGATGCCCACTTTGGGATCTGCTCCACCTAAGACTGAGTATTGTGTCAATTTTAATTTTTATTAAGAGTCCAATCGGCGGGGGCGAACCCTCTCGGCTCTGAGGTGAAATAAATCCGGGACGCCGTCCCTGTGCGTGTACGTCCCTAAGGACGCCGCCGGGGGACTCCGGTGCTCTTCAAAAGGCTCCTCTCTCATTCCGGTCCGACGCCTTGAGGCCTTTGAAGTGCCCGTGTGTGTCGGCGTTCAAAGCTAATGTTGACTGAAAGATGACACCTCTTTAATTCCCAATGAAAATTGCTTTTAAATTTTGATAGATGGCGCGATAGCGCTGGGACACGTTTCGGGGGCGGCAAAGGCGACAGGAACCAATGATGCTTGGCGATTTTATCTCCGATAGGACCGGAGATTATTTGTTTTAGTTCGGCGCCTCTTTTGAATTATATATATTTATGGAGGGGGACAGATCGTGAAAGGTTGTTTGACGCGTGTGCTGCGGGGAAAAAGGGGCGATAAGGTGCCTTTTTGGACGCGTGATTCTTGCAACTTTAAATGTTGTGAGGAGGCCGAGAAACGGAATTTTTTAAATTTCAAGGTTTGTTTGAAGTTTTGAGATCTGCAAAACCGGTAGCAACTGTGTATCCATCCTGCTTTTCTTATAAATCGGCTGCCTTTTTGATTAAAGCTTGTTACAAGTTAGTAGAGAAGTCATAATGATGGGCGATTTTAACGGAAGAGTAGACTAGAAGAAAACACAAAGTCTTCGCCAACCAATTTATTTCAAATTACCGGTTTCGACTTACTAAGATGTCATCTTCAGGCTCGCAATAAGAATGTTTTAGGGCTCCAGTTGCACGACATGTGAGACGTCACAATTAAAATTAGGTCGACATAAACAGTTAAAAAGTCGAACAAGAACATTGGTTAAAAACATGAAGAAAGTCCCAATGAGTATAACGTCCTCATCATTAAGAGGTTGCTACGCAATTGTCCTTTCGGGTGTGAAATAGGACCAACACTTAACGGAAGAACTGGATATATGATGGATGATGCTATTGTAGGGCAATATGGCGAAGAACACACTAACGAAAACGGACAACGACTAATTGACTTGTGGCATAAGAATGAAATGAAGATTGCAGACCCATTCTCTTCAGGCACAAAAACATTCACAAATACACCTGGACCCGGTCCACGAGACAATTAACATCAATAACAGACTACGTCATAATGAAACAACTAACCGAACTTCAAGTAGGTACGAGATGTTGGAGTGTTAAGAGGACTGGACTGTGGCTCAGACCACCATTTGCTAAGAGCAAAAATAGCATTCCCATATAAAACTCGTGACCAACCAACACAAAAAGAGAAGAGTGGAAATATCGTTAATCGAATTACGAGAATATAACATAGTCGAAGAAGAAAGTATAAGGAAACTGCACCAACAAATATTAGACATACAACTTGCAGATAAAGAACATGAAGATACTAATGAATTTTACGAACATTTAAAACAAGCTATACATCAAGCTGCAACTGAGGCAGTGAGTTCAAAGAGAAGTGCAAGGAGGGAATAATATGGTGGTGGAACAACAATATAAAACACAAAATTAATTAAAAAAAAAAACAAGCTTATATAAAATGGATCAGTACCAAAGACAGTGAAGACCAAGAAGTACACGTATGAGAAAGAGGAAGGAAACAAGGAAATTAGTGACGGAACAAAAAAAAGAAAGCAGGAATCGAAAATATAAAGAAATAGACTGCTATAAAGGGGGTAGATGTACTGAAGCAAGATACAAGATCCGAGAGGAAGATTAATTTTCAACTCACCTCAGCTGAAATTGGGAGGAATAGTATAAAGGTACTTACTGAGGATCAACCGAATATATAAATGAAGAGACACAACAGATAAATATACAAGGGGAAAGATTGGAAATAAATAAAGAAGACACGAAGAAGGCAATTCAGGAATTACAAAACAGGATGGCAAATATACTAGGAAGCATTAAAGCTTAATTAGTAAACAACGGAACAGATAAACTATTCACCATGATAAACAAATTCTTTACGAGTTGCATAATTGGAGAACCTATCCCTATGGAAGATGGAAAATAGGATTCATATCATCAATCCATAAAAAAGGAGACAAGCAACTTCTGCCCCACACCCATAAGGACTATCATGGAGCAACCTCCTAACGATGAAGACGTTATTCCTATTAGGGCTTCTTTCACGTTTCCTATAAATGTTCCTGTTCGATGTGTGAAGAAATTTTAATTTTTAACTGTTTATGCCTGACGTCTCACATATTGTTAACCTGGAGCCCTAAAATGATTTTTTATTATGAGCCTGATGATGACTGCTAGTCAGTCGAAACCGGTCGCTCATTTGAAATAAATTGGTGGTGAAGATTTGGTGTTTTCTTATGGTTTAACTACCATGGCCACCTTCGAGTTGCTGGACAACCTTCGGACGTCAAAATAAATAAATAATGCCAATGTTACTTTGATGACTATAGTACTTTTATAGATTAGTACTACCCACTTGGGCTCATAACATTCTCCCTAGGTTGCAATTATACTAAAATAAATATGTATACAGTGATATCAAAAATTGTCTCGGTCAAGGGTTGCCATGGAATGTAAAACGGTCTTAGCTTAAATTACCCTTTTGAAATAATTCTGTCATGGTCAAGCTACACTGGCATCATCGATAACTTTAGCATAATAACTTGACAGATTTCAACACTCAAAATATGATTGCCATAAATGTAGGATAGGAGCTGCGAAAATCATTTTAAAATCCATGACTACCCTTGACCAAGGTAACTTTTGATATCATGGTATATACAGCCCGTTCGATATCTGATGAGTTAGAATTCCAAGAACTAAACCCCTTCTTATCGGAACTACTGTAACAATATACCGCGACAGAGGCGTGCATTAAAAATTCCGATATTATTGTCAATGTCGAATGCACGCAAAAGCTAATATGGTAAGTGCTACGACCGCGCCGTCAATGACTTTCTAACGCTGCTCATACTCCTTGGATTGTCGAAAGTCCTCAATACCGACAAAGGTAGCTACGCGTTTTCTTGGAATTCTACCTCATCACATTTTGAACAAGCTGTATATGTGTATATAAAACGGATTGGTTACAACTGTCACCGCTTCTCCGTCCCCGCTTTCCATATTCGTCTATCGAAACAGGCTTCCTCTTGTAATAGGCCGTGAGCCGAGTCCAAAAAAGTGTCTCATAGGAAACCACTTCAAATTTTATACATAGATTGCCCTTCACGCGAATTACCAAAATGTGCAAGTCTGGCAGCTTTGAAGTGGGGCGTTTAATGGGGGTGTAATGTCAAAGTTACCCCTAATTGTGGCTCCCAAAGTGCGATAAGAAACCAAATAAAATTTGATGGGTTGCTTTGTTCGTGATGCACAGTTCACTAAAAAAATTATGCCAGACACATAGGGTGTTTGAGCCGGTTTCCTATCAATCAAAGGGGGTCGCTAAAATTGCTCTGTTTGGTGATGTCTGGCGGGGTGACCGACCCACCCTATGTGTCTGGCATAATTTTTTTAGTGAATTGTGCATCACGAACAAACCAACCCATCAAATTTTATTTTGTTTCTTATCACCCTCAATTAGGGGTGACTTTTAAACTGAACCCCCATTAAACGCCCCACTTCAAAGCTGCCAGACTTGCACATTTTGGTCATTCGCGTGAAGGGCAATATATGTTTTAAATTTGAAGTGGTTTCCTATGAGACACTTTTTTGGACTCGGCTCACGGCCTATAAGTTTCTGGCTGTCATGGCTTCCTCCACATCATCTCGCCAACTTCTCCTTGGTCATCCTCTCTTTCTTCTCTCCGGCGGTATTCACTAAAGTATCTTTCGGCCCTATCTATTTTCCTTCATCCTTTTTGTATGGCCGAACCATACCAACTGTCTCTTTTCTATCTCGTCACCGACTGTCTGTTCCATGTTCATCATTTGTCGTATTTGTGAGTTTCCAATTTTTTTCTAATTTTGACTTCCCACAACTCCTTCATAGGAAGTCCATCTCGCTTGCCAACAATTTCGCTTTGTACCTCTTACTGCCATCCCACACATCAGCCCCATATATTATGGTGTCACATTTCCATAAGGCTCTTATACCATCGCTTCTTAGTTTTATTTTTAATGCCTTTTTTCCATAAGACTGAGTTTAAACACCATCACGTTTATAAATTTATTTATGGTTTCTTTCATCAATCTCACTTCTCATTGCTCATTAAGTAATCTCTCATTGCCTATCACCGACCTTATTTGAAATCTACCTTGACAAAGCCTTACAAGGGTGGACGAACAAATGTAATAATATGGGACTTAGGGTCGGAGATGGTACACTACATTTGTATTTTGCAGAAGACCAAGTAATCTGCAAATGTAGTCTGAAGATGAAGAAGATTTAGAGTACATGATCAAGAAGCTCGAAGAAGAGTACGAAAAAGTGGGCTTAAAAATGAACATGGGTAAATGCGAATACTTGGTTGTCGGAAACAGTGAGTGTAACAAACAATCTTCCCATTGATGCTGAAGAAATAAGAGGGGTGGGGACGTGTGAATACCTAGGGATCATATTGAATAAACAGGGAAATAGTGATGATGAGGTTACTAAAAAATCTGCCTGCCAAATATTGTTCAAAATTGTGGTGTTATCCCCACCAAAGCGACTGTTTGATATTACCTCATCCATTAACGTGATTTATTCAATAGCAGTACTTCTCTTGTCTTACTCAGCAATTAAATTGTATTTAAAACATTGTATGGTCTCATGATATTGTTACAAATGTTTTAATAATTGCTTTCAGAAGTTGGATCATAATTTGCTGTTGCCTTAAAACGTCCTCTGTCCATCTATATAGGGTATTTTCCATTATTTGTACTAAATTAGAAATGTTGCACACGGTGCCCTGAACCAATTCTAATTTCCACTGTGGTTTCCTTAAATTACAACTCAGAGCCGCTCTCTCAATTTACGTGTACTTAGTCGAGTCATTGGTGTTGGTGTGTAAGTAAGTTGCACACCTTGCTGTCCCTGTGATCAATGCGTGCAGAGTATCACGACACATTGAGACAGTATTAAACTTAAACATTGGCCTATCGATACACGGACGTATCCTTGCATCACATCCCGCGTCCAATTCCAGAACCACTCATCATAATCATCCCTTATCTTCGGGACGAGAGAGAAATTCGACAGAAACGACAGGCGATCCTCCCCTTTCCTCCCTCGCGTTCTCTCCTTCACTCTGACACTCTGCTTTTTTTTTTCTATTTCGAATTTTTTCCATCGATGCACGCCAAATGAGCAGATGGAGTGACGGACAGACCGACAGATCGGTCGGATCAGATAAAACGTATTGATATTAAACCGCGCGATGGCTCGTCACAAAAGAGTGTCTCTAAGCGGATTACCGGGGGTGCGACCGGTTTTCACTTTCCGGCATATGGACGCAAAAAGAGATGGAGAGAGATTTTCGTTACGTTACGTCGACGGTTATTTTTTTATTTATTTATTTATCGACCACCTAGCGCCCGACGTGTTCGAAAAAGTGATGGGAATGATTGTAATGTACTGCGGAAATGTAAGCGATATTTATAGGAATTGTGGCAATAACAAATCAAGGTACATTGTTGTTGTAAGAGTATGAAAATACCTCAGCAACTTGGGGCATTTCAATATATGTGTTTTCATCTCCGTTTGGTCCGGTATCAATTATATACCAAAGTGGTTGGATAGTTAAAAATGATTGTGCTATCTATTGAGAAAAAACTAGTTAGAAAATGCTGTATGTTACAAAGGAAAATTTTTTGGTAATTAGAAAATCAGCGCAATTAGCTATGGTAAGCTAAAATCAGTTCATTTGTTGCTCAGAAAAAAAAAACAGAAAAATCGCCTTCTTTAGTAGGAAATTCAAAATGGCTCAATTTAACATGTGCAACTTGTATAACAAGCGTGTAAAATCAGCATATCGAAGATAGGATATGGATTTCCTAAAATTCACCGCTTTCTTCCCACCAGAGGAAATTCATATAATTAAACATGGCGGTCTTATTAGGAAGTATGATTTGTTTACATGTCGACATTGGTCATGCAGACTGTGCAAAGAGGGAAGCAGTAATGGCCGCTGTTGACGAATTGTGATAGGCAACAAAGCAGTTATCAATAGGCCTAACAATGAAAAAAGTCAAAAGGAAGCAAAATTTGGAAAAGCAGGAATTTGGTACTTATTTTAAATTAATTTTATTCAAAAAGAAAATGGCCGTTATCAGGACCATCATCTATGAAATATTTAAAAATGTCGAATATATCAGAAGTGAACGTACTCATATTCATACTAGTAATACTGAACCATAAAAGTACATGAAATTAACAACACTTAAAATTCCTATAAAAACTACATTATAGTGTTTTTCATTCATTTTATCTATTATGGACTATATATATATATATATATATATATATATATATATATATATATATATATATATCTAAACTGAAACAATGAAATTTTCTTCAATAATTCTGTCGTTATCGGCTTAAGCTGTGACGCCATCTTATCGGTTGTATTTTTTTAAATTAAAGCATTGTTACAACTTAATTTACGAATTAAATAACTTTTTAGGCATTGTTTCTTTTCCTATTTGAAAATGAATCCAGATACTATATGAGTTTAGTTATTTAATATGAATTCGTTTGGAAAATGTGTGGCTTGTTGACTTAAAAATATTTAAATCATGGATGATTAAAGTCATACAAAAGTGACATTTAAAGGAATAAGATACCTTAAAAATCTGGGTAATTTAATTATATGTAACAATTAAATACGTCAATCACTTATGTTTTGTACAATAAATGATTAACTTACAAATTAATTATTTTTGATTTCAAGTATATCAGTGAACTGTTGATAAATCAGGTAATTAACTATTATCCAATTAAACAAAATGAGAACTCGAGCAAAATGTATAAATCAAGATAATTTTTTTTAAATAAAATATTATATCTTTATGCGTTTTGAGCCTGAACTGATTAACCTTAGAGTTATGTGCGATACAAAAGCACATGCTACGTTTAAACTCAATTTAGTCCTAATTTCTAGTTAACGCATGACGATACATGCAGATCATAGTGTTTTAATTAATTTCTCTCAATAGGCGAAAAACCTTTTTTTCTCCAAATTTTTAAATAGTTCTGTTATTTCATTTTATAGACCTGGCTACATAATGCACATATTATATGAATTCTCACTTTCCCTGAGCAAAGGGAAGTGCGAAAAACAGAAATTAAAAATGTATACATCAGTAGCTCTACCAGCAATGACATGTGCAAGTGACTCGTGAAGTTCAAAGCAAATGGCAAAGAAATGTCATAGCAGCGTAATGAAATTCCTGCGTAAGATAATTGGATAATCAAAACGGAACAGGGGGTAGAATTAAGAAATAACATACAAGATACACAATACAATAACGAAAACGGTAGATCAAGGAAGAACGGAAAGCAATAATTAGAGGAAATAGGACCAGAGGTCGGAAAATGCTTATTCTCTTCAAAATGGACAAATAATAAGTACCTATAAGATGTAACACCCTGCGGGTGTTTAAGGGATTTTTCTTTTATTTATTAGATTTGTAACGTTAGGAAATAATGACCCTGTATATAAATGGCCTAAAAACGCTACGTGATTTATTCTACATTTCGTAACACAACAAGTCGGTAAATAGAACATACTAACGCTACTTCGTAAAATGACGCGGAAACAGCTGACTTAGAAACGATACATTGGGAACGACGTCTGAGGTCGGAGATCGGACTCTGCTTCGTACCTTTGTCAAATAAGCAAAAGCGAATAAAAACACTTAAGTAATTAAGAGGGCGGACTTTATGACGAAATAAGGATAGATATGGGTTCAATAAGCAAAATTTGACCAATTAGAATTTGGAGGGAAAAACTTTGATCGAATTTTGATACTCGGAGAAGAGGGAACCCAGAGCTCTTGTAGCAAAGAAACTTGAGAGTCAGGGAGTCGGTGGAAAACCGGTTTCTCCGACGGTCGCGTTTTGAGTTAGGTACTCAGTTGGTTTTTGGGAAGGTCTGTGACCTTAAGAGTTGGAGTTTTTCTTTGTTCGCCGAGGGCGAAGTGTAGTATTTTTTTGAGCTATTAAGGGGGAATAGTATTTTTGCTGAAGTTCAGAGTAATTTCTTTTGAGAAATCAGTTGGGATAAAGTTTAGATTTGGGTAGGTTTGAGTAGTTAATTTGGGCAAATTACAGAGTAAATTAATTTTGCGTTACAACTTGGGAGTTTCAAAGTTCGTAAGTAAAAAATTAGTTTGCCCAGGGAGTAAATTCATTTTGGGACATAACTTGTGGGAGTCGAGCATTTCTAAAAAGGGTTGTTAACTGCTTTTGAGGGGTAGAGTCAGTCAAATTTCGCCGCCTGAGTGAAACCGCGAGTGAGCCAGCCACGTCGAAGGAGGTTGCAGGGTGCCGAGCCGAGGCCAAGGTAGACAACAGATTTGGTGAGTCATTTGTTGCAAGGGTTGTGTAGCCCTAAATTTTGGGTTGACTCGATATATCGACAGTTGTGCAATCTCGATAATTTTGGTTATTGGAATTTTGGAAAAGTCACTGTCCTCATATCACGAAGCGATAAGTCTCTTATATACAGGGGCATTAAGGGTTTAAAGGAGATTTGACTTTGACTCTTGTGTTTAATATTCTTTTTGGGTTTTAACTGTTAACTAATTAAATTAGATTTGATTTCGTTTGTTGAATTTTAGACTTGGGGTTGTGTTAATTTTTATAATTTGATTGACTTAGTGAGATGAATGAATTCTTTGTCTTATTTTAACTTATTATTTTTGTTAATATAATTTTCTATTTTATTCAGTCGTTTAATTTCTTTTGAGCACGATTAAAGCGGGCATTTGCGAAGCCCCGCGCCCATGCCTCACTAAGGGACCAGTTAATTTCTGAAGATAATTAATTTCCTCAATCAATCCCACCCAAACTTAATATCGGTACCTATACTTTGACCAGTAAGTAGATCTATTTAAAACCCTCTCATAATACGAGGGCCGATATTACAAAGAACTTAAGGTTCAATCAATGTTAGCAAAATTTCAAATTATTGACGCGACATTCTTTGATAAAGGTCTAACTCATCGTCTGTTCCTTTCTCTTTAAAGTCCCTTGATCACAGGATCCACCGCCTTTGTCGTTTTACGGCTCAAATTTTGTTTTATTTCATCGCTATTTATTAGCACACGCAGAAAACACTTTTGTTCCTTTTTTCCCCATACAAAAACCCATTTTTATTAAAACCGAAAACACCTTGAAGTCACGTCTATCAAAAGGCCGAAGCCTGCTGTTCAGCGGAACGGCCAGTCTTACTTCTGCGAATACGTTATGAAAGGAAATTCGCTTTGCACGATTTGCGGTTATGGGGACTAGCCTTCGAGAGACGAATCCACCGCCTCGAAAGAAGAAAGCCGATATATAAAAATATTCTCGCGTTTTGGTGCGTACTCTTCGGCAGGCAACTTTCGAACTCCTATGGCTATAACGGTCGAGAGATGGAATGCCAGTTAGGTCCAGGCTTGATAAAATTACTAAAAACCGTCACAACCTAATCAAGTTTTGATTAACTGTTTACACTAGAAATACCTTCAATACCAATTTTAATTTTCCAAAAAAAATTTTTAAATTTTTTTGTCAATTTCGATTTGAAAAGTTAAATTTAGAAGTATCTCCTAAAATTAAAAATAACACTTTTACACTTTTCCATCTTCATATCTCCGGGATATATTGAAATACTTCATACTGTAAATATGAATTAAAGTAATTTCTACAATTAAATCAAAAAAATTACAAAAAAGACACTAGTTTGCAACAAATTATAGTACCTAACTGATTCCGTAGAAGTTTTAATGCGTTTTGCCTCATAAGGCTTTTGATATACGTTTGATTAGCAAATCTGAAAATGAAAAATACACCTTAACTACGCTTTGGATGTCCTCTGGAATGGACATCTGCAAATTTTCCTTCCATTTATTATGTAGGACTTTTACTTATTTTTCAGAGAGAAATATTATTTTTCTGGTGCCACTACTCCTGATTAATAAGATTCAACAATTTAATATTTATTACACACAAATAAATTTGAATACAATGTCAATGAAATAATTTGAGGTTGATTGTAACTAACAAAGGTAGCATTTCCTACAAAAGAAAAGTCCATTTTCACATACACATTTCAGTAATACAAGTTTGATTTAAAAACAATGGCGATGTGTTCTTAGAACTTTCCCATATTCTTGATATAAACAATAGTCAGTAGAAAAAAAATTCAAATTTCATAAAAATCCTTGGAGTGGATTTAGAGAAAAGGTCAAAAAACCGAAAAACAAAGTATCAAGGTCTTCAAAAACAAGTGTTTCAGAGAAAATTCACCCAAAATTGTTGTTAAACTTTATCACACATATTTGATAGTAGATCGAATATTCAAAGTTGAAGTAATCCCGTACTACAAAGCTTATGAAGAGCTTTTGATATGGTTCAAAGCCAAAATACACAGTATGAACCTTTTCGAATTAATTACCAAAGAAATTACAGACATTTACATACCTTACGTCCCAGAAGGGAAACAGAAATAGGTATATGCAACAAATGCAAGAGGTATAATTTTCTAACAATTTCGGAATTGAACATTAATGTTTTGGAATCCTGCCCTGCTTCTTATGAAACTAATTTTCCCCAAATATGAATACAATTGCTCGTATAAGGGATGTTTTATAGGGATTTCTTTTTACAATGCACAACTACCTATTTTTAAAAATAGAAGAAGAACTATATATGAAAGTTGTTTAGAATTGTGTTTTAGGGTAGAATACTAAAAAATAGGAAAGATAGGCCATTTTTTGTTTTGAGACCATTCGGCAATAACAGTTAGTGAAAATAATAATTATGCAACTTTGGAAAATATTATATGATGAAGTATATCTTAATTCATTTATTATGTACTACTACACATTTGCAAACAAACAAATATACAGAACTAAAGTTAAGTTCTACCTTCTAATCTCACTTAATGGGATATGTTAGGTAAGGTTAGAACTGCCCCTAAATGAGGTTAAAATAATAATATATTTGTTATCTTTAAAAATAAAAATAGTTTAACCTTGGGCATTTAAAAAAATTCCAGCGAAACCCTCAATATACGAGCAATTTTGTTAATATTTGGTATGAATTAGGTTTAGATAAAGCAGCGCTGAACCCGAGAATATGAATGTTCAATTCAATTTTTTTCTATAATTACACCTTCTTCTTCTTCTTCTTTCCTTTTGGCACTTGTTTCCTTCCGGTACAATTAGCCAAAATTACACCTATAATTGCGTCCATTTCGAACACACTGTATAAAGACATTTTCCAAAAACATGTTTTTTGGGCTCGAAGACCTTAAAATATCTAGAAACGCTTATAATTCAAGTTCCCATAATATTCCCTCAAATAACTCATATAAGAGTGCTCCATATGAGAAAGTAATTTAAACAAAATAATATTTAAAGATGGTAAATAATTCCCAATTGTTTTTTATTAATTCAGTAGAATAAACACAACAGTATAAAAGAATTACCTCCAAGAGACTGAAATTGACGTCTAGATAACGTAGATTATGAAATGTTTATTTATCTCTAACTTCTGCCTGAATTTACCTTGTTTTGTAGCATATCAGGAAAATACATTTTGAGAAGGACAACTCTCCTTGTTAACCGAGTTGTTAACTATAAACTTGTATGAGATAAATACTAAACGTATTGGCAAGACTTTTCTTTCTCATAAAGAATAACCAACTTTTAATGATTCGATAACCTTCTAGATTTACGGATTAATATTTGCCTCACCTTCATCTAGCACATTCCTTCTTGAAAGCAATACACAACATAAGTGGATATAGCGCATCATATATTGATCTAGAATATCTAATCTACAGTTCTGTACCCACTAATATAGCGAGTTCCATTTTCAAAAACGAATGTGATTAATAATCACGAATTATGTAGATGACGGTAACAAGTCCTTCCGTTGCTATACAATTGTTTTAAAACATCTAAATTTCAATTTGTCACCTTAAACATCAACACAACGATAACTTTATAACAGTGCAGTTCAATGCTGGTAGGACTATTAGCACAGCGTAGGGTTTCCCATTATTTGATATCCATAACTATCCGAATATCGAATACATCAATACGTAATTATCCGGACATACGGGTACTTCTTTAATGACATTTTATAAAATTCATTTTGGTCCATAGTTCAATTTGTTGCTGTTAGCTATTTAAGTTAGGTAACTAAAAATGTTATTTATTTTAAAAATTTCCGAACCTCGCCATATGAAGTTAGGTGCCCAAAAACCTGATTTTGCTGAATATGTTCCTTTGAACTAACAAGACAGATTCCTCTTTAATTAAGGTTATAACAACTATATTTCTTTCTCGATATTTCTTTGTAACCTGCTTAGGTCGTTTATGAACTTCACCAATCCTCATTATCATAACTCGATAAGCCAGTAATGACTTTTGGTTGGTTAGTGTATTATGAGCATTCTGAGGGCTGGAGCAGAGTCAGCGTTGTAGTAATAATTATTCAATTATTCTTAAACACTTTAAAAGCAAGAAATATCTGAATAAAATAATCCATATATTCTAACACACAAAATTCGTTCGATTATGCGAATAATCGGATATCCGGATATCCCCATTGGAAAGCCTCGCTCAGATCAATTGTTTGTGCTCGTTTCTTCGAAAGTGAGCAGAGTTGAGATGGGAGTTATCGGGAAGATTCTGGGATTGGGAATTTGGGAAAAAGGGAAGGGTATCCCTTTTTTGAAAATTATTTAGCGATTCAAACGTTAATGTTATCAATGCAGAAATTAAACAAGTTAAATTACTCAGTACTCCCCGATTAAATCAAACATACCACCTCGATTTATTGTAATTGAACTGTCTTCCTCTTTCACTCACTTATCACTATGTCGTCTCTCTCTCTCTCTCTCTCTCTCCCTCTCATACATGATCACCATTGATTCCCGTTCCTGCGGGATGGATATACCGGGATAAGATCCGAAGCGATCGCGGCGGCGGTGATGAATGCCTTTTTGTCCCGGAAACGGTTAATCAATTGTTTCAGGTTCCGTCTGACGTAGTGAGTATATCTATAGGTATACGTAGGTATAGATATACGTGTGCGGAGGTTGTCTGACAACGAGGAGAGAGAGCTTTGTGTTCGGTGCCTATCATTACTCTGCCAATCACCGACGAGCCCCGGATAGGTACAATTCACGATTATCACCGAATAAACTGCCTCATCAATGGAATCCGATATTGACAGGGAGGCATTCGCACGACGAAATTTATACGTGTAACGTAGGCGGCGGCGACGGAGCGTTTTAATCGAGGAATGATCGGTTTCCCATTAGGAATATTTTCGGGAACGTCGATCGACGTTCGGGGTCTAAATCATTTTGAATGAAGAGATCTAAATTAGATTTTGAATCTAAAGTTTGGATTCATTGGCGTGATTCATTGCGACGTGTTCAAACAAGTGATAGAAGAGCAAACTACAGAAATGGATCCAACCTTTCAACCTTTACCGAAAAGAACTAGTTGCCATAGTAGCCAATCAAAGATGGTATACGCCAAGAAATAACTCTTATTCTAATTTTGGGATAAAACCTTGATAAAACGAATTCATCGAAGAGAAACATGAAGATGTAGGCTTTAATCTCGACTTCGACTGAGGAATGACGATTTCAAGGTACGGTTGAACAAACCCATGAAACGATAATTACTGTTCCACATGATGCCTTGATCTAGTTTTGTGAAATAGCACTGGTTATTTGTTATTCTGCTATACACACCGAGTTGTAATGGAGTAATAAACGGCAATCCGCGGTAAGGTACGAACAGACGTTCCAATTTGCTGTGAATACGGAACCTTGATTTATAATTCAAACATTACGTTTTCAAATGCAGGATGGTTCTTTCTTATCACATTCCTCGGTAGCTTTTCCGCGTCCACTCACTGGCATAAACCTTTCCACGTCGTCTACGCTTGAGACGGTTTAGTGCTAATGGATATCATTTTAAAAGTAAATGCGTGAACGTTAATCCAGGAGCTCTGAAAACGAAACAAGTAGATATTTTTGAAGAAGAAGTATATCATTAAGTAGACATATGCTCTGAGTAAAAATTAACAATGAGTTATATGATGGCGAAAGGGACGCGATTATTACTTAATCCACTATTGAGTTATGGACTTTTTTTAAATAGTAACAGAGACACTTTCTTTAAGAATTACTGGACCAATTTTGAATTGATAGAGATAATGAGACGAAGTAATGTTATATTCGCAAATTAACAAAGATTGGAGATGGCCAAAAACCGAATCAAGAATAATTGCAATCGAGAGCAAAATCATTACAAGAGCAATTAAAAGGGCTCATTATTATTTCATATTTCAGTTATCATAAACCACTAGTTTTATTTTTAGAATGGGCTGAATGAAAATGTAAGTGACCAATCAATTGAAGAATGAAAATAATTCTAACTATAAAACATAAATGTTCATTGTTGTAACTCAACTATATGTAAAAAAATTAAAAATGTAAAAAATCATAAGAAATGTTTACCCTAAATAAAAAATATTTTTGTCTACAGCAATTGTATGTTTCTCATTTATGATTGCCACATTTTTGTAGTACTATTCTATTTTTAGTTTTAGTTTTTAGCAAACTAGTTACTAAATAACTAAATACTTACAAAACCTACAGAACTTAATACTGGGCTTCCACCATACCCGACATTACCAAATTTCCCTTTCCGGTGGGCTGGAAAATAGGGGACATTGTCGATTTTAATACAAGGTACCCCTTGAGAAGTTTAACATGAAACTTCTCGAAGCTTTAACTGTGAACCGTAACTGCACGGTTGTGGCCTAGTCCACGTAATGGCACCAAAAATGGTGGAAATTAAGAAGTAACGATAGTTAGTAAACAGCTAAAAATTGGTAACTTTACAAGGTGATAGATAGAACTCGGAAGTGGTTTTATATTTATAGAATCCCAAAAGTATTCTATTACTTTTGAAAAGTAGTGGAGGAGTCCTTTTTTGCGGAATTTATTAGGAGCTACTTGCTGAAGAGATAGAAACATGAAATATATAAACCTAAAGCTTCAAGCGACCCAAAAAACTTAAAAATCCCAAATTTCCCTTATCAAGAGAGTGGAAAAGGGAGATTACATTTACGCCATATTTACTGAAAAGTTAGAAACTGGAAACTTGATAGGGTTATAGATTGGGCTCCTATGTCGTTTCTTACCAAAGAGAAATATTAAACTCATCTATGGGGAAGTCAGCTATAAGAAAGGATTTGGTTGTTGTTATAGTCGCTTTGTATGTTTAACAGTTCCTAGAAATATTGCTTCCTTGTGTTGACTATGTCATTTGATTTTGTGATGACGTTATTATCAGGTTATTATCAATATGTTTCCAGTTCTCGATGTACGTCCTTTTTGAGGCTGTTCACTTCGCTATATAATTGTCGGGTGTTTTTGGTGTTATAGTTGTCTTTTATCTTTTTGAGAGCTACTTGTTCCTGGTGTTAGTTCTTCTGGTCTTAGTTCTTAGTCTGCAAAGTTTTGTTACTCTTTTCTTTAGATAATTATGGTTAGTTAGACTTTCTTCTGTTGGATAATTTTACATTTCCATTCCCGCCCCGCGTCTTTCCTATACCAATTGCACGCATTCTTCATCAAACCACCTTTTCATTTGGTGTCTATCTCTTCTCCCGATTTCCTCTTCCGCTGCTGTTGTTATAGCGTCTTTCATGTTTATCCATTTACCTTCTATATTGTTGTTTTCTTGTCTGACTTCACCTGATTTCTCTTGTATTTGTGTCTGGAATTTTTGTTTTATTTTATTGCCACTTAGCTTATTCGTCTTCCATTGTAACTGCGCCTTCTCCCCACTAATCTTCTGACAAGACACCGAATAATTAACGTTGCCTATAACTAGTATATGATCTGCTTCTCCCTCAGCTCCCCTTAAACTTCTTATGTATAATACATTACTGACGTTACTTGAGTCCACCAAAACATGATCAATTTGGTTCCTTGTGTTTCCATCGTTGGAGATCCATGTTTCTTTATATGTGTCTTTGTGTTTAAACATGGTAGATTTGGTCATCATATTACTGCTTGCCGCTTGTTGGATAAGCCTCATGCCATTAACATTACTAATGGAGTGTAGAGAGAGTGTAGACCAACGGTGGGTTTATATATGTCTTACTGCCTGACCTTAGCATTAAAGTCTTCTCATAGTAGTAGCATATCTTGTTTTGGTGTTTCTGATATTAGGGTATCTAATTGCTCATAAAAAGGGTCTTTGGTTTGATCGTCAGCATCATCAGTCTGTGAGTATGCCAAAATCATACAAAGATTGTACTACCTTCCTTTGCAATGTAATTAACACAGGCGTTCTAATGAGTCTGAAGCTTATTATTTTGTCCATCATTTTTCGGTGATCACAAATCCATTTCCATACTCGAGTATGTTGTTTTGTTTGCCGCTGTAAACTATTTGGGATCTACCAATCTGTATATTTCCAATACCTGACCACCTAATCTCTTGTACAGCTGTTATATGTTCATTTGTCATGACTTCAGCTCTTTGATCGTGTGTTGTGCGGTGCCTATTTTCTACCAGCTAAGGGTATCGGCGGAGTTCCTGGATTAGTGGATGAACCTTTATCGTAAGATGAACTTGCAGACATGACGTTTGAGTGATGATCGAAACTAGCTGGTCTGAAACGTCTTCCTTGAAATAAAAGACCGTTTGATCGTTCGGCTTGAAACTTCCTCTATCAATCATCGCTCCATCTTCGACCTATGGACTTGTACCTTGTACCGTACATGATAGAGGATGTGATTACGGCTTCGACCAGAATAGGACTGAATATCGGCAAAACCAAGTCTATGCACAGCAAATAGGCGAGGTAAACCGAAGACTCAGACTCACTTGAGCAGCATATGCTAAACTGAAAGATATTTCCCAAATGAATATACCGATATCGTTGAAGTCAAACCTATACAACCAATGACTACCGGTTACTACCTATGGCTCTGCAACCTGGGCCTTTACAAAGAGGAATATTGATAAATTGACAATCAACCAAAGGGCGATAGAGAGAAAGATATTAGGAGTGTCGCTGAAGGGAAAGAACTAAAGTGATGGATGTTTCTCGCCGAATTGCAGAGTTAAAGTGGAACTGGGCTGGCCACTTTGCTCGACAAATGGAAAACTGGAGTGGAAGACTCGTAAGATGGAGACCATGAGCGGAAAGAAAATCCAGATGAGATGGAGCGATGACATCAAGAAAACTCCCGGACTAAACTGGTACCAGATAGCCCAAAACAGAAGTAGATGGAAAATTTTAGGAGAGGCCTACACCCAAAGGGTAGAGAACGGCTAACATAAGAAGAAGACCATAAGTTAAACGTATTTCATCGATGTTCGCTGTACCCGGCGGTATCACGATGACGACCCGAGGCTTCCTCCCGTTCCTCAATCACGGCGAGATCGGATTTCGGACGTCGCGTCCGAGGCAACTAAAATTCCGAACCTTCTCAATCGGTGGGGCGATTGATTAAAACCTCTCGGGACGATTGTTGTTAAATCGGGGCCCGTATACGGCCGTGGAGAAGAGACGAGAGACCCAGAGGAGCAGAGAGAGTGAGAGAGAGGGAACGACGAGGGTAATTTACGATACGGCTCGCGGACCGGACATGTGCTCGGCTGAATCAATCAGTTGTCGGACGTCGAAGCAGCCCCCCGCGCACACGATAGATTCCAGTGGAAAACGTACAACCTTAATTGGGATTTACATTTTAGTCCGGATCGTCTAACAAAACAAAAGACGGACGGGACGGATGGACGGACCAGCAGACGACGACGAGAGGAGAAAGACCACACCGTCGAGTTGATGAGTAGCCTGAGTACACAAAATGATGTTTGTTGTTGGGACTTTATTGTTTTACTTCGTCGTCGTTTGTCAGCCGATACGGATCCGGTCGCTTTGGTACAGGACGGGCGATCTCTTTCGATGTAACGAATGGCCGACTTACTGAAAAACCTTACCTGATCTCCGAGGGACATATTTAGTACTGAAGTTACGGGCGTGGGTAATGATTGTTACGATACCGACGTTTAATGAGTTACGAACGTCCCGGGCACATCTGTACCTACCATCCGTCTCGTTACGACGCCTGTCATAGAGCAGATAATTGGATGACAAAAAGTTTTCCGACGAAGACATAGGAACGCTTTTCACGTTCCTGATGCGTCAAACTTTCAAACTTTACGTCAGATGCAATAATTTGTAACCACATGGGCACCACCACAGTCGAAAACAATCGAGAAAAACCGGAGAATGAACATGATGATCGATTATCAACTGTACGTTCGGAAATGTTGACTGAAACCTAATTTATGCATCTTAATAGTAGGGAAGCCCATGATGTTAAATGTGGATTTACTCGAGCGTCGCGGAGACCTATTAGAATTGGTAGATTAGATTCCAGGAAGAGTAAATGGTCCTATAATGTTTTCACTTTTAGCGGTGGGGGAAGTGTCTACAGATTCTCAAAATTGTAAAAAAAAACAATGACATGGAAATACTGAAACGCGTCAGATTATAATATTTTTTCATGCCCCACCGTGCCGAGACAGACAGAGATAGAAGAAAAGCGAAAGGTACATAGAGGCGTGGAGTGGGAAATCATGTTTTACCATAGCTGCACCCTGTTAATTAACGATTTTGATTACTTTCGGCTTGCGTAAATCGTCAGATTATATTTTTTTCTGTTATTCTGGTATAATTACCTGTAGAATAAACAAAAACGACCGCGCTCGAGTAAATCCACACATCGTTTTTTTTGCAACTTTACCCCCTCACTCCCTTAGGTTACGCTCAAATCGTCAGATTAGCAAAACGGACACTTCTTAGTCTGTAATTAACTCCCCTTATCTTAATCTGACGCGCTCGAGTATTTCAGATGATTGATTTTTTTTACTAATCTGACGGGTTCCCCTTGGCGAACCCCCCCCCCATATTAAGGGGTCATACTGGCTGGAGGTATTTATCAATATATAAGGTATCCTCCCTTATATTAATCTGACGCGCTAAAGTAAATCCAAAAATCCCCTCTTGGGCTCCCCTACTACTATGTAAAGCGGTTAAGGTCCGACTTATGTGACATCGAATTTTGACGTTTCTCTAATTTTACTAGAAAGTACTATCACGATGAATTTTGAATTTTCGTTACTTATTTAAATCGACTTAAACTGGCCAGCTACAAAAAATAACTAATGGGTCGTGGTCGAAAAAAAAAGGAAAAAAAATGTTTTAAAGCGGTTTAACGAAGAGAATGCCACCAGGCTACACAGTGTTGATCCGACGAAGATGGCCTCCAGGTTACAGGAGGTTGATCCGACGGCTCGCTCACAAACTGTTCACTAAACCTAACTAAACCTGTTCGCTAATTAGGTCTCCTCAAATTATGGAGACCTCAGCGAAAGTTTGTTAATGCGAACCTCGACCCCCAACGGTATTCGCCCGAATCCCCTTCAATCCTCTTCCTTCTTTCCCTCTCTCAAATTTCTTCCGAAAATGTACCTAATTCGAATCCCACTCTTTACTCTCATGACCAATCAAAAATCCCTTACTCTCTCTCTACAACTGTCTCCCCTCTTGCGAAAAATCTCGCACGACGTACTTTGGAATTTTGTTTTTGCTCCGTTCTAGGAATCGTAAAAGTGATTATGCCAAAAGATCAATTATCTTTCCATCTTACTGAGCATCAACCTACTTAAACTATAATTAGAGGCAAACCGTGTAACGGAACACTTTGAAATTTTTACCAACAATAGTCAATAGATCCAGCCCCATTCTGACAAAATTCAAACATTCTATGTCAACGATGCTCGCTGGAATCCGCGGATAGACACAGCGATGCCGACTTAACCTCAACCTTCATAGCGATAAAAGATCACCCTTGCCCATCGTGAACCGTGAACAAAGAAGATAGGACAGCACTCTTCCTCCAAAACGTACTCAGAAATGAAACGTAACAGTACTTCGAATAACTAGAACGAAAGTACCAATTACTACTTTATGAGATGATTCGTTTAAAATACATGGCCTTTTGAAATTTAAATTTTAAATAGGAGGTAATGGGATTGCAATTTAAAAACTCAAGAAAAAATCGTCATTTGTCAATAAAAAGACATGGAAAACAATGGGAAACTTATTTTTTTATATAACTTTTTAGTTTCTTAGAAAAAAAATGTTTTTCGCGAATTATCACATTTCTCTAAATAACACATTTGCACAACTGCTTCTCTTACTGTAATTATGGACAGGCATTGACTTTTTTCGACAATAACTTTAAAGTGTGCTCTATACAATTTTCACTACATTCCATACGACATTTTGCGATAAGTTATATATCTAAAGTAAATCCACTGAGAAGGAAACATCCATGAAACGAGACAAGGTAGTAAAGTTAGACTACACCTAATACACGTCGTTTGCTATTGGTGGAAAAGTCATAAAACATTTGGCGGGAATTGTTGATGTACAGAGTCGGTTCAGTGAAATTAACAAGTTTAGTTGTCTGATCTATGGTTGTTTGTTTACAAGCGTTCAGGAAAGTCGTTGACGGTGATAGTGGACTTTTAATTGATGGTTTATTTTAACGTATCGCTATTGTTATTCAGGTTTTTGATATAAATTTGTATAAACATATTTCTGTGATTTATTGCAATTATGGAAAGACACCTTGCCTGCTCGCCTCCCAAAAAGAGACCTGGAACATACTTAAGCTGCGGGGAGAAAACCATTATTTTAAATGTATACAGAAAAGAAAGAAATGAACATCCTTAGTAAAATCTTAGTAAAAGATAAATTATAGACAAGGCGATCATTCTTAATGCGACCCTGTACTATTCGCTAGCTGGTCGCGCGCTTTGAATTTCGACGTTTGTGTTTCATGGAAGTTTTCTTCTCGGTGGATTTACTATAAATATAATACTTTTCATATCATCGCACGTCATGAACCCATCAATGCAACATTTTACATTTATTTGTCATTTTCGTTAAAATCAGGGCGGTGTAAAATTCACTCATTATTTAAATTCCAAATCAATTGTTAACACTGTTGTTGGCTCATTTCCGATATATTTATGTCAAGTTCGTTTCATTCCCTAGTAAGATTCGGTGATCAGATCGCACGCCCGTAATGTCGGTCGTTTACACACAACAATTTCTACGTTTATTTTAGCTGTCAGGATTAAAATATGGCGGAAGTTGGAAAATGTATCTCTTTTAAATCGTTTTTCCGGTCATTTCCTCATATTTATGGAGTGAAATTTTAATACAGTCAACTCCGTTTATAACGTACCTCAAGGGAACTTAAAACAAGTACGATAAATGCGAAGTACGTTAAATACATCCAGCTTCTATTTCGCGGATAATTTTAAACTTTTCCCCTACAGAGAACGCTAACCGTTGTTTTTATTGGGATGGTTCGTCATGTTGGGGTGTTTCAGTTAAATTAAGGATAATAAACAAATTAGTCGTGTTCGGATCTATTCATAATTTACGCAGCAGGTACACATAACATATAACAGGTATATTTTTGGGGAAATCCGTGTTTCGCTAATCCTGTTAATTCCTTGATCCCTAACCGTCCTAACGTTTTGTGATTTGTCATGCTAACGCTGACAATTTCTTCGAAATTCGTGGTAATAACGTACTTCCTAAGAGATTTTCGTCCGTTAAATCCGACAATCCGTTAAAAGCAAGTACGGTAAATACGATGCTTATTTCTAATAAAGTAAAGGGCATCAGTTCGGGACTTCCTAAACAGTTCGCTAAATCCGATAGTCCGCTAAATGCGAGTGCGTTGTAAACGAAGTTGACTGTATTCGCTTGTGACTCGATGGTCAAAGTATATTATTATCGCTAATTTCATTGGAATAACGTATAACATTGAAAAACTGAACCTCAAAGGTGACCAATTTTAGCAAAATTTTTAAGTTTTTTTTTGTGCTAAAACTACAGATTTCCTAAAGTTAATATTACTTTTTTCAATATTCCGGCAGTGTCCTCTTTCACTAAAAACAAAAAAAATATCAAAATTGGCTGTGTACGATAAGACGAATCTTTACCATGTAAAGCTTTTTGTATGTATTTCACTAAACTTTAACTTATGTTAAAGGACTTATCATAGAAAAATAATGACCGATTGAAGTATCGGAATCGGCCAATTTCGACCAAAAATCCTAACTGAAACGAACTACCCAGAGAAAGGATTGCTGGAATGTGTGCACAGCAGTTCCAGCACAGAAAACAGTAAATGAAAAGTTAAAGCTCAGTAATCGCAAAGTGCTTACTTTGCATATTATTTCATATTTTCATCATATCAAAATATTTTACTTTTGGTACGAAAGTACGATTGTACCTTAGATCATTGTACAATCTGGTACGAACTCATCACAATCGACCACACGTAAGAAACGCACAGCCGTATCGACTGTTAGAGTCGGGTCACTATAGTCTTAAAACGATAATGAGCGCAAATCATAGGGGAGACCTCTTTTACTAGCTTGAACGGTGTTTTGACTGTTCCAACTACGTTTGAAAAAAATAATAATTCAGCTATTCAACCAGAAATTAGGTCGTATGATGGTGGTAACAAATAGTTTATTTTTAAAATTCGGCAATTAGAATTTTACTTCGTTCCTGTAAAATGGAATGGAGTGTAAAATGTGATTAGAAAGTTGGAAATAATTACTTACGAATATGTATGGTGGAAGGTATAGATGGGACTGTATATTGCAAATTTATTGGTAGGATTTCTCAGTCAAGAAGTGTTACCAAAATCATATTGTATTGCATGAAATCAAAATTAATTACTCTAAGGGTAGTTGAGAGCTCGCAGCTTTATTTCTTCCTGAGGCTGTTCCCAATAAAAATCTTTTGCTTTTGCTGTCGGATACAACACCTTACATGGTAAATTGGAGACAAAATTTAGAAAATATTTTATCAAAAGTTGAGAAAAATATATGTTCTACTTGTCAATACTTTAATTTCCAGTGTAACAAAAGGGCTTTCTTAAACCACCTAGGAGAACATAGCAGTTGCAGTTTGTTTCTAAATCTTTGACATAATTAAATCTCAGTGCTATTCGACTGCCGTCCGCGGTCAGGTCTGTCCTAATCCCTTGCTTCAACTGTCGTCCGAAATTTTTAAATGGTTAAAGGGATTCTAATCCTATGCTCAACTGCCGTCCGGCTTGAGTTTACCTGGTCCTTATCATCAAATTAAAATTCATATTTTATTTCAATTTATTTTAATATTATATTGAAGACGCCCGTTATATTTTAAAATTAAATATCACCCGCCTGTTAGGCTCAATGACAACATGCATTATCCTTGCCCTCTCGCGAGCATATATATATATATATATATATATATATATATATGCCATATATATATATATATATATATATATGCCAATGAGGGATGGGTTGGAAATCTCGATGCACGAAGATCCCGATCCTCGGACGGCAGTTGAACAGAGGGATTAGTCGACTTCGCTAATCCTAAAGGGTCACGTTGACCGCGACGGCAGTCGATATGCGCCCTTAAATCTAAGTCACTAATTAAATTAATCTTGTTAAATATAGTTCGTTTTCAGGGACGGATTTTAAACAAAACAAAACTACACAACTTTCTCCGATTAACCGACATTATATCTCCACTATTAATAAACGTAGCCTTGATAACAACACGTAGAAACAAATCACCCTGTATAAGTATATACTTACATTCCTATAGAATGGAAAAAAACCTTGACAAAGCAATTTTAGCCACATTTAATTGTTTAGTGTTTTTACAGCTCTTAGTTTACTGTCGTTAATTAGGCACTTAATTAGTACTACTACAGCTCTCATTAGGTAATAATTTAACTGGGTATTTTTAAGATTCCTATTTTATTGATTCCTTGATAACAACACGTAGAAACAAATCACCCTGTATAAATGTATACATCCCGATAGAATGCAGAAAACGATGACAAAACACTTTCAGCCACATTTAGTTGTTTAGTGTTTTTACAGCTGTTAATTTACTTTGTCATTAATTAGGCACTTAATTAGTACAATGAGATCATTTAAATTTATAATTAGAGTAGGCTATGATTTTTAAATTAGGTTGGCAACACCAACTCCCATAGCCTACTTGTTTCATTTGAATTGTCAAAGTGACTCGCTATGTAAATTAGAGGTTATGTAAACATTTTGATAATTAAAAATTAGGGAATGTATTTTAGAAATCATCTACGCAGCGTTGTATGGAATACTTCCATTCACCATTTTCTTACCGTTCGGCGTTCTTAAAATAACTCTCCGTAAGAAAAATCTTATGCTCTAAATTAAACATTTTGGAGCGTCACTTTGACAATTCAAATAAAACTGTCAGCAGTTGGTGTTGCCAACCTAATTTAAAAATCATGGCCTACTCTAGTTATAAATTTAAATGATCTCATGGTACTATAGCTATCATTAGGTAATAATTTAACGGTGTATTTTTAAGATTCCTATTTCATTGATTTCTTGATAACAACACGTAGAAACAAATCACCCTGTATAAGTGTATACATTCCGATAGAATGCAAAAAATGTTGACAAAACACTAGCCACATTTGTTTAGTGTTTTTGCAGCTGTTAATTTATTTTTCCATTAATTAGGCACTTAATTAGTACTACAGCTATCATTAGGTAGAGATTAAACGGTGCATTTTTAAGATTCCTTTTTGCATGTTTTAAAAACATTTGCATACTTTAATTGAAATATATGCATATTTATGTGCATATTTACACTTCTTTACACATAGGTAAAGCCAGTTTGACATAGTACCTTGTGCAAGTAAACAAAACTAAAGGGATTTACATTACAATTTTAATTTTGTGAATAGGTTATAAATTAAAAATCTGTAAATTTGCCATGAAAATGTTTCCAATTTTGTAATCACCTGAACTGAGGATGAATTTGAACTCATCTATGTACGTACCTTTGTAGTAATATTTTAGATAAATGTATTTTACAGGCCAATTACACGCAATAATCCGTGCTTAACGTTTAGTAAAGATTAAAAAATCACACAACAAATTTTATATGCGTTTAATTCCCATATTAACATAAGAATCGGGCCTTTTTTCTACCCCCACGGCTCCCCTCCAATACCTTAACTGTTATGTGGGTAATTGATTTCTGAATAAGCAGCTACTGTACCAGTATACCAAGTGATCACTTATTCACGTTACCCATTGTGACTGCTCCCTCTTAACACGTGAAAACGTTTCATGCACAACAGGTATCTCATTGCCTCGGGGTATACTTTTCACCCGTGCTCGCAACCCCATTATGTTAGTGAATATTTATTAAACAGTAAGTGCCCTTAAAAGTCCGATTTTCTGCTCGACGGCCTCCGAATCGGAACACATTTTGTGACGTGTTTTCGACAATGGATAATTAATTAAACGTTGAATTTCTTTTAAATTCCCTTCCGACGACCGTCCACCCACCACCACCGCGGCGACGACGGCGACGGCGACGGCGACGACCATCGCCCCCTTGGCGTAATTTAATCAAACGCGAGCCTCCATATTGCAAAATTAATCCTCTCTCCCAACAAAACCTCACGCGCCCCACGCGGCGTCACTTTCGATTCACATTTATTAACTAAAAGAGTCCAAATACAATTTTAATTAACGATATCTGTCAGATTCGGAGGCAATAAAACGCGGCTAATCAAACAGCGCAAAGCCCTTATGGGAGGAAAGAGGACGGGCTGTATGTATATACTATACTGGCATAATATGTATATATATCGAATGTTTGCAAACAACAGCGTCGTCGGGCACAAAACGCCAAATCCGGCCATTAAGGCGTCAATAATGGCGAACGACGGCGTTAAAGTGCATAAATAACGAGCCTAAAAGCGGGGAGTTGCCCGAGAGGAAGGATATACTGCAGATAGAAGTGACGTTGAAAAATTAAATTGACCCTATTTAATGAACGGTTGATATTTTAAAGTGAGTTATTGACACAAACTCGGCCAGTATATACGTTATTCGTGAAGAGTAATTGGATCCATAACCTTACAGGTATATAAGAACCAAGGTGAACCCTTCGAAACTTCAAGGAAAATGTGTTTGCATTATCAGAAAATTAAAATTCGTTAAGTGTGCCGTACAAAATATACGAACTCACATCCGTAACCGTTTAGATATAAATCAATAGGAAATGATAAATATTAATAAAACGCAATTTTTCACATTACTCATGAGAAATAACCACTCACTTCGTCTTATTTGTCACGTCTCTATCTTAAGAATGTTAATAAAACCGCGCAGATGTGCGATCTTTAAAATTGTAATTAAATTTTAATAGCTTCTTGAGAAATAGTTCTTAGCTCAACTTGAACAGTCGTGTTAAAATTAAAATGTTCATTCCAATAAAATAAATTCTTTCCGTTCCAGTCACGGAAACTCATAACGTGTGCTGTCTGCAAAACGTCGTATTTGATCAAAAGTTTTCATACCGAATGACAAAACCCATTTCAATTTGTTTGGTAACAACAATGATATTGCATTACAGTACGAATTATTTTATGGATATCGCTAATTCGGATTGAAGTATTGAAATTTTCTACGTTCTCCAAATAAATATTATTTTGAAGTGATAACAGTTCCGACAAGTATACGGACAGACGTAAACCCACCTTTAAGTGTATTTAAAACTATACTAATATGGTATTTGACTATTTTCCGGAAAATATTTTAGGTGTGCTGTTGTATATTATGCCGCCGACATGTATTTAATAGTTATTTAAGTCACAAGGAATGTAAAGACGTGTTTACATTCGAGGCAAGTGTGTACGAGCCGAGGCGAAGCCGAGGCATCTCACTTGCCGAGGATGTTAACAGTCGATACATTCCGTGTTACTTATTACATTTTTCACGCTGCCGTTGAAAATATCCTCATAATTCCTTAACAAAATGAAATGTTTGCTTTAGTTTGGACGGACGTCACTCTGATATAAGTTGACAGACATACGTCAGACTGACATATGTCAGGCTGATATATGCGTAACTAGGGTTACCCGATACGACAAATATAAACAAAACACTGTTAACATCCTCGGCAAGATAATAAATCAACTTGATTTACTCTTTTGATTTTCCTAGGAATGTAAATGACAGTACTTACATTCCGTCGTCAAGGAAAAATAATACACGAATGTTATGTGCCATTTTCATGCTCCGTATCTATGAGCTATTTACGATAGTGGCAGCGTGAAAATGTTTTTAACGACCCCAGTTTTGATTAAAATAGACGAAATTTGAACAGAATATAAATACGCCAAAACACAACCTTTTTTCAGACTCACAAGACTTCATGATGTCACATGCCATCTTCACTATCTTTAAAATCAGATCGATGAAACCGATCAACATAAGGTTATATTCATGTTGTCAGAAATCGTATGGTGAAAACTACTGTTTCTCACAATTTTGTTTAAAAGCAAATTCCATAATTGGAATTTGAAACGTATTTTACATAGCAACTGTTTTTGGTAGGTTGTAACGAAGCCGATTCTCGAGAGTCGAGGATAGACCACTCACCATACAGTTAATCGCGAAATCAAACCTATCTCGGGTAGATGGCTGCCGATAAGGCACTGTTCAATCTACCATCGCTTAAACATCCAGACTAAATTTAGATAAGCCAACCGCCCCCTCCAGTGTCCTGTACCTGAGTTAATCCAAGGTCAGAACCAATACTTGTCTGTGACAAGCCATAGGTTTTTCGTATTTTTCCGTTGCGTCTGATATCCGTTTTCCGTTCTACCAACCGATATATGTAATTGTGAACGTTACCGACCGTAGATCTAGACCGACCGAACTATCCGTTATCTGTTACGTAATTGTCCCTAAACTGTGATTGTCACCGACCGTTAGATTTAAGACCGCCGAATTCTGTGTTATATGTAACTGTGAACGTACCGCTGATATATTTGTTATCCGTTGCGTAACTGTCCTTAAACTGTGATTGTCACCGCCGTTAAATTTAAGGCCGCCGAATTCTTTGTTAGATGTATCTGTGATTGTTGTGATGTTATGTATATTTTCTTTCCGAAATGTATAAGTATTTGTAAAAAACAATTTTTTTTGCAATTCTCCGATCTCCGAAACGCCAGCAGATGTTTGGCGATACAGTGTTGTCACTTTCATTTAAAAATAAAATATTTTAGGGATTTTTCTATTTTGAGTGTGTGTTTCATTTCTACGGACAACCCTGGTAATCTCCTGAGTTCGTAAACTACCCAGGCATATTCCCGAGGGAGAAAACCCTTAAAAATCTGGCGCCCGAGCAAAACCGTAAAACCGTTAATCGAACTCTCGAATTCCGTCACAGCGCCAAATCACTCCAGTAACCGCAACAATCGCGTTACAAGGTTATTATTGCCCCCTTTCACAAAATGACACTCCATAATACATTTCTCTGATTAGATACACTAAATTTGGTAATAAATCACCGATCGAAACTAAAAACCCGAAATCGCGTGATATTTTTGGTAAAACTGGTAACCTCGATATGGTAAACCTCCGTTGTTGACAAATATGTGACATTACCAGAGAAATAATTAATTACAGGGTGTTTTCGATCAAGCCCGAACTTCAAACATATACAAACAAATATCAGTTAAGTTTTAAATACAAATTACCTATTTATATTAAAAATAGTGTTTTAAAAAATTTATAGAACATATCATGTAAATGCTCTTGAAACAGTTGCAACCTTATTGCAATCAAATACCCTTCTAGTGGATGTTAATTTGTTGAGGGAAATTTGAATGCTGATACCCAAATAGAAAACGTTCATAGGTTAGGTAACTACAGGGAGATTGCTCTCTCACAATAACCTCCCATTTCAATTTTATTATGCAACTAGGTACTAGACAATTATATAAAACAGATGAAGAGATAAATAGAGATATAGAATAAAAGATAAATGATATTACAATGCAAAACCAAAAAGAAAATAAAGCTCTGGTTTAACTGACAAACATTGTAACTATGTAGTTTGGTTTAAGTAATTTTATTGAGGCGATTCAATACAAAGTTTTGACATGTAAAATTTTTATTGACAATTTAATATTTGTTCTCTCCTGAACTCCTACTCTTACTTTAAGGCATGTTTTATCAAAATTCATGTCTCGTAGCATATTAATATTAACGTGCATGTACCTGATACAACTCAGATATTTGAAGATGGTTTCCAAAACTTACAATTTTCATAAGGTTTGGTTTGGTTACATTTTATTAAATTATTATTTTTGGCATGTTTTTATTTTGACAGCCTTGCAAAAGCGTTGATTTGTTTAATTATATCAACAATTGAATAATTGTATATTAAGGCATTTACCCTGTAACAGTTTTTGTTGACTTCGTAATTTTTATTTTTTTTATTCATATACAGGGTGTTAGAAACAAGTGTGCCATAATTACAGGGGGGTAGAAAGGGGGTAATGGTATAGCCAAAAGCGGCGAAAAGTTATAATGAACATGTGTTCGAATATGATTAGGTTTTGAGATATAGGTCACACTTTTTGAAAAAATATTCCATATCTTTATCATTTTAAACTAATTACCATGGGCAATCGAAATCTAAGTTAGTTGGTACACTGATTACTATTAAGGTACCGAAAATGAATGTATTATAAGGCAACTATGATATTACGTGGTTGTTGGGGGAAAAAATATCCTAACATTGGTAGGTATACCTAACAGTTTTGTAATTTTCACTAAAGATTGTGAAAAATCGAAGCATTTGACAGAAAGCTCATACTTTTATTACATTTCCATAAGAACACTAGTTTTCCAGAAAACTAATAATGAAAATCTTAATGCATTATTTTTATGGTCTCAAAATCGCAATTGTCCCTTTCCTTTAAAACCGCCATTAAGACTTTTCTGCTTACTTTGAACCATATCATCCTAAAGTCTATGATGCCCTTTTTAATAACCTCCAATAATGCGTTGAGATTTTCAACATTATCTATATTTCTCATTGTTCTTCTGCTCTTTTTCGAAATGATATAAGAACACAAGTTTTATGATACAAACTTCATTTTCCGTAATATTTAGTTAAAATCACTAAATACTACAAAAAAGTTATTTTCTCCAAAATTGGTAGGTACATAACTTAATATTAAAGCTAAATTTCTCTGGTTTTTGTACTTAGTTTTGATATAAAATATTATTTTGTGTATGTATGCATATATGTGTATTAAGACATCTGCATATTTTGGGCCATATTACTCCTCATCTCTTACCTCTTTGTGTTACCTGTTTCAACACCCTGTAAGTACTTATATTTATGATATATTTAACTAATAGCTTTTGATTAGTCAAATTGGTTTAAGTCTGCTCTTAATCTTATAACCTATTAAGTAAAATAACGCGATATGAATCGAATGGTTAGGGGACTCCCGTAATCCACGACGGACCATTTCATTTGGCAACAACATATCAATTAGTCGTAATGAAATATAATTGCTAATCTATGAAAATCTTGTCAAAATTCATGCGAGCCTATGAAGCAAAACGCGTTTCGTGATGGATTTCATTGCCCGTCCCATCAACAAAGTTGTTATAAAAGTTCGAATCGTCCTTATGTAATTACCCGTAAGCCGTTAATATAATAGACCAACGCTATACTGATTCGTCTCCCAATGATAAACCCATCCTGATTCGTTATTGCATAGGTAATTATCTATGAAAACTCATAAATATTGAAATTAATAATTAGTTATTTTAAAAATCCATTAAGGTATATTCAGCGGTGTTTTATGAAGCCATAAAGCGAGCCACTAAGATGTACGTTATTATGTAAAGCGTGATTTAATTGCCCAATAAATTTGAGGTACTACATAAATTTGACGCCTTCGAGTAATTAGTTTTTATCAGTGTTTATGAAAAATAAGTATGAAGCGTGTCGCGGACGTCTAGCCGTACCCAACCGGAAAAACTCACTTGATTTAATGGGCATTCGACTTTTTACATAGTTAACCTTTCTATTGAATAGTAGTGGGCACAAGGAAATAGTAACCCAAACAAAGACACAGACAAGCAAAAATGTCACAGCTTAAAATCAATCACTGAAGAAAAGAACAATAATGCATCTCCTAATAAACTTCACTTAATATTGTGACGAGGTTGCTTTTTAAGGGACGATAGTAAACTGCACCGAAACCCATTACAGGCTTATCGGATTACGATAAGAAAGGGATGGTGCACGGACCATAAACAGGTAGCAAAGGAATCCGATGGGATAAATGTATATTAAACCCGTATATAAATGTGGTAAAAACTAGAGCAAACAAACCTGTGGCTATTTGGCAAAACATGATAAATGATAACTCACTTTTTCGCATTTTACAGGAGAGCGATTTGAAAATTGTGTGTTGTTGGAAAATTATTTCTTTCTCAATTACTTTTTTGTTGTAATATCTTTGGTTATAGTTATATGTAATTTTTGTGCGACGTTACATGAAGTTTAGGAAACAAAAGATGTTTGTTAAAAAAAACGGTGGAAAGTGAAATTTGAATGAGATATCATGTTTTGCCAAGATGGAATAGGATGGGGTTTGTAGATATCAACTACAGAAAAAATGCATATTGTCTTTATTTGGAAGGAAATGGAATAAACAGGAAATTATTAACTATTCAGATAATATCTTCTGTGGTGCTTTCACTAACAATCAGATTTTCGTAGAATGGGTGATAAGCCGTGTCTATGTATTTTAAGACCGACAGCAAGTTCCCTTCTTTCTTAGGATTTATAGCTTTCGGGCCACTGTAAATAGACTTTAACTCTGGATTATGTTTTTCTCTTTCTTTTCATGTTGAAACGGGTCAACTGCTCATCTTCGTCATGAGAATATTTAACTTCAATAATGCCAAGTCCCAGGTATTTTGAGAAGCTGTTTCTTTTGAACTATAAAATCAATTTTGCCTCTTGTAATGCCGTGAACTTTTTGGAACATTGTTTTGCAAATCTTAATTTCTGTGCCAGATAAGGTAGCAAGTATGAGACCGTGATATCCCTATTCTTTCTTTTTCCGGTTTTTGTATCTTGACTTTTTCTTTATCTTTTTTTCCCGAGAATTTTATTCTGTCAGCTAGAAACTGATCTTTGTAACTAATATTTTTAAGAAAGTTCTAGAAAATCCTTTTTTGTACTTCTGGTGACAGTCTCTCCACACGTTTATAAAATTTGCAATAGCGACAGGCTCAAATTCTTTGGCTGGTTTCACAACTCCTTTTCTGGTAATATATTCCTCCCCTTTTGGTTTCTTTTTCTTCATCAATACTCTGTTTATTCTTTTCCTTTTTTTCTGCTCGCTGCATACTATTATTATTCTCCATATCAGGACTTGATGGCTTACATCTTTTGAATAATACTTTGTTGATGAGGGACTCATTATCAGAATCGTCACTATCACTAACTGGCTCGTTTTTATCAGATTCTTCATCTTCGGACACAAAATCGGCGTCTCGTCACCATCCACATTTTCACTGTCAGTATAATTTTCATCCATATTTATCATTTTAGTAACTTCTTCCATTTCATTATCAGATGAGTAACTTTCCTTGGACAAAAACCTAGTTGTTTGATATTCATCTTCAGATTTAGGTACTAGATGTTTGGATTGGACAAGGGATTTTCGCTGCTTGAGATACGTTATCCACATACGAATTACAAAACGCATACAAATTTAGCTTTATAAGTTGCTCTATAGATCCTCAGCTCAAGTTTTATATATTACATATTCTAATGAAAAAATCTATGACAGCAAACGAGCAAACTCATTAAATTACAAATTAAAAAAATATTTCATACATACCTTTTCTTTTAATTACCAAAAAATCACATGAATAATTTTTAACATGAATACTGAATACTGAATCAACGTGAATACTCTATACAGTAGCGTTGTAAACAACAAAATAAAGTATTATTAAAACCTCCAAATTACCTGGCATAACATGATATGTTCATTTTATACTATTTTTATTATTTGATAAACTTGATAAGTCTACTTATCAGGTTTTGCTAAAACATGAAATTGCTGAAAAAAACATATCAAATAATGACTATATCCCGGCGCATCCACAATTTTCTAGATAGAGATATCATGTCTTGCCAATATAAAATTTTGTCTTTAAGACATATCATGAAGTCAAAATCTCGAAAACGCAAAAAAGTGAGTTATCATGTTTTGCCAAATAGCCACAAAAACATTTTAATAAAAAAAATATGGTCAGAAAAATTGGATTTTTGAACGCTTTAAAACGATACCTCATTCGACAGAGTTCAGAGCTAATTTTATACTAAATAAATCAGATTTAATATTTACTGTAATTCGCATCTAAAATGTACTATATTAATTATGTTAGTAGATGAAATTTGCAAAATATATACCCTTCGAAATCGTCTTAATGAGCTCTTCAATTTAATACCGCATTCGATATAGTAGAAATAAATTCTGGATGTTGGATGAGAATACTTTTGTCGTAAAATAGATTTTATTCGTATATTCGTATATTTTTCTTATTAAAATGTTTGTTTGCTCTAGTTGTTACCACATTTATATAAGGTTTTTATATACATTTATCCCATCGGATTCCTTTGCTACCTGTTTATGGTCCGTGCACCATCCCTTTCTTATCGTAATCCGATAACCCGGTAATGGGTTTCGGTGCAGATTACACCCGAGCTTTTTAAGTCACTACAACCAAATAAAACTCAGCACTTAAGTGTCGATTTTATTGTTATTGCAAGATATGTTTTAGGTTACTAAAATCCACCACCGTAGTACGACTAGCATGTTTTAGTTACGATTAACTGTTATAACTGTAATTAAAAGCACCATAAAAGTCAACAGGAGGTGATGAAACAAGCATTAAAACTTAAGAGGCACAAACTAACTAAAACTAACTTTCTTTTTTAAATGTGGGGTTTTGATGATGATGGGTTGCAGTTACCCGAAACGTGTCCCGTAATAACAATAAGATCGATACCTATGTCTTTTGTTTCATTTGATTGGAGTGAGTCTACGCAACCGCACCTCGAACTTAGAACATGGATTTCCATCATAAAATTTATTTAATTTGTTTTTAAAAAACAATTGGTTTAGGAAAAACTTCAGTTCAATTAGAGAATTTCAGGCTTTTAAAACAATAATAATACCACGCACCTAACTACTATTATTACATAATTTGATTCCAATAACAGTTCGCCTGCACATGAATTATTGTTTCGGTGTAATGTTTGTATTTCGGCGGTTGGCAGAGTAATTTCCACAATTTCGACGGCCATTCCAGGCGATCTGCTCGTGTCGAAGGGAAAAGGCGGAACGACTGAAAGGGAAAGTCTCGCACGCAATCCGTAGACGTATAAGGTGAATCTAAAAAGTAACGAGCTACCGACAGTTGAAATGAAGCGATTGTTTTCTATCGGTTGCCCTAGGGACACTAGCGACCCGTTATGGGGGACGTCTTAGGCTTAAAGAGTGATGTGATTTAAAAATTAGGTTCAAGAGCGACAAGCACATCAAAAATAACGTGGATAACAAAGAGTAGGTATAGTAAGTAAGTACAGTTAAAAGCACTGTCGAGAATCGTAAAGTCAAAAGAGCTATGTTAGTAGACTACACATTATGTATGTACATTGGTTTCTGCGGTCAGTAGAGCTGGTGAGGTAAATAATTAACTGCATAAAATGACTAAATATGCTCACCATCTCACACCACCAGTGAAAAACGGATAGCTTTGTTTCCATCAAACGATTTCCAATCAAAACTATCGACTACCTTAGATACTGAGAAAATTAGAGCAATTTCTTTAAATTTATTGTCTTTAATGTGCCTGCTTTCAAACCTTCGGTCAGGACATTGATTTAACGTCTTCCTCTTCTTCAAGCCGATATCGCCGGTCGCGTTATTCTCCATCCAGACCTTGTATACGCGTATCCTTCACAGAGAGCGCCAACAGCACCAGCCCTCATGAATATGTATGAAGCGATACATGCGGCCGATGGGAGACCACGCTGATGGTGACTCAGCCCTCCCGGATTCCTACTATCGATATGATGGATTTGAAGGGTGAAACCACCCTGATTTCTGTGTCGATTCACTGGAATTGTTTGGACGAACATTCGCTTTGATTTATCCTAAATACACAGGGATATTCCTCTCTCTCTATCGACGAGTTGTCCTAACTCTCTCCCGAACTTCGGGTAGTGTTGACTTAATCGTAGTCGTCTGTGGAAATTACGAAGATTTTTTTTGGTGCTCCATGGGCAAACATTCGTGGTAATTTCATAGAAAGTAGTTTAGGAAAACCAAAGGGAAAGGACTCTGGGAAAATGGGGTAAAGTTAAAATTTCCTTCAAATGGGAATCAGAGGGATACCGAATGAGAGTTTTAGTAATGATTCTGTACAGTTCCTCTCTTTAATCATTCGTATGATGAAAAGTTTCCATATCACAATACGAGAGTGGAATCGTGATACATTAGGTCGACTATAGACACTTAAAGCTCATCCCTTTGTTACTATCAAATATTGTTAAGTCGTTTGCATAGTAACTAAAGCTGGGATTTATAGGAAAAATGCATTTTTGCATATTTAATCTATTTCTCACGTATATTGCAGTGCTATTGGGCATTTTGTGCCTATTTGGTCATTTCATAAAGTTCTATGTATTGTTCATTGCGAATTAGAAGGAAACGCTTACCGACTTACTCCTCTTAATCCAGTGGAAGCCTATCTATTCAACACTCCCAGAATGTCTTGGTAAACTCCGTAAACTTAATGAGACTTGGGAATAGAATCAACATAGGCAGTGCTAAAGACGGTTGTTGTGAATCGTTGTTTCTAATGCATTCATGGAAAGACTGCAATTATGAAAGATACTGAAAGTAGTTATGTATTGTCTTCTTCATCCAGTTTTTGACTGTCGTATGTGATAATATAGACAGTGCGAACTCCCACAGTGCAGCATACATTACTTACAAACATAGCAATGTTCTCCAAAATCCTATCATGTATTCAGAGTTGTCTGTAAATGGAGATGATATTTTCTTAAAATCTTGTGACAAACCAGTAGGTTTTAGAGTTTTAACCAGTATTGCCAGTATTTTACCAACAGTGTTTTAACCAGTGCTTTAAATTCCATTTAATATCTGTTAAAAGTACACGTCGAATTTTAGACTGACCATTTATCTTGTTGACTCTACTTTCCTAAAATAAATATTTTGTTGTCATATTAATAACCAAAGAGCGGATTATATGTAAAAAAAAAATAGGAAAATATGCACATAATATGTAACTATTTTCCGAAATATTTGTAAATATTTGCTAAAAATATGTAATAAATTAAAAATTTAAAGGGAGATGTTTAAAAAGCAAACAAGCAATATTCATCATAAATATATTTTTACATTACTGCAAAAATGTATGCCTTATACCCTACTTAACATAAAAAGAATTAACCACTAAGTGTTTTTCAAAATTTTCTACAGTAAAATTTTGACGCTTATCGGTAAACCACGTTGTACACAGAAAAGCTTCTCTCAACATCTACCGAGGTTATCGGGGCATATTTTAATTTCGGCAACAAGATTTCACTGAAACTAGTCTCTACATCAAAATTTCCCCCAGAAATATTTGAAATATTTTGAAGAGTTTTGAACCCTTCATTATTTTCCAAAACCTGATTCAATTTGTTCAAAACTATTTTACCAATTTTCCTGTTTACTTTTTCGCATTCTCTTTGAAAATTTCCTATTATTTTAACAGAATCAAGGTTTATGATATGTCTTCACTCCGTTTGCATCAATCCTACACTCTCCACAAAAACGAAATAGCAAGAAATAATAAGGAACACCTTATAAGACCCTACTTAACGCACAGTTATACTGTGCTTAACAGTAGGTAAGGTATTGGTTTTAAAAGGAGATTAATAAAATAACAATAACAATAAGAACGATTATTTTAGATATAAAACATGAAATCATGTAAATATATGTAACTATATTATAAATATATAATTTTATGTAACTTTGATGAAAATATGTAAAATATGTAAAAATATGTGAATTACATATATTTCGCTCTTTGTTAATAACTATTAGCTCAATCCTCATACTTAATTTTCGCTAAAAGATTTTCAATTCATATTCTTCAACAAAAATGATTACAATTAATTGTATAATTCATTTTAAATCACTTTTATAGATTTCAAACTTAAAAAAATATCTTATGAACTAGCATGGCGAGAACTTGCATAAGAAGGAACTCAGCAGCCGCTTCACATACGCCAATACTGAAAATTTTATTCGCTATGACTGCCGCAGTAAATAACATTCTATTTCAATTTACGGCAGTCCATGGTTGCTGCTAACATTCCACTAAACAAGCTAAGTAATTCTACTTTTAATGCATTTCTGGACAAACTCTGTGAAAGGGCCATTCCGGCTGTAAGCTCTTCAAAAGAAAGCAATAATAAATATATCGAAACTCTGACCAAAATGAAGATGCATTTGAAAAATAATTTTTATTATACACAATCACCTTATAATTGGACTTTGATTCACTCTTATGAACCGTATTAACCAATAAAAACAATATTAACAATATCCACGTGTGGAATAAAATTGGTTTATTTCACTAGAGGAACATTGTCACTTTATTCCACTGTTACAGAAACGAAAAATTGAGGAAATCAACAACACCTTAGCAACCAGCCCGCATAGCATTCTGAGCTTCACCGAGCTTTAAAAAGGACGTCACTGAACAGAAATTAGATGGGATGTTTCAAAAACGAAATGAGGCACTCTGGGAATGACCGAGAGGGGAAGAGAGAGGGAATCACCACCCCTGGAGCAGGCAACCGACAATACAAATAATAATTGTAACACAAGTTGCCACCAAACAGCTAGTGAGCCGCGATAATTGGCCGTCCGGATCGTCCGTCTCGTTCGTCTCGCTCATTTTTTCGATGATAATACCTCTCACTGATCCAGCGCATCGAGCGAAGCCCACGATAAGAAAGCTATGCTTCCAATAATTTTAATAACCTGGGATTAGTTCTATATCATTAGTTAGTACTAACATATATACAAAAAGGATTGATAGCTCATCGATCCAGCCCGCAATCGCCACCCCTGGAGCAGGCAACCGACAATACAAACAACCGTAACACGAGTTGCCACCAAACAGCTAGATAGGCGCGATAATTGGCCGTCCGGATCGTCCGTCTCGTTCGTTTTTTCGATGTTAATACCTCTCACCGATTCAGCGCATTAAGCGAAGCCTGCCATAAGAAAGCTATTCTTTCAATAATTCTAATAGCCTGGGCTTGTGACTGTGCATAAAACGTTATATTGCATTCGTGTTTTAGTCGCGTTTTATTCACTTAAGAATATAACGCTGTCTAAAACACTCATACAATAAATAACTATTATATTGTTGTTGATGAAACAACATGTATGAGGTCGATACATGTCAAAATTAGTTGGTGCTTAGGCTGACAATAGTGCGTCTAAAGCTTATTTAGCTGTTATTGAAGAAATAGAAGAGACAATTCGTGTAGGCAGCAGTAGATTTACTCAACAAACTTTTGATGCAATTGGTGGTGAGTGATTCTGCGAACTGTGTAGGCTGGAATTCACGTTGAAGTATTTTACCCAAATTATATCCACTGTACTTTTCGTGCCCATGGGTGTATCAAATAGTCGAAACAATGACGCTAATTGCCAATAATGAAAAATGGTCAATAGTATTTTGCAAATATTAAACAAAGCTATTAAAACAGTGTAGAAAGAAAGAGATGTTTTGGGCTACATACCCTATAGGTATTTCATCATTTTTCCTAGTTTGTCTGAATAGTTAGCCTATTTCGGCAAATAGAGCTGCCAATTATATGTGCGCATTTCTCTCAGTTTCTCAGCTGATAAATCCTAGCTTTAGTAATAACACATCGTCTTCAATTGTTTTGCATCCCCATCTCGCATTAACTTCCCTCAACTTCCACTCCACTTTCACTATCCACACACACAAACCAAAAAACCCCCAAAAAGCTCTACCCTCATTACTCATCGGCCCGAGTCCCGACTCTATGAGCCCTCCTTTTTTAATTTCCCTATAATTCCCTATCCTCTTATCGGATCCGTTTCCCGAGTTAATGCGAAAGGCGATATCGTTCGAATGGAAGAAAAGGGCGGGTGTTCCGGGGAGGGGGTTGGTCGAATCGGCAATCGCCCGACCGTATTTACTCAGCACTTCCGGCCGATCTGATGCTTTATTGGCAACAGTTGGAAGGAAAAGTTCCAGTTAGCTGATTGCATTCGATTAGCGAGCTCATGCGACATGTACACGCCTAACACAAATATACAAGAGAGAAATAAAGAGAGAGAGAGAGAGAGAGAGAGAGAGAGAAAGAGAACGAGGGAGTTCTTAGTTGGAAGGTTGTATGAATATTTGTGTGTAAATACAATCGATAGACAAGTTCCCCGAAAGATTTCTTTTATCTGAAGTCAATTACATTTTCTAATTACTACAATAATCTGCCTTTAATGAACTTCTGAGTTATTAGCTTGGGCTGGTGCTAACATTTTCACTCCCCGTACTCTGTGACAACAGTCAAATTCTTCTTCTTCTTCTTCTTCGCTACTAGTATTAGGCATATTTTGCCTGTTACGGTACCCATCTCTTTCTCGGCCTGCCTACGCTCCTTCTTCCCCGAACCTTGTAATGCATTATTCTAAATGGTAGGCGATCTGCATTCATTCGATCAACATGTTCAGTTGTTGATCATGTTGATCAACAGTCAAATTGTTTAAGTAATTATTTTTTCCGGAAATCGTCTTGGAAACAACATTTTCCTGCCTACTTACGAACAGGAAAATTGAATTTTCCGGACTAGTACTGCAAAAATTTACAAGATCTTACAGGACGCAAAATACACTGTTTTCACAGCACACGCACAAAATTGATGACACTCTTTCGATGTTGTTTACTTTGTAACTATGGTTGTCAACAAAATTGACAAATTTGACTTATGTGGAATTTGTAAAAAAATCCTCTAAAATCTGTAAACTTCGTCTTTTTTTACGATTTTCGGAAAAATTTAATACAAAACACGTTAGTCAAATCGGAGCTTTAAAATACTCGGCACAAAGTGCCTGGGTTTTCAATTTAGCTCCTCTTCAGTAATGTGAGATTTTCCTGACTTTTATGTAAAGAACTATTACTGCCATTATACAATATACAGGGTGTTCAGCATAAGAACCAACACAGCTCGTTGGTATGCAAAGAGGCCTAAAATACGATAACAACGCAACTTACAAAATGGGATTGCCTTAAATTTATGGAATTCAAAATGCGGCTTCAGATTTTAAATAAAAATAGTCATTGCAATCCTTTAATTTAGGCCAGTCAAATCTAGAGTACAGCTAAGGTGCATTTCGAGTCATATTTCGTGGGCGAGAAAAAGTTTATCTTAAGGAGTTGATTGGGGTGACACCTTTAAAATTTTACAAAATTTTTTAACCTGTCAGCTAATTTAAATAATACAATTTTACATTATGCAGAAGTTCAATTTTAAACTTAAAACACCTAGTACTATAGACTGAATTCCGTATGTTTGTCATGAAATACATTTGTTCATCTGTTCACTATACTAAGAAAACATCATTTTAAGCAGCTAATATTTAAACTTTGGTAAATATTCATAGGAAATGAAACTAAGTCTTCCAGTAAGGGAATATTTGAAACTCAGTATTAGCGTTGCGACTAGTTTCAACCCTTAGATCCATCATCAGGCTATACAAAATAAAGTACAATTAGAAACAAGAACAAAAGAAGTACACCTAACTTTACCTCAGATGTATTGAATGAAGTGTAGTGAAGAAGTCAAAATAATGTATATGGGGAAAACATATGTATAACGTGGTGTCTAGTGACTACTATCTCAACTAGATCACGGATACGGTCATCCATCGCAAAGGTGGGTCGAAGTGTACGGAAAGAAAAGATACCAAGTCTTCCACCAACGTTAACATTAACGTTGGTGGAAGACTTGGTGTTTTTTTTTTTTTTTTTTTCTTTCCGTATCTGAACTAGATCGAAAATTAAAGGTATGTTACAGAGGTCAATAAGAATCAATAAAACGTATTCCATGGATCACAGAGGATAACATAGAACATAAACTAAACTAAATTAAAATTTATCGAAGCATGAGACATTCAGAGTTGACACAAAACATGCAACAGTGACAATTATAAAATAAGGTGCGTTCTATTCTTATCACTATCACATGTTAAACAAAGGCATTCAAGATTAAATTACTATTCAAAGGATTGGTTATTCCCTTGTCGGATTTTTAAGGCTATAGGGATTTCCAGGATTTCAAGAAAGTTTAATCTGTTTTGCTAGTTAATTTTGGCAACATTCAGATCGTCGCTGCATAAAGCCTTTTATTTCCCACCCTCACAGACTAACCTATCCAAACAAATAGAAATTATCGAACTTATTGCTCAAAACACCGGTTACTCCATATATCATCAAGATTTATCACTAGTTACAGAATAAACTCCACAAATCTTACAAGATCTTTTACATGGAAGATCAACGCTCATGTAAGTCCCTAGGGATAAATATCTTAGACTATTTGAATTATCCTCAAGAAGTACGACATAAATATCTGGTTCAACACAGACGAAAACTTAGGATCGATCTTAGGATCAAAAGACAAATTAGACCAGTACAAGAACTAATGCATTTACCAACATAACCGCAATGATCGTAATATTGTTAAACTTTTTTATGAAATTTTTAACAAATTTTTATTTTAATAATTTTCAAATAAAGTTTCATTAAATTGAAAGAAATACCTATCCCTAAAATTTTACACTTCTAGACAATTGCTCCCTATTGGAATGCGTCTAACTGCCACAAATGCATTCCCTCCTCACACAACTATATTGCTTTTTGACATTTCCACGGAATCGTAATAATTCATTCCGAACACCACTTTCAGACGCAATAGTAATCTACGAGTCGTAATAAACTAAACGATCGATAATTACATACATTGCTATTATAATAATACAAACTAAAACATTATTCGCACAACCTAACTGTTAGCACCAGATACGTGCAAACTGTATTTGCTACCACATCCTCCGTTTAATTTCTCGTTTCCTGAATTATTTATGGGTCGATATGAAATATTTACAGCGACCGCTTTAATATGAATGCGCGAGATATAAATCTCGGGGGAAATATTTCTGTTACCGTTTTTCCTCACTACTTTTTTTTAACACCACAACGATTGGAATGCGCTTTGAGAAAGCGTCAGGTTAACTGAACAGTTTCTATCTGATCAAAACGTTTATTAATATTAGCCGGGCCGCCATTAACTGTCGGAACACACGCAGCTTCGGGAAAGAAATACGATTTTACCCGTTCGACAGAAGCGAAACAAGTAAAACAAAAGGTTGAGGTGTGTAAATGACGTCGAGCGGATCCCGCAGAAAACGATGGAAATTAGTTTCATGTACTAGTATTACGCTTATTAAGTATTACGGTTTTATACTTAATCTGTGTAAATCACGAAAATCATTACCCCTCGGGCGAGTGCAACGCGTGGAAATTAATTTCTAATTAGAACGAAGAAACGTTTCATGTTAGATCTAATCTTAAAAAAGGAATGTACAAGGTTGTGCAGTAGGTTCAAGGCTATTGCAAAGTTCTACCAATTGAACAAAACTAGTTTTCTATTTTGGGGATAAGGGAAAATTAAGGGTGAAATTCGATCATTAAAAGACGTAAATTTTGCTAAATTAAAAATAATCTTTAGTATACTTTGCAAAGCGATATTAACATTATGGAGAAGACTGCATATAAGCTATTGACTATTTCGAAAACGACAGGGGTAAAAATATGAAGCGATGCGCTTTTTAAAGAAAATGTAAAAAATAGAGAAAAAATGGCTGAATTCAAACTTTTATATTTCAGTCAATATTCAACATAGAAAGTCTTACAAGCCACCGTTTTAAAGAGAATTTCATAAGTTTTCTTTTCTATGAAGTAATGCCTATACCTAAATTCACTTAGAAAGAAGTTGTAGCCGACAATTAAAAAAAAAATGAAATTTTCCCATTTTTTAACTTAGTTTTTTGAATTTATTTCATTAATGATTTTTAAAAAATATCAATTTCATACGAAATTTAATTCTCTACAAGAAATATTACAGCACATATCTTCGAAAAATGCATAGTTTTTGCGCTATAGCCGAAAAATTGAAAAGAGGACAAAGTTACCAAGTTCTCAAAAATGCATGGTTAAATTAGGAGCACTTTTAGATTTTATTTCTTTAGAGGTCAATTGCCCGTATGAAAAAATAAAATACCTTGCACCAGTTAGTTCCTTATTAGATGACATAGTCAATAGCCTAATAGTCGATCTTGAGAAAAAAGGGAAGGAAATTAATAGAGATCCGTGACTTGAACTTTATGTCATTAAATGTGGTACTGAAAACTCTAATCTCCAATGACGAAACAAAAAAGCATTGAAAAAGTAAGTAAACTTGAACAAAAAGACGATGCCACATCTGATAGACAAGCCCCAAGTAATTTTAAGAAGCAAAGAGCGACCAAATTTTGTGATAAGCACAGCAAAGTAATTTGTAGAGCATTCAGAATCAAACTATGGTCACAGATATGAAGGACTCGGAAAACACCACAAGAAATATAAAATAGAAACATGCATATTTCCAACTATCACGAAAGTGAAAGTGAAGTTTGAAATGCAATCATATAACGAAATTTAGGTACCAGTAAACATGAAAATTTAGTTTTTAATATATTTTAGATGCTTTTATTTACCTTGAATTTTAGCTTAGTTTTACCTTCTCATATGAGGCACTCATGTATAAAAAATAATGCAATTAGATCGATTTTTCGAATTTGACTTATTAGCATTACTAGAGGCATAAAGGTCCCCGCGGAATATAAAAAAACACGTTTTTGAAAAAATGACTATTTGTGTATGTGGGGCTATGGTACGTTTTTAGAAAGCTAACGTTCTCTATGCGAGGTTCTTCTACTGCTAAAACACATAGGTGAATACGCAAAATTTCCGACCGTCAGATGAGATGATGCCGTGGCCAGTATGACGTCACGGCCGCCGCTACTATACTTATACGACCGAAGGTTGTTCCGCTTCTCAAAGTTGGCCATGGCAATTTAAACCAAAGGATAACACCAAGTCTTAACCAACTGCTTTATTTAAAGATGAGCAACCGGTTTTGGCTTCATGGAAGCCATCTTCAGGCTCGCAAACAAGTTGTTTTTAGGGCTCCTGTTGCTCGAAATGTGCGGCGTCACACATACAAAACAATTACGTCGACACACGCAATTAAAAAATAAATAAAAATTAACGCACATCGAACAAGAATGTTACCTACATAAAATTCTTTCAGGTCATGGATACAGCTCCAAATACTAGTAGTAGTAAATACAGCCAGTAACTACTCTCCAACCTCTCTAGAATGAGGAAGCTCACTCCTTTATAGGTTGTATCGATTCCTGTGCATAATAATGTTTCTTAAATCGACGTTCCGCGTCATAAAACCCATCTGTCCGGTCAAATTAGCCCTGGCAGCAAAAAGAGAGGTTAAGAGAAAAACAAACTAGAACCGATGTAAAACAAGAGATCTTATAACCGAATATCTAGAAGAAGGTCTATTATAAACGATCGTAGAGAAGCTATGGGACTTGTGGAAAATAATAGAAGCGCTGAAGTGAGTATGCATCGTCCACGGCGCCGCTTGGTTGTTGAATAAGCCAAGCAAGAGAGCAATTTGTCGTGACAAAGTACGCGAGGAAAGTGTGACGTCAGAATTTGGTAACCATGGCAACTGTTTCTACACAATGTTTTTTACAATAATTTTTAACCATCTATAAAGTTACGCAAAACAAAACTAGCTTTCGACTATCCAGAGTACGAGTCTGTTTTTTTCGGAAAGTACAAACAAAAAATGGTTAAATCGGCAGGAATAAGGGGGTAGTTTACTCTTGCTACTTTGCGTTTTTAGAAATTTTCTCAAAATTTGCTTCAGGATTTTTTTAAACTCTTAATATTTATTCAACTGTCCAATATATGCACTAAAGTTTTACAACATCTTATTTTGCCCATTAGAATCTCTTTATGTATTTTATGTTTGAATCCTCTTTAAATATGCCCCAAGTAAGCTACCTTTCCTATTTTGACAATATCCAGCAATTGACTATCTTCATTCGCTCTTCGTATAGAACTTGATCGTTGCATAAAAATCCTTAAAAGTTTTCGTAAAGTCCACATTTCGAAGGCCTCTATGCGACTCATTGAGCTAACTTTTATTCGCCAAGTTTCTGATCCATATTGCTTACTTTAAAAAAACTTTAAAATGCTGAGGTAATTCTTTTATTTCAAAAAGGAGATAGAAACAACCTAGAAAACTATCGGCCAATAAGCTTACTTTCTCACCTGTATAAAATACTTACAAAAATAGTAACAAACAGGTTATCACACAAACTGGATTCATATCAACCCTGTGAACAGCCAGGATTTCGTAAAGCATACAGTACGATTGACCACCTGCAAACTATACGCACACTAATCGAGAAAGCGACAGAATACAACATGCCCCTACATTTGGCTTGCATCGATTTCTAAAAAGCATTTGACTCGGTTGAAACGTGGGCAATTTTAAAGGCACTGGACAATGCCAGAATTGACTCTAGGTATTCAACCCTCATAAAAAACATTTACGAAAATGCAACTATGACAGTAAAAATGGAAGAGGACATAAAGACCGACAAAATCCCAATACACAGAGGAATACGGCAAGGTGACACAATCTCCCCAAAACTGTTCACGCTGGCCTTGGAGGATGTTTTCAAAAGTCTAAACTGGCGTTGTAAGGGAATTAATATAGATAGAATAGGACTGAGTCATTTACGATTCGCAGACGACATCATTCTGATTAGTAATACTACTGAAGAACTGGAGGTGATGTTAAAAGAACTCCATCAAGCGTCCCTAAAAGTAGGATTAACAATGAACTTGAGCAAAACTAAAATAATGAGCCCTTTATCAACAGAAATAAACATAGAAAATTATACCCTAGGAAATGTAACTGAACACATACCTCGGGCATAAAATACAATTAGGTAAAGAAAATCAAAGGGCCGAAATCTCTAGAAGAAAGGGACTTTGTTGGGCAGCCTTGGGTAAACTCAGGTTTATTCTCGGATCAGGTGACATACCGATAAATCTCAAACGAAAGGTCTATGATTCATGTATACTTCCGCTTCTTACATATGGTTTGGAAACAATGTTCTTAACCCGAAGATCTATACACACCCTCCAGGTAACACAGCGTGCAATGGAAACGATCATGCTCGGTATTAGTTTGAGAGATTGAGTACCAAACGACGAAATCAGGAGAAGAACAAGAGTGGCGGATGTTGTGCGAAGAACAGCACAGTTGAAATAGCGATGGGCTGGTCATATAGCACGACAAAAGGATGACAGATGGACCAACAGATTAATAGTATGGCGTCCAAGAGAAACAAAAAGAAGTGTTGAAAGACCCCAGAAAAGATGGCGAGACGATGTCCAGAAAATCGCAGGAAAGGACTGGATACAAAAAGCCCAAAACAGAAAGCTGTGGAAAAATATGGAAGAGGCCTACATCCAGGAGTGGATGAATACGGACTGAAAAAGAAGAAGAAGAAGATTGCTTACTTATTGTTAAGTACTACTGCTTAGGCAATTTAAATATTCATGCACGACAATTAACTGAATACAACTCAGGTGTGATTCGATTCCCGTAATCACCGCTACTCTCTTCCGTGTTATCTTCCTGCCGGGCTTATTCGGCCAGTTGTTACCTAAATTTTTGTGAAGCCGCCCTCTCGACTTCCCCCGTCCGCCCCCTCACCTCCCGGTGGGGGGATCGCGGCCCCGAAAAAAGTGTATCTCAGTGGCAGCGTGTAGTAGTCATCGGACTATAACATATCGATTACTTTTGGTGCTGCCACCCCCGCTTCTGCCGGTATGGCGTCGCATGCAAATCAGCATGGCGGCGGTCGGCGGCGGCGGCGGCGACGCGACGCACGACGACGCGTTCTGCATCACAACGTCGTCGCCGTCGCCGTCGACGTCCCCCTACCGAAAAGGAGAACGCAGGAGAAGGTATCGTCTGCCATCAGGTGCGTCGACGGGATCCCAACCCTCCACCTACACACACACATACACGCCGACCTGCCACCCCCTATTCACCCCTACACACTCATATACGCATTCACATACACAGGGTTCATCAACCCTCCTTAATTAGGGTACATTTGGCTTCGGCGGGGAGTTTGTTTGAATCTGAGAGTTTGGGGACACATAGTTTTAATCAGAAGTTTGGGATTTGTGGCCGATCCGCACCAAATACCAACTGTGCATCAACAACAGGCTAGAGGAACTCGCCAACAAACAAACAAACTTATATTATTACTTTTGTTGTATAACTCCAAAACTTTATTCTAAAAGTGTGGGTTACAAGCATTTTGCTGATGTAAATCTAATTTGGATCGGCAATTTTTCCATGAGTTCAAATGGGAACAAGAAAACACAGCAACAAATATTGATTACGACCACGCTTTCACTTTCTACCCGTTTATTAAATATGGTATTCCTTTATTTTCCAATATAATAAATTGCAATTCTAATGAAAGCTTGTTCTTATAAAACTGCTTAGGTATTATTTCTGCTCTTTCGTTTAGTTATCCTGTGTCATTAGTAAATATGAATTAATATCGTATATTAATTGAAAACACACAAAAACTGTAAGTAGGAAAAATTTTATATATAACGCAACTAAATATTTTAATGCCCTACCAAAAGAACTAAAAATGTTGACTACGAGTACCAAAAACAAATTTAATAAAATATCTTCTTATATAAAAGCAATCAAATTATAAAAAAAAGAAAATAAAAATGTATAAAACAATGTATTGTATAATAAAGGAAAACTGTATCTGTAACTACTTCTACAATTTAATGCTTTAGTTTAAAGTTAATTTTAAGTTCTATTATGCAAGGGCATGTGCACCTTTGCATATAACACTTTAGATCCTGCGCACAGAGGGTCTTCCCTCTCTTGCAGGCTTTTCTATTACTCCTGTGAGCACTGAAAATGTTTATTGCGAATAAATAAATAAAGGAATAGGTGCAATATTTAGTAAATATCTTATTCCTTAGTTTTCCAATAGCTACACTAATTAGCATTTATTTTTAAAAATAGACTGACCGATCATACAAGGAGAGAAAGAGAGAAAGTGGGAGAACTTTTATTCTCTCTAAAAGCTAAGATTAATAGGTTCACTTCAAAAACTATTTAGGTACTATTTCTGCCCTTTCGTGTAGTTATCCTCCAAATCATTAGAAATGTTATTTTAACGAGCTTAATGAGTTATTTTAATAATAACAGTTGTTTTAAAAACAGGTATTTAGATTATATTTCTGTCCTATCGTGTAGTTACCCTACAATTCATTAGAAATGTTATTATAATGAACTTGAAATCATCTAAACAAACAAATTTAAAAAGTATATGCACTTCTTCATTACTCCCTATAGTCCCTATGGCCTTATGACCATTACAAATGACCTTAACTTCGATCGATTTTTCATAAATTTTCAAACATTTTTAAATGTTTTAAACTCCACAATAAATAACTTTAAAATGTGTTGTAATAAACTGCATACGTGTCGAGGAAGGCGACAGCCTGTCAGCTTGTCCAGCTCATTCGTAAATCGTATCTTGTTTGTTTTTAAGTACAAGATTTGCGGAAGTAAGTATAAGCCTCTGAAATGGAAGTTATTAGGAATGTGACCTTTACAGAGCGACACCCTTATCTACTGCTAACTTCAAATTCTACAAGGAGGGCGTAAAGGTTCGTCTTATCGGATAGAGCCAATTTTGAAGAATTTTTTTTAGCGAAAGAGGACACTATCAGTATATGGAGAAAAGTAATATTAACGTTAGGAGATTTGTAGTTTTTGTAAAAAAAATTAAAATCGAAAAATGTTGCTGATTGGTCACATTTGAAGTTCATTTTTTCAATGTTCCAACACATACTCTAATGAATTTAGCGATAATAACAAACTCTGATCGTTCAGTTACACGGTAAAATTCCAAATTTTTCTCTACAAATGTGAGGAAATAACCGGAAAAACATAAAACATAAAAGAGATACATTTTCCGATTTCCGCCATGTTGGAATCCTTCTGACAGCTTAAAGAAACGTAGACATGGTCGTGTGTAAACGACCGACATTACTGGCATGCGATCGGATCTCCGAATCTTAATAGAGAATGAAACAAGTTTGACATAAATATATCGGAAATGAGCGAACAATATTGTTAACAGTTAATTTGGAATTTGGTGAAAATAATGATTGAATTTTATACTACCCCGAATTTATTGAATCTAAAGAAATTTGCAAAAAAAGTTGTAGAAGTTGGGTAAATGTTACCATAAAATAATTGTACTTGCTAAAACCCATTTTTTTATTAAAACACTGTCCAGCAATATTGTTCAACTTGGGCATTTTGAAAATAATTTTAATAAGCTTATGGCTTATTAGAATATTTTAAAATAAAAAATTAAAAATATTTTAATATTTTAAAAATATTTTTCATTAAACCGGAATGAGCTTAACAATTGATCATGCATAACATTCTATGTCAACATGGATTAGGTTTCTGAACTAAAAGAAGTGTCAAAACTATGTTGATAACAGTATCAGTATCTATGATTAGAAAATGGACGATAGTTTAAATTACTAAAGTTTAAATTTTTACAGACCTTACAGCTCCTTAACCAACTCTTCTGGCCAGAAACGTTTAGGTAAAGTTCAAATTTATATCAAGCAAAAATCACCAAATCATAAACTTTTATATATACTTACTATTTTTGAGATAATTCTGATGGCACTTTCTTACTAGTTATTCAAAGTATTTTCTAGTAAAATTAGAAAAAAAAACGTCAAAATGCAGTGGCAGATAAAAGGAACCTCAGCCCATGAAGCGAATATTGATCAGTTACGAAAAGTAATTGCAAGTAGACTAAGTTCTTAAATACAATGAAAATGTGCTTACAATCAGGAATAAGTATAACTGAAACGAAGATGGATAAGTGTAAAGCGCTTTACTTAACAATTGCGGAACTAAAAGGAAGAATCAAACATAAAATTTAATACTGACATGCTTGAAACAAACTCACATACCCAGAAAATTAGTTAGGCCAAGTGAAGTTATGTTTTATTTTGATGTCTGACTTCCATGAATGTTAAATTATGTACAAAATTAATTACACAAATTTGCGTGTGCACATACACATCTAATTACTATTTGAATAATTTTAAACAGTTGCAGACATACATTTATGATTATAGAAAATGTACTTCAATCTCCTCCATTTACTCGTCCTAAACTTCCCTCTCATTAGTTTACCTACACTAATGATTTGTACAAACAGGTCAGGTTATACCAATTATCCAAATTTTTCTCAAAACATAAAATTCTGATTCATTCACATAAAACAACACATCAAGATAATCTTATGGATGAAACAATACGTAATCGAGTTGATCAAAATAATGGAATAATCAATATTGGATGAATTTGGAATATTGGAAAAATCAAAATCAATCAATTGGAGACAATTGAACCGTTGAAGGGAAAACTAGATAAGACTCAAGAATAAAAAAAGTCTAATTTTACTCAAAAAAAAACAAAAAAAATAATGCAAGCACTGGCTATGCAAGAACGAGAATACACAACGCTCATAAACTGCAAGCGAATGATGCATAACGGTAAGAATGAAACTAAGTCTGGTTAACGATTCGTGAAGTCGAAGCCCTGTGGAGCAATAAACAAGTGTTTGTAATTCCAAAGAGAAGACCGTGCTGCATAAAGTGCGTGAAAAATCTAAATTTACGTGAATTAAGATTGGAAAATGAAAAGGAAAAGCACGAGCCATGAAAAATGACGAGGTAATAAACACTAACTGAGCTCTATCATCAAAACTCACTACTATCTACGCTTAATTAACTGGTTAACTATTCTCTCGGTAGCGACTAAATTAGGCGAGGATTGAAGCAAAACTAATTTTATATGTGGTCTATAAACACTAATTTAGTGGGTGATTGATAAATCATGTGGTAATTTGAACTTAGTTGTGTCTGCGTTGGTTTCTAAGCATTACTGTTAATTACCAACAATTTACCTGAAGTTATAAAATTATGATTGTAAAGTTGTAGGTTCAGTAAAGTGATCGAGTTTTAAAACAGTCATTAAATGACTAACTTGACATTACGGGGTAGTAAAGTTGTGACTTTGGTACAATTAAAACTTGGAAATTGATTCATTAAATCAGGCTAGAAAGCATTGTAATGCTTTTTATAGGGACATGAAACGCCTGTTCTTGTCTATAAATTTCTTAAGATGCCTGTGTAATGTAATTTTGAAGAATGTTCCTATCACTTTATAAGGTCATAAAAATGCGGTGCTCGATAAATGGAAAAAGTTTTGAACGGAGTGCAGGTCATCAAAGTCCTCTGCACATCGGGATTCAATTTGCTATAAAGCAATTCGCTTTAGAGGGAATGATTTGTGGCAACCAAACAAGTCCTCTTTTCTATTTCGCGAAAGCTTTATATTTCCCTTAGTGGACTGTTCCAGGTCGTCTTCTCGAACTCCGGTCATAAATCAGAGGCGAGACAGCATACGTTATGCGGGTCGTTCGTCATTCGCAGAAACTCCCATAAAAACCCCTAAACCGTCCCTGAGAGGAGAATTCTTTGCCACTAAAGATCATTTTTAATATCGTTGTTTAGGATTTTTTTTTGCTTCGACTCCGGGCCAAAAAAGACGCCTGCCAACACAAGTTTTTCGTCACTGATGGATGATCTCTCTCTCTCTCTCTCTCTCTCTCTCTCTCTCTCTCTCTCTCTCTCTCTCTCTCTCTCTCTCTCTCTCTCTTCTCGCGAGCGGTTCTATCAAAATTTTCGGCGCTGGAAATGAGTTCGTGACGTTATAAATTATCGAGAGGGCCGAATGTCCGTCCGTTTTTGTTTATCCCGAGGAACTTTCACGAACACAAAAGCCGAAATTTTTTAAGACGTGAACAAATTACTGCGCACCGATGGAAAAAGTGGAGGATCTGAAATTTATGTACATCTAAAACTAAACTCTCCATAGGCCCTTCATTCATGATTATCCAATTCAAAGATTTTCCTTTGGAAGCTCACTAATTTTAAAATTTATTCCAGGGGAAAATTTTGGGGTAGCTGATGTATACTTGTTCCTATTAATACTGTGATAATAATGAACGTCTTTTATTAGCATAAGTGAAAAGTTAGATAGTACAGGTTTGTTCCAGCAAGTGTCTGAATTAGTTCTGAATCAGACGAAGCGTGCGCAAAGGATTTTCGTGTTACAACCATGGCTGAACTCATCTCAGCACTAGTTTCCAAATTGTGTTCCAAACTAATTCAGTAAGGGTGAAATCAGTTCTTTAAACTAAGTAGGAACGAGAAAGGAGACTGCAGTGTAACGCGTAACTTTAGTCTTTTTAAGGTTATATCTTTTGTTTGATATACAGGTAAAACAAAACATTTCAAGTCAGCTTCTGTTATACCATAGAAGGAGACAAATCCAGAAAGTTGGAATTTTCATAGATAGAAGGTATGAGATTTAGTGCTCACTTTTACATACTATACTTAAAATTGATTCAATTTAGAGAGTGTTTGTTATAAATGGCGAGAACATTATTACTTTTTAAGGTTATGTTTCTCGCATTTTTTCAAATAGGCGTTCCAATCGAACCCCAGAACTAACTTTTAAATAAATACTTTGTTGGGACATGAGCATTAACAAATTCATAACTAGAATTGGGACAGTCCGTAAAGTACTTTATGAACAGACCTAATATGATGATTATATGAGACTGATAGCAAAGACTAGGTTTGCAAAACAAAACCTAAAGTCAGCTTCTGTCACGATACAAGAAAACAAATTCATAAGGTTAAAATTCTCATACATAGAAGTTATGAAATTTAGTGCTCATCTGTTAAAATGGATTTAAGTTAGAGAGTGGTATGTTACAAGTGGCAAGGCCATCATTGCTTGTTGAGGTTATGTTTCTGGCATTTGTTCGAATAGACGTTCCAACAGAATTCCAACACAAATTTTTAAATAAGTACTTTGTTGGGACATGAGCATTATAGAATTCATAACTAAAATTGGGACTCTTCGTAAAGTACTTTTGGAACAAACCTAATATGATTATATGAGACTGATAGCAAAGACTAGCTTTGCAACACAAAACCTTCTGAAGTCAGCTTCTGTCACACGATAGAAGAAGACAAATCCATAAGGTTGGAATTCTCATACATAGAAGTTACGAAATTTAGTGCTCATCTGTTAAAATGGATTTAAGTTAGAGAGTGGTTTGTTACAAGTGGCAAGACCATCATTGCTTGTTGAGGTTATGTTTCTGGCATTTGTTCGAATAGACGTTCCAACAGAATTCCAACACTAATTTTTAAATAAGTACTTTATTGGGACATGAGCATTATAGCATTCATAACTAGAATTGGGACTGTTTGTAAAGTACTTTTGCAACAAATCTAATATGATTATATGAGACTGATAGCAAAGACTAGCTTTGCAAAACAAAACCTTCTGAAGTCAGCTTCTGTCACACGATAGAGGAAGACAAATCCATAAGGTTAGAATTCTCATACATAGAAGTTATGAAATTTAGTGCTCATCTGTTAAAATGGATTTAAGTTAGAGAGTGGTTTGTTACAAGTGGCAAGACCATCATTACTTTTTGAGGTTATGTTTCTGGCATTTGTTCGAATAGACGTTCCAACAGAATTCCAACACTAATTTTTAAATAGGTACTTTGTTGGGACATGAGCATTATAGCATTCATAACTAGAATTGGGACTGTTTGTAAAGTACTTTTGCAACAAATCTAATATGATTATATGAGACTGATAGCAAAGACTAGCTTTGCAAAACAAAACCTTCTGAAGTCAGCTTCTGTCACACGATAGAGGAAGACAAATCCATAAGGTTAGAATTCTCATACATAGAAGTTATGAAATTTAGTGCTCATCTGTTAAAATGGATTTAAGTTAGAGAGTGGTTTGTTACAAGTGGCAAGACCATCATTACTTTTTGAGGTTATGTTTCTGGCATTTCTTCGAATAGGCGTTCCAACAGAATTCCAACACTTATTTTTAAATAGGTACTTTGTTGGGACATGAGCATTATAGAATTCATAACAAGAATTGGGACAGTCCGTAAAGTACTTTTGGAACAGACCTAATATGATTATATGAGACTGATAGCAAAGACTAGGTTTGCAAAACAAAACCTTCTGAAGTCAGCTTCTGTCACGATAGAAGAAGACAAATCCATAAGGTTAAAATTCTCATACATAGAAGTTATGATTTAGTGCTCATCTGTTAAAATGGATTTAAGTTAGAGAGTGGTTTTGTTACAAGTGGCAAGACCATCATTGCTTGTTGAGGTTATGTTTCTGGCATTTCTTCGAATAGACGTTCCAACAGAACTCCAACACTAACTTTTAAATAGGTACTTTGTTGGGACATAATCATTATAGAATTCATAACTAGAATTGGGAGTGTTCGTAAAGTACTTTTGCAACAAACCTAATATGATTATCGGAGACTGATAGCAAAGACTAGCTTTGCAAAACAAAACCTTCTGAAGTCAGCTTCTGTCACACTATAGAAGAAGACAAATCCATAAGGATGGAATTCTCATACTTAAAAGTTATGAAATTTAGTGCTCGTGTATTAAAATGGATTCAAGTTAGAGAGTGGGTCTGTTACAAGTGGCAAGACCATCATTACTTTTTGAGGTTATGTTTCTGGCATTTCTCCGAATGGGCGTTCCAACAGAATTCCAGTACTAACTTTTAAATAAGTACTTTGTTGGGACATGAGCATTAACAAATTCATAACCAGAATTGAGATAGTCCGTAAAGTACTTTTGGGACAAACCCAATATGAATATATGAGACTGATAGCAAAGACTAGGTTTGCAAAACAAAACCTTCTGAAGTCAGCTTCTGTCACGATAGAAGAAGACAAATCCATAAGGTTAAAATTCTCATACATAGAAGTTATGAAATTTATTAGTGCTCATCTGTTAAAATGGATTTAAGTTAGAGAGTGGTTTGTTACAAGTGGCAAGACGATCATTGCTTGTTGAGGTTATGTTTCTGGCATTTCTTCGAATAGACGTTCCATCAGAACTCCAACACTAACTTTTAAATAGGTACTTTGTTGGGACATAATCATTATAGAATTCATAACTAGAATTGGGACTGTTCGTAAAGTACTTTTGCAACAAACCTAATATGATTATCGGAGACTGATCGCAAAGACTAGCTTTGCAAAACAAAACCTTCTGAAGTCAGCTTCTGTCACACGATAGAAGAAGACAAATCCATAAGGTTGGAATTCTCATACATAGAAGTTATGAAATTTAGTGCTAATGTATTAAAATGGATTTAAGTTAGAGAGTGGGTCTTTTACAAGTGGCAAGACCATCATTACTTTTTGAGGTTATGTTTCTGGAATTTCTTCGAATAGGCGTTCCAACAGAATTCCAGCACTAACTTTTAAACAAGTACTTTGTTGGGACATGAGCATTATAGAATTCATAACTAGAATTGGGACTGTTCGTAAAGTAACTTTTGGAACAAACCTAATATGATTATATGAGACTGATAGCAAAGACTAGCTTTGCAAAACAAAACCTTCTGAAGTCAGCTTCTGTCATAGGATACAAGAACACAAATCCATAAGAATGAAATTTTCAATGATGGAAGTTATGAAATTTAGTGCTCACTTTTATATACGATAAAATTGATTCATGTTAGAGAGTGGGTTTGATACAAATGGAAAGACCATCATCACGTTCTCAAGGTTGCGTTCCTGGTATTTCTTCGAATGGGCGTTCCAAGAGAACACCCGATTTCATTTTTAAACAATTGCTTTATTGGCACATGCGCATTAAAAAATTTATTATCAGAATTAGGACTGTCCGTAAAGTACTTTTGGAACAAACCTTTTATGATTATATGAGACTGATATCGAAGTCTACCTTGAAGCTGTTCTACTTACCCAACAGAGTGTCAAATGCCCAAAATTGGAAAAATTATTCTAAATTCTAAAATCCTAAAAAACTTCCAAATCTAAAAGTGAGATTTAGATTTAAATTGCATATAAGACTTCTCACGTGTTGCGAGAAACTCAATTATGTTTCCTATAATAAATTAAGAATTCTAACTGATTCACTAACTTGTACAGTCAAATTGAAGGTCCATGTTGTTTTTTGAAAAGTAAATATTATTTGTACTGTCGAAGTATAACACCGTCGATTTTTCTTAATTGAGTTTCAGGTCCTGTCTTAATTAACGTCTTGATTATATGAAATTTATTTTATAGCATTCCCTTTGCTGTAGGTATCGAATTTTCAGTATGTAAGTTGAGATGAAGCTGTGCGTTATCCGCAATAGCTTTCACTGTACTGTGACAGTAAAATGTCATTTGTATATGTGATAAATAGTAAGGGGCCTAATATGGATCCCTGCGGAACTTCTGAAAGTATATTTTTCGCAATAAAAGTCGCGATATAAAACCAAAAAATCTTAATAATGTTACTTAGGAGTACACAAATATTTCACAAATTTTGAATAGAGTAAGAAGTAAACTCATCATTAAGTCTGAAAAACTTTGATAGTAACATTTTTTGAAATAGGTGTGCCAACAAGTTTTTCATAATAGTGGGAAGTAAGATTGTTCGATACAGAAAATGATTATATTAGTAATATGTTTCTAAAGTAACGACTATAGTATCTCAACATAGCAGAGTTTATTATATGTCCCCAAAAGTGTTTGTTTTATTATTGTGTAAAAATTTATTAGCTTCTTCGCCAATAATAATTAGTCGAGATGAAAATTCAAAATCTGGATGATCAACTGTGTTATTATAAAAATTAAATTTTCTCGTCATAAACCACATCACTCTATGCATTTTACAGATAAGTAGAAAAAAAAAGTTTAATGCGTTAGGCTCAGATATATGTGCAAGATTTGAATATGTGCGACATGGACAAACACTCAGGTTCCTTAAAACTGCCCAAAAAATTTTAGAGCCATTCAGTTGAAATACTTCATTCAGGTGATAATTGATATAAGCCATTTTCTCACTTTTAGCAACTGAACCTGCATGATTTCTAAGCTCTTTGTGCCATTTGAAATAAGTTCACCGTTTGTTTGTTCGTAACTTTTTCAGTGCTTTGTCCCTTTCCTTCTTTAAAGCTGCAAAATGACCACAAAGCCGATATGCTCGTTTTTTAGTTAGGATCCTTTGACAAATAGGAGCATCACTATCAAATACTAAATTCATTAATACGTATAATTTTCTTGTCCAAATCCCTCGCTGCATTAATATTGTACCATGGGATGTCATCAAATTCATCTAATAGATAGAGTGACAGCCACATCAATAAATGATAAATATACAAAAGAAATTTTAGATGCCGATGAAATATTTCAGGTAAAGATATGCTACCAGATTTGCTAGCTAAATCAGTATCAGCAACATAACACCAAGTAAAATATTACAAGTGCAATAAATGAACAGTGCATTAATGGTCTACCTTATTTGAAAAAAAATTATATTGAAATATTCTAAGTATGTTATTCAATCTGATAGGCCAGAGACAGAATATTATGAATAACTTCAATTACGTCTTCTATTTCCGCAATATAGAAAACACCAGCAATAAAGTTATGTTGCAGATATTAAAATTTCTACAAAAGATAATCAAAAACATTTTTATTTTTTTTTACATTTGTAATAAAATACTGTATTGATGCACTATGTACCTGGAAATAAATAAATAATATGGCATTACTGCTCACTCCAGATGCAACTTTTCACAGCAAAAGGCTTTAACATATACTCCAACTCCTCCACTCCTAACATCTCTGTCTTTAAAACATCTTTGGGAAATCTTATGGAGACATATTGGTTCCTTTTAGCAAACCACAAACTTCAATGAGTTAATTTACGCTTATAAAACTACACAGAGGGCTAAACTAAAGTAGGATTTTCGTTTCTGATTTGAAATTTCATTCATATTAATTATCCTTGCGAAGCTCAGTTAAGATTAACATGGGACAAATATTTTAAGGTTTTCGTGAGAGATTTGTTTCTATTAATTACTGAATAAGTATAGATATCTTTTGTAGAGTCCTTGCTCTTAGTAAACCACGTAGTCTAATGAATTGATTTGCGCATATAAAATTGTAATTTAAACCCTTCGGATTCGGTTTTCCGCACGTAATTTATTTGATACCGCAGATCGAATAAATTTCCCATCGACGGGGCTATTTTACCACTAATCCTTCATAACAACAGTCATTTTTATTTCAATTTAGTTTCATCCCATTTTTACAATCAATTCTGTGTTTGTTTAATTTTTCTATTAACTTCTGTACTAATAACTGCTTAGGTAACTGTTACATGACGTACGGTAGAGCTATATTTTCTTAGCGTAACGCGACAGCATTGCAGCAATAATAAATGGCTTAGAATTTATTATCAAAAAATGCTGGTATAATTTATTAAGGGCTGCTTTAACCCGTGATAAGTAATTGTAAATAACATCTCTTTCAAGAGCCCTATACCAGGCGCATTTTATTAGAGCACCCCTTCCCCCATTGCTTTTCACATTTATATGCTATTAATCATGTCGCATAAGTCATTTTTATCTCCATCAGTATTTCACAGAGAGAGAGACCTATTTTTACGATTAGATTAACCGAGCCGTATGCGTGACAAAATATTTTTACAACTAATATCGGGCGAATGCCGGAGAATATTTATATAAATATCCTCGCTTTTATATATTTATAAAATAAAGCACGAAGAAAAATCAAACAGGAACGAAAGGGCCCAAATAATATTGTTACATTCCACGGAACTTTCAGGCTGTTAGCCTATGAATGAGGAGGAAACACGGAAATATTTAGATTAAAGACTACTCCGCATTCCTAAAGATCGAATAAAATTAAGATATACCAGGTCGTAAAAATATGATATTTATTTATAGATCTATCCTTCGTTTACTTTTGCTGACAACTTTCCCCCAAAAATATGGATGGATATTTATTAGGTCCATATTACCACAAAGCAGTGTTGGGTAACTTTTTAATTTTAGAAAAAGTTAAGTTACAAGTTAATCGATAACCAAACCAACTTAAGTTAAGTTAAAAAGTTACCTTTTAATAATCACGAAGTTAAAAGTTATGTTAAATTAACTTTTATAAAGTTAAAAAGTTAAAAAGTTACTTAAAAACTGTTTATAATTACTAAAATATTAGCCTTTTAACCTCATTGAACCTAATTTTATTGTATTTATTAGTGTTAATAGTGTTTATTTTACTAAAAATAAAAACACACAAGAGATAATATAACGGACATAACAAGGAAGGAATCATCAATTATTTATTATGTACATACATTACATTGTACTGGTTAAGCATGGCCCCGGTATTCTGTTTGAACTGTTGGCCTCTATATTTAATTCATTCTTGAGAGGTGACCAACTTCCAGAATCTTGGAACACGGCGTACATCAGCAACATTTATAAAAAAGGAGACCGCAAAAGCTGCTCAAACTACAGGGGTATTAGTGTTATAAATTCACTCGCCCGACTGTATGGAAAAATATTAAAAAAACGAATTGAGACCTGTTCGGTAGATGTTGAGGAACAGAATGGTTTCCGAGCCGGAAGATCTTGCACTGATAGTATTTTCTGTCTTCGGCAGGTAACTGAAAAACGACTGGCACGTGGACTGGAAACACACCTTGTATTTATAGATCTGGAGAAGGCCTATGACAGCGTTCCATTAAAACAGCTTTGGTCCGTTATGAGAAATCAAGGTGTAAAAGAAATCTATATACAAGCGGTCCAAAGTCTTTACAGCAGTATGACAGCTAGTATAAAAAATGGCAACAAAATATCAACGCCGTTTAAAATAACTAAAGGTCTAAGACAAGGTTGTTGCATTGCACCAACCCTTTTCAAGATATATCTCAATGGTGCCCTTAGTCAATGGAGATTGAAATGTCGCAATATGGGAGTACCGATAGGGGAAGATAGACTCTTCACTCTCCACTTTGCCGACGATCAAGTTATACTTGCTGAGGACGAAATGGATATACATTATATGCTAAGAAAACTTCATGAATCCTATAACTCATGGGGATTAACGATTAATACCCAGAAAACGGAATACGTGGTAGTCGGAGGACCAGGTCAAGACCTTGATCTAGGCACACATAAAATAAAAAACAACAAATGGTACAAGTATTTAGGCCAAAAAATTTCTAATACGGGAGGAAGCAAAGATGAAATAGCTAGCAGAATGGCACAGACAAACAATGTCATCAGGCAGTTAAATGGTGTACTGTGGAGTGAAAAGATAACGAAGGCAACAAAAATACGAATATATAAATCAATAGTTGAGAGTATAGCTACATATGGTTCGGAAGTCTGGGAAATGGATAATAAACATAAGTTGAAAGTCAAAGCTGTTGAAATGAATTATTGGCGAAGGTGTAGCAGGTTAACCAGGCTTGACAAAGTAAGAAACGAAAACATCCGAGAAAATATGGGAATTGACTTGGACATAATTGATACAATTGAAGCAAAACGACTTCGATGGTATGGACACTTGCGGCGCATGGCCAATGACAGATGGCCAAAGAAAATATGGAAATGGACCCCAAACCAGAGAAGGAAACGAGGACGACCAAAAAGAACTTGGGAAGATGAAGTGGCCGAAGCCATGACAAGTAGAGGACTGTCAGAAAACGATTGGAGAAACAGAAAAACGTGGAAACTGGGATGCGAGAGACGGCGCCAGCTGTAACAAACTCGCCATATATATATATACATTACATTGTATAATAAACAACATTTTATCTATTTACAAATACTTATTAAATTTTAACAATAGGCCATTTCAAAATTTTTGTCAGTGATTTTTACCCTTAAGTCGTCGAACTGGTCGAAATGTAAGTTTTCAGTTTTTTTTCTTCTTTGTGCTTGAATCACAATTTGGTTCTCTGGTTCAACAGTATCATTTTGACAATATTCTTTGACATACATTTTCAGCTGCTTACTCAGTCTAGATTTTCAAATAAATTTAACTTTTTAAAAAAGTTAAAAAAGTTTAAAAGTTACCATATAAAAGTAACTAGTTAAGTTACTAGTTAGGAAATTCTAAAATCAACTTAAGTTAAGTTTAAAGTTAGTAACTTTTTAACTTAACTTCCAACTTTGCAACTAGTTAGCCCCAACCTTGCCACAAAGTAAGGACCAACATGACAAAGATAGCAGATTAGTGTACAACTGTATAGATAGATATAGATAGAGCAATTAAAATTTGAAATAAATCAAAATCACATTATAAATACATATACAATATCCGCCTAAGTTCTTTATACATGACAATCGTTTTATTATCAATTTTATGAAAAAAACTTACTCTTTATAAAGTTCCGCTGATACCTCAGGTTGATACCTGATACCGCCGATACCTGAGTGGTATCACAAAGCTAAAGAAAGATTCTCAAGGTTTATTCAGAGTTTTGAAAGGTCAGAATAGTTACATAATGAATCTGGGTTTATGGAAGTTTTAAACGTTTCGTTTATTAATTTCTAATGATAAGAAAGATTAAATAATCTAAAACAATGATTAGCTTCCAATTTTTTTTTAAATCAAATCCAGAAAATTCTTACATAAGTTCCTGATAATATGAAATTAATTTTGAACGTCGCAAAAAAAAATAGAATAAATAGAGGTTCGTCTGGAACTTTAAACCCCTAGAATGTTCGAATCATACTGAAGAAAGAGTGTAGAGGTTCTTTTAAAATTTTGGAAAGCCAGAATGGCACTAAAATTGAATGTAGAAAGTTCATTGAAGTTGCAAACTTATCCATTTCAATTTTATACGTCAGAAAACCTAAAGAAAGATTTAAGATTCGAGAGGTTCTGCAAGAAACTTACACTCCCAAAAATATAGAGTTTTGGAAGGCTATAATGGTTTCACAATCGAATCTAGAAAGTTTTGTAGAAATTTCAAACCTTTTGATTTGTAATATGAAGCATTAGAAAGCTTAAACAATTCAAAACAATGATTCAAAAATATTTTCCGTACCTTATACAACCTAAATTGCGTTAAAATCAAATCTAGAAGGTCTACATAAATTGGCAATGCTAATTTAAATTTAAATGTTGGAAAGAATCTACATAATAAGATTCCAGAAGTCCTTCTGGAACTCTATACAACCAAAAGGGTATTAAAATCCTATCTAGAATGTTTATGGAAGTTTCAAATTGCTTCATTCTTCGACGACCCATTAAAAAAATCTAATTTCTTCTAAAGATAGATCTAGAAGATAGATAGAAGATGGATAGAAGATAGAACATTTACTAGATAGAATCTAGAAAACCTTCTTATCTTAATTTCAGGTACTAGAATGTATGAATCATGCTGAAAAAATTCTAGCGGTCTATCTTGAACTTAAGGTGAATTTAGAAGATTTGTAGAGGTTCAAAACTCATGCATCTCAATTTCGAACGTCGTAAAGGATGGTGGTAAAGGATATAGAATGAAGATTTCAGATGTTCTTCTGCAACCTCGAATCACAAAAGGTGCGTTAAAACCAATCAAATCTAGCGGCGGGCATAATTTCGGCCGGTAATCCCGTCGGCTACCTGACCATAGGATGTAAATTTGGCCGGAGATTTAAAGAGTCCTTCTTATCTTATATGTAATTTCGGCCGGATGAAATAAAATATTGTTAAATTTTATAAGTGATTGATTATATTGATACATTACCGAAGAAGGCGAATTCGGAACCACACAGGTTTTCCCTTGCAAATTCTGATGATGCCTATTAGGCTCAGTGAGTACATGTTTGATCCTTGCCCTCTTGCGTCTCTAAACTTTTTTTTATTTCTCTATTATTTCACCATTTCCAACAATATTTATATGTGTTATGTTAATAAAAATAAATTCCACATTCCTACCATAAAAATTACCCTCTGCCAAATTTACATCTGTGATTAGCAGTGCCCTTTACTTTGGGCAGGTACCCAAGGGGATTACCGGCCGAAATTACATCCGCCCAAATCTAGAAGGTTTACAGAAGTTCCATTCCACGGGGTCCCAGAATTACAAATTATATAAAGAAAAAATCTTTTTATATATGGTCCCAGATAGAACTTAAAGATTCTTCATGATTTAATGTTAGAACCTATAGTTTCTGAATTATGCTGAAGAAGGATTCTAGAGGTTTTTTCAGACTCTGAAAAGCCAGGTTGGCTTTGAGTTAAATCCAGAAGGTTTATGGGAGTTTCAACATACTCCTTTTGATTTTAAACCTCAAAAAGCCTCAATAAAGCCTGAAAATTATACATTTTCTACTAAAAGCTTAAACCGCCAAATGTGCCTTCAAATTAAACCTAGAGGGTTTATGGAAATTTCAAATTTTAATGGAACCTTACAAAGCTTAAGGAATCTAGAGCAATGATTAGGGAAGTTTTTCTCGAACCTATTGTAATGCGAGAAGTAAACAACGCGATACCAACTACGACGCGTAAAGACAGCTGCACGAATTTTCCCGGAATGTTGTTTACGAAAAGCAATTAATTTGTGACCTTCTGAACATTTACTGCGTAGGCGTTCTAGAAGGTACGCGAAGGATCTCGATTATGGTTGGGGGTGTATATATAAGGGGGCTTGTGATCGAGGGAGTTAGTTAGAAGTTGAGAAGCAGACGTGAACGCGACATACGATCCGAATGCGGAGCAGTACAAATAAATTATGTAGTGTCTAGTCTAGTGTACAAGTAGTTTAGTGTGTTAAATAAATTAGTGTTCAATTAATGTAAATAAATTATAAAATAAAAGTTACACTATGAATATCCAAAATTGCGTTAAAATCAGATTTATAAGGTTTTTACATAAGTTACTGGCAATATCAATTTAATATTAAAAGTCGGAAAGAATATAGAACAGAGATTCCGAAGGTTCAACTGGAACCTTCAACCATAAAAATGCCTTAAAATCTAATCTAGGAGGTTTATGGATGTAAACTGTTTCGTTTTTCGAGGATCGCAATAAGTTTATCTAATAACTAAATTGAGGTTCTTTAAGACTTTGAAGGCCAGAATAACTTTAAAATGAAAGTTCAAAACCTATCTATTTTAATTTCAAACATCTAAGTAAAGCTTCCAGATTGTGTCTTCTATAAACTTAACTCTCAAAAATTCCTTTAAATCGAATCTCGAAGGTGATTCTAGAGGTTCCTCTAGAGTTTGGAAGGCTAGAATCGTTTCACAGTTGAATCTATAAGGTATATGGAAATTTCAAACTTTCTTAAACTTAGAAAGCTTAAGATTCTAAAACAACGATTCCAGTAGCTGTTCTCTAACTTTAAACATTAAAAACTGCTTCACAATCAACTCCTAGACGGTATACACAAGTTACGCACAATATCACCTTAACTTTGAAAGTCGAAGACACGCGTACTGGCGAGAACAATATTATAATTTAATAGCCAAGAATACTATTGTAATGAAATTAACGGAAAACACTGAATCAGCAACTTGAATACTTTAAATACCAATGCGGCTGATCAAGAGAGGATCAATGAGTCGTCGGTCAGGTTTAACAGGCTGTTTGTTCTTTTCAAGGCATGAACTTGTTGCCCTTTGGGGGGGTGGGGGCTAGGCAGTAAGCTACCATTAAACACTTATTGTAACTAAGTTATATTTTCCTTATCAATTAGTCAATTTTAGTTTAAATTAATTACACTCTTCCCCCAACTATCTGTTTTGGGTAGTATTAAATATGTTATTTTATATTTTATTTTCATTTCACTTCATTGTATTTTTAATTTCAATTTTATATTATTATTTTCCCATTTATTGTGTGTTGCGCGACAACAAACGCAACTTTTCTCTAACTCTATTCTGATATCCACCCTGAGCAACACTCACGGATACGTCACACCCTTTGGCGTGACAATACGTACCATTTGTCTTTAAATAACTTTTTTAAATTATATGTAACAAAGTTCTGTGTGTGTTTATTGCACACACAAAAGGTTCATGTGTAATACACTGTTCGGTATTGATAATGAAAATTTATTTACAACTTTTTCATTGGCGAAGTGTGAACGTTCCCACAGATCTCTTCTGTATCAATCAAGCAGATTCCCCAAAAATCTAATGAGTATGAAAGTACGATTCATAACATTTTCTAAAACACGTTATGATGTTCTGTCTCTCTAGCCTAACTTCCCAATTACTTCTACGATTCTTTCAATGGCTGACCTTACAGTGAAATCCTTGCGTAGTCATTCGCAGCCTGAATACTCGAAATAAACTTTTCCACACCATTAAAAATCCCTTAATAGAACTTAACAAGACAAACTCTCTGTCGTCTTTGATGGATTATTATTTAACGTGACCTCACTTATGTTTTTGAAATATTGTGAACTTACGTCGACCTTTCGTCAATCGCATGGATTTTGGTGCTATACAAAACGGATTCAATAATTAGTTACAAATGATATATGTACTTCCGACACACATCATTATCTAATTGAGTTAGAAACATGTTTGGATCTCTGTGATAAATAGCTACGTGAGTAATTACTATCACTGCCAAACGTTGTGTCGATGATATATGCATCGTTTATGCTAATGCCGAAGGTATCGTGAAGGATATGGGAAGTTTAAAAGCGCTGGAAATATCATCCACTTATGATAGTGGTTAATATTAATTAATTGAAGAGTGTGATGAGGAGTTGTTATGGTACAATGGCGTGCAAAAATTTTGTTTTGGCGCAGTTTCAATATCCATTACAGACTTCGAAACCGTCGCAAGAAACGCTACGAAATTAGAAATGAGCAGGAAAGAAAGTACATATCATTGTGGGTATATTAGGTTCTATTATTATCAGATTTACTTCCTACTTCGCAGAGTGGTTGTGCGATAGTAGGAAAATCTAATTAGATAAAAATACCTACACTTCTCGTAATCATTTTAATGGTCATGATAAACGGTTGCAATTAGATTGGTATACATTTCATTTCTTATTACGAACAGTACATTTCATTTTTATCTAAAACTGTTCCGGTTTTCAGTGTAATTTTCATAATAAGTTCCTGTGACATAAGCTCCGAGCTGTCAGATATGTGTGTTTGTATGCGAAACGTATTTTAATTGCACTACATAAAAATGGAAGTGTTACACACCTGCCGCTAATGACTTATGCAAAACAATGAAAGTTATGGAGAGACAAATACATATACATACACTAAGATCAGTTACGAATTAGAATCGATATTTCCGATATCGAAATCGATAATTTATCGATAGACGGCGTTCCCTCTCGCATAATTATCGATTCTCGGGCGAGAGCAGGCAGTATATGTAATTTATACTCGATAGGTATCTTTAGTCGAGATTTACAGACAAACAGTAGCAGGCTCCATAGTCAAAGCAGTCATTATGAGTGATTAAGTGTGATTGCAAAGTTATAAGTGGTTAACAGGAACATAACAGCTACGGGAAGAAAAAAGATGGAAGGAATGTTAGTATTTTAGCGGGACGAGAGAAAAAGGAAGAGAGAACCTGTTCCGATGATGAAGTATTAAATGGAATTATTGGTCGTATGATATGGAAGACAAGCGCGGGACTAGTAATTTACAGTTAATTTTGTTCGGCTGTTTCTGACTGTAAATTATTGATAACTAGGCGATAGCGTGATATTTATTTTATATTGATACCGTATTTCCTTGTTAACAATTAATTTGTTTAAAACTACCGGTCAGTTTAGTAAGCTTACGGTTATTTGAAGCACTTAAATCATTAGTTTCTGTTCAAATTCACAACCAGACCAGAATTTATAATAGCAAACAATGAAAAAATTTGAATTATGAATTCAAAAATTATCCGATTAAGTTCAAGTTATAAAGTATCTATTTTAGTAGGTATATAAAACAGATAGATATTAGATTCTATCACTTCACATTTATTGTTTAATTTTTATATGACGTGATTGTAGCTGCATCAAAATTGCAATTATGTTTCAAACACTTATGGCATAAATAATATCTAACTATTTTATCTGATTTATGCTGACTTATACGACTAGGGAGCTCACTAAAATATTCAACTTTATTAAAGTAGAGAACGGAAATGTTAGCGACCAGGGGTTTAGTTCCTCGTGGATGTAGTAAGTGGAGTGATCACTTAATACATGCATTACTTATACTTAATACTGATTATCAGTGCTGCGCCTGCGTTACTTGGCGTAAAGAGATCTCCTCCAGTGTAACACTAAACGCCCCCTACAGCCTTTGTGCAATTTCAGTGAGATGGATTTTGGTCCAGTACTCGTCCTTTCTGTTAAACTGTATGCAAACGTAACTACACTGATAAGTGCAATGAACAGATTTATTAGTTATAACATGTGACTTGACAGATAACCTGATTTTCATGCTTGTTACGTATTAATCGAAACACAAGCATAGCAACTTGCTTGCAGGATGGATTTGTAGGAACGCCCGTTGGAATTTCGCCACACTTATGGTCCTTTCTTTATGTGTCTTCAAAGTGTCCTGAAAACATTTTGGTACAGAGATAATGCACTTTTAACGGTATAAATATTTTTGAGTCCTTTTGTACTCTTGGACTGGCGAAGTGTAAACGTGCAAAGTAACATCGTACATGACGATAATGAACTTAAACTGAAATATGGGAGAATGTTATTCACCTGGTCTGTTTGGAAGCCATTATGAATGCGCGTCGATATAGTCCATGAGAATTTTCACGCCTGCAATTCCCGTCCTGGGGGTATCGAACATTCAAACAATCCTGTACCAACAACACAAAACGTCCTGTTATGTATAAACAGGGTAAATTGTTTATTTTCATTTTAATTACATTGGATTTGCGGAGCTCGGTTTTCGGTGCAGATATATCTGTGGATGTATCGTTTGTGCGCGCGATGAAATTTATTATTGATATTGTAAATCAATGTTGGAAATTTATATAATAAAATTTGTATATTTATATGCAAATTGCGGGAGTCTGAGTGTGTATGTGTGTGTGTGTATTCGTCCATGGCATGCACAAATGAAAATAATCGAGTGCGTTACTTCGGTGTACCGGCGGATTTTGTTGACACAAAACAAAAATGATAACTTGTTAAAAATTTTGTATGCATAAAATGTGACATCGTGCGGTAGATCATTAAATTATACCAAAATGCGTATCTCGGTTGTGCAATTTAATGAAAGCCTATGGCATTATTTTTATATGCAAATTATTAAAAAGATGTTATATTATAAAAATAGTAAAATCGATCGTTTCGATTGAAATCAATTTATACATTGGGTTAATTAAAATTTTTGGACAAGGGCGCATATATTTTTACTTGGTGTCTGGAAAAAATATTTTTGACTCACCGCCTCATGATGAACTGATGCCCGCGACTGGTCTCTCCATACTGAAAAGAAGAAAATAATCCGAATTATTAAATATAAATGCTGAAATCAAAAATGAAATTCAGTTCAGTCCTTTGCTGATCAATTTATAGTTAATACAATGAGTCATTTGACAAGTCAGAATATGCAGAATAGAGTGAGTAGTATACATTTTTAGGTAATATTGAAAATACGTTCACTTCCGTTTATCTATTCATATCATCTGGATACATAAATACCCGCACAAGGTAATAAAAAAAATAAGAATATTACTATATTCTCATTAGAAGAAAAAAAACTAAAACTAAACCTTAATTCATATTTTTAAAGCATCATTTTTTCATCGTACCTATATCAACTGTTATCAACAAGGAACAAAGGCGGTACAATACCTTGGGAACGTCATTACTTAGGTATGCAAAATTGATAACCACTTGGTTAACAATTTGCACAGACTAGTTGTAATCTATTTGTCTATTTTTATAGGAATCATTTAATTAAATCAAGAAGTATTTCTCGGATATTCACTGTATGTAATTTTTCAATAAAATTTTGTAATTAACAGTATCAAAGGCCTTTCCAAGGTCTAGAAATGACAGGTTACTAAAGTTAAGGTATTGGTGACCTAATTTATTTATTCAGGCGTCCAGGCGAAGATCAAATCACGAGTGAAATGATTAAAATAGGAGGCGATACGCTTAAGGAGCATGTAAGATTATTGCTTAATGAATGTTTAACAGAAGGAAAAATCCCAACTAAGTGGCAAAATGCAGAAGTCATCCTGTTATACAAGAAAGGAGACAGAAACAACATAGATAATTATCGACCTATCAGCTTATTATCACACTTATATAAACTGCTTACAAAAATAAATAACCAACCGGTTGAAAAACAAGATGGACTCATACCAACCAGTCAAACAGGCGGGATTCCGTAAGGGGTTTAGTACTATCGACCACTTACAAACACTTCGTACCCTTATTGAAAAAGCCACAGAGTATAACATAGCACTCCATTTAGCCTTTGTCGACTACCTGAAGGCTTTTGACTCTGTCGAAACCTGGGCAATTCTGGAATCACTAGACAACGCAAGGATCGACTCTAGATACTCTTAGCTTAGATAAGTCGTATCAAACAAATCTATAATAACGCTTCCATTCATGTAAAAATAGATGATAATTTAAAAACAGACAAAACTCCAATCAAAGAGGAGTAAGGCAGGGAGACACCATCTCATTAAAACTTTTTACCCTTGCCATGGAGGATGTCTTCAAAAAACTTAACTGGCAAGAGAACGGGATTAATATTGATGGAGTGCGCCTAAATCATCTACGATTTGCCGACGATATTGTGGTCATTGCCAATACAGGCGAAGAGCTTAAAAATCATGCTTCAGGAACTTCATCGTACATCGCTACAAATTGGACTTGAATTAAACAAAACAAAGATCATGAGTACAGAAGACATCCAGGTAACTGTTAACGACCAACCACTAGAAGTTGTCTCAGAATGATTTACTTAGGCCATAAAATTCAGCTTGACAATGAAAATCTTCTAAAATCACAAGAAGAATAGGCCTCTCCTGGACAGCTTTCGGCAAATTACGATTTATCCTTAAGTCTCGGGAATTTCCTATAAATTTGAAAAGGAAAGTGTGTGACTCCTGTGTGATGCCGGTGCTCACATATGGACTCGAGACAATGGAAATTACCCGCAAATTTGCCAATAAGCTGCAAACCACTCAACAAGCAATGGAGATGGCTATGATAGGAATCACTTTAAGGGATAAAGTTCGCAACGAGGAAATTCGTAGAAGAACTAAAGTGACGGATGTACTAAAGCTTGTGGCACAACCGAAATGGAGATGGACTGGTCATATAGCAAGGCAGGATGACCAAATGGTGGGCACATAAGATACTGATATGGCGCCCAAGAGAGACCAAACGAAGCATCGGTAGACCCCAGAGACGATGGCGAGACGATATCCAAAATCTTGTAGGATATCCAAAGTGTTGCAGGAAGGAATTGGATGCGGACTGCTAGGGATAGAAGAGCGTGGAAAGATTTGGAAGAGGCCTACATCCAGGAGTGGATAAACACGGGCTGAGAAGAAGAGAAGAAGAATTCAATTATTCAAGAAAATGCATCACCACAGTCTTGCGAAATCGAAATCGTTTACATTAGATTGTATTGCATTTTTTGAAATGCATAAACCTATTTAAATAATAATATTTCAACTATCCAAGATTTGAGTAAGAGAAATGGGTCTGCAATGGTCTATCTTTGATCAAGGATTTTCGCAATGTAATTATTAATTAATTAATTAATTAATGGAATGTAATGGAGTTATAACTATGCCCTTTCCATTCTTACTTGAGACAGCTAAAAAACCATTAACAGCCACTTGAGCCTATATAAAAGATGTGACAATGTTGGTTCAACTGCACTTGTATAATAGAGTCGTAAAAGCACTGATTAAATTTTTATAATATAACTATAGTGACCCACCGTAATACTCGATACAGGTATGCAATTCTTATTACACATTATTACAGAAACCTCATTTTTAGAAGTTCCTTCAATTTGCAATATTAGATGTGAGATACAGCAGGCTTGCTTTAATCCTTTTGCTATCTTAAACGATGATGATATGATGTCTGATTTCCCATTTTTACTACGGCAGATGAGTTGTAGTATATATATTGTATAATGCTTTTACATAGATCTCATTTGTTTCAGAGTCATGCAGTACCTTGAACAATTTATTTATTGGAACGTTGTCGTACGCTTTTTCCAAATATATAAACATGAGGTGGGTTGTCATGTTTTTTGCCATTCGCTTTTCCACTATTTATTGCAATACAGAAGTATTATCCGAACAGGATCAAAATTCACTTTGTTCCTCTATATCCCTAAATTGACTCTCTATTCTATCATTCCATAACTCTACCATACAGTCTTCCTATATATCTAGTCACGATGTTAGTCGTGGTAAAACAGCTAGTCGGAAGTTGGTAGTTCGTATTTGTGTAGTTGAGATTTTATTAATACAAATTGAGTTGGGCATTTCTGACAACCTGTAGGTGTTTCAGTAGGATAACCTTGACCTACATAGGATTTAAGATGTTGCCAATTTTACTTATGGCAGTTTCATGCCAGTAACATCTCCAATACTAATAATGGGATTTTAACTATTAAAAACGTACCGTGTAATACATCACTTCTCGTCATCACCCGCTGCAGGTTGTTTCCTTGGGGCGACTGTTTCCTTGTGGCACGAAAGATGCCCCGATATCTCCAGTTTTTCCCTGTTCCCTATTTTCCTCCGTATGTACGTGTACGAGTGTGGGTCCTATCGATTTCTGCGGGACGAGAAAGCGTCGAGGGTAGTAGTCTGGCTGATAGAGAGCGTGTACGGTATCGCGTAAATATATTTAAATGTATGCGGCATTAATTCAAAGCGCGCCACTCACAGCTGACTGCTTTCTGTTTGTAAACACTGAACGTTGTATATACCGCGACGAATGATGCTACCGTCATCATTATCGCTGGATCATCATCATCATCATCATCATCATCATCATCATCGTCGTCGTTCCGAATTTCGATCGGGTAAAGGAAATATGAAATCCCAATCCGGTCACAGTGCCTGACCGAAACGTCTGAAGGTATTTTAATCTCGGCCAGTCTCATCGTCGCGTTCCTTTGTATCCAAAATTTGCCACAGCGCCATCGAGGGAGTTTCCGACGCCTCTCCCCGACCTTCCGAATGCCATTAGAAGGACCTTCGCCCGAACCGAATTTTTTCCCTCCGTCTCTCTCTCCCATTTCCCTCTGCGGGGCCTAATTGGGTGTCGAGAGATGAAAGGTATAGGTCCATTAGGACCAGATTAACGCTTCGTTCTGCGACCATATACAAGTTTAATTATAGCGCAAGTGCGCCCCCCTTTGCGCGACTAGTTTTGACAGGCACGCATCAAAGGACCCGCCCGTAATGAGGTGAAAATGTAGTTAGCAGCGCCCCGTTTCGACGACATCGGGAATATGGATGCGCGAATACCAAAAAATTAAATGAAAATGCGAGTAAACACAACTGCGCTCGGCGCGACTAACTGGCATCGGTTTGAATCGAGGCATTTGTGGAGGTAGTGTGGATAAAAACTTTTAGTCAGGAGACAATATTCCCTTGAAAGTAGAGCAAAATAGCAACCAGCAACAATAACGACAAAGAAAGAACAACAAATTTATAATTTACGCAACAAATGGGCGAATGGGTTGTGCCGAGTTCCCCAAAAACCTACCTGCGTCTATAAATCCTAGGTCGAGTTCCGCAAAAGGTCCCTTGCCCTTCTCGCTAAGAATTGTTTTTGCTTCCATGGTGGACAAACATATACTGAGCCTAGAGAGAGCGATGCTTTATACCTTTATACCTTGAATTTTATATTTTTAAAGAACATTTCTGAGGTTTAATAACTCCCTTTTAAAGAATTAATCAGTTATCGATTATCCCGCAACATTATTAAACCTAAATATTCCAATATTATCTGTAATTTGGTGTCACTTACTAAGGATACGATAATCCCTTTTTCGAGATGCTTCAGGTAGTTTTGCGGAATTCGACCGTTGCCCAACAAATAATGTATATGTCCTTCCATGGTCGAAGGTATAGTTTAATCACAGTAAGGAAGCTCGGATTAAAAATTCTGTAGGAGCAGTCTATAACTCACACCACAAAACCGTTATACAGTGAAGGGCACGCTAAGGGTCGATAATGCAGTGGCAGACCATTAGTCGAATCATCATATATGAATCCCAGGTAGTCTTACAAATTAGGACGAATGTGTTCTAAAGAACAAGGCTTGAATGCAGGAGATAACAGGAAAACAGGTAACAGGTCTCTTATTAGTCAAATGAAGTCACTAATGTGGGACGACACTGCGAAGTTTATTTCATGTTTATAAGCAAAGCATTATTTTGAACGATTTCTAATTGAGAAAATTTAATAAAGTGTTACTTGGACATTTGTCAGAATATTCAACTCTAACATGTTTGTGAACATTTTCTTTACTGCTATGTTTTAAAATTATATATTAGAGTGAGATTGTATTACTACTTAAGAAATAAAAATAGTAATTTTAAAGGTAGACATATAAAAAAAATGGTAATTGGAGACATATGTAAGTAGATAAGCGTAGTTATAAAATCTATGCACATAGAGGTATTTTATGTTTAGGATTTTTGTTAGTCTTCACGACTGGCAGACCAGTTTCACTTGAAAAGCCCTTTTATTACATACTGCTTTATTATAAACAATATTTTTTTGCGTTTCACTATTATTAATTTTATTCTTTTGTTATTTTTTTTAATACAGTTTTTCCTTTTTTTTACTGCAATTATTATTTAGATAATTTTGTTCAACTCATAAATCTTATGAATAATAACACATTAAATTTCTAGTTTTATTTTAAAAACAGTCTTACTTAAAAGAAAGTGAAACTATATTAAAAATTAATAAATACGTCTTTGCCAGTCTCTGATCGCCCATTCGCATTTCTTCGCATTTTGGGGAAACCCGCCTCAGGTTAATTACTCTTAAAGGGTAATCTTTTACCCTTCATGGGCAGAGAAAGAGACCGACCGAAAGCTCCACTACTGTGATTTAATAGTATCAGTTTATTTTTTTAAGGGTTAAGACTTATGACTTATGACACTTCAAAATCATCGATTTCATTACTGCACTTCCGACAAGCTTGCAGAATACTGGCTCGCTATAGCCTCATTGCATACCATGGACAATTTTTCTGCCTAAATTTTCGGGAATTGTATATATTTACTCAAATTCCTATACTGTGAAGATGTCACAGAAAAGTAACAGAATTGGCATCGAACATCTTCTAAATATTATGTATATTTTGCTGAATATTGAACAAATATGAGCACATTTTACACAATACACACCGAATTAGTCGCGTTTATATAGAAGAGGCCAATTTGGCGGTAGCTGATATAGGTTTATTGCTGTTTCGTATATTCGTGATAGATTTTTCACTTATGTCCCCCTTATCTTCTGTCATGTTACATATTTATTCTTGCTCCGCCAGCTGATTGCCTTGTAGTTGTAGGAATCACTTAAAGGTAAAAATAACTATCAAAATAATTTTCTTCACACTTTACCCAAAGTTAGCACTGACCAACTAAAGGACACTCTTACTATGATGCATTTAAAAATGCTTTCCGCAGATTTATTTTACTACGTAGATTACTCCATCCCACCATCAAATATTTAAAATATTGGATGAACTCAGTAATTCTCAAGTTTTTAAAGTTGTCACTGGTTTTAATGTATGATTTTTTTTAAAGTGACATTATTTTTGCTTTTGGCTCGATTTGACCAATTACTTCATTCGCTTGGTTTGGATCAACAGTCCGTTTTTGTCCAAATGAGTCTCATGGTGCTTCGACTTATATATAATTCTGATTACTTTGTTTAAACTTTCCCAAACCTGGGGCCATTTTAGACCCTAATGAGTCTTGGTACGTACAAAGGTCTATATTTTGTATTACATACTTTCAGTTTTGGACTTTCTTTTCTGAGATCTGAGATCTTGAACTAGATCTGTATGTCAACTTCATGCCCAAATCAAAAGCTATTGATTTTTTACTGTGATATGTATTTCGTCTGCAGACGACCAGGCCGGATGAATTTCTCACGATTCGCCAGAAGAAAAAGTAAGTGTTGTTTCAGATTTGTCTTTGGTTAAATTAAATTTTGAAATTGTTTTGTCTAATTTTCAAACTTAGTGCCGTTAATGTCAAACTGTTGGCATTTGAAATCTGGATGTACACCTTGTTGCCCAATTGGAACAATTAGCTTTTTGTACGGTTTCACGTCTATTTCAGCCATGTAAGGTCTGCTTTCTTGATTTACGTCTCATGTCTATATCCAAATCAATAGTACTCCTTGTTCCTCTGTTTTTTGGCCTTAGTCTACTAGGACTGTTGGCCACAAAATCAATAGTACTTGGAGCTCGTTGTTGATCCCACTACAGCAATCTGGACGTCATTTAGTCCTCTAGATTTAGTCGAATTTCAAAGAAAACAATAATTATAGTATTTTAGTATTTTTTAGTCCATACGGCAATACATTTTGGCTCACTTTGGCAGTAGCTGTCCTAATTCTCCTTTTTTGGGGGACTTTCTCTATATTTAATAATTTGAGATATCTTGCAAGGCATTTATTAACCCATAAATGTTGGAATTGCTTTGTTGCATTGATTTAATTGGTCTTTTGTGCCACACTTAATCCAAGTTTCTCATTTTTCAACAATGCATAATCAAAATGACCTTTAAAATCAACAATTTCTTTATTGTATGGTGCCGATCCCATAATCCTGAATAGTCTTCATCTATATACTCGAGAGGCATATATGTAAAATTTCCATTGTTTTGATTTTCTTTCCAGAGTTCCAGAAATTTAAATTTCTGAATTTTGTGCCTTACTGAATTAGAATGTTCCATTTCCAAATTTAGTAATGTACTTTGCTTTCCATTTGTGGCAGATTTCTCAAAATCAGTGCGAATTTCTAGTGGTTCCAATGTAATAATTTTTTGTTTGAAAACGTTTCAAAATTTTATAACTTCTTTTCTGTAGGAAAATTATGAAATAACGTGCAGTTTTACCCACGTATATCCATATAAATCAAGAACTGATAACACAAGAAATCACACCAAAGACAATTACATTAAGGACTTCACTTTTTACCGGTGGAGTGTAGTCCGTAGATGTATACCCTATTATCACAATGAAAAATCTTCAAGTATACGTTTGACATTTTAAAATTTGCAGAATTAAGCATTCCCTCGACGCATCAACTCAACTCCCAGTAACTTCCCCGTCTATCCCTTTCTCTCGTCATTACCAAACCGACAACTTCCCAACGACACATCGCTGTACACAACCAGAACGGTATAATTGGAGAAACACACCCCATACTCCTCGCCCTCCTCCCTGTCCCCCTTACCCGCTCGCTCCCACCCCTCCTGTCTACTAAGCGTGAAGCCGCTAACATCCACTCCCCCATTCCGCACCCCCGTGCCTCCCCCCTCGCCGCCGAAACGACCCCCCCGAACCCTAAAACTCTGACGTTATCTTCCCTTAAAACGTCCTACCCAGTAAGTACGAGTATATCACATGCAAATGCCTAGATCAAAGTGTGCCACCGAGAAAATCCACAAACTCACGAGAGAGGCCCTCTCGCGTTCTCCTCTATCTCGCAGATATGATGGGTGGCCGGGATTTGGTGTGTGTGTTCTGATTTCGAAAATTATGTCTCAAGTGGCTGGAAATTTGTTTGGCAAATAGTGAATGACGAGGGAGAGGGTGGGATCGGGGGGCACGAAGTGAGGTGGGGTTGGACATGGAAAATTTTGAGTCTTACAGTTGGATAATGGATACTTAATACAGGTTCTATTTGGATGAGACTAGACATAAGAAGACTGCATGGAAGTGGTAGAGATGCATTTACTGCTTAATTATTTGAAGGAAAGGCTTTTGGATATAATTTATTATAAAGTCTGCTCTAATCAGTATAGACTCTTCTGCGTACTCTCAACAGACTTGCAATTCTGGTGAAAAATTTCAGGCAGATAAAACAGAAATTGAAATATCATCCAAAACCAATGAAGTTTTAAGCAAGTAAGGACGCTTCATTTCTTGAACTCTCCAAGGTCCTTCGTGAGGCTTTGGAATAGCGGCGTGCGGTCCATGGAAGCAATGGAAGCAGTGCTAATCTTAGAAAAATGTCAAAAATGACAAAACATCATCTTTTTAAATGTAGTTTTTGAAATAGGAACGTTTTTATGATGACGTCATTGACGAATTTGCAAAAAGTGATCGAAGATTCGAATTACATTAAAAATAGGGTAAGTTTTTAAAAATTGCTTTCCTTTAGGAAAAAATCCAAGACGTTGGTGCATAGTATCAGAATTTAGTCGATGATACTTTTCAGTTAGATAGCAAGTAAGTTTTAGAAGCTCTACGCGTCCTTTGCAACAAATTCATTTGTCAAGGATTTGCATGTTATCAGCAGTATAATTTTCGTTCCTATCAAATCAATAATCTTTAATATTTTTTATATTGTGGGTCTAGTGTTTAGACGAACGACATAATTGAAAGAATAGAAGAATACTGTAAACAACTATTTAAATCTCAACAAAAATCGCCTGGGCAAACGAAAGAAACAATAAAAATAAAATAAAGAACGTAAATTCGGAGGATATTCCAGACATAGAAGAACAAGGAATTATTGCCGCATTGTCTGAAATGAAAAATCACAAACTCGCTGGAAAGGACGATATAACCAAAGAATTAGTAACGGAACTAGGAGAATAAATCATTAAAATATTGAAAACTATATTCAATAAGTGTTTAGAGACATCAAAGATTTCAATGGATAGGAAATGAGGCTACAACACTACTACCAAGAAAGAGGACAGACTAGATTTGAAGAACTATAAACCAATAAGACTGCTCTCACAAACTTGTAAACTACTATTATGAATACTGGTAAAAAGACTAGAATGAAAAATAGAGATATATATCTCAGCTGAACAAGCAGGATTTAGAAAAGGCTTCACCACGGCTGACCACCTATTAACCCTCAAAATATTAATACGTAACACATGAGTATCATCTACCAATGTACATAGGACTAACTGACTCTGAAAACGTGTTTGATAGCATAGAAACATGGGCAGTACAACAGTTATTATTGAACGGAAGGATTGAGAGCAGATATATTTCACTGATGTAGGGCATCAAAATACCAAATAACAAACTTGATTCCAATAGAAACAGGAATCCCACAAGGAGACCTATTATCGTCCATACTTTTTATAATTGCACTCGCTACCTATCGAATCTGAAGTACGCACATGATATAATCTTATTAGCCACAAGTCAAGAACAATTACAGACAATGATAATGATACTGAACAAACATGGTGAAAACATAGGCCTAAAGATGAACTTATCGAAAAGGGGAAATAAAGACGAAAACATAGGAAAATACACAAATAGAAATAAATGGAATCAAGCTAGAACAGGTGGTCAAACACACATACCTCGGCCAAGAAATCACTATTAACAAGGAGAACCAAGAAATAAAAATAAAGAGGCGAATAAAGTTGGACTGGGCAGCTTTTGGAAGATTAAGTTATATACTTCGAAACAAGAAAACATAACATTTGCTAAGATCGAAAGTCATCGACACATGCATTCTACCAGCGTTGATATACTTCCCAAACCAAACCAAGAAAAATATGGACAGAATGATCAAAGCACAAAGGGCCATAAAATGTCAAATGATGAAGATAACACTAAAAGAAAAGACGCAATGCCAGGCTTAACAGACTATAGATGGAACTCACAAATATTGAGCTAGAGAATATGGCTAGGGAAAAGAGCAAGAGGAAGACCTTAGGTGAGATGGATAGATGACATAAAGAGACACTTTGGAATAGCCTAGGAAAGAGTGGCGCAAAACAGAAAAGGTTGGAAGGAAAAAGAAGAGGCCTACATACAAATTTAGATTGAAGAAGGTTAGAAGAAGAAAAAAAAGAAGGTCTATATATCTTCACTCACTCATTCTAACGTGACATATCTGGTGTAACAATCTGAGTCTAATCTAAGGGAAATTTTACAGACGCACCGTATAAGAATAAAGCTTTCCAATATCGCGTATGCACCCAGTCCATGAAATATTCCGACAAAAACGAAAATATTGACTGGATTGACTCGATTTACCCGAAACTGTCGCATTTTGTCCGAATCAAAACAAGCATGTGCGTATATATACCCAAAAGGATCTAAACAAAGTCATAAATACTGAATGTGAGGTTTTCTACGTCATCGAGTACGTAGGTACTACGTATATTTTTTGGGTAGTGTGTCCGGAAGTAAATAAAATATATGACTTTTGTATCCGCCATTTATGAATATTCCATCAGACAAAAAGGGAAAATCGAGTCAAGGGCGACATGTATCTATGCGGCTGATATCCGTCCTCCCCCATTCCGCTCGATTTGTCGATGGAGAATGATGGAAAGACATCGACGCCGTATTTCATGTTCGACGGCAGGGCGTCCCGCGAATCTTTTTACGAGGATTTTATGTCCGCGCACAGATATTCCCGTTGTCGGAGCACGAGAGTAATGGACCATGATATTTTTACGAAAATTGAAACGTAAATAAACTTTTATGACTGTTGGAAAAAGTCTCTTTCTCTCGCAAGAGACTTTTCCTCCTCTACCGTAAAATAAAATCACTGAAAGGATGATGTATGGCACTTGGAATTTTATATTGCATAAACACAAAAGGAGTTTCTATTTTCTCTTTTTCTTTCCTCTCCTTTTTTCCAAAGTTTCATGTTAGTTGCGAACTCGAGAATTTTCCTCGTAGAGATTCTTGGTCGAGTTCGTGCGGGGAGGGGTATTTGTGATGAAAATATTTCCTTCGAATTTCGGTCGCCGGATTGCTTCCCTATACAAACTTTATGATAGCCTCGCAAATATACCGCAAATAAAAAGTACAAATAAACATGTCGTTTAACGTAGTACTTTGTCAGCCACTTAAATTATGGATACCGGATTTTTATTCCACATGAAGAAAACAGGAATAAACATAAAAATATCACAAAGTTGTCGTCTACTTAGACGGCACGAAATTGGATCAATCTTTTTTTTTTGAATTCGTATTTTAAGTTCAACAAAATCTGATCCTATGAAGTCACTATGTTTCTTGAAATATGAACAAAAGTTCCCCAATTTCATTGGAGATTTTATAACTTCAAATTACCTGATTACACGTTTTAAAGAAGAAGACAAATGGTATTTACAATTTCGTATATAAATAAATAAATGAATACATTATTGCAATAACATAATTTATTATTTCATTACATTACAAAAGTACTGTAGGCACCCTTAAGACACTTAGCAAATGCATCACTAAAATTTCATTTCTTTGAAGAATACTATACAGACCATTTCTACAGAGTCGCACTATGGTATAAACATAAGAGCGAAAGAAAGGCCATATATTTCTCGTTGGCTGAACAGAGAAAGAACTTTTGCGGCGTTGCTAGCTGACGAAACATCACAGTCATCGCCACACTCTACCGGCCGACTCTGTGGAGTGCATGCACTCTGCACTCTACTGAAATCCGAAAGCGATACGCGTTAGATGCCTGGACTGCCTGGTCGGCTGGCAACGTGGCAAAACTTCCTTCTCTGTCATACTAACGAAGTACTGTTAGTTTCTCTTTTACTATTGTTGATTTTGGACCATGAATTTCAATAGAAAAGCTCCGTATGTTTAAATGAATGCAGGTACGTATTTTGTAATCTTAAATTTTTAAATCTATATCGCCCTAATATTTGAGTAAGCACCTATACCGCGTGTTACATTATATATGTATTGTTTTCTATGATAAAAATAGTAGACCTTAATTGATATAAATATGTATCTCCTGTTTAGGTACGAAGTTTAGGTTTAGGTTAGAAGTAGAACTGAACTGAATCCCGAAGAGGCAAATCTGCAACAACTAAATGGGCTTTAATTTTTCGTATTATCTATCTAGACCGTATGTATCTATCTAGTATCTAGAATTATGCCCAGATTTACCTCTATAATCAGACCTATCACCTTGCATATAGATGCAAGATAATACCCAAAGTGATGGAGATTAGCGTTTCCATGGGTAGCTAAAAAAAAGTGGAATATTCAAAGACGTTCCCTGACGATTTACGCACTTCAATTCAAAATTCCAGATTGGAACATTATTTGGATTAAGGAAGATTGTCCTAATGGATTTGGAAATGACAGTTCCACAAATCTTAATAATTGTGGTACTACAATAAAACAAGGTGTGAATTAATCTGCAACATACCCACTACATAATAAAGCATTAATTTAAAAATTCTAAATTTGAAGATTTTCTGAAACATAAATTCTTCTGACATTTCATTTCAAAATTTTATTTTTTTGTAATATTCCAAAAAGCCATGGTATTGCCACGAAACGTAGTGTGGGATAATCAGCGACATGTCCTCTGACGAATCTCTCACTTAATTCAAAATTCCAAGTTGGACTATTTATTGAAATAGAATTTTGTAGAATATTTTAGAATATTGCGGAAGTTCAAGATAACTATGATAGAACGATACACCGGAGAACAGGACAATACAAAACATTCTAGAAGATTCGGGAAATGAAGAGAACTTTGTGAAACCTTCTACGATATTTTGAAATTTGTGTGAAAGGATCGACTTAATGTGGAATCTACATAATCTCTATAAGTATCCCACAGTATTTCGTTCTAGATTCCAATTTAGTGATAGTCATTCATTGGTGAATATGACATTGACAATAAATTGCTTAGTGATTGTTGGTGACATGTGCGTTTCGGAGGAACAATGAAGAGAATTTTGTAAAATGTGATAGAATATTGTGAAAACTATTAACTAATACAATCAACAGAACTGAGCTGTAAGGAAAATGTAGAAGTGAAAAGTATGAGCTTCTTAGAAGTTCTATAAATAATCGACACCACGGCAACCCCGGACAACTTACATCCACTTGACTGAGTCTGATTTTGTTGGCATTTTTGCTGAGATCAAGTATGTATAAACTGCGAACTTTTGCTAAGTGTCGTCATTTTGATAATATTGGTGAGGGTATACAAGTATTTCAAAATATTACTATTACTATTATTATTATTATTATTAATTATTATTATTATTATTATTTTTATTATTATCATTATTATTCCACCTGTTACCCATTACTCTAAATGAAAGAAAAATGGATGTAACTTATACCAAGAACGTTGCCAGGCAGTACAAATTAAACAGTGGCGTAGCAAGGCTCTATTGGAGTCCTAAGCAAATAAGCAGCTAAACCCTTTCATCAATTTCAGGGACATCGAAATCCTGAGGATGTGTTTTCTTTTGTTCTCGTAAAAGCGTGGTTACTATGAAACTACAACTGAAAACAAATAATAGTGACCATGAACATCCTGCCAAAATTCCTGAAATGAAAGGGGAGGTCCTGCACTAGATTCAACTAAATCCTCTAATTAGTACATGCTAGAGAAATGGACTGAAGAACAAGAATTCTTGATCGCCAAACGTTAGATCAGTTGGAAAGGGTACACGCCTGGTAGCAGGATGGTCATCCTTCAAAAATATCGATTAGCACAAAGTATCCAGGAAAAGGGCGCTGGTGCCCTATTTAGTACAATATTATTCGTTTTCCTGACAAAAGAAAGAAATAGTATATTCAGTTTCCATAATACCCATATTTGGTCAAATTAAAATCATAATGAAATTTTGAAAATCTGGTTTAAGGACCTATAGATGAGATAAGTATAGTAAAGTATGGGAGGATATGGGTATAGGAACCTAATAATAGGTCCATTGTTCAATGAAAATATTGGAATATAAATTGGCAATCGTTAGAAGAACTCCAAAAAAGATCAACTACCTGTTTTGAGCGAATGTGTAATAAACCTGATATATTAAGATATGGAATGAGAAATGTATGAATTCTGATGGTAGACACTATGAACGCTTAATGTGAAAAATGTCACTACAATTAATTTACACCTACAGTTTATTCTTATCTGACCCAGGCGGCATAGTTGAAAGAAGGAGGCCGCTCCGCTTAATCGGAACATAAAAACTCTTCGAGAATAATCGCGAATATTTAATTAAAGAAAGAATGATTTATCACTTCCTAGAACAAACATTATTAGGAAAAGAATCATCGAGTAAATACCGGAATGTTCTCGAGACATAATTGGGGGCTATAAAACGAACGCTGCGGTCCAAGACAGATTAGACGAGAAGCCGGCGACGAGTGAAAACAGTGCGATAAACCGACTAGCGAAAGTGTACAAATAAATTAGAGCGTTAAGTGTGTTATATAAATTAACTAGTTAAGTAATAGTCTAAATGAATAATGTAGTGTAGTGTGTAATTAGAACAGTGTAAATTAATTAGAATAAACGTTACAATATAACGAGGATAACAAAGACAGGAGGACACAATGGTTCTAAGCAAAAATAACGAAGAAGGAGTAAGAAACACGGATGGATGCAACCGACAAGACAGTTTGACGAGAAAAAAATGGAAAAGCTACATAGTTTAACAGGGAAAGAACTGGAAGAAACTGAGAGAATTCTGGAAAAGCGAAATGTTTCCATGTATCTATCAAGGGTAGAACCTAACGGTTTAACGATTGCAGCTGAAATAAGCAAGTTTAACGTGTATCTTCGAAAGGACGCATTTCCAGAGTTACACCTTCAGGAACTTTTGGTCATATTTCAACCCAATAAGTACCCTCTTATAGAAACACCCCGTAAAAGTAACGGTATTTGAACTCGAAAAATACACCTGAGCAGTGGATAAAACGCAAAGGATTTCTGTAAAAAAAAATCGTTCTAACTGAATCCACGCAGCTTTCGGAAGCTTCCGGCGAGCCTCTTTCTCTCTTTCTCTCTCTCTCTCGGGCATTCGTCGGGGCCTCTCCTCCACTCACCGTCGCCGTCGTCCTCGAAAAGGGAAAAGAGAGGAGAGAGAGATGATACTCCGGCCGGCCATATCGACGCTCCCGCGACGGAGGCGCCGTTCCCATGGCGACGCCGCCGCGACGGCGGCGTCGGCGCCTGCGTCCCGTCCGCCGACGTGTACACATGTTCGGCTCGTTAGTGTCGATTTTTGATATACGCCATCTTATAGAAAATGCCCCCGGAATGCGAGAGAGGAATTCCGGAGTGTGTGCCTCGGACGGCTCCGGCGAAGGAGGTCAGATGGGATGGGCATATCAAAAGTTCCTTCTCAGGAGTGGAACTGTATACAGTTAGTTGTTTGGAGACTTTTGGGTACTGCGAAGCGCGAGACGGGGAGATGGGGCGCCATTACAATGAATCAAGGACTGGAAGAGTGGATTAGATGGGACAGGATACGGCTTCCTCGGCTGTACAATAAAGTTTAATTTCGTTGCCATCTTTCACTTTTATTTCAAGGCGTATAAGTTACGTTAAACATTAAAGAAAGTATGTCTAAATGAAATTCATTACTTAAACTTGGCATTACCCTGCATTATACATTTTTAGTAAGTGGGAGTAAGTATATGGGGCAAGCTACCTCGACAGATAATTTCCGAATAATCACCCTCGCCAAATATATAATACTGCCGTGTAATACACAATACGTATTTACATTCGACCTTAGACAAAACTTCTCCTTTGGAAGGGACTGTTATGCACAGCGGAATCATCCCGTTTCTACACCGTAAATCAAGGTTATTAACAAATTTGATGTAGCACGTTAACACTATCTCACAGTTAACAAAAATTATGCATACAAAGCTTCAAGATCATATTTTCAAACTAATAAGTTGTTAAGGCTTCAATTGGAAGGTAGAGTCTGTGAGAATAATTGAGCTCCCCAATCAACTTTCAGTATGTTTCAGAAAGTATATCTAACTGAAATTCATTACTTAACTTGGCATTACCCAGCATTATACCTACATTTAGTAAGTGGGAATAAGTATATGAGGCAAGTTAACTCCACAGATAATTTCCGAATAATCACCCTCGCCACATATACAATATTGCCTTGTAATAGATAATAGGTACGTATTTATATTCAACCTTAGACACAATTTCTCCTTTGGAAGGGACTGTGGTGAACAGCGGAATTTCTACACCGTAGCTCAAGGTTATTAACAAAGAATTCAAAATTCAGACAAACCGAAATTCAAAAATTTTGATGAAGCACGTTATCACTATCACACAGTTACCAAAAATATGTCTACAATACTTTAAGATCACCATTTTATTATCATATTTTCAAACCAATAAGTAGATAATGCTTCAATTGGAAGCCAGAGTCTGTGAGAACAATTGAGCTTCCTAATTAACTTTCAGTATGTTGTCAGAAAGTATATCTAACTGACCTTCATTACTTAAACTTGGCATTACCCTGCATTATACATTTAGTAAATGGTAGTAAGTATATGCGGCAAGCTAACTCGACAGATAATTTCCGAATAATCGCCCTCGCCACATATACTTGACAAAAATTATGCATACCAAGCTTTAGGATCACCATTTTATTATCATATTTTCAAACCAATAAGTAGATAATGCTTCAATTGGAAGGTAGACTCTGTGAGAACCAGTGAGCTTCCCAATCAACTTTCAGTATGTTGTCAGAAAGTATATCTAACTGAAATTCATTACTTAAACTTAGCATTACCCTGCATTATCCATTTAGTAAGTGGGAATAAGTACCTATAATTCGACTGATAATTTCCGAATATTCGCCCTCGCCACATATACAATATTATCATATTAATAATATTATCAATATTATTATCATATTTTCAAACCAATAAGTTGTTAAGAGTTCAATTGGAAGGTAGAGTCCGTGAGATCTTTCAATGTTATTAATTGATTGATCTATTAAACAATGCCTTTGATACTATAAAATGATAATGAAAATATGTCATTAGGCTTGTATGGAATATTACAAAGAAAATTGTTGAACATAACAGCTTAATATTATTACTTTACACAAAGACAAAAATCACACAGGCCTAAATGCCAAAGATTAGAAGAACGGCAGCAGATTTTTGATTTTTAAATATGTCTTGTTTCATATCGCTTTTCTATTTCGTTTTTTGGTTCTGTAATGAAATTTGAAAACCACTTGTTCTAAATACACAGTTTCTTGGCTCTGCAATGAGTTTCAGTAAAGTAAAATTTAAGTAGGTATGTAATATTTTTTAAATAAACATTATTTTATTCAATGGTTCAGATATTGCATTACATTTTTCGTAATTACAACACATGGCAGATTTATTACAAAATACCATGCTTCCCTTTGTTGTTCGAGAAAGGGCGTCTTTGTGAATTATAACCCACCCTTCACGAAAATGTTGGAGACACTCTAATTTACCTTGCAACTGAAGCAATACAAAATAATAGAGATAATACAGGCAAGCATCGCTTGATGCAAATTTGTAGATACAGCACGATTTTTAAAAAATCTCAAAACACCCCTAATCTTTGAGAATCGCCTCCCTCGTGCGTCCAAGGAAGGCCCCCGCTTTTTTCCCCGACCCACACCCGGAGTCTTCATTAGTCCGCCCGCTTGGTTACACTCGATGTTAAGTAAGCCATAAAACCCCTAAATCTAACATAACGTCATACGTTATTATTATTCAAATTTATAATTCAATTGGAGGCCATAAATTTGCATAAAGACGGAAGGGTCCGACTGAGCTTTCGCCGAAGATACGTTTGAACAAGTGGTCAATTACAATGGGTTGCTGTGTGCCCTAAAATAACTTCATTGTGCAGTCTTCGAAACGGCGAGGAGAGAGACAAAAAAAAAAGGAGAAACCACCCCCCCTCCTCCCCCCACGGCCGCCCTCTTCTGCGGAAGGGCGGGGGGCGCGGAAGGGTCCGTTTTGGGGAGGAAATTGGAGAGGGCTGATCGAGCAACCCGATTTGAAGTCGTAAAGTACACGAGAATCTTAAAACTAGATGCAATAGGTAAACTGACGAAAGTTAGGATAAAGCAGATTAATTTATATAATAATGTACCTACGGATTTATTGAACTCAATTTAGATTTTAAGAGACCATGTATGTAACTGATTTATCATCAAAACCTAATTTCATCCCACCTTCCTCACTATCGATCCCATTTCAGGTATACGTGGCTTATCAAAAGAGAACGAAAAATATCATAAAAGGAGGAGAAGCGAAAAAAGGAAGCTAAAAACCTTACACTCTCTCTCTCTCTCTTTCTCCCTCTCCCTTCCTCTTCTCCTTTTCTCTACACGCCCCCGCACGAAGATACCAAACATGCAAAAGAACCGGAGTATACCTCTATATACCATCAAGCGTGCTATGCACTGCATAATATACGGAGCACGGCACGAGCTTATTTGCATAGCTCAGCTGAGGGAAACAATCGATGCTGAAACAGGCTGGCTTTTGTTTCTAGTTTCTATGGGGCGAAGGGAAGGGAAAAGGGAGAAAGAGGGATAGAGGCGAACCGATACGAAATAAAACGAGTTACGCGGACGGGATGGATGCCTTTGAGGCTATGCCATCGATGGAAAATGGAAAAGGATATATGAAATCTGAACGGGAGATGTATAGATAGGGAAATTGATTTTGTTCGGGTTTGTACGTAAACGTCGGGGACGAGAGAGAGAGAGAGAGAGGGATGCAGTCGGTGCCGTGATAGTCGATTGTAGTATGTAGACTCGTTGTTTGGAGATCGACGTAGTTAGGTGCTTGAATGTAGATTGTACTAGTTAAAGTTTACAACCGTAACAAAGAGCAAGTTTCGAATTTATCACAGTGAATTCCAGAAACTGTGGTCAATAATTCAAAACTTACAACCACCTGTAATACACCTAAATAAATGCTGACATTTCAAATCTTAAAAATGACTACCAATTTTCCCTGACCCTGATGGAATTATATAACAAGTACGAAATGCCTGAACATATTTGAGAGGCGGGCGAACTTTCGACGGCAAATATTGAGGGTAGCTGCTTTAATCGAAGGGTCAAATAATCTTACAAGAAATTTCGACAGTCGCCCTAAGGCAGGTAGGTAGGAAGTGTATCGGTAGGAACGGTTCAAATTCAAGCCCCTTTAATATTTTCGTGATAAAGATGGGATTTCCCGTAATTTTCGTATTCCCTTGCCCTTACCCATTTTCCTTGCCCATTGTGTATTTTCGTGATAAAGATGGGATTTCCCGTAGATTTTCCTTGCCCTCTTGACCTGTAGTAACAAATAAATTGTTTTAACGTATCTATCCCTTTATTTTCAATACTAAATCAACCATCAATACGCGGACTTGTTAAATTTCTTTACAGTCGAAAATACCCGTACAATAAAACCACCTTTTCGGTCATGCCGTCGAAAATTCGCATCAACCCATCGTAAAACACCTGGTCCCGTCGAAACTTCTTCCGCCCTATTTGAGACATTTAGACATTAATGTATCATAAAATTCTATCCGCTTTAGACATTTTTCCTACTGTTACGAACCACAAGTGTGTGATTTATGTATGTTTTGAGAATATTAATAATTTAGAGCGTGTTATGCAGTTTTCAATATATAACTTCCTTAATCATCATTATTTAAAGTTCTGCGCTCCGAGGCACTAAAATTACAATTAGTGCATGACTGCAATCAAAAGTATCTAAAACGTATTACCGGTGATACGTCCTTACGAAGCTTGTATAACTATTAGTACAGATAATAGCAAGCGAAAATTTGTTGAATATGTACCTACTTAGTATCAAATATTTTGATTTTAATAAAATATTTCTAGAAGTAAGGCATTATTAGCATCTATAAATATGACAAAAAGTACAATGTAATAAAAAAAATAGTTACTTACACATTAAACGCAGATTTCGTTTGTTGTAGTCTTTTGCAAACTATTGCAAATGACAATCTAAATAAAATGTCAGTATGAAGCTTATTTACTTCCACTTGTAGGTAATGTCTTCTTAATTTTCATAAAATAATAGTGTCTCTTAATATGTAGGTAATGTCATTATTAATATACTTTTTAAACTATGACAAGTCAACATCCCAATCTTACAGAAAAGGATACGTTTAGTTAAATTTTTTAATTTAAATTTATTGAATTAATTTTTATTATTAACCTGAAAGATCTAAATAAAAAAAGTTTTTTTTTTAAATTGTCGTTCAAAATCCAAGCACTTGTTATCGAAGAAATAATAATAAAATCGTCTGACCTATTTTGGATTATTGCTACTGTTACTTTTGTTTCCTCAAACATCAAACTTATGGGTTAATTTAAGTTTTTATGGACTAATAGTATATAAGTACCTACATATTACAAACCATATCATATTTAATATTACAAGTTCTCAAAATTTCTAAAAAATAAACTCAATTTTCAATTACTATACCTACCAGGTTTAACGTTTTTAACAAACTTGATGTTTCACGTTTCCCTAACTGAACATTTTTTGGGCTTATTCAAATTTCCCAACAATCGAAAAGAGACTATCATAAATCAACCTTCTCTTAAAGCTTTTCTTCTTAAAAACGTTTCTAAAGAGATATTCCAAACAGTTCCTAAATTTACTACTACCTACTCAATACAAAATTGTTCTACAATGTGTTTCAAAATGATTCATCTAGTTGGCGTTGGAATTTCTGTGCATGTAATTTTTGATGTGCCGCGCTCTATTGATTTGAACCTATCTAATTCTGACAACAAGTGTCACTTGTTGTCACACATTGTCAAACTGGCAATCAGTACTGCTGGTAATTAACGGCCCTTACCAATACACAAATACTCAGAATTCGTTTTATTTTGACAGAGAAAAACCAGAAATCAAAATAGGTTAAGTAGGTTATTTTGAGGTTATGTATAGCTAGTAAAAACTCCTATTTTCGCAAGGCGGGTTTTTTATTTTACATGGGAATTCCACAGCCGACTAGATGACAATCATTTTGAAACACATTGTAGTTTCAACATTTAACAGCGAAATTCAAAGTTAATGAACTGAAACAAAATTTTGCGCTGTGATAAAAAAAATTTTTTTTGATTGAAAATATTTGAGAATTATGTTAAAAAATTTTGTAATTTTTTTCGCAAATATGTGAATTTTGACAGATGCAGCCCATCGAAAAGAAATTATCGTTATGTATTATTTTAACAGCAAAAATGGTTTTAGACAAAATTTTCGTAGAGTAAATATAATACAACAATATTCCATATAGTAACCCAATTAGATAAAAATAAGCGAAAATTGGACATAATTCGCGACAGATAGGTGCATGGTGTGATGGATATATTGTTATAACCTATAACTGTTGTTAGTACAATAGTATAATAGATAATAAATAAGGAATACCTGGGAAGATGGATACCTAGGAACTTATTTTCCAAATTGGAGACGTTGATTAATTAATGTTGAAATGTGTGAAAATCATGAAAAATGGGATTCTAAACTAATTCTAAGACTTGTTAATAGAAGCATTTTTTAGTGTATACACGTATGTAAAAAAAAGTTAATTCTAGACCTTGTTGATGCACATTGTTTAATTATTTGTTTAAATAATGACGAAACACAGTGGAAATTGTCAAAATTTAAAAGTATTTTTTATGTCGTAAAATAAAAGTCTTATATCCTTGCAACTTTCCGAAAATATGCCTCTTATAACCATCAGTTACCATAAAAATTTCATACAAAGATGATTTTCGTTAACGAGAAAATGTATTTGGTTATTAAAAATGCCTTAAATGTTTAATACAATTTAACCATATTTTTCAATCAAACTAGCTCATCCGGGGCTCTCCTCTTTTAGCTAGGCTTATGTTTTATGAAACCTTGTGGGAATATCATAATATTTTTTTAATATTTTTGACCTCCAAATGGGCAATAGGGCCAAAATAACAAACAAACTATTATACAAGGTACCAATTTATCTTCACTTTAATTGGTGTAATTTTCTTACTATTTATTTCTTCACAAAGTTGATTGTAATTTTCTCAATTTTGTGACTCCTGTACTCATATATTTCGAGGAGTTCGCAAAAATATATTTAAAAAATTGTTTCTAAACAATTTATGTTGCGAATTTTATCACTGATTTATTATGGAAATTGTAAAATAAATACATAAAAGCAGTTCTTTTTCGTAACAGTTCTACACTTATGAAGAATTATTAGAGTATTAGGTAGGCACGGTTAGTATTTTCTCGAATGATATGCAAAAGCACTTTTTGACTATATTCTATTCTTTTAAATAATTTCTATACAGTGCAAATAATTCAAGAACCTCTCATTGAAACAGTAAGTACATTTCACTATACATCGTTTTTAGTTTCCTTCCGGGCTCGCCCTTCATTCTACGTCCATTCTCGACCCTCCCGGTACATAAAAATTATGGTTACAAATTCCCGCGAAACACACTCGCAGACACAGACACATACATACGGTGAAAGTGAATAAGAGTCGGCTGAAAGGGCTGTAAGGCCAAGTTAGGTTAGGTTAGGTCCAGTATTCCTCATGTAAAATGCATAAGATGGAGGCACGGTACGAGTTCTGCATGGGAATTGTATCTAAACAAACAGTGGCTGGCCCAGAGTGCACATAATCCAAAACGGCAGGCAGAAGGAGCGCTCCCGCCTCAGAAATTATTATAATATATATGTGCGAGTGTACGTTCTACTGACACCTTCTGAGAGGGGCCGAGTTTCCGATAAAAATTTTAGTCGTAGGTCAGCGACGTGAGGAGAGATCATTCCGATGGAAATTATGCTACGCGCCGGGGATATTTGTAATCAACTGTGCGCTGGGAGTTGGATTTATTAAAACATCTACCTACATGTAGGTAGATTGGAAGCGAGGTATAAAATTTGAATAAAATATTGCAGCATTACTCTCTACGATAAATCTTACATTTGTTAAAAAGTCCATACGACAAAATTAGTCATATTAACACTATTCAAACTTGAACTTATTAAAAGGAAATTTAACGTTGTTGAACATAATGGCAACAAAATTAACGCAATATTTTAACTTAGACATAAATGATGATACCTTTACCTATATCAGATTCTGAATAAAATAAATACATCTTACTCTAGGTATGTGCACATAATGTATTATTACAATATTATTATATTGTAACTGTAGTGCATTAATATTTATATAGTAAAACTTTTTTTTAGGTGAACATAAAATGAAGGCTCGATGGACACATGTAAAGCTGCCAATAGAAAGTTGATATACCTTATTATATATTACCATATACATATACATTACCATCCATATACCTTACTAATACTAGAGCACATGATCCTATTTGAATTGTAATTAGTGTATATAAATGTGATTGTAATTACCTAAGAATTGCATAATTTCTAATACTATAATTAATATTTTAAAATCTTAATATCTATTTTGTATGTAAATAATTGTATAATAGCATAATAGTGTATAATGTAATATGTATAATGTAAATGTATAATAATACTAATAAAATCACTCATCGCTCCTGGCATTTTTTACAATGTGAAATTTAAAGAGCTCATGAGGGAAAATACCTAAAAAACTACTGAATATTATAAAAAATGTCTTAAAAAATATAGTTTTATTTGAATTTACGATTCTGAAACGACACGGTTTTAATAATTTCCTACCAGCCATTTATTAGGTCAGAATCAGGTTAAAAACTTCTGAAATATGAAACTAAAATATTTGTGAAGAAAATATGTACCTACCTACATTATAATTTTCTCACATACCATTGTTAACAATTGGACTACATTTAAACCGCTATTTCAGAAAAGTTCCAAAATTTTTATGTACTATGACAAACATATTTTGAAACGTTTTCCGGAAATATTAACGAAATCTCATCTCAAAAATTTACTTAATACCTACCTGTAATAGCTGGCATAAGCAAATTGAGTAAATGCTTTAAAATTTTGCTTCGAAATGTGTTATTATGTAGGTAAGGCACTAAGTACGTTATTTAGGTATGATAATAATTATTTTCCAAAAATAATTTCGATAATATTTAAAAATATCTCACTTAAATATTCAGGTTTTAGAAAATGCCTTAAAACAATATGTTTCTTAAATTTATAACTACATAAATACGATATACCTACTGTATAGGTATACAGGTACTATATAGTAGGTATGACGGTAAAATTATCAAAAAAAATTGGAATTGATCATTCATGTTGTAGAATTCAGTGTTGTATAAGGTATTCAGATTTATACAAAACTTATCTTCTCCAAATATGAATGAAATTGGTGGTATAAATGTTGTTTTACAGTCATGTTTTTTATAAAATGCGCAAGAAATAAAACACCATAATTTTTAAAGACAGAAAACATTATTAATAGAAGTGTTAGAAATTATGTTTTAAGGTAGAATCTTATCGATCTAATCTTATCTATAGTCCTAACCTAACATAACCCATTATATTAGGTTAGAAGGAGGAACTTTACCATAATTCCGACTATTTGTTTGTTTGGAAATGTACATTACGTATTAACTGGATTGAAACAAACCTCGTCATGTTAGATTTACCGCAGTTGAATAATTTATCATTTTCAAGCCATTGCCGAAATGTCTCAAAATTAAAAGGAGCCTTACTTTCCTAATTTTCTGCATTCTAGCCTAAAACATGTTTCCAAATAATATTCATAAATATCTTGTTTCTACCTTTAAACACGAGGAAAGTTTATCTTTGTGCATTTCAAAAAATACTCTAAAACACTCCATACAGAAGCAATTTTATTCATATTTGAGGTGGATTTCTTTTATATGGAACACAGTTGAACTTCAATACATAATCCAGTTCCAAAATTATTTGACATCTCCACCTATTATTGCGTCTATTGTGGAACACAGTGTATATGTAAAAGTAGATATATCAATAGATTTCTCAGACATTTCTATTTCATATTTACCGAAATCTTTTATTCGCCTGAAACAAATATTTAGCACTTCTTAGGTGTAATTTCTATACAAATACAATAACATAATACTTCACGTACCTACCTATATGGTCGACTTACAACTTGATTTACAAAAACTTTTTAGTAATCTTGTCGTCATATTTAACAACAGAAGTATGAATTGGTTCCAAATAATTTTGGGCACGAGTCATCTCGTAAGAATTTATCCCGGTCCGCATTTGACCTTCGCCGAGATCGGTCAGCTCGTAAGGATATGGTTCTCAGATCGGTCAACTCGTAAGAGTTGACGTGAAAAATCCCAAAAGGGGGATTATCGTATTCCTTGCGAGAGGGCAAGGAAAACCCTACGGAACCCGACCGTTATTAACAACAAGCAAGTCTTTCCCGCGTTGACTTTTAATAAAATCCATAACTATCTCGTTGCTCGTCACCGTTCAGTTGGAACGTAATGTAATGCGAGAAGTAAACAAAGCGACACATGTTTACTCCTTCAAAAGAATAACTACGACGCGTACAAAACAGCTGCATGAACATTTCCTGCGTAGGCGTTCTAGAATATACTAGAACGTTCTTTATCGGGGTTGGGAGTGTATATATAAGGGGGCTTGTGATCGAGGGAGTTAGTTAGAAGTAGAGAAGCAGAAGTGAACGCGACATACGATCCGAATGCGGAGCAGTACAAATAAATTATGTAGTGTCTAGTCTAGTGAACAAGTAGTTAAGTGTGTTAAATAAATTATTGTTCAATTAATGTAAATAAATTATAAAATAAACGTTACAGTAACAAACCACCTCCTTATATCATATTCTTAGTTTCAACAAATATTCGAACTACTTGGTTGCAATCATCACCCCTCGATTATTTCTGAGAATCCCCTTACGAGTTGACTCATCCAAAACGACCCTTTAAAAATTTACCTGCCGGTTCGCTTACGAGATGACCGATCTTAGGGTGGGCCATTAAAATTCCTTACGAGCTGACCGCCGCCGATAATTTTATGTGAGGAAATGTGATTTTATTTAAATTTTCAGTAACATATAAGGGTGATAAAAGAGTATGTTTATTTATTTATTCTGTATTAATCGATCTTGTTTAGAAAGATACCTAAGTAGGTACTTATTTTAACTATTAGATTTATTTGTTGTTTTAGACAGATTTCAACCAAAGTGAACTTCTAAGAGAGAGTTAAAATGAAAAAATATGTTGAAAACCACGTTAAAGTTGCTAATTAATTTTTTTGAGAATTTACCCAAAAAAATAACTAATAAAGTATTATTCTTAAAACGCTTGAATCGGTTGTATTGATATATTTTTAAATTTCTTAATTGTTTTCACAAACCTACTAGACCGTAGAGCAATATACAAAATTCGGTAATGTGACTAAATTTCTATGACCCACTGGGTTAAGATTAGTTCAGAATCAGTACTTCAGTACAGTAAATATGAAATGAAATAAAATGCAAAAACAGGAAATATGTAATATTTCTCATAACTGAGTGTTAATATTAATTCGAGCGACATTTATAACGATATTTCCAAAATGTTTCAAAGTTTCAAGGTACCTACAAAATTTATTTGAAATACCATTTTCCGAAATAAACAAAATCTCTTTCAAAAACTTTAATTGACACCTGTTGTTTGTTTTATGTTTATACTCATAAACTGTTTTACATGTAAATATTTCAAAATTGTCAAGTAGATAAGACACACTATTTTGGTATAATTTTTAATATTTTCCAGAAATATATATTTTTGGATATTATTCAAAAACACGTCAATTACATTAAATTTGTAGGTAAGTCATACTCGAAACCTGTTAATAAAAACATGTAAAGCGTATTTTACAATATTTTGTTAAAAATCGTTCTTATGCATTGTACCTACCTACATATAAATTTAAGAAGATGTTTTAACACAAGTTGTAAATAGTAATTTAAAAATGCTTTCTTTTATTAGCAAAAACATTTATCTAAATAAATCTATCAAACTATTTTAGGCTATTAGAGGGATGCCATACAATTTCAAATTATTATTCCAATATAATATCAATGAAATATTCTATTAATCCAGTATTTTCTTACATCTGCGGAAATGTTTTATTTCTGATCGTGACATGAATGATTAGCACTTGTTACGTGTAATTTCTATAAATATATAATAACGTAAGATTTCAAGTAGGTAGGTATAATACACTTACAAATTTCTGTACAAAAACTTCGTAAAGTATATCTTTGTCATTTTATCATACACGTAAATGAGTTGGTTGCAAATAATGTAATGTAACCATATGCAATTTTATTTACTAATAAATAAAATATATTCATTTATTCTGCGGTCATCGATCATAATAAAAAGGTACTTGCTTGAAGGAACATTTTAAACTAGTAGTCACAAACGAATTAATCAATAGGATTATTAACCTTACCATCGATAACAATGTTTCTATTAGTGTTATGTAGTTTTTTGAGCATAAGAAAGGTATATAAAAATGGTGCTAACGGTTGGATTTCGCATTCCGGTTCTAATTGGCTCAATAAACCAAATATTTGTAAACCAATTAGACTGCCATCGATATGCACTCCCCGTTTACCTCAATCACACCAAAAACAAATGATCCGTCCGCTCACAAACGGACGCATCCTACATATTCATACGTCTGTCTGTATAAACTTTAATCGCATGAAGCTCTAAAGCACATCGCCGTTTTACAACTTCCTCGTCCATTTATCGATCCGCGCATTATTTACAACAATATGAACCGTACGCCGTAATAAGAATACGGAATAGACGAGAAATTAATGAAACGTCACATGATTTCAATATCAAAGAGATTTTAATAGAGATAAAGCTCGGGCATGCGTGAAAATTATTAGAAGAAAGAAAACGCGGAGCTGCTTGGGAAAAGGGAAAGAAGTGAAAAATGACAGGATCTCATTTAGATTCAAAGTGTGGTGAATGAGTGCATTCGGGGTTCTGGATCGGAGAGTGAATGGAAAGGGAAAACGAGGGGAAATGACAAATTCTCACTTGGCACACATCAGGCGGTACCGATACGTCTAATAACCGAAACGTCCTCGTTCGATCTCATCACATTAATTAAAAACGAAGGTGAGAAATCCGAAAGAAACCCCCGCCCGACAGCCCTTACAAGGTAATGGTCTTAAAAAGTCGTAACTCAATTTTCGAAACATAACGAAATGTAAAATGCCGAGGCGGATTTAAAATATGGCTTTCCTGCTGCAGAATTAAAACTGCCTAAAAAGTTTCAGATGTAAATTGAAATTTCATGCATAAATCTAGTCACTTTCTTTTTTTTTCCCGTCTCCTTTCGACTTGGGGAATTATTGAAACAAAAAAAAAGAAAGAGGGCGAAAGGGAAAGAGACTGGGGAGTTTCGCCGGTGTCGTCGTAAGTAATGGGGGGATCGCGAGTACATTTAGTAGGATTTCTTTGATTATTATCATACAAGGTAAAAACGCAGCGGTCTCAGTATTAGCACGAAATGGTTTCCCCGATAGACATTTAAATTTCAGGTGCATTTGATAACCGTCTAGGCAGGGACAGTCCTTCAATAGTGATTAACTATTACCAAACAAAAACATTATATTTCGTGTTAATCAGTATATTTATATGTACTGGGTGATCAAGAATGACTGTTTGAGTTGGCAATCCTACCTGGAGGATTTTTTTGCCTAAGGGTTTGCAACGCTATAACCGGATATGTTTATTTGACAAAAATTTGACATAACAATCAGCGATAAGATTGTAGGTTATGTGAATAAAAATTAACGCTTAAAAAATGAAACTCGAAATACAAAACAATAATTTAATTAAACAGTTAAAGGTAATGCTCAAAATGCCCCCCATTTTGGTCCAGACATAAATTAAAACTCCTTTTTAGGCTCTCGAAGATATTCACCAGCGTATTGGGGGTAATGTTTGCCACTTCCTGAACTATTGCCTCTTGCAGCTCTTCTTCAGTATGCAATATGTTCCTAAAGACATTGTCCTTCAAGAACCCAAATAACGAAATATCTAATGGAGTGAGATCTGGTGACCTGCTTGGCCAAATGCCTTGACTAATTACTCTGTCGCCAAAATTCTCTCTTAAATATCGACCCGTATGTGCCCTTGCAGTCTTGTTGGAAATATCCAATTTGACGCTCTTCGTCTGTTAATCGGTTTATAAAAGGCCTCAAAAGGTGTTAGATATATCCCTCCGAATTGACGGTAAAATTAAAAAATATTGGCCCGTACACCCGCGTCCTTGAGACTGCCAACGAAACACCAACTTTAACCGGGTGCAAATGTGTCTCTCTGATAGCGTAAGGATTTTCACCTGACCAAAATTCTGTAATTTTGTTTATTCACATAGCCGTTGAGATGAAACCAGGCTTCGTCGGAAAAGAAGGTATTGTCAAGTATATCATTATTATTTAATATGTCATTGAACCAATTGCAAAATAAAACTCTCTGCGGGTGATCAGGAGGGGTTAATAACTGGACGATGGATATTTTGTAAGGGTGGTACTTTAATTTCTTTTTAAGCACAGTGGAGCAACTTCCATATGATAAACCTGCAAAAACGTGAATTAGAATAACATGGAAAAGTGAAAGTCTTATGGGTAAGAATGAAAAGTGGTTGAATAGGAGGCATAAGAACCAAACCTGTTTGAAGGGAGAGCTTTTTTAAGGATTTGGTAGCACTTCTTCGCGTTCGAGTTCTAATATCCTCGACGACTTCCTCGTTTGGAGTAGAAGGTCTACCAGTTGATTTTTGTTTGCTTACGCTCCCTGTGTTTAAATAACGTTCAACTACTCGCATGCAATGTTGCAGAAATACAGCAAAAGTGCCCAAAGTCTCCGGAAACATTTCCTGAAATTGCTGGTATGTCGCTTCGAGAGAGTACTGCCAACCAGTAATTCAAATTACCAGTTGTACTATTTAAAAATGAAATTCAGTATTGCCAACTCAAACAGTCATTGTTGATCGCGTTGTACTAGTTTTTAATAGGTCTCCTTTCCATTTTTTGTTCCATTCAACTTTAACTGGCTATGTCGACGTATATACCTACATAAATAAAATTAGTTTAATGAACCTACATGAAATCCAATCTATGGGTTACTAAGAAAAACAAATGTAAGTACCTATAATTTAGGAATTACGATATGTAACGCAGGACGGATATATCGAGAGAGAGAGAGAGAGACTTTCGCGGTACTTGTCATTAAAATCACCTGTTTAAGTTGATTCAGGCAATAGGATTTAAATACATACATATGTATATGTACTTTAAATTGATAATGTACCAAATGTGATTTTATGTTTTATTAATAATCTGTTAATATTGTGTCTGCATAAATTTCATTCTAATTTAAACGTTCTTCAAAGGCAATAAAACATTGTTTAAAATCGATCATCAGTTGAAAAATTGCATGTAAATTAACTACAATTTAGTATACCTACCTACATATTAATTACTCCAGGGAGAATTTATGATACGTTCAGACAAATTTTCTGTGCACAAATTTAATAATAAGCTGTGGTTTAGTTGTAATAAGTATTTAAAACATTCAATGATAAACATAGTAGATATGATTGACTGTTAAAACTGGATAGTACGAATTGTTAGGTAGTAATAGAAACATTAAAAGAGTTTAAATACAAAATGTTGTGCTATTCTGATACATACCTAATGTCATCATCCTTTGCAGTAATTACAATTACCAGGTCAGTAATTAAAACTATTTTTAGATTGTGAATATAAAACCTAACACTACAATAATTTTCCAAGTGATAAACCATTGGCCACTAATTTTATAATTTCTTTAAGTCACTTTTGTGACAAATATGGGCAAATATTTATCAAAATAAACTTCTGCCAGTGACAAGTAGGTATTCTAAAATAAACTTGTGTCTTAAAATTTGTAAAAGTAATAGAAATGTGTGATTTGAGCATATTTCGATCCAATAAACGTTTGAACGATACAGATTTAGTGGCTAATATTAATCAGGTATTAATGGTAGATTGATTTACGCCATTCAAAATAATAATTGTTGAATATATACTATTGAGAGTAGTACTATGTTTGTAAATAAAATGTAGGTAGGTATATACGGAAAGTATTGAGTTCCGCCTCATGGGTAAACTATCTATCGACATGGTAAAGAATTATCTATATTATAGATTATCCGCTCTTATATAAGAGCGGATCTAAAGCTCGACTGACGTAACTTTGATATAATGCGACTGTTAATATTTAGACTACTAATTTGTGTATTTAATCTCTATCTTCAAATTGTGTATAATTTTAGTAGGGATAATGGCGGAACTCAATTAAGTCCGTTTATAAAGTGGGTACATGAATGTTTTTAATGTTTAGGAAGTATATGTGTACTTATATAATCATTAAATATATTATAATAAATTGTTGTATTGATATGTAAAATAAAAATATTCTGGATATAAGGTTGTTTTATTCGAAGATATAATCAAGTTTCACCTAAATATAGATACCTATATACCTAGGTAGTCCAAATTAATACATGTATAGTACGTTTCACGATAATTTAATATAGTTTAACCCTTCACTCAAAGAAATAAGTTACTATAATTTCCTGTAAATTGGATTCCTGTTACATTAAAACTACTTTTATTAGAAACACTGGAAATATACTGTCACCCTAATATCTCGATTCCTGTTAAACCGAATTTTGTAACGTGAACAGGAAGAAACGTAGGATTTGCAGGAATTTTAAACTTATAAATTCCATATAGGTAGTGATTCCTGTTATAAGGAAACAATACTTTGTTGCTACAGCAAGAATAAAATATGATATTTACAGGAATAGTTGACTTAATTTAATGAATATATTGTGGCTATTGTAACAGGAATGTGTTATTATGGATTTGCAGGAATTAAAAACTTTTCAATTCCATGTAATATTTCCTGTTAAAAGGAAACAAGACTTTGTTACTACAGCAAGAATAAAATGTGATATTTACACGAGTAGTTGACTACATTTTAAGAATATATTGAAATGCCAATGTAGCAGGAATGCGTTTTTATGGGAGTAAACGTAAATTTGATATTTACAGGAGGACAGTTGATAATATTGTTATGGAGGTGGCGTTCTATGTGTCAAGTTATATTGTTAACATATATATGGTCAAATTGGTCAAAATATGTTAAGTAATTGAACAAACCATCCACTGAGATTTTATTAAACATTTTATTCAAAAAACAAAAAAAGAAGAGCCTTGTGTAGACAGGAACGACTGTGTACTGCTACTAATAAGTATACCAATTTTATAAAAACATTTCCTCGAAACTTCGACTTTTTTACAAACTACACTAATGAGCCGCTGAGTATAGCTTTAATGTTTTTCTCGGAGAAAATTGTGAAAAATAGTTTGAATAAATGCATTAAAAGATAATATCAATACGGTGTTCATCATCAAATAAATCATATGCACTAGAATCGCGCTTTTATCTTCGAATGTATACCTCAGTGAGTTAAATACACATATAAATACAAACTAAATTATTCATTATTCATTAACTTAGATAACGTAAGTTTCCTTAAGTTTCCATCACATTTGTGAGGTATCGATTTTAAGATGAAAGAAATGCAATTGTGGTGCAGACGATTTATTTGCTGATAAACACCTTATTGCTTTAATAATCGATGCATTTCTTTATATTAATTTTTTATGAGAAATATAAAAGCGAAGCTCGGTCGGCTTATTAGTGCAATCTGCAAGAATTAGGTATATTGTTAATTGCTAAATTAACTGTTTAACTGCAGGAATGTTAAATTATAGTGAAATGTGCTATACATATACTTAGTCAACCTCGCCTATAATTGACTATGATATGGTTATAATTGACCTTTTTAGTGGTCCGGAATATAAGAATAGGGCAATCAATGTAAATATTTTCGGTTATTATTGACTCGGTTAAAATTGACTTTCGGATATTATTGACCAATTGTTCCAAGAAGTTCACTGTAACCGAATATTAAACAGAAATCGTCGCTAATTTTAAATTAGAAGGTAGGTAAGTAGGTAGTAATGTGGTCCTTAAGGAAATTTTCAACGAAATGTGATCGTTTTACTCTAATCCTTATTACAAATTGGAATTTAGAAAAAATAACTGGGTTTTGCGAAGTAGGGCTGCAATGCAGGTGGTTTTTATACCTGCTTGGAGAAAATTTGAAAGATATGAGTTACATACCTACATAGATATTAGCAAATCGTTGTTGGTTTACGACGGAAGATGTCCAATAATTTTGAAGTTTCAATGAAAAGAAAACGTGCAGCTTTTTTAATCGAAGAAAAATATAAAACAATTAAAGAAATCCAAAACGGCAAACAGCAATGTACAGTTTGCCGGGAAAGAAGTTTAGGAAAAGCAACAGCATCATCAATATAATAATGTTACATAGGTAGTAATAACTACCTATGTAATATCTAGTAGTAGGTAGGTACCTAGTAATAACCACTTTTACTACTATTGTATTCTTTTTCCGATAAATCTGATATAATGAACTTCGTTTATTATTGACAATTTTGAACGGTCCCTTGAAGTCAATTATAAGCGAGGTTGACTGTGTTTAGAATAAGTAACAATTAATGACATTTAGAAACATAATTAAAAGATGAATGTACTTTATACTATCTGATTGGTGGTAGGTATAGGTGCGCTTTATCCACTAATACCAAAGTAAGTAGTACAGAAGTCCTTATTGCTATATGGATCATCACTAATTCCTCTTGATAACTTCTCTAGAAGTCTGTACTCATTTCTGATCGTAATTGGACAAAAATGTAGGTACTTAGTGCCAGAGGTGCCAAACATCGAACCCAATCATCCGAATTTTTACCGCAACACATGCACCGATGACGATCGCACGTTCCCTCCGACTAGCGCCATAAATCGAAGTCCGCTTTATGCATAATCGGCACATCATCGCGAAAATTATAAATTCCTCCGATCCATCCCACCGGTGTCGCCATCTGGCGGCGCCCCTCGGCACCGGCGACGTCAACCATTTTGTCGGCGCTGTCCCGGCAGGCCGCTAGGTGCTCCGCTCTCGGCGCATGGCCATTGGCCGGCGACTGATGGCCGCCCCCTTTTGTCCGCCGCCCCCACCGCCACCGCGACGCTGTACCCCCACCACCGTCGTACTCCCCTCGCGCGGCTCGATATCGAGGTGGTGGGGGGCGGACGGCGTACGATCCGAGCGGCGGGAGTGGGGGAAACGGTGGCGGAGAAGGTGGTGGAGGGGGGAGGAAGGTTTGCAGTCGCAGACAATAAACACATCGTTATGGTAAAGCTGTATATTCGAGTTGTTTTATTCCACATAAAATTGTTAACTGTATCTCGATATTGATTTATGGATGTGTATTTGTAATTTTAAATTGATTTGAGCGGCCGAAGGTCGTGTATGGGATGGGTGGAAAGCGGAAGTGGTTTTTGTGCTAAATTAATATTACGAGCTAGTTCCAATTTACTCCTCAAAAAAATGAGAAAAATGTTTCGTTTTTATTTTCCTCAGACTCAGACTTTAATTCGTTCATCACCTGAACGTGAACAATTTGCACCATCAGATTTCAAAAGCTTCTAATAATATTTACCGTTTGGATACAAGATGTGAAATATGTCATACATCAAATAAATATAGAAATCAAATAGATCAAAATGTAGAAGCACCTTTACTTTTCAAAATTCAGAAGCAACCCGTTACACATAATATAACCATAATACAGAAAACCACTTGTAATAGGGCATTTGATTTTTAATGGCTGTAACTTCCATAGAAATAGGTATTGAAATTTTAACGAAATGAAAGACCGCCGAAACGTTAGGTACCTCGTGTCAAACGGTAGTCGCATGACTTGTGACGTCACATGTCAGTAAACATCTTCACTATCTTTGGAATCGGATACAGAGATACATGAAACAGATCAACATAAAGTTATAATTCGCACGTTGTGAGGAAACGTGAGGTGGGAACTGATCAGCTGCTATCAACAGTTTTATTTACTAGTACCTAAATTATAGTACCTAGGTAGGTATATATAAGTGAAAATTTACATACCTATAGTTTATATGACATCCGTTTTAGGTAGATTTCTATACACTGCTTCCACAAAATGACACGCAATTATATATTTCTTAGATCAAACACATTCCATTTAATAATGAAGCACTGCTAAACACTAAAAACCCGAAACGGCGTGATATTTGTCGCAAACTTCGTAATCTCAATATAAATATCTTCCTTTGTTTACAAGCATGTGACGTCACTAAAGACAAAACCAATTTCAGATCGTTTTCGATCACGCTACTGAACTTCCAATAAGTACATACAAATTGCAATTAAATATTAAAGACACATAATCGATATATATTCGTAAAATTTATAATAAACATTACTTAAATGCTTTAATCTTTTAGAACCGCATTAGTTGGAACCATATTTTTAATACCGCCAAATATATTATTCATTCGCATGGAACAATTATTAGTAGGTAGTAGTCAAACCAATAAGTAATTATCGAAAAACCAAAACTATTGTAATCTAGTCATCTAGTCAATTACCTAATAATTAATTTTATAACTACAGCTTAGTTATACATGTGTATTTGTACATAGGTAAATAATGGTTTCATAAATTCATGTTACTTGCCTACTAGGACTGCTAGTGACTAGCTCATTGCACTTAAAATTGTATAACTTTTTTTTCTACATGTTGCAAAATAGCTAAATAAAGGAAAACAAAAAAATCATTCCCTTTACAAAATTATAAACACTCTTCCAGTATCATTACCAACATAAAAGCTCTGGCTTTATGTGTAGGTATGTGAATATCACTTAGTAAAATATGAACAAATAAATGCATATAAATATATACACAAAATTAACTAACACATATTTTTATCTAACTATAAAATATGAAACATACACCTTTTCAAATATAAAGTATGAAACATTTTTGACAACAAAAGTCACTATCTAAGGAAAAAGCCTGGCGTTTGTATTCTGAGCATATTTTAATAACCTTAAAAAGTAATAAACAACAGTTAACTCACCTATGTACCTATCTAATAGGTATTTATAAATATAGGTATTTCAATTTCCGATTGATTATCGATTACCTGGATTGTGATTAATCATGATATTATAAGTGATATTGTTGACGCTAACGTCAACATTATTTTAGGTTAAGAAATTGTAATTTATGGTTAACTAATTTTGGGAACTTTTCAACACGTTTTATTTTACAAACAGATAATAATCACTGACGCAGCTTAGGTAACAAGGTTTTTGGGATATCAAATTCAACTAAAAAGCACGTTTTATTTTATTACGAAAAATAACAACGCCGACCGAACGTCAACAAGTCAAGTTCAAATGACAGTAATTAACCGAGTCAGCATAACAAAGGCGTTTACGGAACGTGATAAGAAGCGTGCTCCAGTTAAGGTCAGTTTCTGCAACGCTAGGTCATTGTAAGAAAACAAATAATATCCCATTTAACCAATGTAAAACAAGATGTATAAAAGCTCTGAAATTTGGGACAATAAACCAGAATACGATGTATGCTCAAAACGACAGTGTGTTGTGATCTTTCTTCACGCCACCCAAACCGACAAACCCCGACCTCAAGAACTTCAACCCCGGAGAGCACGTTACGCCTTCTCTCCAACTACTAGAACTTCAACCCGGACCTGCACGTTACGCCCTCAGGTCCACACCGGAGAACACGATACGCCCTCTCTCCACACAACAAGAACTTCAACTTCAAGGACTTCAAGAGATCACGTCACGCCCTGATCTCCGCCTACAAGAACGTCTTCAGCCTTACAACCTGGAGACAAGATACATCTCCGCAGCCACCCACGAGTTACGAGAGATATCTACATACAGTCCACTCTCTATAGAGATCATTTCACAACTTCGTTCAGATATGAAGGACCAGTTTGTGGAAATCGTTTAAAGCAACAGGCGACAATATATCTAACTCGCATTAAATGCAAAAATTAAATGTAGATATCTTTTTCATTGCTGAAATCCTGTTGTGAATTTTGATTGGGATGAAAGTTCGATGTCTTGCAAATTGTACCGTCCCAATTCAATTTAAAATATAATTCATTTGAAGAGTATTGAAGAGTAATTACTTCATTTCAGGTTATCTTTTAGTAATCACATTCAAAAATTGTAATTCTTAATTTCTTTTAAAAATTTGATTTACTACCAAAAATTTATTCTCAACATCAATGAATTATTAACATTAAAACATTAATATGAATTATAAATTAACATTATTTCTTGCATCCTCATAATATGAAAAACTATACTGCCCTAAAACAAATCATTCTAAAAGTTTTATACATATATCTAGCTAATTTTTAGCTAATGAAAATAGAGAAATAGTTGGTATATAAATATTAGTAGAAACAGTATCTGCAGAACAGAGTAAGAGTAGTTTTATCTATTTATACTACACATAAAAAAGGTAGTAATATAGATTTTTAGAAGATTTTTTTAAAATAGGTAGGTACCTACATAAAATTTTTAAAATAATTAAAAACTGCCCGGCTTACGGAACTGAACATATTTATTTCTAAAAATTGGCTAAAAACCATCCTATATATATTACATTATATATCGGCAAAAAAGAATAATTTTTAATAAAAAAAATTCAAAACCATCAATTTTAGGAAGGTACCTAAAGAATTTTGAGTGCATTTTTAGTAAAAAACCGTTTCTTTTTAGCATATTTTTAGCTAACTTTATCGAAAAAGAGTCACAATTTCTACTATATAGAATGAAACGATTCATTCTCTGCACAAATGCATTTGTTTCAAAAGCAACGCCAAACGTAAAATTAACTGCACTGAGCACTTGCTTTCAATAACAGGTATTTATTTAAACTTTGAAAATGAAAATCTATACAACTTTAATGAACTGAAAGTGAAATGATCGTTTCATTAATTTATCTCGAAATTAGTATTGTCGGTAATGAGTGAAATGTAAATATCTAATTCAAATTTTGTAGTTTCAATTTTCGTAATACTTGTTATACCTAATTTGTCACATTATACGTAATGTTAATTTGTTAGCATAATGTAGTTAAATTAGTTTGGTTAAGTTTAATCTAAAATATGTTAAAAATGAAATACCTGCGTAGGTATATGGTAATTTTATGTAGTGTGTTTTCAAGTGTAATGAATTATTAGTAACTTTGTTTCTGTGTTATCCTCAAATAAGAATGTCGAATCCGTTCACTACTTGCTGTTTCAGAGGATTAAAGGGAATCAGTAATTTGACCTGGGGACATACAAATCTATTTATAAACATAGTTAATATCAGTGGGCAAGTAGTTATATTTAGCTATAATAGGTGTATTCCAAAAAAAATTTTAATAGTGACCAATTCTCAAATTAATAAATAATAAATTTATTAATAAATTTTGAAACTAGATTAAGATTGGAAACTTTTTAAAAGCAATGATGATATATTATGAAATAGCTACATCCAACAATCTTTCCTTATTTCAAACTTAGGGGCAACTAAAGTGAATTGAGTGTTTCAAAATGTATAATATCAGTAGGACTGAATATCAAATTGTGCTCTATTTGTATTTCTACAAGTCTTTTAAAAAATAAAGTGTCTTCAAATTTTTACATGGTAAATTTACAAATATCTACTGATGGGATCAAATTATCCATTATATTGAAAATGTAAAGTAAGCTTCATAAAAAATGGCTGAAGAGCATTTCATACTGCGGCCATATATCCAGACAAGAAGTTAAAATCTTGTAAAATTGTAATATTATGAAGATTATTAGAGATTGTTCTGTCCATTTTATGAAAATGTTTTACATTTTCAGTCACATTTATTTTTACCAACTTAATGCACTGTGTATAGTTTTTGAAAGGTAAGTACTCACATTTCCAGCATCTCCCTAAAATTTTGCGGCATTTACTCACATGAAATTCCGTAAATTTAAAATTATTACATTTACTGACATAGGCATGTAAAAATGTTAGAACTGCAGTTAGCACTGCCCTAGAATTTCGAATAAATCGTCAGGTTTCTCCTACTTTTCTTACTCAACTCAATACTGATTTTAGGAATATTTACAGGTTTTCCAAACTTCCTCCATTTTCTAAATGTTGAGGAACTACAAACTGAAAATTAGGCAAGTAAAAAATATTTCAGAATTCAGTTCAGATTTGCTGAAGTAGGTATGCCAGTTCATTGCTATTGCAAGTTTTTCTAATTATTTGACTATGTTCTATGAAAAATATGTCTATGTTTAGACATAAGAACATAAACATATAAAACGTAGTTATAAAACTTAGTCTCTATTTTTGTCTATGTCGTGGTTGAAATCGGTTGCAGCCGCTAGATTAAGTAAATAGTAATTTTTCTGTCGATATTCCTCTCAACATAAATTTAAATGAAGTTAAATCAAGTATAATACATACGTAAACCTGTTGCATTAAAATATTCAACCGTTACTTAATAAGTACACATGTATTACATCAAAGTTGTCATATGCACCTACTACAAGTGGCAAAATTACAGGTAGCTCCATTAATTCAATATGTTGAACAGCTTAGAATAAATTGAGAAAATGAATGTAAAGTATATACTGTAATATAGCATGTTCTGCTAATAACGAATTAATATTTGGAAATACAACAGCTTTACACTAAACATTAAGTAGGATTTAATAGAGATTAAATACTACGAATTAATTTAATTTACTAGGTATAGGTGTGTAAAAATCGACCATGGTAAAAACCAGTCTAAAAGTTTTCTAATAAAATTGAAGAAATACACGGTAAATTATTCATACTTATTCACTAAAAATTAGTTAAAAACATCCTATATATATATATATATATATATATATATATATATATATATATATATATATATATATATATTAAGTTATATTGGCGAAAAAAGAATACTGTTTCTATTAAGAAGCCAAAACTATCACTTTTATGCACTTATAGAAAACTAAGCAAAAGCGCTAATTTTTGGTAAATAAAATTAGCTAATTCTCAGTCCACAACTAATACAAATGACTAAATTTTATAGAATAAATGCTTTGAATCTTCATAAAGAAAATGTACCCTTTAGTTACACCTAAAATTGTTAATAATATAATTTGCATATCTCTAGGTTCACTAATTAGTTTGTTAAGTACTAGTCCAACTAATAAATATGTCGATTTTAATCACTGTAACCAAGGTTTTGACCCGTCAAGTTTACAGTTTGCCCTGTGATGCATGTTACCCACATTTTCTATTAGTAGTATTAAAGAATGCCCAATCGATAAATATACTTGAAAGTAAAAACCCGTGTCGAATTATAAAGGCACTTACTGTCTAATCTAACTAATGAACGTTTTACTGACTCCGACAATATAAATATAATAATTAATTGCAGGTATAATTACTATTATGATTGCATAGATGTGAGAATTCCAAACAAAAAACCGACGCGTTACACATTTATCCACTTATTTACTTTAGCAATTACAGGAAGAGCGCGAATAATTTAAGTTAATTTTCATCTTCAATTATTCATGTACCCACTCGTATTTGTGCTTATAAATTGTTACAAAGAATTATTTACATATAGTTTTGAATATTCATGCGGCGTTTTAATGGTCAGTTTAGTTTTAATTCATGCACCTGATCATTTTTAATATTCCGCTTGTATAGAATATAATAGAAAATGCATATGTGGAAACTGAAAAAGTAAATTAATTTCTGTTCTATTACGATTTTCTACTGTTTCGAACTAATAATTTTGAAATCCGCACGATTTAATTGGATACTGTAACGTACAACGAAGAAAAGTTTAAAAACGGTACCTTACCATGGTCAAGTGGTAGAACAAGGTACTGTTACGGTCTGATGTGTACAGTGAGAAAAGACTTTTAAACGATTGTTATTAAAATTATTAATTATTGTAACGTGAAACAATCTAAATTGAGGTATTAATCCTGTAATTAAGCAAAAGCACTTACAGTAACGAACGTGGTATCTAATACACATTGATGGCGAGAAAAATTAATGGGAGGTGTAAGTAGTGTTTACCGTCGTCTAATAAACGCAATATAATTACGGCGGCAAAAGAATTATTAATGATGCAAGGTACAAAAACGAAAATGTCAAAATGAAATTTTGGATGTAACACTTTTGTCTAAAAGACTATTGACCTTCTTTTTAACAAAGAAAATTCTTAGTACCCGTAGTCCAATGAAATGACACAAATTTAAACCAAAATAGAGTATAGAGCCAGATTTCAAATAAGTTTCAAATAATTAGAAACGTTTGTGTATGTACTAATTACCCAGTTAACATAATTTTTGTACAGTTACATTTTATGACTGTTGACTGAAAGTACCTTTACAATAGTTATTTCCGTACTGCCGTTATGAGGTGATTAGGAAATATAAGGAGGTAAAATCTACCATAAAATTAATGTAGGTACAAGTTTCAAGTAATGGTAATATGTAATGTCTACTTCGTTGAAATTTTGGTAATATTCTTGGACAGATTTACGTCATTTTGTTCTGAAAAACTGCACATTTATTTAAATATTGAATTGATTTTTCTACCCTTTCACATTCTAAATTTATTACTATGTCATTTGGGCAAGTCCACTATGGACTTTATGTATTTTTAAATGTTATAACAAATAGCTGAACAATATTGGCTTATTGTTGAAATCAAAAATCGAATGATCTATCCACATTTTAACAAACCGGTGAATGATACCATTAAAAAAATTAAATTGAGCACAAGAATTAAAGTTAGTACTCGAAAATGGAGACAGTTAGAGCTTTGTTAGAAAAATTAGTATTTTTATACACTTTTCAGAGATTCTAGCAAATAAACTACGGGAAAAGACAACATCTTCATTAATTCTTGTATATTTTTTATTCTCACTGTGTACTTAAGAATAATTTATGTCTTAGCAACGTAGAAAACACAAATCACTATACAAAATTTCTTTAGCTACAAAAATTCTAACTCATTTTTTAGTTAGAATAAAAGATTAATGAAGTAATCTTGAAACCGAAGGCTCCACCTTTCAAACCATCAGAATATTGGCACAAACTTAACTATTGTAGGTATCGTGAAATCCAAAAACAAACCTTTCATCAAAATCAAAGACACGTGTTTGATCTTATACATAAGAAGTCATAAACTTATAAAAAAAATGTATATCTTTGGACTAGGTATTCCAAGTCACACTTTTTAACAGTGTGAACGCCCGTTGAATTAATATGTAAATGTATATAATAATTTAGGAATTTGCAGTAGTGGATAAGAAAGTTTTCTTAAATAGATCACCATATATGTTTCATGTTTTTTTTTTAATTAACTTGTTGGTATTTATTTTTACACTAAAACATTGGAAAATTTTGATGATTATCAGTTGTGTGTAAAAGTCAAGTGAAAGTTTTCAACATTTTTAATCAAAGTAATCCTGAACTACCGGATGTATCGCGAGGAAGTATGTCCAAAATTCATCCACAATTCAAAGAACTGTTACTTAAAATAGCGATATTTCCTATAGAATGATGTAAAATAAAATTATTGTACTTAACATACACAAATTACGTCAAATCGCCAGAGAAAATGATGAAAAAATACATCCCTACAAAACGATGTTCACTGCTGCAGTTTTAAGAAGAAATATTAAAGAAGCTCGATAGAATTGAAGTAGCTCTCGTGATAACTTTCCTCTTTTTGATTTAGAACCTAGAGCCATTGGGCAGAATAAAATCCTCATTCGATACATGATACTCATGTCTAGTACATATATCTTTAAAGGGTAAATGTTTGGGTAAGTTACATTGGTAACCATACAATTGAAGGAAATTTAACGACATGAAAGTATACAAATTTGGTTAGAAATTAAGTTGTTCAAGCTCTGGCAAACTCCATCAAACCAAGCTCAGTTAACTTAGCTTTCCAAATAGTTTCCCTTGTAAAGCTTAGTACTTCCTATAAGTTAAAATACGCTTTGGCAGTGTTCTAGACCAATGAACCAAACAGAGGTTACAAAAATTCAAAACTCCTGTAGCCTCTATTGTATATGGTGTAAGAAAATATGAAAAGGTTTGTGACAAGATAAAAGAACTTAAATAGTTGAAAAACGAAAATCTGTTCAAATATCTCCTCTCCGCCTTAAGGGGGAGTCTCTTTCAAAATTAGAAAAGAAGACACTTTTTTGGATTTTTTTTTTCAAAAAGGCTACTGTATTTAGTCCATTTATTTTGTGATACTGCTCTATATTGAAGAATACAAAAATTTCTTTTTTTGTTTAGTTTCTAAGAATGTTTGGGTACGGTAGAGAGCGTCTAGTAAAAATGTCTTTTTGTTGGTACCTACCAATCACTGTGGTCGTCCTGGAAAAACTAAAGACACAATTCAAAATTTAATCTGTTTTTTAGACTTTATTCTAGGACATAGACCTAAAAACATATTTTCGGAAATTTTTTAAATTGGTTTACGTCTGTTTTTCACAAAATGTAAAAAATCAACCATTTTTTGGAAGAAGTACGTGTATAAATAGAACGAGGGGTCTTTTTATGCATTTTATAGGTCGCCTCCAAACATTATTAAAAAATTTAAATTTTTTTAAATAATTCAATAAATATAGAGCAATATCTAAAAAAAACCCATGGCATGCCAGGCTGAAAGGTAGATTTATGGGTAGGATATAGAGTAATATAACAGACACGATGTGTCAAAAAAATGTATACGAGGTGTGAAAAAAAATACAAACGTCAACACTTTTAAATATTTGCAAATAACTTTTTTTTGTACATTTCTCAAAGATATATTTTATACAAAAGTTGTTCGCCTCTACAAGGGCAACAAAAAACCTCAGTAACATTTTTCTCTCAGACGCGAAGTAAAAATTTTTTGATTTTTTTCTTGAAAAAAAAACTTTTTTTCTGTACATTTCTCGAAAAAATATTTTATACAAAAGACGTTTGCCTCTATAAGATCAACAAAAAACCTAAGTAACATTTTTCTCTCAGACGCGAAATTATTTTTTTTTTTTTAAAATAACAAGCCGCCATTTTGAAACCGCTGGACCTATTTGGCCCATTAACGAACTCGACCGAGATTTTCGGCCAACTGATTTTTGCACCAAATTTTGTTATGATTCTTTAAAAAATGCGACCTGTAGCTTGCCGACAAATTTCGTTATATCCGATATATATTAACTTTTGAGAAATGATTACTAAGTATGATCTCTAGATACCAAAAAAACTGAAAACCGAATTTTAGGTCCCCTTTTTTCAACTTCGTTAACGAATGCAATACTAGATAAATCTACCAAAATTGACTAAATACAAATAGCCTTTTTATAAAATTCCAAAAATGTGTTTTTTTACAATTTTGAAAGAGACTGCCCCCTTAATCTTTAGTATTGTTTCATTCTATCCAATCTATTTGCGAAATAAATTAATGTTTCGCCTTGATGTACACGAGTTAAAACATAAGGTTTTCAGACTAATTGACCTTACCACAATATCGACGAACTATTTTTAAAAAGTCTTTCACCTACATGCAGTGTTAACGTTTAGTAGCATTCCTATAAAAATGGCAAAACGCACACTACAGCATTTCTAAAAATAAGTACCTACAAATAGCATCTATTAACTTTCAATTGTGGTTGTATGCCATGAAAAGTTAATCATTTTGCATGTTCATTTTCATCACTTTTTACTTTACAATCTGATATTTACCGGTAACATTTTGTACTTAAAACCAAGTGATGTTCTCAGGGCAGCTCAAACACAGAAGGAAGGTTGTCTCAAAAAAGCCCTTTTTATAAAAGATTTATTATGTCGACGTTTCGCCTACAATTTGTAGGCGAAACGTCGACATAATAAATCTTTTATAAAAAGGGCTTTTTTGAGACAACCTTCCTTCTATTTTGTACTTAAGTTAACATATCATATGTATTTAACACTTACTATGCCGTAACATATACAACGGACATTAAGTTAAGTATGTTTGTATATTACAAACTAATGAACGTTTAATAACTAATACTACTATTACTTTATATAGTATTACCACTTAATACAAACTAATAAATATTTTATCTGGATAGATGGTTGTTGTGATGGTTTTCTGTTGACCTCCCCAGGATTAAATGAAACACATGTTGTTTATGAATTGTCGACGTTTCGTCTATTCGTTTTAGACATATTCATGACATTGAGTGGAATATTTTTTCCAGTTGTTACTATTTGAGTTACCAGTTTTGTTGAAACCAATGCATATCGCTCTCGGTGGTAACCTTTTTGGTTTGATATACCTTTGCCGGGCGTAGTGAGTAGCTTCTTTATTAGATTCGATGTTGTTCTAATAGAATAGCTCTCTTTTGTTTGCAGGTTTAGAGGTAACTCTCTAAATAGATGGTATTTCAAGATATTACCCTAGTAGGTAGGTTTATGTAACGAATCCAGATAACAATGTTGAAAAAAGCAAAGGAGCAAAAAAAAACACTTAATATTTTAATCGTATTTTTTGGAGTAAGTTATAGGAAGGCTATAGTAATATGATTGATATTTTGTCAAGAAGTGAATTGAGAACATTTTGAATACATAATACGGTAATAAGGATCTTGCAGAAGTTCCGTAGAAAAATATTTTCGTTATGAATCTTTCATCATATTACCTATTTCTACATTTACATTAAAATCATGACCACTATCATTTCGAATTTAAGTATTGAAGGTATTGAAAGTCAAAAGATTAAGAAGGATTGAAGCATAAAATATACAGGGTGATCTTTTGAAGGAAACTCATCTGTCTACTACTGTAAATAAATGAATCATGCGCTGTACGCGTTTAAATGTTAATTTAAAAGCTTATCACTAAGATTAAAAACACCTGTTTATAATTTTCCAAAGTGACATGAAAATTAATTTTATTACAAAAGTGGTATTCACACTGTGCCAAGTAATTATCACAGGATAATGCATTGTTTCATTATGTATTATTATTAATTTAAAAGACTTATCACGAAGATTAAAGACACTTGTTAATAATTTTATAAAATGCTATAAAATATAACTTTATTTCAAAAGTGGTAGTCGCACTGTGCTAAGTAATTATCGCATGATATGCATTGTTTTATTATACCTACTCTCGCAGAAAAATCACAAAAAAATATATTTATTAAAATTTCATAAATGACACTGACAGAAAACAGGCTAACACGTGGCAGACTTAACATTTTGGTATTAGGCTTACTATAGTTTTAAAAATTGTTGACATTACCTGTATATAGGTATGGTTATAGGTTTGGGAACGGATTGTTACTGTATAACGAGTGTATTGATTTATTGGAGGTGCTCCTGCAGTTATGGATTCTTGAAATTTCTGAATCTGGTTGAATCCTCTGTTACATTCAATACTGTTAAGCGTGGAAGATGTAAGAGGTACACCTACCGATCGATAAGTATCTAAGATCGGATCAGAGGTCAGAGAGTTTCTTAGGGAAACCGTGAGCTTAAGTCATCGAGGAGCCGATTCTCATCGAAATACTACGTAATGGAACAAAGCGAAGAATGAGATTTCCCATAAACGTGCGTGCATCGTCCGTTTCCATTTATACTTATTACCGTTTCCCTCCCGAGTCTTCCGTTAAAGATCTTCGGTGCGCTTTTCACGCACTTCTCGGGCGACGTCCGTTACACGGCGATGCCGCGAAACAAATAAATTGCAGCGCGCGATCGCGAACGGCCGATAATATGCAAATCTGCCCCCGTTTTATAAATATTCATTTCGGACGACAGATGCCGCCGTCGGTGCGACCGGAATTTCGGTTCCGGTAACGGGAGACCGGGACGCGTCTTTGTTTCCCGCGACGCGCCATACGGACCCCGGGGGCCCCCGAGGGGGGACACCCCCTCCCTCCTCCAACCCCTTTCCTCTCACTCTCCCTTTCCCTCGCAGGATGAGGGGGCCCTCGTTTTCCACGACATTCCGACCCGAATTTCGGATACGGACACGCGTATATGTGTCGGGGAAAACGTTACGCCATTTGCATATCGCCGAGCAAATGTCGTCCGTATCGATGCGGATCGGTCGGTCAGGGGGGGGGGGGGGGTGGTAGGAAAAACGGACAATTTCCGAACCTCGTCGGGGCAATCTGTTCAAAAAATCAGTCTCCTACACGGCTATCAAAATTTTGTTTCTATGTTCCGGCACTAAAATGACAGCTATTCTAGTACTAAAATGGCCGAAAACAGTTCTTTAATGAGACTTATTAAAGCATTGTTTTTTTTTGGGTTGGTAACAAGATATTCCCTAATGCTGTCTGTGTGAAAAATGAAAAATGGTGTGAAAATTGACAGATGCCTAGGAAACAGCAGTAATACCAACTTAAATGTCAAGATAAAAAAATTCCCCAGAGAAGAAATTTTAAATTATTTAAACACAAATAGAAATGAAATGGAAGCCGGAACATAGAAAATGTTGTAAAGTATTCGTTGCAGAAGACATGCCAAGCCCTCGTCCGTTCTAAAACTCGCCGCAAGCGGCTCGTTTTAGAATCTCGGTTTCGGGCTTGGAATATGACGTCTTCTGCAACTAGTACTTTAAACTACTATTCCAATGTAGGCCGGACGTGGGCTATACCCAACGATTATAGATTACCAGGATTGCTCAGTTCGCCGAATCTGCCTGGCAAATTCTGTGACGTCACCACCGATGCTGGACAGATGATATAGATTTTTATTCATTTTACTGTAGTATACAGTAATATTTATCATTGTAAACTGTACGGTTTACGTACGTACTCTACGGAGTCCATATTTACGTACGATATCCGCATCACGTTATCCACAGATCAACACGTAAACGCACTTCAGCACCGGTGGTGACATCACAAAACTGTCCAACATTGGTCAAATGTAAGTGAGCAATCCTGGTTTAGTCTATAATCGTTGGGCTATACCATCTAACTAAAGCTCGAATTATATGTAAAATGTATACTTCTTCGTATCTAAATGTTGGGTGCATATTGTTGCATAATTTTAATCAAATGAAGAAAACAATCCTGGAGGACACAAGGGCATGTAGAGGACCAGACATAGAATCAGATCATTTCCTAGTAATATCAATAATAGAAACTTACATCAACAATAGAATCAACAATAGTATCAATATCAAGTATATAGCAAGTATCAACAGAAGAAACGACGTGAAAAAAAAAGAAAACCAGCAAGGCTAAATGAAGAAGTCTTCAAAGTATATCTACTTGAAGAAGAGGAAAGTACAGCGCGATCGAATAAAAAAATAGTCAAAGCAGGCCATGAAAAAAAAGCCGCATGTCTTTACTTAGTTCCTAAATTTAAAAATACAGACAACAGAAAATTCTAGTTAATTTTTTAAATAAAAAAAGTGACAAAACTAAAACAGCATTTTACTTAAAGAATGTGTTGAAAGTGTTGTCCATTATTTTCCAAACATAACTGTACGCGGCGTTTAAAATTTTCAGGAACACGGACAAGCATTTCAGGTGTGATTTCTTCCAACTGTCTCGTTATGGCCAATTCTAATTCATGCAAGTTTTGAGATCAATTTTTATAGACATTATTTTTTAGATAGAAAAAAATAAAACAATCTGGGCTTGTCAAATCTGGAGATCACGGTGGCCACAAATTTCTGCTAATTAATCGCTCCAAAAAAAATTTGATTTAAGAAATTCATCTAAGATCGCTTGATTTGCTGTATGAGCAGCAGCGTTGTCCTGCTGGATAAATCTATTTTGTAGTTCCACATCGTCCAAATGTTCGATGAATGGTGTAAGAATTTGGTGAAAAATTCCAGAAATTAAATCATAGACAAATATGAAACAAATGTAAGAGATATTAAAAAAGGAATTTGTAGCTCAGCCGGGATTTGAACCCGGGTCTCCCGAGATATCGCGTCAGGTATTCTAACCAATCAACCAACCAACCGGGAGACCCGGGTTTAAATCCCGATTGAGCTACAAATTCTTTTTCAATATCTCTTACATTTGTTTCTTGTGTAAGAATTTGATTAATGTAAAAGTTCCCTTTAACGTTTTGATGAAAAAAAATTGGTATGATCCGCCTTCTTGAAATTGCAACCCAAAGTCCAAGTTTAACTGGATGAAGGGGCGCCTCAACAAACACATGAGAATTTTCTGTACACCAATGCCTCGTATTTTGGGAATTCACCTACCCATCAAGATGGAACCAAGCTTCATCAGTGAAGAACGTTATATCCAAAATTTCGTCATTATTGAGATTCTCCATAAACCAATTACAATAATTTATTCTAAGTTGATCACGGGGTGATTCTAATGTGAATTAGAATCACACAGCAATTCTAATCACGGGGTAGAATCTGGTGGTAGACTTTATATGGGTAAATTTTTAAATCCATTTTTAAAATTAGCTGTGTAGTAGGTACTAAATGATACTAAATTTAAATGTTGACCCAGTCTTCGTATGAATCTTTGCTTCCATAATCTCCCTCGCATTATTCAGTACCTCAACTGATCTTCTTCTGGGTCTTTTTCCACCACCTGTTTTCCTTTGAACACCATTTTCTCTAAATAATTCCACAGTTCTTTTTAATATTTGGTAAACAGCGTCATACGAGTAATTGGCAGCTTCGGCGGAAAAATGTTCCTGGAATTCTTCGTAACAGGCAACATACGAATATTGACATTCAACGTTTTACAGCTTCACTCCATTATTAGAAATTATTATACAAGGTGATCAAGAAATACTGTTTAAGTTGGCAATCCTAAATTTTACTTTAAAATGGTAGAACTGAAGCCACTTCCGGTTGCTTGACAGCTACTTCGACGTTGACAGCATTGATACTTGAGCGGCGATTCAAATTTTTATTATAAAAATGGTACTATTTACATTAGAAGAGGACATTTTTATTGGCATGGCTTATTTTCGGAGTGCAGTTCATGACCACATTTCTGGATGGCAATACTCCTTGGAATCCACTTTGCACCAATTTGAAGAAATGTTCACTATCGGCGTTTTTAAACAACACTGCATACGCGTAGTTAAACGATAATTGAATACAGGCAATGTGAAAAAGGAAAGCCACCTGGTAAACCCTCCGTACTCACTGAAAATGTAGTGCAAGATGTCAGGGCCCGACTGCAACAAAGTCCTCGCAAATCGGTTAGGAAGCTTTCCCTCCAAACAGGTTTGATCCTTATCAAAAGTTCACCAATTTCCACAATGATGACATCCTGGATAAAACCTTTTTTTTTCGATGAAGCCTGGTTCCATCTCAACGGCTATGTTAATTCTCAAAATTACAGAATTTGGTCTGGTGAAAATCCACATGCTGTTAGAGCAACAACTTTACATCCAACTAAAGTTGGTGTTTGGCTGGCTGTAGCGCGGCAGAGAGTTATTGGTCCTGTGTTTTTTAACTTCACAGTTTATTTTGAACGATACATTCAGCAAATTCTCCAGCCATTTGTTGTCCAATTAACCGTAGAGGAGCGCGAAAATGGCTACTTTCAACTAGATTCGGTTCGAACAATACGGCTCGTGCTACAATGCAATATTTGCGGGAAGTTTTTGGCCATCGAGTCATAAGTACTGGAATCTGGCCAAGTAGGTCACCAGACCTGACACCTCTAGATTTTTGTTTCTTGGGGCACCTTAAAAACAAGGTGTTCAGTAATGTTCTACATACAGGTGAAGAACTGGAAGCTGCAATTATCGAGGAAGTTGCAAATATTTCTCCTCGGATGTGAATTAATGTCTTCGAGAGCCTAAAACGGAGAGTGAATTTATGTTTACAACATAATGGTGCTCAATTCAAGCAGTACCATTAAATAGTGAAGTTTTTTTTCTGGTGTGACATAACATAACATAACCTAAAATATTTGTGTTTTGTGTTTGTTTAGGTGTCGCTGTCATGCAGAGTGCAGAGATTTCCGGTGGGTGTAGTGTTGCAAACCCTTAGGCAAAAAAATCCTCTAGGTAGGATTGCCAACTTAAACAGTATTTCTTGATCATTCTGTATTATAAATGTTAGCAAGCACAGAAACAAAAGAAAATATAAATGCGGAATGACAAAGTATAAAACAAGCAGTGGAAATAACGGCATACGAAGTCTTGGGTAAAAAGAGAAAAATCAGGAAAAGAAAGGGATTAAGAATATGATCAGATGAAAAGGAGAAGCAGCGAGAGAAAAACAAAACACATGCATACATTATCTTAACAACCCCACTGAAGCTAATCATGAAGTTTACAAACAAAACAGAAATGTCGTGAAGGAAATGACTAGAAATACCAATGAAGAGTCTTGGAATACATTTATAAGTAACATCGAACATGACTTGCGTGGAAGACAAAACTTGGCCTATAAAGTAATGAAATCACTAAAGAACCAGGAATTTGATAGAATACAGATAATCAACATAGACGAAGAAAACTGGGTGAATCATTACGAAAGATACCTTCAAGAAGATGGCGTAAGTGGTTAAGAGGTTGAACGATATAGATTTAACAGAACTGACAGGAACCTTCAAGGCTACAAAAAACAGAAAAGAAACTGGTATGGATGGTATCAACACTGAACTCTGGAAATACAGTGGACTTATATTACACCTTACACCATATTACTACACCAATAAATGCTAGAAAGACTGTACTATCCCTGATGGATGGAAAAAAAAAACAAAAGTAATATAAACATAAAACAACCTTCAAAACTACCGAGGAATTAGCCTAATCAACACCGCTTATAAAATTTATGATAGGATACTAAATAATAGATTGAAAATCATAACAGAAGAACTTATAGAAGAAGAACAAATGGGTTTCAGAAAAGGTAGATCGACGATAGATGGAGTATTCACAATAGAACAAATCATAGAAAAACACAGAAAATACAACACTTACAACACAGAAACACATATAAGCTTTATAGACTTTGAGAAAGCTTTCGACAATGTAAACAGATGCAAATTATGGACTATTATGACACCAAAATTGCAATAGATATGGGCGGGGTTTTGTATTTGTGGAGAAGCTGTAGAAGTTAATTTCAGTAAGACAAATCAGTTCTTTTGAAATGGTGTTGTATCCAAGCGTTAAACGTTGAAATTAACAAGATGCAAAATAGCTTTAATGAGCTTTAACATTTAGAATGTGCTTTCAAATTTACTAGCAGTGCAATATTCCCTGTAAAAATTTGTGACTTTGTAACAATTATTCAATGCAAAAACATATAGGATTAAAAGTTATATTGCTCTAAATTTAATAAATGTTATAAATATAATTGGTAAAATGTAACGTTCAGTGTAAATCCGAAATTGAAATATAGAAACTTCGATATTTTTAGAAATTTGTTAGTTAAAATGTATGGTTTTACGGTTATACAATATAGTCGTAAAATGACTATTTTATATGACTATATGGAGTTTGGGCTTCTTCTTTCGTCAAGATTCGACTGATAGTGCAGTGGATTGAGAACCGTCATCAGGCAATTTTTCAGCACAACGCCAGCATATCTTTCATGTCTTAGAGTACATTACTTAAGAAAGCGTTCAGCCCTTTGATTTGGAAGTGAAGACTTCATAAAATTTAATAAAAGCCCCTATGATTTATGATGTAATGACTATTCAATACCATATTCATATTTCACCATTTGAAATTTCCATATTTCTACCACTGAAAATAGAAAAATCTCCAACAGAAACCTGTTCAACACACATAAAAAAAATCTCTCATCGGGTCCCATGCATCGTTCCGAATTAGTGCGACTCCACGTGAAGCATTTGTCGCTTCTGTTGAACGCATTTAATTACAGAACCTGATACAATTAACAGAACGAAAAAGAGAGAGACAGGGAGAGAGAGAGAGCGAGAGAAACGAGAAGAGGAGATAGAGAACTAGAAATGAGCAGGGAAGTCATAGACCGTAAAGTAGATGCCACTATAATTAAAAACCGTACGAAGGTTCTTTAATTACCGTGACAGAATGTGTCTTGTGTTCCACTTTAGAGATTGTAACGATAAAATAGGCACTCCGTTGCCCAAAGCGGGACACACTCGTAGCTCTTATCTTTTCATTCTAGTTTATTAGTCGAGACAATCGAACGGTTTAATTAGTTCGTCATTAAAAGTTTGTCATCGTAAAGAAAATATTAATGAACTATTAGAGGAAACTATACTCGATGGTAAAGCACTTGCAGGACAATTAAAAGAGCTTACAGTGGAAATATTTTCAGGCTTGAAATCTAATAAAGTAATATTACGTAATTAGAAGTATGTATATATGGTAAACGTGCCATCATTAGTTAGAAAAATTTACCAAATTAGACTTGCCATCATCCCAGTTCAGTAACTCAGTTGTAAAACCAGTTAATATGATTACAGTAGGTATTCCTGAAAAACTGCAGTTTGGAGAGTCTCCAAATTAACGTAATAAATCTAGTTAGAATCCACTTAAAATTTAGTATAGGTACTTAGGTGCTGTGAAACAGTGAAACCCATGGCTAAAACATAAATATCCCCAACATCCATCGGTCATAAAAATTATGTGGAAAAAAGCTAGATTTACCCTTAGTTACGATGGTAGCTTGGAACCAATGCGGTATTGGTATATAGGGCAAATGTACACGCAATATATGCCACATATTTTTTGGTATCACCGTTTAATTCAAAAAGTATGGTAATGCGACGGCAGTTTGCGCTTGACAACAAAAATAATATCCTAAGCATCATGAAGACGAAGTGGCTGTGATGTCTCGCTGAAAAACCGCCGAGTAAGATGGATGGTCGTCCTTGTCATAAATTTGCCTAAAGAAATCTCGCAGGAGAGAGACAGGGGGGGAGGGGGAAGTTAGTCCCGTACCCATTTCCCGTATATATCCGCCCTGTTTTATGTTTTTGCTTCATTTTGCCGACACATCGTGTGCATTCCGGGAAGAAAAATGTGCTCTCAGATTATGAGAGGCATTTCGACTGCTTTTTGGGAACTGTGATCTAAAGTATGAAACAATAAACAGAGAGAGCGACATAGAAAAAGAGAAGACGAAAAAGAGAAGGTGGTTTTCTCAATAAAATATACGCATAATAATCTACAAACTTAAATTCCAAATTATAAAATTCCCAAATAACTACTAACGTAATAATATATTCAGGTTAGGCTAGGTAAGACAAAAAATGTGTCACTTTTCAGTTAGAACAAGTAAAACGGTTCCTATGTACTAAATCGTATGTTTCAAGTTTATATATTGACTTCAAAATACAGTTTGTTGTTTAACTGCCAACTACTGACGTAAAAATTTTTACACTTAAGTCACGGTCACACAAGAATACAAAGGCAATTTTTTGCTATTTTTGCAAAGCTTCCTTAAATGGGAATGTACATTTTGTTCATTTTGATTTGAATACTATTCACTAAATTTTGTACTGTTAAAGTTTAGAAATAAATGTGTCAGTTACCACTGGAAAAGTTTGTTATGTACGATAATGACAATAATTCTTATGTGGTCCTGTACGTCATTGCATGGTATATAGATCATAAGAAGAACCTGGAGGTTGTCTTTAATAAAAAATGACAATATATCGTTATTTAAAAACAAGTGCCGCCACTAACTACAAACATTTTTAGTTCTAATGGCGCTATAACAGTACTAAATCTTGCCTTGAACTCAACTCATTGACTTGAACTCATTTTCAAATGTGGGTAATGTACTGACAGCAGGAAGATCTACATGTATTGAAAGATTATATATTTTAGGCAGGGGAATAACATATTTCTTCTTTACACTCTTCATAGACTCTTTCCAAATAAGCGCAAAATAACAACTTTCTAGGCAGTTGTTGACAGCTATTAACATGAGCATGAATACCCAAAAAATGAATACTACTTTTAATACTAAATTTAAACTGCTATTTAAATATCAGATACCAATACAACTTTTGCTATTAAAAATGTACTAAGTGGTAGATAAACTCAACTTTAATGTTAAAACTCTTATCAGATGGTTTGTAGGAGGTTTCTAAAGAAGTTCAGAAAATTCTAACTTTTCTTATAAAAGACTTGAAATTGTGGCACGTATTGCAAACTCTATTAGTTTGTGACTTTAAAAAAAAATGCTTCACTTTGTTAACACATCTCCAATTTTGTTAAAACTCTATAAAATGGTCGATTGGAATTAAAAAAAAAGGATTTTCAACTAATCAATGATAAGTTTCGAAGTTATGACCTACTATTAAAAGCTGTATTGGGTAATTACTTTCAATAACTCGTAATGTAATACAACTTCAATTTTGTTTAAATATTATAAAATAGTATGTGTGAGTTTTCTAATGTTCGAGGAGTTTTAACTATTGTTATAGAGACGTTTTGAAGTTATAGGCTGATATCATAAACTCTATTAGGTAATTACTTTCAAAATTTTTTTTAATATCATTAATACAACTTGAGACTCTATAAGATAATTTTCTGGAACTTTCTAAAGAAGTTCGGGAAATGTCAACTTTTTTATAGGTACAATTGTAGATTGTACCTAGATTTGTCGATTGTAGGTACATTGTAAACTCCATTAAATAATTACTTAAGAAATCATAATGTTGTTAAGATGTAATAAGGTTTAATACAACTTTAATTTTGTTGAGACTAGAAAAATTTCCCACAGGAGTATTGAAAAAATTTCGGGGAGTTGCAACTCTTCTTAAAAAAATTGGAATTATAACTTATTACAAACTCTGTTATTAGGTAATTACTCTCACAAAATTTGTAATTTTGGTAATACAACAATAATCTTGTTGAAATTCTATAAAGTACTTTGCAAGAGTTCTATAAAAAAGTTTAAAAAGTTTCAACTCTTGTTAAGTATAGAGAAGTTTAGAAGTTCACCTGTTCATATGAACTCAATTAGGTAATTACTTTCACAAAATTCGTAATTTTGGTAATACAATATTAATTTTATTGAAACTCTATAAACTAGTTTCCGGGAGTTTTATAAAAAAGTTCGAAAAATATTTTCATAAATTTGCAGTTTTATTAATAAAACTTTAATTTTGTTTAAATTCTTTAAAGTCGTTTACAGGAAGTCTCTAAAGAAGTTCAGGTATTTCCAGCTATCTTCATAAGAAAATTTCGAAATTGTGGCGTCATTAGGTGTTTCTTTTTAAAAATTCATTATTCAATAAAGAAATTTAATTTTGTTAAAATTCTATAAGATGTTTTTTGGGAAATTTCTTGAGATACTCAAGGAGTTAGTTCAAACCGTTTCTAATTAAAAAGTTGATAAGTTACGACATGACAATAGAAACTTTGATTTTATCGAAACTATACGAGACATTGTGGGGGCTTTTTAATAAACTTCAGAGAGTTTCAACACTTTTCAAAAAGAAGTTTCGAAGTTATGAAGTTTTATTGGAAACTGCACTAGGTAATTTAAAAAATCATAATGTAGTTGATACAACTTTACTTTCATTGAAAGGCTATAAGATGCTGTTTGGGAGTTTTGCAAAGAAGTTCAGCGAATTTCAACACCTTTCATAAAAAGGTTTCTAAGCTAATACTTGTTGTTAGTCGTAAAACTCTATTAGGTAATTAACACTAAAAAGTTTTTGGAAAAAATTAATTTTTCAAAAATCACAATCCAAAAAATGAACGCAGGCTCAATTGAAATACTATCATTGACATTTCTTAAATATCATTTTATTACTAACTCAAACCCTCCTCTCCACACGCTCATTTTGAAAACAATATTACGAGAAAAAAAGATTTTTCGGTACATACTAAGACCTGCAAGGACATCTATTTTGTCATTTATCACGACAACTAACTGTCCTAAGACAAAATGCAAGTGATAATAGTTTTTTAGAACAAACTAAAAACTGTATACTGCTGTCTTTGTAATAAAGTTACCCGCTTCAAAATTTTAAATCATTTAATGCTACGGTTTACCCAAATCCCCATCAATGTATACCCGTCCAAAATTTATTTGCAATTTACGATCCTACCCTTAGCGACGGGGAGTGCAATTAACAGGTAGTAAACTACGGATTTGCGGTTTCGTCGGAATGCCGCCTGAGATAAACACCTAAGAACTGGGAATGGTCCGTACTAATAAATTTAATGAGTAATTCTTAGTGTTTCAAAACCCAAATGGTTTTTAAAGTATTTTTATTATTTCAATTCCAGCTGATTAATTTTTTCTTCTCGCAGTTCTGTGATTTTTTTTTCTATTAATTTTATTTTTTCCACTACGTCCGAACGGAGTAGCTTTGTTATGCGATAAGCACTATTCATTTTAGTATAGTATATGTATCAATTTGAAACCGCAAAAGTATTAAGGGCGTTAAGGGCAAGGGACAAAGGACATTAAAATTTGCCATTTTCTTATAAATCTTATGACATACCAACTGCCTTCTCGTTAATATAAGTATAGGTACCTGCTGTATACTTTGACTCAAAATGTGCCACTTTAATACAACTTTTTAAATATAGTTTCTGCAACGAGTACTTTACAACATTTTCTATGTTCTGGCTTCCATTTCATTTTTATTTATGTTTAAATAATTTAAAATTTCTTATCTGGGGATTTTTTTTATCATGACGTTTAAGTTGGTATTGTTGCTGTCAATTTTCACCCCATTTTCAAATTTAATTTAATGGATTTAAATAATATCTTGTTACCAACCCAACAAAAAAAATTACCAAAAACAATGCTTTAATAAGCCTCATTAAAGGACTGTTTTCGGCCATTTTAGTGCTAGAATAGCTGTCATTTTAGTGCCGGGAAATCTAAATTCCTAAAAGTCGCTGAAGGTAACAGAGTAGTACCCTGTTACCTTCCTCTCAATCGGCTTCTTACAGAAGTTTTACGGTGCACCCTGCTGCGTTAATACTCGAGCCCCCGTCGTGAGACTTAAGTCATAAATTGCAAATAATTTTTGGAAGGGTGTAATCAATAATTTAATAAACACCATACCTAATTGGCAAATAATTAACTTTAGCCATGGTGCAAGTACCTATAATTAAAAATGATAATTTTCGTCAAACTAAGCATCTTCCAATAAGTACTTACCAGTTTTTTTTAAATATTTTTATGAGTCATGAGTTTTACGAAACGGATATATTTGTCTATTGCAAAGTAGGTACTTCGTTTTCCTTGGCCGAAAGTACCCAATAAGAGTTTCTTAACGAAACTACAATAAATCAAATATGGTGAGAGTACTATGACTGATGGACTATTTCCTGAAAGTATCCGACTAGCGAAAGAGTTCGAAGGCAATAAAATTCATCATGGAGAAGAGGGCGCGTCATTCGCATTTTCCGAGAGATAAACGACGAGGAAAAGAGAGAAAAGGGGAACATTAATTTAACGGTCGCAAAAATAATAAAAACTCCGAGAAGGAGCACTCTCCAAAGAGCGAGGCGCCCCTTTCGGAATTGGCCACTTCTTCGTGTATGTGAGTGAGTGTGTGTGTGTGTGTGTGTGTGTGTGTGCTTTCTCACAGAAGCGACGTCTCATCACTTATGGATACTGATGACTGCAGCAATGAGAGAGTCGGCTCCACTTCACAAGATAGACTCCGGCCACCTTGTTAGTAACGTGGAGGAAAGCGATCGCCCTTGTTAAAATAAATTGGGTGGCGATATAGGCTTTGATGTTTCAGATGGATTATTTTCCGAGGAATAGGAAATCAACCACCTTCTTCTTCTTGCGGGATAAGGAGAGCAGGTCTCGTTTATCAACCGCGACGGGAACGGTGAACCGTTATTTTTGTTTAACGTAACTACCGACAGAAGTTGAAAATACTACCTCAAAAAACGCCAACAAGCAACAATAAATAGTGCGCAATTTTATTTTGGAATTAATTTTGTTTCCACCTGCTCAGTTTTCTTTAGAATGATTTACTATTATTACTCTAATTACAGCAATTAAACAACCAACGACTATTTTATCATGATGTATTTTTAATTCTTTCAGCTAGTTTATATGTTATCTCTTATTCACTTTGGTCGCAGCAAAATTTAAGTGTGTTAAAAGTCTTATTTCATTCTTTTGTGACCCTTTGATAGCACATATTAATCGTTCTTATATTATTGCACTTTGTTATATTTTAGAGCAATGTTTTTGTATTTAAAACTCTAAACAATTATATTAATATGCTATCAAAAGTTGAGTGTGATGATAAGGCAAAATAAACATATTACTACTAATCAAATATATTAGCTATCACTATCACTGTTAAATTACAAAGAGAATTAAATTCTAGAATTCGCATCTGGAGAAATTAGGTGCAGTCAACCAGGCTTATGATTAACCTTAAGGGCTCATTCAAACTAGTCGGTTTTAAGAGACTCACCTAGGTAAATACGAATTACTAGACAATGATAGATCACAATAATAGACAATTATGTTCAGAGTAATATAACTATAAATAATATTAAATATATAAAAATGAAAAGTAGCAGTACTGCATATGGGCCATTTATTGGCTTAAAAGTTCTACTGTTAAATGTTACTATTCATGATATTTTACATATTGAATTGTGTTCCCCTGTATATTTTTTCTTAGAATAAACTTTTTTTAATAGTCTTATCAAAAAACATGTTTTTGAAATAATATTTGTGATGTATGTATGTAAGTACATGTGTATGTGTTTCTTCGAAAGTAAACACCATAAACGGTTTTAACTTCGAAGAGACTTTGTGATACCTACACCTAGATTTCTTAATGATCTTTTAGTTAAAATTGGCCGGGACAAAGTAATATGTGGTATACTCTCGCTATTTTTCGGTTTTTGAAAATTTTGTCCAAACTTGTTGCAATATTTTTTTTTCAAACTATTAAAGTTAGTTATCTGGCGATTGTGTACAATAAAATTTAATAACATTTTTGGCTAAACATTTTCTTAAAGGGCTTTCTCTCAAAATTCCCTTTAACATCTTCTTCTAAACTTTGAAAGTTTATTCTTCTGTTGAATATGTACACTAAAGTTTAATAACATTTTTGCCTAAATGTTATCTAAAGGGCACTTTATGTTTGTCAATTTCCGGTTTTTGGAAATGTCATCGGAAATCCACTCACATAAACTTTTTTACACTTTTTGCAAAATTTTCTCTAAAGGGCACATTACACTTGTCATTTTCGATTTTTTTAAATCGTTTCTGAAGGGTACTCTTCTCTTGTCGCTTTATGTTTTTCGAAATTTCTCGAAATCTTTATTCTTCTTAATCTTAAAGTATTTATTCTGCTATCGAATATTTATAATAAAATGTGAGAAAGTAGTCCGATGGAACAACACCAGTTTCTGTTAATTGAAAATAGAAACTCCTTCCCATTTTTTAAGGCAAAACATTAAATTTTTGTATTTCGCGAGAGTAGTTCAATACGAGTCTCAAGCATATGAGCAAGATTTGTGAAAATAACTAAAAACAAATTCCAGTACAATTCTTATCCAGGAAATTAAACAGCTTTCTCATTAAATCTTGAGATCGGTCTTGAAAAATTTTGAAAAGTTACGTTTCTCCTCGTGTCTTCTCGGTCTCGTCTCGGTATCGAAAAATCTCGAAATAAATGTGTTCCTATTAAATTAAACGTGTTTTTTTCTGGACAACAATGACGAAGAACCTATATAGTTGTAAAGTTGTCGTAAAGTTGAGTGTACAGAAATTAGTGATCGATTTCATATTTTGATGCAAGATATTTAATATCTTGAAAATATTGAATTAAAAAAGTTAGATTGTGGGGAAGACGTACATAAATTATTTAATCAATTTCATGAATAAATGGGTTTGTTAGGATATCACGAAATTGATTCCTTAAATTATTTTCATTACGAGGAGAAATTAGAAATTAATGTTGAATCTTAATATGAGAATTACCTACTACAATCATTAAATTTCGTTGTAATGGTACACACCTAGCATTTTACCAACTTAAGTCTCAAGGTGGAGGATGTATTCATTATGAATAATCTAAAATTACTTTTTTAAATAAAATTAGGATGTATTAATTAGGCACTTATTAGCAATCCCAAGAACCTATTTTTGGAATTATCTCTGTCCGTTCGTCCGCTGTAAAGTTTCTTAACAGAATTTGATGAAATCTAATATTCAAGCTTGTATCCGGAGTAACGAAGTTTGAAGTACTCATGTCATAAATAAATTTCATGGGCAATTCCAGGTATTTCATCATATATAAAATTCGAGACTTCAAGACTTGTCGAGACGAGACCAAAATTTGATCTCGCCTTGTATCAAAATAACGTTTCACTTCATCTGGTCTCGAAAATTTTCGATATTCCATTTTTTTTTCCTTTTCTCTTTACATTTTACTTTAGCATTCCACACCTCGTAATCATTGTAGAATTACGATGATAAAGAGGAAGTAGTATAAATTTAGAAACATATTCAACTACAATATTTTAGAAACGTCAAAAAATGTTATGATTCTAATCCAGTATTAGCATATAATATTAAATTTGGTTTATGTTGCATGTACCCCTGCACTTTCTATGACATGCGCGTTTGGTTCCTGTATTCAAATTATTTGGATTTGGTCAAATTCCATCCAAAACTCAATATTAACCGAGTTAGTTACATTGAACATTGTAACATAGATGTTTTTAATTCCAGTATTCAAGATTATATAATAAATCATATAATATATACCTAAAGCAATAGTAACAAATAATGTATATAACTGAAAATGGAGCAATTTGAAGTACCTTGTCTTCCAAAATGTACGGAATTCGGTCAATGTAACTAATTTAAAATTTAAATAAATCAAAGAGAAATTTGGTCTTCAATGTAATCAATCTTAAGATACTTCATGGAACGCACAAACTAAACGAATTAAACTTATGAAAGAGAAGCAAGAAGTATTCAGTGTGATAAAAGTGCACCTGAATTTTTTAAACATTATATAAAATTAAGTGTGCAAGTGGAAGTTCCTAATAATTGGCGAAAGTACAAATATATTGTGAAGAAATTATTTCTGAGTAAATAGAAACAATTAATGCTACAGGATAAAAAAAGGTTTTGGTTCATTATTTGTGATCACATTTCAAATGCCATTGAATTTACTTATAGCAACACCTTCAAAAATGTTTTCTTTCACTATTTCTTGGAGGCATTTCACAACTTACATCGATTATATTAGATGTAAATAGAGGCGATTTACAGCAGTAGGTACCTGTTTTGCCATTTCTGGTGACTTCCTAAAACTTGTACTGAATATGCTTGTAAATAAATAGAGACAATTTATAGCGACACCCTTCATTAAAAAATGCTTTGATTTCATATTTTTGGCGACATTTCACAACGTTTCTTAAAGTCATCCCCTCCTAACCCATTTTTAACGGTTTCCTGTTTTTACGCTTTCCATGGTAATTCAGCGGGAGCGCAAGATGAACGGCCACGCCAGGTAAATACGTAAGCATTTAAATTTAATTTCACACCGTGGCCAATTTAGGAAATGGAATGCCTCCCGAAGTTCCCATCAGTCAACCGCAATTACTGCGTTATGTTACGATAAAAATCTCCACAAACAAAATGGTCGGATAATAAGCGAATAGCACAAAGGAGCCCCGGAACGTTAAAGACACCATCCAATTACCGGCGATGACAAAAAGGTGGCAATTAGTCGGGGGGAAAAAAAATTCGGTCGAGTAGATATTAGACGATAATGGAGCCCAGTTTTGTGTCAGATCTCGGGTTCGATACATATTTAATCAGGAGCGATAATTTTCTTAGGGGGGTTTATTGGAACTGTCACGGAAGAAACGTACTAATGTACCTATTCCGATGAGAGTGTATGCGTCTAGATTGGAAGCCACACCGCCAAATTAACCTTAACCTTAACTAATGTATTTTTAAAGTAAAGAAAATACACCAACCTAATAGTAGAAGAGCTGATGTCAGAAAAGTCGACCGATCTGCACAAGTTTTTACCTTCATTCACATATGGAATATGCCACTTTATTAACGAAATTGCGTTTCTGCCACCACAGGCTGGTGAATATTTATTGGTATTTAAGAAAAACGATTGTAAAAAATCAAAATGCGCATACTGCTTCTTTTCACCAAAACAAGGCACACCGAGCTATTCTGCCAAGTCTGACTGGGCAGAAAATTGTTCTGCCTAGGTTTTTTCGACGGGACAATATTTTGACCAATCTGCACAGCTTCCAAGATAGTATATCCGCGTTTGTCATGTTGAATCAAGTCCTCGAATACCATTCTGCCAGACTAAAATGGTGCGAAAAATGTTCTGTCAAGCCATTTTCCGAGAGGCAAATCTGGAAAATTCAACCGATGTGCACAAGCTCCAAACTTTACACACTGCATCGTTATGACACAGAAACCTTATGCGAACTATTCTGCCAACCCTTTTCGGTGCGAAAAGTGTTCTGCCAAGTAATTTTCCAGTAAAAAAAATCTTGAAAATTCGACCAATTCGCACAAGCTTCAAATTTTGCACACGGCTTCGTAATTACACAGGAAGCTTATGTGAACTATTCTGCCAGCTTGAAACGGTACGAAAATTGTTCTGCCAATCAAAAGTGTTGGATAGAAAACCACGAAATTCTTAAAAATCACCTCGAACTTGTAAGTTAATTTGGCAATTTCCCCGCATTTTTTGGTCAATTTGAAGAGATCGATCCCTCTACTTTTTCGTTAAAATTCAATCAGAACGTGGTATCAGTCAAATTTATTCAGAGAAATTCTAAGTAATTCGAGTAACATCGTGATACTACCTAATCCCTTTATGTTACATTAATTCTATTAAATTGTGCTTGAAATGTTGAATTTGGCGATTTGTTATAGCTTCCAACGAATGGTATTGACGAAAAAAAAATTATGAAAAATAAAAATAGGTACATATTATTTCGTTATTATTAAAGATATTTCTTTACATTTATTCTTTCCTCTCTTTTTATTCATCATATTATTTATTCCATATTCAGTACAACGTGTTGAGACTATTTTGTGATTGTCATTGTAGAAGTAACGTTACTTTATTAATGTTTAATTTTAATTATATTACGACTGTTATCATATTACAATGTAATATGATGACAATAATAATTAATAATGTAATAATGTAACAAAATTACTTATTTGTATAAATGCAACACAAAAAATGTACTATTTTCCTTTTTGTTTTTACCACTCCGAATGGGGAGTTTTATATATAATAAATAAGTGAGAATTGATTGGTTCCTTGTGCTGTAACTAGACGTCAAATAAGTAAAGTTTAATGGAATCCCTTTCTTGATTGGCCAACTTTACTTTTTTGACATCCACTCATAGCAGAATTAGTTAATCTTAAAACTTTTTGTCGAGTTTTGAGAATATGGTAGAAATGTAGCTGCAGGGGGGTCCACCGGAATCTGCTCAATTTTGGAAGTGGTCTATGAGAAAAAAGTTGTTTGGAAACCTCTGGTATAGAGGAGGGGGAGAACTCCTGCTCGAAAACCGTATCTACGAGGTATAGTTCACCGTAAACCAACTGAGTTACCCGGTTTTATATATAGTGTGGATTCTACTCATTTTATGGATTTTCTTGAAAGCTTGGCAGAACATTTTTCGCGCCGTTTCAAGCTGGCAGAATAGTTCACATATGCTTCCTGTGTAATTACGAAGCCGTGTGCAAATTTGAAGCTGGTGCGAATTGGTCGAATTTTCAAGATTTTTTTTACTGGAAAATTACTTGGCAGAACACTTTTCGCACCGAAAAGGTTTGGCAGAATAGTTCGCATAAGGTTTCTGTGTCATAACGATGTCATGTGTAAAGTTTGGAGCTTGTGCACATTGGTTGAATTTTCCAGATTTCCCTCTCGGAAAATGGCTTGGCAGAACATTTTTCGCACCATTTTAGTCTGGCAGAATGGTATTCGAGGACTTTGTTTAACATTATAAATTCATGTTTACCATTTTGGAACTTATGCAGATTGGTCAAAATTCTTCCGTGGAAAAACCCCAGACAGAACGATTTTCGCACCAGTCAGACATGGCAGAACAGTTCGGAGTGCCTTCTTTTGATGAAAAGAAGCAGTATTCAAATTTTGGGGTTTGTGCAGATCGGTCAAATTACTCCCCTATTTTGCAATATTGACGATTGCTTATTAACAAAATGGCACCGATTTGTGATGGCAGAAACTTTTTTTTTGTTAATAGTTGTTCTCGCATATGAATTGCATTCGAAAGTTGTGCATATCGGTCGTTTTTTCCTGACACCAGCTCTCCTACTATAAACTGATGATTAGGTCAGTGGATTGTAAGAGTGAAAAACAATACTCCTTGAAAGGAGTACATACACATTTCACTCAAATTTAGTTACATTTACTTACTGCTTTAATCTATTATAATAATTGTTCGGAAAAGTTACACCACATATCCAAACATAATGGCAGGTCACATAGATTGCACGAAACTTATTATCAAAGGGAACATATAGGTAATGACTGAGAAACCAATGTAACGTATTATATACAATGACTGAAGATGAATGACAGTACCTTAAAAGCATGTTTCAGAAATTCAGAAAATAAAGTTCAAAAAGATGCTCCACTCATAATATATATTTACTTCAAATCCCACCTCTCAGAGATTGATCTTTTTAAAGTATGAAATGCTACATTTCAAATTTGGTAAAATCTCGCAATGAGGTACTTACATGGAATACTTAAACTGAGATTGAAGTTTCCAAAAAATATGGAAGGTTACTAACGTCATCCCCACCTTATTTGAGCAATAATTTTATTCCTATTCCACCTATTCTTTTATAAGCTGATTTCAAATTTTGAACAGAGTTATAGTAAATCCCGAAATCGAAACTCTGGTCTAACTCCATCTGCAGGAGACCATTTGAAAGAACAACGCCAGACTGGGGATCTCCTAACTTTATTGCGCATCCGCTTAAAAAAGAAACATAAAACAAATGGGGAAATTATCGCCCAGTCGTTCCCTGCAGGTTCAAACGTCAGCAGGATGTAATGATCTCTTAGTTATGAGTCGTAAACTTTTATTTTCAGAATATAATATATTCCGAACTTGGTTTTTGGCCCAGTTTAGATGGGAAAGGGTACTAAACCTTCCCGTCTAAAAATTAACTTTTAATGTGTAATCGTAAGAGAAGACATCGACTATGAAAGGGATTAAAGTGTCATGGAATATATTTTACGTCCAGTTTCAAGTACATATACCAAAATGAACAAGCCATCAAGTGTGGGTGCTTAATATAGTATACATATTGTTTGAAGCAGCGCTTGTACTTCACTGAAATGCAATAAAATAAATGTTGTATAATGAGTAGATAATGAAATCCATTTCATTACACATTATTAAGCAACTTACAATTCTAGTAATTTACAAAACGAACTGGAAAAATTTTTGGAAACCGATATTTATAGTAATCAAAAGTTCAGTCCAAAAAATAATGTCATTACTTCGTTTAAGTTATAAGTACCAATACAATATTCATTCGTGTTATATGGTAATTAAAAAAAAAATTAAGGTGACATTTTGCGAAAACATATTAACGATATTGTCAATATCATTAATAGCCTTCAAAAAGAATTTAAAACACTAACCATTAGAGACGACTGCTTCTGCCGTTCTTCCAAGATATCCGCCACTACTGCAAATAACTCTTTGGTACCTGGAAAGTTAATAACAAAAAAGAATATTAGCAACATAATAAAACAGAAGGAAACTAAATGGTCTCTCTAAACTACCTCTTTAAAAACAAAGACAGTACCTACTAACCATCAGATCAACTTTTAACTGAGGTACCGCTTTTCTGCCCTTCTTCAAAATTGCCCGCCATTGCACCATTTGAAGACAACTACTCGTCTTTCTGCCCTTACACGAAGATATCCGCCATTACGGCGAAAAAGACTTACCTGAAATGTTAATAATGTAATAATTAACAAAACCGAAACTGAACAAACGAATAAGTAATAAGTAAGTACTTACCTAAGAAAATGCCTGCTATTCTCCCTTATCGTGCCCTTATATGAAGATCTCTGCCGATGTCGATAATAATACTCACCTGAAAAGATCTGAAATTAGCAAAATACACCAAAAATAGTAGGTACAGATGGAACATAAATTAAATGATCTAGAAATTATAGTAGTGGCAGATTGGGGTTTTATTACAAAATCCCTAAAATTGTAGCGAGCTTTTCACTTTCCTACAATTAAGTTAAAATTATGCAAACATTTCAAACTTTCAATTTCATAAAAGTCGTTTTACCCTTCATTCGCCTCGCCGAGGAATCCCATTTTTCTCTCTACTCTCCTGATTAAGAGAAGAATTTTCATTTAGCTATTGTCGATGGGGGATTTACTTTTAAAAGACAAACATCCATTGTAAACACAATCTAATTGCATATTCAGCGAGGGGAAGGAGTTGTCCAACCTCTTCGCAAGGAGTAAATATGTTTAATAAATTCGAAATGGATTGCCGTTTTATCGTAAATATTTATTTTCGAAGACGGTCGAATTTTAGATGAGCCCGCTCCGCCTCTTGGAGTGATGTATATATTTTAACACTCGAGAGTTTATTTTGTAAACTCGTCTTTATATAACTTCAACATTAAACTCTAGTGATACACTTCATTGCGGACGATATCACAACGTATACTTTAAATTGCAATTAAGTTTAATTGTATAAATAATTTGGAGCATGAGAAACCGAAACAATGGAAATGGGTAACTTACTAAACGTCGTTAAATGGTAGATTAGATCTATCTGCGAATAAGTGTACTGCTTTTATCATACATACAAAACTTCAATTAGCAATGAAAACAAGAATTATCATAATTCATTGGAAAACCATCTCAACGCGACTTTAATCCTTCATATACGTACATCGACTCATTTAATATGTTCGTCATGTTTTGTATTACTGTATTCACAATGAGATAAGAATCTCGTGCGTGTCCATGTCCATCATTCCTCCAGGCAGATCGGCCATTTGCAAAGCTCTAAAAACGTGTACAAGAGCTATTTAAGGTTCGCGAAGATTTTCCTCTTACAAGTGCAAACATTTAGTAGAAGATATATTAAATGAGCTGTGCAATTCAAGGGTTAATTGGAGAAAACGGCAAACAGATTAGTTAGTTTGGTAAAGGAGTAGAAAAATAGATAGATCCATTGGTTTGACATTTTGGAAAATGGTGAAATTTCGGTGAAAACTTTTTCATAATTTTAAATTTATGGAGATTAGTAGGATTCACAAACTTCACAATTTCTACATTTGCAAATCTCGTAGGGAACGCACAGCATAATTTCTTGCTCTGATTCATCGAAATTTTCACAAGTTCTAGCATCACATAATAATAATAATAATATTCCAACGGTTTTCACGAGGGTCGCCACGTAATTACGTTTCTTCAACCCGTATAATAGTTCCCTAAAAAAGTCGCCTATGATCGTAATAGAGCCGGGACCGAACAACAAACATTACGGAGCTCGCTCTATCATTATTACCGACAGATAATATAATTTACAGCGTGGGCAATTAAAGGCCGGAAGGAAACACGAATAAAAACCGTCCGGAGATTCATCTCGAGATACATTTCATTAAAATAATTTTGCATAACTTAAAAACGGTCAGTGAGTACGACAGCGAGGACTCACTTTTACCGCTTCGCGGTGTGCGTATGTGGTGGGTATATGTAATGTTACGTTAGCCATAACACTGCTGGCTTTAATTCGTTTTAAATGACCGTTCACCTGGCCACTGTGTCACTCGAACACATTAATACGAAGTGTGAAGATTTAATGGTGGGATTCGTCTCGTCATTGGCATGCAGTTTCGGGTATTCTGGAGAGACGAGGGAGTTTGTTGCAGTCACCTTTTAACGATCTTGCTTTATACGCTGTCTGTCAATGTTAGAATATTTAAAAACCGAACTTGCACTTTTCAGTATGCAACGATGCAGTATCAGCCAAAAACATGAAAGTACTTAAAATTTGACCTGAACTGTAAGAGCGTACTACTTCCGTTATTTCTTTGATGCGGACGACTCGTTTGGAAACAATATATTAAGCATTAATTAATAGTATTAGAGATATGGGTATAACATCCAATGACGGTTTAAGGAAGGTCTCGCTTGGAAGAAATCACACCTTTAAAAGACACTTCTCAAAATTTGGTAACTTGTAAATTGGCACTGTTTTCATAACTTTTCACTTCAACAAAAAATATATCGTTAGTATCATTGCAATATTCATTGGGCGTTGATATGAAGATGGTAAAACGGTATTGTCACTAAATCTACGTAACTCAAAATGAATTCAACAACTGTTTAAAAAATTACAAATCACCAAATTTTTCTTTTAAGTTCACTGGTCTGGTTGCAAGAATAGGAAGAGGGCTCATGGAAATAACGCTATCCTAACAATTCCTTTTCTTTACAATCTTGGTCCCTTTCCATATTTCCAGCTCGTTGAATGTACGACGGGCCTTTCTGTAGAGAAAATCAGCTACACTAGGAGGTTCTCATTTCGAACCTGTACATAGAACAGAGCTCTAAAATAGATAACTGTACAATTCTTTAGAAAACAAACGAATATAGAGGTGTTGGTTGCAAGCCCTTGCCACACCACGAATATCTTCAGGTTATATGAAGATAACGTTAAATAGTTGTACATACTTCTAATCTGCTTGAAAGAATACACACCAACTAATTTTGTTGAAATCAGTTGGAAAAACTTTGTATTTCCTTTATATTCGATATGGCCCACTTTGAGAACCTGGATAACCTTCATTCTTTCTAACCTCTTATCGGTACATAGTTTTACACGCCTTTTTCTTTTCTCGATGATAGCTAAATTTCGACCACTTACGAGCATTTCGGTGTTAAGGCTCTCACGCCCATCGATTTCTGGTAAATCAGTAAGATTTTCAAGTAGTTTTATAAAGAACCTGACAAATCTAAAGAAGTTTGATAAAAGTTTTGAGAGGTTTGGAACATGCAAGGTAACATGAAGAAAATCTTAATTAACTTGAGGTCTCTGAACAGTCTCAGGCGGTGTTAGAAATGTGAGAAGCTTGAATTCAATTTCATTTGGTACCGATCAATCGTAGAGCCCATTTCAATTGTTACACTTATCGCAAACTTCACCTTTGGAAAGAGCCAGAAACTAAACAATTCCATCTAGCGAGTTACTGGCATTGTCGTGCCACTGGCATTGGTTCGTAATGAAGTAATGTATTATGCGCGAGAAATATCATTTTCAATTTTTCTGATTTAAGTGCTTTTCCATATGAGCGCCTCATTATATTCTGCAATTCAACAATAATTTGGCAAGGTAATAATAGTTTTCGGTATATTGTGTAGGAAAGTACTTTTTAATAAATTCCTAATACCATGTAGAACAAGAATATACTTTCTATATTCCGGCACTGACAGCTATTCTAGCTCTAAAATGGCCGAAAACAGTGCTTTAATAAGGCTTATTAGAGCATTGTTTTTGGTATTATTTTTTGTTGGGTTGGTAATATCTGTCAAAATAAAATTAAAAATAAATATGGCCGCCGCGTCAAACAACCTCTTGTACTTGATGCGATTCGGATTCTTGAGACATTATTTCGATTTTATTTAAATCCACTTTAAATTAAATTTGAAAATGGTGTGAAAATTGACAGATGTTTAGGAAACAGCAGTAATACCAAATTAAATGTCACGATAAAAAAATTACCCTGATAAGAAATATTAATTTATTTAAACATAAATAAAAATGAAATGGAAGCCGGAACATAGAAAATGTTGTAAAGTACTCGTTGCAGAAGACATTCCAAGCCCTCGTCCGTTCTAAAACGAGCCGTAACGGACTCGGGCTTGGAATGTGACGTCTTCTGCAACTTGTACTTTAAACTACTATTATTTTGAAGTAAAAAGAGTGCCAAACTTATTAATAAACAGTAAGTGTCACAAAATCGAGATCTAAGAACCGCGACAATAGCTTAGAAATTAATCGTTATAACTGTTATAACTTTCTTGCTGTGGAGATCCCTTAGAAATCCCATTGTTTTCATAATATATTTCGATGTAAAATAATATGAACATCAGATGAAGACAGCGGTTTTGGGAAAATGCTGAAAACGAAGAAAATCTGGAAAAATTGTTTTTTGGAAATCAGTAATATTTTTGTCGAAAACCTGAGGAAATTTTTAACAAATTGCTCACAATTTTCTTTTCAGTAAAGATAGACTCTGAAAATAATTGAATTCCAGATGAAAGGAATCATACTTAACTCTGTTACCTCACCCTTCACATCTTTGCAATTATTTCTACCTCTTCGCTAGTACATTGACATTTTAGACCTTATTATAACAATTTGTCGTGTTTATCGCTACTGAGATAGCAATAGTAAAAAAGATTTTATAGGCCAGTGGAATAATTAGTTTTATATGTTTAGCGCCTTGTGAAATAATACATTATAGTATGTTATGAAGATTTTCGTTTTCGTAAGCAAAAAAAAAACTCAAAAACTATCGAGTTTTCTTTATATAAGTATATAATTTTTCAATGCAAAGTGACTGAATGATCGGTCATAAGAGAATCATCAGTAAGATAATAGTCACAAACTCTCTGTGATAGTTGTATTTTTTGAAATAACATCCAATAATTGCAGACAAATATTGTGCCACTTTCACAACAACAATCAAATTTCAATGAAAGTAAGGGAATGATTTAAGAATTATAATAGTTGATTTCTGTATAGGTACCAACTTTCCTAACAAAGCTTAATATCCGAAAAATCTATTTATAATAGAAATTTGATAAATTTAAGCAATCGTATTATTATCGTATTACAGGGCATACAATTCCAATCCATTTACTTAAGAATTAATCCTTAAGACGATCTCTATTGGGAATGGGGAAGTAAGAACGAACGACCAAAAACTCAATGCAAAAATATATATAATGTAGAAGTATTGAAAAATTAATACTGATGATTTGGACCTAACTAAATAGTATTTTATTTATCAGCCGATAAACACACAACATTAACAGTACCTACTGTATAATTCCCTATTAAAATTTCCCCAAACGAAAATCCCAATTCTACAAAAATCTGTCCTGTATTGTTGGCTGCCTGAATTTCCACACAGCCCGACAACTTTTAAAAAATTTATAATTCCTGTTATGTAAAACTCAAATAAATCACCAGCCTGCTGCTACCTTGTACTTCGTATATTTCTCACTGTAAACAGCTTCGGGTGTCTTCTCTCCGTCTCGAAGAGCGCTGAGGCATTAAAAGAAAAGTTATTTTGGAATCTGCATAATCCGAAAGCCTCCTTCTCCTTAAAGGCGGACACATAAGGGTATTTACAAGTAAAATTAGGACTACTGGAAAGACTGCCACTGGAAATCTGGGAGCTTGTTTATAAACCCAGGGAAAAAATACGGCGAGGAGATATTTTTTAGACGAGGAAGGCTTCCATGGCAGGATGAATTAGAGCACAATTTTAGAAAAGCATTTCTGAGATATTGAACATTGGAACAATTAGGGCGAGTTTAGTTTGAAAAATTGATGGATTTTAGTTTGGCGAAAAGTTGAAAACCTCGCTGAAAACATTTTACTTTATGGTCACAACTCTGATAGGTCTTTAAATTCAATAAATTGGAAAGCAAGTTTTGTGGTCGTGAAATGCGTTCGGAAAAATAGTTTTGACCACAGAAGTCTAATTTTGGTTAGATCATTTGGAAACTGAGCAAAAGTAAACTATAAAAAACATCAAAGGTAAGTCCCCTCGAGTAGTTAAAGCTAAAGTTTTCATAACCTCTGGACCCAGTTTTCCCGTCCCTAACAAAAACAGACGCGTGTATATATAAACATCTTTTATATCGGGGATTTTACGATTTCCCTGTTGCTGACATGATTCGATGAAACGGAAAAAAAGGCATCGAGGCAGTCGAAGGTAGCAGTGGAAGATGCTGTAAAAATATAGAAAAGCCGCTAAAAAGCTAACCCCGGATAAGCCGCACATTCACATGTATGAAATTCAGCACATCAGCGATATAAAGCCGATGCCGTATAATATATGTAGTTATCATAAGTCGAGGATGCTCCACCCAGGAAGTGGAGTTCCTCCGACAAACTCCCCCATACACTCACACACTATCTAACGGGAAGTTTGCACGAGAGAGGAAAAGATGGAAAAGTGGAAGCTAGGACCGAGCGGGCCCCTTAATGGACACATTTTATCGCCTTGGAACTGTTTCTGATAATAATCGTCTCGATTTATTGCCCGTTACAAACATTGTCTTTAAATAAATCAGCAAGCATTTTGAAACAAAAAATACCATATAGTTTAAATGGAGCTTTATTTTTTGTACCTTACTTGAGGGTATTAAAGTACCTATATTAAAATGGTAGAAGTACATCAAAAGCACTAAAATGGAAACATTAAAAAACCTCATATAATTTCATTAATTTCAACAAAAAATGTTATTCCATTTATTGAATTGTTCCATATTACAGCACACTCAAATACATATATCTTGCTTCCGTAATGAAAAATTCATCTTTATTTTTTCCTAACGCCAAAAGACAATATCCCCAATTTCTCTTCCTGACAACTAGCAAAAACTCATTTTTTTCACACATCCCTACTTCCTTCATATCTAGCGTCCCCTCTCCCTATATGAATGGGTTCCATAAATTTATGCGTTCAATATGAAATAAAATATTAAAACGCCGGATAATGCCGACGGAAAAAATATTCACGGGTTTACAAAAGGATCGTTATCCAGGGATTGCGGCGGACTTACCCGCCTATACATCCACACTTTTTAAAAAAGGGAATTAAATAGTTTAAGTCCTAAAATCTTAAAATTGAGCTGCCGCAGTAAAATGCTAAACAATTTTTCTGTTTAGGTACCTACTACATACATTTTATGATACAAACTTTGATTTAAATAGAAATGAAGGAATACAGGAAATTGTATAATTTAAGTTTTCAAAAATAAAGGTTCCAAAGAGTATTTTCTATGTGGATTAAATTATAAAAAAATTAATCATTCTCATTTCAAATAAACTCCTGGACAAAATTAACGCACCACCACATATATGTTGTGTTATTCCAAAATAATGATGATTTTCAGTTGTTTAGCAATCTTACAAGTAGGCAGTAGATATACTTCAACAGTTCAATTAAATGTTGTCAACATGGGTTTTGATTTAAAAGTGTAATAGCAAAGAAAAGCATTTTCAATGAAAATTGATTTAAAATTTGATCAGAAATTGTTGCTCATTAAGACTAATTGTTTTGAGCCACCAAGGTTTTTTGTTATTGATAGTGTAAGTGCGAGTGTTCTCCAGTTTAATAATGAATCGCAGAACAAATTTGTTAGTGGAAGCAGTAAGAGCATCAACTTTGCTGAATGAGGGATATTCGATGCGTCATGTTGTTAATGTGATAGGAAGAAACCATTCCAGCATAAGTCGCATGGTTAGACGATTTAACGAGACAGGTTCTCATTTACGAAGGCCGGGACAAGGGCGAAAACGGTGTACTAATCCAATAGATGAACGTTTTCTTAGACAATCCGCTCTAAGAAACAGGACAACGATTAGTACCATCCTACAAAATGAACTCGTAGCTGCTCGCAATCTTTTTGTATCTTCCCGAACGATTGGAAGGCGCTTAAATGAAGCTGGATTAGACAGCAGAAAACCGGCCAAGAAACTCCTGCTCACCAGAGAGCACAAAATTCAAAGGTTGCGTTTTGCGAGACAACATCAAGATTGGACTCGTAATGATTGGAAGAGGGTTTTATTCTCAGATGAAACGAGAATCAGCCTTAAATCTTCTGATGGACGTGAGCGTGTCTGGAGAAGGCCAGGAGAGAGATTTGCAAGTTGCAATATCTCTCCAAGAGTTCTGTTTGGTGGTGGCTCTGTAATGTTTTGTGGAGGCATCTGTTTCGATGGCCCCACAGAATTGGTCCCCATACGTGGCAGGTCAATGAATGCGAATTATTATCTGGAACATATTGTTGTTGACCACGTAATGCCATTTTCTCCTATTGTATAGGACCGAATTTCTTGTTTATGCAGGACATTGCTCGTCCTCATGTGGCTGGGCAGGTTATTCGCTACTTAAATGGTATAGCTATTCCATTCATGGAATGGCTAGCGAAGAGTCCCGACATGAACCCAATAGAGCATCTATGACACGATATTAAAAAAAGGATTCGACGTCGTACACCTCCACCTACCAACCGCAATCAACTGGTAGATGCAGCAATGCAGGAATGGGAAAATCTGTTCAAAATTTGATCTCCAGTATGCCAAGACGCATGGAAGCAATAATTATGAGTAGAGGAGGACATACACGATATTAGAACAGCTCTAAGTTTGAAAATTCTATTGTTTTCGTTTGTTTTCTGTTTGCAAGTTTGCATTGTTTCCTAGAAAAAAAATTCTTTAATAAAAAAATTATTTGAGATAACGCCCTGATTTGCTAATTTCATTTACTAGCTACTAGACAGTACCTAACTATAAGCTTTTATAAAAATGTTATTGCAATATTAATTTCGGTATTGTAATTATACAAGTTTAATTGCGTGGTGCGTTAATTTTGTCCAGGAGTTTATAAAGCCCACAATACCTACTTGAGTAAACGACAGTTATTAATTTTTAAAAGTACATAAATAGTAATTTTTATTGCTAATATCTGATGATATATCAGTGGCTTCGAGGGTAATTTTATGTGAACATATTTACGACGGATAATTTGGATAATGAAAATAGTTTAGTCAAGGGTGTGTAATGGAGGAATAATTGCATAATTTTTGTTTGAAAACGACGGTTACTCAGTTGTTTAAAACGCGACGTGCCAGGAACAGCGTTGTCCCGTAAGCTGCGCAGCCATGCTGCTCAAACACGCCGTTTGCTTTCTGTATATGTGCACGCATACATATAATAGATAAAATATTTAGTCTATATTACAAATACTTGGGAAGTAACATCTCGAGTAAATGAACAACAGATCGCGATAACAAATATAGAACAAATAGAGAGTGCAAAAAGGTAGGAAGAGTGAACAAGTTAAAAATAAATATGGCCGCCGCGTCAAACAACCTCTTGTACTTGATGCGATTCGGATTCTTGAGACATTATTTCGATTTTATTTAAATCCACAAATTTGAAAATGGTGTGAAAATTGTCTATATTACAAATACTTGGGAAGTAACATCTCGAGTAAATGAACAACAGATCGCGATAACAAATATAGAACAAATAGAGAGTGCAAAAAGGTAGGAAGAGTGAACAAGTTCCGAATTCAATACTATGGTCTAACGGGATTACACTTAAACCCAAAATAACAATCTACGAAGCAATTGTGGAGCATATCCTTACATATGGAGCGGAGTGTTGGTAAATAACTGAGCAAGGAAAGAAAAGGTGGACACTGCTGAAATGAACTGTCTGAGAAGAGCCTGTCGCATATCAAGAACAGAACATATACCTACTACTGAAATCAGACGAAGAACCAACAGAATACATAAAACGTCAGAAAGGATAGAAACTAGGCAGCTCATATGGTACGGATATGTACGACGGATGGTGGAAAACAGATGGCCAAGACGAGATCTGGAATGCAATCCAATGAATAGAAGGAAACGAGGAAGACCAGCAAAGTCATGGATAAATAGGATTAGGGAAATAATGAAAGACAGAGCAATAGATAAAGACACCTGGAGGGCTAGGAAGAGATTGCCATCGTAATGTGGCAAACGGCAGGGGCCGTAGAACCCCCACTTAGATATATATACTTATTTTATGAAATGTTGCAATTAAGCGTGAAGTGCGTAAAGTATTGTCAGAGAAACTAAAAATTCAATCAAAAATCAATGCTACAAAATGTAATGGCATATATCTAACAAAATCTTCCTCTATATAAACCCTCATTCACTCCGTTACAATCTCACTTGTTTCACACTAAATCCCAATGCAACGCCACAAATTGGCTTGTGTGTGTGTGGAACATCAAATTTCTCCATTTTCTTAAGGATAACGTCATGTTTGGTTATATTTGCACCGACTTAACGTCGCTGCCACTAACTTCATGAGCCTCTGTGTGAAGCTAATAATAGCGACAGACCAGACATGGACTGCGATATCATAGACGAATGCCATTGTTGCGATCGAATCAAATTGAGGCATTTAACATAGAAAATGTGTTAATTATGTGATGTGACAGTTTTTGCTTGGGAACGAGTGCTAGAAATATCCTGTAGATAAATGACATAAATGCAAATTTATATATCGTTGGTGTGACGGTTACGATGACTCCTGTCATTGATGGTGACATGTACTGTAGACTATACAGCACTGCACTGTGAAGGGGGAGAGGCCAAATGACGTGCTACTGACACACTCACACGCGTTTCCTGCAAACTTTGAATTTACTATTCAGCAAGCCATTAAATGTTTTCACAAGAAGAACAAATGATCTCGTTATTACGTCTGACCATATCGACTTACTTACTCTAAGTCATTATCCTCATGGCAGTACTGGCCGGTCATCAAATTCCTCTGTTAACTCTTGTGACAGAACTCGCATATCGTCGTAACACATTTTAGACATGTTAACCGTCGAATTAAAATTATCATCCAAAATTTTACTAAAATACAGTAACATACGCAAGAGATGTGACGGTCGAACTTTTAATTAAAGCAAATACGTTCGGTTCCATCTCGCAAACCCCTCAACCCCTAATTGTCAATAAACGGCGGGCCGACACAAAAGCGTTTTTAATAAAGCGTAACAGAAAATAATTTAATAAAACGTCGGGTATAGGCGTTCCTCTCCCTCCCGCTCTCCTTCTATTGTGTCTCTCATATAAGAGAAGTTTTCTAAAATTTACAGTGTCCCGAAAATCCCGAGGACGGTTATGAACCCCCGTGCGGTATAATAAACACATAAAATCGCCAGAAATAAGGATATATTGAGTGAGCAGTGAGCTCAGATGCCAGAAACTTGCAACAAAAATATTTCATATAGTAGATAAGTTTTATGGCCGGGACAGATACGGACGGTCAGAGATGATAATAAATTGATCCTTTTGCTCGAGTAATTGAAATATTTCCGCTAATATATGGTCGCATAAATGTGTACTTCTGTCATGTTAAACTGAATTGATGTAGTTCCAGCGAGGACGGTCCTAAGCTCACAACGTATAGACGTTATTTAATAATTTCCTTGACCGCTCGCTTTTAGGGCCGTTAGTCGGGACATGGAATAGGTTATTTGTGAATCATTGGTCCATTTTTAATAATCCTTATGAACCTTCATTCCAATGCACAGGTAAGATACGAGCAGACAGGAAATCTCCAACGCGTTGCTCGTTGAAACATTAACATTAGCGATTCGATTTTAGTAAAGGTAATTACGAAAAAAGTAATAAATTCATAAATGAAGATTACTCGTTCCCGTATTTAAAAAGAGACTTGACGTTCCAAAGGTAATTTACTTGAAAAGATGATCCCCAAGCAAGTGTTCCTAAGGCCATGTTCTCACTTTCTTACATCAATTTATATTTTTTCGCCCCGGCTAATAAATCCACTCAAATTAATTTGGGAAAGCTTTTGAAGATGTTCGTGAAAAATCGCTTAAAAACTCGTCAGATCTGGGAGGGCATTAAACATGTAAATTTCCAAGGAAAATAGAGAGAGAGAGAGAGAGAGAGAGAGACGAAAGGAAAAAAGAAATCTCCGTGGAAGTTTCGACGTGGACCAGGAGGGTCCTCCGAAGGCCACACACACCTCCACCACCACCACCACCTGAGCCCCAGTCAGGGCAATTTTCCTCAGTGCCTCCCAAAAGGCGTTTTTCTTCATTAGAGGGTTTAATTTTTCCTCACTGCATACATAATCAATAAGGCGTTCTTTTTTCGCTCGTGCCATAATTTTAATATTTAATTTATTTCTAATTTGAATGTTGAATTATGCATTCTTTCGGGGTGTTCTTTGGGCCCGTTGCATATTCAGTATATTCTTCTCGGGGGGAGGGGGAAGTTTTCCTTGGTCTATGTGGGGGCGATCGACGCAAGTTTTTCCCAGTGGGAAACGTAGAAAAGCTCAAAAAGTTGCAAGGAGGAGTCAAATGGGAATTTTTGTATTAACTTGTAGAAATAATGTCCTACATAAGAAACTTAGGAAACTTAAAAATTAAAATTAAGAAACTTAAGGAAATAATTAATATGTCCATACATAAGAAGTATTTTACTGAAAACCGAACAAGAGATTAAATTTTGAAAAATCCATATCTATAATAACCATATATTGTAAAAATTTTTAAAAACTCAAATAACTACATATTTCGTTTTAGGTTATTTTCAGCAAAATTTGTTATATTTAATGTCCATTGTTGAACTAACCACGTGACTAAATGTCAACATTCGATTGATTAGAATAAGTTGGGAACATGTTTAGAACTCTTGCTGGAACACACGTACTGATAATTGTACAATAATATAATAGTAGTTAATCTAACCAAATTTTCTAACAATGGTTTTTGGGGAATTAGGGGAAAAATGTTTTGAGGGCTAATATTTTTGAGACTAACATTGAACTACATCCTTAATTCTTATACATATAGGTTAACCAACCACTGGCATAATCAAAATTCACCTTCAAAAATTAATAACCCAGAGTCAACCTACAACTTCTAGCTTTGCCCCCTTGCCTTTTACCACTTGAGGTATCTAAGTTGGCAGTCCAAATATTCAGAGTGTAATTCAATGTTGGTATTAGCCCTTAATTTCCAAAAATTATTCTTAAAACAATGATATTCGGGAGTTCCTGATAATAGAAGGGCACTGTAAGACGACGTTTGTGATCAATCACCACCACTAAAGTTGAAGTCAACATTGAGGCTATCAATTTAGGTACTTCCTCTTCAGGGTTGCAGGTGTATTTCAGGTATCCGCCTAATTTACTCTAATGTTAAAATGTTCATGTTTCTATTCCAAAATTACACATAAAAACGTATTTGTAACTAATATAAAACTGCATAAAGGACACTAATGACTGCATTTTATGCAGGAATTTTATTACAACAGTTATCAGCAATTAAGTATGTGACCAATGAATTGTGCTCTATATGGAAGGAATAATACTTATGATAACTTTGTTAAACACTGATTACACATTTTGTATAAAGTGGAGCTCAATTGAGGAAAGGTTTTATGGGCCTTTATAGAGGACGAATAATCTCTCATCCACAACTATCCACTTTCTGTGCTGCTAACAATGTAGCAATGTGAGTTCCAACTATTTGAGAGAATCATTGAATTGTTAACTAATTGCGAATTAGAGTTAAAAACTGTCTTTGTGAAAGTTATTCGACCGATTATTATCCAAAAATTTTCCACCTGAACTACTTTTGTACATAAAAGCTTGTAGTAACTATGTAGTTCAAAAAATGATCCTTTGTTATTCCAATCAGATCCTTCTCTTTAGTACACGTTAGCTAAATTTGTTACGATATAAATTAAAAGACAAATAGTTGGCAGGAAGTACAATTTGTTGCATTAGGTAGAAAAATTTAGCATCTTAAGTGACCCTTAGCACCGAACAGTTTTCAAGCACAATGGTCCACAATGACTGCATACAGAATCATATATTGACACCCCTATACTAACTACCATAATGCACTGTTTTACGTTTCCAGAAGTTATTCGAATATGTTAATGTTAACGACCGAAGGTTGTCCAGCTTCTCTAAGTTGGCCATGGCAATGTAAACTAAAGGAAAACACCAAGTCTTAACCAACTGCTTTATTCAAAGATGAGCGACCGGTTTCGGCTTCATGGAAGCCATCCTCAGGCTCGCAAACAAGTTGTTTTTAGGGCTCCTGTTGCTCGAAATGTGCGGCGTCACACATACAAAACAATTACGTCGACACACACAGTTAAAAAATAAATAAAAATTAACACATATCGAACGAGAATGTTAACTACATAAAATTCTGTCAGGACAGGATACAGCCCTAAAGGAGTGAGCTTCCTCATTCTAGAGAGCTTGGAGAGTAACTACTTCAAAGATGAGCGGTCGCTCATCTTTGAATAAAGCAGTTGGTTAAGACTTGGTGTTTTCCTTTGGTTTACCTGTCAATGTTAACTCAACTACTCTGCCTGTATTAAATCGATAGATAAAAAGCAAAACATGGTACTCATCCACTAGTTCACATTTCTCCCATCGTGCGTCGAGGTGGCGCCACTAGCCGCGAAGGGTCACAACAGGTCTCTAAACTGATTTAAATAGCTTCGGAACAGCTCATTGTATAATAGCTTTAAACAGCTATTAAATCCTAAACAATTCCAGAGTAACAGCTGTAACCAGCATACAAATAAACAGTATTTGGAGACTTGTTGTGTGACTCCGTTGCGATTAGTACCGCCACCCCCACACGTGGTGGCCGAAATGTGAATTAATGGACCAGCACCACGTTAGCTGTCCTACTAGTACGTTTTTCCATTATTGCTTAATGGGATTTCACGATTGTCCAAGGAAGATTGACCCTTCATAGGTTATCAATAAATTTCCATCCATATAGTTTGATGCAATTTAATTGTTTTAAACATATTGAGCTCAAAGCTGTATTCCATTCAAATACATATTATTCCAATAACATGACATGTGCTTGGAAACCACATGTCAGCTTATTAATGTTCATTTTGGGGTAGTAACATCCAGATCTGCAGTTCACGTTTCTGTTCATAAAAAGACTAGCATTTTAGACCATACTCGCCCTACAATGTCCCTATACATTTACGTAATTAATATTTACCGGAAAATTATGTTTCCAATTGTGCACTTCAAATTTCCCAGTTTCTTAAAACTACGTTGTGTGTGCGATTGTTCCGCTCTCCCCCACGGCTCCCCGTTTTTCGTCGTGTGCCGTGGTGGCTGATTTCTTATTTATCTATGTATGATATGAAGAGAAAGAGGAGAGAGAGGTGGGTGTCTGCTCCCGAGGAACGGTCATCATTGGATCAGCCATCGGGAATCTTCCTTCGCCCGCGTTGGCTGAGCCCCGCGATCTCCAAATATAACGGTGTGCTTTAAATTGTATGAAACATACATGAGTTCTGCCCTCCCTGAATAATACACCCGGCGGCGTTCCGTAGTTTACAAATGAATACAGCTATTGAACTTACTTATAATATCAATGTGGCCTCTCCCGTCTCGCTCTGACGTTCGCCGCCCTGGCGGGGCCCTCCTTCCTTCTCTCTTATTAGGAACCAAATCTAAACCTCTTTCCAACGGCCATACAGAATGGCCATATTAACTTGATAATTAGGTATGTTATCGGACTTGCAGATGAGCTAAGGCTCGGTGGATGGAATAAAAAGTGTTTTTGCCCCCTCTTTGAAGCAAGATACCGCGTATAAAATTGGGAAGGGTGTCTTTGATGGCACATTCTGGCGTCGGGCGCGTCGTCGTCGGGGCATGTTCGGCGGTGGACGTCGTCGCCGTCGGACGCTCGTCCACCAGGTCCCCCCCAGGTGACTTACACGACTCACTACATACGTTAGTGTTTATTAATCTCGTCTCTTCTCTCAACCACCCGTTAATTATACATTGGTGCCTGTGACTTAAGTGATCTCTCCCTCATTTCGAACCTTTAATTATACGTTTTTAAACCGTCTGTGCGTTTCTTTATTTTCATCTCACGTCCAAGTGCCTGTGATTGCGGTGAGTCATCGAATGATCCGGCGTGCTGAAGTGAGGTTAGGTCTTGGCGTGTTTGCGTCACGTGAAGAGGCGCCATCTTAGACAAAAGAAATTATCTGCCTTCTCGTTCCTTATCTGCTCTCCTTGCATATTTGAGATAAATAACTTGATACCTTGGGTACCTTATACTTTCCACTCTATTGGTAGTTTTAGTTGGTTTCCGTCGGTAAGTAAAATGTTTGAGGAAGTGTTTGAGATATGGGCCAGTTGACGACTTATTAGCTTTGATTCGATGAAGTTAATAGTAGGTTTCTTTACAGACGTATTGATTGAAAAATATCATGATGGATTTCCAGATTTTACTGAACTCATTCAGCTTGTACAATAACTAATTTAATGTTTTGGTTTACTGTATCTCAACAGCCTACAAATAAATAATGAGGTTTTCCGATATTTGAAAATTAGTTTATATTTCAAGTTGCTTTTTCTCATTTACTTCATCCATTTTAGTTTTATTAAAATTGAATCAATACGTACTCAAAGTTTACTGTAATTAATGTAGGACTATGAGAGAGAATATGTTGTGGTGTTCGTTCTCGGGGACCAGGATGAATGTTGTGGTGGTTTTTCTGATGACCGCCCCAGGATTAAATGAAACACGTTGTGTTTATGAATTGTCGACGTTTCGTCTATTCGTTTGTAGACATATTCATGACAGAGTGGAATATTTTTTCCAGTTGTTACTATTTGAGTTACCAATTCTGTTGAAACCAATAACGCATCGACAGTTACCTCTGAACCTGCAAACCAAAAGAGAGCTATTCTATTAGAATAACATCACATCTAATAAAGAAGCTACTCACTAAGCCCGGCAAAGGGACATCAAACCAACAAGGTTACCACAGAGAGCGATATGCATTGGTTTCAACAGAATTGGTAACTCAAATAGTAACAACTGGAAAAAATATTCCACTCTGTCATGAATATGTCTACAAACGAATAGACGAAACGTCGACAATTCATAAACACAACGTGTTTCATTTAATCCTGGGGAGGTCATCAGAAAAACCACCACAATATGAGAATGTTCTCACACGTTACGTACTAACAAAAAAATATTATGTTAGTTTTCTGTACGAAACAGTGTCGAAAAAATCAAAATAACAGATGAACAGCCCTTAGAATTAAAGGGATAAAATTTCATTTTTCTAACGGATAATTTTCTGAACAATTTAAAAAAAATGATGGTTCTAGCTTTCATGATGTATAAGAATTATAAATGCAATTTGGGAATTCAGCTTGTAATGGGTGACATTGGCTCTTATGGAGCATGTGTGTTCATTTTAGATTTACAACTAAATGATTCATTTTGTAGTTGTGTGATAATGATGGTTTAAGATTAATGACTAAAAGGAATTTTTTCCTTAGTTATTTATACAAGAAAGGTAGGTGCTCTTGGTATATGGCGACAGAATATATTTTATTATTATATTTTTATAATTATAATTATATTTTCAGTAATATAGATTTACATGAAATATTTCCCAAAACAGGAAGAATATAGAAAATCCCGCTTTATTTAAAAAAAGTTAATAACATCCCATGAAAATATAGATGGTTCTGGGCAAACTTATTGTGTTTAGCCAATATTGATAGGCAGTTGTCAAGTCCAAATTATATTACTATTTGATAAGTCAGATTTAATTTATTTTACTTAATTCAATGAGTAAACGTGAGGGAAAAATTGCAATTCATACCAATAAAGATAATAAGAAAGGTAATAAATATAACACCTTATGAAGAACCAATATTTCACTCCTAAAATTCAAAGAGCCTGTATATCTCTGATTTTGAATTTTTTGACACTTTTTATATAGCAAAGGATCTAGACGATTAAGAGGTTGAAAATTCAAATTTTTAGAGAAATCATCAAACTGGAATATTTCCAAAATAAAGATAACAAAAATGAATAGAACAATATGTTACGGATTTTTAGGTATATAGTCGAGGTATTTTTTAAAGGATTATTTTAGTTTGTAGAATATCTAAAAACATCAAAAACGCATTTTTGGCAAAATTTTGGGTGTTTTGGTTTCCCTTAACCCTAACGGAAAGTTCCATTATGCACTTGTTTTAACTTTATGTCATGCTAGAAAGGTACTCCATATTATTATAAAGGAGTTAAAGCGATGAAATATTGAAATCAACAAAATTGTATTTTAATGCATTTTTTTAATACACATTACTCAATTCTCGTACATACGAGTTGTCCTAGATGCTCAATATGTATAGATGTATAGATGCTCATATAACTTAACACGTTGGAAACTTCAAAAAGAAATTTTTTGAAAACAGTGAAGGTTAAAATACAAACAATATCTCAAATATGGAAGTAGGATTAGTTCAGTTAGGTTAGAAATAATAATTACAGTTTGAAATCAATTAGAAATTAGAAGCGCCCATTTCGAAAAGAATAGGCACATGACTAATTTGTTAAATAAGGCGTTATGGCAATATGGGCAGAAACATATTTAAAAATAATTCATCTACTTGTGACATTGATTTGTTACAATTTAAACTTGCAGGAGAAATGAACATTACTCACTTAGTTTTTGGACATCTGTTATCAGTTGCCTTGTTTGTCTAAGAGAGACATGAGTTATGAACCAGTTATAACCAATTAATTTACTAATTTTAAAAAGTGTATTTTATAATCAGTGAAGATTAAAATCAAAATATTATTTAAACTATTTAAGTAAGATTAGGTTCAGTTAGGTTACAAATAGTGATTTTAGTGAAATTAGAAGAATTATATAATTACGATTTTCATATTGAACAATAGATTGATGTGATTAGTAAGAAGGATTGAAGTTCATGACAATGTTTTTTTTTTGTTTTTTGAATAAATTCACAATAATTTAATAAATGACATCAGTTTATAAGGGTTATAAATTACAAACTCAATAGATAAACACTTTGTTCTCAGAGACGTCAGTCGTCCTGGTTTTTCGAAAACGTGAGTTACGAATATAATCAAACAGATCGAATAGTAATTTAAGTAATGATTATCAACGACTTAATTCAATATCAGTTATTACCCCTTCAAGTCGCTTTATACCATTAAAGAAAACTATAATAGTAGATTTATGTCGCGAAAGATTGTAATAAATCAGTTTTTTGCTATTTACATTGATTTTCATGTATAGAAATCCTTAAGAAATAAGAAATTTGTAGGTTTGTGAAGGAACTTATACCACTCCAAATTAAAAAACTCCAGAAAACTTCAAGATGTCAAAATAAACTAAAATATTTTTCTGTAGTGTTACTCCGGTTTTATATAGGTTTTAGGTAGTCTAGACCCAAAAACCACCAAAAGAAGGATTTCTCCATTGTAAGATTACAATATATTTTAAAAGCAATATTTAAAGGAGTATATCACAGATTCGTATCTAAAGCAGAGTATGATCAAAAAGGTTTACTCGTTTTCAAAATGTATTTTCATCGAGAAAACTTTGAAAAACATTTCAAAATGTAATTTTTGGTAACTTTAACACTTCACAGCCCCATCTTTTCTGTAAGAATATGGAGTAGCTTTCTCCCATATTACAAAGTAAGGCTTGATCAAAGCTGATGATTTAGTGAAGATGAACTTGAAACTATTAGGATTAATAGAAAAAAAACCCATGGCATGCCAGGCTGAAAGGTAGATTTATGGGTAGGATATACAGGGTGGTGAAATTTTCGATGCTCACCATTGTTATCTCTAAAACGGTAAAAGATACAGGATGGTTTAAATTAGAGAAAAGTTGCCCTTTTTCATGCAGATTATAAATCAGAAAAGAAATCTCGGATATGTTGATTGGTTCTTGAATGATACCGGAAAAACTGGAAATTGCTTTTATCGAAAAATATTATTATCTCTTCAACCATTGACACTGTTGCAATGACACTTGGCAATGTTATGTTTTTGATAACGCTGAATCAAAATACGTTAACAGAAATTTTTTAGATCGTCTAGATTTCAAGCTGCTATAGTCAACTTTTTTATTTCTTATCGGCGCCATATCGGATTTTAATTCCATTAGATAGACAAAAAATTACCTTTTTGGATCCCTAACTCGTTTACACTAGCCATTGTTTTTTCTAATAATAATCCATTAGATATAAAAATTTCTCGAATAATTGAAGTAATTGAATTATTAAACAGCGTAGGTCGTGACAAAACAAATGAATCTGTAATAATAAAACTGACAGTTTGCATGCAAGTGATGTACAGTGCCTAGTATTTCGTAATTGCCAACATGTTCAGTGATGACGAGAAGCTAGATATGTACAACATATACATTCGCAGCAACAGGAATTCTGTATTGGCAGCTGAATCTTATTTAAATTTGTATCCAGAGAGGGAGCAACCCCACCGAACTATCTTCACGAGAATTTCCAGAAATTTGGTTTTTTGTGGAAGAGTCAGAAGACCGAGAGGGACGTATAGGAAACAAGTCAGTGGTAACGAAGTGAATGTTTTAGCTCAACTAACGATAGACCCAGAGAATTCCAGCCGTAAAATTGCCGAAGAATGTGGTATTGCTGATTCATCTGTAAGGAAAACAATCAAAAAACACAAGTTTCGTGATTACAAATTCACACGTGTACAGACTTTTCATCATGGTGATGAAAACAGGAGGTTGGACTTTTGTTATTGGTTTCGGGAAAAACTGCAACAGGATCCATATTTTCCAAGTAAAATCCTATGGACTGATGAATCTCTATTTACAAACTCGGGAATGTTCAATATAAAAAATGGGTTGCCATCATTATGCCACAGAGAATCCACGTTTGATTAGACAAAGTAGGCAATATTCTGTAATTAAGGTAATGTAATCAAGGTCAGACGACAAGCTTATTTGGTTATACTGTAACTACGCATAAATTAGTTTTCAAAAAAAGTTCTATGTTTTGAATTCATTTACACCTTTTTGAGTATTAAATTTATTTTTTTTTTAAATAAATGCTCTAAAAATTTGTGAGTTTCATTATTATAGATTCAATTGTTTTTTCACGGTCTACGCTGTTTACCCGATAGCTTGAATTTCAATTATTCGAGAAATTTTTGTAACTAATGATTTATTATTAGAAAAACAAATGACTAGTGTAAACGAATTAGGGATACAAAAAGGTAATTTTTTTGTCTATCTAATGGCATTAAAATCATATATGGCGCCGATAAGAAATAAAAAAGTTGACTATCGCAGCTTGAAATCCAGACGATCTAGAAAACTTCCGTTAACGTTTTTTGACTCAGCGTTATCAAAAACATAACATTGCCAAGTGTTATTGCAACAGTGTCAATGGTTGAAGAGGTAATAATATTTTTAGATAAAAGCAATTTCCAGTTTTTCCGCTATAATTCAAGAACCAATCAACATATCGGAGATTTCTTTTCAGATTTATAATCTGCATGAAAAAATGCAACTTTTCTCTAATTTAAACCATCCTGTATCTTTTACCGTTTTCGAGATAACAATGGTGAGCATCGAAAATTTCACCACCCATAGTCGAAGAATTTTTTTAAAGATTATTTTAGTTTGTAGAACATGTCTAAAATCATTAAAAACGCATTTTTGGCAAAATTTTGGGTATTTTGGTTCCCTTAACCCTAACGGAAGCTCCATTATGCACTTGCTTTAACTTTATATTATGCTAGAAAGCTACTCCAAACTATTATAGAAGAGTTAAAGCGGTGAAATACTGAAAGCATCAAAAATCGTACTTTAATGCATTTTTTAATGCATATTACTAAATTCTCGTACATACGAGTTATCCTAGATGCTCAAGTGAACTGAGTTATAAATATAATTTAACACGTTGGAAACTTTCAAACGATGTTTTTTGAAAACAGTGAAGGTTCAAATAGAAACGTTATCTCAAATATGGAAGTACCTAGGATTAGTTTAGTTAGGTTAGAAATAATAATTACAGTTGAAAACAATTAGAAATTAGAAACGCCCATTTCGAAAAGTATAGGCATATGACTAATTTGTTAAATAAGGCGTTATGGTAATATGGGCAGAAACAATTTTTAAAAATGATTCATCTATTTATGACATTGATTTATTACAATTTCAACTTGTAGGAGAAATGAACTCACTCAGTTTTTGGACATCTGTTATAAGTTGCATTTGTTGTCCAAGAGAGACACGAGTTATGGACACAACCACTTAACACAACCAATTATTTACTTATTTTAAAAAGTATACTTTATAACTAGTGAAGATTGAAATCAAAATATTATTTAAACTATTTAAGTAAGATTAGGTTAAGTTAGGTTACAAATAGTGACTTTCGTGAAATTAGAAGAATTACATAATTACGATTTTCATATTGAACAATAGATTGATGTGATTAGTAAGAAGGATTGAAGTTCATGACAACAAACATATTTTTTTAATAAGTTCACAATAATTTAATAAATGACATCAGTTTATAAGGGTTATAAATTACAAACTCAATAGATAAACACTTTGTTCTCAGAGACGTCAGTCGTCCTGGTTTTTCAAAAACGTGAGTTACGAATATAATCAAACAGATTGAATAGTAATTTAAGTAATGATTATTAACGACTTGATTCAGTTTCAGCTTTAATAGTAGATTTAATAGCAGATCGCGAAAGATTGTAATCAATCAGTTTTTTGCTACTTATATTCATTTTCATGCATGGGAATCCTTCAAAAATAAGAAACTTGTAGTTTTGTGTGAATGAACTTATCCACTCGTGTAGAAATTAAAAAACTCTAGAAAACTTTCAGATGTCAAAATAAACCAAAATATTTTTCTGTAGTGTTACTCCGGTTTTATGGGTTTTAGGTAGTCTAGGCCCAAAAACCACCAAAAGAAGGATTTCTCCATTGTAAGATTACAATATATTTTAAAAGCAATATTTAAAGGAGTATATCACAGATTCGTATCTAAAGCAGAGTATGATCAAAAAGGTTTACTCGTTTTCAAAATGTATTTTCATCGGGAAAACTTTGAAAAACATTTCAAAAGGTAATTTTTGGTGACTTCACAGCCCCATCTTTTCTGTAAGAATATGGAGTAGCTTTCTCCCATATTACAAAGTAAGGCTTGATGAAAGCTGATGATTTAGTGAAGATGAACTTGAAACTACTAGGATTAATAGAAAAAAAAAACCCATGGCATGCCAGGCTGAAAGGTAGATTTATGAGTAGGATATATAGTAATATAACACACGATGTGTCAAAAAAAATCCATATGAGGTGTGATAAAATACAAACGTCAAAATTTTCAAATATTTATAAATAACTTTTTCTCCGTACATTTCTAAAAGATATGTTTTATACAAAAGTTGATCGTCTCTATAAGGGCAACAAAAAATCTAAGTAACATTTTTCTCTCAGACGCGAAATATTTTTTTTTTTATTTTTTTTTAAAAAATATCTTTTTTTCTGTACATTTCTCGAAAAAATGTTTTATAGAAAAGTGGTTCGCCTCTATAAGGGCATCAAAAAACTCAAGTAACATTTTTCTCAGACGCGAAATAAAAGTTTTTTGATTTTTTTTGAAAATAACCAGCCGCCATTTTGAAACCGCTGGACCGATTTGGCCCATTAACGAACTCGACCGAGATTTTCGACCAACTGATTTTTGTACGAAATTTCGTTGTGATTCTTTAAAAAATGCGACCAGTAGCCTGCCGACAAATTTTTGGGAAATGATTAAGTATGATCTCTAGATACCAAAAAACTGAAAACCGCATTTTAGTTCCTATTTTTTCGACTTCGTTAACGAATGCAATACTAGATATAAATCTACCAAAAAGAGTTAGAAATAGTCAAAATCGCGTTTATAACAGATTCCTTACTAAAGCCGAGTACGAACAGAAAGGTTTACCCGTTTGCAGAATGTCTTTCCATCAAGAAAAAAGTAGAAAATATTTAAAAATGTAATTTCTGACGATTTTAACATTTCCCAGCCCCATCTGTTTGTAAGAATAAGGAGTAGCTTTCTTCTATACTCATTACAAAGTAAGACATAAGCTTAATGAAACCTGATGATTCAGTGAAGTTAAACTAGGAACTATTAGGATTAGTAAAAAAAATGAGTGAAATGCATTCAAAGTTACATTTTTATAACAAATTCCTATCTAAAGCAGAGTACGAACAGAAAGGTTTACCCGTTTTCAGAATGTATTTTCATCGAGAAAAAGATAAAAAATATTTAAAAATGTAAGTTTTGGCGATTTTAACATTTCCCAGCCCCATCTGTTTGTAAACATAAGGAGTAGCTTTCTTCTATATTACAGAGTAAGACATAAGCTTAATGAAACCTGATGATTCGATGAAGATGAACTTGGAACTATTAGGATTAATGGAAAAAAGGAGTTAGAAGTATTCAAAATTATATTTATAACAGATTCCTATCGACAGCATAGATAGAGGGAGAACAGAAAGGTTTACTCGTTTTTTAGAATGTATTTTCATCGAGAAAAAGTTAAAAGATATTTAAAAATGTAAGTTTTGGCGATTTCAACATTTCCCAACCCCATCTATTCTGTAAGAATAAGGAGTAGCTTTCATCTATATTACAAAGTAAGACATAAGCTTGATGAAAACTGATGATTCAGTTAAGATGAACTTGGAACTATTAGGATTAATGGTAAACAGGAGTTAGAAGTAGTCAAGATTGCGTTTCTTGCGTTATTAGTCCTGTTCAACAACGTAAAAAAATCTTAAAAATATATTATGATTGTTTAGCTAAAAATATATAAAACATATTTTTCAATAATTTTGCTTCTTTATTATCTAGACTAGATATTGTAGTTTGAATGATGTCTCCAAAAATTTGAATTTCGCGCCATATTTTTTCACCAAATTAGATAACTCTACAATATAAAAATCCAAAGAAGTTTTCATGTACGATTAATAGAATCGTTAAAAAACTGAAAATAGGGTATGATTTGTTTCTTGGGTCATAGGAGGGCCTAGGGGTCTAAAAATTTTACGCAAAAAGTGTTTTAATGAATATTTTTAATAAAAAATCTTGATGAGGTAAATGAGAGAATTTTCTGTTACTCAATAGAGTAGGTGTTAATTTTCACCACCTCACCAATCAGACCTTTCACCTCATTTTCCAACATTAATTCAATATTTATCTTGGGCAATTTCCTCATAAACCTCGGTGTATAACCCCACCTCACCATCTTTTCAATTAGGCTTCAGGTAATTGCCCGGTACTTGCGCATTCGTCGAATGTCGTCCCTAACATGACGTTTCGGTTTTTCCCATGCGAAACCGGTAGATTTGCAGACCGAAGAATCGTACCTTTGGGGACTGTTCCGCTTTAGAGCAGAGGCGCCATCATCGACGCAGCTTTGTCCTATCGGTCACGTAGATCGTTTAAAAATGTGAAAAAATATATTGTGATCCGTGTCGGAAATCGTTAAACGAGATTACAGTGGGAATGAAGTCCTAAACTGTCAGTACGAATACGCTACGAACGAAATAATCGGAGAATACCTGAAGATTTGTAGGTGTTTTCTGGAAGTGTTTCATAGGGGAATTGTGAGGACGTTGAAATCCACGACCATTGAATATGTAGCGTCAGATCATAATGTCGATCAGATTTTCGAAAACTCCAACTCCAACTTCAAAGACTCTAGTATCCGAAATAGTAACCGTATTAATAACACATTAAATAAATTTAAAGGGTTAAGGTCGCTTGCATGTAAGAGTTCCAACTTGTGTTGAGAGGAAAATTCATAACAAAAATGTGTCTTGCCAATAATAATTAGCAGTAATTGTGTGAATGTCGATCCGAAATAAAACTGTTTAATCTCTCTCTTACTCATTCACTAAGACGAATTATTCTTCCCAAAGGGTCTAGTTGATCAAGATAGTGAAATAATGTGGCCCTTTAAAAATACACTCAGAGTATATCAAGGAGTACAACTTTAGGCAAATTTTAGAGCCCTACAACTTCCCCTAACCCCAAAAAAAAGTTCAAATGTAATTTCTAGTTAACGTTTAAAGTCTTTAAGAGAAGTAATCATATCGCGAAATGTTGAGCATAAAAAGAGCAAAATGATAAAGAAAACATGTAAGTAATAGAAATATTTTTTAGGTTATGAATCGCGGTAAATATCGTCAAAAACATCCCTTACCTTATTTAGAACTATAAAGCCACTCACTCAATATTATTACAGAAACGGTTGGGGTTGTGAAACTCATTAGAAACTCATGTAACAAAATTAGATGAAAACGTCATAAATTGGTACCTATACGCAAGAAATTTTATTGTCATAACTTTTACTTGTACTTCGAAAAATAACAACTCAGCTGAAGAAATAATCTTCATTGAAGTAAACTATTTAAACATTTTATCAAGTGTACCTAATATACAGTTATAGTAGTTTATTGTTTCAATATGTTGTTTAAACCGAATATTACTAGATCAAATATATTGTGTTCTTGATATAATTTTTTTGATTAATTTGGAAAACATAATTATTCCCAAATGTATTGCTTTTCAAAATATTTAAGTGACATTTCACTTAAATTACTTACAAGTTAAGTAAATTGAATGCATCAATTAGGATCAATAATTTATAGGTATCAAAATGTAATAATTTCGGCCACCAGGTCACAATGTAAAGTAACATATTTAATCAATTCAGTCAAAAAATTACTTTTTGGTGTAAACTGACCACCTCATTAATGAAATAGGAGTCTTTGCCTTATGTTAGCTATCAGGTGGTGTTCGTGACATTTATTAAATAAACTGAATACGTAATATAGCGAAAATGTAACCTTATAGGTAAAACATTGGGTCGGGCTTGAAATGCACCAAATACCCCCGTGGCGTTAGGGATCGTACCTGTCGGGCGTTCGCAGGTAGTGGTCAGGTAGTCCACACCACTAAACAATATAAAATTGATTATAATTCAATATTATGTTCCAGCTAATTTTGATTAACGCGAATATATTTTTATTAAGATCGTTGTTTCTTCCTCTATAAATCGATACCAAACTCTTTTTTTCCTGTAACGGGAAAAAAGTTTGACACTTTATCCCTGTTGACAGAGTTTTTTGTTAAGCTTTACGATTATTATTTTTTAACATGTAACTCTACGACAATTTATTTGATATTCACCGACCTTTGGAGATCATCTACCTATTTCTCATCCGACTTCTCATGTTATAATCGACCTATTATAATAATTGGTTCGTTTCAGTTCTTGTCGAAAAAGCAAATTTGAAAAGCATTTTGATATTATATTATTGAGAAGCAAAGAGAAACCGAACGTAATAAAACGGCAAAATGCAAGATATGCACGAAATCGCGAGATTTTGCGAGAAATTTGGGAGACTTTTGCGATATTCTCGCGCGAGACATGAGACGAGACGATACTCTTATTTGCGAGGCGAGACTCGAGACGAGACTTTCAACTTTTTTTGCGACACAATACGAGACTTTTTAAAGTCTCGTCTCGTGGGCAACACTATACAATTGAAGTTGACTCTAGTGAACAACACCTAAATTGTTATCTGGGATTGTAAATAGAAGAAAAAATACATACTGCTGAATATATTTGCGCCTTACAACTTCAAATTTACTAACTTACATAACTCACATAACTTACATAACTCACTAGTGAGTTATGGATTATAACTCACGTTCATATTTAAAGTAGTATTCTATTTATTTATTTATTTATTTATTTATTGCCCGTAGCGACCAAACAAACAACCTACTTTAACCAAAATGTAAAAAAGTCACTGTCAAGTCATTCTGAATTTATAGCATACCAACTGAGATGCAACTAGCTTTGATTTGATCACAATGCTTATTAGGCATTCCAACGACCTGTCAAAATAAATCCAATATGGCCGTTGTGGGCAAACAACTTGGTTATGTCAGCTGTTACTATTGATCGAAAAATGTTCCATTTTATGTTTTTGAGAGTGAGTTAAGTTGTTTTCATATTTTTAAAGTGTACAGTACTGTTTTTTGGAACAAAGATGCTCTTGTATGCTTTCATGAAACGATATCCATGTTGGTGACAGGCGTAACTCCGTGAATAGAATTGTCCAAATCTTCAACATTCAATGTAAATGGATCCACATTATCGATTAACTTCAGCTTCATTAGATAACTGCAAAAAATATATATAGAAATGCAAACACAAAATTTTAGTAATTATTTTCGAGCTTACCGTTCGCCAACATGGCGATTTTCCAACAATAATGTCTTTAAATATTCACTCTGCATCTTAAAAAGTATATAAGCACTAACAAAACCGATAAAACTTTCTAAAAATCACCTTTTCACCAACAAACAACATAACCATGAACACTTTCTTATGGCGCTGTCAAACTTTGCCCACAGCCGCCATATTGGATTATGGAATTATTATCTCATAAAAAACGATTTCTTCCACTTGTTGGATAAAACATTGTATGCCACTCGCGTGTTATGTTTCCTAAGTCACTTGAGAGTTTATACCACGGGGCCTGCAAATCTTCTCGCGTGACTTATTTTCAACATAACACACTAGTACCATAGACAACTATTAGTCTTCTTATGTAGTTCCCTTAATGTAACTCTATTTCCGCACTTTGCTAATCTTTCGATGATTGGACATAGGAAATAAAACTTTAGTCTTCTTATGTAGTTTTCTTAATGTAACTCAATTTCTACATAAATAGGTAGAATTGACGTTGACTATAGTGAACAACACCTAAATTGTTAGCTGGGATTGTAAACAGAAGAACAAATACATACTGCTGAATATAGTTGCGCCTTACAACTTCAAATTTAAGTTCTTTAAGCTCCGCACTTTGCTAAGCTTTCGATGATTGGACATCGGAAACAAAACTTTAATCTTCTTATGTAGTTTTCTTAATGTAACTCAATTTCTACATAAATAGGTAGAATTGACGTTGACTATAGTGAACAACACCTAAATTGTTAGCTGTGATAATAAATAGAAGGAAAAATACAGACTGCTGATAATAGCTACCTTACAACTTCAAACTTAAATTCTTTAAGCTTCTCACTTGCTAATCTTTCGAGGATTGGACATAGGAAATAAAACTTCTTATGTAGTTTTCTTAATGTAACTAAATTTTTACATAAATAGGTCCAATTGACGTTGACTCTAGTGATCAACGCCCAAATTTTTAGCTGGCGTAGTAAATAGAAGGAAAAATACAGACTGCTGAAAATAGTTACGCCTTACAACTCCAAATGTAGAGATAGAATGGAAAAATTGGACATAGGAAATAACAATTTAGCCTTCTTATGTGGGTAAGTGTAGTAAGTAGGTCTTTGTTGGACGAAGGGGGAAAAAAGGTCGACGGCGATGAAACAAGCACGGCCACTCATTAATTATCCTAATAGCCTGCTTCGGAGCTGGAGCCTCAAGAACGTACCAATTTTTCCCTACCGCGGGAAAATTACAGAGAAAATTTCACGGACGAGTCGCCTTCAAGGTCCCTGTCCGTCGACAATGACAATTATTCCGTTTTGCGGCTATAATACGAACGAATGATAGTAATTACGTGCGCAACTAAATTACATTTTCGTTTACGTATAGACATTTTGCCATCCGAAGCGTTAACAATGTCGGCCCCGGCGCATCCATTGGCCTGTACCTACTGATAGAGACCTGGGGCCACGGACCACGGGGGTAGCCGACCGTGGCAACAGCACACAATTGCCATGGAGGAATTCACACACGCTGACTTACTTAATTATCTTCTCGACTATTTTATTTTATCTTTCTTTCTTTCATTATTTCGAGTTTCCTATCACTTTCGTGTGCTGGCCTCTCATTAACTCACCAAGAGATATTGCTAACACTTATGTACAAGTAACGGAAATTGTGATCGTGCTAATGAAAAAATAAGTACAAATTAATTAGTGCTATTATTAATACCTTAAATGGAAAGGTAAAGTTCGAGGCCAAACCGTACAATGAGATGGGTAAAGAAACATGCGTGGCCGTAATGGACGGGATAAAAATGTAACTGTTTTCCATTAACTAACGCATCTGCTTGAAAATGAACCTAATTAAAGAATTACATAACAAGGACTAAAAAATAATAACAGTATCAATTTTCGTCAATTCTCTCAGAAAGCAACTATTCGTGGTGTTAAAAGTTAAAACTTCTCAAATATTTGTTTAACACGTATCTATCACAAACTTTTAGAATTGTATCAATTTTGCAAATTAAAAAAAATTACAATCTATCCGAATTACGAACATTAACATTACACAATTTAATGTCAAGCAGCATGTCGAAGTTAAAGCACTATTACTGCTTTAGGAACCAAATTTTCATAACACATTACCAAAGACGACTCTGTTAAGTTAATATAACCGTCTTTGGCATTACATAAGGGAGCATTTCTAAAATGTATGGTCTTCTCGTGATAAAATTTTTCTGGACATGAGCCAGTAAACGATTGTAAAACTATAATTTTAAAGTTGCTAACGTTGAATGTACGGAAATTTCAAAATGCTAATACATTCCAAATTGTAGCTGTTGAATTTATTTAGTACTTCTCCCCAGAAATTTCTAAATTGATTTCGAAAAAGCTGTCATCGTTAAAGGGCTGTATCTACCCCTACCAGTTCTTTATAGTGAGTTACGTCACCATGTCTAAAATTCGTGGTTTTTAAATGAAGAAAGATTAAGGACGTTATGTTTCAGCCAACTCAGAATAGTTTCAAAATCGAAATTGTTAAATTTGTTGGTAGTTACCATATACCGAAAATGTAATCAAATTTTAACAAAAAATTAATCGCCACGTGGAGAAACTGATTAAAGATGTGTAATTTTCCAAAAACATTCAAAACAATATCATGACGATATCATGACGACGTAACTTGTAACTTAGTCCTTAGCGAGCAACTGTTCATAAGGTTTTCAAAAGCTCTAAACATTATATTTACCACGTTTTCAAGACCTCTAAAAATGTATATATCACGTCTTTTGGGGTCTTTCCCAAATAATAATTTCAATATTGTGGTTGTTAAGGGGGATAGCCACTGTGACGTCTGAAAAAAATATTGATTTCCAAGAATTTTTTTGACCTGGTAAATAAAGGAATTTATGGATCGCTTTTTTTAAATTTTATTAAGTACATATCCAGCAATGTTTCTACAAATTTTTATTAAAAAAGTATTTATTAGTTTTAACATTATAAACACGATGCCGCAGAGCCTGAAAAAAAAAACTCCCCTGCCATGGTTACATCGATTTTTTAAAAGCCGCTAATCAGAATAAAAAAAGATTAAAACTAGCACAATCTATATGAATATAGTTATCGTTGTACATAGCCGTTTTTTTATATTTTGATTTTTCACAAAGTGGCGACCGATTGAAAATATTTTTATTTTTTCGACCATATTTTTGTTTTCAAACAGTTAAAAAATAGTAAAAAAAACAAAATTTTCCAAATCGGCTACGCTTAACCTTAGCCACTATCAAGACGAACAAAATAAAACAAAAAAATCAAAAATCGGTTAAGAATTGTCCGAGTTTTGTCTTGTCTTGTCTTATTAAGTTAACATCTCTTTTACGCTGCCAGGGCCAATTTGGACGGGACCTACAGTTTAACGTGGGCTCCGAACCACGGTCCTCGAGCACGGTTGTACCCCCTTAAGGCTCTCACCCCAGTTGATCCACTCCGTGCTCTACCGACTCAGGGTGTGTGTATCCTAGTCCCGCCCTCCTACAGGATATCCGATCCTATCCGGCCTGGTTACCGGCGTGAATAGGAACGGGATTTTGGATACATTTTACACACTTCCCGCAACACACACAACATCCATGGATTACGTGGGATTCGAACCCACGACGACAGTGTCCGCCTGATTCAAGGCCCGCGCCTTAAACCAAACGACCACCACCGCCCCTTCCGAGTTTTCGATGCGACCAATTTGAAAAAACTCGTTTTGAGAAAAACGCGTTTATAGTTTTTTTATCATTTCTCTCGCAATGAAATCATGAATCTTTTATAATTTTCATACCTATATTAAACTATCGAGTCCTTTACATGATATATGATTACTCAGCACTATAAAAACACTAAAAAAGTTCATAATTTTATGACTTATAGTAGGATGGACATCATATTCAATTTTGCGAAATTTTGCGTTTAGAAGCACTTTTGACTTAGGCCGTTTGGGACTTATGTTTTCACCTGTTTCTATTTCATGTCTAATACGCGGTCCATAACATTTTCTTCTATTTCTTGAAGATCTTATTTTACTACTTTTATTAATTTTGTTACCTTTACGATCCATTTCGTAATAAAACACAAAATATTTTTAAAAATTGATAAAAGCAAGAGCCAGAGACACGATGTGCGTTCACGACGAAACTTCGAGAATAACTAAAAATCTGCCGAACTTCTAGGCACGTAAATCCATAAACTGGACATTCTAAAACCGCTACAAACCAGATTTATATTACAAAACAAAATCTAGCGAAAACGATTGTGCCCTGCCTGCTCTCACTAAAATCGTTATAACTTAGTCAATTTTTGAAATTTTGACCTGCCATTTTATACACCTATTTTTGAATATATAAGCTTAGATCTAAGACAACAAAAAATATTTTTTTTGAACCATCACAGTGGCTATCTCCCTTAAATGTACCCTACCACATTAACTTCCACAGAGAAGTGTATGAAAATGTTATGTAGCATTTTTTAAAGTTAAATTTGCAAAACCCCAAAATTCCTGGTTTTTAAAGGACTAGTTTCAGGACATATTGTTTCAATGAAATGTCCTAAAACTAATACATTCAAAATCGTAGTCATTATATTTATTAATATTTATATTAACGTTTACCAAGCAGAGTTTTAAAAACTATTCTCCATCACAATACATTACACTTTATCTGCCAAAAATATTCATCACCATCTCCCATCCAGGATTAGGTTACTTAATGTATACTTAATACTTAGTAATGTCATCTCTTACTGTCTACTGTCAAGCCATCTTGTCCATGGTCTTCGTATACTTCTTCTGCCTCTTGGAATGTAGTCCAGGATTCGTTTTGGTAGTCTTTTGTTTTTCCATACTTTCAATGTGTTCTTCCCATTTCTGTCTTCATTCATATATTCTGTCGTGGAATGAAAATATTTTTAAATCATTTCTTCATCTTTAAATCATCATTTCTGAACCTGTCAAGTCTTGAACACCCTTTGACTTGACGCAGAAATCTCATTTCTGCGGATTGTATCTGTATTTCATTTTGGTTCGTTAGAACCCATGCTTCAGACCCGTATAGAAGAGTGGGGTCAGCCATCACTTTATAGAACATAATTTTTGTTTCCTTTCTAGCTTTTTTCCAAGAGTTCTTGTAGTAATAGTTCCACATATTGCCTGAAATTTACTTGTTTTTCTTTTGTACGTCCTCGTCAAAACGGTATGTGATGTTACATCCCAGCTATTGGAAGGCGGAAACTGCTCAAGTGTTTTATTGTATGTATATTGCTATTTTAGATCCAACTGGGAGTTTACCATTGAAGGCCATTGACTCAATCTATGAATAGCTTTTTGCGAATTATCTTCTGTTTCTTCTATTATATTTGATTGCCTGCATATAACCCAGGTATTCAAAGCCAATCCTGGGTTTATTTCAATTCCGCTGATGTAATTTTAAAATCAAGTCTGTTGAATTTATAAAGCTACTATATTAACTTCTACCGAGAATTATTCGATAAATTACAAAAAAATCTCCATGGCACGCCTAAGGAAGCAGTGGTACAACCCATTAGTGGTTATTTACTATTGTGTTATTACTCCCAGATAGATATATTATTTATTCGTATGTAAACTTCTACCGAACAGATATGGCATGACGATGTAATAAAATCAGAAATGCGACATTTACACTCACACAGTATATCTCTGCTGGATATTTTCGTCCGTTTGGTTGTACCATTTAAAAAAAATACACACCATCGTCCCAGTGGTAGACAAATTATTGTAACGCAGAATTGATTGTTATTGCCCACGCATTTTGTAAACAATAAGGCAAAGGTGTAGAAGTATGCGTTATGAATATGCAAAGTGGGTAGGTGTCGCGCATTCTTCGCATACATCAATGCTGTGATTATTACTGTCGTCTACGGTTAAAAACAAATGTTATTACGCCCATTCGGTTTTAACGAGTAACGACCATTAAATGTAAAAAGAAACGTCTATTATGTGCTTTGATTCCTGAGGGGACTTCATTAATAGTATACAACAAAACATACATATGAAGTAAAAAGTAATAGGACTTATGACCCAGGTAAGAATCTAGATGAGACATTATTAAGAATTTTCGACACTTAGGTTATTTCACTAATTTGTATTTGGCAGAAAATGACTAGTTTTTAGCGGCAATTCGATAAAACTAGTGCCATTTTTCACGTTAAATTTACATAAAGAATAAGTAAATTTCGCAAATTTCTATTGGAAGGTATTAAGTCACCGATGACCTATGAGGTGAAGTCTCACATCGAAATTACGTCCTAGTAATATCATATTTGTTAATTACTTACCTTACGAGTTTATGACTATCACAGAAATATATCGATTTATATTAAAAATTAACTTCATGGTGAAAATAAGGTAAATGGTAAACATGGTAAACATGGTAAATAAGTAAAATAATAATCCTAAACTTAAACTTCTCGTCGACATCAGTATCATTCATCGTATTAAAATGTAAATATTTCATACACTGATGTAATTAAATTAGATAATAAATTTTATTGACAATGATTTTATACCTGTACTTCGAAAAATAGCAACGCCACTCAAAAATCAGCAGCGCGAAATGTGTTTACTCTTATCGGACCTCGGCGGCTTACTTCAAAGGAACGCCGCTACGCTTAATTCAGTCCCGGCAACATCTTATTAAAGAATGATTTATGACCTTTCTGGACGTTTCTACGTAAACATTATTTGAGAAAGGAGTGACCTGGAACTATCGCGAATACAATAAATTGAGGTGTATATAAGCGGGCTTGCGGTCGGAGAGATTAGATTAGACGTGAAGCAGCGAGTGAATAAATAAAGTAAAAAACGGACCAGTGAAATAAATTAAAATTAAGAGTGATATAAATTAATTAGTTAGGAAATAGTTAAGATAAATTAAGTTGTGTAGTATAGTAATTAGGACAGTGTAAATAAATTAGAAGTAAACGTTACAATATATTGTTTGGAAATATGTATTCGCTATATTGTTTTTAAAATATTTTAGTGACATTTCACTTAAACTAGTTACAAGTTAAGTAAATTATGAAACGACCTATTGGGGTTAATAACTCTATAAGTATTCAAATTGAGCAATTTTGACCACTTAGTCACAATGTCACATGCGAGAGTAGAACAATTTGGTCAAAAAAAAATACTGTTTGGTGCAAATTAACCACTTTATTAGGGAAACAGGAATTTTCGACTTATGTCACCTATTAGGTGATGTTAGTGACACCAAATAAATTAACTAAATACGTAATATAGCGAAAATATAGCCAAATAGGTGACACATGGTGCCGTATATATTTCACCAATTTGCTACCAGCAAGTAGACTATAACCGATTAGGTGATATTTAAGCTATGTAGTAGGTATAACGGGCCTTGTTCTACTTATTTAGTAATATGTTCTTGTGCAACTTGTTAGGTGGTCTGATGCTACACTTAAATATTGAGACTTACTAGGGATCTCTTTTCACCAATTTCCACATCTCACCTAATTCACTGAAATATAACTCAATTTCTACATAAATAGGTAAAATGTACTTTGACTTTTACAACCAAAAGTCTAAATTGTTAGCTGGGTTGACTTTGTGTGTCGTGCAAATTAAAGCAAGCTATGGGATAAATTACCGAAGAAGTCTTTAGTATTGGTTAAAATAAACGACCAAACAAAATGCTATTTCCAATTAGCCGATAAGTCAAACTGTTGTACAAATTCATCTCTGCGATAAATTACTGTACAGTATCACTGTTCAAGTGATACTGAACAGTATCAAGTATCACTGTTCAAGGATTCCTCGATGTATACAGAACTGGAATGTTTAAATGACTGGAGTGATATGAATATTAAAATTTATCAAAATACAGCTAGTTAATTCATGTTTCTTTGAAAATATACTTTCATGTATTGCACTCCACTTGATTTTTATTGTAAAGCGGATTAAATGGAGTGATGTGAAGGTACTTATTCATGTTTAGATGAATTTTCTGTATGCTTATATTCTTCTGTAAGAACCAAGATTTTAATGCAACTATTACAAGTGCTTTTGAATTTATTTACCTTTTAATTATAGTTAATTATTAATAATTAGTAACTAATTAATTGGATATAATTAAATCGCAAAAAACGGGTCCCGGCATAGTACTATTTAAACTGTTCACTTTTAGTGTTAATATCTTCTGTCTGTAGTTCCGTAAATTGTTTTTCCCTTCCAAAGAATTAAATTTATATATTGCAGAACTCTGAAGAGGATAAAATCATTTTAAACAATCCGGCCTACACGATGTCATATTGTTTCTGTTGTAGACGGTATAATCAGAGGAAAATTTCTGTTCCGTCACACATTTCCCGGGGGAGAGAAAAATAACGTATAAACGAGAACATCGACTGTGTGTATAATAACCGTGAAGGAAGAAACGACACCTTATGCAAATACGGTCCATTTTCGAGCGTGATTAAGTCAAAATGTGCGTGTCTCCAACACTTATTAATCAAAAACGGTGTTGTAGTCCTTTGCCGGCAACGTTCTCGCATATTCTTGTCCTTTAAGGGCTCGTTATTAATACGGTTTGACACAGTTCATGTGTTCGAGGGAAGGGGGAGATTGAAACTTAGATTGTCGTTTAAATTGCGTTGTTTGCATTTTTACGCCGTCGCTTTTTCCGCCGCCGCCGTTTGTACTTTCACGGTCTCGCATTTAACGGTTATAATGACTACACTGTAATTCTTAATAAATGTCTTTTCGGTGAGGCGGCAGCGAAATTTCCACAAAGAAATCTTCAAAATGGGCAAAATATAATGTGGAAATTAGTACATGAATGCAAACGATCAAAACTGAAACGAGGCAGTGCAGTTTGGTGAATGTGTATACCGAGTGTTCGTGCAGACATACGTACCGACTTCTTAGTTTTTAAAACTTTCATTTTTGTCTTTTTTATTTTTGACATTAAATTTAACAACTTTGCCATTCTTCTCAATATAAGATTCCTCTTGTTTTTTTGTCGATGAGACGTACCGTTTTCAAGCAAAATTGATATGAATTTCATGCAAATGTTTCAAAAAACTTATTATTCGTAATCATTTTGGACTTGAAAGAACACAACAAATAAGTCATTAGCAAACGTTAAATAACGAAAAAATTATAATATTTTTTTTATTCAATTAGTGTGAGACGATTGTTTCTTATAGTACTGTTATACTGCTGTTTCAAAATCTTCTTTCATAAAGAAAATCTCTATCCATGCCATTTCAAAAAGGTTTCGGTGATACAAGAATATCTTCTTACTGCAGACTAGCTAGTGTAAGGTAGTCACTTGTCAAAAGTAATGAAAACTAGTTGGAACTTAAAATTTCAAAGAATTTCAAATTTCGTTACCCTAATAATGCAGTAACTTGAAACAACGAAGTTTATATTACTATAACATTTCGAAAACAACTTTTTACTATAGTACATTAATTATTGATAATTCATAAAAAGACATTTGTTCCGTGAAATAAAAATTCATCTCCTTTTTAGTTTGAGATGGATTATTAACAGGATATCCTGATACATCTGTATAGATAGACATTGTCGAGAATATATCGCTAAACTGTCAAAAGGATCCATTATATAGCCTCCCAGTAATCAGTAAGTTTTTAGCATTTTGTTTACTCTAGTGGAAACATTATGAACAACTCGTCCTATGGATGGTTAATTAATTGTACTATTAAATATACTTTATGTACTAATATACTATTAAATATAAGACTACAAATATACTAGCTTTTCAGTTGATTAAAAGAAAGTTTCGAAAAACAGAAAAACGACAAGTGTAAAGTACCCCTTAGAGAACAGGACGCCAAAAATTTTAATAACTTTATTATACACTTTCGATATTAGAATAAATATTACCAGTTTATAAAAAAATGGAGTGGATGTTGAGAAAACTTCAAAAAACATAAAAGTGACAAGTGTAAAGTGCCCTTTAGAGAAAATTTTGACAAAAATGTTATTAAATTTTATTATACATATTCGAAAGTAGACTAAATATCATGCTTAGAAGAAAATATTAGAGCGAATTTTGAAAAATTTGAAAAACGACATAAAATGCCCCTCAGAGAAGATTTAAGTAAAAATGTTATTAAACTTTACATACATTATATACATTTGACATCGACGTAAATAATGAAAAGTTAAAAAAATGTTGGAGCAAATTTTAAAAAGATTCGAAAACCGAAAAATGCCAGAGTAAACTACCCTTTTATCTAGACTGATTTTAATGAAAAGCTTAGGGGGAAGTCCTGATGTAGTATAAAGTCTAAATTCAAAGTTGGAACTGGTATTTACTTTCTCAGAAAAACGTACTGCAGACATACATACTTACATACATAAATATACACATATTTCAAAAACATTTTTTTTTTGATTCAGTCGACCTTAAAACTTCTAGAAATGCTAATAACTCAAATTTGAAAAATCTTTACAATTACGATTACAATTACATTCACGATTACAATACATCTCATATATGGCTGGCTGTCTCATATGAGAAAGTGAAAATGGAACTTGTAACCACGAGTTACTCTTGAATAACAAATCACGTTTAGATAAAGTTTACCTCTAACAAGTTCAATGGGATATCGACGACACCTCAGAACAAGTATAAATGATAAAGTACGTCGAATATTTAAAATAATTTCGGCCAATGAATCCAATAAAACGTTTAATTGATTCAAGCAGACTGTTGCCAAAAACTCTAATCCCAACAATAATTTTATAAGCTTAATTTACTTTACTACTACTATCTAATACTGTTTCAGTGTTTTATCTGTTTTGTAACATTATAAAATTTACCAAAATAGTAGTAATGACGTGAAATGTGCATATTCAAAAGTCCAGCCTCAAAAGTAGCTTCATTTCAGTACAAGATATTTGAAGAAAAAGTATGAGTTTGAAGCTTTGCTTTCATATCCAAATAACAAATTAAATAAGGGCTGGAAAATCATGTTATTGCATAGCCTAAATTTTGTTGAAATGGTAAGGATAGAATTTTCTTTATGAATGACATCAAGTTAGGAATAAAGAAAACCAGAAAGTCTTGAAACACGAGGATGCACATCAGATCGCATATATGCATGCGTAAAGTATCCTCAATTTAATTTAATTGAACAATTTTTACTATTTATTACTACTTTGACGTTGCTATAATTATGTATTTGTTAGTTTTTTTCCATGCCACTTTTGTCATAAATAATAAGTTTTTTGAAACATATTTGAAGTCAACTTTTCTTGGAAAGAAACGAAAAGATAAACAAGAAAGATTAATAATGGAAAGAATGTTAAAGTTTAATATCAAAAATTCAAAGAAATATTGGTGGAAATGTCGGTAGATGTCCCCAAATAAAAGCTTTGCAGTCTACAGAGAAAAATCACATTTGTAATAAAATATTCGTCAATGAAATATTATTGATTGTGTCAAGATTCAACATTTATTAACGCGTCGTTTAAGATATTTAAAAAAATTAAGTGAGGATAATATCTTCCAAGGGCGCTACTTCAATTAGGATTGATTTTCGTATATGGTTGATTTTGGTTAAATCGTCATAAAATTACTTTTTTTGTGCGTGGCACAATTTATAGAGATTATTATTATTATTAAACGTTATGCAGTAAAATTCTTTAAAAATTTTCCTACTCTCATGGAAAACTTTTGTTACTCTGAAAAAACGACAAAGATTGTGTAAATTGCTTGTATCGTGCCTAAAATTAAATTTTAACATTTTACTTCTTTAAAAATTCTGTAATAAAACAGGTACCTTGCTTAGAACGTTCAGTCGTCGAAGTGCTCAAAGGAGCGATTTTGAGCTAACGACATTTTTGTTATCAATTACCTTTTTATGTCTAATGAAACAAAAAAATTATTGACCTAAAAAGTCATTCGTACATTTTTAGAGATACAGTCGAAATTACATAACAAATAATATAAGTAGGTAACTAAATCACAGAGAGTTAGTTTCATATGTAATAATTTGTAATATGTAAAATATAATAATGAAATTCGTCACTGGCCATCACATTAAAATTTAATACAATAATGTTCCAAACCCAATGTAGCCCAGTAAATGAAGGGGAAAAAAATGACGAACCTATTAAAAATTAGTTACCATTTTTATTTGCCATTTAATGGGTGGCATTTAGCACCCCCTTTAAAATGACCCAAAGTTTGCATAAAAATATTGTGCGACAGGGGGGGGAATGGCCCCAAAAGACACAGAAAATCGGTTTTCTGCGAATATCTCCGAAAATATGGCACTTGGAGATTTTTTGTTCAAATAAAAATTAAAGACCAGTTAATTCTCTACAAAAATGGTACTTATGATTTTTTTCGCAACATTAATATTTTTTGCAAAAAGTCGGGTTGAAAATTCCAAAATTTTGAGACTCATAAAATATGCAAGTTTTTTTTTACTAAATTTGAGATGGGGGGTGTTAGAAATAGATTATTTTCAATATTATGGACTGTGAAAACCAATTGTAGATGGCGCCTCCACATTCTATCCACTGGCTAAATCCTCGGAGCCATAAATGAAAAACGCCATAAACCATATAATTTTTAAGGATTTTCATGTTCCCGAGCGTCTTGTTTTTCTCGGAGATAAGCGCTCAACGGCTCAAGCTATACCTACCTATTAGGAAAACAGACCATAAGATTAATCACAGCAGGACCCCACCAATTGACCCGAAACTCAATCAGTGTTGCACATGTGGCAAAGTACAGAAGTACATGAGGTTTTTCCTAACGAAAACTATAATCTCCAAAGAGTTAAGAATATTTTCTCATAATAGTCACCAACAATTTCTTGCAGATTCTCGGCAAAATGTTGCAACTTTTTTTCAACCATCCGGATCGAGGCTTTTGGAATAAAGAGTTATAAAGTTTCTTTAAATTTCATTTATTATAGAAAATTATATAAAAGCATATTAAAGTTATGACATAAACATGTAAATCACCAGTCTCTGTCACATGAGTCTAATGATAATTCTCGGTCATCAACATCGTCCTCGCCAACAACTCCTTCGGGCTCTACTTCTCCCTCTATTTCTCCTCTTATTTCACTCGGTTCTAGAGTTTCCTCTATTTCTACCTCTTCGGATAACATTATATCTTGGCTGTCTTTATAATTGGAACACTGGCGGGACTCACATGAACCACAAATAGATGAGCATGGTGGCCCTGCTTTCTTGCATGAACACGTTCCCTTACATTCTTTCTTATTGACAAAAAATTATCTTTAAGAGTTCCGGAACCGTTGGATCTAGTGGTTTGGACCGACATGAGTATCTCCCCTACACGTTTCCATCCCCATTTTTCTGGTTACAGTTCGTTTCCGAGCCACTTTATATATATATATATATATATATATATATATATACACTTTTAATTATATATATATATATATATGTGTATATATATATATATATATATATAAATCCTCATATGTTTAGAGCGTCCCTACATAAAACATGGATACAGCGTCCAAAAGAGTATATAGGGATTATTGCTTTCACTTGAATCTCAAGCGAGCGTCCCTTCATTTTCCGATGTATGAAGCGCCCACTATATGCGGATACTACTATAGCAAAATGTTTAAAGCGTCCATTTATAAAAGAAATATTCATTTGTTCATCAGTTTAGCGTCCCGCAGCATTGCCATTTCAAAACTTTAGAAACAGTGCATATATTGATACTCCTCATTAATATGACTACAACCAAGCGTCCAACGTGCTTACAACGTCCTTACGCGCTTATTCGGAGATTTATGAAAATTGTGTATGCAGCCAGAATATGAATTTATATTTATACTGTATTTCCAAAATTATTTCATATGATTTAATTATATGATTCTAGTTTATTTTGTACAATGTTTCTATTTCATTTAATTATTATTTCTCTTATTGTTGTATATAAGTTGATTAATGTAAAATTATATAAATAAGTAAATAAGTATTAGATTTTATTTGGAAATAAACTTAATCCTATAACTTCAAACGTATAAGTACTTAGCTGAAAACTAAAGTTGAACTATAAGGTAAACAATTCATAATCAAGAAATACAGCATTCAACTCACAAACAGTAATTAACTAAAACAACTTAAACAAAAAATAATTGCTAGTGATTAATAAAACTCGCATAAAGTACCATTAAGATCCATTTTTTGGTTTAAATACATAGGGTGTTGACTAATTTCAATAGTATTTTAATAAAAACTGGTACAAAAATGAATGGTATATATGTTCATTTTTTGAGTAAAAATTTTGTACACACACTTTTATTTTCAGCCAGTCTTTAATATCAAACAAGCTGGGATATTTTTCTTTGAGAGTTTCGCATTCTAACCTCTTTGGAGCTTTTTTCTTTTTATATGTCCAGGGAAGTAGCTACGTAACCTCAATTTTTGCTCTTCTGTCCACGGCACCAAAATTCTCTTTGGTTTTTCAACTGCACTTGAACTACTAGCTCTTTCCACCCCAGATGGAGAAGACTCTTGATTATCAATTTTAATATTTCTTACAACTCTGTTGCTGGTGCTGGCTATTTCCTGGGAAAGGGATTCTTTTTTATCATCATTTTCATCATCATTGTTGTCGATATCAATTTCAAGATTAATATTTATCTCGTCTAAAGATTTGCCTTTATTTGCGGTTATTGCACAGGGATTACTCGCTTCACACAACTTAGCATATTTTTGAATATCCTAGTAATCATAATTTGGGAGGCTTGTGCCTGGATGTCCAAACAAATAGGTATTGTTTTTTGTCATATACTTACTCCTATAGTTTAAAAGGATTTTTATACGATCTTGCACGTCCTGACTAAATAGAACAGGAACTCCTCTTCCCCTTTTCCCTCTGACCACAACCCGTTTAAACCACTAGTAGAATTTTTTCTGAGGGCGAGACTACATCAGAATATTCTTCATAGTTTTGTGATTGAGAAGAATAGTTTTTGTAGAGGTACAGTGGTAAGCGTTGCAATTCACCAGGTCTTCTTCGATTTAGCAACAGTAGACGACAGTATATATTTTCTAATAAAGTCAAGAAGGCGGAGGTGTCGGAACTATTTTTTTCCAATGTGGCAATGTCAAAAGTTGCTTTTTCCGTTAAATAGTCTCTCATTTTCTTGAGATCCATTGTAAGTGGAACTAAGTTAATTTGTTCCATTTCTTTACTGATAAGTCATTAGCGGCTTGGGCGGAAATTTCAAATCGCCAATGAGTTTCAATAATTTGTATTAAAGTTTTTATATCTGCTTCTGCACTTGCTGCTTCATATGCACTCTTTCTTTTTAAGGCAAAAACAATAGGCAGTTGGTCCAATAATCCAGTGTCCTAATTTATATTTCTTAATGTCACAATATCTCAATATTTCAATCGTCCAAGATATCATTATCTGAGTACCTTAATTATTCAATATTTAAAAATCGATATTCCAATGTGTTAATATCCCAGTAGGTACATATTTCTATATTCAAATATTTTAATATGTTAACATTTTAATATCTCAATATCTCACTAATATTGAGATTAATAATAATATATTAATAATGTATATAAAAAAAAGAGAAGCACTACGTAGTGAATCTATCGAGAGATGTTCGATCATTTCCAAGCTCTTAGGACATTATATTACATAAATAATGTGTGTTCCAACACCTCTCAAAAAGCGTTTCCTTGTCTTCAGTTAGTCAAATTAAACATGTCAATTATTCCTTCTCGATTATTAGAAAAATGGTCGACTTCTGTTGATTAACCGTTTTCGTGGGGTGTTCTAATAAGCCTGATGTTAAATAAGTGAAAATTGTACTTAGGTAGTCTAACGGAAAGGTCGATCTCACGTTAACATCCATAACAGGTCTTATTTTGAAAAACTGCGTCAAAAAATGCGTCACAATATGGTAAAACACTGTAGAACACTGCAGACGCTATATTAATCAGACTGTTAAACTCCGTTTTGCCTTTATTCGAAATATGAACAAATTTGTTAAGTAAAATGAATCAACCGACAAATGCGAAGTTGCCAAGTCATAAGGACGCTTTATTGTCGGGGAAGTACAAAAAACCGTATACATGGTATCTGCCGAGGCGCCTCCTCGCGTAGGAACATCCGAACCAGAAATATACGCTTCTGAATATACTACCGACATTTTGTGAGCATTTCGGCGTCCAGCAAAATTTTGACAGAGGGGCGAGGGAAGTATGATACGTCATTACACAAGATTTACATAGGAGGTGCATAGAGCGTCCGTATATGGACGCCTCAAGCACCCGGACGCTACATTAAATGTAATCTCGGAATGTATGGGCGCTCTACTAATAGCAGGATATATATATATGTATATAAATATAATAAATAAAAAAATAAGACCAATATAAAAAAGAAAACCAACGCATTTAATATACCCAAACATTAAACAACGAAATGTTACCGTGGCCGCATGGACGACACCAGTACCGCAAAACAGCACACACGCGACAAACGACGGAAAAAATGACAGTAATGAAATTATAGCATTACATTTAAAGACTCGGGTTTCTCCCCACGTACAAATGAGATGACTTTATATACATTAATGGAAAGGTGAGAATTCATCCTTTACACTAGTCAAGGTGTTAAAATGTCAGAAATGGAGAGCAGGGAGAAAAAAGCCACAAAAGGAAAAAGTGCGTTTTTTTCTTGAGTACTCGTTTTTCGAATTTATTGAAAAATCGACGATTTTGCGAAAAAAACTAATTATCCATACCGTAAAGTAGATCTTCGCGGCTTTCAAATGATATGTCTTAGAGACCAATCCGATCATGTATGAATTTTTTATTGGTGGTTGCTTACAAAATTTCACCACACTCCAAAAACAGCAAAAAATTGAGATTCAACAAACAAAGTTTTAATCAAAATGCAAGAAAATTAGATTATCCAAATTTCACAGATGACAAAGGACCTTCCGAGGACCCATAATCAAGAAAATTTGAAGCAAAGTAGTATAATACAAAAAAAAATAGGAACAATTTCCTTGAAGGCTAAAAATGCACGGAAAAACAATATTTGGCCCTTTTTTTCAATACGGCTAAAGAATAAAAACGTGACTCGAGTCACCGGATATGGTAGCGGTAGATTTTCCCTTCCAGGGGAACTTTAAATAATGACACAATTCGCATTTTCAACAAAGTTATTGAATAATTTGTCCGCCCGCTCATGTGTAAATGCACGGACTGTGCTCTCCGGCATACAACAAAACAAGTGAATGGTGCGCTTGGACCCGTTTATCTCGAAAACGGTAAAATTTTCAAAAAAACTCATAAGAACCGTTTTTGTAGAGAATTAACTAATCTTCAATTTGTATCTTTAACAAAAAATCTCCAACTGGCAAATTTTGGTAGATATTCGCAGAAAACCGATTTTCTGTGTCTTTGGGGGCCATTTTCCCCCTCTGCCGCACAATATTTTTATGCAAACTTTTGGTCATTTTAAAGGTGGTGCCAAATACCACCCATTAAATAGCAAATGAAAATGGTAACTAATTTTTGCTAGGTTTTTCCCTTCGTTTACTGGACTAATGTGTATTGCCAGTATTGCGTTTTGAGTTACTCACCTGCGACACCTGCAGACAGCGTCTCCTTCTCTGTTCCCTTTGTGTCACTTGTCACCTCACGGTACTTCACGACCAGCACCTGTAAGTCAATATAACGATAACAATAGGATAATAGTCAATATAACATAGTAAAATTAATAGCTACCTACCCAATCTCAGAATTTTATCACATTTCACACACATCCACAAGGCAACGTAAAACTAACTCATGGAATACATACAGAAATTGAAATTGCCAACGGATCTTTAAAGCATTTTTATCACACACATTCAAAAAAAAAACAGACGTAACATATTCCGAATATTCGCAGTGAGTGCCAAAGCAACATTGCCACGTTTCAGGCTATATGATGATCGTGTTAAAGTAGATGTGTACAAAAATGATATATTGTAATCATATTTTAATTATTTAAATTTTATGGGTTTCATTTTAGGACCTGCAATTGCCAATGAAGAAAATTTTGCCTTATGTGGAAAGTAGGAAGCTATAAAAATTTAGTACCATATGTAATTTAAATATATGTACGTAACAAATCAAGATAGATTAAATGATAAAAGAAATCAAACTATAGTGTGATGTGGCAAGATGTTGCAAAGGGAACAAACACTATTTACTTTTGTAAGAGACAAGTTACATCAATATTGAGAAATACCTCATTTCCTAAAGTTTGGTAATGCAGAAATAATTCTTATATTTATTCTAACTACAACGTGATCAAGAATGACTGTTTGAGTTGGCAATGCTGAATTTCATTTTTAAATGGTACAACTGGTAATTTGAATTTGCTATGTCAAATTCAAATTTCTGTTATTCTTTTCAAATTTATTTATTTAAAATGGTTTTCACGTTACAACACGATATTTTCGTTGGAATGGCGTACTTTCGAAGCGGGATTTATAACCCAATTACTGGTTGGCAGTACTCTCTCGAAGCGACATACCAGCAATTTCAGGAAATGTTTCCGGAGACTTTGGTCACTTTTGCTGTCTTTCAGCAGCATTGTATGCGAGTAGTTGAACGTTATTTAAACACAGGGAGCGTAAGCAAACAAAAATCAACTGGTAGACCTTCTACTCTAAACGAGGAAGTTGTCGAGGATATCAGAACTCGAATGCAAAGAAGTCCTCGCAAATCCTTAAGAAAGCTCTCCCTTCAAACAGGTTTGGTCCTTATGCCTCCTATTCAACCAATTTTCATTCTTACCCATAAGACTTCCATATTTTCATGTTGTTCTAATTCACGGTTTTACAGGTTTATCATATGGAAGTTGCTCCACTGTGCTTAAAAAGAAATTAAAGTATCACCCTTACAAAATTTCCATCGTCCAGTCATTAACGCCTCCTGATCACCCGCAGAGAGTTTTATTTTGCAATTGGTTCAATGACATATTAAATAATAATGATATCCTTAACAATACCTTCTTTTCCGACGAAGCCTGGTTTCATCTCAACGGCTATGTGAATAAACAAAATTACAGAATTTGGTCAGGTGAAAATCCTTATGCTATCAGAGAGACAAATTTGCACCCGGTTAAAGTTGGAGTTTGGTTGGCAGTCTCAAGGACGCGGATGTATGGGCCGATATTTTTTAATTTTACCGTCAATTCGGAGAGATATATCCAACACTTTTTGAGGCCTTTTATAAACCAATTAACAGACGAAGAGCATCAAATTGGATATTTCCAACAAGACTCTGCAAGGGCACATACGGCTCGTGCTACTATGGGATATTTAAGAGAGAATTTCGGCGACAGAGTAATTAGTCAGGGCATATGGCCAAGTAGGTCACCAGATCTCACCCCATTAGATTTTGCGTTATTTGGGCTCTTGAAGGACAATGTCTTTAGGAATATATTGCATACTGAAGAGGAGCTGCAGGAGGCAATAGTTCAGGAAGTGGCAAACATTACCCCCAATATGCTGGTGAATATCTTCGAGAGCCTAAAAAGAAGAGTTACTTTATGTCTGGACCAAAATGGGGGGCATTGTGAGCATTACCTTTAGCCGGTTTAATTAAATCATTGTTCTGTATTTCGAGTTTCATTTTTAAGCGTTAATTTTTATTCACATAACCTACAATCTTATCGCTGATTGTTCTTCTTCTTCTTTTATTTGGCCTTCGCTGCTATGTCGATCCAGCCACTTACATAACGCTGATTGTTTTGTCAAATAAATGAAACAAACTTCCTGGCGAGGGGGTCGCGCAGGGGAGGCGGAGTTCGTGACGTAGACTGGCGACCCAGGTCTGAGTTTTATTACCTGTGTTTAATCTAACTCTGGTTTCATCTATGCTCTGTATTACTCTGACAATTCGGCGTTTGGCTGGCGTTTTCGTTTGTAATTGACAACAGTTTTGAGTTTTTCAAAGTATTTTTTGCATCGCCGGTCACCGTGTGACGTAGATGACGTTGTGGTAGGTCAGGATCGCTTGAGGCAACCTATTTAAAGTTGATACGCCTTGTCTGGTTGTAGCATTGCAAACCCTTAGGCAAAAAAATCCTCCAGGTAGGATTGCCAACTCAAACAGTCATTGTTGATCACCCTGTACATTTATATTGCTTATTATTTACTTTATTTATGAAATATACTTTCATACCTACATCCTTCTTTCCTTTTGAAATAGTATTTCAAGAGTAATAGCGTCATCAATATTTTATTACCACTTATTTTTACAATTTTTTATTAAAACTGTTTTTTTTTTCTATTACAGTATAACCCCTTTCCATTATTTTGATGAGCATAAAAACAGATGATAATAAACCATACCTACTTTTCTATGACACTTTACTTTCGCAATTGACTACTTACGTTGACTAGTTCAGTCAAGAAATCCCACAAGTTTGTTTTAATATTTTTGTAAAATAAATCGTTCATTACTAAAAGCATGCTTATTTAATAGTATAATGTTTACAGGAAAATTAAAGAAGGAAATTTAAAAATGCAGAAATATATATAGATATGGTGTGTTATTGAAAAAATCTAATTATCTTTATTCGAGAGTACCTACCTACCCTGTATATGCAGTTTTAAAAATTTTAGAAAAAAATTTTGTCGAGTCAGATGAAACCATACAACTTTTGCACATGTACATTGTTTTGTAGTTGTAATAACAAGACACGTACGCCGAAGTCAAATCACAGAAAATTATTTAAAACTGACTGAAATAAAAAATTGTTGCATAAATTTTATACTGCAACGTATGAATTTCCTCAATCCCCTCCAAATTAAAATTATGATTCAATTATTACCTTTGAATTAATCACTTACGACACCAATAAATATTGTCCCACTACATATAATTTTATAACATACTGATCACTTTACATTCCACGCACAAGTTTTGCATCCGAAGCAATACTGAGACTATTCGAATAAATGTATAGAAACGCAAGACGTTATCGCGTCTAAAATATTTTTATCAGGCACCTTAACAAAAAAACTGAACAAAAAACTTAGGAACTTGGTCGTGAGAGCAGATGCGACATTGCCACGTTTCAGAGTGTATAATAATCGTGTGAAAATTACTAAGGCAATCCATTAATAGAAATTTATATAATTAGGTAAATAATATTTTTACTTTATTTACCGAGTAATACATTCTCGGAATTTAGTACCTTTCGTTTAAGTACCTAATTTGAATTCATGTAATTACAAATACATACATGTAATAAATATATGTAAATAATTACCTAGATCAAAATTAATGAGACTAATGATGCTGCAAGGTGTCTCAAACAGAACATTATTTACTTTTGGAATAAACAAAACAGCAAATTTATTTTTTTGCAATATTTCATTTTATGAGCTTTGCGACGGGAAACATACAAGAATTATTTTTTAGTTCGAATTTTCTATGAAATGTTGGTAAGGTTGATCTAGTTATATATCTTGAAAATTAATGTAACGACTCTTGTGAGAAAACATTTTGGCCATTCAAGACATTGTCAACTTAGTTTCAAAGACTTACAATAATCTACACAATTTTTAGAAGACATTATATTTTTCAAAATACAATAAATCCTCAGTTTTCTATTCTTTTGGTTTATATATACTTATACAGAAATAAGTGAAAATAAAATAATAGAAAAGGTGAATCTACAAATGGTAAAACGAACATTTTCAGAATATGGTATTTGACTATATTAAAAATATAGTTACAACCATTGCGGTTCTAAAAGATTAAAGCATTTAAATACTTTCTATAAATTTTTGGAAAACGTATTTGAAACTTAAGACAAATTGGTCAGTAGGTATAGGGTAATTTTCCGACTACTTCGGAAAATTATATTTTTTTTTAATTTGTTGTATATTTGTTGTATGCGGCCTATATATGTATTTCAATATTTTAATAGTTTCATTTGTGATTAAAAATAGGCATTGAAATTCGAAAAAAAAAATAAAAGACTGCCAAAGACTACCTCAGAAATTGCTGTCAAACAAGAGTTACATGACTTCTTGACGTCATATACATCTTCACTGTCTTCAGCATCAGATCGATGAAACAGCAAAGTTATTAATCATGTTGTGTGCGAGAGAACATCTGGTGAAAACTGCTGTCTTTAATCATTTTATTTTAAAGGAAACGGTTTTAAAGTGAAATTTTACATAACATGTATTTTAGTAAATTTATAGCGCACGTTTTCACAAAATGACTCTCTGTTATACATCCCTTTAATTAACTACAATAAATTTGAAAATGAATCACCGATGGACACTGAACACCCGAAATCGCGTGATATTAAAATTTATAACCTCAATATGAAAAACGTTGTTTGTGTAAAAGCATGTGACGTCACCAGAGACAACAAATTTCATAAAATACAGACACATTAATAATCGATATATTTTCGAAAAAAATATGAAAATAACCGATTAAATGCTTTAAATTTTTTACAATAGGAACAGTTGGAGGCATATTTTTGATACAGTTAAATATCCCACTAGAAGTTTGGTGACGTGATCGACAACGCTTTAAAATTAGTTACGTCTTTGGTGACTTCACATGCTTGTAAACAAGGGATGGTTTTCATATTGCAGTTACGAGTTTTGCGACAAATAACTACTTACAATAATAGATGCTGCCTACATCTGAAAATCTGAAATTCCATTTATAAACCGTTTTGATAAACTATGGAAACCAGGCGCTTTCACCACGCATTTCTTTATTACAGGAATAATAAATTGTGACGATCTGTTTCATCGATCTGATTCTGAAGGTAGTGGATGTTTACTGCCAAGTGACGTCACGATCTCATGCGATATCACTGTCTATTTTAATCAAAAAGTATTAAAAACACTTAATCCTTAACACTAGGTTAACTTAGGTGTTAATACTTAACACCTAATCAAAAATTATTAAAAACACTTCAGGATTATTATAGGCTGGTAGGCTGGAATATTGTTGTTATAACAATATAACAAACCCTTAAACAAAATTTCCCGAATGTGTTACGGAACTATTAAAATATTTTTTCATCACTTATATACAGAATGATTATAAGCACAAATTATTGCGTATTTTATATATTCTATATTTTTTAGCATATTTCTTTACAAAAGTACGCATAAAATGCGTTAAATTAAAACAAAAAGCTTCACATAACTAGCTAAAAAATGGTAAATTCGATGAAGCTAGTGGTGGACACGAGACGTGACCAGTACTGGTTCGAGACGAGACGAGACATAATTTCGTCTCGTCTCGAAAACTCTCGAAGTCTCGAATTTTTTTAAGAAAGTGCAATATAAGAATTTTTTTTCGATGAAAGACCACCAAACTCCATAGCAATGAGGAGGAAAGCGCAGGTAAAAGGATACCTAATAAAGGGTCAGGATTAAACCGTGCCATTGTCCAGTAAAGGAGTAAAATTTATAATTAGTCCGTCGTTTTCTTAGAATTTTGGAAGGGTTTATTATACAACAGACAGACGGACAGTGGTGGACATTATTCATTCATTAGTAGCGTAGTTTCCCAAATTTAATAACTTTTCTGACAACTTCAAGAAAATCAGTAAATGTTATCAAATAAGTATACATTTATAAAAGTACCATCAATATACGTCTATTTATTTCGAGACTTTTCGAGACACGAAACGAGACGAGACGAGACGAGACCTATACCAGATCGAGACGAGACGAGACGAGACATAATTTTTGGGAATTTTTCGAGACGAGACGAGACTATGTCGTTTCTCGTCTCGTCTCGTGTCCACCACTAATGAAGCAGTAGTTGAATTTGTAATTTTGAATACTATACGTCGTTTGAACTATGCCGCTTAGATTTATATGAAAATGTCTAAACTGACAAGTGTCTCCGGTTGGATTAATCCATACAAACAAACGTATATTGATATTAGGAGGATGCGTTCCTCTTCTCGAAAAGAGTAAGTTTAATAATATCTATATATATATATATATATATATATATATATATATATATATATATAATCGGTTTTAAAACGTGCGGCGACGTTGTCCGATATCTAGACTCCATTGTTTCCGATTTTCCCACTGCCCGTCGTCTAAGTTTCTCACACTCATGGCTTTACGAACTCCCTCTTGCCAAGTTCTTTTTGGGCGCCCTCTTTTTTTCCGTTGATGTGGTATCCAATTCATTGCTTGCTTAGGCAACCTATTATCATGCATACGTTGTACATGGCCGTACCAGATAAGTTGTTTTCTTTCGATGTCAGTCATAATTGTGTCCTGAAGTCCCATTTTTTGCCGAATATTTTCATTTCTAACTCTCTCGATTCTTGATATTCTAGCTGATCTTCTGAGTGCATCCATTTCGGTTGCTTCTATTATTCTCTTATGTTTTTCTGTGATTCTCCAAGTTTCTGAACCGTATAATAAATTGCTTTTAATTAGAGTGTTATATATGTTGTATTTCCTACGTTTCGTTATATTTTTATTCCAGAGGATTCCGTTCAGACAGTTAATTGCTCTTCGTGCCTGTATCACTCTTGTTCTTATTTCTTTGTCGTCTGAACCCGTTTTGTCCAATGTAACTCCTAGGTATTTATACTCTTCACAGGCTTATATTTCTTCTGAGTTTTCCAATTGTAGGTTGCACGTTTCTCCTCCTATGCACAGGTATTTGGTTTTTTCAACATTCATAGTTAGTCCCCAATCTTCGTAAATTTCCTTTAGTTTCCGTGCCATATATTCTAGGTCTTCTTTGTCCTCTGCTAGCACTGCCTGATCGTCTGCAAATTGTAGGCTAAATACTGTTCTATCTGTCAAGGATATTCCCATTTTCGAACATTTTTGTTTCCATTTTTGTAACGCTTCTTTAACATAGATTTTAAAAAGTATTGGCGATATACAGCAGCCCTGGCGTAACCCCTTTGTCACGTAGAACTCTCTAGACAATTTATTTCCTATTTTTATTTTCGAGATGAACTTTTTATACAGGTTTTTTATAGCATTAATAAGGGTTTGATTAATGGAAGTACTTTGCAATACCTCCCATAGCTTGTTAGTGGGTATATTATCATACGCTTTTGAGAGATCAATAAATAAAATATGTGTTTCTAGGTTGACCGCTGACCTTTTCTCTATTATCTGCTTCATACAAAATACGTTATCCGTACATGATCTACCGGCCCTAAATCCGCATTGCTCTTCTTCTTCTATAAATTCTGCTTCTATTAGGTCTCTCAGTATCTTTCCATATAATCTGCTAATCGTACTTGTCACTGATATCCCCCTATAATTATGACAGTCAGCTTTGTTACCCTTTTTGTAGATTGACGATATGTATGCCACTTTCCATTGACTAGGAACTTCCTGACCATTCAGGCACTTGTTAAATATTCCCGTTAAAGCTGTTGTCAGTTTCTTTGTGCCATTTTTTAATAGTTCTGAGTACACTCCTTCTGGTCCACATGACTTTCCATGTTTCAGTTTGGTAATAGCTGTTCTTACCATTTTTTCTTCTATTTGCACTTGTTCTCCTTCAACGTTCACCGATATTCCATCTTCGATATATTGCCTTCTTGTTTCTGTTAATAGGTTTTCATAGTGCTGTACCCACTGTTCTTCTGATATGCTACTAAAGGATACTTTTTCAGTGCCCGTTGATCTTATTTTATTAATGAATCGCCATGCTTCTGTGCACCTTCTTCCGCCAATATATCCATCTATTTGCTGGCATTTTCTATCCCACATCTCATTTTTTTGGTGATTAATTTTATTTCGTGTTTGTTGTTTAGCCCTGTTATATGCTTCTTTGTCTTCCACTGATTTTGTATTTAACCACTTCAGGTACAGTTTTTTCTTTGTGTTTATTAGCTCTTCAACTTCATCTGACCACCATAGTTTATTGCTTTTTTGTTGTTGTTGTCTAATTCCTAATGCTTCTAGTGCGGCTTTGTGGATACTTTCTATTATGTTATTGTAGCTTTCTTCAAAAGACATATTCTCAGACAAGTTCAAGTATTCATCTAGGCGTCTTTGGTATAAGTACTTGGTGCTTTCATTAATAAGACTGTCCAATTTATATTTCGGATAATTTACTAAACTATCTCCGATTTCACTCTGGTTACTTTTATTTTTTTTAGTCGTGGTCCACCTTGGAATATACATTTTAGCTCGTAACAAGTAATGGTCGGTTCCACATATGGCTCCTCTTTGAACTCTAACATCTTATACTTGCAAGTGCGTTGACTGTTTCATGATTAGATAATCTATTATTGTTAGTTATTAACTGTTATTCTTAGTTCCTTTTGCGTGCAGAGGTCGATCAATCGTGCCCCGTTATCATTTATAGTTTCTTCACCATAGGGACCGACAACGTTATCACTGGGCTTCTTACCTGTCCGGCCGTTGAAGTCACATAGCATTATAATTTCTCTTGTGTTTCCAATATATGACAACACTTCATTAAGTTTTTCAAAAAAATCATCTTTTACTGCCACAGGCTCATCATCCGACAGTGCGTATACTCCCAATATTGTGATTCTTCTCCCATAGATGTCAAGGTTTACAAATTTAATAAAATTATGTTCTCAGTGATGGGCTCCCAATCCGTAATTCTACTCTTTAATTTTTTGTTGATTAGAAATGAAACTCCTCGTTTTGCACGTATATCCTTTGGTACTCCACTAAACAGATGAATATATTTTCCAATTAATTCTGACCCATTTCCTTTGCGTTTTGTTTCGGTTAGTGTTATTATGTCTATTTTTAGTTTATCAACTTCTGATATTATCTCTGGCATTTTTCCACGACTTCCTTGAACGTTCCATGTACCCCAAATCATATTCCTTTTCTTAGCATTTTTCTGTTTCCCATTTAATCCGTCCGAAGTTCCGAGGCATTGTCTAGATTTTTTGGTAATTTAAATTTTTTCCCGAGTGATGAAGAACCAGTCCATCGCCTCAACCCCCAACCTGGAGGACCAGGTATTTTGTAGTCAGAGTTGTCCTCTCCTAGCCTTTGATGACCCAACATCAGTAACTGCAAGGCAGCAGCTTCACCTGTACCCTAGGCAGGGACCCTCACTATGACCCAGTACTATCATCCGGGCCAGATGAACCCTGGTTTTTTAGCGAGGTGTTACTCCTCGATCACTCCTCCTTCCTTACCTTAAATGGTAAGGCCCCAGGCTTGTGACTGGCATAGCGGAGTTTATATAATAATATCTATCAATATCAAATATGGAAACCCGAGGGAATTATCAAAATTCTTCTTCATTATTCATATACAGAGAAAATAGAAGTTCAATTTAAATATTTTAGTTGTACAGGCTGCAAAAAAAGACACGTATTAAATTATTTTTCAATGGAACACCCTACATCTTGTGAATGTTTTGAAATCTAGAAGAAATATGAAATTTAATCTTTTGATCTAGTTGATCTTCATAACATGACAAAATAGCTAATAAGTTTATGTTGTCACTTGTTTAATGTTGGCTAAATGTGATAATATTTGTTAATTACGAAGAACTACAGTTCAAATGAATTGATACGGTTGTAACAATTGTGATGGCTCTTATTGCACACAAACAAGATGTGGTTCTCGTTACCCGATACGTGGGGTAATGGCAGCCAAATAATATTTGTTTCGATAGTGAGTTATACAAATTGAAGGTAATTTTTTCATTTCAATAAACAGTAGATACATAACTAAAACATTGAATGATGTTCAAAACCGATTGATTGTAACATAAGATCGCCATTTTTAAACATTTGCTTGCACACTTTCAATAATCACTCCTTTCACTCCTCTACACCTCTATAATTTTTTCTTATTTTTGTTTTTGCTCAAGTTGTCTTTCTCGTAATTGAAGACGTAGCGGTCTAAAATTTTGATTGACAAGGTCTGCATAACCCTTCGGCTAGTGTAATTTGTTTGACGATACCTTTCTGGGACAGATTTCCTGCAATAGTCATTGTCAATGATTGCAGCTTCTGCGTTTTGTAAACTATTGCAAATTTGATCTATTATGCATTTCCAACATTCGAAAGTCTTTCAACCAAGAAATTTGCTGGGAAACCGTATGTACGTTGCAGCTCCAGAACCATGGAGAGCGAAATTACGATAAAAAGTCGAAGTAACATAGTTTCATTGATAAATTATATATTCCGTTATCATGTGATTTGCATACTTCCATTTTATTGATGAATTTGTAACTGTTTCCCCAGGAATAAAATGCTTTTGATAACAACCTGTACACATTCATTCACTTTTAAATCCACGTCGCCAGAAATATGCATAAAATGTTGCAGATTTGTAGAATGCAATGAAATCGCGATTGTCCTTTGGCAAAAAACAAGATAATTTGTTAAAATTGAACTTGACAAGAATAGCAAGCGGAACAGAGTGGACTTCCAAAAATTCCCCAATGTAGTCACTTTGAAATCTTTCTATTTGGTTCACATGGGCCTTCTCATTTGTCTCTCTCCCCCTCTCTCTGTCTCTCTTTTTGATTGACATCATCCTGTTCTTGAACAACCTCCGCGTCCTCCGCAGGCTCCATTCATTCACCTTCGGAAACGTCTTTGTTTCCGTCTTATTTTTAGAATGGGGCACCTCGATTCCTCATTTCATTCACAACCACACGTCCACTAAGAGATCGTCGTCTTCGTCACATTCATCTGCGATAGCTTCCGTAACGAATTAAATAAGGTCCACGTATTTGAACTTTGCGTGGTGGCAGGAACTAACAATAAGGCCGAATAAGAGACAAAGAGAGGACGACCGGTACCGAGAGATACGTACAATGTCGCCGGAGATAATATTCGAGGCATGTCCTCGACGTACGTGCTTCAAGGACACTCCTGCGTCGCCCGAGTTGCATTCGTAAATGCTGAAAGATCAGCAGGAGGTCAATGCGGCGACGGCGGCGGTGGTTCGGTTGATTTTTTCCGAAGCTGGGATTGGCCGATGATAAGTCGCCTTTGTACTTTTTTCTTCGGGTTATTACGTCCACGTAAGAGTCTTATGGTACTGCTTCAAAGAGTCACGTTCGTGCTCAATACTGACCGTTATCGAAACATCTTGAGGTTCTGTCATTTAGGATCTCAGAACATGGAAACAACACACGATTTAATTAATCAGTTATAGTAACGATATAGTAATTATTAAAGTTTTTGACCTGAATCAGTAGCCCCTATTGATACTAATACTTGTCCTTTTCGCCATTATTTCCCAAATACTACAAATTTACCGATTTCATCGCCAACGTCTTCCAGTTTGCACCTATAACTCAATCCAACTGAATCCTAATCTTGAATATTACATCTTGTTTTAAAATTCCAATATGGTGGAAGTCTAAGGGGTTGTAAATGGTGCAAGACATCTTACACATGGGACCTTAAGATATTGGTTTTTAAATAAAATATGACTTTTATTAAAGTTTATGCTTATTAAAAGTAATGTTTAATATGGACACCAATAATAAATAAGAATTTGTTGTTCAATTGGTTACATTAAAAAGTTTTTTTCAAAAAGCGATCTGCCCCGGGTGAGGATCGAACTCACGACCTTAAGATTATGAGACTTACGCGCTGCCTACTGCGCTACCGAGGCACTTGGAATACAGTTATATTTAACGGAATAAAAATGTAATCCACAGGAAATCTAATTTCACGTTTCAATTGATTTGTCTATTAATACGATAGCTTTGCCAATTACATTATCTGCGATTACATTAATTAATAATTTTTAATCTTGACATTCTCATACTGAAAAACACTAACTGTTGCAGTGAATGATTGAACCTTTTTATTATTATGCTAATGAAGGACAGATTTTCGCTTTTTCGGAAATAGCTGTAATAGATTAAAAGACATATTAACAGAATTAACAATATATAAATTCATATATACATTTCTAAATATCGCACGAAGACAATTGTATTTGTTACTTATTTTATTACTTTTCAGTAGGTATTTTGGATAAGAATAATCGTTGGAGTTCTACATTTTTTTGTGAAAAAGTTTTTATTTCATTTTTCTTAACGTAAAATCTGATAGCTTTACATTCGATTTAAATCTATTTCTAATCTAAAACTTTAATTTCGTCTTGGAAAAATCTGAACAATTACCTACTTGAAACATAGGTAGGTACCTACCATTAAGGCCAGTTTCATAATGTCCTTATTTATCGTTATCTACTGCACTTAAATATGGTTTAAACTACTTTGCGTCAAGATAACTGTTGATTACCTACGTAACACATGTACGTCCAATGTACGTCCATTGGACGTCCATGTAGGTCCCGACGGACGTCCATTGGACGTCCAGATTTGGCCGCTGGACGTCCATCGGACGTCCAATGGACGGTACGAGTTCACAAATCTGGACGTCCATTGAACGTCCAGAATAGGGCTATTCTACGTCCAGTATAGGTTCGACCGGACGTCCATTGAACGTCCAGAATAGAGCCATTTTACGTCCAGAATAGGTTCGACCGGACGTCCATTAAATGTCCAGAATAGGGCCATTTTACGTCCAGAATAGGGCCATTTTACGTCCAGAATAGGTACGACCGGACGTTTATTGGACGTTTATCGGACGTCCAGCATAGGTCCAGTTTACGTCCAAAATTTATTTTTTTCGTTACATCGATTGATTATTATTTATTATTATTGGATAAAATTGTTTTTACACATTATTCTAATTTCATAAAAAAATAAAGTTAACTTAAATCAGACGTAATGTAAAAAAGGTATATTTTACATGCGCAGCTTACAATAATAATTTTAATAAGTACTATACATTTTAAAACATTTGTACCAAGCATATATAATTCATATACAAATACAAAATAGACACAAAAATCATAAAAAATATATACATTCACATGTAAATATAAAATACACACAAAAATCATAAGTCTCCTTTTCTGTAAAACAGGCAAATGGTCCTTTCTTTACGCAGTCTGAAACAAAAATATTGCCAAATTAATTAACTACGTCACTTGTAAGTCTTGTTATAAAACAACGAACTAACTATAAGAAATAAATTTGTCAATCATAGTAAATATCTAATTTAATGCAGTCAATGTAGATCTTTAGTTCAGAAAGTTGGGGGTGGGGAGAAAATTACTATAACTTTTGATCAAATTAAGAATAACTTGGTAACGTTTAAAACTATGGTATATCCGTTTATTCTTTACATGTTCGAGATTGTAGTAAAAAAATAACACAATTTAAAGAAAAAAATTATAACTGTAGCTCAATTAGAAACCGAGAATTATTATTAAATATTCGCTAATTGTTTATATATAAAGATTAAGTGTTAAAATTTCGAGTTTTCTGGTTTTGATCTAAATTGACTCAACTAATTATATCACTTACCGTGTTGTAGAAGTCATAATCGCAAATCACAATCACAAAGTCACAAACAGGATTTATTATATATGTGTGCATACATTAATATTTATTTGACAACTACTGTTTATATAAAACAAAACGAACTACTATAGCAACTATCCAAAGGTATCTAGTTATTCCCGGCAAACGGCAGTGCTGGCGACTCTAACCGTGGAGAATAACCCTATAAAACTGTTAGCATTGAAAATTTTAGTCATTTGGACATTTTTTTTAAATTCTCATTCGAGGAAGAATTGGAGATTGTTTTTTATTAATAATAATTTTTTGATGTTAGTGTACAAAAACGTACTGTAACGTTTATTTTATAATTTATTTACATTAATTGAACACTAATTTATTTAACACACTAAACTACTTGTACACTAGACTAGACACTACATAATTTATTTGTACTGCTCCGCTTTCGGATCGTATGTCGCGTTCACGTCTGCTTCTCTACTTCTAACTAAACTCCCTCGATCACAAGCCCCCTTATATATACACCCCCAACCATAATCGAAATCCTTCGCGTACCTTCTAGAACGCCTACGCAGTACATGTTCAGAAGCTCACAAATTAATTGCTTTTCGTAAACAACATTCCGGGAAAATTCGTGCAGATGTCTTTACGCGTCGTAGTTGGTGTCGCGTTGTTTACTTCTCGCATTACAGTACTAACACAAGTCTGACAAAGTTTAATTTTCTATTGGGAACTTCTTTCAGTAGCCTTAATTAAGCTTAATTAATTAGTCTTAGAGCACCTTTTCGACGGTAATTTTTTTAGCTGTTAATTTTTCGAAGATTTATTTTCTTAGGAAATTTTACTCCTAGTCTACTCAACCCGCACATTTATTAACATAAGTAATCGGACGTAAACTGGGCGTTCAATGGACGTCCACTGTGGACCTAAAACAGACGTACATGTAGGGACCTCAACTGGACGTCCATGGGACGTCCGTTGTGGACCTAAACCAGACGTACATGTAGGGATCTAAACTGGACGTCCATGGGACGTCCGCTGTGTGGACCTAAACCAGACGTACATGTAGGGACCTAAACTGGACGTCCATGGGACGTCCGTTGTGGACCTAAACCAGACGTACATGTAGGGACCTAAACTGGACGTCCATGGGACGTCCGCTGTGGACCTAAAACAGACGTACATGTAGGGACCTAAACTGGACGTCCATTGGACGTCCGCTGTGGACCTAATTTGGACGTGGAGGTCTGGGACGTAAAATGGACCTAAACTGGACGTCTAATGGACGTCTTTTAAGGACCTAATCTGGACCTGGACGTACGGGACGTAAAATGGACCTAAACTGGACGTCCATTGGACGTCCAGTGTTACGTGGGTAGAGTATTAGTTAACTCTTTAAGTAGGTTAGTTAAAGTTGAATTTGATAGCTTCACATTCGCTTGTAATTGTATTCGAACTTACAAAGTTTATTACGTTATAGGAAAGTTTGAACAAGTAGGTAGGTACTCAAAACGAAATATGAATGAAGAATTTCATTTCCAATTCCATATTTTCCTTATTAATCTCTTTCTTGCACTTACTTGGGTTAAACCACTTTGCGTCAAGATTACTAAAGTGTTACCTACTTTGGTAACTCTAAGTATGTAAGTTAAAGTAAAATTTGATGGGGTAGGCATTCGCTGTAAATTGAAATATAACTTAGAATTTTCATTATGCCAAGGGAAAGTTTGTACTATTACTCAAAACACAACACAGAAATGAAAAGTCAATTCCATAATTATTCTCCTATTAAGCCCCTACTTGCATTGGACTTGCACTTACTAAATTAAACTCATCTTGCGTCAAGATACCTAACTGTTGATTAGAGTGTTAGTTAAGTGTTTAAATTTGTTAGTTAAAGTAAAATTCGATAACTTTACATTCGCTTGTAATTGTATTCGAACTGGGAAACTTTATTTCGTTATGGAAAAGTTTGAACTAATACTCAAAACAAAATATAAATGAAGATAATTTCACTTGCAATTACTGGATTAAACTACTTTGCGTCAAGATAACTGGTGAATAAAATGTTACTTAATTCTATATAAGTAAATTAGTTAAAGTAACATTTGATAACGCATTCGCTCTAAATTGCAATATAACTTGGAATTTTCATTACATTATGGGACAGTTTGAACCAATACTCAAAACACAACACATAAATGAAGGGTCAATTCCATAATACTCCTATTAAGCACTACTTGGACTGGACCTGCACTAACTAAATTGAATTTATTGCGTCAAGATAATTGTTCATTAAAGTATTAGTTAAGTTTTAAGTATGTTGGTTAAAGTAAAATTTGTTAGCATAACATTCGTTCATAATAGTATTCGAACTTGGAATCTTTATTACGTTATGGGAAAGTTTGAACTAATACTCAATAAAAAATATGAATGAAGGGTTAATTCCACAATTTCCCTATTAAGCACTTAGTTGCACTTACCGAATTAAACTTACCATGCGTCAAGATAACTGTTGGTTAAAATATTAGCTAACTCTCCAAGTAGGTTAGGGAATTTTTATTGCGTTATGGGAAGTATGAACCATTATTTACCATGTATGAACCCAAAACATAACTGAAAGCTCAATTCCATAATTACTCTATTCTGTCAAGATAACTATTGATTAGAGTGTTAGTTTATTCATACTACAGGCCACCGAGATTTAAGGAGTTAACTGAACCTAACTGGCGTTTTATATGAAATGATAATCCCTACTCAGGGAAAATTGGGAGCTTTGCATAAGCGGTCAATGGAATTCTAACTTAATTTTTCCATTGCATTATAGGTAGATCTGAACTGTAACCAAAATTCGAGGTGCCTAACTAATCAAATAAATTTAAATTGCAAACATTTAGTTGCATAACTACCCTTAGTTATTTCTCACTTACGATGTATTAAGCAGTACTACGTCGTCATAAGCGTTATTAACGCAAACTAGTGATTCCACCTTCTTTTGTTAAATAAGGCCTAACTGATTTTTTCCTGAACTGTTGCTTCACTAACTTTTGAACTAACGCAAACTGGTGATTCACCTCCTTTTATTACATTAGACCTAACTGAAATTTTTCTAAAGTGCTGCTTCATTTGATTTATGTGTATGAGCTGTGAATTCAATTCTAACTTATAGAATGGGAGAATGTTCTCGGGGAGCTGAGATGAATAGTCAGGAACGTTCTTGATAATCCCCAAATATAAAAACAACTAGTTTTTGATATATCAAACTGCCGACGTTGCGTTCATTATTATGAACATAATCATGGCTCCAAAACTATAAATATGTTAAATATTTCTTATATAACTAATAAAAAAGTATCACTTACATGTCATCAAGATAAAAATTTGACATGTTTGACATTTGATAACTGTATATCAAATTATAACTGTATTAATACTGATTTTTGATATTGATAATGATAACTGTATATACAGCTATCAAAAATGTCAAACATGTCAAATCTTTTATCTTGATGACATGTAAGTGATACTTTTTTAGTTACATAAAAAATACTTAACATATTTATAGTTTTAGAGCCATGATTATGTTCAAAATAATGAACGAAACCTCGGCAGTGTGATATATCAAGAATTAGTTGTTTTTATATTTAGGGATTATCAAAAACGTTCCTGACAATTCTAACTTAAATTTCATAACATTATAGACCTGCCACTACAGATTTGAGGAATCTAATTTAGATTTGCTGGAATGTCTCGTTTTCAAACTTCAAGCTTGAAATATGACTAAGTCCTCGCATTTCATGGTCAGAATAAGTTAGAATGACTTATAACAAACTAAGTATGTGTATAAAAATTAGTTTTTTTGTGCATTTAAGTCTGAATTCATTAATGTCTTATTGCATTATATGAGGCAAATTTAAATTTGGTTCCCTCTAGATAGTAGATAAGTCATTGCCATTGTTCTTCATTACCAGTTTTCTGCAGTTGTTAAATGTTTTTACTAATTTCATTGGATTGTCGATATCTTTATGACACACTTTTACCACCATCTCATACGTCCAACTAGCAGATAATAGACAACACCAAACTTCATTAGCTTAAACCGCACCACTAACACGTCGACTTTAAACCAAAAAGCGACAATCCCATACGATTATCGGCGCAAACTTGTCATATGGCCGCGCTATTAGTTACCATTAACTGTTATTAGATTTCCGCGCGGATCTTTCTCGTCGGCAGATTTTGCGGCACAGTTGTGTGGGTGTGGTACGCTAACATGATGGATGGGTGTCGGTTTTTAGGGGTGACTAAACCGGACCCCATTCGACGGGGACGCCGCGTCCTTAAATGCCACCCCAGGAGAACACTTTGCATTCTCAATATACTTGTCATCGATACAATTGCCCCGGAAAAGGAGTCCAAACGAGGCAAATGAGTCAATTTCGAAGGGGGAGAGATACGCTCCGTATCGGAGATATTTCTGAAATAACACCGAACGATATGGAAAGTATTGAAAATTAATTTTGGATCTACCAGCTGTGCATAGTCTTTATGTAGCTTTAAGAAGCTACAACAGTGAGTTGAGGCAGGCAATAATGTAACACACAATTAAGAAAGTCTTAAAAAATGTGTGACCGATACTGCGACGATAAGACAACACTGCCCCGTTTTGCCAACAAAATATATGCTGGAATTTGAATCTTTATGTAACAGTTGTATACCAATCATCCACTACAATTGATATATGTTTATATATATCTCCCTTACGTTCCTAATTTAAATTTAAAAACGTATCTAATATAATATGTCACTTTTGAAAGAATATGCATAATAGTGGCTAAATATGCAATATATGCAATTAACAGTTAGCGATAATAAGCTTAATAATAAACATAACATAAACAAACAAAAATACATTTGTTCAAGTCTATGGTTAATAATTGTGAAACCTAATTACCAGGAATCTGGGTAACAAGCAAAGCAATAACAAACATAATTAGAAAGTACTGATTCCGGTCATACCAATAACTTAAGTTAATTCTAATTGTCATTAACCGGTTATTTTCGGTTATTATTTTTAACAAGCTTAACCTGATAACATGATCCTCGATACATACAATAATGTTATTAAAACCCAACAGTCGGTTATTAATATTCGAGTTTTAGTTTAAATATTAGTTATTTTGTTGAAACTTGCAAAACTACAATAGTGACCGTCTCCGGTACAACCAGTGAAACGCACCAAGTGTACATTCTATTCAATAATTTAAAACGGAGAACTGAGAAGTTGGAACTGTTGAAAGTTGAGGAAAATTTATGGAGTTCGGCATTTATTTGTTGCGCAATTGCAGTGCATAGTACATCAATCATGATTATGTCTTCGTAAGAGTGAGATACGGAAGTTTTTTCCAGAAGACTGATGGATTGTGTATGTGTAATTTGTGTAGGAGGACTTGTAAAACGGGTGAACAACTCATAAAACCATTTGGATATTTGTATATAAATGGGAAGAGACCAGGTAAATAATCGATATTAGGGTTACATATAACAGTGCTAGCATTCTTCTTCAATGTCCATCAATTTGGACAATGTTGGTATTAACCCATCTGCAACTCATCGTAAAATTATAATAGGTACTATTAGCCAACTACCAAAAAAGTGTTTAAGGAAAAACACAGCTATGAACGTAAGTATTTAGTTAAACTTGATCATTATAGCTTCTCATTTTAGGGAGATGACCAAAAAATCAGCAAATACTGAAGCTAGCAAAGTGGACAACCAGAAATTTTTAAATTATCTAGCAGGAAAAGAGTATGTTTGCTTTCTAAATAAGACATGTTATTAAATATAGAGTGACACTTTATAATGGACATATTTTTTTAGATGACAGCTTACTGAACAAAAAGATGCCACAACACATGCCATATTGTCTCAGTTGTTAGCCAAAGTTAATACAATTGGTATTACTACTGACTTAGCTACCATTATGGATGCTACATGTAACTTTATACTGTCTTCACAATTCATTTTAGAGGTTAAAGTATGTTATAAATATAGAGTTATGCAACCAATCTCAAACAACACAAATTGTATCATAATAAATATTTCACACTTTAAATAAAGAAAAATGACTCATTTGTGTTTAATGAACTTGGTTATGAAAAACTTCATCATATAGCAATAAATATTTGTGAAAATCTAATGAATATGTTAGACTTCTGGAATACTAAAAAAATCTCAAATCACATCAGCAAAAATACAAAATAGGCCAATACAGTAGCAAGTATCAAGTTGTTTCAAGACAGTTACAAACATGGATCCTGTGTTGCGTGTAATGTTAATTTAGTGGTATATAAATCAGTGGGAATTTTGACAGATCTTGTTCAGATGATAAAAGTAAAGACCGTTATAGCATACTTAAAGCACAAGAATATATCTCAAGATGAATAAAGGAATGAACAAAAGAAGGCTAGAAAATATGATATTTACTTAAAATAGGAAGTATCTTCAAAGTATCTATATTTCATTACTTGGAAAGATTCGTACTTCTTTAAAATCACGTGGGAAAAATTTAACTTTTCTCAAATCACAAAAAGGCACCCCAATACTTACTAGATAACAATTATGCATTATATCGAAGTGATTAGATATGCTTAAACCTAATTAATTCGCTACAAAAGATATTCTTGGAGAAAGGTATTCTATTTTAAAATATATACCGTATTTCCTTACTTTGCCTTATCAAGCTGTGTATAGCATCCCCGTTGCAAATCGCAATAAATTAAAGGATTGCTGGGTTTAATAAATATTTTGGAGGTATGGTTAAATTTTAAATATGTTGAATATGCTCGATTTTAATATGCAAAATCAGGACAAGTCTGATCAGACATCCACAGACAACAGACCACATCAGATTTTAAGTCATGGATATTAACGAGGGACGGTCCTAAACCACTTGAAAGAACGGGGCTATAAACACGGTATATCTTTAAAAATGGCATATTTCCTGCTTCTAAAACCATACTTCATTTCTAGGTGTACAGCAATCTCTTTAGTTGACTGCTCTTGATATAGCAAAGCATTATAAAACATTACTGTTTCAAAGAGACATGTTAAAAAGAGAGTTAGAAACACAAATCTAAAATTACATTAAAAAAGGAACGTTTCATTCCGTTAAAAAAAGTATATTAGCACCTTCTACTATGAATAGATCCGAGGATTAAGAAATCACATTTTTAAATTTCAAAATAATTAAACGTTAAGGAGAATAATTCACTACATTTTGACAATGAAAATAAAAAAAACATAAAATAAAGTTTAATACTATTTGGCACGTTCATAGTGTTCCCGTGGCCAATGTAAGGCGTCCTGTAGAGAGTGAGAATGACAAGTTCACCTTTACAAATAAATTTAAATTATACTTGAACGAGTTTGAATTACACTTGAAGTTATACTATTAACCACTTGTAAGTCGAAATATAGAGGCAATTATTTACTGGAAAGAATATCAAAATGCAGGTAGGTGCCACCTGAGAGATTGGTGTCATTATTAAATTCTGTTTGCAACAAGCAAACAGCGCAACTAACTGATAAGCAAACTAACACCAAGCTAAACAAATTAATTGGTTTTTAGGGCCTCTTCAGATTACTGGAAAATGTCGAATGTGTTTTTGTACCTCACATTAAGATTTTGAATAAACTCCTTTTTGTTTTCATTTATTATTTGACAATTGATTTTGCAACTTACTTATGATACTATACTTATGATTATACTTACGATTTTTTTAGACAAAAAGTTAATTGTTTGCAATAATGCAGGTAATAATTTCACTAAAATAGTTAGTAGTGAATTTCATTGCTACATTGAAGGCACATGGAAAGAATTTATAATTGTTATTTATGTTAAATATTTTTCGCAAAGTAGGAGATCAATTGCGAGGAGACCCAGCCACACCAGCCGTATCTCCAATTATGTATTCCACGTATAAGTAAGATTTACCTATTAATGCAGCACCAGTTTTTCAGTTTTAATTAAGTTATTTCAATAACTGGTTTTTAACTAAGGGTTAACAATCCAAGGTTATACTTTGATTCATTCATTCAATTTGGTTTAACCAGTTTTTATTGGTACAAACCACAAAGAACTATCGCGGTAAGACCATACGAGGAGGACAAAGGAAGATACTGCAACGTTTATTCGAATTTATTAACACACTGTCTTCACACTACTTAATTTATCTAGACTATTTCCTAACTAATTAATTTATAAGCTAATTTATTTATACAATTTCCACTTGTCGGTTTATCACACTGTTTTCACTCACGGCTTATCGTCTAATCTCCCCTTTGTCCCCAGCGTTCGCTTTTATAGCCCTCCATCATTCCGGAACCTTCTTGATAGTGCTCGATTCTTCTTTTCCCTAATTTGTTTATTCTACCCGAATAAACGACCCGAAAGTAATAAATCATTCTTTCTTTAAATGAATATTCGCGATTATTCTGGAACTGTTTTTATGACCCAATTAGCGGAGCGGCCTCCTTTTGAGGTGGGCAAATAATAATAATACCAACATAACTAGAGAAAAAAGGCAAAGTTCATGCACGGGGGCGCTAGAAAGGAGAAGTTGGGCCCAGCATTGGAAACAAGAAACCTGGAGGAGGTTGACTATTCAACAACTAAACAAATCGCTGTGTATTTTGCTTATATATTTCTGAAAATACACCTAGGCAGATTCGTCCCCATCCCTTATCTAACCTAGCCACTCCACATCCTTGCACATAAATCTTCCACTTCGATCGATTCGTCCAGTTTTCACCTTCCGAAAAAATAAAGATCCATCTCCTTCTCTCCCCCCTTACCTCCTCCTCGTCCTAATTGTTTCGGGTCGCATGAAAAATTCATAACAAGCGTAATAAATTGCAGGTACATTTGAATACATGCCTTTCGTCTAGACACTTCCCCAATGAGATTCATGAATGCGTATTACGTAATATGCAAAAATCCAGAAACGGTACCATTACACCAGGAAAATATACACACCGTGTACGTTATATGCGTGTGTTTATCTCGGATTCGCTCACCGTGAATTAAAACGTACAGGGCGATCCGAGCTGAGAATGGTGTTAAAAGTTTGATCAAACAACAACTGGCTTCCTTAGAGCCGTTTGAGTTGACTCTATTTCTGAACAAATGTCGACATATTACTGTCACGTAGCGCATATCTTGGCCTAACTACCGTAATCCGCGTCAAGTCGACTGATTAATTATCACGAGTTCGAACACGTGAAGTGCAAAGTTGCAATATTTTGAACATTACTGAATGAGAAATTTGAATTATATTAAATAAAACGCAGAGGACGATAGAAAGACAATCAGTCGTCGGTCAAGTTCAACATAAACATTCCCTTTGAACGTTGTTCTCATGGACCAAGTAAGAAATACATATTTATCTTATAGCAGAGTTATTTCTTTTTTTAGTTAATTTTGCATTGTTTCTAAAACTACTTATTTTATTTTTTATCTATTGTTTTTCGAATTTACTTTGTGTAGCGCGTATCATGACCAATTTTAATTTTGCATATTTCAGTAGATATATCACTACCTCATAGGACACCTCTGTTGGGCTCGATTATAGTTACTTATGTGGTCTCCACTGTATTAAAGAATAATTTTGTGCCAAAGATTGGACATTCACTCACCTTTGCCCAAAATAGCTCTTTCTATTGCGAGTTGTGATCATGAATTTTATTAAATTACCTTACAAGATTCTCAAAATTTCCGCCCTATAAGTCAACACCAGTATAATAAATACAAGAATCAATGATCTTGCATTTACATCTGACCAGAATATTTCCATTTCCTATTTCTATTTGTTATGAACTTTCAAAAGTTCACCGTAGTTATATTGAATTTAAACGTAATTCACTCTGTTTTTAAATAAAAAATGGCAATGTGTCGATCAGACCACTTTATCACATTGTATTATAACTATTCCATACTAGAATAAATATCCAAAATTCAAAAATTAATTCTTCAGGTTGTTTTCGAAAAAAATTGAAAAAACCGAAAGATGCAAGTGTAAAGTGCCCTTCAGAAACGATTTAGCCAAAAGTATTATTAAACTTTATTATACATATTCAATAGTAGAAAATGTTCAAAGCTTGGAAGAAAATATTAGAGTAGATTTTAAGAAATTTTCAAAAACCCGAAAAACAGAAAGTGTAAAGTACCCTTTAGAGAAGATTTAGCGAAAAATATCATTAAACGTTATTATACATATTTAATACGAAAATAAAGAATCAAAGTTTAAAAAAATATTGGAATGAATTTAAGAAAATTCCCAAAAACCGAAAAATGACTAGTCAAGCGCCATTTAGAGAAAATTTGGCCAAAAATATTATTAAACTTTATTATATATATTCATATATTCAAGAGTGAAACAAACATAGAAAGTTAATCAAGATCTTGTGGAATATATTCTCGAAATTAATTCAGTAAAGGTCTAAATGCAACAAATGTAAGAGAGTGTGTGAAAATGGAATTTGTTTCAGGTTCAAATCCCGGCTCAGCTACAAATTCCATTTTCACAAATTCTCTTGCATTTGTTTCAGTTAATCAAGATCTTGTAGCAAATTTTGAGAAATCTCTAAAAACCAAAAATGACTAGAAGAGTGAACTAGCCATTTAGCATGACCTATTATAATAAATTGCTTATAGGAAGGTGCTTGTGTAGCACGAAGTTTAAATTTAAAATATGAACCGTTTTTGGTTTTTACTTTCAAAGAAAAGATACATACACATCAGTACCAATACTATTGGGCGTTTGGGTATTTCATAATAAATCCAGTTCTTACAGTCATTCACTATTGGATGTAAAAATGACTTCCTTTCGCATCCTTCAAGAAGTACTTCACATATCATTTCTGCTTTTTGAGCTCTCTCTGGTTTAGTTGATCTGGAAACCAATTTCCCCTATCATTAACTATAGTCGAGGCCCGTTTACTTGACGAGTGACTCATCCCCACAACAAGTTGCGAGTGGCACACGCTAAACTCATAAAATCGCATGCCTAGTTCGAGCGATTCGCCGCTTTAGCAAACTTTCAACGTAAAGAGAGAGACAGAGATAAGCGGAGTTGCCAAAATTTAAAAATCCACTCTATAAAACATCAGTCGACACGTGGTCGAAACCCGTAGAATGGCAATATGGAGAAAGTTGTTTACAAATCGTACACGTGTCGGCGAAACAGTGTCGGCGCCCGGCGAAATACGCGCTAGTTAGTACACGTGTAATATTCGTTTTTATTTTTCATTAGGCAATATTTCTTGCAGTTATCTGATTTCTGTAATAGCGCTATAGTTATTTCAATATTATAGTTGCAAAAATAGAAATCTAGATAACATTGTTTCATTCCATTGAATGATATAACTTCGATTATTTATATTTCGAAGACAAAATGAAACATTCCCGCCCCTGTTTATACTTTCCCCTGATTTCTTCATCCCGCAGAGGTCTATGGGCTTCTAGGAATTTACTCCAGAATGAATCGAAACTCAGGTATAGTTTAAGTAAATGAACCTTCGCGAAGTTCTTCGTCTTTAAGGTCAAAATCGGTACTTCTGAATCATCTAAACGAATCTCTGCAGAATTTCTATATGCAACTGACTTTCAGCAGCACTTTTCCTTAAATGAAAGCGAAAAACCAAACCTGGTATTTTCGATAAAAGCAGTGTGTCCAAGTAAATTCACTCCCGAATATTGAACATTGTTGTGTCCAATACTTTAACATAGTATAGTTTTAAATTCTATGAAAATAATACTAGGTATACCATCTCATATCAAACATTGCGAATTTAGTTAAAAAAACCTATTACTCCTATTTCTTGCTTCCTTTCCCATAAAATTGCTGCCGAAAATCTTTCTTAACTGAAGGTCCATTCTCTCTAATACATTTTAATTAGGAGGTTATTTCTACGATGACTTCTACTTTTATTACTTTAATTTTCCTCAAGTGTATCGTTAATACAGGTTTTATTGAATGATTATGTATGGACTTCTTTCAGCATATTGTGAAAATTCCCTTATGACTTGGCTACGATCACTACATCATCAGCATATCAGTGAATGGTTAGATATCTGGAATGACGTTAATTCTTTTTTTCCAGTTAATTTCCTGAGATCCAGTCATCATATAGGTCATATTTTGGGTTGTTATGTAGGTCAACTCAGATTCCTCTGTGTGTCATGAAAAGGGCGCCAAACGAAGTGGAATAACCCATATAATGATCATTTCATTGATAACGACGGATCGATGGGTGGAAGTATTACGTATTTTAACTCACCTGAACCTACAAGGAAGAGCTGTTGTTTGAGACCATCCTCAATATTGTGGGATAATTAATTATCGCGTAGTTAAGAAATTAAGCAAAATTCGTCTCGAACAGTGATAAATTTCTTTCCTTGCATAATATTAACTTCTGTGTTATCTGAGAAAGACATCTGTTTGAAGGTACTTATTGCTGTGGTTACTCGAAATATGATTGGTAGAGAGGTATCCGTGACACACGAAAATTGGCCCGGATTGACATGAGTAAATCCCCGAAAAAGTATGATTTAGATTTAGAATTTGCGTTAACTAAAAGAAAGGAGTAGACTTTGTTCCGAGAAACCTTTGAATGATTTTGATGGAACTCGTCGCATAACTAATCAGCATTGTTATACATGAACAAAGATTGAAGTTAAACTGATTGTGGGTTAAAATATATACAGCTGAGTCGCAGGATGGGATAAGCATGAGAGCGAAGGAAAGGCCATATATTTCTCGTTAGCTAAACAGAGAACGACCTTTTGCGATGTTGCTAGCTCGCGAAACATTACAGTCATCCGCTCCGCACACTGTACCGCACACATCCGAAAGTGTAAAGCGATACGTGACCGCGATACGCGTTGACTTGGACTGCCTGCTCGGCCGGCAACGTTGCAAAACTTCCCTCTCTGTCATGCTAACGAACTACTGCTGGTTTCTCTTTTGCTCTTGTTGGTTTCCCACCATGCGTTTCGATAGAAAAGCTCCTTAATAGGTCTAATCCTGTTTCTAATTCTTCTAGTCGACGTTACTGCCATTAGATTTTATAAGATTACATAGTACACATTATGAAGGGTTTAGATTTAAAAACCCAGGTAGATGCTAACTTTTTCAAATTGTGGTTGTACCACATCACACGTGCTCAATTTCAGAAGCTACAGAACCGTTATTAACAAAATTTTCGAAAGAACTAATAGAACGTAGACGCGTATAATTTCACCTCTAATTTATTTTAAACGCATTAAGTAAAGACTTTCACCCTTTTCACAACACTTCGGATCCGTTATGCTAAATGAGACCGCCAATACAATCCTCCTGTATGATACACGTGTGTACACTTACGGATCCATTCGCTTTAATGTATTCCGTTAAATCGTGATAAAAGTACCGTGAAACTTTTTATTTCGGCAACGTTTGTTTTTAGCAGTTCACGGTGTACGACCCAGTTATTTATCGGGACAGGAAAGAGTGGAGTGTATCGACCAGTTGAAACTATACTTATCGAGACTTGCTAGCCTGATCAAAAAATTAAGTATGACTTACGCTCAGGCGTTTGGTAACTCACTTTATTGAAAAAAAAATCTATATATTTAAATTTCATATCTTATGTGTTGTTAATAATGTATTTTCTTATTTAACCTCTCTTTTCGTCATGAAATTTATTCTTTTTTTGATCGGAGAATCAACTTAAATCGTCTGATTATTTTGAAGTGACGTGATGACGTAATCAGGTTTAATAAATTAAACGTTGGTCGAAGGCCAGCAGTTTCTAGAATACGTAAGGTTTTGCAAAATTATTGTGTTTAAATCACAGACCATTAATATAACTAGACCCAGTGTTCCCATTAGAAACTGATGTTTGTTTACATGCCAACATAGCCAATAGGCGCGGTGTAAAGGGGAAAGGAGATATGGCCGCCGTTGACGAATTTTGACAGCGTACAAAATAGCTATCCATAGGCGTATCAATAATAAGGGGCAAAGAGGAAACAAAATTAAGAACATAATTTATTTATTTATTTAGATCAACGGGCAATGAAGTCCTTTACATGCTAGGTAACAAAGGTGCGAAATAATAGACAAATGAAGTATACAAGGACATAGATCAAAATCATCATGACAGTAATAATGCATACAATAAGTATAGTCTAAGACCCATCTGTCAGAAATTTGCTTTAGATTGGCATAAGAGGTAACCGCAATGTTTTAACATGAATACCTGGGGAATAATGTCTAGAATAAGGATCGACTTATCCTCCAAAGCGCAGAGGTCGGGAATATTGTTTAAAATGCAACAATTTAAAAAGAAATTAAAAAACGCGTTTTTTCCTGACTTGTTTTGCTTCTAAATTTTTAAGTATTGAATTTAGAAGAAAGTTGAAGAGAGGAAAAAGTTGCAGAATCGCTTTTTACATAAAACGGCATAGGTTATAAATTCAAAAATTTATTAGCGGTTTTGCCAAATAGTAATAAACAACAAATAATAGGCTCAAAAAAGTGTTTTTTCAACTTATTATTTTAGGCACTTTAAAATGTAGTTAAGACTTCCATATCACAGGTACAAAATCTTGAAGTTATAATAAAATAATCCCGTAAATTTCGTTTCGATCGGTTTATTAGATTTGGCACAATAATTTTGCAATCCAGAAAAATCGAAAAATATTGAAAATTTTCAAAATTGTTAAATTTTTTTCCACTATTCGATTTTAATAAAACTAGCGGTCATATATAAGAGGGAACAAGCTTTCACGTACTTTTGTCAGAATTAAAAAATATTTATTGGAACGGTTACAGTCATTGTTTAAAGTTGGTGTTGTTTTTTTTTTGCTTATAAACAAATAGATTATCTCGGCGAATTCTTTGTTAAATGAAATTCTGAAAACATAGCCGGAAAGTACTCTGAAAGACGCTGCTTTTTATACAAATAAGTTGCTATTTTGCTCATTAGCTTCTGAGACATAACTCCTCAATGTTGTTTAGTGTTTAATAAAATGGTTAATAATGGTTAATAAAATTACTATTTTTTTTTCATATCTTAAGAAATAATTGTTTCTCACAGTAACCAGTATAATACTTTTGTTGAAATTTACATTACAAAGATTGAAATTTAAATTAAAAAAAATATCACGCTTCCAATTTTGACAAATTCATAAATTTTATATTTCTATTAAACACAGTTACAGAGTAGAAATTAATTACCTCGTAGTACTTTTAGGTTCAAAAACTTGATGCATCGGTAATGGAACAGCATCTCTCTTTAAATATGTACCATTGCCGGTTGCACCTATTTTAGACACAAAATCATCTTTATTGAAATGTTTTGAGCAAATATAAGACGATTTTGTTATGATATCATTTTCGCTAAGTCCCAAAACAGAAATCCAAATATTTCTTTTAATTGGATTTACTGGAAACCTAAAATAATAACACTGATAGAACGCCACTGAGATGATACATAACCTCAAAAAATGTCATTAATAAATCTCTTTATTTACCTATGAAAAGACAATCCCGAGACTTTCCCTGCATCGCTATAAACGTTGCATATCGTGCACCTATTAACCATTGTTAAATGTTTTCTATTTTTATCAAAATACACACACAAACCGCGTACACAACGAATTATATCACGTGAAAGACTAGGACGCGATGTTGCCACTCATAACAAAAGTCTATATTATTTTAGATTTACGTACAACTGACCAACCACAGGCGAAGTAGGCTGGATGTATACGCAAATCGTAAGCAAAGAATTCGTCATCTGCATTCATGCAACAGCGCAAAAATATGCTTAGAACGTGCTAAGAAGATCTTGGCAATACATTATTTTGTAAACAAACGGGTCTAGTTATATTAATGGTCTGTGGTTTAAATATTTTTGATAATTGCGCTAAAACTACATACCAGCTCCATCTACATATTGTCACGTCTAGGGGGATGAAGTCCACTTGACGGTAGAGTATTCTAAACTTTTTAAACTGATTTGTCCTTCATCAATAATAAATTATTTTTTTACGACTGTTGTGAAAAGTATCTAAAAAAACATCAATAACTACATTTGAAATTCATTTATTTCACACAACGTGTGATAAATCCAGAACGCACGCTAAAACCGTGTGAATAGGTTTCAGGCGCTAATTTCGTATATTTAGGCAACTAAACAGACATTTTTAGCAATTCTTCCTGTTTTTCTGTGTAATTGATGCAGTTGTAAAAACAGTATAGTGTAAAACGCGTGTTGAAAATTCGATTTCACACTCACTTGCTTAAGCCACTCCCTAAGCATTGTGGCTCAATTTTGCGAACTCGTGTGAAATCTTTCATTTTCAATTTTTGTACAATATACTATACCGTATCAGTAATAGGAGTCCTTGGCTGAATCGCCCTGGCAGCGGAGGCCAACGAAACTAGAAGAAGAAGAAGATATCCTATCAATCTCAGAACACAAATGTCTATATAGCAGATTGTCTTTTCGGATGAAAAGATGGCGCTCGTGGTGAACAGGGCCTGAATTGTTCTTCTTGTTCTCTGTTAATATGGCCTGCGCTGAATCACTTGATTAAAAAATCAACAGCCCATCACTGTGACATTCATATTGGCAGGTTTCTTTTCGAGAAAAAATTAATTCAGTGATAAGTTTTGCACGGCATTTTGTTGAGTCTGCCAGACGTACTCCCCATGCGAAAATATCATTTTACCTACTTCAAGTGAATATTATAGCAATAACGCTCCCGTTACGACATTTGGCACATGAATGCTATCACTGGATTAATCTACCAAAAAGCCTGCCACATTTCAATTTGCGTTCGAGTGATAACTTATATTCTACTTCTACATAATGTTTAATGTCCCTCAGTCAACATTCGCTCAGAAAATAGCCGCGAAGGGACTGACCCGCGACACCCCGCTTATCAATTTGACAACTCACTTCACTTTCTAACCTAACAAAATGTCCATCAGTAACTTCCAATCCGTCGTAACTTTCATTTTCATCGCTCGCATCAAAATTCCAGTATGCAAACCTTCGTCACGCACATCAACCCCCACAAGCTTTATGGAGTCTGCTTTCAGTAATGGATGAGGTAGTCAGTGATATTTCTTACAGAATTTCCACCGTCGAACTATGTCCCATAAGGGGTAAGACAAGATATCAGGGCCAATGTCATAATGGCACCGAATGGATACGGACTCTTCGAGTTTAACATCCTTAAGATATTTTAACCTCCTTCGGAAACATTTCCTTCCTCTACTTACCTTCCCATACGGCGAAACGTTAAACAGAAAATTCAAATCGAGCACGTGCACTTCACGTCAAAAGAGTAAAAGTCACCGTAACAGTAAACGCAACTTTGAATCCACCCGGCCGAGAAATGTGTCTCGAAGTACAAGTTCCTCCTTTGCAGGAGGTCGCCACTCGAGACGACAGCGATCCCATGGAGGCGGTCGTCCTCTACAGGAACCAGGACTTCCACGCCGATAACCGTTCCATGGTGTTCGTGGACGAAGAGGAGCAAGAGTTCTATCCCTCGACGGAAGACGTGCAAACGCCCTCCGAAGATGATTCCACCGAGGCCATGCTGAGGATAATCGTGCCGGTTACGCTAAGTAACGAGGATAACTTGCTCTTGAGGACATGGATGGCCGTCTCCACGACCGATTTGTTCCCGAGAAGGGGTTGCACGAACATCACTGCTGGTTTGAACACGCCCGGCGACGTAGCTGGCTACGCGAACGTACTGGACGACAAATGGGAGGTCAGAAAATAGTAGTTTTCTTTAAGAACTTAGAGTTGTGACTTCATATTTCTACATTGTCTATAAACAAATAGCAGAGTTGTGTAGGGTAATGGAGTACACTGTGTTTAATTTTTAATGTACCTTTTAACATTGAATTCTAAACTGCCCATAGCCCAGTGTTTGATGGTTTTTCGCTCAGAATTCTTCGGATAAAACCGATTGACTTGGAATTTGGATCTTCTTCTTCTTCTTAGTCAGCCCTCTGTTGTCCACTGCTGGACATAGGCCTCCCTCATGCTTCTCCATGTTGATCTGTCCTGTGCTATCTGGAACCACCATCTTCCCGCATATTGCCTGATGTCATCGAGCCATCTTCTCTGTGGTCTTCCTATGCTGCGCTTTGTCAGTCTTGGTCTCCAGTGTACGAGCTTGTATGTCCATCTCGACTGATCTTGTCGTGCGACATGGCCCACCCACCGCCACCTAAGGTCTGCAATACGGGCTATAATATCTACGACCTCAGTTCTCCGTCGGGCTTCTTCGTTTCTTATTTTATCCCTAGGACTGATGTTAAGCATTGTTCTTTCCATGGCTCGTTGCATCACCCTCAATTGATTAGCGGTCTTTTTTGTCATCGCCATTGTTTCCAGGCCATAAGTAGCCACTGGCAATATGCACGTGTCGAAAACTCTTCTTTTTAGGTTTATAGGAATCTCACTGTTTCTAAATATAAATTTCAGCTTTCCGAAGGCTATCCAAGTTAGTCTTATCCTTCTCTTAATCTCTGCTGTTTGATTTTCTTTTTTTTTCACGTGTTTTTTCTTTTAGTTTACTTGTCTAAAATGACATTAATAATGACAGTCATAACTGTCATGTGGTGGATAAAAAATATAAATTTTACCCGACCTCTGAGAATAATATTTAATGAGTAATAAGAATGACGACTATTTAAATTAAATATGAAATTTGTTATACTAGTGAAAAGGGACTTGTGAATTTCTTTTCCAGGATGATACAATTCCAAATTTTCCAAATAATTCCAGTTTGACAAATTATTATTAACATAGATAAGAATTAGGACATCGTTTTTAGTTTCATATTTCCAAGATGACTTAAAACTTAGCACTATCGAATTGCGCCGGAACAGTATTAGTAATAAATTATGTTTTATTGTTTAGTTTTGTGCCTTTTAAACGTACAAAATGATCACGTGGCAAACGCAACAATGAGTTAGTTTGATTTTCGATTTTCTTCATAATCTAATTTGTTTCATCCAAAATGTTCAAAAAACTAAATACCCCCATCTAGATGTGAAATCGAAAATAGAATGTCTGTATTCTCAGACTTACTTCACTTGTATAGATACTTGAAGAAAATCAGTGAATGTTGAAAACCGTGAAAACGTGAAAACCGCCACGAGATCATATCATTTCTCGTCCGGTCTCCAGTCCAGAACTAATTAGTAGTACCTAACATAGAATGATATCACCTTTGGGGCTACCAACACATAACACATTTGATGATATTAATCTTTGAAAAGTAATAACGAGAAGCCTTCCCAATACGCTCATTTCGTCCAGAAGATGATACCTCAATCCTTCGTTACCACAAAACCCATTTCTCCTCATTTCGTGACTACACTCTAACTTCGTCTTCGTTCGTTTGGTCGTTTTCCAGGATTTCGCACAATGCAGTAAGCCCAGCAGGACGGAGACGGTCACGTTGTACAGAAACATCAACTTCGCAGACGATTACGCCTCCTTCGAATTCTTCGTCGAAGACCACAGGTCGAGGACGGACTCCGAGGACTTCACCGTCGAAATCGAGTCGGTCTCATCCAGCCGCTACGCCGAGTTCCAGCACGAAACGAGTCTACTTTTGAGGACGTGGAATCGTTTAAAAACTTTATTCGCGTGCGTGACGAAATAATAAATATATCCGATAAGCGACGTGTTCCTGTGATTATTTCGAGGGGATCGCCTATACCATTCAGGTTCGGAGTAGAGTAGAGAGTGCTGTCCTGCGATTTTTCTTACGTGGCGAGCGTAACTTTGCACTTAGGCGAAACAGTACGGGTAATCGGTTACAGACGTTTTTATCGCTCGACGAAACGAACTGTATCTACTCGACGTCGAGGCCGTCTTGTCCATATAGAGAATTCGCAATCTTTTGATAAAGGAAACGTTTCACGCTGTCAGTCGTAACTATGACATAGTTCCTGTGCTACATTGAAAATACTAACAATACAAAAATCTAATACGTGTAACCGAGCTAATTTTCGTGAGAGGTGCGTAGGCCATACGCCTTACCATCTTGTAATAAGTTTAAGGAACGCATCGTATTGCAAATTACACGAATTTCAGCTAGATGGCAGGAAATACGAAAGCTGCAATCTACCGCTAAGAATCTACAGTAGAGTTAGAGATAAGTGCCTTAGGTGAAATAGGGGCGTTTTGTGGTGCTTCGATTTCGTATTAATACAGCCAGATCATGCTAAATTGAATTCGACTGTCATTTAAACATATAAAAGAATCATCGCTATTACCGACTGTCTTTTTGGCTTGAATTTTGAGCTCCGACTGATTTCATAAGAAGCAGACCGTTATTTGTGATAAAAGCATAGACATTGGAAATAGAAATAAACACCTCAAATAATCCTTTAAGCTTTCGTTATTCACTCAGACTCACTGGGTATTCTTCTCACACCACCAATAAGACACATAAAGCCTTATTCGCCTTGGTGACAGAATAATGCGTACTATTTAACTAGTTGCCTTTCCTTACTTTCCTGTATTTGAAAAAACGTCCTGCTAAAATCAAACTGCACATTTTCCCACCAGAGACACTTTTATAGATAGTTGCTATTAACTGTGTTGTGAATTAATGTACCTATTTGTTTTAAATCTTTACTTTCCAAATCTTCTTCTTCTTCTCGTAGTGCCTATCCGGTCTGGATGTTGGCGATCATTCTGGCAATTATTACTGTATTAGTTGCGGCACGGAATAGTCCTGTTGTTGTTGTAGAAAACCATGTTCTAAGATTTTTGAGCCAAGAATTTCTCCGTCGACCTGGCCCACGTCTCCCTGGAATCTTTCCTTGCAGTATGTTTTGCAGTAGGCCATATCTATTTTCGTTCCTCATTATGTGACCAAGATATTCGAGTTTGCGAGTCTTTATCGTTGTTATTAGCTCGGCATTTTTCCCTATTCTTCGAATGATTTCTTCATTGGACACGTGGTCCATCCATGAAACTCTTAGGATTCTGCGATAAAGCCACATTTCGAAAGCTGCAAGTTTCTTGGTGGTTGCTTCTGTCAAGGTCCATGATTCTACTCCGTAAAGTAGAGTTGAGAAGACATAGCAGCGGAGGAGTCTAATTTTTGTAGTTATAGTGAGATAGTGGCTTTTGAATACTGATGCCATTTTAAGGAACACGGCTCTTGCTTTCTCTATCCTGCAGCGGATCTCCTGTGAGTGATCCCATTGGTCATTAAGCACTGTCCCTAAATATGTGTATTTACTGACCCTCTCAATTTGTTTTTGATTTAGTGTGAGATGTTCTTTAGTGTGGGATTTGCTCTTTACTTATTACCATGTATTTTGTTTTGTTGGTATTTATATCGAGCCCGTATTCTGCGCTGACCTCCTTCACTAGGGTCATCAATCGTTGTAATCCTTCTAAGCTATCAGCCATAATGACTGTATCATCAGCGTATCGGATGTATCCCCTCTTCCACATCTTCGAGAGCTTTTCTAAATATGTGTTCTGAGTACACATTGAAAAGAAGTGGAGACAATACACATCCTTGCCTTACGCCCCGTGAAATATTTATCGTCTTTGATCGTTCTCCCTCTACGGTTATATATAGTCTGGGTGCCCGCCGACATAAAGCGCTACTTATTAATAACCGGCTATAAGTTTTTTGATTGCTTCACAATACAGAGTCTACCACATTTCCTCAGTGAAACCGTTTGTAGTGGGGCCGTTTTCTCTCTAGCTTCACCGAAACATGTAAAAAAAATATTGGAAAAAATTTATAAATAACCAGCTGATTTTTTCAGTAAAGCTTAAAAAAACTATGTATTATCATGTTTTCACATTGTCCGACAAAATAAACTTGCCTAGTTTCCAGTCCGACGGTGAAAATCGGAAAATTTTCGATGACAAAATATTTATTAATATCTGTCGGACAAAAAAAGAAACTTGTTTTTAAGAGACATACTTACTGTGTGGAACATTTGTCCGACAAATATATTGGGCCAGATTTGCAGTCCGACAAAAAACATCAATTTGTAAAAATTTGAATTGAAAAAAAATTAAATTCACTCGGAGCTTAAAATATATTAATAACTGTCGGACAAATGAAAAATTGGGTTTTTAACCAGTTCTAAATGTTTGGTACTAGTGCCCGACAAATATGTAGGGGCAAATTTACGGTAAAATGTAAAAAACATGAATTTTTAAGAATATAGCATTACTACACGATCTTCATGTTAACAACGAAATTACTTAAAGTAATATATAAATAAACATACTATAATAAAGTGTAAAAAGTATGTATATGGTTAATATTTTCTATTTAAAGAAATAGATAACATAATATAAATAATATGAATAAAATGTTATAAAAAGTTACAAAAATTTTATTTTTGAAATGTACATATCAATTTTTTTACTCGTCCTCAGTGTCTTCGGGGTCCGAATCTTCATCGCTTGAAAAAGTGCCTTCTTCATATTTCTCCTCATCATTCTCCTCGTACAGTTCATTATCAGAATCTGAAATAAAAATGGTTATAGAAAGTTATTTCAAATGTCACATTAAATCGTAGTATAAATTAATAATACCTGCAATATATTTGATTTTATTCTAATCAAGTATTAAACTTACCTATCATTTGCTAAATTTTTTTTTCATATTGAATTCCTTGTAGCAGGATGAATGATAACCAAGTACTTCATCGTCGTAGCTTTCCGGTAAAATCACATCACCATATTTGTGATTATTAAACCTACGTGATTTTAAATAAGCTTGCACAAATTCAATATATAAGGCGTAAATGTTTTTGTTTGTTCCCTTTTTGGTTGAAATCCAGGTTTATCAGCCAATGAATTGTACAAAAAACACTCCATTATTTCTAATACACAAGATTATTATGCACGAGATACTTATAATTTATAATAGAAAAACGTGGTACCAAAAACAATGCTGAAAATCAACTGGCGTTTTGGCCGGTTTTGGAGTTTGGAGCCATGCATGTCACATACTATCTAAATAACATTGCGATGATGCCAGTATACCTGGTGTTTCAGAGTTGTTTAAACAATTTAAAAGCGCACTATTAAAATAATTTGAAAAGCCCGTTTTTTCTGTCGGACAACTAATGCATTATGTTCTACTCTTTATTTAAAATCAGAAAATCCAAAAAACAAAATGTTATTAATAAATATTTTGTCATCGAAAATTTTCCGATTTCCACCGTCGGACTGGAAACTAGGCAAGTTTATTTTGTCGGACAATGTGAAAACATGATAATACATGGTTTTTTTAAGCTTTACTGAAAAAATCAGCTGGTTATTTATAAATTTTTTCCAATATTTTTTTTACATGTTTCGGTGAAGCTAGAGAGAAAACGGCCCCATTACAAACGGTTTCACTGAGGAAATGTGGTAGACTCTGTATTGTGAAGCAATCAAAAAATTTATAGCCGGTTATTAATAAGTAGCGCTTTATGTCGGCGGGCACCCAGACTAATATGCTGATTGGTCCCAGTATAATCTCGATATAATTTCTAGATCTTTTCCGTCGATTCCGATGTTTCTTAATATTTCCATGAGTTTGTGGTGTTGTACTCGGTCAAAAGCCTTGCTATAATCGACAAAACAAGCATATACTGCTTAAGCTATTAAAAGCTGTAAACTGTTATTAAAAGCTGTTAAAAAAGGCATTCTCATCACTTCGCCTATGTAAAATTGTGCAGCATTTCCTTTTACCTTTTTACCTATAAAACAGACATTGTTACTAAAAATTAATATGTTCAGGTCGTATTAAAATATAAATGCTTTTCACTTAGAATCAATATATTTGACGTTTGCCACTTAAAATTTCAAGTACCTAGGTACTTCGCTTATACTATAAAATTTCAAATTAATTTCTCTGTTGCTAGAAACCGTTCGTTGTAAATAGTAATCTTACTCATGTTCCAAAAATATTAAAACTTAAATCAAATGAACTGGCTGTCTTAATTAAAAATTAAAAAACCGATCTTGTAATATTAAAGTTCGTCGACACTATTAAAAATAAACTAATCTAAGTATTTTTCAAATGCTGTATTTTACTTTACGTACGCCTTAACCTTATCCTAAGGATCAAAAATGTCCTCAAGACTTATGGGACAAATCGGTAAAAATCTAGCGCCCGAGGAATCCGACACGCCAAAGGTGCCAAATTTTACTAATAAGCACCTTCCTGTCGTCGGCCTGTCACGGACGACGACAAAACGGCAGTACAATAAAACTAATGAAGCAAAGATCACGGACATTCTAATATGTGGTGAATTCATATTTCTGAATGTCGTTAACTAGACGTTCTTGGGATAATTTTAAAAGTAATGTTTACACAAAGGTAATGTATTTTTAAATTTGAAAAAAGAAATGGCTTTGTGATGTTACTCTAATATGGATTCAGTGTACTGTTTCAAGTGGTATAACGTCCAAACCAAAAACTGTTAAATATTTATATATATATATATATATATATATATATATATATATATATATATATATATATATATTTATATAAATGAATTGATGTTCATATGTCTCGCTAAAACTCTAGAATGGCTGGTTCGATTTTGCTAATTTTGCTCTTGAAATATTTGTGGAAGTTCAGGGAAGGTTTAAACGGTGAGAAAGATAAATAATCGGTAACGGGAATACTAAAAAAGGTAGGTTTTGTACTTTTGGGGACAAATCGCCAAGGCAACCAATCAAACAAATGAAAGTATAGTGTCAGTTGGTCGTCAAATAAATAAATATCTAGACGATTATTAAAATCTATCATCAGTTTGACAGTGAGCAACTTTATTGATTTTAAAATGCCAAGGACTTGGGACCAAGGACTGCGAGAGACAGATAATGATAACTGATAACATTCGGATTGGTATGACAGTATTGCGTTCAAAAGTAAATAATTATGAAGTAGGTAGGCTTAGAATGGACCAACTTCGGGCACATCGAACACAACAGCAGCGAGCACGACACAATGAAATGAAGCGATTCCGCAGACGCATTGTTCCTGTAAACCTAGAACGAGTAGCATTCCACTACGACCCGGAAATAGATTATTGTGCCGACCAATCCGTAACGATTGGAGAAATGACAATCATTTGTCAATATTGTAAAGCGTTAAAATACAGTGGTGAATCTACTGGATTATGTTGTGCTGGTAGTAAAGTAAAATTGCCACCATTGTTCCCACCACCAGGTCCATACGTTCATTAGTTTCTGGGGTGGGAATTGACTAAACATTTCTTGGCCAACATCCAACAATATAAAAATTGCTTTCAAATCACGTCGTTTGGTGCAACGCATATTGTACAGGAAAATTTCATGCCCACTTTCAAAGTAGTTTTGGATAAAATATTTATTAAAAGTTTAAAAAGATAATATACAATTGCAGATACAAGGACAGTTTGCGGCATCAACTTGGAGTTTCCTTGTTTCGCGCATGGGCAATTATACGTCGCGTGTTCGCGAGTCGTAAAACCATCATCTTTATATATTTACGCACCGCAAAAAAAAGACAAAAAATAGAGTACATCAGAAAGCCTTAAATTGATTATGTGTATAACTATGTTGCATGTAATTTAATCTAGACAAAAATTTTGTATCAAGTTTTGACCATATTTTTCAAAAATATATGTAGATGATACGAAGTTCACCGGGTCATCTATAATTTTTATTTATCTTTCCTTTTTTAAACTTTACGTGGCATTGCAACGCATGCCGGGTACGGCTTATAGTATATGAATAAATTCTATACGAGGATTCTTAAACACGTGTAAGATCTCTCCTTCCATTAATGAGGGAATTGCGCAACTGATGTCAACTACATAGTCTTTTTTAATAAAGGTAACCTAAAAGAAAGCTTAGGAATGCACTCAAAGAATTTCTTTCATAACATATCAGTGTTGTAGAAATTTTTGGAACCAATGAAAGTGCCAAAAATTAGTTGACAAATTATTTTTGTTGAAGGTGAAATACGTATTGATGTGTAATATATAATAATTCGTAATATGAACTCGGTATTTGTAAATTGTAAATCTGGGTGACCACACTACAGATATCGCTGCTTTCTTGTTACACATGTTGAGTAATTACATGAATCTAAGCATCAGATGGACATAAAAACGCAGCAACAGAAAATTACACTCTCCCTTTTGTTGGTATATACATTGTGACGCCTGAGGGTTTTAACTGTAACCAAAATGTTTGACATTATCTCCGACGTACGTCCCATGCGTCTAAGCACACCTAACCTATTATTGAAAGTATATGTGAAGTCCGATATTAACTCATTCTGAACGAGTCATCGCACATAATTTTCCACTGGAATTATCCATCGTAAGAGTAAAAGTATGTATTACTATGCAAGAGATTTTCATGCCTCGAGCAAGGAGTTGTATCACGTTTTTACCACTTTCGTGATATTTAAAAGAATCCGGATCGATCGCGACCCGTACCTCTTAATAGTTTACATTTCGCAATATCGTGTCGCGTCGTTGGCCGTGCAGAAAGCACGTCGGATTTGAACTCACGAAACAATTCCTCTATTTAGTCGCGCTGCTACACATTCAAAGTACATACGGCTTTCTCGCTCTGCTTCTCTTCGGCCGTTTCTTGTCGCAGTCGATTTACGACAGAGTCAATTATTAAGAAAAAGGAACGGAAAGAAGAGACGGAGAGAAGGAAAGCGAGGAGGAGGAGGAGGAGTGGGAGTAGGAGGAAGGAGAGAAAGAAAAAGAAGTGAACCCCGGGACACCGGTAAGTCACCGATGGGAGCGGGATCTCTCCTCCTCTCCTCGGGCCAATGGCATCGACGGGCCGGTAGCGATCTTGGCTATTTGTTTTATTGCCTGCGATGACATTGGGCGCTTCCATTGGCGAACGCTAGAACAAAACACTCCCACTTTCTGGTTTTTTCCTTTTCGCCAGTTGACGAGTTTTTGCCCGGGCGCTTTTCGTTTTGTCCTTCGCCCGGAATGCGGTTTAGATATACCGAGATTGATCAATATTTATACAACGCTCCGAGGCACGTTACAGCCTCGCAGTAAATACATATTTGGCGTGAAGAGCTCTCCATAATTTATAGGCTGCGAAGTTGAGGTATTAATTTTTAAACTACTTTAAGTGACGATCCTAAATTATTCATTTGGCTTTGAAGCCCATTCGCGCGTACCCACCTCACTTCTCGGATTTGCATCTGCGATGTAGTAATTCTTGTTTAAATGCAAACTTTAATTACCCATAAAACGCTAACGAAAAAATGAACGACAGCCGACGGTGATTGCTTACTCAGACTCGCCAGTTTTCGCGTCACGATCCCAATGTTCCCTATTAGTCCAGTCCTTCACGGTAAAATACGGCGTAATTGTATAATTTTCTGAAACTGCACCTAGTTGCACCAAAATTTGTCTATAAGTCCTATTTACCCTCCATTTCAGGTAAAATTTTTCCTCTTTGAACCCGAGTTGACAGTGGAAATGGATTACTGAAGACGGTGTTGTAGACTGACACTGCTAGATAGAACAAGTAACGGTGAGATAAAGCAAAAAATGAAGATAGACACCACTATCGTTGATATTGTTGAAGTAAAACGTTTGAGATGGTATGGCCACGTATGTCGGATGACATGGGTTCCTCCAGAGTGGAGGAAAAGAGGACGCCCTAGAAAAACATGGAGAGATGGTATCAGAAGCGCAATGACCCAAAGAAATCTACAAGAAGAAAACTGGAGAGATAGAAAGAGCTCGCGACTGGGGTGCGAAAAACGACTCTAAGTTGTATATAAATCGCAGATAGATAGAACCAGAGTTAAAAAAAAATAAAAATTGTCACCTGAAAAAAGGCCGTATAGAGATGCCGGGAAATGTTTTTTTTTATTGGTACTCTATTTTGCCTATTTCAAACACGGTCTGGCGTGCGTGAATCGGACTTTTTCGCACGCGTGTGTTTTAAAGTTGCCATGGAAATGCATCAATAACGACGAAATCAACCAATAACAGAGCGTTTTTGTCCGTAGCGGGGCGACCCGATTGGTGGCACGACGGGCGACGGGCCGGCACGAAGCGTCCCGAGTGTCGTTCAAATTAATTATACTGGGTATTTGGGTATTTTCACACTATTTTTGATTTCAAAGATTTGATTACCAAAAAAAAAATCGCGTTAATTATTCGTGGATAATAACTGCTCTTTCAAACACTTGCTCTAATTCGAGCACTCTGGTTACGCCGTCGTGCAAAACTTGCGCGTGTTTGAAAAGCTCAATATCCACTCATACTTTAATATACAATAGTATATTAAACTATACTATTAAAAGTATACTAGGCGGAGGCGCCTAGTTTTTGAGAAAAAAAATTTAATGTTGAAAAAAAACCACCAGAATTGCCTATTTTCGAAGAGTAATTTCTGTGTTTTCGTAAGTAACGTTTACTCGCTTTAAGACATAAATGTAGTTCGATGTTTGAACTAAACAATGCCATTAACTTCGGGTCGAAATAATACCGAGAAATATTTAAAAAAAAAAAACAATTACAAATAGAGACGTTTCCGCGCCTTCGCTATATTCAAATACCGTTGACAGCCATGCCGAGAGCAGTTTTGGCAGTGACTAAACGGCCGACATGGCGGATGGTACTTGGAATAGAAGGAATCTAGAGATGTAAAAATGTACCTTGGAAACGCAAGGGGGCAAGAATCAAACATATACTCACTGAGCCTATAGGCATCATCAGAATTTGCTGTAGAATGTGAAATATCATGAGCCCCAGTTCGGATGTTAAGCGCCGGCCGCGAAAAGATGGTCTCGACCTTGAGCCTTGACGTTCTATGAAGAATAACAAGTGTACATTCCATGTATCGGGTGCTTTGTAGTAAATGGTATCCAATTTTGGTCATATCGAAAGAAATTCGCATTTAACATATTTTGCAAAGAATTTGAGACTGAATACTAGTGAGAAATATATAAAGAAGACCATAAACCTGTGATATGGAATGAGTTTGATGCCAGTCCGTTAGTGCCGAGATAGGAATGAAGAACGAAAGTGACCCGTCCGCGGAAGAAACATAAAAAGTGAAATAATTTTTTGCAAGGAAATCAGAAGGAATTTAAAGAAAAGAAGTGGGCCATCATGTTTAACAGTATTTTATAGACGAAAGGTGATTTTTTGGTGAGTTTTTAATTTTTCACGACATAACCTCTTATGGAAAATCGCATTTTGAAAGTGCCATAACTTTTAAACGGATCGTAGCCGCATTGTAAGACTGGTGTCTCTGAAACACGTTTTTGAAATACTTTCGATTGATATACCTATACCAGGGTGTCGATTCAATTCGGAGTCAATTCCTGGAATCAATTAGTCCTCCGCGGGATGAAGAAGTGAGGGGAAAGTAGAAACAGGGGCGTGTATGTTTCATTTTGTCTTCGAAATATAAATAATCGAAGTTATATCATTTAATGGAATGAAACAATGTTAGTTTGCAACTATAATATTGAAATAATTATAGCGCTATTACAGAAATCAGATGACAGGAAGAAATATTGCCTAATGAAAAATAAAAACGAATATCACACGTGTACTGAGTAGCTAGTGATGCCCACGATATTCTCGTTTGCGAGAATCTCGTCTCGTCTCGTCTCGTTTTCGAGACGAGACTCGAGACGATACTTTAAATTTTCCTTGCGAGACTTTTGAAAGTCTCGTCTCGAATCTCGCACGAGAGTCTCGCAAAAGTCTCGAAATATCGCAGATAAAAATGGCAAATATTAATTAATTATTCTAAATATCTGAACATTTTTTAAAATAAGATCATAAATTTTATTACTTCATCGAAATATAAAAAACTATTTAGGAGCATTGGCATAGACATTTTTACATATATTAGGTACATAGGTTTCAAATATATTATATTATGTTGGTGGTGTGAAATAATATGGGCCTTCGTGTCGCTTCTTGACTCAGTATTAATTTACTTTTGCTTGGGATCGAACGTAATGTTTTTTAATCATTAAATATGAGTGCGCGAAAACGGGACTAACTAGTTGTAACTAGTTACAATTAGTTACAGCTAGTGACAAAATAGTTGTATTTTGTCACTGGTCCAACACGCCGTCAATTTTGGGGGGTTTCTATTTTTAATAATGGCCCTCCAATAAATCTCATATTGGTGATATACAGTGGTCAAATCTATGTAATGCATATAACTCTTTTCCACCTAAAATAGCCATGATTATGTCCGTAATATCGGACGAAACGGCGGCATTAAATCCGTTAGCAACGATTGTTATTTCATTTTTTGGGGTTTATTCAAGAACGTTCCTGCAATCCTTACGCATCTCCCCGAGAACATCAACCCATTTTAGATGAATACACTTTTCATGAATCCACCCAAACACCCCAGTTATGTATGTTGGGAAAAAAATCTATCCCATTTTTACTCCTTAGTACCGTACGCAAATGATAAATTTTTTTGTATATGATGGCAATTTATTCATTTTCCTATTTCCCAACATACAATAATAATTATTACCACCGAAGTTTGAGAAAAGAATCGTAATATTAATAACTGAGATATTAGGGCAATATAATTTTTATTATTTTTTGTATTTCATGTATCTATGATTGATTTTCGTTTTTTTTTTTCTATTTATCTTGTTAGAATACTATGTTTTTGTTCTTTAAAAAAATTGTACTGATTTTATTTGTGTATTTTATTTAGATAGGGAACATAAAAAATTTGCGAGACTTGCGAGACTTTTGCGAGATTCTCGCGCGAGACATGAGACGAGACGAGACTTTTATTGCGAGACGAGACTCGAGACGAGACTTTCCACTTTCTTTGCGAGACAAGACGAGATTTTTCAAAGTCTCGTCTCGTCTCGTCTCGTGGGCAACACTATGAGTAGCGCGTATTTCGCCCGGCACCGACACTGTGCCCCGACCACGTATTCACTGTGTAAACAAGTTTCTTGATATTGCCATGTTACGGGTTTCGACCAATGTTTTATAGAGCGGATTTTTAAATTTTGGCAACTACGCTTTTCTCTGTCTCTCTCTTTACGTTGGAAATTTGCTAAAGCGGCAAATCGCGCTAACTAGGTATGTGACCTTATGAGTTTTGCGTGTGCCACTCGCAACTTGGTGTGACGATGAGTCACTCGTGAAGAAAAACGGATTTTGGTAGATATGTCTTCTTTAAATATTCCAGGTTCGGATTGGATAAAATCAGCCCTACTTCAATGTTAACCATGTGCCATAGGGTGCTGGTTATTTTTTAGGGGTGAAAACTACTCCTATTCGAAAATCATTAGAAAATTATAGATTGGACCGTGTAATCAACCGTGTTGAAATCATCGATAAATAAGTTGGATGAAAGTCAGTTGCTAATAAAGGACATCATAATTTATGAAATTTTAAGCAGAATCGACCCCTAAAAGCCACCCCTAGTATAGTTATAGTTCAAAAAAACTTGGAATAATTAAATATCTCCGACTTGCACCAACATTTGGGTTCAAGTTCTACTTAGGTATTCTCTGCTACAAATTTTCAGGCAATCCCGTTCTCCATTCTCTCTCTCTTCCCACGCCGAACACAGATTTATGATTTATATATGAATTGGTATAGATACAAAATACAGGTATAATAATTATGATTCATCTATGCTTTAATATATGGGTTTAAAAAAGTAATTGGGTTTTTATCCATAACTCGCTTAGTTTTTATGCTATCGAGCTTATTAAAAAACCATTTTGTAGGGTTTTTCAAGGGCTATACGATCAAATTAGTTCAATATTTTTTTCGCCTTTATTTTTGAAACAGTTTAAGATGAAAGGGCTCGAACAAATTGCTTTTCACTATCATAGTATGCAAAGTTTAGTCGGCCATATCTTACTTAATTTCAATCCTACAAAATAATTTAAAAACCAACATTTTCAGAAGAAGCAAAATCTACAATTTTGTACACTTCTAAATTTTGTGCAAATCTAATAGTTTTCGATTTGTTTTAGAGAAAAGGGAACTTTTTGTAAAAAATACCAAAATCTTCCTCTTATTTCAGGCTAAACTTTTTTCATAACTAAACATTTTAAACCAGCCAAACTTCGAGAGTACACAATTAAAGTGAGTTGTTAAGGGGTTACCATTATTTTCAATTGGGGTAGTAATTAGGGGGTGATTTTCAAGTTATTGTCGTGGAAAAAAATACGGACCAACTTTATTTTTGTCATAACTCGCTTAGGATTGATGCTAGAGACTTTTATAAAAAAAAAACAAAGGTTATTCAAGCACTACAAAAAGGTTTAATGAGCTTTCCCCGAAAAATGCATTGGACTCTTGATATTTCACATTGAAACTTTGAGTTTTGGTGTTTGACGAAGAAGAACCAACATTTAACAAGCTGTTTCTCCGCTCATATTGAGGTTACAGGCACAATATACCCACCATTCTTTTTGTTTTTTTTTATAACTTTTATAATGATTTGATTGATAAAATACTTACATTTTGAGTAATTCGCAAAAAACCTTTTGAAAAAGTGTTTTTTTTTTGTAAAAAAATTGACATTTTCACTTGCGAATAAATCGAAAAGTATTGACTTTCAGAAAAAAATGTATAGGACAAAAGATGCTTAAAATTGATTATTATATCCATTCCAGGTGTTACTTTAAATGAAAAATTTTTTACCCCCGAGATGGGGTGGCACCCCCCTCCTCAGGGTAAAAGCAACCTATGGCACACGATCAACTTTGATGTTAAGGTTAAGTAGAACTTAATTCCAAATTTTATGAGCAGATCTATGCAGTTTCAGAAAATTATACCTACGAGAAAATGGTCAAGGACTGGACTATATACCTCAACATACCATGCACACAATTTGAAAATTAGTTTATTGTTGGTAAGCTTGTACTCACCTGATCGTATCCGAGCCACTCACGTTCTGCGATTTCTGTAACAAAACGAATTTCCCACATTTAATTACCAATGAAGGGTAACATTATTAGACAAGATCAGATCTTGTTTATTAATACAAAACGTTTTAACAAACAACTACCTACTAGAATTTTCAAATAATTTGAGTATGAGTATTTTTTATGAGCTTTTAAAATACTTGCAAATTTCGAATTCATGCAATCATTATCAAGTTGTTAAATAAATACCTCCAACTTTAAAGCTTAGTCACAACAAGAGTTGAAACTTACTTTGATCCCAAAGGACACTTTAAATAACAAGTTCAGTGTTTTATCATAATCTTAATTAAAACAGTTGTTTTATCCTTTGCAAACTAGCACTTCATCCAACCACTAAGTCAAGTTGTTAAATGGAAACAGTCAACTTCAAAACTTACTTAACTACATACTAAAAGAGTCTGTACTCAGCAAGCTGCCCAACTATTCTACAGATAACAATTCTAAAAAGGTTTATCAAAACTTTGAGTTTCAATACAAGAATTATAAATGTTTTAAAATTGAAATGTTTAATTCTTATATAAAGCGCCACAGCTTAAAAACTCCTTTATAAATACTGCTCAAACTCAATGAACGCTTTCAAAACACTTAATAAACATTTACCTACTTTACTTAAATACTACAGTAATTTGGGTTTGAGTAAGTTATTATGAATTTGAATTTATGGATTATTATGAATGAAAAAAATAGTTTGAGTTTCAATATTTTCAATGAATTTTTTAAATCTATGCAAATAACACCTTCATCTGATCACTTTTTAACTATTAAATAAACATTTTAACTTGAAAATTCGTTCACTAAAACAGCTGAAACTCACTGAACTCCGCAAGAGTACTAACCAATTTTAGTAAATTTTACCAAACTCCAATTTTAATATAAACATTATTAATTATTGAAACTAGAAGTAGTAAATTGCCATTTCACTGCTTTAAATGTGTTGATTTTCTACTCGATGCATATCTTCAAAACGTCTTCGAAAGAAATAAGTAACAATTAGTGAATTTAAGAACATTTTTTAAGAATTTTCAAAAACCTTGCAAATTGCAACTTCATCCAACCAATGTCAGGTTGTAAAATAAACACCTCCAACTTCGAAATATCTAATCTAAAAGAAATGAAATTCATTAAACTTCCAGTTGACACTAAACAACTAGTTATAGTGACTTTTGCCTAAAACTGAGTTGCAATGCAAAAATTGTGAATATGTATTTGAAAATTGAAATTATAGGATATTTCAACTTCACTCTTTTGTCAATCATTTTACACAAAGCGTCACAATACCATGGATTTTTTAAATCCTCGCAAATTGCGACGTCATCCAATCACTGTGAGATTGTTAAATAAATACCTTCAATTTCAAAAATCCTCCTATGAAAGTGCTGAAAGCCACTACCCTGCCCAACCACACTTATTAAACAATTCCAATGAGTTCTATACCAAAATCTGCGTTTCAATACAAATATTTTGAAGTTTTGTACTAAAAATTATAACAAATTGCAACTATACCCGTTTAATTGCATCAAATCTTTACTCAAGGTGTTACAATTTCTAAACTTCTGCAAATGACTTGCACTTTTTGAAATGATACCTTTTAATAGTAATAAATATTAGTAAACTATTGCTTCTAAATGTGATCGTCATGCTCGTTGCTCTAAAAATATTGCGGACCGCTGGTCGAAGACCGCTGCTTTAGATCAAACCGTGCAATTGACATTTTTATTGGTACGTATTATCTACTGATTGTAGGTTGATGCTAATTTTTAATTTATTTTATTGTGTATTTGAAGCGCAAACAAATGTTATTACAGTTTCTCTAATATGAACATTTTAAAGTGGGTAATTTCTTAAATTTATGTTATAACTAGTGGGGGTACGAGACGAGACCAGCACTGGTTCGAGACGAGACCAGACGAGACATAATTTTGTCTCGTCTCGAAAAGTCTCGATGTCTCGATTTTTTTTAAGAAATTGCAATTTAAGAACTTTCTTTCTTTTGAAATTGGAAGGCCACCAAACTCCACAGCAATGAGGACCAAAGCGCAGGTAAAAGGATACCTGATAAAGGTTCAGGATTAAACCATGCCATTGTCCAGTAAGGGAGTAAAATTTATAATTAGCCCTTTGTTTTCTTAAAAATTTGGAAGAGTTTATTATACAACAGACAGACGGACAGTGGTGTGAAACGTTTATCTGAGGTAACGGACATATTTAACAGTAATGTTCATTCATCCATTCATACATTAGTAGCGTGGTTTCCCAAATTTAACAACTTTTCTGATAGATGAACATCCTGGTAAGTATATATGAAATTTCCAGTTTACAAGCTCCCATTGCAATGTTGTTGGTATTGTTGAGACATATCCCGGATTGAATAAAATAAAACTATAGCTGATTTGACTATTACCGTCCCAAATAGATTTAAACATAGGTTATTCAGTTTCATAATAAGGACCTAATTAGTGCCCTCTAATTTTATGTCGAAAACGTATGTTTTGATTAATCACAATATCTTTCCTTTTCTGAGAGCGATAATATGAGGTAAAAAGGTAGGTATTACCAGCACATTTTTCTAAAATTATGGTAGGTAATTTTACTTTTAAAATTTGATATTTTCTATCTAATAATACCAATTTCACATATGATATATAATACACAGATGATACTAATTTCTTATTTGTCCTTATAAAGATATATAGTTTATTTTATAAGTTTATTTAATAACTTTGTTTTATAGTTCGTTTCCTAACAAGTCTATTTATTAATAATATTTATTTTCGATTTTGTACCTGTTCTCTATAATCTAATTTCTTTAATTCAATATTTTCTAAAAATGAAACATTCTTTATCAAAACATAACATCAATAAAATACTACTGTACATTCAACTTTATCACACCTGTATAGATACTTCAAGAAAATCAGTAAATGTTATCAAAAAGGTATACATTTATGAAAGTACCATCTATATACGTCTATTTATTTCGAGACTTTTCGAGACACGAGACGAGACGAGACGAGACCTGTACCAGATCGAGACGAGACGAGACGAGACATAATTTTTGGGAATTTTTCGAGACGAGACCATGTCGTTTCTCGTCTCGTCTCGTCTGGTGTCCACCACTAGTTATAACTTTTCTGATTTGTCAAAATGTATTCAGGTTATCAAGAAACAACCAGTTTCGCGATTGATCTAAATGAGATCAATTTTCTATGGCAAAATTCAATTCACTGGATTGTTTAACGTCCCCTGGGGATTTTGGAAGAGGCTCGTCAAATCCGAAGTTCACTGTATTAAAATTTCGCCAGGAAATCCAACTCGAGCAATATCGATCACCCTCAGAATCCCATTCTTTCGGCCATTATTCGAAAACCGTCGAACTACCCAACAAGCATAACATCCTCCTCCACGAAATCTATTAAAATTTTCCTCATGTCCAATTTATCTTGAAGATGACAGGAGTGTTGTCGTCATAGAGCGCGCCACCACACGCACACACACACACACACACACACACACATCGTCGCCAAAGGCCTCCATAGTGCGATGTAATCCTTACATTTGCGTATGAATACGGGCCCGAGGTTATTGTTGTGTCCTGGCCCTCACTTTGACACCGTCATTTTCTACTTGACTGATCTGCGATCTTATCGCATTTGCGTGAAGGTGACGACCGCATTCATCCCCCCATTCCATCCCTTCGACGCCGAGTAGGTTGTAATTTTTCCGCCTATTCTTATGGGATTGATGTTTGGAGTTTATTTGATTATAATTAAGATGTCGAGAGGGGGTCGGGTATTTTTACATTGCGCTGAATGGGAAAAGGTGAAAACAATCGGTAGATATATCTTAATTATTCAAGAGTATTCCCGGGGATGCTTAATTGATTCGTGGTTGATTTATTTAACGACGGGGGAAGAGGCGGGGAGAAGCTCCCCAGGTTCTTCCTTTGTTTTGATAAAATTATGACAAATCGCTAATGGCATGCAGATTGGATCGAAAAAACAAAGATCCCTTCTCCTTTTCCGACTTTTCCTCGGAATATTCGTTAGTTGCGGAAACATCCGATAACATAAATATGTATGACAGACTCTAATCACGTTCTTTGTTCTCCCGATGCACACTATTGGATTCTTCTGAGAGCGCCCCGCTATTAGGGATTCTAATTGATTATGTTCACCTCTCGTTCACCTTCTTCACTCGTGCCTATGATAATTTAACAAGGATACGCCGCTTTTGTATCATTAATTGACGTGCACTTGAATTGCAAATTCTCCGTCAACACTCTTTATAGAGTACCTCTGTAGGTATCGCGTATCTTTTGTGAGTGGCGGCCTGTTCAAAAAATACTGCGGTGGGGACAATTACGACACGCGAGGGGATTATTGATGTGCCGGCGGACTGATTTAATGCTTCCACATTTTGTACATTACTCAAACCGTGTTTCCTACAAGTACTTCGGAAAGGTGCATATTCATTTTGCTTAAAGTGTTGTAAAGCACGAAAACGTCTTACTTCGTGAAAAGGATGGCCCACATTTACTAACACAGCCATTTCTTGCATCCCTTAAAGGTTTACTCACTTATTCCTTATTGTGTCCCTACAGAACAATCAACATACCAGAGCAGAACATACCATAACAAAACTTCATAAATATTAAACTTCGGTAGCCTCACAAAAACATTTTACAATCGAATACCCAATTTACCAGTTTGAGGACAAAAAGGTAACTTCAACCGTTGAAATAGTTCTTATTGCCGAACAGAAACGTTTGTTTTTCAAACTGACTATATGCAAATTACTGACTAAAAACTGTTGATATGATTTTAAGCTAATTTCTCTCAAAGATGGGTTAGACGAACGGCGAAATCATGTATGAAATGATTGAACTCTCTATATGCAGTAAATTAAACATTTTTTTTTAATTTTTACTTATTACAACAAAATGTACCTACATCTATCCATGGCCATTTTTGACGTCGATTTGTCAGTTCCTTCTTTGGCACTATATGTAGTTAACAGCCCTTTCATTACAAAATTACCTATCCTTTGATTTCATCATACCGGCACAAATTTCTTGTCATGTAAAAGTGTTGCAGTAACGAATAACAAATATAAATAATGGAAAATAATTAAACAAATACTTAGAGGTTGTTATTCGCCAACTGATCAATTTCCTGTTAAAAGTTAAATCGACTGACACTTCAGTTAAAACGTCCTTCTCGCTTAAAGTAACAGTAAAAACGGTTGTAGTATTCTAAAGGGAAGGTAACAAGATCTCTGTTAACTAAATTTTTTTAGTTATGTTCAAATTTTATAAGGTTAGTTTTGTGACACAAATATTCTCACTATTATGCTATTAAATATAAAAGATTAAAGATTTCGCAGTACCAGGCTTCAAATAATATGTATTATTTAACTTATATAACTTTATAATATTCCTTATATTTCATTTATTTTAATATCATACAAATAACAATTATATATCTATAGGTATATATGTAATTACCATTTTTCATAAAATTCATAAAACAATGGTGTATTAACATTCTAAAAGTCGTCCCAAACACTTGAGAACTTTTTAGATTTTTATAGAGTTAGAGATTTTTATATAGCTACTATTTTTATTATCTATAGAGAAACATTTCGTGATTATAGCTAATGACATTTATATCTACCTATATGTAGTTCCTAAGTGCTGGACAAATTATTAGCTATTTGATTATTTTAATTCCAACGTCCGTACTTCTACTTCTTTGCTTACAGCAAACGACATAGATCTATCACTTTGCCTAGGCATATACCTATGAACAACGTATCGATTCAGAAGGGGAATGGTGTATCTTAGGTAAAATTTTCTTTAAATATTTTTAAAATCGTCTGAATCAATATTTTTGCTTTTCTTGCATTTCTGTTGATTGCATGAAAATTTCCTTTGCTTTTAACTTTTGTGTTTCGTTTGTATGTGTATGCAACGCAATACTAAATGTAAAAAAGCAAATGTATCTATAGTTCTATAAAACGTAGTTTACTAGACTAAAATGCAACAATCAGTGACTAATTCAAAATTAATTTAATATAGGTTCATGGGAAAGCACTTCAAAAATGGATATTTCTTTTATTGTAAAGCATGAATTTCAACAAAATCATTTTTATTTTTTTTACGGTAATTTCCCTTTGCAAGTTTCACATAGTACTTTTTCACATACATTTTCTATGACAAATGTTATATAATTTTGGATTTTTTTGTATTTATCTAATTGTATTTTGTATTTTAAATTTTAATACTTTGCATTCGATGTTTAAGTAGTAGTCGTTTGCACTTGTTATAAATTAAAATAGTATAAGTACTAAGTATTGTAACCCGAAATGTAAACAACCAATGTAAGCGTTCTTCTTATAGGACGGCGACTTACCTCAAAGGGAGGCCGCTCCGCTAATTGAGTCATAAAAACAGTTGCATAATACTCACGAATATTCATTTAAAGAAATAATGATTTATTACGTTTCGGGCCTTTGTAGAATAAACATTATTAGGGAAAAGAAGGATCGAGTTCTCTCTAGTAGGTTCTCGAGACATAATGGAGGACTATAAAAAAGCGAACGCTGCGGACCGTTAGATTAGACGTGAAGCCGGGAGTGAAAACAGTGCGATAAACGGACAAGTGGAATAAATTAGCAGTTAAGAGTGTGACATAAATTAATTAGGAAATAGTTTAGATAAATTGGGTAGTGTTAAGACAGTGTAAAATAAATTAGAATAAACGTTACAGTATTGATATTTGTCTCCCTTTTAAATTTTTGTTAAACAATGTTAACACTTGTTAATTTTTCATCTGAATATATTTTTCTATTATGTTCAAAAAATAATATCAATACTATCTATAATGTTCAAAATTTTTATAGTTTCACAAAAAATCACAAACTTAAGGGGAATGGTACGGTCTGAGGTAAGCAGAAAAAGTAATAATTAATGTTTATTCGCAAATAGAGACTGGGAATTAAGGAACATTTTGCGTTTTTGAGGCCATAAAAATCTTAATAACGCATTAAGATCAGCAACACTTATTTTGTGTAAAATTACTAGGTACTCTTATGAAAAGATAATAAGAATACAAGTTTTATGTAATAGCTACATTTTTTTTCAAAATTTTTAGTCAAAATCTTTATTTGCAGTATTCTTTACCCCCAACAACCCCAAAAAATGACATTTACATCAAAACAGGTTAATTTTCGATACCACATCTAAAATTATCGCACCAAAGTTAGTATGCGACTTAAATTTTGCTTGAAAATTAGTTTTCAAGATAGGTAATGGAAAAATTTATTTTTTCAAAAAGATTATTACCTCGTATCTTAGAAACTACGCGTTTTTGGACATACATACTTTTACGTATTTTAGGCTATACGGTAGTACACCTCCTCGATCTAAGTATTTCACGACTAACATGAGTATAGAAGGGAAATACGGTAACGCTCATCCAGACACCAGATTCCCGTGAGATATAATGCCGATTACGCCCCTATCAGAGATGACTGGTCCTCCTATATGGGCAATGCATAGGCTATGCATAGGTATAGGCATATGCAATGTAAGGCTATACGATAGTACACCTCCTCGATCAAGTCTAAGTACTTCGCGACTAACATGGGTATAGAAGGGAAGTACAGTAACGCTCATCCAGACACCAGATTCCCGTGAGTTATAATGCCCATTACGCCCTTATCAGAGATGACTGGTCCTGCTATATGGGCAATGCAGGCGTTGATACCACCTTCTTCCCAGTATGCCGCACAGAACATGCCTGTTAATTCTACGTTGAAGGGATCGTAGGATAAATCACGATCTACGACAGGAAACTGTGTAACAGAAGCTCCCATTCAAGTATGAGAAACTTGTTTTTTAACACCCTGTGTAATAAAAATATTGCCGAAAGGTCCAGAGGAAAATTTGAAGCAGTAGTGTTTTATTTTTTAATAAATTTGAGAATAGAGGTCATCATACGATATGAGCCTCCTCCTAGGAAGCTCATATCGAATTTACCAGATTGTAGCATTATTCCCACTTTTGTGTCTTTGGTACGATTTAATAGAAGGTAGGTAGGCAAAAGTTTCTACACTGTTAATATTTTTAGTGTCGAAATATAGGTTCACTTCTTGTTCCATGACCTCAACGGACGTTTTCCCCTAAGGTACATAAATTAACTTTTATTTATACGTGGATAACGCAGTACTTCTTCGTCCCGGCGTAAACAACGATTTTTCCCCTTCGGCCTCATGTACGTACCAAACGAAACGGACGCACACCATAACGCATCTCCCATCAAATGAATCTAAAGGTAAATAGATGTGACTGCGTCCGTCGTCGGAATTTGTTTATAATATTGCCCGCGCAACGAGTTGAATATTGATGTCGGACCGTGGGAGAAACCGACCGTAAAAAACGACGACAATTCTAAAAGACAACTAATGTCCAACCACTATAACGTATTCCTCGATCGCGATCGACACAATGCCAACAAAAACTTAATTTATCGCCTTTAAAATGGACGAAGAGTACTCGGTATGAATATGTAAAGCGGCCCGGAGGGGAAAAACGAGCGCAAACACACCAAGAGGCTTCGGTGCAGGAAACAATGGCTAAGAGGCGGTTTGGTTGGCGCGGCGGGTGCATGTGAGAAACCTGTCGTAGCGCACCGATTTTCAGTTTTGTTCATAGTACGATCGACTTCGCTTTCAAGAAAATTTGTCGGTATCTCCACTTTTTGTATGGCTCTTCCAACATGGTTTGCTCGGCATCTTCATTTTGTTGGTTAGGTATCGGTTCGATTGATAAATTAGTGGTTGCAGTTCCATGTAACGTTCAGAAAACCATAATTGTTAATTAGCATTAAAGAAAATAAATTCTTTCAGTCAGTAGGGTCTACTGACCTTAATGCATGTCTCTAATGCAGACGACATTAAAATACTTACTACAGAGATGGGAAAATGCAAAATCACTTCTGTATACAAGCCATCCAACAAAAATGTCTCTAATGCCACCCTGCTAACTTCTACAATCAGAACTATTGATCTGTACTGAGGGAGTTCAACAGCCATGTAGCTATCAAGTAACGGACAACAACGGACAGCTTGTCACCGAATGGGCTGAAACAAATAATCTCGTACTATTCCGCGATCCTAAGCGACCTCGCTCCTTTTAAAGCCAGATCTGGCAGAAGGGATATAATTCGGATTTATGTTTTGCAAGTACTGCCACAGAGGACCGTTGCACAAATCTGGTGTTCTCTCCTATACCTATATCCCAGTGGCACAAACCAGTGGGAATAAACATTAATGCTGCTGTGAAAACCTAAACTGCCCCTTTCAGGAGGAGATTTAATTTAAAAAAAAATGAAATGAATACAAAACTCACCAAAACTCATAAAGTGTTGGCAAGACATAGAAGTTTTTCCTTTCTTTTTTAATACAAAACTCCACTGGATAACGCTATTAAAGACCTTGATCCAATTCCAGAAAACTATGAACAATTCGTAGAACTCGTCAAAACCATTTCTAGACAGACAATTCCTAGAGGAAGCAAACAGCAGTATTTTAAGTCTCTTAAGTATTTTTTTTCACAAATCTAACCATTTAAAAGATATTCAAGGTTTGTAAATTTTACTGGTAACTTAGTGTAAAAAGTAATTATTGTCAAATGAGATATGTATATTTATGTAGGAAATTGAATGATCTACAAAAAAGTTCTCTTGTATTTAATCGATTGCTTTAATCGTTTAGAAGATATTTGTATCCGAATTGCAATCCGTGCTAATCTGCATTGTTTTTTAATAACTATTTCAAATACATATATCAATTTAATTTTCACAATATATTTTTTCCAATATTTTTTTTCAATATTTTATTCTTAACAAAATTACAAACGTTTTTTCGAAATATCTTTGAGCCATTATATCGATCAAGTCTATAATCTACTCAGCTCTGTACTTTAAAAATTGACGTCGAATGCCGTTTGGAACATGAAAATCGATTCATCCATTCGTGAGATATCGTTGTCGAAAAATTTCAAAAAAAGTGTTTTTCAACATAACTTCGAAATCTTTTGACCAATCAATTTTCTATCTCGTACAATACTTTTAATACTCAAAAAACAGCATCGAATGCCGTTTGAAGTATCAAACTCAAACAACGCGTTCAAAAGTTACAGCTTTTCAAAAATTCCCAGGGTGAACCGGTTTACAGATTTATTTTTATCGATATGAACTTAAACTGTTACAAATATTTTTAAAACTTAAAAATTAAATGGATATATTTAAAGTAGTTATTAAAAAAATTATGAAAATCAGCACGCATTGGAATTCGGATACAAATATTTTCTAAACGGTTAGAACAATCGACCAAAGAGAACTTTTTTGTAGAGCGTTCAATTTCATATAAAAATGTAAATTTCACATTTGACAATAATGACTATTACACGAAGTTACAAAAATAAGGAAAAAATTATTTTTTAGTAAAATTGTCAAATTTTGACCATTAATATCTTTTAAATGGTTAGAATTAGGAAAAAAATATAAGACACCTCTTTTGTAGAGCGTACAATTTTCTCTGAAAACATGTGTAGAGATTCGTTGGATAATTAATTAATAATGAGATCTTGCTATTAATATTAAGGGCTCATAAGTATTATGAGCCCTTAAGTGTTATTAAGTAAGGACAGTATTATTATTAGTATCATTAATATTATTAGTATTATTATTATTAGGTATTATTATAAGTATTATTATTAGTATTATAAGTAAGTATTTTCTGAAGGTACCTAGCAACCAATTTTTCTGTGCCGCAACTAAAAAAAATAATCAAATTTTTTTACCCACCCTTCAACTCATCCCTTTAGGGGTGCAACTCAACCCTTTTGGTTAAGGGTGGTTTCTTAGTGCCCTTTTGGCACTTTGGCAGGTGGACCGAAAAACGTCAAAAAACAATTTTTCGAATTTGTTAGTGCCTAATGCAAAACTATTCCGATCTCTACAGAAAGGACCCGTTTAGCGACAATAGCGACACAGTCGATACTGGAGCCACCTTACTAGCAGAACTCGGCCTTACGAGACAAGAAAAATAGGTGGAAACAATGGAAGGGATGGACATGACCCATAGTAGCAAAATAGCATGGAATCTCATCAAGATACTGAACGCCGACCCTAAAGAGATAAAGAAGGCGAGCAATGTTACGGCTGATCAGGTAGTACACACACTGGAAAATGGGAAAACACAAAAACGCCAAAATACAAAACTGGTCAGAACTCCAGAATATAAAAAGATCTCTTCGGCAGACGTTTCACATCAACTGAATCTAATGAGGCAATGAACTCCATGAAAAACGAGAAAGCTGCTGGAGTTGGCGATTTGATTAAAAAGTATCCTGCAACTGATAAATGCCTGCTGCCTGTGTTATAACTACTTATAACATACCAAAATCTTGGAGGAAGACAAAAATAATCGCTCTGCTTAAACCAGGAAAAGATTCAGGATCACCAAGCAGCTATAGACCAATTTCCCTTCTATGCCATCTGTTTAAAATATATGAGGCTGATCTTGACGAGAGTCCAAAACTGTGTGGAACTTATATTTCAAGAGGGGGCTCTCGACCAGAAAGATCCTGCACTTGTGCCAACAAAGGCTTATGACTGGAGTCGCTTTCGTTGACCTGTCTGCAGCCTAAGATATCCCAAATCACGAAAGATCTCAGGAAGGTCATCGAGTCCATCCTACAAAATCGCAGCTTCTATGTCATTTTCGAAGGTAAGAAGAGCAGGTGGAGGATGCAAAAACGGTCTGACCGATGGTAGTGTGCTTGCACCAATGCTACAACGATCAACCTACCCCGGACTGTTCTAAGCACTTATAGAAATTTCGAGAACAGAGCAGAAACTTGAGCAACTACTAGCAACTATGTCCAAATACTAAAAAGAACTTTCATTTAGATCAAACCCGTCAAAAACCCAAGCTTGTGCGGTTCATCTACGTACAAAAAAGGCACGTCTTAAGCTGTAGGTACTCTGGGAACGGAGTGCTCTGCAGCATGTCGAAAAACCGAAACACCTGGGTGTAACATAGGACAGATCACTGACATACAGGCACCACTGTCACAAAACCGAACAATAGATGTCCGCTGGGAACCACTTCCTTAGGAAACTATGCGGAAGCAACAGCCGCTAAGGGCTCTAAGGACAACTGCACAAGTACTATGCTATTCCACTGGTGAATATGCCTCGCCAATCTGGAATAGATCAGCACATGCAAAATATATCGCTCTGGGTCTGAACGACACGTGCACAGTTATTACGGGTTGTATGATACCTACCACAGTGGAGAATTCATACAAAGCTGTAGGTTTTGCAGCACCCTCTGCCTGTAGAAAGGAAATCGAATACACAGAAAAATTTCGTCAAGCATTTGACGAACGACACCCACTACATGCAACCCAAGCATCGCAAAGACGACTCAAGTCCAGAAAAAGCTTCCTCACAATGGTGAACGGTGAGCCCCCAGACGACTACCTCTTAAAGCGGGAGCCTCCAAAAGGTTGCCATCTCGAATAGAAGGTGTGGAGCACCATAAACAGAATCAGAACCGGAGTGGTATTAGTTAAAATCAACTTTGCAAGATGGGGACTGAAACAACCAGAAGATATTCTCTGTGATTATTGCGAAGTTCAATCAATGAGTCCCTCGATGGTTTATGGTCCGCAAAAGAAAATGCAGTTGACGTGGCCCGATCCTAGGCCGAAAGAATATAAGAATACATTACTTTCTCGGACACGAGCAAGAAATGTAAGGTAAGTTAATTATCATTGTCGAATTATGCTCATCTTAACAACCCTGTACGTAGCCAAAAGAAATGTATATTCATATACCTCGATTAGAACCTTTTTCTAAGCGTAGCACTTCACCGATAATATCGCGGTTCCCCCCGTTTTTATCTTTCCAGCAAACAATATTTACACGCTGCTGGTCGCAGACAATGATAGTTCTTCAGACGAATGAAGATGGAGACTCTCGGGGAATGCGTGCAGATAAATTCCAAATAAGGAGATCGTTATGAGTGGTCGAGATGCGGAGATTAGCGGCTCGCGATCTCTCTCGGTTCGCCTGGTAGACGTTGTGTGTGTGTGTCGTGTTCCTGAGGAATAAATCAAACTGATGCCACACGAATTACTGTAATTTTCGAGTGAACATCGGATCACGACTCGGGATGATCAGTCCGCAGACTTTCGATGTCTCGCGTCGATGTCGAGAGGGTTTTTTTGCGTTCTGCTCTTTAAAAGGTCTCCGTGGGATATCTGGCTGACGGTGCGACGAGAGGGTCTGGTTAAAAGTGCAAGCAACGTCGACCAAAAACAATTATGTAGATTGAGATAAACAATAACGGTTATTCCAACCAATCACATTCTATCTGGTAACCATGTTTTGAACTTGAATTCGGGGGTCACTCTCTTACATTTTGAAAATTGGACAAAAAAACCTTAATTTATTGGAAACATTAGAAATTTGCACTAATCCCAAATTTCATGGTTTACTGAAGGACCAAATCAATTTATTAGATGGACTGATTATTTCAGATATTTCACATTTACTATAATTCTGAACATTATTAAGTTTCCTATTTTTTCCATAATTCCGTTTATTCACATTGTAACTACATCATAACTCACCTCATTGTTCCAGCTATTTAAGAATGACATGGATATCAGTGACGTTTTACAATCTATCTCACTTCCACATTATTCTTCATGAGAACTCTTCGTGTAACCCTTGATTATCCTTCTTATTGTTTAACGCAATAGTGGGGAAGTTACAACTTACAACACGTTTAACCGATTAGTGTTATTTTCATGCAACCTTCATTTATTGGATATTATTGTGGATATGCCGTTGACTCTTAAAGTTAAAGAAAGAAGGCCTATAATAAGGCCTCTACACGCCTTATTATAAGTAATATTAATATTTAATTAATTACTTAAATTAATAATAATTTATTATTTATTATAATATTAAATATTTATATTAATTATTTTAATTTATTTATATTAAAATATTATTATTTATATATAATTAATATTAATTTAATTAATATTAATATTTATTTAAATTAAAAAGTCCACTATTCGACTTGTCTTTTGTGTGTGCTTGATAGTGTGTAGTATGGGAATGAAAATGTCTTAGGCTGCCACCGGTTGTCGAAAGTAAATAACTCAAATAGATACCTTACGTGGTGAAGATGTTTACTTTTCATATATTAACCTACCAAAAGCCACTTTGGGATTATAGAGGAATTACTCAAAATCCTTTGCATCGTATGAGATAATATGCTCAATATATAACGAGCAGTAATGTCCTGGCTCACTTATTTTCCACTCATCAACGCACCACAAAAGCTATTTATGCTAAAAGGTTGATAAAAGTACATACAATATTTATACAATATACTATTTATACTACATACTATATATAATATACTGTATTTATACATAACCATATCATCCTACAAGAAAAAGATGAATTTTCTTGACTGTTTTATAATTGTATAAAACTTTTTATGGAATAAATCATTACAGGAATCCAATTAGCAACACCATTTCCGTTGAAAAAATTCATTAGGTTAATTGTTTGTGTTTGATAATAGCATATAATGGGTAACTAAAACCCACTATTTTCTGTCTATCTTAAATTAAAATTAAATTAAATTAAAATTATCATAAAATGTTTCGGTACTGCTCATTTTGAGATTTTTTGAGCAAGAAAGACCAAGAAACATTTTGAAAATTCCCTTTTTGCAAATCAAGTAGTTTATGTCAGTAGGCTAACTTTTGAATACACTTTTTCTATGCGATTTTTACCGCACTTTCGAATGGTGCGACCAAAGTTTCGATAGTCATGTTGTACGATCATAACGCAAAAATGACGCCCTAGTTAAGAATTTTGGTTATTTTACAACTTTATAAGGCTGTAAAGTTGTATATATCCTTATAAAGGCTTATCCTTACAACTTTATAAGGCTTTGAAACTCCACCTGCATGTCTGCTGGGTGAATTAAGTAGCTCAGCAGCCATGTTGCCGGTCCCAAGCCCGGATAAAGGAGGAAGGTTCTGAGGTGAGGTTAGCAACCTGCCTCGGGTAAAAAAACCAAAAACGCTCACAGAACAAGGATAGTAGCCTCGGATAGGACGGATATAACTTATGACGACCCGGCGAGATTAAGGAAAAGACTATTTTGGAAACGAGAACACCTACGAATAGCCACATGGAATGTCACATCACTGATGAATAAAGACCAGGAAATAATAATAGAGCTTAAGAACCACAATATAGATATATGTGCATTATCAGAGACGAAAAAGAAGGGCAAGGGAAATTTACAATTGGCAGAGTATATACTGATCTACAGCGGAAGGTCAAAAGATGACAGAGCAGCTTCAGGAGTGGGTGTGTTAGTGCATGAGAAGTACCAGAAAAACATAATAAACATCTGCTATGTTAGTGACAGACTTCTGGTTACTACGTTCGAGCTCACGAAGACAACCAAAACACATATTATAAGTGTATATGCCCCTGATACCACTAAACCCCAAGAAGAGGGGGATTCATTCTATGACGAACTCCAGAACACTCTTGACAGGATACCGAAAGCAGAGGAAGTTATGATTTTGGGGGACCTTAATGCAAGGGTCGGTGACGAAACTATCGAAGGCATCAAAAGCCGATTCAATGAAGATGTCTTAAATAATAGCGGAGAACAACTAATACAATTTTGTGCACACAACGAGCTGAGAATCAATAACACGTTTTATCCACATAAACAACAACACAAATACACTTTTGAAAACACCAGAGGACAAAAATCAACCATAGATTACATCATCACAAACCGAAATATTCACCCCTCGAAAATATTAGATGTAAGGGTCTTAAGTTCAGCAAACACAGGAACTAACCACAGGCTGGTATTAGCTAAATTAAGGGAATGTGTACAAAGAAAATCGAAAAATAAAACCGAAACAATCGAGAAACTTAATAAAGAGGCCATCAGCGACGCTACCACAAAATACCTATACCGGCAAAGGTTAAAGGAGAAAATTATTGACAACAAAATTCAGAAGGATGATGATGTCGAGACTGCGTGGATGAAACTTAGTAAAAACATAACAGCAGCTGCAGAGGAAGCGCTTGGTAAACGCAAAATAAACAACAATGGAAAGACCAACTCGAAGCCATGGTTCACCGAAGACATAAAAATGCTTGCAGCAGAGAAAAGGAAGGCTTATCTACAGCTAAGAAGTCAAACTATCACATATGACCAATACAAAATAGTGAGAAACAGAGTGAACACAGAAATTCAGGCAATCAAAAGAGGGTTCTGGGAGAAACATTCAATAGACATGGAGCATGATCTATACGGAGGTCAAAAAAAGATATGGAGTATGCTACGAAACCGCAAAAAATCAATTAATGAATATGTACAAACCAAAGCAATAACAACAGAAACATGGGAGAGACACTTTGAAACTCTATATAGTAACACACACATAGACGAGATAATAGGACCGGAACGTGAAAATGATTGCAGCGAAGACAAAGAGGACCAAAACCACACAATAACAAAATAAAAAATTGAATTAGTCGTGGCTAAGCTGAAAAATCGGAAAGCACCAGGACTGGATAATATTCATAATGAGCTGCTCAAATATGGGGGTAACGCATTAACGGACGAAATGCAAATTTTATTTAATAAAATATACGATAGGACAAACGTGCCAGAACAGTGGAAACAAAGCATCACAATTCCAATTTTCAAAAAAGGTGAAAAAATGGATCCACAAAATTATAGAGGTATCAGTCTGTTAAGCGCACCTTCAAAGGTATTCACAAAAATCCTAGCAGAAGAAATAATACAGACTGGCATTAGTGAGGAACAACAGGGGTTTCGACAAAACAGATCCACCATAGATGCAATATTCATTTTAAGACAAATAGTGGAAAAAGCCATTGAGTATAACAAAATTGCCTTTATGTGCTTTATTGACCTCACGCAAGCCTTTGATAGGGTTAGACTCTGCGATGTCCTGAAGTTATTAAAGGAGAGGAACTTGAATCCCAAAACAATTGATATCATCAAAGAAATGAACATCGCAAATAGCACCTTTATAAGAGCAAATAATAAGCTTTCCAATAAGATACCAGTCTCAACAGGAATCAGGCAAGGGGATAGTCTTAGCCCAATACTCTTCAATCTTTTAATGGATAAGATCATCGTGGAAGTAAAATCTGCAGGGAAAGGATATAAACTGGGCAAGGAAGAATTTAAAATAATCTGCTATGCTGACGACGCGGTGATAATATCGGAAGATGAGGCCAATCTGCAGAAACTACTTTATAGATTCGAAAGAGTAGCAAAGGAATTAAACATGCTGATCTCTGTCCAGAAAACGAAGTCTCTGACAATATCGAGAGAACCGAGAAGGTGTAAATTAGCGATCTACAATAAAAGTGTAGAAGAGGTCATGTCATTCAAATACCTAGGCGTTAATATCACAAGTAACAGAAACCTTAAAGAAGAAGTCCGAACACAAACGATAGCGGCAGCTAGGGTATCAGGATACCTACGGGACGTAATATGGAGAAACAAACACATGAGTATTGAAGGCAAAACGCGAATTTACAAAACGTGCGTAAGACCTATTATGACCTACGCCACAGAAACACGAGCAGAAACAGCCGCTACTAAACAACTGCTAAGAACAACTGAAATGAAGACGCTAAGATCAATCACGGGCAAAACGCTTAGAGACAGAGTGAGAAGCAGCGATATAAGAACCCAATGTGACATCCTAGACATTGTAAGATGGTCCAGAATAAGAAGACGAGCATGAAGAGACCACGTCGACAGAATGGCTGATAATCGGCTACCCAAAATCGCAAAAGAGGAGAAACCAACCAACCGTAGACCTCCAGGAAGACCCCCCAAACGATGGTACGAAAGCTGGTCATCGGAGTCACAACTTAGGCTACAGCTTTGAAAAAACAAGACTTTGTCTTAAAATAAGAAGAAGAAGAAAGAAGAAGAGATAAGGCTTTGATTATATTTTAATCCTTTAGTATTTCATGTGATAATCTGGTATGCAATAAATAAGGCAACATTATGTAAAGTATTATAATTCAATTAGGAAATCGAAAATATAATGTAAAGGGTTCATGTAGTTAAGAGGAGTAACAGTGCTAAACTTAGCCTCAGTGCAAATTTATACTTAGTACTTGCATATCAGTTTCAAACAATACACCCATTTATTATAATTAACATGATTGCTATTATTATCATATAAATCACTTCAGACCAGCGTTACCAAAACTCCTAATAACTATTGATTAGGTTAATTATTTTGTTTGACTTTACTATAGAAAATTTAACGAACACACACTATTTTCTATTTTAAATTATTTAGAGCTCCAAGATTATAGGCAGAAAAATTATCACAAAACTTTTGCCTATCATTGTGCACTGCCCCGAATGCTGTTATACAATATCTTTTTGAGGTTATATGCGTCCAGGAAATGGAAGAATAGCTGATAACCACATCTAAGCTATACAATGGAATCAGAATTCTTTCTATTATTTTTTATAATTGTAACTTATAAAAGGTACACAAAAAAGATAGGATTAAAAGATTTAATGCAGGTAAAATTATTTAGCTTAATTCAAAATTAGTATTGAAAATTATTGAATATATTTGTTTCCAAAAATTAGCTAAAAACATCCCACCTATTATGTCATGTCGGCAAGAAACGAATATACTGTAACGGCAAGATAAACACGCCGCGAGCTACCCAAGTTCGCCGTATTCGTGATCCCGAGAATTCAGGACGGTTCGAACAGACGAGATTCTTCTCGACGCTTGGATGCGATAACGGGTTCCTCGACAATCGGGAATGTTCCAGCAACTATCGCGAAACTTCGAGAAGGATCATACCTGCCATATAAAGGAATACCGCACCCAAGGCGAGTTAGTTAGTTGGTTAGTTAGTTAGTTGGGCGAGACCGCGCGCTAAATAAACATCTGTGTGTGAAAATAACTTGAGTCAAGTGTTAGATTAATAAGTGTTGTTTAAGAAATTAACAAATTAGGACAATTCGCGTAGTGTTTAGTTTTAGTAGACAGTAAAAACGTTACAATACGCTTAAATTGCTAAGAACAATCAATTGTAACAATTCATATAAGCAAAACTAAGACTTTTAGTGTATTTTTAATGAAAAAAAAAAACGATATGGTTCAACTCATAATTAGGTAATATTATTATCTAATTTTTAATCTACAACTAACAAAAGTTACTAATTTAAAAAAAACTTTGTCAATTTTCGCCCAGTTAGGCTAATTACCATCTTCTCAAATATTCTAGAGAAATGTATTAAAGACAAATTACCAAGTCATATACCAAAATTCGATATTAAATTCGAATAAAAAAATGTAGTTATTTTCATTGATTTCTCGAAAGCTTTTAGGAACAAAACTGTTAACATAAAAACCTTTCGGAATAAATTTGTTATGTTATGTGTTATCTCCGACAAATGGGCTGAATTTCAAAAACGATAGGTCGGGCTAAGCCCATAGATATATCATTTTTACACTACACTACCTATTTTATTTCTTCATCATTAACATGTATGTTTTATTTTTCTATATAAAAAGAACATCTTTGTTATTGGTTATTGTAGTACAAGTTAATATTAAACGTAACGTAAAAATATTAATGTTAATTCATCTAAATATCAAAGATGTTTTGAAAGCTAACTTACAACACTTGTTGAAACGTATTATTTGGTTAGAATTAACCCAAAAATGCAAGTTCGTGAAACTCAAAGAAGCCCCTATTGAGCTTGACATTCACCAAAAGGGATTCCTAACATATACGTTCTACATATACTTTGACATATACCTGGAATAGATTTGTCTTATGTCTTGTTGGCTTTGTAGATTTATCATAAATCATGAAAATATTAATATCGTTCTTGCTTATAGAGACTCATTATTACAAATTTAAAAGAGTTTACTACTTTTTTGAAAATTAGTTCGCGCATAGATTTCATTTTGGTATACGAGGCTTAGGTATTGATTGTATACTAATGGTTTTAAGTGAAACCAGATATTTTCCAAATCAAACCGTTAAACGGTGGTTAACTGCATTTTAAGTGTTACTAAATTACTCGAAAACCTAATGACAGAATAGCTTTCCAATATAAATGGTAAAATTGATCAACTTTAGCTATATAGCAAACACCTAAATCTTTGCCTTCCTTTTAAATAAAACATCTAAGAAAATTTAATTCTACATAGGAAAAAATGTGAATTCAAGGCATGACCATCCAGTTGAATACATATATCCCTAAGCGAAGCGACTATCGTAAACGTAAACCAATTTTTTATTTACCTTCCTACTTTATTTCATCGAATCCAGCGTTTCCCAAAGACCAAAAATCCCTCCCGTGGGACTGTTTGTCGGTGTTTTCCAAACACCGTCACGTGTCGGAACTAAAAATGTGTATACATTTAACAATTAAAGTCGCTTTAGCCCCGCGTTCAATCCACCCTTCGTTTGTGTGTGTGTGCCCCGGAAAAAAAGCCCTATTAGGGGTTGCCATTGTCCTTTTGCTTTCTAATACGCAGACGACACCGTGACCACCGTATTATTTTGAAACCCCTGTTTCGGGTGCATTGTTTACCGTCTCCCCCCTTAACTAGACCGATATATACATCGGCTTGGGGTGAGAGGAATCGCTAGCGGGGAGAATCCGTTCGGGTATTGGGTATAGACAAAAAAGCGACCACGTGTGCGAATTTGAAAACATTACGAAAGGCATCTTCTACGCCAAAACCGGAACTTTTAAACACCATTCAGATTAAACTAAATCGACCTTCCGATGGAAATAACTGAATGTATATTCAATTTAACCACCCCCAGAGTTCACGGTCGACTTCTAATTAACGTCCGAAAGGAAAATCTCCGATTCCGCTTATGAAACTTCTGCGAGGTGGATTTTTCCGCTATATTGCCCCCAGACGGATTTTAATAATGGCGTCTTAATTAAGTCGGAGATGTTTTTAATTGCGAAAAGCAACGGCTTCGTTATTCTTAAGCTTACTGAATGAGTTTCATTAAAGGAGACACCTCGTAAAACACACCGATATTGGACGGGAATGTTCTCCCGGAAAATGAACAAAACTTATCGTTTATATTAAAGGGATGAAGTTTCTTATTCCCAGCGATACGTAGTTAATGAAAACATTAATATCATCACAGTTAACAACGTTAACAAGTTAGGAGGTAATTTAAAAATACGATGTATCGATCGATTGGGCTTGATTTTTCATTTCTGTCGCCATATGGAAATTTCGTTATCGTTCATTCCTTCCCCGACAACAATTTGTTGAATACCCACCCTTCATTCGACGGAGTCAATGGGGCATGAAAACGCAAAATGTGGACAGATTCCCTTAATGAATTACCACAGTTTAACTTATCGACTACACGGTATATAACTTAGGGGTTCGCTCGGTTTCATTGGTGCCGACCCTAATGGGGAAACTCTAATCAATCTGATGCAATGAACATCGGACAAAAAATCGCTACCAACGAATACTTAAATTATTACAGTACCGAGATAACAACCATCAACAGCTTGCGCATATGGTGTCTACGTATCTTAAGTATCTTCATGTAGGTACATCCTCGCTGTGCCTTTTCCCCTACGTCCATGTCCCGATCATTTGGACTGATTGGAAATGAGAGTGTGACAAATCGGGGCACGGAGTCAAGTTAAATCGAAGAAATTAAAAGTATGTACGGTGCCATATGGTCGAACAGCAGGGCCGAGGTGAGTGTAAACCCATTTATTTGCCACAGATGTGACCCCTAGAAGTCGGGGATAATCACGGGCTGCCGTCATATATTAGCAAGGAGGAGAAAACAAATGGGGAAGTCGAGTGAAACAAGCAAAATGGTTAGACTCGGTCTATTTACTGTCTAATTTTTTAGGGGATATTTCTGGTTACGTGGCTAAGCTCGATTGAACTCCATGGCAAATTATCACGTTCTAGCTGTTCATAACCGATGGTAATAATAGCAATTAAGGGTGTATGTGTGACTCATTAGGGTCAGCTCGATTTCTCTAGATACTACAATATCTTGGCTTGGCTATCTAGCCAAGCAGCCGTAGAAGTGCAGAAGATTATGAGTAGAGACTGGATTTTATGCAAAATGCATATTTTTATTTTTTGGTATATTGCCTTAATACTTTGTGCTTATCCACTTCCTACCCTAAGAATGCCAATTTTATAGTTTTTTTTGCGTGAATATAATACATACTTAAGCATTTTTCGATAAATGCATATGCACGTTCATATTTCTCATGTATTTTCCATATTTAAGCATCTCTATATATATAAAAATGAATTGCTGTTCGTTTGTCTAGCTTGAACTCGAGAACGGCTGGACGGATTTTGCTAATTTTGATCTTGAAATATTTGTGGAAGTTCAGGGAAGGTTTTTCGGTGAGAAACATAAATAATAAGTAAGGGAAATACTGAAAAAGTACGTTTTGTAATTTGACATTTATATTCAAACAAATGAAAGTATAGTGTCGTTGGTTGTCAAATAAATAAATGTCAAGACGATTATTACAATCTATCATCAGTTTGTCAGTGCGCGAGAACTTTATTGATTTTAAAATGCCAAGGAGAAGATGGACTTAGGTCGTCGAAGTCAATCAAATGTGCGACGAGACGAGCTCTCACGTCCAAATCGCACTGACGACTGACGACCGGTGAGAGGCAGATAACATTCGTATTGGTATGACAGAATTACGTTCAACAGTAAATAATGGAATGGAACGAGTTCGGGCACATCTTACACAACAGCATTTAGATCGACAGGGCACCGAATCTACAAAGTCTACAAGTTCGAAAAAACGGACACATCGAGTCACTGCAGCTGGAATAAAAACCGCCAGTGATTGATTTCAACTTTAAAAACTTCAAGAACTTCGACGCCAACACAAAAGCGGAAAGTCAAGATACCAAGAAGAGTCCTGAGTAAGTCAAAGCAACTTCACCAGGACACCAAGTCTACAAATTCTACAAATTTGAAATGACGGACATATCCAGTCACTGCAGCCGGAGGAAAAGCCGCCAGTGATTACAACTCCAAAACTTCAAGAACTTCGACGCCAACACAACGGCGGGAAGTCAAGAAGACAAGCAAAGTCCTGAGTAAGTCACAACCACCTTTTCCAGAGAATTAAGTTAAAAAATTCACAATTTCAACTACGACAAGATATAACAAGCAGATGAGTTGATTCAAGAACAAGAAAAAATAGCCCAAGAAATCATATAACTACAAAATAATTGCAAGAAAGACGGAAGTGCAAGAAAAACCAAGGAATACTTACAAAAAAGGATTGATCACCTAGAAGCACTATGGGGGAAAGCCCAAGAGAACAACGAGGCGTTCCATGAACTTGGGTTTGACGATCAGCACAATTATATAAGATCACACTATTTCAAAAGGATGGAGGAAAACTACAAGACAATTCGACTGTACCTGACGTCAAACGAATAAAACACCCAAGAAACAAGTCTATGAGGTACAAATACAAGACCCAAAACCGGAAGTGAAGAAACCCAAACAACAGACCGAACAGGATTACCGACGAATCGAACTAAAAGTAAAAATAACAAACTAACAAAAAACTACTTAGACAAGCTGAAAAAGACATGGCAGAATCAACACCAAGATGGTTATGCACGTACTACGAGCAACAAATGTCCAAAACATGGAGCGCACTTCAAGACACAATGAAATAGAGCGATTCCGCAGACGCAGTGTTCCTGTAAACTTGGAACGAGTAGCATTCCACTACGACCCGGAAATAGATTATTGTGCCGAAGAATCCGTAACGATTGGAGAAATGACAATCGTTTGTCACTATTGTAAAGCGTTAAAATGCAGCGGTGAAGCTACTGGATTATGTTGTGCTGGTGGTAAAGTAAAATTGCCATAATTGACCCCACCACCAGATCCATTACCTTCTTTAGTTTCTGGGATGGGAAATGACTCTAAATATTTCTTGGCCAACATCCAAAAATATAATAATTGCTTTTAAATGACGTCGTTTGGTGCAATGCATATTGTACAGGAAAATTCCATACCTAATTTCAGGGCAGTTTTTCATAAATTGTTTATTAAAAATTTAAAAAGATAATATACAATTGCTAATACAAGGACAGTTTGCGGAATAAACGTGCGAGTTTCCCGGTTTCGCGCATGGGCAATTATACGTCGCGTGTTCGCTAGTCATGAAACCATCATCTTTATATATTTACGCACCGCAAAAAAAGACGAAAAATATAGTAGATCAGAAAGCCTTAAATTGATTATGTGTATAACTGTGTTGCATTTAATTTAATGTAGATAAAAATTTTGTATTAAGTTTTGACATTATTTTTCAAAAATATATGTAGATGATAGGAAGTTCACCGTGTCATCTATAATTTTTGTTTATCTTTTTTCTTTAAACATTACGTGGCATTGCGACGCATGTCGGGTACGGCTTGTATTATCATAATTTTCATGAGAACATCACTGATATTTCAGAAAAATGTAATATCTGTCAATGTTACCTATTTTTTTCTTTAAACGCTTAACAGGATGGGAATTATATTATTCCATTTACTTTGCACTAATGAGATAATTATTTCCAAAACTTGGGAAAGGATTAACTTAAGACGAATGCATTTATAATGGTAGGTACTAAAAGATAATCTAACCGCTTTACAGTACAAAGCGCAATTAGGGCCTAGGCAAGAAACGTATATTAGAAAATTAGTCAAAATAAATTTATTCATACTTTGTTCATTCATAGACGTGTGAAATAAATAGAATTAGAATTTTCAAAGACGCCAAAGGTGCCCAAAACGAAGTCATCTCTTCTGAAAAATTGGATTGGTGATTGCGGGGCACTGAAAATTATTGATGAAGAAACTGTTTTTGCACACTTTGTAATAAAGGGGTACGTTGATATCTAAAAATATCAAATTTTCTGATAAAATACATAAGTGATTTTTGATTTATAATAAATTGAAGAAATATTTAATATTAATGAATAATTTACAATAACTAAAAATTTTACTTTTTATTGTTTTTGTTGCAGTGCACTAATTAGGCGATATTTGATGTCAAATAAATTTATGTTTGTTTCAGATTATATGCCACAAGAAATTTCAACTAGTCCATTTGAAAACTACGTATCATCGAACAAGCCCTCTGAGAATTCGAATGAACCGTGACAGCAACTATTAGAGGAAACCCTTTCAACTTCACAAGAAAGTATTTATATATGTACATTTTTATATACATTATAGGTAGTATATTAATGTAGAAAACTTAGACAAAAACAATAATGTACTAACCATAGCCAGATTTTTTAATATGTCCTTATTTATTTCTTTTTACCGGATAAACTACTTTCTGAAAAAGTTTATTAATGATGGATAACTGATAACTTCATACATGTTAAAGCCCGCTGAAATTTCTTGCCTATATCTGCTCTAAACATTTCGCAGAAAGTGATTGTGAGTAAAAAATAGATGTATCTATGTCCAGTCACAATTGGAACACCAACAAAAACACTTAATGGCTTTTTAAGTGGTGCCGCCCGGTCGTCCATGGGCGTATCATTACGGATAATAACTCTAACAATGAATTCACTTTCAAATAGCATAAATAAATGGCACACACATATACACACCACTGCTTTCTCGAGTATAAGTGCCGAAGAAGACTACACCTGCTCCATAGAAGAAGAAGAAGAAGATACAAACGAAGTGCCGCTGTCGTAAAAAAAATTGCGACCCAATGGACCTTTTAATTCTTTATCTGTAGATAACCATACATTCACATATACGATTTCACTTGGGCGACTGCACGAATACAAACACCTGCATTTTAAAATATACCAGTGCGTTTCTGAATAAGCAAAGAAATAAGTTCCATGGTTTTGTATAGAGATAACGGGCTCTTTTCGAATGTCCTCGGTAAATTCAGAGTAGAGTGTTCCAATTGCTACTGGTTAGAGTATAGCCATAGCTTCAAAATATCTTTAAACATAATATTTTTCTACTTAAAAGTAGTAAAAGGTAATTAAGATTTATAAAATGTATTCATATCATTGTAACAGAGCTTTTATAAGTCATTTAAATTAAGTCTTAAGTTTTTTGAAATAAATAATAAGTAATTTGTAGGTAAATTTATTGAACAAACTATTAGTGATTAATTTAAGTGATTTTACAAATAAATGAAATACTTAGGTTTTCAAGGTGTTTTATTTCGTTAAAAGACAATTTTGAGTTACTTTAATCATCTCTTATTTAAATAATTTTAAGTTAACAAGCCATAAATGCTCTGAAGTAATTCAAACTAAATAACTCTACTGGTAAAGCATATAATTCATATTTTCATTCTTCCCCCTTTGGACCGCGCCCGTCACCTATATTGGCATGTAAACAAATAATACTACCTTATAATATTAATCGCCTGTGATTTTGTCATTAAATTATTATATAACTTCATTTGCATTTTGTCTAACGTTCCAGTTGTAATTTCAACTAAGCATTCAGCTAAAATTGGATCGAACAGTTTCTTTATGTCTTCTTTATGGTATTCTTCTTAGTATCATCATGGTTCATTGTTTGGATAAAATTTATTCAAGGTAATTATGATATCATCAATGACCAATGCCTGCGGTACATAGTAATATGCTGTTCCATTCTTCAAGTGAAGTTATTGTTATACCTACTTACAATTTGAAAGTATATTAAGTACTCCGTTTAAATAAAACGGAGTACCTACATGAGACTAACCAATATTTTTTTACGAATGAATCTCATTAGCAGCAAAGATGTCAGCAAGAAGGCCAAACTACTTTAAAACTTTACTCCTTTTCATTGTACTTGGTAGGAATTTCAAGCTTTAATAACCGAACAAGTAAACATTCCATTGCAACTGTCAGACTACTACTTTTTAATCAAACAACCTTTCTGTTATATAAAAATCACACATTTCGCTCTTGTACGGTATTCCGTGCGCGGCTCTCGGTCGTGCTTCTTCGCCGATTAAAAAACCAAAATCAATCGGTAAGCAGAGAGGAAAAAAATACATAACCGGCTTCCATTCCGGCGGTCGTTCGCTTTCATTAAAAAATAATGCACGCACTTCGTAGTAATCCCCGGTCGCTTGTTTTATACATACGTATTCTACGCATTCATAAAGTTGATCTGATCCCGGAGCCAAAGCATCGGAGATTGATGCGAGGAGGGATCATTGGAGCAGCTAACGGGGCCCCAAGGGGAGTTTATAAACCAAAAACTGTCAGCTATGCAAGTAGTCGATACAGATGGTTAATGGTTTCAATACGACTTTTAACAAGTATCAATTGATACATGACGCCGATGAGGACAGCAAAAGTTTATTAAGAGTCAACTTTACGTCGAGCAATCTCCCAGTCTTCTCCTTCGCTGAAGTCCATAAACACACTTTCCTTACGAAATAAAATTTCAATTTCAAGTCCCAACCTCTCTTTTCTCTCCCCTTGCATCCTCGGCTACGATATAACGACCTACGCTAATGGCGGGTGTGCTTTCGATAGCATGCAAATAAGCCGAAAGTGGAACTTCTTGTGCCGTTCACACGGAGCTTTTAGTCGGCTTACCACCTGATAAGGCCGCCTCTGACATGTCTCTATCGTCGTGTCTAACATCGTAATTACACCGGCATCCTCTTCCCTGTACCGAGTGTGATCAAAGGACGTTAAGGATCGACGGAGAAATAAATTGGGAAATTGAAAAAAAGTTTGTGTGAACGTAAGGTAATTTGGTGTCGAGTCGCATTCGTTTAGAACTGTCAACAAAATCGATACGTATCTTCTTTGTCGTTAGATTTGTCATAGAAATGTGAATGTTATGCACTCTTCAATTAAATTAGATCGGAAGGAAGGTATGAAAAATAATTTTATGACATGGTAATCGTAATGCTACTATTTTATGTAGTGCAGTGAAGGGTAGAACAAAACCACAATATTAACGCATTTATGTTACCATCAAATAATTGCATAATTTCAACAGATGTTCTGCATGAACTCAAGTAACACTACCTTAAAATACAAGTATAACTTTCGAACATCAGTGTGCTTCAATGAATTTAGCTTTCAAATCAAACAAAAATTTTTGATTGTCAAGTCTATTAAAAATCAATAATGATAAATTGAATGTTAATGGTAATCATTAATTAAAGCCTAATCAAACTGTTTTAAACCTTCTAGAGTAAAATAAAATACCATTAAATCGTAGGTTGGGGTGGACACACGTATCATTAAATTTATTGAAAAAGTGATTCCTTTTTAAAATACTTTCCCAGAATGAATAAAAATATTCCAAAATGTGTAAAAAGGATTTCCTTCGATCAACATTTTGTGGTACCCATATCAACATGGTAAATGCATTATTACCCGGCATAAGAAGCCCCTTTGGTTCCATCGTCAATCGGATTAAATGAGAACTTTGGAGGTTATGAGATATAAATTAATTAGTCAGCATAAATCAAGACGACAGGACAACGTCGTCATGACTACGTAGTAAATCTTGTAAAATATAACAAGTTTTGTGTGAGCTGTAGACATAAATGACTTCATGTTTCGCAAGGTAAGAATATATTTAGATATTTTTACTTCAAGCTCCACTTAGCTAATATATTAAAAGGATAAATCCTCCGTATAGTTCATAAATTCTAACAACTGATCTCAGTAGTATCCATTGCGAAACATTAAAAGGGTTGATTCTACCGTATAGCAGGGAGCTCTCACAAAAATATTGTCACGCATAAGACCTGAGGCCCTTAAGGCCTTTAACTTAAAAGTACGCTGTTTGGGGTTCCAGCCAAAAAAAAAATTGGTTTTCTGTAAGGTCGGTTTACGGACGATAATTTTACGTAATAACGTTATAAGAAAACATTGATGAAAAATGTTTTAATGATGAAAGCACAAATGTGTGAGATTATATAGCTAATCAAAATCTTATAATGCAAGAATCAATTACCTTATTGCCGCAATTGTGATTGTAATAAGCAATGGTATTAACTGGAAATATCCAGTTCACTTTATGAATAGCCGGCAATACGTTAACGTCCAGCTGTGTGCTGCCGCTGTCTCTCTTTCACGCGGACCCAAGCGCCAGGCAGAATGGAAGGGAGATAGATGCGTCAGAAGCGAAACGCTAACATACGTGTGAGTACAATGCGTCGCAAGTAAAGTCACTAGATATTGAAAGTAGCGCAATTCATTGTACCAATGGGTTAGAGAGAGAGAGGGGGGACTATTTGGGACACAATATGGTGGATTCTGTCAAATTTGTTTATTTTCTGTAAACTGCTGTCTGCTGTCAATTGTTGAGACTAAAGTCACTAGATATATGTAGTGTATATATAGTCCATATAGTAATGGACATCCTTTATTAAACAGAAAGGGGCTCAAAACGGCTCCCCCTTGAAAGAGAAACGGACACCGCCAGCCATATAATGTGTCTACAGTGGAAGCTCGGCTATTCGGCTTTCAGTCAACAACGCCACAATATTAATTGGTACTCGAGGAATCAACTATCACCAACATTCCCCTATAACCAATATTCTTTATTCATTAAAATTGAAAATGCACAACCTATACAAAATTCAAATAAAGTTGACAGACGAAACACGGAACATAATACGGTAGGAACAAAACTAACAAAAGACATTTTACTTTGGCATTACTGGATTTGAGACATAATATGGCCGCTCAATTGCGCTACTTTATATATCTAGTGACTTTAGTCGCAAGCCAACGAAGGTCGATCTCTGTCACTTGTTCTCACTCTCGCTTCCACGCATGGGTCAGGCCAGGCATAACGTTACAATGTTTTCTGGGATGTGTAGCCCGCACGTCTATTTATAAGACGTATATCACGTCAAAATGGAAGTAGAGAGAGGTGGGTTAAACATAGCATAAGGGATTTATTTATGAAACCAAGGAAACCACGAAAAGAAGTTAACTGTCAAGGTGAGTTTGAAGGGTTTAATTTTTGAACGCTATAAGGAGAGAACGACATTCTGAGGCAATTAAGAGGATTGGAAACATATGAGCCCTCCGTAAGGCAAATAGTTTTGAGGGTCGAAGTAGAGTAAGTCACGAAGTGGAGTTGGGGCAGCATTCTAGTCAAATACATTTTGCGTAGATTAAACATTGTCACGTCGGCAACAAGTGGGCTACGACTTATGTCAATTTTGCAGTTATCTACAAGGTGATATCTACGGGTTTACGATGTGCCGGAGAATGAAGCTAAAAGGAACGTAAAGTGAAGAGAAGAGCAATAGTGAGACACTGGTTTGAGTTTAGGGGTTCTGATAGAATGCATATCGATTATTGTAACTAGACCTGTACAGATAAAATTAAAATTGATTACAGTCATACTGTCAAATGTTCACAGGGTTGATATGAATGGATTGATATGGAACCCTGTGAACAGGCGGGATTCCGTAAAGGATACAGTACGATTGACCACCTGCAAACTATACGCACACTAATCGAGAAAGCGACAGAATACAACATACCCCTACATTTGGCTTTCATCGATTTCCATAAAGCATTTGACTCGGTAGAAACGTGGGCAATTTTAAAGGCACTAGACAATGCCAGAGTTGACTCTAGGTATTCAACCCTCATAAAAAATATTTACGAAAATGCAACTATGACAGTGAAAATGGAAGAGGACATGAAGACCGACAAAATCCCAATACATAGAGGAATACGGCAAGGTGACACAATCTCCCCAAAACTGTTCACGCTGGCCTTGGAGGATGTTTTCAAAAGTCTAAACTGGCGTTGTAAGGGAATTAATATAGATGGAATAGGACTGAGCCACTTACGATTTGCAGACGACATCATTCTGATTAGTAATACTACTGAAGAACTGGAGGTGATGTTAAAAGAACTCCATCAAGCGTCCCTACAATTAGGATTAACAATGAACCTGAGCAAAACTAAAATAATGAGCCCTTTATCGACAGAAATAAACATATAAAATCATACCCTAGAAAATGTAACTGAATACACATACCTCGGGCATAAAATACAATTAGGTAAAGAAAATCAAACGGCCGAAATCTCTAGAAGAAAGGCACTTTGCTGGGCAGCTTTTGGTAAACTCAGGTTTGTTCTCGGATCGGGTGATATACCAATAAATCTCAAACGAAAAGTCTATGATTCATGTATACTTCCGGTTCTTACATATGGTTTGGAAACAATGTCCTTAACCCGAAGATCTATAAACACCCTCCAGGTAACACAGCGTGCAATGGAAAGGATCATGCTCGGCATTAGTTTGAGAGATCGAGTACCAAACGACGAAATAAGGAGAAGAACAAGAGTGGCAGATGTTGTGCGAAGAACAGCACAGTTGAAATGGCGATGGGCTAGCCATATAGCACGACAAAAGGATGACAGATGGACCAACAGATTAGTAGTATGGCGTCCAAGAGAAACAAAAAGAAGTGTTGGAAGACCCAAGAAAAGATGGCGAGACGATATTCAGAAAATCGCAGGAAAGAACTGGATACAAAAAGCCCAAAACAGAAAGCTGTGGAAAAATATGGAAGAGGCCTACATCCAGGAGTGGATGAATACGGGCTGAAAAAGATACTGTCAAATGTTAATGTCCACAACGTGATATATGTTTTTCTATTTTTTATTAAATGAAGAGACACGCATTCATAGAGGTGACAAGCCCAAAATTTTTTTATAATCTTTTTAGTTTGCAAGTTCACTTATGCATCCATACAGATGACAAGCCTTTTAAATGCTCGTATTGTAATATATGTTTTGCTTGTCACTTGAACACTTGTCTGTTCATATATGTAACAAGACTTTTAAAGATAGAAGTTTGTCCAGTTTTTCAAAGTTGGCCATTTGATAAGGCTTTTGAAGGCTTACATTGTGGTAAATGTTTTTCTATCACTCATAAATTGAAGAGACACTTGCCTGTTTTACTGATGACAAACTTATATATTTAGATATATTTTCGTGTTGGTACAAATAACAAGCCCCCTACATGCTCATGTTGTAATAAATGCGTTTTCAGTTTTATTCATTTGAACTCTTATTTCAACATAGATGCAGGTGACAAGCCTATTAAATGCTTGAATTGTAACAAAGGTTTTTCTGTTACTATTAAAAGGGTTTCTTTCTTATAACTTAAAAAAAAATTGCCTGTTTTTGTAAATTTTGAATATATCTTATGTGGAAACATGGATATTTTGGACAATTTTTTTAAGTGTAATGTTCTTTCTAAAAATAATTAAAATGTAATGCGGAATAGATGTTATCTTAGGCAAAGTTGTTTAATTCCTAAATTTGTGTTTATCATAAAAATAAAGTACCCGTTAATAGTGTGTAATTTGCACAATTCTAGGGTTCGTTGGAATCGTTTCATCCCTGAATTATTAATAGTAAATAAGAGAGAGACGCACTTTAACTTCAACCCAATACTGTTTTACTGTCAGACAGGTCTACAATAACTTGGAGGTGTCAGACTTCTAGGAGACCCAGAAAATTACACGTGCTTCTGCCAGTTAATAAATAATTTTTAAATACTTCTAATAATTTGATTGATAATCTAAAGTATGATGGAGCTATTAAATAATTATTTTTCAAACGGAGTACATTAAGAATTAGTGTGTATTATTCCTGAATTAAATTTAAAAATATACAATTTTCCTTGTAGACTTCTCCCCTTCATTGTGTAATCCGTAAGTTGTAAGTAATCCGAATAGTTGTATACATATCACTAAATGGTATAATTACACATATTCAAATATCTGTAAATTTACCGTATCCACTTTTCCAAATTTTGAACAACGTATTGGATGTAAGTTAAACAATAAGCATATGTACTATGTATTAACAATTCAATGATAGAACGGTACCAACTAACCCCAGAATTGTGTGTGCGAAGGGCCCACTCTTCATGGCTTTGTTCTATCATTGGTATATATTTCTATTTTTTATAATGCGATATCTTCTAGATAATTGTGTAATGTAATTGTGGCAACTTGCTTTGTAACAATGAATGAATTCCAATTCGCTTCTACATTTACAAAATCCCTAAATGCACATTTAGAAATAAGAATTTTTTTAAATACTGAAGTTGGTAGTTATATTTCCAAAACGTGTGCCCAAGCATTAAAATATTTTTTCACGAATTATACGTTTTGCCTAAACTACCAAAACTGAAATCAATGCGCTCTTATTCGCATGCAACTTTACTTCCTTCCAGGCGAGATTCGATTTTCGCCTCTCCAATCGATCAAGCGTTACACAGAAAGCAAAAATAGAACGAGATTATGAGAATGACGCCAAACAAAAGAATCCGCGTGCGTTTATCGAAGGTACATTGTTGACGCGTTCCTGATTGCGATTTAAGTATGACGAATGACCAGTCTCTTATTTATCACAAAATACATCAACCCTTACGAAAGGGATGTCAGATTTACTATTAAATTCTAGTTATTCATCTTCTTCTGCTCTAGATATTTATATTCTGGCTTCCGTGGAGGGGGCGAGGACAGGCGGGGAGGTAATAATTATATTCGCATTAAACAGCTGGCTTAAATGAAACAACACGCAGTTGCAGCGCTGTATTGTTGATGGTTTATTAAAAAAATATTTCAGAATGTACTTAGGACCGGAAAAAAGTTAAAATGCCCTGTTCAATTTTGGTATATCTGGTACTTTAACATCATATCAACTTTAACAGCAACAAATCTTCTTAAACTAACCCCAACTTCCTATTAACTCTTCTGATATGTGACAAATCACTATTAATTAACTGATCTCTTTTTATCTTCATAGAAACACAGTCAATTTCACGGTTTTTGTTTTTTAATCCAAATCTCTTCTTGGGATAAGTTACTGGATCAATCTGACGTATCATCACTGAAGCACACTAGATGACGTTACGGTTCTTGTTTATCTCTAGAAACATCTCCTTGATACAAATTACTGCACCAAAGTTTCACCAGTTGATTAAACTGAAAAGTACCATCCGGATTCGGCTTTAACTTTACCGTCATTTAATTCTTTCCCGTCAAGGAGAGACGTCAAGAAATGAAAAGGAAACGAACGGGACTCCCAATAAGCCCCGACTGACTTGATAATGCCGAAGGAGGATTTTAGGCATGTTCCGCTAATTGCCAGGCTTAGGTGGAAGGAAAAGGACTGGGAACAGCAGGAGACGGGGCCAATATCGCGTATTGCTTTCCACTGGGAGAGAGCGAGCTAATAAAAGTGGAAGCAGTGACAACCCCCGGCGGCAGAGGCGGATTCGAGCTAAAAATTATGTGTAGATTCGGCGTGAGAGAGTTTTACAGAAGGATTTCGTGAAGATGAGTTGGAAAGAAACTCCATTAATGCAATATAATTCATGAATTTTGTGGGCGAATTAGTAACTATGTCTACCCCATTTACATCCCTCAAATTTTCGTTGTGAGCAACTTTAAATAACAACAAACAATTTAAGGTTATAAAATTCAAGCAGTGTCACCACAATGATTTACACCAAACAAATAGCACCAATTAATAAGCAACATTTTTAACTACTTGTACAAACTTCACAAAAAGGAAAAAAATGAATCTTACTTTTGCTGGAAAGAATGGTAGGATTATTGGAAGAATAGTGGAATTTTTATGAAACTCTCTGAAATATGAATAAAAATAAATCATCCCCAACTTTAGTTGCATAATTAATAGTAAAAGAGATCAAAATAAATTTAAACTTTTTCAATAAAATAAATTTGTGCTCTTTTTCGTCATTACTCGATAACTGAATAAATTTCATGAATTCTCTAGATTTCTAGAAAGTAGGAAATTTTTTAAATTTTTTCGTTTATGTCAAATTGGCACCGACTATAAGTATACCACAGTACTTCAACGGTACCACTACCATTGTTGATTATAGAGTACAAATTGATTGATGTAGTACGTATCTAAGATGTCTTAATTAATCAGTATTAGTAAATTTCATAATATCCAATAATGTTAAGTCTTAACAAATAATCTTAGTTCTGTCTAAGGTGTTTTGTTAAATTTCTATTTGGCTACATCAGATTTGGGGGTATTTTACAAATCAAACACTCTTAATTAAAGACTCTCTTATCTATATCAAATAATGTTACACCTTAACAACTAGTTTTAGTAATTTGTAAGATGTTTTGTTAAATTTCTACTTGGGTAAATAAGATTTGGGAGTATTTTACATATGTAACACTATTAATTATATGCATTTGCATAAATGTATATTTAGCTCTCTTACTGGTTATTCCAATTTTACCCAAAATCTAGTGATACCGCTTTTCCCCCTGTATTTACAATATTTTTCTGTAGGGCAATACTGAACAGATGTGGAACGGCCTTTTTCACTTGATCACTCAAATATTTTGAGTGATCAAAGACACAATTTTAATATGGAAGATTTTGGACATTACCTGACTGTTTGCCTTTACAAGAGAAATGAAAAGTTAAATTGTTGTAATTATTATCGATACTTTATTTAACCGTTTATTAATTGTATGCTGATTTATTAGTAGGAAAATAAAAAAAATATTGTTTTATCACTTAGTGTTGCATATGTTAACATGTATTATTATATTTATGTATAATTATGTATATAATCAAGCATCTACTCATAATACTATTTTTGGGGAAGTAAATTTAATATAGACACATAAAAAACATTTCTGTAAACATCTTTAGGTATTGGAAATTGTAAATGTTTCAAAAGTAAAACAGATAATTCAAAAACGTTCCCATTCTAGTGAGTACAATCATAACGTAATTAGATTATAAATTATTTTTTGATAATGAGAGTAAAGCGAAGGTTAAAGTGAAACCAAAATTATTTCATTTCAACATCGCTAGGTATATATACAGTTTGTACTGTGAGATGCTTTACTTTCCTTGTTAACTAAAGACTAATTTTAAACATGTTTCAATTTGAATAACACTTTATTCAACTTTTTATCGTCTCTGAACTTAGGAACTCGGAACTTAGGACATTTTAGGTATTTTTGACACCTAATTTCATTCTAAAAAATTATACACTGTTTGTTAGTAGTAGAAGTTATCTTCATATAGTACCTAAAATTTTTATTTTTTAATATCACATTTCTCTCAAAATTACGTGAATGTTGCGTTGTTGATATACAGGGTGTTAAAAGACGAGTGTCAGATATTTCAGGGGGAGGGTTGACATGGCCCACGATTAGGTTTTGTGATACAGGGCGTTAAACTTTTTGAAAAAATAATGGACTGTTTTATTACCTTGAAAACTAGTGGCCATTGATAAGCGAAATTTATTTCAATTACCTACTAACTTTTGGGAGCTGAATACAATTATGCTATTGAAAATGAACCTAATATAGGTAAATGTGGTGTAAAAAATCACTAACCTTTTTGTACATAACTGCTTAATCATTATGATTAATAATTACGAAAAACTAAAAGCTTGACGTAAAACTTATACTCCTGTGACATTTCGATAAGAGCTGCAGTTTTCCAAAAAATTAACGTTGAAAATCTCAATACTTATTGAACATTTTTATGGTTCCAAGAAAGGAATTACAAACTTTAAGCGGGGATGGTATAGTCCAAAATAGGCAGACAGGTATGTATGTTATGAATGTATGTTCGCAAGGACGGGAAATTTTGCTTCTCTGACACCACAAAAGTTTTTCATAAATGATTGAAATTTTGAGCACTAATTTTTTGTCAATTGCTGCTCTTATGAAAATGACAAAAGAGCTTAAGTTTTATGTCAAAAACTTTACTTTTTAATAACTCTGAATCAAAATCTCTAAACAGTTACGAACTAAAAAGTTTTAAAAGCATTACTGTCATCAGTAAAGAGCGGATAGTTAGGCAAACGCCATTTGCCTGCCTTTTTTGCCTTTTTAGTGTTTTTTAAATTTGTGCCTTTTCCAAAAACCATATGCTTTTTTTTTAAATTGTGTCCTTTTTTCTGCAATATTTCGTAGTTTGAAATCTCTTAATCATTAACCATCGTAATCCTTTCAACAAACGGTTTCATAATATGCCCGTTAAGAACATCCGGCTGATCCTATAACTATCACCGAGAATTCCTTACCGTTTAGAACTAGGGAATTCCAGGGAGTATTGAGGTGGGAGACTGTATAAACTATAAAAATTACTATGTTTCTTAGAGTTAATGGGAAAGACAGTAGGTAAAAGTTTTGTGGAGTGTTTCAGTAGTGACCATTTGATGGTTTGAAATCATTGTGAGCGAGTGGTTTCGAAAGATCAGAACATGTGTACGACAATTAAAGTAGTATAATATAATGTACTATTTATCCTTCTTTATACTTTTATCCAAGCCAAACCAAACAAACCTAACCTTCCCGACCGTAGTCGTAGGCCCAGAAACGTTTCAGTGAAGGATTTTCTCGTTCCGTGTAAGATTTTCTCGTTCCGTGTAGATCTCAATCCAAGATGTCTACTGTCTGTTTACGTTTAAGAACAAATTCCATAATGAAATATCTCGGTTAATAGACGAAATAAAGTAATTAACGCACTCAGGTTCTTCGTTACACGCTGCTTCTGTTGATACATTTTTTTTTATTGTACAGTGAAAGCATTTGAGACCTGCAATCTTTGCCACCGCCATTTGCTCCAGTGACATCCTGTGACACAGAACGATCTCTTTCGCGATACAAAGATAATCTATCAGATAAAACACAAAACCTCGCCTGAAAATACTCAAAAACATTTAATTACATCCTGGGAAACCAAGAAATTTTCATATACTTAAATTCAATTATATATTATGCAATTTGTATATGTGTATAATTAAATTACATAAATTTCAGTAAATTAATTTTAATTAATTAAATGTATAACAACATTTTTAAACGAGAGTATGCCTTTTTTCTCATTCGATATTATTCATATTACTATTACATATACACCTTTTACTTTCAAAAATGAGAATATTTTGTAAGAAAAACAGGATGTATTAAAAATTTTTTTAGTCATTTAAGTTGCCCTTTTTGTCATTTAAGTTGCCTTTTCTTGTTATTTGAATTGCCTTTTTTGCAAATAAATTGTGCCTTTTTTATTAATTTTTATGCCTTTTCCCTTATTTTTTAAAACCTAACTATCCGCTCTTTAGTCATCAGCAATACCAATTTTTCAAATTAAAACTTAAAGATGTCTCAAAACATATCAAAAATATTTACTATACACGCTGAAAACAGTACCCTAAAAATGTACCTCAGCTTTTTATATTCAATTTTGCTAGGTGAACCAGGCGACAATAAACCAAACCAATAATTTTTTGTTTTAGGGCCGTATTTATAGTCGCCACTTGAGTTTGTCTCAAGTTGAGTCTGACTCAAGTTCAACTCAAGCCTGGGATAAGTTTGAGTCACCTCGTACCCGGACTTGAGTCTTGCTTATATAAGTAAATGACATTGACATGAAAATTTCACTCCTGTCAAAACGAAATCTTACCAAGTTTAATTTGTAAACCAGACCTCCTGGAACGTAATGGAAGATTTTTTTGTAATGAGCGTAATGACAAATATCTTTCAAAATTTTACAGGGGTTGCTGTAAACTATGGAAACATACCACTTGTGACAGTCTCACTCGAGTTTAGCTGAACATATGACTAAAACAAAACAAAGTATAAGCAAGAGCTTATGCTTGATACGTTCTTACCCAAGTCGATCTTGAGTTTGAATTATAAATACGGCCCGTAGACTTTTTTATCTTTGCTGGCTTCTCTTGCATTCTGAGTATGATTTTGAAGATGCTGCCTTGATACTAATATGCCCAGTTTAACATTTTTGGTGACATGTGTTTAAACTTAAGTAATGTACCGAATTAGTTTTGAATTAAATAAGAAAATCATTTAAATGTTTGATAGGTCGAAATTAAAAAATAACTGGTACGTCGGCGGTAAGTAACAAACTTGTATTCTACAGAAATCCTATTGGTATGTTAGAATGTTAAGGAAGTTTTTTCTTACTCAGACAGGCGTGAAGGTGCCTACAATCGAATTTTCCACAATAATATTACTTCAGAGGTGCCCTAATAAAATGCTCCACTTTTTAAAATTGGACTCGTTCCTCTGAACACCGCTAAACACATCTAAATTTTTATGACGTCCCAAAAATCTCATGTGATGAATACTTTCCATTCGTGGTTTTACCTAACACGACAAACAACTCGTATTCACCTTGTATCCTCGCATTTTACTACCGGGAATAAAGTTTACGCAACCGTTCGGGCGTTCCGCCACTGTAATAAAAATGCCATCTTCCTCGACGGAAAATCTCTTAATGCCAATGAAACGTAAGATAAAACAATCCCATTACCAGAAGATGTTTACAACGGACCGGAGCCGTCCGCCATCACGACGAAATATTTATGGGAGACCGAATAAATCCAGCAGTACTTACTTAGGGGATTAAATCAGTTATTTTGTCGTTCGCGGAATAAATTGTGACTTCCTGTTCGATACCGATGTTTTCGCAGTTAATTACAACGGCCGTTGGATGTTAAAATGGAGAATTAGAATACCAGGTGGGTATAGTTATTGATTTACCATTCGACAATATAAGAATCTACCAGGTGCAGCCAAAACTATAGCTGTAAGCTGCACTGGAAATATGTACATGATTGCTCTTCTTGTGAGGTAAAATGTAAAATAACCACCAAGATGGAGGAGTGCATGAAGGATTTGAAGGCTCAAATCATCGTAATACCAAAGAGAGGATATGACAGGAGACAAACCTAGAACTAGGAGCCCAAAAGTCTCCTAAAAAGCATCGGCAAAGTAATGGATGAAGAGAAAACATGAACTACTGACGAGTATACCAGACGAGCAATTCAGAATCAGACGGAAAATTAGGTGAAGATGATGACATAGAATATAACAAAGAACATCGATGAGAAAATGACAACGCGCATCAGCTTCTTCCACGTAACGAAGACTTTCGTCAAGATCTGGCACAATGGGCTAATAGTGAAATAGGCGGATCAGGATTTCAGAACAGCTCTAACTAAGAGAATTCAAGACTACTTAAGACAAACGACATTCAGCATCACCTATCCACATCGGCACAAATCTGACATAGAAGAAACACATCGAGGATATAGCCAGAAACCTAAACTAGGGCAGACCAACGCACTGACAAGAAGAAGGAGCAAACTAAACCCAAGGACCAACAAAACGAAGCAACAACCAAGACAGCAAACTAAACTGAAAAGATCACACCAGGAGGCTCTAAAAAGGATGCCGGTCGTACCATGATACATGAGGAGCGAAGAGCTACGAAGGGATCTAGAGGTAACGATAATCAGGACAGAAATAGTCAAGAAATAAAAGGACACCACAAGGGCTGAAGGACGCAGGAACCCACTAATCAGAAGAGCAAATAACTACGACGAGGTAAAGACGAAGAGAATGACGGGACAAAGACATACAGGATACTCAATAGGGACATGAAGGACCGCACCCAAGGGGATCGCTATGAAAAGTGTATATATTGTGAATAAAGATAAGGGGATAATGTGAGTAGTTAATGGGTAAAAGTGAGAAGTTTCTTATTAATAATTTCTCTTCGAACATAATTGTATGAAAAAAATTCATTTGCTCTTTTTCATTCGGTGGTACTACTCATATTGTTTGTCACGTGCAATATGTCAAGAATACGCCGTTTAGTACAGTCCTGTTATAAAAAATTATTCATAGTTGAAATTGGATCACAGTTCACAATGTTCTATGACAAAACAGAACATTTTGTAAAGCATGCGGGAAAAACGTGCATATACTTTCACGTACCTATTCAATTTATATTTTGGTAATTCCAGTGCTTTACATCTTGTTCTGGTTGTACTTTGTAGAAATCTTGTTTTTAATGTTTTATAATTAAAAATAAGAGTGTAGTATGAATGCTTGCTTGAAATTTAAAATATTTTTATTAAGTCCCTTTTTTGATCAATAATATTTATAAGTTTACTTTATAATCTGATAAGTGGTGAAATAGTGTTATTATACAGGCCTTCCCAACATAGTACTCCATAATTTGTTATACTCAGAAAAAGTCCATGTATGAGTTGTGTTAATTGATATAGTGTTAACATTGATCTTAATCTGTAAAAGATATATAGGTACCAGATATTTTGTTTTTTTTTAATGTGGTGGACATGAAAATTCCATTTTAAATGTGCATTTTTAGTAACTTTATGTTGACAACGTAAGATTTTCGAAAAAAATGTTTTACAAACCATTGTTACGGTTGCTACAATATTCGACCCAAATTACGGTAATCAACGCAAGTTGGCCGTGACGTGCAGAATTTCAACTTTGCAATAACTAATAATCCCTTCACAAATACCTAAACAGAACGAGGTTGAACAGGTTCATCAGTTGGTAAGTATATGCCATTCAACCAATTCAAAGTTAAACAACACCACCGAATCTGCGAATTACACAGTATAAACATAGCTGAACACAACTGCATTATTTAAAGTTGAGCGACCGGTTTTGGCTTCATAGAAGCCATCCTCAGGCTCGCAAACAAGTTGTTTTTATTTTTAGGGCTCCTGTTGCTCGAAATGTGCGGCGTCGCACATACAAACCAAATACGTCGACATACACAGTTACTGGGAGTTACTTCCCAACCTCTCTAGAATGAGGGAGCTCATTCCTTTAGGGCTATATCCATTGTCCTGAAAGAACTTTATATAGTTAATCTTGTTCGATGTGTGTTAATTTTTAATTTTTATATTTTAACTCTGTATGTCGACGTATTTGTTTTGTATGTGTGACGCCGCACATTTCGAGCAACAGGAGCCCTAAAAATAAAAACAACTTGTTTGCGAGCCTGAGGATGGCTTCTATGAAGCCGAAACCGGTCGCTCATCTTTAAATAAAGCAGTTGGGTAAGACTTGGTGTTTTCCTTTGGTTAAAATATATGATCATCAGTTGGTCAGTGGCCTCAGTGAAGGTCGACGTGCAACCATGACAGTCATCGTGGAAATCATGTAATAACCCCCATTTTTCGAAACGATGTCATTTGTATTGCTTTGCCCTCTTTTATGTAATTAATTATTCTTTTGCCTAAACATGTCCGTTATGTATAGTCCCGTACTTTGTTATTAATTTCACTTATTTTCTATGCGAGAATAAATGCATATTATTCTAACCCTTTCTCTGTTCTCCACCTTGAGTTACCCCCAAGTGCAACCTCAGGGAGACCTTCACCCCCTGGGCGTGACAATATACTTATGTACACCTTTCCAAACGCTATATATGGTTTTTACGATCTGTGCGGAAGCGATGGGGGGGGGGGGGTCAGTTATACATAAGGTACCTTATCTGAAGATTGTCTGTGGAGAGCGAACATACAGAGTCGGATTCCAAAATTGTATAGAGCACTGAAAATAACGACCGAAGGTTGTCCAGCTTCTCAAAGTTGGTCATGGTAATTTAACCAGAGGAAAACACCAAGTCTTAACCAACTGCTTTATTAAAGATGAGCTCATCTTCAATAAAGCAGTTGGTTAAGACTTGGTGTTTTCTTCTGGTTAAATTACTGAAAATAACTTTCAGGTAGGTCGGGGTAAATGGTTCATTTAAGAGATAGGGTAACCAGGAGATCAACCCTCCTAATGACATTTTTATCTGTATATACTTTTAGAGTCTAGAGACCGAGGTTTAAGCCTTGATGATATAGCTATAACTAGTTATCAAAGGAAGTGTCAAAATTTTAATACACATTTAATGACGAGTGTATATTAAAAAACCAATAAACATCTTCATATAATCGTTCACCAATTGTTCTGTATATGGGTATTTAAGGCATTTAAGCTTGGCTCTACTAATTAGGCGTAGATGAGTGAGCTGTCTTTTTCAAGACACTATTAACCGATTGGAGCAGTTTCAATTTTTATTAAAAAAGTGAGGTTATGTCAATTTTGACATTTTTTAGTAAGACGCATTCACAAACACTATCCACAGCCTACTATGAAGTGAAATTTATAAAAACACCCGATACTATACGATACATGGCTGTGACGCGATCAGGCTCGATCAAAGTGTAGGGATAGCTATCAGGGGTTAAGCTGTTGGCACGAGATAGAGTTTGCTGAACACACCTCTCTTTCGGCTTTGATCTTCTTCTTGATTGCCCCCGCGTTTTAAACATCCCTCTCCTAAGAGAGGAATAGGTACCTTCTCTCTCTCTCTCTGTGCGCGGACTTTATTAGATTCCATCGAAGTTTATCGGGAGCGATGCGAGTTTTTTGTTTGTTTAGCAGAAGAAACTTGATGGCGGAAACAACGTCAATAAAGAGCGCTACAATTGGGAATTTCACGTTTTTGGATGGGGCATAAAGGAAAATTGATTTGCTCTTTTTGATACGGCTACCCGTTTTAAATAAGGAGAGAGGAGAGGGCCCCCGTCGCAAAGCTCTTTATTCCTAAAACAAATATTCCACCCTTTTCTTTCCTCATCCCCGTCCCCTGATTTGAATACATACTTCATTCTGAATGTAGGGTAGAACTCCACAATAAAGTATTTATAAGAAAACTTAATCCAAATTGTGTCGGTGTAAGAGCATTAGAAGAAACACCGAGGACTATAATCACTTTCAAAGGTATTCTAATGCCCGTGGACGATGACTCAGTAAGGAGGTTTATCCCGGCACCCTGATGATGGCGTAAAGCGCTCGATTTGCATGACATTTGCATACTAGTTGGGAGAGAGGTGCAACCCACGGAAATTTCAAAGTTTTTCGACCAAACGACCGACCAAAATATAAGTGTAAATTAAAAGTAGGAAAATTGTACGAGGCGTGAAAAATTAAGAATCTATATGACAAGTATTCAAAAAAAAATTTGAAAAACAATTTCGTGTAATTCTTATATTTCACAAAATAAAAGGCACTAACATAGTAGCAATTGCATTGACATATTAAAAAGGCTAGCAAAAATATGAAAACTGCTTATTAATTTTTTTGATTATAAAACAAACGAAAGGAAAATGTTTATAATAAAGTATGGAAATAAAAAAATGGGGGGGTTTAAATAGCAATTATGGTATTTGAGAATTAAGAAACACACACAAAATGAAGGAAAAACTAAATTGTTTTTATTTAATATTCATCTATTTATTTTTCTAACTGGTACTTCTAACTTTTAAAACATATGTTTCTTTACCACTGTACTGTAGGCATTTAAACTTATCTAATGATTAAGCTCACATCGATATGAAAATTTTGATATTCGATAAATATTATATTAGAGAGATTTGATCATCAAATATTCCTTCGACTGTGTTTAAAAGTTTTAAAATTGCATACTAAATAAAAACGTAATTTAATAAATTAAAGTTACATACATTATTTTATTTAATTAAATGTTGCATAACGATGTCGATTAACCCCATTTTCCATACACCATATGGGTTGTTTTTTTTTAAATATTCAAGTCAGTTATTTGTATTATTATTTATCATTATCAGTATTACCAGTAGTAGTCATTAGTTATTATGTATACGTATAGATATGCTTTATGACTTTTTTTTATCGTTTAAGCGTAAATGTGTTTCAATATATTTCTTTATGTACTTTTATTTTCAATATAGTAACATTACTATTATTAGTATTAGTGTAACCATAAATTTGCAAATTTAACGATCCGTTTGTCTCCTAGCTTTGATTAAATAAATTTATTACACAGCATTAAATTAAAATACAGCACACGGATAAATAGAGTATGGAACGTCCTTAACATTTCTGAATCTAGGGAATGAATGGGTGAAAATTAGAATGTGCACAATTACCAAGATTAGTGCCAATTTGACCAATTAAAAGAAGAAGAAGAGAAGTGCTCCGTAGGTAGCCAAAAAAAAGTGAAATAACCAACAACATGCTCAATAATGATTTAAGCACATAAATTATGAATTGTATCTAAACTGAATTTTAATCCAAATGATTTTTTACCACCCTTAGCGATTTAGAATTTTCAATTATTCGTGAAGTTGAAGGTGTATTACAATGGAATAAATTGTGGGTAATCCGCAATATGCAATTCAGGAAGTTGAATCGAGAATATCACACTGAAACAATTCAATTTTACAAATCTAAGATAGCAATTCTCATCACAATAAAGTAAGATGTGGATTAATGGGAGATATATCCATAAATAATTTGATTAAAAAAAATCTAGATTTCAAGATATTCTGAACTAACAAGTCTTACCACTTTTTTACCTAGAAATCCTTTTTTTTTAATATGCCAGAAAGTCATGGTAGTATTACCATTTAAAGTAGTGTGGATGACCAACAGGATGCCCACTAACGATATAGGAGTTTTCATTCCAAATTCCAAATTGGAAGATTGTTTGGAATTCGTAATTCTTTATCCCCTTATCGATTATAAAATTTCAAGTCTTTATATCTTAGACATTTCAATAAAACGACCAGTGGGATAATCTGCAATATGCCCTCTACCAATGTATAAGCTCTATAACGTCTCAATTCTTCACACCACAGGAATAAAGGGAGCGACAAAATGAAAGATTTTCGCCCTTAAATCTAAAATATCTAATTGGAATAAGAAAGACTCTCTTAGTGGACTTTGGAATTTCAATTTTACAAATCTAGTGGCAATCGTCCTATTACAATAAAATAAAGTGTGTAATAATCAACGGCATAACGACATTACATAATTAGGAACATAAATTTAAAAATTCTAAATTTGAAAATTTTGTGAAATAAGTAAAACTTTCAATTTTCGATATATGTAAGCAGGTTGAGCCCCATTAGGTATTTACATTTAGAATTCCAATTTGGAATATATTTTACAAATGAAAAATTACCTTAAATAATTTTGAAATTTTAATTTTTCATACCTCAGAAAGTAAAGGGAAGATTACAATAAAATGTGCTGTGGAATAATAAGAGAATTACGCATTTAGGCACGTAAATCCAAAATTCCAACTCTAAATATATTTTTACTATGAAGCCGTATTTCAGCCCAATAAGATTCAAAAGAACAAATGCAATTCTGTAGAACATTTCAAGGAGATATATCTAAATATCACAATTAATAAATGTGATATTGACAACAAATTGCTTAGTGATTTTTCGTGACAGTGTGCGTTTCGGAATAACAATGAATAGAATTTTTTACCGTTATATCAAAAACTTATCTTAGTCAAGGGTTGACATGGAATGTAAAACGGTTGTATTAGCTTAAATCATCCTTTTGAAATAATTCTGTCATTATCAAGTTGCACTGACATCATCAATAACTGAAAAATGTGTTACCTACTTATTTCAGCTGTAAAATAGTAATGAACAACAAATTATCAAATACTAATAACGTTAGTAAAATTTTGTGCTATGTGGTGAGAGCCATAATTCGAAAACTACGTAGGATTAGAAAACTTAAGTATAATGACTTGACAGATTTGGCAAAAATTATTGACAAAAATGTAGGGTGGGAGCTGCGACAAACCTTTTTAAAATCCATGACCACCATTAACCAAGACATTTTTTTGATATCACGGTGTAACTTCTAAGTACCAAACTGAACTTAAGTGAAATTTTAAAAGTGAAAAGAACCGTGCAAATTTTTCTGAAAGATTTTGCAATACTTAGAATTATGAAACAACAAATACATTGGCAACGCTGCGTGATCACCTAGTATGAGATACTCTCTAGTATAGGTTGTCCAACATCGAGCTATGTCAACGGTTGTCACTGTCAATTTTGCAAAATCCTACGATTTAATGTTAACCCTATAAGAAAAGTGCATATCTGTAATTTTGGAGTTTTTCCTGGGTGTTGATTCTGAATCAGCCAATCACAAGAAAGCAAAAATATGTTTATATATGTAATAAGGGTTCCCCTAATCGACAATTAGTACCTTAAATGTACTCTGTGGTATTGAAATACGCCAATGACACTTGTTAATACGCTTCTTTAAGCTTAAAAAATCCTACATATTCTGCTTATATACTTATGATTCAAGTTTATGTAGCCAATGACACATTCTCGGTAACTTCTGGATTGCAAAGTGGGGTCCTACACATCAAACATATGTAGGTATAAAATGTGTTATTCTCATTTTCTGGGTATTCGCGAAAAAAGTACAGATCCACAAAAATGACACGATAAGGAAATATTTACCAAAAAATCCGCCTTAGCACTAGGAACGATATTAGCTTCAAAAACGCCTCAAAAATTAATTTACTTTGAAAATTAACACCAAATCAACCCCCCTACCAGTCCCGTAAAATCTTACTTTCCCTACTTATATACAAACATTCCTTCCACGGCGTTAATTCGCCGTTTTTCCATCTACAATTTCCCTTATTTGCATACGCGGAATAAGAAGTTCGAGCGGAGGAATTTAAATAAACGTCGAAGTACGTAATGGCCGGAGTTCATCGCGGTCGTCGAGTTTGTTTTGGTTGGCATAGCGAGGAGACCTCGGCCAGGACTCCTCGTTGATTGCAAAAACACAAAATCAACCAGACTTTGTTGATTGAAGAGTCTCTTAATTGCGTTATGCAAATCCGCTATTTTTGGATAACTGATTCTTCTTCGGCGGTTTTCTTAAATCGAAATCAAAGTAATCAGATTTACTGGGCGAGGGGGAGGGAGGTGGATTAATCAGGATTCTTTCGTGAGCGGTAGGGGTGGTGGGATGACAAACGGGAAAGGCTCTAAGGCTTGCTTATAATGAGAAAAATGAAAATATTGGTAATAATTGTAATAAAGAAAGACTGAGACATTTCAATACAACTACATATAAAGTAAATGATGGTAGCAGTGGCACCTTCGTCAACATCCAATAGAGCAACATACAAAACCTAGCACTACTCCCCTTTGGTTTATACTATCTATTAAATCCTTTAACAGTTCTTAAAAAATGAACTTGGTGCAGTTGAAATCATCCGCTGTGGTTGTGTTATTATTCATTTAGACAATATTAGCGATTAACTTAATAACAAGTTCGTTGAATAATACATTCGCACTGATAACTCCTCGGATTAAATTTTTATTTGAACAAAAACTAGAAAGAACAGACAATATAATTAAAGATAGAAGAGGAGATTTCGCCATGAATTCAATCCCACCATCGAAAAGAGCGTTTTTACGTTCCGAAGTTCCCGTACGGCGCACCGAATCGGCAAAGTTTTCATTTAATTAAAGATTTGGCGTAATTAAATTTCATTCAATGAAGTGTGTTGTGTTTTTTCGCGGTTCGTTAAGGATTTTTTTTTTCAGTTTCTTTTATGGCTTTTCGAATGAATTATTCATTGGCTCTTAATTAAAAAGTCCGTCCCGCCTTCAGACAATCGACATACTTGCAGGCCCGCAGGATTTCGTACCGACACGGGGGAGAGAAGGAGTTTTTCGACTATTTTCTTTGCTCTTCGGTGTCTTTATTACGTTTTGCGGTTTCGACGGATAAGCGTTTATTTTTTAAATATTCGTGGTACACCGAAGAGTACGTACAAGGATACCGAAGAAATGATCATGCATGAGGCTTGCCATCCTGAAGTATTATATAGAACGAAAGAAGTTACATTCGATTTACTATCTAAAGACCACACTCAATAGAAAAATGCGATATCTCCAATGCAATGTGTAACGAACTACGGTGCTTTTTCCTTATGTAAGTAAGGTAAAAAAGAATTTGAAAAATCATGATGGTAAAGAAGTTTTCCAATCTTCAAAAAATTGCTACAATCTCCACTTCATCTCGCTTGATGACATTTATATACGTACTTGATACAACATGCACGCACGTTACTTTCACTCATTTACAACTATTAAATTATCATCTAATCACTTATATAGATACTGTTATAATAATGATATAATCTGAAAATCCAATCCCACTTACAATAACACGTCTGTAATTTGATTGACTATCCAATATACTATTTGTACAGTATTAAAATAATTAGCTGAAATGTTCAGATATTTGTATAAAGTGTCATTTCCTTCCATAAATCTGAGTTCTAATTAAGTTTTAGTTACCTATTCACTTTATTTAGTGGCAAATATTACAAAGATCCCCTGAGCAGTAATTACATGCAAGACTGCTTATTACCAACCTAGCGACGCCTACACTAAACACTAAATCTAAATTATACAGTAGGTAGTCTTATAAAAAATTTATGTCACAAAACAGCCAGACCTGATTTTACTTGAAACATTTGCTACCATCCTCCTTAGTACAGTTAAATAAATCTATATTCATAACTCTTTAATGAAATATTGCATTGAACTTGTATATAATTGATAGGAAGGAAAAGTCAGAACAGGACATCATTGTTTACTCTAAAGTTCAATGTTCTCTATTTAATATTATTAACAACACTACAAAGAACCGAAATGTAATGTATATTTCTTCATTTCATTAAACATTTTAAGCAAACTATTAGGAAGCAAATGATGACGATATGCACCATGATTTATCATGTATAAATATCTTAATAAATAACTCTATCTGTACTTTTTCAATGAAATGTATATTTATCTCAACTTCAAAAGCCCGCAATAGACTACCTAAGTGCTGACGTCACGCGAGGGGGCAGAGCTTCCAAACCTTTCCAAACAAATCGAGAAAGTGTGCAATTTGTCCATAAAAAAGTTCTAATTCTACATTTATTCCTAATTTTGCTGTAAATAAGAGTTGCCAGCTATATATTGTGATAAAATTTGTTCAAACCTATGTTATCACCAAATATTTATAGATAGGTATGTAGAATAATGTAGTTTTGGCCCATATTATATATTATAGGTTATGTTATCGTTTTATTTTTATCAAAACCTATCATTTTTGTTAAGTTTAGTGGTGCTGCTGTGTTTAAAGACCGTTTTTAGGCTCGTGGTCAATATCTATAGTCATGGTTATGTGTTTTATGCCTGGCTGCAAGCACTACAGTGACCAAAAAGTTTGTAAATATTTTACATTCGGAGGCAAGATCGAGAACCTTCAAAGCAATCCTTAGTTTGCAGTTGTCATATTATAATGCCCAAAAAGAACCAGCGCAGCAATATGATGGCATTTTGTACCCTTCGGGTAGGTACAAGTAGCCAAAGTAATCTCTCCTGATTTATTTAGCGCAAACTGCAATAGGAACATTTAATAAGATAAATATCTATAAAATCTATGGGAAGCAGAATACCTACCTGTACTCTATATATTTCATCCTTCATGCTGGCATGTATTTCCTCTCTAATAAACATAAACTCAACATCAAACTGTATGCTTTTTACATGATTGGATTCCACTGCATTTTCACCCCTTTTTATCATTTTATTCTCGTCTTCAAAAAACTCAATAATGTCACAGATCTCCAAAACATGTTTGGAAGGTATTTTCCTTACCAAAATTCTGACTTCAAATGGTTATATTCCACAAAAAAGTACACAAAATAAATCACACTAGTAAATAAAAACATAACCTCAAAAAAGTAAAATGGGCGAAAAATAATAATATAATAATAATAATAATAATAGACTTACCTTTTATCAAAAATACTTTGTTAAAACGTTGACCCGTCCTAAGTTTTCACCAAATATTGAACTGGCCACTCTTATTCACGTCAAAACTAATAATAAACTTGAAAATAAAATGTTCTTGTGGACAAATCATATGCTTTCTCGGTTTCTTATATCTTTCTCGGTTGGGAAGGTTTCTTAGCCCCGCCCACTTGTGACGTCAGGCTTAGGTAGTCCATATTGACGCTTAGTCAAGGTTTGGTCTGACCAATACTTGCTGTCCTTTTAAAACCTGACATTTGCCAATTATTTACCTGAGATATATATCCGTTAACATCCAAAAGCACATAGGAAAAATGATGACAAAAATTTGGTATGTCACTTTCAAAATGGCCGTTATTTCGAAACGTAACCTTCTCTTAAATGGCAACATACCATTTTTATATGATTGATTTACTGACATAATCATTGACCTCAAAAGAACCTAAAGTAGGTTCAAAAGATTGAAATCCCTGAAAAAGTCATATGGTTGCATTATATTGATTTCATCACTTAGATGAATATTTGCAGTCCAAGTGTTATTTCAAGAGCTGGGTATTAATAATTATCCTCCATGACTCAGGGCGATTCAGATTTATTTAAATCTACCATAACTGTATTGGAAAATACATGACAATACGACCTGGGCCAGAGGGCTCCAAAAAACTTGGTTCATTGTAATTATTATATTATATTAAATTGTTATTAAATTAAATATTTTAATTTAATTAAAATACGTATATTGTAAATATGTAACACACTTAAATATACGACCAAAAGACCCCTTTTAAAATACAATTTTTATGCTTTCTGTCCACTCTTGCCATTTCTCAAGATTTAGTTGCCACTTTGTAATATTCTTCAGTACATTAAAACGAGTGATCATCGTGAGTCAATACGTTGTTAGAAAGTTGTCGGTCGGTCCGCTTTTGAAACGAAAATTTTTGTAATTAACAAGGAAAAGTGTCCTTTCGTCTCCTCTATATCCGCATATCCGGTCCTCTCGAAATCTGAGCGGAATTCATTTTCCGGCTCGCAAATCCAGTCCTTTCTCGCTGTACACACGGGGAACGAGAGCGTTAATTAACAATACACACATCCGCAGAGTGATTATCAGAGTCGTTGTCCTCCCACCCTCTTTCTCTCCATCTCTCTCACTCTACGCCATATAAACAACACACAATCGAGTTTTATTCCTCTGACAGGAACCGAACTTGTTCGCATTTACATTTTAATAACTCCCCAATCGTCGTCTCTCTGTCGAAGTCCCGCACGGTTCCGGGCCCGTAGCTCTCTCCTTGTCTCGCCAACGACACGGGGTGATTATCAATTTTCTACCAATTTGGTTTCGATTGTGCCGTTTTCATACAACGGATTAATGCGGCTAACTCTCGGTGCACACACAAAACTCCCTCTAAACGATGGAATGGTTTTCCTAGTCGATATGCAAATACCAATAATCACTATCGCAGTCTCTTTCTCGCACGTACGAGCTTTACATACTTACTCTACGTTTATGTATGGGGCACTTTGTGGTTAAGCCGCACTTTTACGATTTTTTTACATGAAGCGGCCTAACGTCCAAACGGAAGCAATAAACATTGTTGGAATGATGGGGACACTTTGAACGTTTAATTTTACAAAATTCTTACTGCATTGTAACTTCTTATAGACGATACGTTTTAGTTTTATTTTTACTTTCTCATATATAATAAGAGAAAGTATTGAGATATTGGCATTTTCTGTGAAGGGCTCTCTACTTTTATGAATATTCAGTTTTTCATAATTTTCTTCAAAATGGCTTTACCGATTCTTACCAAATTTTAAATTTGAATTGAACTAACTAATAGCTATAACTTTTATTTGAAACATGTTTTTCTAAAACCTCCCTAAAGGGCAATTAAACAGTTTCAAATTCTGAATTTTTTTTTAAAGGCTTTGTGTTTCTTCACTAAACTTTACATTTGAATTAACATATTAAATGTATACAATTATTACTCAAAATATTTTTTCTTAAAACTGTCCTAAAGGTCACTTTACTCTTAAGGATTTTTATTTTGTACAATCTTCTTTAAAACGGTTTTCTTGATTAATACCAAGTCTTATAAATAAGTTAGTTGTTTAACACCTATACCTTTAATTTGAAACATTGTAGAGTAATTGTTCAGTCTAACGGATACAATTAACTGATAACAATTAAAGTGGTTTTTATCGAAGTCGGTGATGGAATTCTCATTTCAAAGTATGGCCCATACTTATCAAAGTGAGATGTTGTTGTTATATTACATAAGTAAATGTATTTATCGTTTCGACAAAGTTAGTTGTATTCCAAAACATTTTTCAGAAACCTTTGCCATCTAACAAAACACCAAAAGAAATATTTACTAATAAGAGAAAATGTTAATATCCAATACTAAATTTATTTCATAAAATGGTGATAATGTTGCCATGAATATTTTGTCCGGCCATATGAGAAAGTCTTACGATGTTACACATCACCATTTTTTTTTATTACAAAAATGTTTAGTCCAATTAGATCTAGCACTATATCTGATCATGTGCACTGGCTGTAAACCTTTGATTTTTAACTTATTCTTTTCATTGAAATTTACTTGGTTTAACGCGCCATTTTTGCGAATTCAGTAGATATAAGCCAATAAGCGTATAATAAGCAATAAGTTCATTTATTTCATTTGCAATAAGAAATTGATTGCAACTTTACTGAGTAAACTAATCTAGATATTATTAAGTATATATTGAAGATGAATAGTATAAATTATGTACTTGGTACAATCTAACAAAAAACACCAATTCTTAAGGTCTGTGAATATATCAAAGGTAAGTCAAATCGGTAAAAGATTTCCCCACATTTTAATGTTCACAATCAACATTTTCCCGAGAAGATTTAGTATTGCGAAGATCCTTTGACGTTTAACATAATGTTTGAAATACTTAGACAATTGTTAAACAAATATTAAGTAATACCAAATTAAAACTAGAAAGTAACTTTAACTCATATAACTCATGGCTATTCACCAATTTTTAAAAACTATTCGCCATTTCCTAAACAAGAGTAATTCTGGTGAAGGTTCCGTAATAATACCCGCCTTGATTTCGCTTTAAAGTAGTAGTATAAATTCTTGATGATATAAACAGCCAAAATTGATGTATAGCTTGGATTACTTCAGAAATTATTAATACATTTAAATGCGTAATAAATATAGTTATTGAATCTTCTCGTTTTTTTTTTACAATTTAATGAATAAAAACACAAAACATTAGGTAAATGCTGGTTCGTAGGTAATAGAATATCTAGGGATCTCTTTGACATGATGGAATTGTTTTTTTTTTAATTACTAATACATTTATATTGCAGATCGATTTAAGGAGCGTTAATGGAGGAAAAGTCATACTTCAATAGAATGGCTGTCGTATTCAATTTCTGAAGACTGCTCTCTCTGCAAATTTTTTAGGGAATCTCTTGCTATCTAATTCGGTTAGCTTAATTTAATTTCAACACACAGAATTAGGCATGACACAATGTAAACTACAATGAGAATATCGGAACATGGATAAATATAAATATGATGTACTTTGAAGGCATTAATCAGACCATTAGACGCAGAAATGGAACATTGGTATGACGTTGTATAAAGCAATTGAATTGTGCAGTATCTTTTAGTTTAAACATGAATTGAGTATTTATTTGTATGTGTACGTAAACTGACTTTAAATATAAAAATTAATATGATCATTTGTTCTATTAAATTATTCTTACATAAGTTATTTATTGCATAAAAATCAATTTTTTCGGATAAAAATATGAAATAATACGCTTTTTAAATAAAAAGTAAAAAAACAGAGAAAAAATGCCTAAATTCAAACTTTTATATCTCGGTCAATTTTAAACATATAAAGTCTCATAAGGGACCATTTAAAAGAGAATTTCATAAGCTTCCTCTTTTATGAAGCAATGCCTATACCTATATACACTCACAAAAAAGTTACTCAAAAATAAAAAATAATTTTTTTAATTTTTCTAATTTTGTTTTTTGAATTTATTTTAATAATTTTTTTTTTTACCTCAATAAATATTATATCAATATGAAATTTAATTCTCTACAAAAAACCTTCGGCATATATCTTCAAAAATGCAGTTTTTGCGATATAGCCTAAAAACCTAAAAGTGGCCAAACTTACCCCGTTCTCAAAACGCATGGCTAAATTTAGTAGCACTTTTGGATTTCATTTCTTTAGAGGTCAATTCTTCCTCTTCTTTATGTGCCGTCATCAATGAAGGTTGGCGATCACGTCGGCAAATGCGTGTCTATCTTGCGCGATTCTGGATGTTCCGCATCCAGGAGAGCCGCTTCCTTCCTAAACCTCGTTTACCTTCCAGCTTTCCCTCAATTATTAGCTGAGGCAACTCGTACTTTTCGTGCCTGAGTAGGTGGCCTAAATATGTAGTTTTCCTTATTTTTATTATATGCAGCAGCTCCCGCTCACCACCTATTCTCTGAAGTACTTCATCGTTCATAATTTTCGCTGTCCAAGGAATCCTCAGCATCCTCCTGTAGCACCAAAGTTCGAACGCTTCCAGTTTGTTTATCATGCCAGCTTTCAACGTCCATGACTCAACGCCGTACAGTAGAAAAAACCAGACGTAACATTTTACCAGTCTCAGACGCAGATTCAGGTCCAAGTACAGATCAGAGAGGAGTCGTTTATATCGTAGAAATCCCTGACGTGCTTGCTCGATTTCAGCACTTATTTCGTTATCAGGGTTTGTGTCCCTTTCAATCCAGGAACCCAAATACTTAAAGCGGTCTACCAATTCTAGGACTTCACCGTTGATCTGGAATGGAATCGGGATATTCTGATTTTTGCTAATTACCATGGTCTTCGTTTTCTTAACGCTGATCTTCATACCATAGTCCGAGCATGCTCTTTGTACGCTATCTATAATATTCTGAAGCCCAATGTCAGTATCGGCCATGAGCACCGTATCGTCAGCATATCTTATGCTGTTAATGGTTTCCCCATTTACTTTGATCCCATCCGAAATATTTTCCATTGCGAATTTAAACAACTCCTCTGAAAAGACGTTGAAAAGGCTTGGTGATAATATGCATCCTTGACGCACCCCTTTACGAATTTCTATTTCTGTAGAGGTGGTATTTTTTATTCTTATTTTTGCCACTTGATGCCAATAAAGACTCTTTATTAACTGGATATCCTTCTGATCGATTTCTAAGTTGATGAGGGAATTTATGAGTCTTGCATGCGGCACTTTGTCAAATGCTTTTTCAAAGTCGACGAAGCATATGTATAGGCTCTTTTGTTTGTCCATGCATTTCTGAGCTAAAACTTGAAGGCTAAATAATGCTTCACGAGTGCCCATGCCCCTCCTAAATCCAAACTGTTCTCTCGAGATTACCTGCTCGCACCTATTCTGGATCCTATTGTGGATAATTCTAAGAAGAATCTTTAAGGCGTTGCTCATCAAACTAATCAACCTGAAGTCATTGCATTGGCGAGGGTTCGGCTTTTTGGGAATGGGAATAAACGTAGATTCTAGCCAGTCTTTTGTAATTTTACCAGAGTCATAAATTTGGTTTAGTAGCTTTATGAAAAATCCAGATTACTTCCACCAATTAATTTAATAGTTTCTGGACAAATATTGTCAGGTCCTGGGCTCTTGTTGTTCTTGAATTGGTAAATAGCTCGTTCTAGCTCACACTTAATTATGGTGGGACCTTCGTTGTTGTTGCTGGTATATGTCATTCCTCTTAAGTCGGCAAATAAGTCTCGAATATAATTTTCCCATATGATTATCTCTTCCGAAGAGGTCAATTGACCGTATGAAACAATAAAATACCTTGAACGCGTTAGTTCCTTATTAAATGACATAGTCAATAGCCCAGTAGTTATTTTCCATAATTTAATATCATGGTTAGTACCTGCTAAGTACCTCATTGGTTGATGTGATCACTTTCAAACACCTGAGTGAAAACCGCCTTAAAACCTCATCTTCGTTTTCACAAACTACAATTTTTCCCTTTCGCCTAAATTAAGCGACCAAAAAAAAAATCGAAAAAACTCCCCGATCCGAACCGCGTGACCCCTCGCCGAGGGGGCGTCAGGAGGGGAGTCCGAGGAGAGGGTGGATCATTATAAGGAGAGCTCGCAAATATTTAGCCGTTGAATATGCATGAAGTGAAAGTACACCGGCTGTTTTTCTAACATCCTCAGATTGACGGAGTCCCTTCTGGTTCGTTTCTGTCAGTCGGGAGAGTTTTGACGAGGACGGTCACTAATGGGGGGAGAATTTTGCGGTTTAATTACGGCGGTCCCCATGCAGATCCGAAAGAAATCCGGGAAAGAGGGCGCTTTCTGCTTTACACTTTCGGAGAGGTTCACGTTAAAGGAAATCGCGGATGGTTGCGTTTATAGCGTTTAATGCGAACGTGAAATATACACAAGAGGGCCAAGTTCATCCAACCAGAAACGTTATTAAAACTTTCTTTTGGGTGAAAAGATTTTCTATCGATTATAATTAATATATAATATTTTTTTCTGGGATCGACGGTGAAGTAATAAATTTAATTTGAATTCTGTACATACCCAGCCATTATAGATAAATTGCCATATAAACCATTCCCTTCACAATTGTTTTTAGATATTTTAACCGTAAATTCCAATCTGAAATCATATTTGTACAATTACCAATATTCAATATAACAACATAAAAGATATTTCACATTATTGTTTGTGGAAGGATTTCCGGTAGTTTCAGCCCTGAAGTTAAGTTGTATGGCTCAGCATTTTCCGAGACTCAGGCAAGAAAATAGAACAAATTTTTATACATTGGCGAAAGTGTCCGTTCTACCTATTCAAGTAATGATCTCTGCGAATGTTACCCAACCCAAAAAAAGGGACATTAAACTTAGCACGTTTATAGCTAAGGTCTCAGTACGGCCCAACAAATGTTATAATTCCAATTTTTTCTTTCAAATGAGATGAAAAATGAGGATAATATTTATTTTCGTCGGTTTTGTGCTAAGGTATTTCTAGGATAGCTAGAAACCTAGTCTCCCAAGTGGTTCGAGAAAGCAATTTCACTGGTACCTAGGTAACCTAGGGGATGTAATAGAAAATGCAGTGTGTTACTAAATAGCAAAACTTAATAATGACATACTTACTTATATATACAAAAGTTAGTCGTGACTGACGTTTCAAGCAAAGAGTTAACTCATTGGGGATGCAGTCAAGTGGGCAAATAACACTCAATATTCGTCAATTGTCTAGCTTTCGGGAAAAACGTTTCCCATCCTCAGGACATCTATAATTTTATAACTAAAATCTATTCAGTGTTAACACTGTAAATACTTAGACATAAGTTCCTAATTAAAACAATGCACGCTATTTCTTCTACTTTGTAACTTCTTACTAATGACCACCTTGTTACACTATATCTACTTAGGTTAAGTTGTCTACACAGAACCGTGAGTTTAAACAGACATTCTATTATAGAACCAAAAGTCTCATGGAGAACCGAAAACGTACTGAACACTATGAATAGACGCAATTTCAGGGAACAAGGACACTCCTTAGGAGGTACCAACACATAATCCAATTCTTACGAAAGTTTGACATAATTATCCCCAATAAGCCAAGCGTGTTATTACGAAAATATATTATAAAAGATGCTATTACCTAATTTTAAGGTTTTTCTAGCTATGTTCAGGTTTGGTCTCTTAACAATATTGATAAAACAACAAAACAAAATTCACTAAAATTGGTGACATCTTTTACCCCATAGGAGTACCCATGACTTGTTTGTAGTATTGATCTTCGAACACTAAATAGTTGGATTCATAAATGAACTGTAACATACTAATAAAAGATGACTAAGTCATTCTTCAATGATCTTTAATCTTTGTCCAAGAATTTTTGAAGCTCTCTTTGATGAGCTCAAAAGATAAGTTCGTAAACAGAGAAATCACGTATATATATAGGGCTCTTAGATGATTCAGAAAAATTCGATTATCCCAAATTTCATTTTTTTAAGGGGGCGGAAGACCTGAATGAGGTTAAATCGACCAACCAGCGATGCTAGATGACGAAGGTTCTCAATTTCCCCACATAAAACAATCAAGTAATGTGGATGATGTGTAATCCAACAGCTATACCGACGTTTCGTCTACGATCGTAGACATAATCATGGTTCTACAATGATAAGGTAAGTACTTGTTAGGAAAGAGAGACTGACACTTACATTTCCAGTGAGCTGATGAGTCAATATAAAATGAATGGTGAATTGCACAGTTCTTTGTAGGTCCAATCGAGGTCGAAAGTAAATATGACCATTAAGTGAAAATAAAGATGTATTATATTCTATTATGTGTTGCAGGTGAACCGACAAGGTGGGTCCTTACGGTGTAAGGAGAAGTGGAGAGGCCAATATAATAAATTATAGAAACACTCGCCAACCCCAAACCTCCAACAACGTCGTGACCTACAGCAAAGACTAACATCATTCGAACACTCTGGAAAATTACTGTTTTTTGTTGTTTTATCCAATTGATTGTCAATGGATGGCGTTACACTGCAAAAGTAGATATTACTTTCAATGCCAAGGTTAATAACAGTGGGAATGTTAACAAAATGTTAACCTTAATGCTAAGGGTTGAAGAGGTGGTTCTGGGATTGCACTACTAGTCCCAATCGTCAGCAATAAATTAGCAATAAAATATGCCGCTTGGTTTATGTATATATCTCTTGCGGTTCCGGAGATACAGGTGTGGATGATGTGGCTTAAGTCTTAAGTCACATTATCCCCTTTTTCTCGCTAAGGGGTGGAGCAATAAAATCATGGTTTGCATAATAAATTAGCAATAAAATATGAGCCTATAGTAAATGCTGACTTATGCAGTGGATGATGTGGCTTAATAGACACAGTAGACTTCATAGTTAAGGTAGGGTAAGATAGTCACATAAGTCACATAAGGTAGGGTAGATCGCTATTTAATAGGTAGACCGCATACTACACCAGATGACGGGAGATAGACCGTATACTACAACGGTACCTAAGCTTAATCGATGAAAGTCATAGGTGTTTCAATGCTTTTTCTTTGTTGTTCTCTATGGCTTGCCTCATAACAAATATATTGTCCAAACACGATCGGGCTTATTATCTCTCTCTTTGTGATATTTCTAAGGATCAAACCTTGAACGTGACAATATGCTGTTGGGAAATATCGTCAAAGTACAATGTTTTATTTTTAAATTTATCACTTTTAACGGAGTGGGAACCTCGAATTTTATTATAAATCAGATAGCCGCCCTTATCGTCCACCCGCTACTCAATATTTCACAAAATAAAACAAAAAAACACACACGCCGCACACGAGCAGATGTCTCCGATTGTCCTATCCTGTATTATTCAAATTCGACTAATTCCGAAAATTCGGCGGGGGCCCTTCCTCTGCCCGCAATATATCAACCCGACGGACGTGAAAGATAAACGGCGGGGCTTTAAAACCGCGGTCAGTCCGGGTCCTGCGGGTCTTTCCGGGCTACCCTCCGCCGTCCCCCCGCCCCCCTCGCCGAGCTCTCCTGAGGGAAGATGGACTGCCTCCAGCGGTCGACTTCTTTTACATACGTGGACGTGGCTAATGGACGTCGGGTTACGGCTCGTAGGGTCCACGTCCCCGGAACCGGCCGCGGATACGGTCGCCGCTTTTGACAAATTCAGAACTCGCACGATTTATTTACGCGCCGGATTTTTCTCCGGAAAATTCGATGCCGCAAATGAGACGTTCTTTTTGTAACGTTCTACTTAACTTGCGACAACATTATTACTGAAATTTGATATGTTAACGCGGTGATAATTGACACGTTATTATTTTAATAATACCGGTAATTGTAATTCGGTCTCGTGTTTGAAGAGTTTCCAGTAAGGAACAGGGAAAGCTTTCCACGAATCGAAAAACTGTCCCCAAATTATGCTCGAACCCTATAATGTCGGACCCTGGATCGATCCGCTTCCTGGCCGTGTCCCACATCGAACTTACAGCTATAAAACCCCGTATTTACCTTTTTCCACGCGCTAATTACCGCTAATAGATCGCGCGTGCTATACGGCCACTCGTCTTCGTACGTTACGTATACAGAGGCCGACTTTACCGACGTGAAATAACAAACTCCGAACGTTGCACGACACATCCGTTTTAGAAATTAAGCCTGATCCGTTCTGAGATTGCCAGATGTCGGTACTTTTCACGGACATTAGGATCACAAAGGAATAACCATATTTACTATGCACCAGGAGGCTTTTAAAACTGTAACGTAAGTGTCTATTAATTGGAAATGTAAAAAGATGCCTGGGCAAATTGTAAAATAATATCACGAAGTAATTAGCTTCTTGAAAACCTTCTTATCCTCTTTCTTTCTTTCTTTTAGCCTAATTGTTTCTAAATCTCCCTATTCTGAGCTCCTCTTCGCCACATCCGGCCTGCATGTCTGAATATATCATCTTTCCATCTGATTCTGCCTCTGGGTCTTTTCCCTTCATAAGAGCGCCGTTTTCCAATTTCTGAATTCCAACGATGGTCTTTTATACGTTCGTTATGGCCTGCCCATTTCCATTTTAGTGATGCTGCTCTCTCTATAGCGTCAACAGCGTTGGTTTTCTTTCTGATCCAGCCATTACGTTTTCCATCTCTGAGTGATACTCCCAATATATATACTCCACAGCCCTCTGAGTCTTACGGATTGTGTCCAAGTTTTATTTTGTGGAGGCCCATGTTTGCGCTCCATATGTTAAAACTGCTAATATGCAGCAATCAAATACTTTAGTTCTTAAATGAAGAGGTGTCTTTTGGGTTTTCAAAACATAGGAGAGTTTCCGAACGCCACCAATCCTAATCGAGTTCTGCGTGTGATTTCGGCTTCCTGATTATCCTTACCTGCTCTTATGGCCTAGCCTAAATATATATATATTCATTTACCTATTCTATATGGGTTGCAATAACGGGTATTATGTGTTGTTCGTCCGAGGTTCATTTTTAAGCCTCTTTGGAGTGATTTTTCATGGAGGTCCTTTATCACTGATTGTACCTCCTCCCAGTTAGATGCAATCAAAAGTACATCACATGCATACCATAGATGATTCAGGAATCTACCATTACATTTAATCCCTTTATTTTCCCAATTCATTGTTTTGAACAAGTCTTCGAGGGCCATCGTAAATAATTTGGATGAGATTATATCTGCTTGTCTCACTCCTCTTTTGATTGGTATACGTTTAGTATTTACCTCATCACTAAATTGTACTGTCATCTTTGCTTCCAACTAAACATTATACAACAGATTTTTGTATCTTGAGTCTATTCTGCTCTTAAACAAAGCTAGAATTGCTGGATCACCTTTCCCATATACCAGTATTGTGTTAGTGTTGCTCCATCCATATTACCTTCGAAAAGGCATTTTATAAGATATTGCTAGTTCCTCTTTGTGTTTTCACTTCTGATACATTTCCTTGAGTTTCAACCCAGCTAACCATTTTGATGAGACATTACTAGAAATTTACGCCACATAAGCTAATTGTTATAAGTAGAAAATTACAACTTTTTAGCGGCAATTCGACCAAAGTGGTGCCAATTTCACGTCTAATTTAAGTAAAGATTTAGTAAATTTGATAAATTTCTGTTATAAGATAATAAGTCGCTGACGACCCATTAGGTGAAGTCTCAGGAGAAATTACGTCCTAGCTATGCCATACTTGACATGAATAGTTCTAAACCCACATTATTAGAGTTAATGGTTATCATAATAACTTCAAAAAATTATTCAGGAAATATTAAAAATTTGTTAAGCGATATTTCAACTATGCTTGTCTTTGATTAATAACATGGCAAGTTTGTGAAATTATTTATATAGTACATATTCAGGAAAGGTTTGAAGTCTGTTTATAATCACATTGTGTTATTATAACTCCTATTCCTCCTTATAGTAACATGATTAGATAATCTTTGACCAATTAGTTCCCAATATTCATGAACTTATTATTGCAACTTTAGATATATCGAAAGGCAGTAAAATCTTTGGTGGAATTATTTTTAGTCACTAAGTAACTGTCAACCTCTTTCGCAAAAGAAATGTGTATGTTATGTGTATGTTACACTAATAGTTACTGCATGGGGGTCCTTTGGTAAGTAGCGCCTATCAAAATTTCGTGACATTCTAAATAAAACACAGATTGTGTAAAAGAGTTTAAGGAATTATTTCCTAAGAGTCTAGTAAAAGTTTAAACTGTTTTTAAGAATCTGAATTTATTATTAGGGCTGTTTATCCAACTAAAAGACAAAACAAAGGAATTTTTTTGGGTAATTAGTACGAAAAATTTTTAATGCAACTTTGTTCACTTCAAAAGTATTTCTTAGAAACCCGTTAGAACCTTCAACCATTTTTATGAAGCTGAATATGCTGTGATATAAACTTGAAAAATTATTTCAAAAAATTACAAAACTACAGAGATCACAAAGTCACAGAAATAATCGATTTAGATAAGAGATTTTATTTCACAGTGAAAGTTAGGAATGGGATTCTAAACATGTGGTTCTCGTCGATATCGATGTCAAGAAACGTAGTTAGATAGAAATATTTCATACACTTAATGCAATAAATTATATCAACTTAACGTCGTAAATTAGTATATGTCAAACCTTATATTTATACTTACTTCGAAGAGTAGCAATGCCCCTTGAAAATAATGGTTATTAAAATAAATTGTTTAAATATTTTATCAAATGTAGTGTATAAGTTATAGTATTTGAGTAAATCTGTATTTAATTTGGAAAACATGATTACTTCGAAATTAAATTTATATTAAACTTCTTACAAGTTAAGTAAACTGACATTGGGATGACCAACTCAACGGTATTAAAACTGAGTAATTTTGACCACTTGGTCACAACGTGATGTGCCATATCACACAAGTTAAGTAAAAAAAAAAAATATTTTTGGTGTAAATTGCGAATTTAATTACTGATAAAATCTTCCACTTATTGCGCTATTATAGAGCGAAAATGTAAATTAGTGCCTTGAAATACCTCACCTAATTCATTGCAATACAACTCAATTTGTACATAAGTAGCTAAAATTAACTTTGGGGAACAACACCTAACTTGTTAGCTGCTGGAAAGGTTCCCTCTGTTAGTCTGATGAACGATTCCAACCATCTTATGCACCTGACTGGAGTTGAACTTTGCAAACATGGCAACTCCGTGGAGTTGCATGCTCGTTACTCAGCCGACGTGTAAGGAAACGTAAAATGGTCCTTCGAGCGGAAGGAGTCGAAAGAAAGTCGGCCTTCGGTTATCGCAAAGACCGACTTCCGGTCGACCATCACTCCGAATCGGAAGTTACACCGTGTAACGTATGCGATCCTATCTCCCTTGCTCCGAGGATGGAAGGGGGGAGCTTTTGTGCAGTTGTGGAGCTGTTTGCCACGTCGAGCGTTTAACGTTAACGAGATGGTTTCTTTGAAAAATCGATTAAAAATTCTACAACTGGATTAAAAAGAAAAATAATGTTTAGATGTACAAGGTTACGAACTTTAGACTTTGAGGTGCTTTCTAAGGGAGGATGGTCCGAAATTCCAACGTTAAGGGGATGCAAAGAAGCGAAATGTTATTTCTAAGTATCTATCAATATCACTTTATAGGGTGAAATGTCGAAAATACTTTGACAATATATTATTCCTTGAATTCCTTGAAAAATTATTTATGTTTTTTACAATCAATCGTCTAAGGAGGTGGGAGTATTTGAAGATGGTTGAAATGTTACAAATAGTCAACTTTGAGAAACTATATAAAGTTCTTTCTTTCTCAACGCGATGAGATGCCAAAGAGGGTTTTACTTACTGTGAAATACTGTATGTACTTAATGTGTAGAAAATCACAATATGGAGTCTTGTAAGTCATTTCTCAAAATGTCATAAATGTTTAACTGCATACTAGACACAATACTGAATAAGATACCAATGAAAGAAAATTTCCCTCTTATAAATATCAAATAGATGTACTAAAAAGTAGAATTAACTACGGCCTACATATTGATTGAACTTCCAAATTTAACGAACATTATGATACAAGTAGACATACTATGTGATGGAGAGTGGAATTTCAGATTAACATATCTACCACCATTAGATCAAGAAAATGACGTCAAGATAATTTTAATTTAATGGAATTGAAGTAAAACTAACAAATGTGATGGTTGTGTGGCTCATGTAAAGAGACTAAACTTTGATACGCGTTTTAAACAAATCAACACAATTTTACAAATAAAATAAATAGATTTGTCAAAATTTATATTTGAAGATATTGAATCAGGTTGAAGTGTGCTTCGACATTTGTTTTAATATTTTTCCTACATCATGAAATATCGATGACATTATCAGTGGGATACTGTTTAATATTGTATTAATTGTTTAAATCTACTCTTGTATCAATTCCATTAGAACATAAAAGCGCAATTTTTAATAAAAAAAATGTAACCCATTAGGTCTATATATACCGTACGAATGGAATTTCTGGATACATGGTTAAATTCGTGAGTGTGAGAGAAAACACTGAAACGTGTGAGGTGCCAAGGGACAGAAATACAAAGAAACATTAGTTATAGAGTTCAACAGTACATGCCAATCTAGAATCAAATTTTGCCTTACTCTGAATAACATCTTTCCTTATTATGTGAATTTATGGATTTCGGAAAAATATAACTAACACTTTTGAAAAACTGAAGGACAATTATTCTCAGATTTGATATTTTTGATGTGAAAACATCTATTGGCGCGCTCACGACATCTACAAGATATTTTGAACACAATTTCCTAAGAATTACATCCAAGTTACGTAAGGTACACATTCTGTACATTTAAATACTTCAATGTGATTCGATCGTGTCAATGTAACTTGTCTATAGAAAGTGATTGGCCCACCGCTGCGGCAAACTCATCCAGAATCGCATGAAGTTAGTTGCAGCGACGTAAAGTTTGTGCAAATATGACGAACAACGCGTCTCCGTCGGAAAAAGGTCTGAAAATCGTTGCGAAGTGCAGTTTGTGGCGTTGTGTTGTCATTTGTCAAATGTCAAGAAATAAGGATTTCTTCTGAGAAAATTATGTGAGGTTATGTTTGATGGACGCCATTACAGTTTTGTAACTAATTTGTTATTTGGAATGCATTTTGGGTACTTTCGATGGAACTTCACGCTTTATTCGGAGAGTTTAGTGAAATTTATACCAAACAACAATCCATATAGCTTGTTACCGACAATTACTTGATTTTGTATTACCAATGACCTTTATACCAAGGTTTTTTGTCTATTGTACAGGGTGTTAACAGTATACACTTTCAATCTGATATAATTTCAATGTTTTCACATCTGCCATGCATTAGGCAACGGCTCACACAAAGACTGGAATTGAATAAATTGAGCTAACCCTTTTTAATAGAAATTAACAAAGCACTATCTTAGAAAAAAATATTAATAAAGAAGTACCTAAAGTAAACAAACATTTATGGGATTACATATAAAGCCCGATTTAACTAGCCATTTATAATTGCCTATGAAATGAGTGGCAAATGAATCATTTTTTGAATTAGACTTGTGTATATGATAACTCCATGCAAAACCATAAATTGTATGACTCATATCTGTCATGTTTCGGTATACTTGAATTTTTTTTAAAATCTACACAAGAACTTGGAAGATTGAGGAAAATTATCTAAGCCGAAAACGTAATATTGTTTTATATACTTACTGTAATTTGGACAAATTGTTCTCATCTATATAGTTTCACTGACAGAAACGTTAAGATTAAAATCTGTCACTCCAAGCTGTATGAGATATTCATAAAAGTTATATTTAGTATTAGTTCCTTAGAACCTGAAACAGTTTGCAAGTTATGAAATATATAAAAGTTTGTAAACGAAATTAGAAAAAAAACGAAGTTTCAGCCAACTGTATTTTTAACCAACCAAATTTTAACTGGTTTCGACTATTTCAGTCATCTTCGTGCGGTAAAAATACTCCATATAGAAAGAGACAATTAATACTAAATTTAAGGCAAAATTTAAAAACAATTAGCTCGTTAAAACTTGGTGTTTTCCAAATTATTTTTTTTTAATTTCCATAAAAGGTAATAACTTTATATCATCTACAATCTTACACTACTTAATGATTAAATCTCTCTGAGTTGTGCGGAGCCTTTACTGCCCTACTGTCCTAGATAGATACATTATCATTCTCAGTTTTCTTAATTATTGTTCTATATTTAGCATTTTCTACATTTCATCTTGTAATCTCTGGCACATGCCTATTTATAACTGTCATTTTTGAGGCGTTTAATAAAGAGTTTACTTATTTTGTGATACTATCCATTTTTTATATCATTTCCCAAACTTATATTTCCTTGTTGGTAGAGAACAATTGATAACGGATCTAAGTACCAGAAACATGTAACGATCGACTGAATACAGTGCATCTGCATAGAATTTTTCTCATCAGTTGGATAGTGACTATTTGAATTTAAATAAGAGTATGCTTTTGAAAAATATTGTAACGTTTATTTTATAATTTATTTACATTAATTGAACACTAATTTATTTAACACACTAAACTACTTGTTCACTAGACTAGACACTACATAATTTATTTGTACTGCTCCGCATTCGGATCGTATGTCGCGTTCACTTCTGCTTCTCTACTTCTAACTAACTCCCTCGATCACAAACCCCCTTATATATACACCCCCAACCCTGATCGAGAACATTCTAGTACATTCTAGAAGCCTACGCAGCAAATGTTCATGCACCTGTCCTACGCGTCGTAGTTATTCTTTTGAAGGAGTAAACATGTGTCGCTTTGTTTACTTCTCGCATTACACTGCCCCCGCCTTAGAGACGTTTCGTCTCGGAACGTATCCCTGGTAGGCCCATGCAGGAACCTGCAGTTAGCCCCCCGCTTACAGCGAGACGTGGCGTCAAAATAACAGGGGACCGTCTTCCCGAGTCGACATGGTGCAGGCCCAAAACAGCAGACTAAAACTTCCACTCCGGTATTCTTCAACACTACTTCCAGCATGTTCCGGACAACCCTCCAGTCCAGCTGATCTCGTCCAGCACCTAACTTGGGGACAGCTAGCTTCCTGATGTCGAGCTCCAGCAGTCGGTCTCGTAGCCTATGCAAGGTTCGCCATACATCGTGATAACATGGTTTAAGGGACCCGATCTCCTTCGTAACCAGATAAAAGATGTGTCTTACGTTATCACGTAGTTCCAGAACCTTGCCAATTTCCGGGAGTTGCTCTCTGAGTTGTTCCGAGCGCCCGTACTTCTTCTTGAAAACCGTGGCGATACCTCGTGACATTACCAGGTCGGCGGACACACAATGGGCCAACGAGTATTCTTCAGGTACGCTGAACAAATCCTGTTGTTTTTCACAGGTTACCCCATACCGTGCTTTTCCGGTACCCCCGTAGGCGCTCATAAATTCTTCGAAGGAAAGTTCGTTCTCCTGCGCCAATGTGTTTCTTACTCGGGGAACCTCCGCCTCATCGTGCGACCCCTCATAGGGTGCCAACCGATTAAAGTGCACCACTCTCGGCTTGCCGTTTGGTAATTTGCTTACCCGGTAGACCACGTCATTGATTCGTTTCTTCACAACATAGGGACCTTCCCAATTGGTCTGTAACTTAGGGGACAAACCACGTTTCTTCTGTGGGTTGTACAGCCAAACTCGGTCTCCCATTTGGTAGCCACCCTCTTTAGCGTTGATGTCGTAACGCTCTTTGATGCGATCACTGGCGATATTTAGTTGGTACCGGACTTGATCGTGAATTTCGTTCATCCTTTGCCGCATCCGGGAAACGTAATCTTCCCCCGAAACGTCCTCGTCCGGTCTAGCGCCAAAGATTAGATCACAGGGTAGTTTAAGTTCTCGCCCGAACAGGACTTTGGCTGGAGTTTGTCCTGTCGACTCATGAACGGCCGAGCGGTAGGCCATCAGGAAGAACGGCACGTGTTCGTCCCAGTCTCTTTGATGTGACGAGACCATTTTCGCTAGATAGCGGTTGAGGGTGCGATTCATTCGTTCTACCATGCCGTCAGACTGAGGGTGAAGGGCCGTGGTTCTTGTTTTCCGTACCCCAAACTTCTCACAGATCCTCCGGAATAGGCCACTCTCAAAGTTTCTTCCTTGATCCGAGTGTAATTCCATGGGTACTCCAAACCGGCAGATCGTCTCCTTCACTAGCACATCGGCCACTGTCTCTGCCTCCTGATTAGGGAGAGTGTACGCTTCTACCCACTTCGTAAAGTAGTCCATCACGACCAAGATGTATTTATTCCCCTTTTCGGTCTCAGGGAAGGGTCCTGCTATATCAATAGCGATCCTTTCGAAGGGGCTTCCGACGTTATATTGTTTCATGGGAGCTTTCGGTCGTCTTTGTGGCCCATTACTTGCAAAGCATGTAGTACATTTCTTGCACCAGTTCTTCACGTCGTCTGAACAATTGATCCAGTAGAAGCGCTCCCGTACCTTCTGCAGCGTTTTCTTGATCCCTAAATGTCCACCAGACGATCCGTCGTGAAGGTGCTGCAAGACCTCCGGGATTTTACTGGAGGGAATTACCAACTGCCGTCTTTCCTCCGTCCCGTCTTGGCTCTCCAGTACGCGTTTTAGTAGTCCATCCTCAACCACTAGCGAGTCCCACTGTGCCCAATAGCTCTTGAGTTTTGGCGAGCCAGGTGATACCTTTTGCCACTCAGGACGCTCTCCTCCCTCTTTCCAAACCAGGATTTCTTTGAGAACCGGGTCTTTTCCTTGCTCTTGTCGTAACGAGGATGGTGTCCATTCCTCGGCGACCACGGTCGTTCGATAGACTTTCTCGGACTTTTCCTCAGCTTTATGACAATGAGGACATTCATCAGGGCATGGTCTTCTCGAGAGTGCGTCTGCGTTTCCATGACTCTGTCCTGGCCGATGTTCTATGACAAAGTCATACTCCTGGAGCCTCTCGATCCAGCGAGCGATCTGTCCTTCGGGATTCTTAAACTGGAGGAGCCATTTAAGAGCAGCATGATCGGTCCGGATCAAAAACCTCCTTCCACACAAATATTTATGGAAGTGCTCGATGGACTTGACGATGGCCAATAATTCACGCCGGGTGACGCAGTAATTCCTTTCTGGTTTGGAGAGTACCTTGCTGAAGTATCCAAGGACACGTTCTTGTCCCTCCTGGCGCTGCGACAGAACACTTCCAATTCCCACATTGCTCGCGTCGGTGTCCAGGATGAACTGTCCTTCTGGCAGAGGAAAACTCAGCACTGGGGCACTGGTCAACTTCCTCTTCAGCTCGTCGAAGGCAGACTGGCATTCCTCATCCCAACAGAAGTTTCGTCCTTCTTCCGTGAGCCTTGTCAACGGCTTAGCGACGTCGGAGAACATCCGGACATATCGTCGGTAGTACGTGCAGAGGCCCAGAAAACTCCTCAACTGGTGTTTATCTACCGGTATTGGCCACTCCTTCACCGTACTTGTCTTGTCCGGATCGACGGCGACGCCCTCTCTGCTCACTACGTGCCCTAAGTATGAGACCTTCCTTCTGAAGAGCTGACATTTCTTAGGGTTCAGTTTCAGTCCCGCACCTTGCAGTCTCTGGAAGACGTCCTCTAAGTTTCTCAGATGTCCTTCGAAGGTCTTGCCCATCACGATGACATCGTCCAAATAGACTAGGCACGTTTTCCACGTCAGACCCATTAGCACGCTCTCCATCAGCCTCTCAAACGTAGCTGGGGCATTACAAAGTCCGAACGGCATGACTGTAAAATGCCACAGGCCGTTACCGAAGGTAAATGCCGTCTTTTCCTTATCGGCAGGGTTCATTTCGACTTGCCAATAGCCGCTTTTTAAATCCAAGGTCGAAAATATCGTGGATCCAGCAAGGGTATCGAGTGTGTCGTCGATACGTGGTAGCGGGTAGCTGTCCTTTTTGGTGACACTGTTCACCTGCCGGTAGTCTACACAGAATCGAGTAGTCCCATCCTTTTTCTTCACCAGTACTACCGGCGAGGCCCATGGACTGCTTGACGGCTCGATGACCCCGTCCCGCTCTAGGTCCTTGATGATTTTCTCGGCTTCCTCCCGTTTGGCCAAGGGTAGTCGTCTTGCTGTTTGTCGAATCGGTCGTGTCTCGCCCGTGTCAATTTTATGTGTCACGACCTTGGTCTTTCCCAGCTTTCCATTCTCGGTGGTAAATATGTCCTGGTACTTATTTATTAATTCATTGGCCTTCTGTTTCTGTGTGGGCGAGAGAAACGCACTGGTCTGGGAAAGAATTTGTTTCAAGTCCTGCGGAGTGTGTCTGGACCTTTCTTCCTCACTAACGCCCCTTACGATGGCCGAAGCGGTTTTACACGTGCCCAGCTTCGTACCCTTCTTGATGGTAACCGGGTACTGATTGATGTTAAGTAGTCGCACAGGCACTTCACTTGAGAGAGTAACGAGCGCCTTTCCTACCAGTACCCCCCGAGCCAGTCGATTGTCATCGTTTTCTGGTTCGATCACAGCTGGAATTCCCTCTTCCACAACACCCCTCAGACAGGTAGAGGTGATCGTTTCGCTTCGTTCCGGGAGAATCACATCTTCTGCCATTATTACGTCTAACACAAAGTTGTCACGATTGTGTAGCAGTAATTCTTCTTGACCGATCCTCAACACTCGGTGTCCGAAATCCAACTGGAATCCATGATTCCTCATGACATCCATCCCCAGTATGACGTCTTCCTCAATTTCGGCTATGAGAACAGGATGGTCAAACTTTACTCGTCCCAACGTCATGCTAACCGTCGCTTCACCGTGTATTACTGCCTTCTCCCCAGTGGCAGTTCTCAATTGCCACCTACTTGGCCTAATCTTCCTACGGTCCCTCACAACTTCCGAGCGTACGATCGTCTTCGTAGCTCCCGTGTCCACAAGCATGGCGTGGGATCTCCCGTCGATAGTGCCATCGACGTACGCGCTCCCCAATTGGTGGGAAAACGAGGCTATACTGGCCCGGGGGTTTCCACTGCTACGGGTCGACGTTCCCCCTTTCTTATCGACCCGCATTAGTTTTCCTGGGCCTTCGCCGGCGCCGCTGTTCTGGGCCGCTTGCAAGAACTCTTCACATGGCCCACTTCGCCACAGTTCCAACAGCGAACTACCTTCTTCTTCGCCGACAGCACCTCCATGATCTGCTGTAGGACCCTTTCCACGAGCTTTTCAGTGTCTACTTCCTCTGTAACCGCTCGAACACGGCCGTGACCGCGGGAGGCTTCCATGGCTGCATCATGCTCCAGTGCGATGGCGAGCGCGTCCATTAATGTTTTCGGTCGAGCTAGTCTCAGGGCCCTCTGCAGTTCCTGGTCCCGCAGCCCGCTCACGAACGTCTGCACTGCGAGGCACTCCATCATCTGTTCCGGTGCCGTAGGATACGCCAACCTCACTAGTCTGGCTATGTCCGCTTCGAACTCCTGCAGGGTCTCGTTCGATCTCTGACGGCGATTGGACATCTGGGATTGATGGACTTGCTCCAGATGTGTTTGGCCGAATCGCATTTCCAGTCGCCTCAGCAGCTCATTGTAATTCCCGGCTTCTTCGGTGGATAGCGTCTGGAGAACTTCCAACGCCTCTCCACGTAAGGCTACCGTTAGGGAAACAGCTTTCTCGTGAGGGGACCAAGCATTAGCCTCCGCTGCCGCCTCAAACTGCTTCTTGTAACTGGCCCACGGAATTTTTCCGTCGAACGTTGGGGGCGTCACTCGATTGGTGCATATCGAGTTCTGTTGAACGACCGCCTTTATTTCTTCCTTCGTCTCGCCGCTACTGACTCGCCTTAGTCGTTCTTCCAACTGCTTCGTCTTCGGTTTAATTTCGTCTTCTTTTCCCTCGCCGCTACTGACTTGTTCTAGTCGTTCTTCCAACTGCTTGATCTTCTCTTCAATCTCCTTACGCTGAGCTTCCATCTGGTCGGTTATCTCTTCCCTCTGGGCGGCGATTTGAGCAGAAATATCTTCCCTCTGGGCGGCGATTTCTTCCCTCTGGGCAGCAATTTGAGCAGTGATGTCTTCCCTCTGGGCAGCGATTTGAGCAGTGATGTCTTCCCTCTGAGCGACGATTTGAGCAGTGATGTCTTCCCTCTGATCGGCGATTTCTTCCCTCTGGGCAGCGATTTCTTCCCTCTGGGCGGCGATTTGAGCAGTGATGTCTTCCCTCTGGGCGGCGATTTGAGCAGTGATGTCTTCCCTCTGGGCGGCAATTTCTTCCCTCTGGGCAGCGATTTGCTTCGTGATGTCATCGTCTTCGAACTCGAAAACTTCCGGGTCCTGGCCATTTTCTTTCAAAAATGCTGAGAGTCGGTCCTGGAGTTCGGTCTTCCTCCCTCCTGTTTCCAATTCCCGTTCCTCGAGTTCTTTTTTTAACTCGGCCACTTTTAGTTCGCGTAACTTCTTCATGATCCCACTTCTGACACCAATGTAACGTTTATTTTATAATTTATTTACATTAATTGAACACTAATTTATTTAACACACTAAACTACTTGTTCACTAGACTAGACACTACATAATTTATTTGTACTGCTCCGCATTCGGATCGTATGTCGCGTTCACTTCTGCTTCTCTACTTCTAACTAACTCCCTCGATCACAAACCCCCTTATATATACACCCCCAACCCTGATCGAGAACATTCTAGTACATTCTAGAAGCCTACGCAGCAAATGTTCATGCACCTGTCCTACGCGTCGTAGTTATTCTTTTGAAGGAGTAAACATGTGTCGCTTTGTTTACTTCTCGCATTACAATATTGATTAATGTGAATTATTTACAGTGTAACCATTTAGGCATTTAATTGTAACATATAATCTTAAAAACATAATCAAAGAATCCATATATGTTTCCGAGTATCTTTTGAATTCACTGCACTCAAACAGGTATTTTTTGAATGATATATCACACACGTTGCGTGATAATTACTTCAGTGAACTTGCACCTAAAGTATTACTCGTTACATGCTTGTCATACATACAAGTACTCAATTTAAACGCTTGTCACTTATGTGGCATCCTATATACACTTAAATGTAGCATGCAATCCAGATAAGCAGTTTTGGCGACACTTTTGTGGGAAAATTTCACAAGTGGATTATACCTTGCAGGTATAGGTTTTCATGGGTATTAAACATGCTTAATTAAATATGGAAATATACATATTTTTGAGGTTTATTCGTTTGCTTACTGTTTTTCACCACTGATACAAACAGAGTTTCAACGTGATAAACTCCCAAAATTGACATTAATTTTTAATTTCTACACATTTTCGATGCATTCATAATATGTATATATATGGTTTGTTAGATCATCCAATTTGATGTTACAATTTTGTTTTACAAATATTGCAAAAATAGAGCCTCAGTAATTTGGTTTTATTTAAAAGTGAATTTATCTAATAAACTTTTTTTTGGAATTGAAGGTAGTGACTGAATATAAGTACTGAAAATATATATTTCAGTACTTACTTACTTTGCTTATTTAAATAGAGCGATATTTGTTTATGGGGGCGATCTTTAAGGAAAAGACGAACCATTTTATGGGTGAAATCTGGTCCTTTAATTCCGTTTATGACATTTTTAGTGTTAGTTCTTCCCTATTAAAAGGCGATATCTAGTCGGTTGGATGGAAAATATGTCGTAAAAGAGAAATAGAGGTTCAACTAAAAACGAATAAATTTCCCACTCCTAACTCTATCTCAGGCATACACTCTCCACTTGTTACATAACGTAATATATATTTCTTCCAAGGAGCGAATTTTTCTCTGCCCACCGCCACCGCCCGCCATCTCGCCGAGCCCCCCCCTCCCCCAGGCTCCTCGTTTTTAACAACATACATTATTTATAACAAAAATTTCCCGTTTGCGTCATTAAAATTGGAATTTTTCATTGGTCACTCGCCGGGATTGACCGAACCTTTCGCGCTTTCCCGGAAAACTATTGGCCGCCCGCCGAGAAAATCCGGACCGGAGGCGGAGCGATCTTTTCCAGTTTTCTTCTTCGGACGCCTTATTGCTCGCTTCCCATCCACTCAGCGCCCGTGGAAACTCGACGGGATCGTGTGCGTGTGCCTGAGACTGTCGATAGATTTTTCCGTTTCTCTCCCGGATTTTCTCCCGATTGCCGGGGCGCTACCTGCATCGAAATTGCCCGAGATGTTGCTCGAGACGTTATACGCTTTTGATAAAATTGAAAATTTGATTACTGCCTTCTACAAAGTAAATAAATTGCTTCCAGAGAGAGACTTTGACGTGCGGGAAATATGTTAATTTCAAAAAGGAGAGGTGTACTTAAAGAATGAGCACGAGGTGGATGGAACTACGTGGGAACTTAATTAAAAATATAAAGTATGATATCGCCTTAGCATCTACAGTATACAAGGAATCCGACTTCTATATATATATACCTTTGTAGGCCCTTCCATGTAAATAAGATACACACATCTGTAATAAATTCAATCACAAACTCTCCAACTTTCCAAACAAGTAGCATAAATAATCTTATTAAAACTTATTCAAGCAATTACGCAACGAAAAGTACCTCCGTTAAATACCTTTATTCAGATTTTGCGATCACTATTAATACCATATTTAATCACAATATCAGCTTTATATCTAATATCCAATCTATGTCTAATTTCTTGTGATAATTGATTATCATGTAAATTAATTGTCTAATATCAGTTTCAATTAATATAACACAAAATTTTAAACTATATTTACATGCATATATATTTCAAAGATGGTACTTTGACTTATGTGCTTAAATAAAAACACATTTTTAAGTTTCATTTGATCTGAAGGACATAAATTTAGACACCAAATAACACTTTATATGAATATTACACGTAGTTTAGAAAGCAATTTTGTTGTGATGCGACCATGTCAAAATTTCACATTTAAGTAACTTCTTATACGAATTTGTGAGTCACTACTTTGGTTTTATTGAAAACTAGTTTCATAATTTCCTCCATCAATAAACCTTTGTATAAGAGACTTTGTGTATTTGGTCGGACTAATGATTGATAACACTAACTGATTTTTGCCCCATTAACTCCACGAATTTATCCATTACTCATCGAAATTCATATCCATCCATAAAAATAATTATTGAATCCATAAATTACTCCATAAAATAAGTGATTTTTATTTAGAGATGTCAAGAAAATCAAGAAAAATTTCTAATTGGAATTTAGTAGGAATGCTATAGTTATATCGAACTTAAGGTATATGCTACTTTCCATGTAATTTAGAAACGAACACTGCGTAAAGACGTTATCATTATTTTAACGATTTACTGGGCCCATAAGGATGGTAAAAACACAAGGTGCTATTAAATTAATAATAATTATTAAATCAATAAGTTATAACAATAACATTAAGGTGAAAGGGGTCATCTATCAGTTTTATCAATATGAGTACATACCTCAAAAATTAAGCGAAATTTTAAAAACACGAGTAGGTTTTTGTAGAAAATTGAGTTTTCAATCCAAATAACTCTTATTTGAAAACGGAAAAGATATTTCTCGTAAAACGAAAAAAAATCCGAAAAAATCACGAAATCTTGCTTTTCCCATTTTCCACATTTGCTGAGATATCGAGGTTCAAACTTAGTTCCTTTTTGTGGTTTGTAATTATTTTATGTCCTTGACGACGACACCTGACTCGATATATTGGTACCAATTATTATTGTCAGTACTTAAAGAATGAGCACGAGATGGAAAGAACTACGTGGGAACTTAATTAAAAATATAAAGTATGGCATTGCCTTACAATCTACAGAATGCAGGGAATCTGACTACTATTACGTATACCTTTGTAGACTCTTTTATCTAAATAAGATATACATAAATCTGTAATAAATTTAGTTACAAACTCTCCAACTTTCCAAACAAATATAAATAACCTTATTGAAACGTATTCAAGCAATTACGTAACGAAAAGTACATCTGTTAAACATTCAGGTTTTGCATTAACTATCAATACCATATTTAGACACAAAAGACAAGTCTTTAATATCTTTTAATTAGTATAGTCTAATATTGAAAACTATACCTTTTGGAATATGATACTTTTACTTGTTTGCTTAAAATTACGACAAACGTCTTTAAAGTTAACTTTGATCTCATGGAGAAAAATTCTGGCAACAAATAACACGTGGTTTGAGAAGCAATATTGTTATCACTGACAATTTTAAAATTTTCCAATTAAGTAACTACTTATACGAATTAATGAGTCACTACTTTGGTTTTATTAAAAACTAGTTTAATTATCCCCTCCATCAATAAATTTTTGTATAAATTTTTAGTTATCCGGTAAGATTTTTTTTCGTTCCTGAGGACTATTGATTACCTAATAATTGCCACAGCATTATTTCCGCAAATTTACTCCTTACTCATCCAAATTTCTTTCTGGCCAAAAAATAATTGTTCAGTTCATAGTCCATAAAACTAAGTAATTTTTATATACAAAAATCAAGAAAATCGACAAAAAACTTAGTAGGTACGTTAAATATTACATATGCTAAATGACCTTAAGGTACATTATTTCAACGATTTATTGGGCCCCTAAGGACGGTAAAAGCACGAAGTGCTATTAAATTAATAGATTTAATAAATTAAATTAACTAATTTAATTAATTTCATTCAAATAGCTCTTATTCCGAATACAGAAAAGGTATTTCTCGTAATACAACAACCAAGAACTAATCAGAAAAAAATCACAAAAATTGTTTTTTTATTTTCATTTTTGCTTCTAAGCTATTTTTTGAGCAAATTTAGTTACGAGAAATTCTGGAGAAGAGGAAATATAAATTAGAAGGATAAAAATGCGTTTTAGACGGAATTTCAAAGAAAATCAAAATTTGCTGAGATATCTAATTTCAAACTTAGCTCGGTTTTGTGGTTTGCAGTTATTTTATATGCTTGATGATGACAACTTACTCGATATACTCAGTTGGATCCACATGAACAACATAAGTAAATAATTTTTTGGCGTTACGGCATCAAAACATGAAATTAATTACTATTTTATAATTCATGTAATTTTAATCAAGTTTCGAATATAAGGTTTCGAGTGAGGTGTTGTAAAGACCATAAAAATGCGATTCTGGTGCATACGAATTGTTTGATAATAAACATCTTATCGATTTTATTATTGACGCATTTATTTAAACCCTTTTAGAACAATTTTTCTGAGAAATCGTTCACCATAGCGGTTAGTGTTTGTTTTCTAAGTTTATCGTGAATTGTTATTTATTTTGAGTAAACCAGTAAAGATGAATAAATATGAAACTTTGAATAATACAGACGTTCTTAACTTCAATAAGTCCGATGAAATCGTTATTATAAAGTCTCTAATTATATGTTAAGCACTTATAACTATTATTTTGCACGACCATTTCATTAAAGCAATACCAAATTAATTTTACAATTTCAACAAACCTTTATCATGATTCAATGCTCAAAAAATTACATTGTGCTATTAAAAAATGACATTTTGAAATCAGAAATGAAGTTGTCCATTGAAAAATTGGTAGTCAAAATGGTATCATATAAGTGAAAGCGGAGGAAAATGCAAAAAAGGCAAGTTTGAACTGCGATATCTCAGCTAATTTTGTAAGAAAAAAATTCGACAGAATCCCATTTTATTCGTTGTTAGTCAGAAGGAATTATCTGCAAAAACAAAAATGTTGCGATCCTTTTGCATCACTTTTTGGCTTAGATGTTATGGGAAAAATGTTTCTCATATTCGGAATAAGCCAATTCATAAGGAAAATCAATTTTCCACAAAAACATTGTACTTGATCAAATTCAATCCTTAAATGCGATCCATTCATCTTAATCTTAAAAACGCATGCTATAAGAACTTTATAGCACTTTGTGTTTGTATCATCTTCAGAGCTCAGATAAACAGTCGAAACGACCCCCTTTAACGCACTTGTTACTATTCCTCTCCTTGAGCACATAGACAAGCATATTAAGCCTAAAATCTCAATTACTCCATGAACAATTCACGTTAAGGATTATAATGATAGGGCAATTACGATCGTTATATTCGTTATTTTATAACACAATACAACCCATAGCTGAAAGCCTCCACTAAATTTTATTGGCTTTAAAAAAATATCAAAAATCAAAAGATTAACGTAACTAAATCACTGTGCACTCTCGCGACCTAACTGGTCTATGAGCAAATCCATTTGAGAATTCTGTGGGCTAATTCATAGCCTCCCACCTAAAAGTGTGTCTTATCCTTATTTCATGTGGCATTTCAGGACAATATAACAAATGAATCTATTCTACTTGGAAATGTTTTTTTTTTTTTGAAAATCATACCTTACAAGTAGTTATATAGTTGTATCGATTTATATTTCATATTATTCTATTTGCAAAAGCTTCCTTACATCACAAAAGTTCAAGATTCATTCTCACAAATTCCTGAAAAAAAAAGAGAGAGAGATTCCACTTTCCAGTCTTCCCCGCTGCGAGACGTCGTCGGTGGTCCTTTCTTCCTCTAAGCCGATATGCATTCATTAGAATAGTAAAACAGTGCATTAGGGGTACAAGAATCGGCGAATCTGCTGCGGAAAATTTATGTTTTTCTTTTAAGTTTCCCGAGAAATTCGTAAACTTTTATAAAGTAAACTTTTCCGGGGAATATTTCATGAGGTGCGTTTAAAGATTGAATTAGCATTTTTAGGACGGGATTGTTAAGATGAGAGGCCCAGGAGGGGCGGCACCGCGACAGCACGGGCAGGTTACAAAATTCCGATATATTTATGTGGGAAACTTGCTATGGAACAACCACCATCGGAAAAAGATGGATCGAACCAGAACTTACGGCATGTGCTAAAAATGTGAAAGATTTTTTCAAATACCGACAATCCTTTTTATTCATCCGCTGATCTCATCGAAATTGAAAATTTGTTCCGCTTTCTCCATCCCGGATAAAAATCATCCTTATCAGATTTTAATGAGAACTCGTCGAAATGCGAGGGACCACCGCGATAACATAAATATTAAAATTACATGTTTTACATCTCCTCCTGCAAATCATAACATCGAAAGTAAGTTAAAAAAAGGAACCCGACAACTTTTCGATTATCTTCGGCCTTTGATCTAACGAACGGAAAGCTATCAGAAGTTAAAACTCGTTTCCGCCCCCAAGCAGAACGAGACCTGCCCCCCCTTTCCTCAACCTCACTCTCTCTCTTTCTGGATGTTACGAGGAATGACAACTCATCCAAGGATAACGAGTGGCGGTGTACGATATATATATAAAATATATAAAAACGTCGATTTGAAAGTAAATGACTAAACTGCTTAAATATAAATTGGAGATTTGTGTGACTGCGTGGGATATGTGAGCGAACGTGACGCTCATTTCTCTTGAGACGGCGAGAGAAATTCGAGACGAGGAAAATCTAGTAATTTCTACGAGTAATCTCGTTGATAGGAAATGAGATGTTTTCTTTCATCCGGACGTTGAAGCGATGCGACGCATGTGTTATATCAGCCCCTAACAATAGACCCTTTTAATAAAGTAAAGTGCATAGCTAATCACTATTAGGATTGTATAAATATAGGTTCCGTAGAACAAAGCTTCAGTCTTGGTCAATTTGCCGTACCGATCGTACCGAACGTAGTCTTGGTTAATTTGCCGTACCGATCGTACCGAACGTAGTCTTGGTCAATTTGTCATACCGAACGTATCGTCTCCATAAATAATATTGTATCTATCTGTATTGTATTGAATCCTAAAGTAGTGTAAATAAATAGTTAGTGGTTTTTTTAAAAACGCGTTTCTCGACTCGGAAACCGTAACTGGCGCAGTCAGCACGGATCATCTCAACGCAGATCATCCACGAACCAAACGAAGATTAGGACCCACATCGCCCAAATCTTGCGAGGACCACAGCATCCAGGACTAGCATCGCCTCAACCGCCGTCGGACCTCATAGACGATAGGACAACCGAAGTTTGGGACCCATATCGCCCAAATTTGCGAGGACAACGAACAGCGTCAAGGACACGCATCGCCTTTTTCGCCGTTGGACCTCATAGCAGCTAAGAAGAAACAGAAACGAAGGTCAAAGAGACCTATATTGCAGAAAAGCAGAAACAACGGAGACATGAAAATCGTCGTGTTTCACATGTAAGTCGTTTTAATGTTATAAAACAATTGTCCAAATATTTAATGTCAAGTGAAGATCTTTCCAAATTGACCAACACTCTCGAAAATTTGAGCGTAACGAGTTCAAATTCTCGATTAAACGTAATAAGACCCGCGATCCTTAACCCACCTACTCCAAAAACCACAAAAATGAACCAATTGAAACCCGAATATTTATCCTGTATCCCAGATTTTAGTGGAGACCCAAATGACCTTAACAGATTTCTTAGTGTAAGTGAAACTTTAATAAATCAATTTTATGATAAAGTCAATCCGGCAAATTTTCAGAATATTTACTTATTAAATTCAATTATTTCAAAATTAAAAGGGAACGCAAAAACAATCGTTAACATACAGGGCACTACCGATTGGGAAAGCCTGAAAAAACTACTGTTAGCAAATTTCTCTGATCAAAGAGATGAAATTTGTTTAAATCGTGACCTAATCATGTTGAAACAGAATCCTAATGAAACTGCTCAGAATTTTTACGACAGAGTTCTACACATCCTAAATTTATTATGCTGTTACATAACGGCTCATGAAAAAACTGCAGCAGCCCAAGATTTAAAACGAAATCTATATCAAAACTTAGCATTAAAAACGTTCTTGTCAGGTCTTAGGGAACCGTTAGCGACAACCTTACGGTGCATGAAACCAAAGTCACTAAGTGAAGCCATGCAATACGTAATTGAGGAAGAGAATGTCCAGTACTTCCAAAATTTTGCTCATAGAAACCCAAATAAATTTCCAAATTCTTTTAAACCAAGCAATCAACCCCAATTTAATCAACATTCACACTATAATCCTCGTCAATTTAATCAACATCCACATTATAATTCTCGTCAACAATTCAACCAACATACCCCAAATAATTTCTTCAAAAATCAAAACAACTTTCCTTCGCAACCAATCAACGTTCAACCAAAAAATCTTCCACCGCCAACTCCAATGAGTACGTCTACTCGAAATACGTATCAACCGAGACCCTCAACGTCTAATCAAAATTTCCGAAATCCCCAAAATTACCAATATCGTCCCAATATGTTCCAGAATACATATAGAGCCAACAATCAAAAACCTCCTTTCGTAGCCGAAGAGCTATACAACACAGACATTTACGAAAACGTACAAGAGACAAATAACGAATACGAAGACGAACAAAATTCTGAATATTATGATGATGAACAAAATTTTACCAAACCAGCCGAAAAATTCAAAAAGAAATGACACCACCAATAATAACTTTGAACACAATTTCTGAAAAAATGAGCGAATTACCGTACATCATTTTCCCAGAATATAATATTAAATTATTAATTGATTCAGGATCAACAAAGTCATTTATAAATCCAGAAATTGCGAACAAATACTTTCCAAACTTAATTAAAAATGACCCATTTATTGTTTCCACAGTATTCCAAAAATCATCACATCAGTTTAGTGCCTCGATTCCGCCATCGAAAATTTTCAACTTAGATCCTTCTAATAAATTAAAATTCTATCTTTTCAAATTTCATGACACTTTTGACGGTTTAATCGGAATTGACAATTTAACGACACTTCAGGCAGTTCTTAACTTCAATACTAATCACTTGATAACACCTTTCGCCAAAATTAAATTTCATTTTTATCAAACCAAACGTTTTGAAGATTTAAATCAAATTACAATTCGACCACGTATGGAACAAGTTATAAAAGTAAAAACTTCAATTCAAAATGGTGAAATAATCATTCCACACCAAAAAATCCAAAATTGTGAAATTCCTGAGTGCCTAACAATTGCGAAAAACGGATACGCACTCACAACAATTTTAAACAGTAATGTAAAACCAAACCCAGACAAAATTAAAGCCATCAAAAATTTTCCAATTCCAAAATCAACAAAACAAATCAAAGGATTCTTAGGTTTATTAGGTTATTATCGAAAGTTCATAAAAGACTTTGCGAAATTGACAAAACCTTTAACTAAATGTTTAAAGAAAGGCGCAAAAATAGAATTAAATGATGAATACGTAAATTGTTTTGAAAAATGTAAAAATTTATTAATTAACGAATCAATTCTACAATATCCAGACTTTTCAAAGAAATTTAATCTAACAACCGACGCATCGAACGTAGCGTTAGGCGCAGTTTTATCGCAAGGACCAATAGGTAACGACCTCCCAATAGCTTTCGCTTCTAGAACATTAAATGATTCAGAGCAAAATTATTCGACAATCGAAAAAGAACTTTTGGCAATAGTATGGGCAACCAAATATTTTCGACCTTATTTATATGGAAGAAAATTTAACATTATAACGGATCATAAACCTTTACAATGGTTATTTTCGCTAAAAGACCCTAGTTCAAAATTACATAGATGGAAAATTAAATTAGAAGAATTTGACTACCAAATTATTTATAAGCCAGGTAAAGCAAATACAAACGCAGACGCACTTTCTCGTATCGAAATCCATACGAAAGAATTAAATGATTATTGGAAACAATTCGATGATTTAATTGGTGACCCAAATAGAACAGTAACGTTTAATAAACCTCCTGAACAAAACGCAAACACTGACCTAGACAACATGTCCCTTATCGTACAAGTAGACGACAATGAACAGACGCAACAAGACGCGAACGAAAGTGAAAATATTACGATTCATTCGAACGTAGATTGTAATCCTATTATAAATATCCCCATTGTCGAACATGCAGTAAATTACGGTCAAAATCAAATTATAATAAGCTCAGTCCTACATTCACCAGCTGCACCAAAAATAACTAACTTATTTGATAAAAAACAAAGAATTAATGTTCAAATTTCGCAAAATAATTTTGAAAATGACATAATAAATTTTGTTAAAAATTATACCGTACCTGACGTAAGTTATTTTCTGTATTTTGAAAATCCAGATATATACGAACCATTTTCTTTAGCATTACAACGAAATTTCAAATGGACATCTTTACGATTTAAACGTTGTAAAAAGAAATTGATTGATATTATTGATAAGAATGACATTAAGGACACAATCCAAAATTATCACGAAAGCAAAACTAATCATAGAGGTATAGAGGAGACCCTAAATAGAATAAAAGAAAAATACTTCTGGCCAAAAATGAAAGAATCAATACAAACTTATATAAATCAATGCGAAATATGTCAACAAGCAAAATACGATAGGAAACCAGTAAAAACGCAACTAAATCAAACACCAACTGCATTGAAACCTTTCGAAATAATTCATTTGGATACTTTTACTTTTGAACAGTCAAAATTTTTAACCATAATTGATAGTTTTTCAAAATATGCACAAGCCTACTATTTAACCTCATTAAATAGTACGGAGATTGCTGAAAATATAATAAATTTCTTTTCACATCATGGAATACCTAAAATGATCATTGTAGATAATGGAACCGAATTTAAAAATTCAGTGATTACAGAACTTTTATCTTTACACAGAATCCAAATTCATTTTTGTTCACCAAACCACCCTCAGTCAAACGGTATTATAGAAAGATTTCATTCAACATTAAATGAACATTTGAGAATATTAAATACACAAGGTTACAAAAATACCCCAGTTAAGATGAAGATGATTTACGCAATCCTAACTTACAATCATTCAATTCATTCAGCTACAAAGTATAAACCTATTGACGTAATTAACGGGCATATAACCAACAATGACCCATTTAACTTGGAAATAGATAAAATTCTGTTAAACGATTATGTGCAGCAACATAAGGATAAAACAACGGTATTATATTCGAAGATAAACGCTGATTTAATTAGGAATAAGGAAAACCTTTTAGAGAAAATAAATAAAGACCGTGACAATCCGGAAATCTTTCAACCCGAACAATTAGCTATTGTTAAGAAAAATATAAGGCAGAAAAACGTAAACAAATTTGAAAAATCGAAAATGATAACAGCCGTGAATCTAGATAGGAAAGTAATCGCTACAAGTTCACAATCTAAAATACATATGGACAACGTGAAACGTCCACTTAGACAGACCTATTCATTTGACTAAAACCAACGTTTTTATTCTTTTCAGATTATGCTTGTTAAGCATCCTTACGAAAACTTTCGGAAAAGAAGAAATAAGTTACAAAAATTTAGAAAACAATCCCGGCATAATCCCCTTAAAAATAGGTACGTCAAAAATAAAAGAATACTCTCACACTTTAATTCATTTTTATGATTTAAATCCGATCATTTACGAAATAAACAAATTAAAAATACAGTCGGAAAATATAACTAGTCACTTAACTATTAATCAACATTATTATAACGAAGTATCTAACTACTTAAAAATATTAAGTTTTATAGAGGAAAAAGTAGAAAATAGAATAATAGAATTATCGCCACATCCAAGTAGAGTTAAAAGAGGTTTAATTAACGGCTTAGGATCTATTTTTAAGACTATAACTGGTAATTTAGACGCTAATGATGGAGAAAGATACGAAACATTAATTAAAAACCTACAAGAAAATCAAAAAGCACTAAGCACCTCAGTAAAAAATCAAAATTCCTTAGCAGTATCATTAATCAACAAGTTTAACGAAACAGTAACAAAAATTATGCACAATGAAGAAATCTTAAATTCAAGAATTAAACAAATTTCAGGAATTGTTCAGGGAACTGTAAACAGAGATTATACTAGATTTATCAAGGACACATTGATCCAAATAATCAATATGTTCGAGATAATAAATTCAATTTTACAAGATATTGAAACATCAATCGTTTTCACTAAACTAGGCACTGTACATCCAAGTATAATTAAAACCACAGACTTATTTCACGAATTAAAAAGATTAAATGAAAAATTTAAAACAAATCAATTACCATTAAATATTACCTTAGAAAACGTATCAAATTTCAAAAAATTAATAAAAATCGATTCTTTTATATTAAATAATAAAATCATTTACCTATTCCATTTACCAATAACCTATCCCTATTTATTTGAAATGTACCATTTGTACTCGTTACCTACATTTTCGAAAGGGAAATTTAAGGCCATAATACCAAAATCAAAATTTGTCGCAAAGGACACATTGTTTTATGTACCGATAAGCGAACCTTGCATTGAAGCATCGGCGAATTTCTTCATCTGCGATAAGAGCGCACTTCTCCAAATGTCCAAAGACAGCCCTTGCGAAATTCAACTTCTAGAAATGAAAACGCCTACAGGATGTATCCAGACGGAAGTCCAGATCGCTGACAGCATGTACCAAAAAAACAGAAAACTCCAACCAATGGATCGTTATTCTACCCCAAGAAGAAGTACTTCAACTTCATTGTCACGAGCAGAGGGAAATCGTTCGACTAAAAGGAACATATATTTTTGACATACCCGCAGGATGTCAACTTTCAACAAAACGAAAACTTATCACCAACGAAGAAGATGTAACTACTGGTCAAGTCATCCTACTTCCGAAATTGAATCCGAACAACGACGTTCCACTTCAATCGAATTACACCCTTAACCTGGAGAAAAGCAACCTGGATGAACTTCACGTCATCAAGCAAGAATTTATCAAAAACGACCCTGTGCTCAACGGACCGGTAACTTACACCCCAAGTGCCTGGACTATCATCGTATACATAATTATCGTCATAGCTCTGGTGATTGTCACAAAACGAAGACTCCAGAGAAAATTCCAAAGAAGACGAGAAACCACCGCAGCCCTAGAACTGGAAGACGTTCGACTTCCGCCCTCGTAGCCGGAACTCGAATCTTCGGGGGGAGGTGTTATATCAGCCCCTAACAATAGACCCTTTTAATAAAGTAAAGTGCATAGCTAATCACTATTAGGATTGTATAAATATAGGTTCCGTAGAACAAAGCTTCAGTCTTGGTCAATTTGCCGTACCGATCGTACCGAACGTAGTCTTGGTCAATTTGCCGTACCGATCGTACCGAACGTAGTCTTGGTCAATTTGTCATACCGAACGTATCGTCTCCATAAATAATATTGTATCTATCTGTATTGTATTGAATCCTAAAGTAGTGTAAATAAATAGTTAGTGGTTTTTTTAAAAACGCTTTTCTCGACTCGGAAACCGTAACTCATGGAAACAAACTTAGGTTTTGTTTTCAATTGATAAGATACATTCTTCCCAAAAAGATAAAATAAACCGTTACGCCTGTAAAATAATTCATCAATTTATGCCCGCCGAATTTTAAGAACGTAGTATGTAACTAATAACCTTATTGTTTTTCCATAAAGTACCGAAAACCGTTTCTGAAACGTTCAATAGAGGTCATTGTTTGAAGAAGTACTTTCACAATGTATCGGAACTTTTAGCATGAGACAAGTTATGTGACGCACGCTCAATTGTCTCGTTAAAAGTCACACGTTAAAATCCACCTAAATCTTTATTGTGTGTTCTGTTACCACTATAAATAATTAATATTCAATAATATATAATAATACAAATAATAATATTCAATATAATAATCTTCTATTAATTAACATCCATTATAGATTACGTTAGATGTAAGATTTCGAATGCTACGATACTATGGGTGGTATTCAGAAACGTTCCTTAAATTTTTCTTAACTTAAATGGTTCCTTAAGTCCGAATTTGTATTCAGAAACCTTCCTTAGCAGAAAGAAATCTTAACTTAAAATAATTCCTAAGTATTTCTTAAGTAGCGTCATTCTCCCACTTAGGGTGGTATTCAGAAACGTTCCTTAAATATTTCTTAACCTAAATGGTTCCTTAAGTCCGAATTTGTATTCAGAAACCTTCCTTAGCAGAAAGAAATCTTAACTTAAAATAATTCCTAAGTATTTCTTAAGTAACGTCATTCTCCCACTTAATTCCATTCCTGAATCCTCCTTAGTAAAGTTTTGTCTTACATTTAAAAAATACTTAAGAAATATTTAAGGTAGCTCGATAGGTTTCTTAGCCGAAACATTGAGGTTAGGTCGATGAAAGTAGAGGTTATTTCGTTATTTGTTTTGAAGATGTTCGAAAATGAGAACGACGCTTTCGATGACTATCGGAGAATTGAGCGATATTATGAAAATGATGAATTCGATGAGTTTCTCGAAAGAATTTACCGCCCAGTACGTGCCAGAAGGTATATTAGGGAAACGCCTTTATATGAATTGGACGAGTTCGAATTTAAAAAGCGCTATCGATTTACGAAAGAGTGTGTGGTTAATGTTATTCTCCCTTTAATAACACAAATCCCAGAGGTACAAGATCAACGAGGAATGCCCCTTACTCCTTTAGAACAACTTTCGTCACAACAGAGTCCAGTCAGAGTCTGCAGTTACCACATCCGAACGTTTGCATTCAACAATGCTGCAATTTCTTGCCACCAGCTCCTTAAGCAACGCCTTCTCACTGAGGGTAAAATTAATCCTTCTCCATTTCAACGTCCTCTAACTTGAAGCGCACGATTAAAAATGAGTAGAAAAAGGCAGTGGGGCCTTTATACCTACTTACAATTACCTACATCTCTACTCTCTAGAACTGGTACTGTTCTTTTAAATTTACTGAAATGACCATCGCTATCATTTAACTCGTCTTTCCCCTATTCTTCTAAAGTGGTCCTTTATGTGTATTTCTCTATCGTTAATGTGATTTGAACACTACCTGTTTCCTAATACTTTTTACTTTTAAATATCTTTATTAAGCGTCATCTGCAACATGTGTGCATATGTTACAATATCATCTTGTGCTACATCTAATGGTCCTAGTATGCTGGTGAGGGGGAAGGCTGCGGCCCTCTCGATTCCTCCGGTGGTGGCTGCCAATTCTGGTTACGGTCACAAGAAACCGCAAAAAAACCGTGACTCAGCCATGTATGTAGGCCCGTTTCGTCCTGGTGGACACGGGGCCATCGTCATCTTCGGGGACTGGGATCGGCAACTGAGCTGCCTTGGGATCCGTTTGACGGTGTAGTGGGTCGTTAGCCTCGCCGCATCAGGTGCTCCTTCTCGAGTTTGTCCTGCTAGGGACTCCTGCTGGGGCCCCTGCTCGCTCCCGGGAAGTTTTCTAATACCTTTACCATCTGTCCCTTAAATAACCATATTCCTTTCAATACACGCCCGACGTTTCCCTATTGTTTTCCTAGAATTCCAGGTATACCGTCTCAGGTACACAGTCACAATACTCCTCAATTTTAGGACATTTAGGACTCAACAAATAACAATTAACCAAATAGCCCAAATGTAAACAATGAAAAATATAGGTTGTAGGTTATGTTTTTGACAGAGTTTGACACGAAACGAAAAAATAGCGACTTAAAAATTTCTCAGCCAAGATTTATTTAAGTGACGTTTCAGAATACAAATCGCTCCTTACCGTTAAGTTAAGAAAAAACTTCACTTAGCTAAGGAACACTTAAGAAATATTTAAGTGCCGTTTCTGAATACCACCCTATGTGTTTTCGGTGCTCTTACATAGTTGAAAGAGTTGAACCCTAGGGCTTTCATGAGAAAAGGGAATTAAAGTATTTGAGATATACTTATATAGACATATGCTACGCATCTCATGAGTACAAAAGGTCATGAACACCGAAGTGCTCAATCGTATGAAACAGCAAAAAGAACTGCTAATGACTGTGACGGAACGAAGACTCAGATATCTTGGCCACATAATGAGGAGAACACGATATGAGATATTATGATTAATCATAGAGGGCAAAATTCAGGGGAAGAGATCTGTCGGCAGATGTCAGAATTCCTGACTCAAAGATTTACGTAGATGGTTTGCAGTTTCTAAAACAAAGATTACCATTTGGATCGCCAACCTCCATAGGGAGACGATGTAAAAGAAAGATAGATTGCGTAATCGACATCTTCGAACAAAAAATTGAACTTTTGCGGTGGTTTTAAAAGCACCCCTTAATGGTTCCATAACGGCCTGCTTTGAACCAAAAATGGTTCTTTTGTGAACGTCCTAAAATCATTTACCAAAGGTCTTATAATGGACTCATTCGTACTAAAAAGTCAACTTTAACGGACATTCCAAAACATCCATCAAGGAGTTTCATTGAAGGGTTGTCTCAAACCAAAAATGGATCTTTTGGACTGCTTCCGTTAAAAATTGATTTCTAGTAAACGTTCTGAAAGCATCTATTAGGAATTTCAAAATAAGCTACGAAGAACCAAAAATGGATCTTTTTTAGAAGTTCAAGAAACATCCATCAAAGGTTCAATAATGGTCTGCTTCGACCTGAAACGGATCTTTCCTAGACATTTTTAAAACCTTCCAAATGTCTTGCCTTGACATTTTGAAAACGTGTAGGTACTCATTGGGAAAACTTTTGACAGATATCATTTTGGAATACGCATTATCCAAATGGTAAGCAGCATTTCTTCAGAGATAGGATTCGTTTGTCAAAAGAGACAATTATAGAGTGACGTATAGGAAAAAGAGCTATTTGGTGAAATACTGAATATGGTAAATACTGTCCTTGCAAGAATCCAGAACAAGGACACACACCCTCAGCAAAACGTGAATTACCACAACATAACCTCGTTTAGGAATTTCCTGGCGAGGCAAGTATGTTTAATGAAACCATGCAGCACACCTCGAAATGATAAACATTTCAGTGAATAAATACAAGCGTCCGCCGTCCGTTTTGCTTAAGGGACGATGCTTTTCAAGACGCCGAGATTCCTGCACCTGCTATCTCTCCTGACTCCCTGGGGACTTATGTGCTCATATTTTTTAAACATTCATTAACTTTGTCTTTGTTGTGAATCATTATTTATCGAATTCTTGTAGAAACCGTGCTAGACTTTATCCGTTCAATAACTTTTCGGAACCGACAGCAAATTCAGGCAATAGCAAAATCTACCAGAAACTAGCCATTGATCACCAATTTTGATGAGAAAATGCTAATAACACTAAAGTGGGATTCGTTTGGTCCGATGAAATGAACACATAGCAGACGTTTGTCTCGATCTGTGTATGGAAGTTTCATGTCCATGTTACATGTTTTTTATGTTAAAATTGGTAAAATTCCCTTGTACTTGTATTTAAAAAAAAGGTCACTCAATTCCACTGTAAACACGAATTTTTTGTTTAGAATAACCACTGTTGTTAAAATTACTTCACAATAAGTAATTAATTACAATTACAATTACTTTGAGTAAATTGTAATTAATTACAATTACAATTACAAAATATGCGATTGTAATTGCAATTACAATTACATTTACAATTACATTTGCTTTTCAATTCAAAAAATCAAAAAACTTTTATTTCGCGTCTGAGAGAAAAATGTTACTTAGGTTTTTTGTTGCCCTTATAGAGGCGAACAACTTTTGTATAAAACATACCTTTGAGAAAAGTACAGAGAAAAAGTTATTTGCAAATATTTTAAAATTTTGACGTTTGTATTTTTTCACACCTCGTATGCATTTTTTGACACATCGTGTTACATTACTATATATCCTACCCACTACCCATAAATCTACCTTTCAGCCTTTCATGCCATGGGTTTTTTTTAGTAAATTCGTAAAAAAGTAAATTTACCCTTCTTTTTACGAAATTTTGTAAAAAAGTGTAAATCTCTGCTTTTCCGTAACAAAAGTGTGAATTTAAACTTTTTCGTAAAAAAGTGTAAACTCACTTTTATAAGGAAAAGCTGAAATTTATACTTTTTTTTTACAAAAAAGTGTGGATTCAAAATGAAAAAAAAATGGCTGTACGTGATGTGGCCCATCTACGCTACAAACTGCTCCAACAAAATATACTTGTTAAAATTATAATAGATAATTATGATTATGCCATAAGGTCAAAAAACGAAGAGTTACAAAAAACTTCGTTGTTTAGGATTAATAATAGGATAGTTAAAGATAATCGTTAATGCTAATCACTGGTTGGGACAGTGATAGAGTTGCGTTAAAGAAACCAGGTAGTTAGAACCCACAATGAGCAACTTTAAGCTACTTACATATTACCTACTAAAAATATTAAAAGCACTTTTGTAGAATATAATTATTGTGAAAATTAATTGAAAATGTAATTGTAATTTTACCGAAACGAGTAATTGAATTACCTACTAGTCAATTACAATTGGAAAGCAACTAATTAATTACTGCTTCAATTACAATGAAAGTAATTCAATTACTTTTTTAAGTAATTGTAATTAAGTACTTAACAACACTGAGAATAACTGGAAACACTCCAGAAACGCTTTTCCATTTTATGATTTTATTCCTTCGACATTTCATAATGAAAAGTATTGAAAAAGATCACATGCGATTTACAATTAGGGTGTGCACCCCACCATTTTATTTTTGACATTATTCATATTAAATTGATATTATAAACTACTATCAGTAATTTTTTTCTTTTTAAATAAACCTCATATAATTTGAAATATATGTACCCACCGTCAGCTAACTTTTTTAATACACTTTTAGTATAAAACATTGAAAAATATTTTGAATACTTTATGTATCTATCGTTATATGTCAAACAAATTTGAGCTCAAAAAGGCTAAGGTAGCGAAATCTACTTGAGGTTAAATATACTTCATCTGTTTTGGACATCATTATCAAACGATAAAATGAGCTAAACTTGTATATTTTATAAATGCCATTTGAGGTATGACCTTTCTGATTCGTTACTGTTAGTTGTTCAACAGTTTTGAAGATAATAAAATTTAATTTCTAAAATACTCTCTTCTTGTTAACATGTCACCATAAATTGAAAATTAGTGTTTAACGCAGTCCAAAACATAGATCAGCAACTTTCTTATTATCCTGGCATTGTTCCTGTTATTCCACAAACATACCACCCCTCTTTCACACAAAAAATCCCCGACCGCTGACCTAAATAACCACCAGGAGACAAAAGGTCGTAAATTTTTCCGTCGTCCCCTCCTCGGGCCGTGATTTAGCGAAAATGACATCGCCTTAGCCAAAATAATACGATCTGTTTGTACCATTTGTCTTAATGAAACGAATCGTTGCGGTCCCCCCTTACGAAAATTTAAGGAAGCCCAATTATTTACTGACATAAAAGCTCGCTTCTTCATTTGTTATCACTAATTCCCTCCCACCGAAGCTGTAGATGTGACCTCTCACCACCACCCTCCCCCTGAGAGGGATGTCGGAGTTTTTATTACATGATATTAATGGTGAAGCCTGGTTTGAAAACGTCGAGTTTCGATTAGGGACAATAACAACCATCTCATATTGAATGAATAACTAGGTGTAAGTTTTGGTGTAAATATATAATATTTTCAATAAAAAAAAGTTGCTTAGAATCATACTAAGCGATAAAATGGTGGCGGAGCCAAATGCCAATTAATTGGTGGATACGCACAATTCTGCAAACACACTTTCACCTTATTTCCTAAAAGGAATAAATATCAACATCGTTGGAAATAGTGAATTTCACCTCTGAAATCATTATAATACCTTTAAATTGTTTCAACAAAATTAACCATCTATCCATCTTTCAGTGGAATATGAAAAATCCACATTTCATCCCTGTAATACTGTAATCCAAACTTTGTACATGAATTATTATTCGACACTGCTTTATGCAGGGTGATTCAGAAGTCACGTCACAAAGTCCAAGGGATGATTCTTGAGATTATGTTAGATATGTTTACGTATAACAAAAATTTACATGCCAATGTAAAAAATGTTTATAAATAAGTATGTATGTTTTCAGCCTTGAGGTGTATATATAGTGCGGCCGCATTTATTTGATATAATTTATTCATGGTAGTAATATTTTTGAAGGGCTTAGTACTCGAGAATTGGTGTGAAAACGATGGGCGCTATTGACTGTCGGCGGGTGAAAGACTATCTAATACAGGGAAGGACTTACTAATAGGGGTCTATTATTTTAAAGGTATTGGGATTGTATATACAAATAGACAGAGAGAAGTAAACGCATGTTGGTGGGTACCTATAATACGTCCCTGCATTATTTCGTTACCGTCATATCTCCTCGAGTTTGTCGCACTTCTCAAGTATATAAGACGCCCTAAAGTTTTACTGCCATGAGTAAATTATATCAAATAAATGCGGCCGCACTATACGTGTATATGTTGCTTTTCCAATAATTTCCTAACGGCTCTACCGATTTTGATATACATTCGCTTGTTCTTCGGAGGTGTATTTCCCCATCTGAACGGTAGCGGATATTAATGGTGAATGGCTCAACGAATTTTGTGGTACCAAAAGTCTATGCAGCCCTTACAATGCCACGAAGGTTGAGGGCTAAACAATCACCTTTTCATATTGAAAGTGAGTATAATTTTTTCTGCCTCTGTAGTAGACGATATTATTCGAGTTTGATATATTAGCAGTCGTGTTCTTTTTCAATTTTTTCAGCTACTCATTTGGGCCATTTAAGAAACAATTATTTGATATAATTAAGAAATAACTAAATTAATAAAATATTAAGGAAAGATGTCTTGTAGTCTCTTGGTTCATATTGACGAATTATTCAACCATTATTTGAAATATGGCTCCTGAAGTACCTATGATTTTCTTAAACATAAGTTCTACTCTAACTGATATTTTAGCACGTTAGCAGCAGCTCTGAATTTCTCAAAATATGAGGTAAAGAAGTTATTCTTGGATTGTTTTACACACCGTATACCTACCGTTTTAAAGATATCCCAGATCGTATCAAGATATGCGATGATAATTAAAAGATGGACAAAGGTTTAAAGCAATTTTCTGATTTTTCTTTCATAAAATAAATAAAATAATTTTGTACTCCTAAAATATCTCAAATTTTCGTATTAAATTTGTTACTTGTCAAACTGATTTTGGATTTTTAAATTTATTTGAATTTTGGGACAACACAATTAAAGAATATGGTTTAATCTCTATATATATTAAATAAATTGCTGTTCGTTTGTCTCGCTTGAACTTGAGAATAGCTGGACCGATTTTGCTAATTTTGATCTTGAAATATTTGTGGAAGTTCTGGGAAGGTTTATGCGGCGAGAGACAAAAATAATAAGTAACGGAAATACTAAAAAAGGTATTTGACATTTGTAATCAAACAAATAAAAGTATAGTGTTAGTTGGTTGTTAAATAAATAAATAAATATCAAGACGATTATTAAAATCTATCATCAGTTTGTCAGTGCGCGAGAACTTTATTGATTTTAAAATGCCAAGGAGAAGATCGCACTGGCGACCAGCGAGAGACAGATAATAATAACATTCGTATCGGTATGACAGAATTGCGTTCAACAGTGAATAATTATGAAGTAGATAGGCTTAGAATGGAACGACTTCGGGCACATCAAACACAACAGCAGCGAGCACGACACAATGAAATAGAGCGATTCCGCAGACGCAGTGTCCCTGTAAACCTGGAACGAGTAGCATTCCACATAGATTATTGTGCCGACTAATCCGTAGCGATTGGAGAAATGACAATCATTTGTCAATATCGTAAAGCGTTAAAATACAGCTGTAAATCTACTGGACTATGCTGTGCTGGTGATAAAGTAAAATTGCCACAATTGTTCCCACCACCAGATCCATTACGCTCATTATTTTCTGGGGTGGGAAATGACTCTAAACATTTCTTGGCCAACATCCAAAAATATACTAATTGCTTTCAAATGACGTCGTTTGGTGCAACGCATATTGTACAGGAAAATTTCATGCCCACTTTCAAACTAGTTTTGGATAAAATATTTATCAGAAGTTTAAAAAGATGATATACAATTGCAGATACAAGGACAGTTTGCGGAATCAACTTGGAGTTTCCCTGTTTCGCGCATGGGTTGACCATATTTTTCAAAAATATGTGTAGGTGATATGAAGTCCATCGGGTCATCTATAATTTTTATTTATCGTTCTTTTTTTAAACTATACGTGGCATTGCAACGCATGCAGGGTACGGCTTTTGTCTAGGATAATAAGACAAGAAAGTTCGACAGGAATTTTAATTAAACATTTACTTTAATTTTCATAGAAAGAAACGCAAATATGACTTACTTTAAGCAATGAAATCCAAAAATTTATTACTGTTTTTGAACGCGCTAAAAATCACTAGCGTAAAAGTTCCATTTAAAACATGTCATATCTCATATCTCCACTATTAATTTGATGATTTGTCAATATGAATAATTTTGTAATTTTTGAAACCATCACATCTTGAAAACTACTCATTCAAGCACATATCTTTATTAAGACTTGAGGTTAAAAATGAGCATTATTTCTAACCCCTCCAAGTTTCTAACGTGAAATATGAATCACCCTCTATATGTCGATGCTTAAAATGCGGTACGTTGCCAAATGACACTATAACGTATACAAAAACAAAGTCCCAAAGTCCAACTTAAATCCTTAATTTCAATTTTTGTAGAAGTAACTGCAACTCAATTCACACACAATTTTTAGTTAGCAATATGCTTTGCATCGTATAAAATTATCCCCATCCATTTCTCCCAGTCTCTCTTTAAAATCATTAAAAGGGTTGTACACTTTGTCCTTCTGGTTCAATGGGTCGCCGTAAAGTCAGCATGATTACGTCCCGCGCCACCTTCCGATATAATTAAATCGGAATACAGGTGAGAAATCCGACTAAGCCGCCGGAATGTAAATTGAGACGAGGCAAGCGTGAAAATGCCGGGGATTATTTCCTAAAGAGGCCGGATTATGTGAGGCGCTTTCCAGAATTCCAAATAAACAAAAACGAACGGCTCCGCAACGCTCGAGAATTTTATTTTTTTATTAAAAGCTTTCCGGCCACAATGGCAGAACGACTCGAAAAAGTTTCAGAAAGAATAAGAGAAGTGTATCGCAGCGCCGGGGCGATTGTGATACACGTAAAGAGGAAAACGATGTATGCAGATGTGGCTTATTTTTTAGGAACGTTAAATATGTATAAGGGAAGGAAATCGAAACGTGGAGAAGAATTATTTTTTATCGCCGTCTGCATGAAACATTTACGTTTCCAGAACGTCACGTGGACTTATTTCTCCCAGCGTAATCTCCTCCTCCCGCTCTATACATTTCATCTTTTCATTCTTTTTCAACAACTCGCACAATATCCGTCCGATAAGCCCAGTAATATTTTCCTTTTTGCTCCCAGGTCGGTAGTCCTTTACAACGACAGCCTTACCACCTAACCACTTGACTTAATAAGCGTTTGATTTATGTACGCAGAGCGACTGCTTGTGGCAACATTGCTTTATTACTCTTCTCCTTTTCTTCCGCCTCCTCCACCTCCTCGCATATATTTCATTTGAGTGCCCCCCTATCCGACCGAAAGGGAGAAAGACTGCTTTACTTTGTTATATTTCAGGGGAAACGTAATAAATTTTGAGGTCGACGATGGGCCGACCGACGTTTAATTAAGTCCAGATTTTTAAAGCTTCGCCATTTTGTCTGCTAGCAATAAAACTTACAAACTAAGCAACTTTTTAATAAATTTTAGAAAAATAATTTGAAAGATTTACACTATGGTTACTTTCACAGTAAGTGAACTATTACCGCACTTGTAACAAAAATAAAATTTTAATGAAAGGATAAGTACTAACTTCATTGTCATTGCGTACTACGTCTACAAGTCCTATGGGTATTGGTAGACACTCGCGTTAACAACATTTTCCCGACAGAGACCTATACTAACGTCACGTTGCTGCAACTGACTTCACGATCCTCGGCGTAAATTTAGACGCAGCTAAGGGCCGATATGGGACCGCGATTTTATAGGCGAATTCCATTGTACAAAATGTTATGACGCTACGGTGGGGCTGCTTGAGTCCAATTCCGCCTCCATTCATTTATTGGGTTGGAACCATTAGTTGGCAGGTCTACCGCTGTTCTGATAGGGGGTTGATAGCAGACTATTCCACCGTGTGTCGTAGATATCCGTAATTATTGGAAGATGTGGGTTTTGGATGTGGCTGTATAGGAGAATGCTCCGAATGCCATGGACAGCTCACGTTACAAATAGAGAAGTGTTAAAGAGAATGAAAAAAGATCTAGAAATCATTAAAAAAAGAAAACTAGAATACCTAGGGCATGTTGAGGAACAAGGATCGATACTCCCTACTGCAAACCATAATACAGGGAAAGATACTGGGTAGGAGAGGACCCGGAAGAAGAAGAATCTCATGGTTGAGGAATTTACGGACTTGGTTTGGGAAAACCTCAGCAGAACTGTTTCGAGCGTGTACAAACAAAGTTATAATTGCCAATATGATTGCCAACATCCGAAACGGATAGGTACCCTAAGAAGAAGAAGGGTTTTGGAATATCTTGTTATACCCTTTAACAAGTACAATGCATCTTCGTGTAGCTGGGGATGGAATATGGCTTAGAACTGGTAGCCAGTGACATGGTGTAAAACGAATTTTGCCCGAGATTGGTTCATCGTGTGATTGAGTTGTGCGTCCACCACTTTAACATGTGGGCTATTCAGCCAGACCTGAGCACAATATTCTGCCGCAAAGTAGGTAGACCAGTCCCAAGGCTGACCACCGGAGAGTAGTAGCGGAGGACCCCATGAAGTGCCGTATAGTTTCTGTATGATGTTATTTCTGGTTTGAGTTTTGCAGCAGTGTTAGTTAGGTGTTGCTTGAAGGGCAAAGTTCGGTCAAGCGTTACTCCCAGGTATTGGGGGTGGCTGTTGTGGCGCTGCGGCCTGTTATTAAAGTTCATGATGAGATCTCTATTAGCCAATGCGGTTATTTAGATGAAAGCGTGATACCTCCGTCTTGCTTGTTGCTGTGTCTTGCGCTGTTCTGTCAGTGTTTTCTCCGTTTCCTCCATTGATTTGCTTCTGGTTGCTATTGTCCGGTCATCAGCATAGGTAAAGGGAGGATAGACGGACCATCGCTGATATTTTGCAAGACGTGACACCATCCCCGTGTGGGGTTGCTAGTCCCCCATCGGGCGCCTCCCCAGGTGGCGGATAGGGGCACGCCTCCCAGATATGGGTGGTACCGGTGAAATCAAATAGCCGGGGCGGACCAAAACTAGCACTGCGGCGTCTGACCCAGAATGGGCGGCGGCAAACAGCGTCTGACCCAGATTGGGCGGCTGAAATATATATGCTCACCAAGACGTCTAGCCAGCGTGGTGTTCTATGGCTAAATACCCCTTATGAAAATGCCAGGTATAAAGACTCAAGTACCCCAGGCGAGTAGAAGATTATCTTCAGAATCTCGCACTGATGTTAAATCAGTCTGTCCCATGGATTCTGGGGGGGACAATCATCTGGCGAAGAACCTTAAGAGATGTAAAAAGAACAAAATTATGTACATTGCAACATACAACGCACTGTCACTATTGTCGGAAGAACGGTTAACTGAACTTGAGTGCGAATTGGAAAATATCAAATGGGATGTCGTGGGTCTTAGCGAGGTTAGAAGACGTGGGGAACAACTCATTACTTTAAAATCTGGGCACAGTTTCTATTACGTAGGTGACGACAATAGCTCAGTGGGAGGAACTGGCTTTCTGATACATAAGCGCCACAGAACAAACATTTTGTCGCTGAAGAAAATCTCCACAAGAGTAATATGCATTGTCCTCAAACTCAACACCAGATACAATGTCAAAATTATACAAGTTTACGCGCCTACCTCAAATCATACTGACGAAGAAGTAGATTTGTTTTACGATGACATCAGAGATGCTCTCAGCGATCAACAAGCACATTATACTATTCTATGTGGTGATTTCAATGCCAAGGTGGGAACAAGGTCGGACGCTGAAGAGTTCTCACTGGGAAGCCATGGACTGGAAGGAAGAAATGATAGGGGTGAAACATTGCTTGGTTTCCTGCTGCAAAACAACTTATTCCAGATGAATAGCTTCTTTCCTAAGAGACCAAATAGGAGATGGACATGGAGGAGCCCGGATGGACAAACAAAAAATGAAATAGATTTCATAATCACCGACAAAAGATACATAATTAAAGACGTGTCGGTACTGAACAAGGTAGCCACCGGAAGTGACCACAGGATTGTACGAGCCAAATTAATGATTGACGTCGGTAAAGAACGGCACAAGCTGATCAAGAAGACCGACAACAACAGACCATGGAAGAGCCCATCGGACATGGCCGGCTTCCAGCAATGCATCACAAATAAGTTAAATGGCACTGAAGCAGAAGAAAACATCAATGTCTTGAACGAGACCATCACTACTGCCCTGCTAGAGAGCCAAAACGGATATTGCCCAACAACCAAGAAACAATCGAAATTAAGCGAAGCCACTATGAGAAAAATGAAACAAAGAAGAGACATGAGAAGTGAAGAACTGACTACTGCTGAAGAGCTAAGACAGATTAACAGGGAAGTATCAAAGGCTATAAGACGCGACATTAGAACACACAACCAAAATCAGATTGAAGAAACAATAGAAAACAATAAGAGCATGAAGGTCTTACGTAGAAAACTGGAAAGTGGAACAAAGCAAATAACGAAGATAAAGGACAAAGAGGGATTTGTTACAACAAACCGGGAAGGCATTTTAAAAATAGTTGAAGACTTTTACCGCCTATTATATAAAAGCCACAATGAAGAAAATCTGGACTCAGAAACAGAACCAGAGATACTGACAAGAAAAAAAGGCATAGTTAATCAAGGGTCAGAATCACTGCCTGAGATTTTACTTTGGACGAAATAAAGTTGGCACTGAGGAAAACAAAAAACAACAAGGCCCCTGGAGAGGACTGCGTAGTTGCCGATGCAGTTAAGATAGGTGGTAACTGCCTACTCAAGAAAGTAGCAAAACTTTTTAATCTCTGTCTTCTTAATAGCACCATACCAGATAGGTGGTACAACGCCATCGTGATCTTGATCCACAAGAAAGGAGATACAGCTGAACTGGAAAACTACCGACCAATAAGCTTACTCAGTCACCTCTATAAACTCTTCACGAGAATTATTACTACACGATTGGAAAACAAATTAGATTTTTACCAACCAATAGAACAGGCCGGGTTCCGCAGAGGATTTGGAACCAATGACCATCTTCAAAGCATCAAAACCGTGATCGAAAAATCAATCGAATACAATAGACCGCTTGTCATTGCCTTTGTGGACTTCCACAAGGCCTTTGACACTGTTGAGTTGAGTGCAGTTTTAGACTCCTTACAAAAATGTCGGGTCGACTATCGTTACACGAAACTAATATACAACATATATAAAAATGCTACCATGATGGTAAAACTGCACGAAAACACCAACCCTATAAGAATAGGTAGAGGAGTACGACAGGGAGATACTATGTCGCCAAAACTGTTTATCACCGTTCTGCAATATGCCTTTGGAATGCTTGATTGGAGTGGAAAGGGTTTGAATATAGATGGCGTAAAACTAACAGATCTGCGCTTTGCAGATGATATAGCTTTGTTGTCTGACAACCTACAAGACATCAGGGAAATGCTGGAAGATCTTCAGGAAGTATGTGCTCAGGTCGGGCTAAAAATTAATATATCAAAAACGAAATTTATTACGAATCTGGTCCCTAGTGGAAATATTGTTATTGGCGATTGTGAGGTGGAACTGGTGGATAGGTACATATATCTTGGCCACGAAATAAGAATCTCGAGAGACAATCAAACATGCGAATTAAAAAGAAGAATTACGCTCTCTTGGGCTGCATATGGAAAACTTGGGGACGTGTTTAAGAGTAATCTCCCAATTTGTCTGAAGCGAAAGGTTTTTAATCAATGTATTCTGCCGGTTATGACCTACGGCGCCGAAACTTTAACTTTGACAGCCACATCTGCTAAGAAGCTTAGAATAACACAACGCAAGATGGAAAGATCGATGCTCGGTGTGTCACTTCGTGACCACGTCAGAAATGAGAACCTACGGGCGAGAACAGGAGTCACGGATGTTATCTACCAGGTGGCAAAGCTCAAGTGGAACTGGGCTGGACATGTGGCCCGCATGACAGATGGACGATGGACAAAAAGGCTGCTCGAGTGGAGACCAAGGGCTGACAAGAGAAACAGGGGAAGACCTCCCACGCGATGGACGGACGATATCAAAAGAATAACCACAAATTGGATGCAGAGCGCTCAAAATAGAGGACAGTGGGCAGAAATGGGGGAGGCCTATATCCAGCAGTGGATGCAGAGGGCTGATTGATGATGATGATGATGATGATGACACCATCGCAATCTTTAGTCGGCGCGTAGTTTGTGTTTTGTTCAGTTCTCCTAGAAATAGTGGAGATCATGTTGTTTTACGCGTTAATGTGGAAAATTTGATTTTGTCCTTGGTAAAAATTAAATCTAAACATTTGTAGTAGTGTTTTTAACACACCTAGGTAAGTCTAAAATGTTCTAGTGTCGACCTAACCTAAAAATAAGATAACGTTGTCAAATAGTTTAGTTGTTACCAGGTGGTCCGTTTATCCTCCCATTTGAGGATAGATGGACCACCGCACGGGAGGAGAGTTGGACCTGGTATTTTTTATTTTAGTACAATGCCTAATAAGTACATACGTAAAAGACATGTTCCTGGACCTCATAATCATTAAGTGATGCCGTAAATGCATACAAAAGTGGCGAGATGGGCGTCAATGAAGCGACTAAAGCATTTGGAATACCCAAAACTACTTTTAAACGGCGGTTAAAATCAAATAACTTCCAAACAACCAATCGCCTGGGACCCTACGCTTAATTAGGTTCAAATTCTGAACAAAAGATTGTAGACCATATCAAGAAACTTTAGAAATCGGGATTTGCACTGACAAGAACTGAAGTTAGGGTTATGGCATTTAATTTAGCAGAACGATTGGGAATTCCAAATAGGTTTAACGAAATAGAAGGTAAGTTATGGGTTGCTTAGCATAACAAAAAGGTTGTCTGTTTCAAATTTCGATGTTTCATTTTCAGGCAAAGCTGGCAAGAAGTGGCTGGAGCTGTTTTTGCGTCGAAGGCCTGAAATTTCGATCAGAAAATCTGAGAACACTTCAATTGCACGATCTGTTGGGATGTCAAGAGAAACCGTTAAAACCCATTTTGCGGATCTACAAAAAGTTATGACAGAACATAGTATTTTTGACAAGCCTGGACATATTTACAACACTGATGAGACAGGATTACAGCTGAACACTAGAGGTGGTGAAGTCCTAGCTGCCAAAGGCTCTAAAAGTGTTCCGAGTATAAGCCCTGGTGAGAAAGGAGAAACGATAAGCGTCGTAGCATGCTGTAATGCATAAGGGACTTTTATACCCCCTTATTGCATATTTAAGGGCAAAAATGACAAGGAGGAATGGCTTGATGGCATGCCTCCGGGTTCACAAATCAAAATGTCCTAAAAGTCCGCTTACGGGAATCGTGACATATTTATGGATTGGTTAGTAAACCAATTTCTTCCAGGAAAACCTCAAGGTAAGGTTGATAGTAGATGAACACACCTCTCACACGACCAACCTTGATTTATTTGAATTTGCAGAAGCAAACGACATAATTTTATTTTGTTTGCCCCCGCATACGGCTCATTATTTACAACCCTTGGATCGTGCTTTTTTTAAATCTTTAAAAGGCTACTATTATGATGTCTGTAGAAATTTCTTGAAAAATAACCCAAACAGAGCTCTGAACAGATTGCAGTTTGGAAAGCTACTGGGTGAAGCTTGTGGAATGTCAGCCACTGGCCAAAATGCCAGTTCTGCGTTTAAGTCAACAGGAATAATGCCTTATAATACTTGATTATGCATTTTTGGCCCAAAATCCTGTTTGCTCCGGAGAAGATGTGCAAGCAAGACCTGAAACTACCCAACCAAGTACATCCGCATCCGGTATACAAAGACAACAAATAACTGCTATCAAATCAACAGCCGTTGAAGATTTTACTCCTGGAAAAGCTCTTGATGAAGTTAATCCCGTTCCAGTCGTATATGTAGCTGCTAAACGGGCTCGTAAAAAATATCTGGAGTCATTACATCACCAGAATTTATTGAAGAAAAGAAAATAGCACAAAGCAAGAAAAAAGCTGACCCCAACTTGCTGTGAAAGAGGTGAACAGAAAAAAAATAAGAAAGAGCCATTCGGTTAAATCTTCATCTTCCGAAGACGATGCAGGCGATATCACATTAGATGACTCTTCCAGTGGTATGGATGAACGTTTTAGTGATTTAGAAAATGAGTGTGTTGGCTGCGGTGAAGATTATCGCCAAACAAAAAAGAAAGCGGATTGGTTGGAATGCATTTCATGCAAGCGCTGGTTACACAATAGTTGCATGAGTTTTATTAACTTTTGTCAGAAATGTGGTCAGGTAGCTACAAAAAAAGGCAAAAGAGCCAAGTCCATCTCTCCTACCCACTATAGTCCATCTCACCTCCCTAGGGTAGGACAGATGGACCGTTGACAGGTTTCAGAATTTGATTTTTATTTAGTCTTAAGGTTAAATATCTTTTACTTTTAAGTGTTATAAAATGGGTATCAAAGTTTAGTTATTTTATGTGCCAATTGACAAGGTTCTATTTTAAATAATAAAGAAATATTCTGGATTTAAGTAGAAGGTGGCCCATCTAACCTCCCTTTACGTAACCAAATTTTCTAGATTTCGTCGTGGGCATGTCAGCGATGTAGCAGTTAAACGGAAGTGCGCCAAATTTTATTTCATTTATTAATGTACCTTATTTAAGTACGCCAAATACGACACCCGATCTCAGATCAATTCGCAATCACTCGTACTACTTCGACATATAACCGTAGACAAATATTTTGCCAGCAGCTCCGTTGATAGCAAGAGGATAGGAGAAGACGATCCCTCCTTTCTCTCTCTGTACGCCTCCGTCCCTATTTCCCTCTCTGTCCCTTTCCCTCACCCGTGGCGAGAAATCAGGTGCACCGGGGCAGATAATGCGGGATCGCTCAAGTGAATTTCCAACTCGCAATGTTTACATACGGCGCCATTCAACCACAAACAAACATGGAAACATCAACAAATGTTCCGTGGATCGTTCGGATTTGCTCGAGCGTTCTTGTCAAAATACTTGCCCGACGAAATATCAAGTGACCCTTCGAGTAAGGCTCCTCTCCCGCGGGCGACGCGGGTGAGGAGAGAGGAGAGGGTTTTGTTGTTGGATGTTACGGAAAAATAAAAAATATATGTACTTACACGAACTTAGGTTATACAGAGAAAACAAGGCGATGCCTGCTTGTGGAAGTTAATTTTGGAAAAATACAAGTTACACTCGAGTTACGACGAAAAGGGAAACTGATGTGTATTCTGTATATTTTCGATGTTTAGTGGCTTTACCAAAATAGTATTAACTGGCGTTACAATCAACTACTTCTTTTGAAAAATATATCTTAAAACGAACAAACAACTAGTTGCAAAACCAGAAACAAATTCTATTTTTGTGCTGAGTTGGCAGAATACCATAAAGTCAAAAATTTAAGGTGTCTGACTTGTTAAAAATATCACAATATTAAAATTATGTAACTAAAATATCTAGATCCGTCCGGTTTAATAACATTTTATCATTAATTCTATCAATTGTGGTGATTTATACAATTGTGGATAGAACTATGATTCGTCAGTGTTTGTTTTTACCGAACATGCCCACTCTTTCCTCAATGCGTGTAAACTGTAGTTGACTACAGCATTAATCAAAAAATATCACTTTTTATAAAATGAACCATTTGATTTATTGGAGCTGTTTAATTGAAATTTTGACAAATGGCAAAACCTTACAAAAACGAACGCAAGAACCCAAAATTTAAATCAGTAACGTACTTAAATTGGAACTAATGATCCATATACGGATCTTATATCAAATTTTGTTACCGTAAGATGTGAATCGAGTCACGAAGGAGTTGTTATTTGCGTTATGTCCAATGGGGGAGATTTCTTTATAAACGTTTAAAATTGATGCAATTAAGGTTTTTCTTTTAATTTAATTTAACCCGCATCGACCTCTCAGAGTCATTAGAGGTGGTACATGGAGATATAATAATTTCTATTACATCAGGTTCATTACATTAATCTGTGGAATATACTGAAGTACATTACTAACATCACTGTTCAAATTCACGTACACAGTATAAGGTTGTTCCTTTCGTGGTGTTGTTGTTGGCAAATGAATAGGTGTTCAACAGATATAGGTATTCTACTGGGTGATCAAGAATGACTGTTTGAGTTGGCAACACTTTTTTAGAGAATTTTTTACTTGTCTATTTTGCAACACTACAACCGGATATGTTTATTTGACAAAAATTTGGCATAACAATCAGCGATAAGATGGTAGGTTATGTGAATAAAAATTAACGCTTAAAAATGAAACTCGAAATACAGAACAATAATTTAATTAAACAGCTAAAGGTAATGCTCAAAATGCCCCTCATTTTGGTCCAGACATAAATTAACTCTCCTTTTTAGGCTCTCGAAGATATACACCAGCATATTGGGGGTAATGTTTGCCACTTCCTGAACTATTGCCTCTTGCAGCTTGCAGCTCTTCTTCAGTATGCAATATGTTCCTGACAACATTGTCCTTCAAGAGCCCAAATAACGAAAAATCTAATGGAGTGAGATCTGGTGGCCTGCTTGACCCAATGCCCTGAGTAATTAGTCTGTCGCCAAAATTCTCTCTTAAATATCCCATAGTAGCACCAGCCGTATGTGCCATTGCAGAGTCTTGTTGGAAATATCCAATTTGACGCTCTTCGTCTGTTAATTACTGGTTTATAAAAGGTCTCAAAAGGTGTTGGATATATCTCTCCGAATTGACGATAAAATTAAAAAATATTGGCCCATACACCCGCGTCCTTGAGACTGCCAACCAAACACCAACTTTAACCGGGTGCAAATGTGTCTCTCTGATAGCGTAAGGATTTTCACCTGACCAAATTCTGTAATTTTGTTTATTCACATAGCCGTTGAGATGAAACCAGGCTCCGTCGGAAAAGAAGGTATTGTCAAGGATATCATTATTATTTAATACTAGCCGTGACCCGGCCACGCTTCGCTGTGGCTCAGTTGGATATAAAATAAATGAACAATTAAATAAAAATAGGTAATCTAGCAAATATAGATTTACCTAGAAAACACATAATTTATTTCAATACCATGCATTGCATTGCTGTGATTATGTTGTAGAATGTTATGAAAAGGGAAAAAAATATTGCTTTGCAATCATTTTTTATAACCGATGTAGGTACTCGGCTTCGCCGGGGACGACCCTGTCTCATTCCTTTTTCCACACTCCATGAAAATGGTTTCAATCAGCGTGCGTTATTCGTCTTGATCGAGTAAGGCGTACTCCTACGATTTCCAATCTTGCTTCTCTTTGCTCATCTGTTTCAGATAAAGGGGCTTGAGCATTTCTTAATCTGAGAGTTTCTAGTCTATCTTCCCTTTGCTCGTCTTTTTCAAATAAACGGGCTTGAGCATTTTTTAATCTCAGGGTTTCTAGTCTATCTTCCCTTTGCCCGTCATTTTCCGAAGCTCGTAGTCTTTTATTTTTTTGCTTTACATATGGACCTGCCAATCGCTTTTCTTTTGGAGACATAATTCACAGCGAAAGTATAAAATAAATGGGCTTGTTTTCTGTTGTCCAATATCCAAAGTTCACAAATAACACCACTAACACTCACACACGTTCAGAAATATTTCTACTTTTAACAGAATGATTTTGAGCAATTCGATCCTCAAAGCGCTGTCAAACTGTTCGACATTTAAAAGATACCTTTTCGCCACGAGATGACGCCATCTGTCAGTTTAGTCACTCGTCTGTCAATAAAGATGACATATTGCCTGTAATCCATACGGCCAATCGAACTGTAGCATTTTATATATTTAAGCTGTTTCGGCCCCCTGGCTCGTTTTCCCAAGGTGTATTAACTTTAAATAGGTTACCTCATTGAACAGCTTCTGGGCGAGGGGGTCGCGCGGGGGAGGCGGAGTTCGTGACGTAGACTGGCGACCCAGGTCTGCGTTTTATTACCTGTGTTTAATCTAACTCTGTGGTTTAATCTACGTTCTGTATTACTCTGACAGTTTGGCGTTTGGCTGGCGTTTTCGTTTGTAATTGACAACAGTTTTGAGTTTTTCAAAGTACATATTTTTTGCATCGCCGGTCGCCGTGTGACGTAGATCGGTCTCGCGCTGTTGTGGTAGGTCAGGATCGCTAGAGGCAACCTATTAAAGTTGATACGCCTTGTCTTTTTTCGACGCAGAACCATTACAGGAACCTTCACGGACATGCGCCCGACAACTCACCAAAGTTTCGTGTCAATCGGATGAATGGTATAGAAGCCTATGCGTAACATACAAACAAACATACATCCATTTACATATATATAGATACAACAGAATTCTTTTGAGCAATTCGATGCTTAAAGCGCTGACAAACTGTTCGTCATTTAAGAGTTACCTTTTCGCCGCGAGATGGCGCCATCTGTCAGTCACTCGTCTGTCAAATAAAGATGACATATTAACTGTCATGCATATATTTTTAAGCCGTTTCGGCCCCCTGGCTCTTTTTTCGACGCGGAACCATTTCAGGAACCTTCACGGACATGCGCCCTACCACTCACCAAAGTTTCGTTTCAATTGGATGAATGGTATAGGAGCCTATGCGGAACATACACACAAACATCCATTTTTATATATATAGATGTCATTGAACCAATTGCAAAATAAAACTCTGCGGGTGATCAGGAGGGATTAATGACTGGACGATGGAAATTTTGTAAGGGTGGTACTTTGATTTCTTTTTAAGCACAGTGGAGCAACTTCCATATGATAAACTTGTAAAACCGTGAATTAGAACAACATGGAAAAGTGGAAGTCTTATGGGTAAGAATGAAAATTGGTTGAATAGGAGGCATAAGGACCAAACCTGTTTGAAGGGAGAGCTTTCTTAAGGATTTGCAAGGACAAAGAAATCCTTGCATTCGAGTTCTGATATCCTCGACAACTTCCCCGTTTAGAGTAGAAGGTCTACCAGTTGATTTTTGTTTGCTTACGCTCCCTGTGTTTAAATAACGTTCAACTACTCACATGCAATGTTGCTGACAGACAGCAAAAGTGACCAAAGTCTCCGGAAACATTTCCTGAAATTGCTGGAATGTCGCTTCGAGAGAGTACTGCCAACCAGTAATTGGGTTATAAATCCCACTTCGAAAGGATGCCACTCCAATGAAAATATCGTATTGTAACGTGAAAACTATTTTAAATAAATAAATTTTAAAAGAATACCAGAAAATTTAATTTGAAATAGCAAATGGCATCTGTCAATAACGCTGTCAGTGTCACCAACCGGATGTTACTCCAGTTGTACCATTTAAAAATGAAATCCAGTATTGCCAACTCAAACAGTCAATCTTGATCACGTTGTACATTGTTCACAGCGTCTTGTTAAAATATGTTGGTGGGTGAGTTTGGTGTGTCCAATCCTTATGCGTGTTAGGATCGTCTGGTGTTTCCGACTAAGTCTAGAGTAGTTCAGATTTTTCATGTGTAGGTTTATTGTGTACAATTTATTTGTAGTCATTGTCTGCCATCTTTCTTTCCATAAGTTGCCGATGTCGGATTTGATTTGGCTGTTTCAGTCTCGATTTGTTTTGATGATTTAAGACGGTTTTGCGAGCGATGGTATCCACTTTTTCGTTCCCGGGTATTCCCATATGTGAGGGGACAGAAACTCTTATTTAAACATCTTCTATATAGCTATGTATTTATCTTTGTCTTGGATTTATTTAATAAATAGATGAATCGGATGATATAAGAGTTACTAGGTACGGTATTTACCTCATATCATTGTTCATCAATGGGAGGGGGGGTGATAACCAGCTATTTATGAAAACCTGTTTAATAAAGCTGGGATTTCCAAAAATGTACAGGCACAATATAATATTTGAATAGATGGGAAAAATAGTAAGTATATTCCAATGAAACCGCAAAAGTTGAGATTTTATCTGAGACTCTTGGTTAATGTAGTCTCGTCTCGTTCTTGGCAATTTTAGAAGACTCTTGGTCTCGGTCTCGCTACGAAATAGTGACGAGACCAAGGTTTGGTCTCGTCACTATTTCTTAACACAATGGCAATTCAGCAATGAATATATGTTGTTGGTTATAGAACATTAATTGTATATTGCATAGTTATTAGGAAGCTATTAATATGTGTTTCGCTTTTTTTCCTCCGACTACTCTTGTTACCTAACAATATTTTTGTAAACTTTTGTTGCACATTAGGAGCTCCTACTCCACTAAAGTACTTGTAATAAACTTACTTACTAAATAATTTTTACTATTAACGTCAGATGAATGTTTTATATTACATTTAAATTTTTGAAAAACTACTGCCCAAATTCAAAAAATATACAAGCGTTGTAAAAGGAGACGAGGGCGTTAAAATAACACCCCATTCGACCCCTGTGCTATTTAAAACTAAGGGAATGATTACATATCTGCTTGAGGGTTATAATGCGATAATTAAAAGTACTGAAAATAATTGTCTCCGTTAAATAAAAAATTAGGTATTACATAAACAAAACAAAATTGACAAATTGATAACAGTAGGTACCGGTCCTGTGGGAGTTTTGAGCTTCAATTAGAATTTAACATACAATTAGAATCATAGCCAAATCAATCTCTTTTATTTTCAGTGTAACAGGAAATCTATGAAGTTTGTGGTGTAGGTATTGGCATACCAAATATTAGCCACTTTGAAAGTATGAAAAGCTGTTGCCAATTTTTATTTAAACCGTCAATTTCAGAAATGTTACTCTCGACAGTGCTTCTAATTCCAAATATGCCGTCCATAATTGTCACTGTAAACGTTAACAAGAATAAATTATACTTTAAAAAAATTAAAATAAAAACAAGCTTTAATGGTGAATCCAACAGGTAAAAATAATTTGTTTTGTTTTAGAAATAAAAATAGCATAATCAACGAGAAAATACATATTGTAACAAAGCGTGGGGTGCTTCTTGTACAATAATTTTATACCAATCGTACTGATGGAATATTTTTAACAGCATATTTCAAGCACCTTTATTACAAAAACATCTATTATCTCGTTAATAATTATACTATTTTTATTTCTAAAAAAATTATTTTTACCTTTTTAGTTTGATTCACTATTAAAGCGTGTCTTTTTTGCTTTTTTAAACTACAATTTATTTTCCACTTTTTAGTTCGATTCATTACCTTGTCTTAAGACAAGATTATGATACATAATTAATAATGATAATTATGAAGTACTTTCTCGAAATCTATTCATTTCTTTTTATGCTTTAGCGTTACACGGGACCCTTCCTGTTAACCTTGAGCAATTAAACACGCACGCAGGAAGAAATCTCACAAGACTTTCGAGAGCCTAGATACAATAATAATGATTTTGTTATTACATTATTGTACTGTCATTAGTTCTTAATCCATATGCGAAGTTTCGAATTATCTTTAGCTATTAGTATTATATTATATTAAAGGTTTAGTTTAAGTTTAGAATAATTTAACGTTTGAAAGTGAGTAAAAATCGAGTTTAGAAGTCGGTTACAAACAAACAAACATACAAGTGAAGCTAATATAAAGCGTGTAAAAATAGGTTTTGTAAAGAGTTGTTCGTTTCACCACAAATATTATTATGGCACCTTCCTGTTTCCGCGAATAAACATTGAATATAACATTCATCGGGTTTCTAAAATGACATAATAATCCATTTTTAAAAACTATTCCACCAATTACTTTGTCGCAAAGACGTGGAAACAAAACAAAAGTTAAAGAAGTCCGTGGGACATTGGCTGTTCACTTAGATAACCTTGTTGAGCAAACTTTCAAATTATTTAAGCGGCGCTTCCCTGAGAATACAAATTTTTATCCGCGTAACATTGAAATTATATATCGAATGCACCCATTTACATTGTGTGTGAATGCAAGACGGGATATTGGCGTAAAAATAAAAGGAACTCTTAAACGATGCAATCGCGTCAGTTCCGAGGGAATCGAGTTGGAAAATTTGAATAACTGAATTACAAACATCGCGAAACGTGCGCTCACAATCGTATCATTCCGGGGAAAATTGCCACGATCAAAGGTGCAATAAAATGCAAAACTCTTACATAAAAATTCACTTTTATACCCGAACATAACACTGACCGCTACTACTATTATTCCTTCGACGGTTCTCCTTCTCTCACTCTCCTCTCCATAACTCTTCTTTTATTAAATTATTTTTATTGTTCCTCGGGTCTACTCCCCCAATAGACACATTTTCCGAGTTTTCTTATTCAATTTGAGGTCTCGGCAGGGTCGTTGTTTTTATCTGGGCCATCTTAGCTGACCATCTCATCTACATATTATCTCTGCTTGTCTTCCGGAACCTTTCAAATTGTTTTTCCTGGACGGTCAGCGGGTGAATAGTAACGAGACAAACAGCGGGGGAGACTGAATTACTCTAGATTACAAAATCTACCATATCACTGTCCTAATCTTGATCGTTTACATAAAAATTACAGTAAGACTCTTAGAATCATTAAATGCATGTATAAGGGGATACTCGCGAAATCCAATCAGATATGAGGATAATTAAAAAATATATAATTTTGCAAGATACGAAATAACAGGAAAAAAAAGGTTCACACCAAGACTTAGTAAGTATAATTACATTGTAGGTAGTAGAGGCAAAGCTCCAAAAAAAATCAATTAAGCGATCGATTATAAAATTGGAAGTGGTACTTTTAATTTTATATACTTGTAGTTATTACCGCAACATACTACTACTTTCAATTATATTCTCATTTAATAGCAATAAATAAAATAAAGCATTTAAGCAAACTCGACATTCGGATGATTTTACATATTTTGAGAATGTTTAAAGGCATTTGCATATTTTTTTCCAAAAACTGCATAAAATACAAAAAACAAATACTTCATCAATAACGTACTTCGATATAATACGCTAATATTTCATTTGACCATAAGGTTATCCGGACTGCAAAGTAAATTACCTGTAGTTATGCATTAATAAGGAAGTTTGTTTTGACATTTGTTTGAATTGAAAAAACACTGAAAATGTTTTGTAAGCTGAGAAAATGCTGGAAAGCAATTTTCCCAATGTCATATTCGTTTATTCATTTTATTTCATTTTATTATTTTATTTATTATTTATTTCAGTACCTAGTGTTCCTTTAGTAATTACAATTACGGAATTAGTGATAGTTCAGTCAGAATTATCTAACTTGTCAATTTAAGAAAGCATAAAAGTAAGAAATGGATGTGAATTATCTTTTAAAAGTGCTTATAGTAAAACTGGGGAAGGGAAGTTTAGAAATATCAAAAATGTTTCGAAAAAGTGGTTATTAAATTATCTTGAAAAAAATTTTAACTGTGGGTTTCTGTCAAAAGTGAATGTGGTGAAAATGAAGATTTTACATGGAAATTATGTGGGAAATTCCATGCCAACTGATCAGGGAGTGAATGGGGTGGTTTTTAAATCGCTACCGGAAGTATCTAGTCGTCTTTAGGATATAAAAATATGTCCGATCCTACATTTTCAGCCCCTAATTTTGAGCCATTTTGGATTTGTGACCTATTTTGTGTTTTGTTCATTTTTTTGCGTGCCATGACAAATTTTCATTTTTAGACTGCCGATGCGAGAATTTGAGTTTAAAAAAATTCTGAAAATAGTGGGTCGATGTAAAATCTTCCCAGTAATCTATTTCCCGCCTCAGAATTAGAATTGGATGCTCCCCCGAGCGAGAAATTCGAAAAAACGTTTTTTTTTTCCGAAGTGCGATATCTAAAAAGTTTATTTTTTTTTAAATATTTGGAAGCTGTCAAAATCTTCCTTTTTACATAATATACTTTAAGGTCAAAACAAATTATCGGTGTGTATTTTGGTTTTAAGTAAAAAACACGCAAAAAGCTGTTTTTTTGTGGAAAAATGAATTATTTCTGTGTCTAACCCTGTGAAAACTCGTGCAAACATTCAATTTGGCATTTTTTGACGTTCCAGTGTTATACCTTCATTCCAAAGCCTATAATATTGATTCTCGTTTTTTTTTGCAATTTTTGAAATCAATAAATTGTTCTAACTCACCAATTGGCATATTAAATTTTTTCACCGGATGGAGGAGCTCTAGAAAATGTACAAATTGATGGAAAAACACGTAAAAAATACATTGTAAAAACCCAGAAATTTATACTTTATTCATCCAATCTAACTGGTACAGAGAATTTCAGGAATCAAGCTCTTCAATGCTAAATTTGTTGAAATGTGTTTGAATTTTGTGTGCCTGAATTTTGTTCAAGGTGAACGTTTTCGGTGATTTCTTTTTTAGTGAGCTTAACCTCACAAATAACACGGGGAAAAGATACAGTTAGCCAAATAGGTGAGTCAGGAAAGAAGTAAACTTTTGAGACAGAACTATAGCTAAACACTAACGTCTCCGCAACAAGATCATCTTCGTTGCTGTGAATTGTGCGACCCTAATGCCAGTTGTTATTGAATAGAAAAGCAACATCCAAATTCTCCTCCCAAAGTTTTACAACTTCACCTTTTAAATCGAAAACCAATGCCCAGTTCTCATCCATACTGGTGTTTTTACGTTTGACGATTTGCTTATTGTGAACACAAAACTGATGGAAACTTTTAGTGCCTGGAATAGATTTTGCTCCCTTTTTGTCACTGTTTTCATGACAAAATTTAAGTTTCGACGTTCCAGTGAAAGAGATAAAATTTTAAACCGTTATCAAGGGTTTGATCAAGCGTGAAGCTGCTATTGCGAGTTTGAAATGACCCTATGAAAACCAAACCATAACAGTGCACGAGCTTCTTAAATTTTGTCATGAAAACAGTGACAAAAAGAAAGCAAAAACTATTCCAGGCACTAGAAGTTTCCATCAGTTTTGTGTTCACAATAAGCAAATCATCAAATGTAAAAACGAGAACTGGGCATTGGTTTTCGACTCAGGCTCAGGCACACAAGCTCAGACACACAAAATTCAAATACATTTCAACAAATTTAGCATTGAAGAGCTTGATTCCTGAAATTCTCTGTACCAGTTAGATTGGATGAATAAAAGTATAAATTTCTGGGTTTTTACAATGTATTTTTTACGTGTTTTCCCATCAATTTGTATATTTTCTAGAGCTCCTCCCTCCGGTGAAAAAATTTAATATGCCAATTGGTGAGTTAGAACAATTTGTTGATTTCAAAAATTGCAAAAAAAGCGACAATCAAAATTATAGGCTTTAGAATGAAGGTATAACACTGGAACGTTAAAAAATGTCAAACTGAATGTTTGCATGAGTTTTCACAGGGTTAGACACAGAAATAATTCATTTTTCAGAATTATATCTTCAGAATTTTTTTAAACTCAAATATCTCGCATCGGCAGTCTAAAAACGAAAATTTGTCATGGCCCACAAAAAATGAACAAAACACAAAATAGGTCACAAATCCAAAATGGCGCAAAAGATCCTGAATTTTTGACCACTTCATAACTCCGATTACTATTATTTAAGCAAAAAGGAATTATTTTTAATTGAAATAAATGTAAATATGTGAACTTAAGTAGAAACTAATAAAAATTAAAGGAAAATTTGGAGAAATGTTTTATTACTGCTTTCCAATTTGTTTTGATATTAATTAATTTTCAGTTACATTAATTTAATAATACTATTATTGTTTGCCTTCCAATTTCCATTAAACATGCCATTTTAATCACCTATGTCGAACTAGTACTGCATATATACTACTTGTTAAATCTCATACACAAATATGCGCATACTTTTGGTACATTTTCGCGCATATTTGTCTTTATATAGCAACAAACCATAATCAAACAACAATACACAAATAATAATAACAATAGGAACAATTAAAATAATAATAAATCATAACCAATAACATTCTTGATTTCGAAGGTTCGAATATTGGATCGCTACAAATGACACCTGAATTTATGTTTATGAAACAAACGAAGGAAATTTTTGGGACATTTAATTGCGTTAATTAATTTTTGCATTGATTGAAAAACATAAATACAAGATATATAATATAGTATGATTGAATTTGTATTCCATATATCACATTGACCTAAAAACCTTAATAACTCAAAACCTAGTGACCTTAAAACCATTTATATGCCTTTCAAACACACCAGGCTATCAAGGAAATATCTGTTTTTCCCTAAAAATTATGTCGGAATTGAAACAGCCATTCAAATCACCATTTCCATAAAAACATTATGTTTAAATCACCATTCAACATGAATTAGTATTCTTACATCATTCGTTCCTTGCTCTTTACATCTACTTAATCCATAAGCTTCCACTTGATAAATGAAGTGGAACAACGTCATTTTCTCATTAAATCATTGCGACCTTCTGGGGTTGTGCAAGGTGAAATTCTAATACGCAAATTAAAAGGAAATTGTGCTCATTTTCTTTCGTGGAACAAGTCTGGAACATGAGACGCGTTAATAAATATCGAAAAATAAAAGTATATTTAAATAAAAAGTGTTTGCGTTATCAAAATTAAGTTACACACAAACCGCTAATTCCTGTTAATTTATTTTAGCACCTGAACGTAAATTTACTGACTCAGTGTTTGCGTCATTAAGTTTTAATGAATTTTGTTGGAAGTGTGCGGAACAATACGTACTTACATGTATATTAAGATAAACAATTGAATATAAAAAAACGTTCGGTACAGCAATGTGTACTTATTTTGTGAATTCTGTATTAAAATTTAAAACTGACAAATGCGACATTTATTGGGTATTATGAAATGATAATAAATACACTTAATATAAAATTTCTTGGTATGACTCGACTGATAAATGCAGTGTTCTCGTAAACTACGATAACCTTATTATTAACGTGCAGATAAATTCCTTGAAATGAACTCGAAGATAAATTATTGACAAACAATATTATTCTCATTAAATCATTAGCTCATGTGAATACGACACAATAAATTTCCATTTTCTTCTATTGTCGTTTCGATCGTAATATTGTATTGAAATCTAAATGATGGGCGCTTCTAGGTGAAATCCCGTCATTGGGTAATCTATTCCGCTCGCGACGTCTGCGAATTTGGTGTTTTAATCTAAAAGAGTAAATACGGCCATAAACAAAATCCCTAAGTTAAAAGGGGCCAGACGTTATAAATAACCGGCGATGTTAATGTGTATAAATGTTCCGCGGATTGTAACAAATACCTCGGCAGAAAGAAAAACTTATCTTTCCACATAGTTTTGACCGCTTTCCCGAAGGGATGTTACGGTAGCTACCCCTAGTTTTTCCCGGAAAACCAGTAGCCGCTTCGTCGAAGTGAGGGCAGGCCGTAGAAGGGGTAATAAATAAAAAGACGGTTTTTCACGAGGCCAGAAGGCGTACATTTTTATTGCCTGAAAAGTGGCCCGTTTAAATTAAATGCGAAGATAGTGTTGCAAGAAGGATGTAGGAACGAATCCGCAATGAAAATATTTCAGCATTGTTTTGCATAAACAGTGGTTACTGCACTGTTTTACCGCTGGGAATAAATAAAATGGAATGAAGGCGTAAAGGTATTTGAAACGTACACATTGTTACGTCTCCGCGTATAAGACAACTTGATGCAAAATGTTCAACGAATACTCAAATCATCGTTTAGTCATTATCAATTTGCATTCCCTTTTCATTGACGAATATTGTTTTATGGTTTGCATAAAAATTTGACAAAATGTAATTTTTGCCTACCTACTCGCTATTATATGCCAAGCAAATAAGCAAAAAAATACCCTGTTTTTGACATCGAATCCTCGAGCAGTAGACCCGGATTTTTAGGTAATATAGGCCAAAACAAACAAAACGTATAGATAGACCCCACGAGACTATGAACATTAGGCATTGTTATTAACAATTAAACGTCAAAAATTGCACTTTTTTGACTATTTTTGTTCTCAATTAAAAACTAAGTTATTTTTGGGTAAAATGGGCTCACCATCCTCTAGAGAATTAATAGTAGTTTAAAGTACAAGTTACAGAAGACGTCATTCCAAGCCCGAGTCCGAGATTCTAAAACGAGCCGCTTGCGGCGAGTTTTAGAACGGACAAGGGCTTGGAATGTCTTCCGCAACGAGTACTTTACAACATTTTCTATGTTTCGGCTTCCATTTAATATCTATTTATGTTTAAATAATTTTAAATTTCTTATCTGGGGAATTTTTTTATCTTGACATTTAAGTTGGTATTACTGCTGTTTCCTAGACATCTATCAATTTTCACACCATGTTTCATTTTTCACACAGACAGCATTAGGGAATATCTTATTACCAACCCCCCAAAAAAAAATAACAAAAACAATGCTTTAATAAGCCTCATTAGAGCACTGTTTTCGGCCATTTTAGTGCTAGAATAGCTGTCATTTTAGTGCCAGAACATAGAAAAGACCTTTAAAATGATTCTAAACCGACCTCGATATCTTCATTTGTTGCTGAGAAAAATGGAAAGTGAAAATCGACAAATTCTTTATTTAACAATAATTGTTATTGCGAAATTGAACCTGCGGCTTTGTTATTTTGTAAAAAGTCGGGGATAATAGTACTTAATATGTGGTAAAAATTTCAGATCGATTCATCAAATAGTTTATTGCAAAATTCAATTTGTTTATATTTTTGCAATTTTTTTGCAATAACCATCTACACACAACTAAAAAAAAAAAAAACGCGATTCTAAGATCATGGTGCCCTAGAGAAACATTTTCTCTATCGATATTAATTGTTGAATATGATAAAAAGCTATTTTAAGATTGTTTAAAAAATTAAAGAAGAAAAACATTTTTCTTTATTTTGGCACCCTATGTCATAAGCAATATCTCTGGAAATTGTTGACGAATTTTGATGTTTCTTCTTTTAATTTGGGGTACCGTTTTGGGCACATTACGAAGACGCGATTTGTTTATTAATTTATTCATTAATTTACCACCTAATTTGTTGAAACAATTTTTAGGAAAAAAAAATCTTTGCGAAAAATCTTTTTTTTTGTGCGATTTTCACTGTTAAACATTGAAAAGGATTGAATAAAACGTACATTATAATATTATTAACATATTTTGTTTTATTGTTATATGAATTGGTATGAACTATGGTATGAATGGTATGGTTAGTGTATTTTTTATCATATTTTTATAAAAAAAAAAAATTATTTTTTAATGACAATAATTCATGTATTATAGTTAAACAAGTAATTTCCATGTTTAACAATGAAAACCGCACCAAAGAAATGGATTTTTCTCGAAATTTTTTTTCCACAAATTTGTTTCAACAAATTAAGTGGTAAATTAATGAATAAATCGATAAACAAATCCTCGTAATGTGCTCAGACAGGTACAACAAATTAAAAGAAGAAACATCAAAATTCGTCAACAATTTCCAGAGATATTGCTTATGACATAAGGTGCCAAAATAAATAAAAAAGGTTTTTCTTCTTTAATTTTTTAAACAATCTTAAAATTGCTTTTTATCATATTCAACAATTGACATCGATAGAGAAAATGTTTCTCTAGGGCACCATGATCTTAGAATCGCGATTTTTTTTTTTTAGTTGTGCGTAGATGGTTATTGAAGAAAAGTTGCAAAAAAATAAACAAATTGAATGTTGCAATAATGCAATGCAACAATAATTTGATGAATTGATCTGAAATTTTTAGCACATATTAAGCACTATTATCCCCGACTTTTTACAAAATAACAAAGCCGCAGGTTCAATTTCAAAATAACAATTGTTAAACAAAGAATTTGTCGATTTTGATTTTCTATACCATTTTTCTCAGCAACAAATGAAGATATCGAGGTCAATTTAGAATCATTTTAAAGGTCTTTTAATTCCCTAGAGGATGGTGCGCCCATTTTACCCAAAAGTAACTTAGTTTTTAATTGAGAACAAAAATAGTCAAAAAAGTGCATTTTTTGACGTTTAATTGTTAATGACAATGCCTAATGTTCATAGTCTCGTGGGGTTTTCCTACACGTTTTGTTTCTGTTGGCCTATATTACCTAAAAACCCGGGTCTCCTGCTCGAGGATTCGATGTCATGGCGAAACTCCTAATTGATTGGCCTATTATTACTTCTGTGTTTTAATAGAACAGTGTACCGAGCCTACTGTGGTCAGCGGAATAAAGGCGCAGTAAGGAGACTTCCTATCTTTGCGATTGTCATGCCACACGGGAAAGTGTTGGCAGTCTTTAAGGCATAAAGGATATTCCATAATATTGGTTCAAATACCCCTGTATTTACTTCTACTATTTCTTTACATTATTTCTTCTAAACCTTTCGTATCTTTTTCGATCAGGGTTGTCTTCTATCCCTTCCTTAAACTATAATTGTCAATAATATTGTAGCCTTTGCTCTTTTTGAATGTTATTGATGTCGACTTCATCATTTTCTTCTATATTCAGAGTTTTCAGTACCTTATACGCAAGTGTTCACCTTCCATGTACGTCTGCTTCTATGGTACTTATAAATCGATCCCATGATTGTTCATGTGCTTGTCTAACTCCCAATTTGGCATAATTTCTTTTCTGTCTGAATGTTCCTTATTAATGTCAGTAGGATTATTTAGGTTATTAATGTATGCTTTATGTCTTTCTTTTACGGCTTTTTTTCTAATTCTTCATTTCATATTGTTAGATCCTTTCGTTTTCTGAACCACTTTTTTCCAGAGAACTTCATTTGCTACCATTTCGACTCCTTCACTTATATTTGTTTCTGTGTGTATTTGTACCATTACCTGATTCATTCTTCTTCTATATAAGTCTCTGATACTGTCATCGTTTAGTAGATAGATATGTTTCATACACCTGTTCGTCATTATTTCTTTAATCCCTATCCTCATATCGGGCTATATGCAAATGGCCATTCGATATCCCTTACCCTTCTTTATATGATGTACTCTGTCGACTTTCCAAACCGTTGGAAAGGATTGCTTGAAAAGTAGTTCATTGGTTCAAGGAATACACTAGGAATAACTTCATAAGCTTCTACTATGGCCTCTGGAGTAATTTTGTCTGACCGTGGAGCACATCGAAATTTTATATTTCTGACTGCTCCGTCCACGAATTTTCTAGTGATAAGGGAAATATTTGTGTTTTTCCATTCCAAATCCAGGATCTGCTCATTGGGAATATTGTACTTTATTCTATTTTTAATATGTTTAGTTAGAGCTTTAAAATCATGTCCTCATATATACGTATTTAGTTCATTACCGTTATCTCTCCAATCAACGACAAGGGACGTTAAATAACAAAACCAACGTTTATTATATTTAAAATTTTCGGAAGAGACACTTCGGGGAAATCGGATGAACAGAAATCGTGAAACACCCAGTATAGAGAAGAAATAATACTGCCATTCTCAAAAATCCAACAATTTTTTAAATAGACGTTTTTCGTCAACTTTCCAACATATACGCTTCAGATTTCCCCCTTCGTTTGTAACTTCGCCCTTTAATCGGAATGTTATGCTGCTGCTGTGAAATTTACGGTGGATTTCCTGTGTAATTGTTTGCCAAACTACTTGTATTGCCTTCGGGCGGATTTTAGCCGTTTTCAGCTGTCTATTTTTACAATTCCACGTGGATAACCCTGGCACGTGCTCCGGTTCTCAGCATCAAACCCGAAATCATTCGTTTGTCCAAATATCCTGCTCATCTCACTGTAATACCTGATACATTTTCCATCGAATAATAATTATTACGGTCGTATGTATACCCGATGAATACGGAGAAGGGAATTTTCATTTCGAAACGCAAAAAAAATGTGGACGAGGAATAATAATTTGGTGTTCTGCAGAAATACGTAATTTAAAAAAATCCTTGTTGAATTTTCCTTAAATTGTAACACATGAAAACCAACATAGAACAAAGCAGGTTATCTTAAGGATTTGTAGGGAAAATCCGACAGGTACAAGAATATAATCACTTGTCAATTCTCTAATCCAACCATGAATCCAAGAATACATAACCATAAATTAGGAACAAGGTCCAAGTAGCAAGAGATCTTAATGTGGTATTAAACTAGCACCATTATGGAAAATTTTCATCACAATCAATAGATATTGAAATGATTTATAGGCGATAAACCAGACCATTTGCCTTTATAGGAAGTTCAAACCCACTGCAATTGATCTAAATAATCAATTACGGGAATGCCCCACATTATTCCAAAGGAATAGAAACCCATTTGTTGCTATGAGAAATTGAAAATACTAATTGACTAATAACTGCAATGTTAACCCATTCTACTTCCCTTGTACCAGCATCATTCGCCCGTCACTGACATCTGTCGCAATTTGACGTACTCGGCGCTATGTTAAATCGAAAGTCAACGGAAATGTCCGAACATGGTATCGGATAGTACCAGCGAACTGCCCTTTTTCCCGCAGTTCGAGACGGATTATCCTTATTGCGACAAATTCAGAGTCACATGGTTCGAGACCCACTTCTCCCAATCGCATTACAACGTCCAGAACATCAGCAAGGGCAGCAACGCCTGTACCCTCATAGCCGTCCTAATGGCAGCCAAGTGCAACAAGAACAAGATTCAGGTACCTAATAGTAATAAGTGAGATGTAGGAAGAAGTTGGTGCTGCTTCCGAAGATGGTATAGTGTCAACATCATCATCATCATCTAGCCTCTTTGCGTCCACTGCTGAACATAGGCCTCCCCTTCTTCTGTCCACTTTTTCCTGTCTTGAGCTGTCTGCATCCAGTTGGTAGTGATTCTCTGTATGTGGTCTGTCCAGCGGGTTGGAGGTCTTCCTCTGCTTCTTTTGTCAGCTCGAGGTCTCCACTCCAGCAGCCTTTTTGTCCACTGTCCGCCTGTTGCTCGGGCCACGTGTCCAGCCCAGTTCCATTTAAGCCTGGCGCTAAGTGGAATAATGTCAGTGACACCAGTTCTTTGACGTTAATCATTTTTGACATGATCTCTCAGTGTAACGCCTAGCATAGATCTTTCCATTCTGCGCTGTGCTGTTCTGAGTTTGTTGGCAGATGCGATTCTATCTATGTACGTACTAATTGTACGTACTTACGTACAATTAACCACTGTCAAATTTTTGACTGTTCTGTGCTTATGCTGAATTACGCTCAGCATCCAATTTTATCATCATCATCATCATCAATCTGCTATTCTCGTCCACTGCTGGACATAAGCCTCCCGTAGTAATTTCCATCCCCTTCTGTCCCGAGCTGCGTTCATCCAGTTGGAATAGATACGCTTTATATCATCCGACCATCGGGTTGGTGGTCGTCCTCTGCTGCGGAATGCATCGACTCGCGGTCTCCACTCTGTCACCTTTTTCGTCCATCTGTCGTCACTGACCCTAGCCAGGTGTCCGGCCCAGTTCCATTTAAGGGTAGCAATCTTCTCGATAGAGTCGATTACTTTAGTTCTTACCCTTAGACTTGTATCGGAAACCCTGTCTCTCAGAGACAGACCTAGCATTGCTCTTTCCATAGCTCTCTGTGCAACTCCGATTCTATTAACTGTCCGTCTTGTCAGGGTTAAAGTCTCGGCGCCGTATGTCAGCACAGGCAAGACACATTGTTTAAAGACTTTTTTTTAAGACAGATGGGGATATCTGATTTTAGGACATGGCTTAACTTTCCGAAGGCTGCCCAAGGTAGTCCAATTCTTCTTGACAATTCACAAGTTTGATTGTCTCTACTTAAGCGAATCTCATGGCCCAAATACTTATATGAGTGGACTTGTTCTATTTTTGAGTTGTTGAGAGTTAAATAAGTACTTGCAACCAGATTAGTCTTGAACATAGTTTTATTGGTGTTAACACTCAGACCCACCTTCTCGGAGGCTTGTTCAAGCTCCTGCAACATCATTTGTGCTTCTCCCAGACAATCTGTAATCAGTACTATGTCGTCAGCGAATCTTAGATGGCTCAGTTTTTCGCCGTTAATATTGATACCGAAGTTCTCCATGTTAGCACTTTTAATCATAAATTCAAGCAGGGTTGTAAACAACTTGGGAGAAATAACATCTCCCTGTCGCACACCTCGTCCTATCTTGACGCTTGAAGTGTCCTCGTGCAGCCTGATGCAAGCAGTTGATTTTTTGTATGCATGTTTAATGATGTCTGTGTAGCGATGATCAATTCTACAGTCCGCCATAACCTTGAACAATGCACTGTGATCGATTGTGTCTAGGCCTTTTCGTAGTCGACGAAGACAAGAACTAAGGGTTTGTTGTACTCCACGCACTATTCGATGAGGACCTTGATTGTATGGAGGTGGTCATTAACGCCGTAACCGGCACGGAATCCCGCCTGCTCCCGTGGTTGGTAGAAATCTAGTTTCGCCGTCAGCCTCTTCGTTATGATTCTCATGAACAATTTATACAACTGGGAAAGTAGACTGATAGGTCGATAGTTTTGGATCTTTGCTACATCTCCTTTTTTATGGATCAAAACAACAACAGCTCTGTTCTATTTCTCAGGCGTTGTACAATTTCTCAGACATGCGTTAAATAATTTACACAATAGTCTTAAAAGTGTTTTTCCTCCCATTTTGATGTGTTCGATGTGTTTAAAATTTCCTGTCTGTTAGTTGTTAGTTGTCCATTTTTGTCCATTTTTGTCCAATTTTATGTTTTGTGTTAAATATAGCAGTGATGTCTTTGTAAAGTGTTTGCAATTAGTTTACGATACAAAAATATTGTACAAAGAAATTAATGCCAGCCCATTTTCATAGTGAGGAGATAACTTTCGCGAATCCGTAGCTTAGGGAGAACGGTTAATATAGGAAAAATATTTTTATTTTTAATCGAGCCGATTTTCTGGAATTTATGAAATTAACATTTCTAAACGTTTCAAGGCCCCAAAAACATGTTTTTGAAAAAATGTCTAAAAAAAAGTCAAATAATAGAAAGGTCAAGTAAATCAAGTTTCAATTCACGTCATTAATGAAGAGATGGACGCTGTTACCAAAAGTTTTCAAACAGTAATGATATATCATACAAATAACGCTAACTTAACCAAAGGAAAACACCAAGTCTTAGGACTTCCCAACCTCTCAAGAATGAGGAAGCTCAAGCCTTTAGGGCTAGATCTATGTCCTGAAAGAACTTTATGTAGTTAATCTTGTTCGATGTGTGTTAATTTCTAAGTTTTATTTATTTTAACTGTGTATGTCAACGTATTTGTTTTGTATGTGTGACGCCGCACACTTCGAACAACAGGAGCCCTAAAACAAAAACAACTTGTTTGCGAGCCTGAGGATGGCTTCTATGAAGCCAAAACCGGTCGCTCATCTTTAATAAAGCAGTTGGTTAAGACTTGGTGTTTTCCTTTGGTTAAATTACCATGGCCAACTTTGAGAAGCTGGACAACCTTCGGTCGTTAACGCTAACTTAACTTCTCACGTGGAAATAAATGTATAGCTATTTTATAGTTAAGTCACAGACGATTCATACATATGTTCTTTATTTGTGAATTCAACAGGTTTTCAGACTTTACTTAATGCAAACTATAAACTTAAAAATCGATGAATAAAAAAGTAAACAAGACCAGCTGATCCATGAATGTGACCGAACCTATGAGGGGAAAACAACATTGCTCAATTTTGCTAACATAAAACAAGCTCACGAATTTGATTCTTTATATGTCAGTTGTATACCTACTATTGGATCTTATTTCGAAGTATGGACATTGAAATTTTTTGTTGTTATAATACATAAGTAAATTTATTTATCGTTTCAATATCGCTAGTTGTATTCAAAACATTTTTCAGAAACCTTTGTCATCTAACAAACAACTAAAAGAAATATTTACTAATTAGAGGAAACGTTAATATTCAATACTAGATTTATTTTATAAAACGATGATAATGTTGCCATGAACGTCACATGAGAGATTTTTCAGAAACCTTTGTCATCTAACAAACAACTAAAAAAATGTTTACTAATAAGCTTACTAATCAAGTTTAATAACATTTTTGGCTAAATCGCCACTTAAGGGCATTTTACCGTTTTGTGCAATGTTCTCAAGATGCGTCCCAAGAAATTTTCTTAAATTTCTAATCGACAATCGACAATGGAATATAATATAATATTATTAAAATATTAGAAAGTGGTACAACGGACACATCGCCATTTTTTCTCATAAACCAAAAAGTACTTATGGAAAACCGCATTTTCAAAAATCCATAGCTTTTTAACTAATCATTCCCTCAAATTATTGTAGGCATTTTCGAACTAACTACCCCAAGTACCTTCCCATAAAATAAAATATAAATTCAACATTCGTCGTTCCATAAAACCTAGTTGATTCTATGCAAACATGCTCCGATTAACCTCCCATCGTTCCAGATAAATGATCCAGAGTTCAATCTAAACCTCAGAATCATACATCTGTTTGCGCTCAGCATGTTAGAAGGGAACAAAATCCATGACGAACTCAAGTCGCAGAACATGCTGAAACACCTCAACTTGAACGTCCCGGAGGCCCTGAGCTTTGCCGGAGATAAATGTAAGGGCGCCGCGGAATGGGTAGGTCATAGTAAATATAACTAGCGAACCTAATCAATTGATTCAAACGATTTTTCAGAAAAGCGAGGTATATATGGAATCTCTGTCGAAAAGTTTGCATGCGAACATATGGAAAAGCTGGAAGGAATGGATCAAAACTAAGGTGATGGAAGTCCACACGAAACTGTACGTGGTTCTGGTGGCAGATTCCAGGACGGTACTATTCGTTATACAATTCGTCTCCGACACGGTAAGTAAAAAGGTGTGATTACTATTAAGTCCTTAGACCTTTAAGTCTACTTGTGGAAGTTTGGATGATGGAAACGATACCTTATGCATCTTATTTCTTCTAAGTTAGAGCTGAAGAAAGCTTTACAATTCAATAAGACGTTCCTTATGGTTAGTAATTAGAATTCAATGTGATTTTTAGATAACTTTGTTCGATTCACACCAGCACAGCTCGGAGAAGGGGGCGTTCGTAGCGACGGTGGTACGTTCAAAGTTAAAACTTCTATGTGAATGGTACGTCGAGGTAATGTCACAATTTTACAATTCCGAACCACAACTTTACGAACTGTCATTTCTACATTTTCCCAAATAGTCTCGTATAAGCATCCAGTACACATGTTAGTTACTTTACTTTCTCTTCAATAGACGTACATTTAAATCACTTGTTTCGTACATTTAACCGGAAAGCGTTTAGTCGGAGTCGTTTGGCGGGACGTATAAATCATTACGGCGGTTGTGTAAACACCCTTTTCGAAAATAAAAATCCAATTACTTAATTTAATCTCGCCGAGGAACATTCGAGGCCCTGAGTTCGTTCGTTCGTTCGTTCGTACGGCACACTCCCATTCTAAGGCGTCCGCATGAAAGTATGCATGAGGCCCCCAGCTAAAACAATGAAGTCATGGAGTGTGGGGTTTTTCAATGGAACACAAAGAAATAAGAGAGGATTTCAATCAAACGAGATGAACCTCATGACTTTATGCAATAGGTGGGCAACAAACCCGCGCAATTCTACCACTCTTTATTGACTTTGTTCTCTCTCTGCTTCGCCCTGTCTGCTCGCGAAAGCTGCTCGACAGACATTAAGAATCACTGCCGAAGATGAGGGGCCCCTTGTAAGGAAAGATTACGAGGTAGGATATATATTATTCTCAATTTAATGACCTTAAGATTACTTTCTCGATGCAGCACTTATGTAGCTACAGCTCAGATTATATGCAAATTGCATATTGGTTCCTAAGAGGTACGAAAGAATGGGAGTTTTTTGTTATACATAATGTTCTTTGAGTAAGATAATTTCAATTTGTTAAGGTGGGCATAGTATGTAAATATTTTTCTATTTAGTAAAAATAATGCACGGTGATTTTTTCTACTGAACTCAACATAGTAGAGCTACAATATCTGTTAAATGGGCTAAGCAGTTTAATATTTCAATTAATCCATTAAATCGATTAATCAGTTAAAAAATCCTTGGAATTTTAATCATATCCCAACCTACACTCATAAAAAACTAGATGGACCCCTTTAATTTTTTGATTTATCAACAATTTGTACCATATATTATTTTCTTCAATGTTTTCTGTACTTTCCAATACCGCAACTTTTAAATTGTCATCATTTATTCACTTCTAGGGAAAGTGCACCAACCTCTTATTTTTATAGGTGACATATTGAATTTTTCAATATCAGAAGCCAACATTTTCTATTTGACATTGATATGACGAGTATCGAATTAATATAACTAATCTAACTGAATAATAGTTATTTTTACGTTGTCGGTATCGTAAATAAACTCCTGGACAAAATTAACGCACCACACAATTAAACTTGTATACTTAATTACAATACCGAAATTAATATTGCAATAACATTTTTATAAAAGCTTATAGTTAGGTACTGTCTAGTAACTAGTAAATGAAATTAGCAAATCAGGACGTTATCTCTAATAATTTTTTATTACAGAATTTTTTTTTGAAACAATGGAAACTTGCAAACAGAAAACAATAGAATTTTCAGACTTAGAGCTGTTCTACTATCGTGTATGTCCTCCTCTACTCCTAATTACTAATTACTGCTTCCATGCGTCTTGGCATACTGGAGATCAAATTTTGAACGACTTCTTGAGGAATACTTTCCCATTCCTGCATTGCTGCATCTACCAGTTGATTGCGGTTGGCAAGTGGAGGTGTACAACGTCGAATCCTTTTTTTAATATCGTCCCATAGATGCTCTATTGGGTTCATGTCGGGACTCTTGGCTGGCCATTCCATGAACGGAATAGCTATAGCATTTAAGTAGCGAATAACCTGCCCAGCTACATGAGGACGAGCATTGTCCTGAATAAACAAGAAATTCAGTCCCACAATAGGAGCAAATGACATTACATGGTCAACAACAATATGCCAGATAATAATCCACATTCATTGACCTACCACGTATGGGGACCAATTCTGTGCGGCCATCGAAACAGATGCCTCTCCAAAATATTACAGAGCCACCACCAAACGGAACTCTTGGAGAGATATTGCAACTTGCAAATCTCTCTCCTGGCCTTCTCCAGACACACTCACGTCCATTAGAAGATTTAAGGCTGATTCTCGTTTCATCTGAGAATAAAACCCTCTTCCAATCATTACGAGTCCAATCTTGATGTTGTCTCGCAAAACGTATCCTTTGAATTTTGCGCTCTCTGGTGAGCAGGAGTTTCTTGGCCGGTTTTCTGCTGTCTAATCCAGTTTTATTTAAGCGCCTTCCAATCTTTCGGGAAGATACAAGAAGATTGCGAGCAGCTACGAGTTCATTTTGTAGGATGGTACTAGTCGTGGTCCTGTTTCTTAGAGCGGTTTGTCTAACAAAACTTTCATCTATTGGATTAGTACACCGTTTTCGCCTTTGTCCCGGCCTTCGTAAATGAGAACCTGTCTCGTTAAATCGTCCAACCATGCGACTTATGCTGGAATGGTTTCTTCCTATCACATTAGCAACATGACGCATCGAATATCCCTCATTCAGCAAAGTTGATGCTCTTACTGCTTCTTCCACTGACAAATTTGTTCTGCGATTCATTATTAAACTGGAGAACACTCGCACTTGCACTATCAATAACAAAAAACATTGGTGGCTCAAAACCATTAGTCTTAATAAGCAACAATTTCTGATTACATTTTAAATCAATTTTCATAAAAAATGCTTTTTTGCTATTACACTTTTAAATCAAAACCCATGTTGACAACATTTACTTGAACTGTCGAAGTATATCCAGAGCCTACTTGTAAGATTGCTAAAATCATCATTATTTTGGAATAACACAAAATATATGTGGTGGTGCGTTAATTTTGTCCAGGAGTTTAGTTCTTACATGCTTTGATACATAACATGAAAATGGCACATAACATTCGTGTATTATCAAAAGGAGGTTGTCCAAGTTCTCACAGTTGGCCATGATGAGCAGAAGGAAGGAAAAACTTCTATGTCTTGCCAACACTTTAAGTGTTGTCAAGACATAAATTGTTGACATAAAAGAATAAAGTGTTGGCAAGACATAGAAGTTTTTCTTTCCTTCTGTTCGTGTATTATTTTTCCTTGCCAATGGAATGTAAATACTGTCATTTATATTTCTAGGAAAATAAAGAGTAAATCAAGTTGATTTATTGTCTTGCCGAGGATGTTAACAGTCTTTATTTAAATTTGTCGCATCGGGTAACCTTAGTTACGCATATACAGTCAACTTATGTCAGAGTGACGACCGTCCAAAGCAAACATTTCATTTTATGAGGAATTTTGAGGAAATTTTCAACGGCAGCGTGAAAAATGTAATAAGTAACACGGAATGTATCGACTGTTAACATCCTCAGCAAGTAACAAGCCTCGGTTTCACCTTGGCTAGTACACACTTGCTTCAAATGTTAACATGCCTTTACATTCATTGTTGCTTAAATAACTAATAACCGAATACGAATATCGATAATATCGATACGATCGTAGATATATCTATGGGACTTGTGGAAAATAATGCAAGCGCTGAAGTGAGTATGCATCGTCCACGGCGCCGCTTGGTTGTTGAATACGCCAAGCAATAGAGCATTTTGTCGTGACAGAATGCGCGAGGAAAGTGTGAAGTCAGAATTTGGTAACCATGACAACTGTTTTTAAATAATTTTTTTTTCTTATGGGAGATTAACATGGGAAAATTTTCAAGTAGGTGGTAATCTACCTAAACGAAATTTCTTAACTACCAGCTGTGAAAAATAAGAAACATTGAAGTATTCTATATAGTTACACAAAACAAATCTAGCTTTCGACTGTCGGCACTCCCAGAGTGCAACGTGTCTGTTTTCATATATTATTTTCCAAGTGATAATGTTTATATGCCAAGGTTCGCGCATGCGTGAGCGTCTCTGTAACACTAACAATTTATTTGTTCTTGATGTCGACAATTGATAACTATTTCAAAATGTGTAAGGAAAGTTTGCTTTCGATGAGTATTTTCTGGCAACAAGGTGTATATATTGTTACTCGTCAAACAATCATCGATCGAATCGAACGTCAACTTTAGAGGTTGGGAAAAGGTGTCTTACACATAAAATCAATGTATACAAAATTCCATTAAAAGCTTCCTTTCCTATTTCATCAAAGTGTAAATTGCTCACTATATAGTAAGAAGGAGGTATCGTACAATGAGGTGTTCTTCTGGAGAGAGGAAATGAGGGATTTTGTGTCAGCTGCACTCAGAAATGATTTCAGGTTTCGTAAGGTAAGAGTGTGTTAAATTATTTGAACTTTCAACTTAAACTAGGTAATTCAACTTAATATAATAAATAATAGTATATCGTTTCATTATGCAAAACGATAAATCATTCACATAACTACTAGGTTCTAAAGCCAGATATAGTGTTGTTAAATAATGAAATGCATGTATCTAGAATTGGGGGTTCCACCTAGAACATCAACTCAGCTTCGGCTCCTGGCCCCGAGAACATCCCAACATATCTAGAATTGTATTTTAAATAGTTGTACTGTATTTAAAGACATGATTAAATAAGTAAGCTTCATTTGTATTTACTATGTATTTGAAATACGTTTTTGTTTAACATTTTAAACGATGTAGTTAATGCTCAAGTACACTGTTTGGCAATATTCTACCCCTCAAAAACTTTGAGCCTTACCTGGCTGGCAAATAAATTCCTCAAAGGATCTGATTAGCTTGGCAAAACTACTATTTGACGATTTTGTTTGTAAAATTTGTAGGCCAAGTATAGAAATGACAAATACAGATAAACGTCATTTTGCGCCTGTTCGATTTATGCCGGTTAACAGCAGTGACAGCTTACCCTAAAAAGTTTCAAGAAATTGTGGAACAAGGCAACTATCCTGCAGATCTCATCTTCAATTTTAATGAAACAGGCTCGTATTGGAAGAAGTTGCTATCGAGAACGTTTATTTCACGAGAAGAACGTAGCGCTCCTGGATTTAAAGCTTCCAAAGATAGACTGACTGTTCTCTTCAGATTAAATGTTTCTGGTTCTTTGAAATTAAAGCCAACGATAGTGTACCATTTCCAGAATCCACGGGCTTTTATAGGTCTTGACAAAAGCTCCCTGTCAGTTTTTGGGAAGGTGGAATGCAAAGAGCTCAGGAGATTTTCGTAGACTGGTAAAAAAATTTTTGCCCTACTGTGCTTAAATTTTGTTACCGAAATAACCTCCCAATGAAATTACCCAATGAAATGTCCTCCAATTCGACAATGCCCCAGGACATGCGCAAAATCTTGACACCTTAGACACGGGGTTGAACGTCAAGGTAATATACATGCTCCCTAACACGATCTTCGTATTGCAACCCATGGATCAGGGAGTAATTTCTACCTTTAAAGCGTATTATTTGCGCATAGCATTAAAAGCAATGATTAAGGCGATAGATACCAATTCCAATCAGACCGTTAAAGATTATTGGCGTTTATACAACATTTTAAAGGGAATAAAAAATCTGAAATCTGCTTGGGACGAAGTGACAAACAATTGTTTAAACGGTGTTTAGATTACTGCTTGGATTTATACAAGGTGCAAGTGTAGAACAGGAAGATACCATTAACATAAACGAAGACATTATCAGGCTGACACGTGAATGGGAATTCGAAGATGTGACGGAACTGTTAGACGTGCACAACCAACCACTTTCAAATCAAGAATTAAAAGAGTTGATGGAGGTCTTAGATCGCCCTCAATCAGAAAATCCGAAAAAGAAGAAGAGGAGGATGAGAAAGGAAATGATGGGAAAACTCTAAAAATGGCCGATCTAACTCATCCTTTATTCTATAGTAGTAGTTCCTAAAGTGGTCCAGGTGGACCGTCAGGGGTCCACGAGAGACTCGAAAATTTATCTGCTTTCGATAGTGAAGAACTAAAGTATTGGCTTGACTATCAATGTAGGCAGGTAATATTTTAAGAAGATCAGCGACTGTTACTTGTAAAAATTTGCATATTCTATATTCACTACAACGTGTCAAGACTATTTTGTGATTTGTCATTGTAGAAGTTACGTTACGTTATTAATATTTAATTTTAATTATATTACGACTGTTATAATGTAATATGTTGTAATGTTATGTAGATAATGTTATAATAATACCTAATTAATAGTGTAATAATTATTACATATTTGAAAAATACAACACAAAAAATACACTATTATTATTTTTATTTTTACCACTCCGAATGGGGAGTTCTCTAAAATCTCAATGAAATAAGTGAGAATTGATTGGTTCCTTGCACTATGAGTAAATGTCAAAAATCAATTTTTTGACATCCACTCACAGCACAATCAATTAATTAACTAACCAATCAATTCTTACTCTTTTTTTTCGAAAACTATTAATTTAATAAAGATTTGATCTACATATTTTTTTGTCAAGTTTTGGGAATATGGTAGAAATGTAGCTGCAGGGGGTCCACCAGAACCATCTAAATTTTGAAAGTGTTCTATGAGAAAAAAGTTTGGGAACCTCTTCTATAGGAAGTTTAACACGTGAGCGATGGGGATTTCACGGGAAGCGCAAATGTTAAAAGAAGCGTCACAGCTACCGTCCGACCTTATGCTATGATTCTGCAAAAAAGGAAGCAACAATCAATGAAGACTTGGATTTTTTCAAGTCTTCATCTCTTCCAAGATTTGTTATTATTTCCATTAATCCAAAAATCTTAAGGTCGCAGTCCCAAAAAAGGTTAATTTTGAAGTTTAACCAATTATTGACAATTAATTAAATATTTCTCATGCTACAGCAGAAGATTTCCGAAAGTTTGGTATACAAATGAGAAAATTTTCGCAGCGCCCATCGCCCTGATTAAAAATAATTCGCGTAATACTCCGGGCAGTCTCAGAGCTGCTCCTCGAAGCAAAACAAACCTCCCGGAAAGGTCGAGCCAGCTCCCGAAAAGTCCAACATAATAATTTGCATTAATATCCCACTTCTGGAAGGCCGAGCAGCACGGATTGTTGGAGCTGTCAGCCGGAGATAGTAACATATTTCCTCTCTTCCGCCCCACTAGCTTTCAGCTAAAAATTATACCTTATGCTCGGGCCGAAGGACGTTGGACATCTCCTCCCGGTTATTACGGAGTTGGTCTTTTTACACCCCCTTTGCTCATGTATTATGCATTTTACGGCCCTCCGTTGCCTCACTAGTCGATATGTGAGTTAAGGGAAATTATTTCTCGACACTGTCATATCCACGAGTGGACGGAGGATATTTCGGCGATAAAAAAAGTTTGCTGTATTGGATAACGCCGACGAAAAGGACTGGAAGTTATCGGAAAACACTTTCGGAAGTACAGGAAAAGAAACGGTCCGAGTTATTCAGATGAAAATGGAAACCTTACTGGAAAACAAACAGCGAATTGATCCTGCATCAAATTTTTATATTCGGTGATTGGGGGAAAATGGAAAATGGAAAACTGACGACGACAGAATTGCTGGATCTCGTTAACCGAATCAACCGATCAACTCTTCACTTACTGAGACTTTCAATACCATACTTTAATGCAACAAAAATTACCATTGAGCATTAAAACTCCCTTGTACAAGTGCAGCTGGAATCATACTCAGTTTAGTTGCTCTAGGGACCAATAGTAAGAACCAATCAAAATTGGTATTATTGGTTAGCAACTACACCAAAGTTAAATCAAGAGAGGTGCATACATTTACAATAAAATGTGCAACTTATATCTACCTTACTATTTACTTTTTATATTTAATGCATTGTCAACAATTCTATTACAACAATTGTTTTCAATTAGCGCTCTTTGCGTACACCTGTCGCTAAACGACAAAATAAGCGAAACGTATCGCTCGCATCTAGAATCGTCAGCGTTGTTCCCCCTTCTCGAAGCGAAAAATTTGTTGATAATTTATTATACGCGCAAGATACGTAACAACAACGCTAACCAAGTGCAAAGTTCCTAAGGCTGCTGTTTAGTTCTGATCGAAGCCATGAAGTCAGCGGTTGCTGTCTTTTTCTTCGTCGTTTTCGCCTTCATCGGCTATGGCGAGGCGGATAGCAAGGTGGTTTGCTATTACGACAGCCGGGCGAATTTCAGGCAAGGTAAGGCAATAAACTAATTTAACAAAAATTATATCGACACTTCTGTCATTAACTTTAAATTTGTACAATAAAATAATTTTTGAAGTTCGAATTAGGTTTTAACCAGAAATCACACATGCACGTTTACATAACCATAAAAGTCACCTTGCTGCTTTATTTATTATGTAAATCATAAGATATTCCTATTAACTTTTTAGAAAGCTGTTATTTCTAAAGTCGCGAAACCTAAACAAACATTGGTATCTAATAATTGAAGAGGTGAAGAGGGCATCTGAATTTTATAAATTGGCAATTTATTCGCGGTCAATTAAAAAAAATTACTTGTTACACAACTGGAAAAAAAAAGAAAAAGAAGTTGAAAAACGCTACGTAATATCTGGCACATGCAACTTGTTACTTTTGGGCATTTCATGAAGTTTTTAAAGTTACTGCTGAGAACAAAAACACAAAAGTTTTCTAACAAATATTCCAAAACGAACCCACTTCACCTTTAGTTTTCACCTTGATTAATTCTGAGGAGATACTTTATAGAATTAATAAATACATTAAAGTATGTTGTGTAATGTGTTTCCAATTGTTCTTGAATTTTATATGGCATTACTAATTGAACAATCTGATATAACAAAATTTCACACGAAACGACAATAACTTGAATGAATCACACTAAATCTCATTTGTATAAAAAATTGTCACAAGATATATTTATATGCTTAAGTAGATTACCTTGGCACTACGTCAGGACTAGAAGGTTTTCTGACCGCAGAATTGTTCAAATATAACCAGACAATGTTGAATTAATGTAACTTGTTAGAAAAGATATATTGAATGGAACGAGTTCTTCTTAACTAAGCAATAAACTTAACTATCTAAATTGTGAATTTGAGCTTGACATTTCATGGAATTAGGAAGATCCAATAAGAAATAACTTATGAACTTATAAAGTTATAAAATTTAAGTTATTTCATTTAAATTTAAATGGATCATAGGCTAAAATGTTTTTTAGTGTTTTAAAATACATTCAACCTCGCTTATGATTGACCTTAAAGGCCTATTCAAATTAGTGAATTATAACGGACGTTAATTACATCTAAATTGATGTTGAAAAAATAATACAATAATAATAATACCTGATTATATAAGTACATAATAGAAATATAAGGATTTTTAAATAAAAATATTAGTAGTTTTTGACCATTAATCTGCTTGAAGTACTTTTATCAAATGTTACTTCACATGACGAATTAATCATAATTACTGACATCTGATATGTCTTGAATAATCAGATAGTCATCTGCTTGTGTTAAAATAGAAAACATTACAATGCATCCTAAGATTATTGAACAAGTAAACCAAAAAGTGTACATGTGGAACACTTCCTTTAGCAGAATTATATCTACCAAGTTATAGCATAGATATTTATCAATTCTTAATCACTATCACTACCTACTATCTAGCCTACTTGTGATCAGTCAAACCATACACTATTATATAATCATTATTTCAGAACTAATTTTATAAAACTAATATGTTGCAGTTTCTATTAATTTATTAATTAATCAATGATCATTGAATACTAATTTTTAAATAATCCTTTTGTGTGCAACAGTTTGTGGTCTAAACCTCTAGAATTGTTGGCAACCATCAATACAGTAAAATACAATCATCTTTCTATAAAAATCCTTGTAGTAGAATCTTGTAGTGTTATTAATTTAATCTTAAATCTCATGAATGAGGCACTAAAAGCAAAAAATCGAAAATTCAACGATGATGGGTTAACACGAAACTTATCGCCTGGTAATTATGGAACATACACCAAGTTTCATTAGGTTGGAGTCACAAAGCAACTTCTTTCCTAAAGTAATGCATTACGAAAAATTTCTTAAAAGAGCCAATATACGATGTGATGCTACAGACTTTTTGAAAAAGTACAAATCAAAGAAATTATTTTGTCTTCACCATCTAGATTCACAAATACCTACAAATGATATCTCTTTTTGGAAACACCACTCACTAAATCAGACTGTGCAGTATTCTAGCTGATAAGACCTTTCCATCTCGTTGGATACCATCAGGTGGAGTTAAGAATATAAAGTACTGTAATCACTAACTTCGTGAGTCGTAAAAGCAGTATTATCTACAGCTGTACACATCAACCCAATGAAAAATTAGAACCAACCATGCCAGTAACACTATTAACCCAAGAGTTGTTTCTTAAAACAACTTAGATCTCAAAACTTATTCGACTTAATCGGTTTGTACGGTTTGTAGCACTGTTATGAAACTTTTCAGGGCAAGGTAAATTCGACTTACCTTTCCTGGAGCCGGCCCTCCAGTTTTGCTCGCATCTAGTCTACGGGTACGCTGGGATCAACGAGGAAACCTTCAAAATGGTGCCGCTCAACGAGAAATTCGACATCAACCAGGATAACTACAGGCACATCTCCGACCTGAAAAGGAGATTTCCAGGATTAAGGGTATTGCTTTCGGTGGGCGGCCAAGCCGACGTACACGGCGAAGGGAAAGATAAAAACACAGTCTACAGAACATTGGTAGGTTGAACTGTAAGTTATGTTTGATTTACAGTCTTAATCACAATAAGCGACAAGCACAATGAAGCTATTAAATCCATGCAAAATGGGCTTTGAGACTGTTGTATCCATGTTGTGGTGGTTTTCTGATGACCTCCCCAGGATTAAATGAAACACGTTGTGTTTATGAACTGTCGACGTTTCGTCTATTCGATTTAGACATATTCATGACATTGAGTGGAATATTTTTTCCAGTTGTTACTATTTGAGTTACCAATTTTGTTGAAACCAATGCATATCGCTCTCTGTGGTAACCTTGTTGGTTTGATGTCCCTTTGCCGGGCTTAGTGAGTAGCTTCTTTATTAAATTCGATTTTATTCTAATAGAATAGCTCTCTTTCGTTCTCTCATTCATCCTGGTCCCCGAGAACGAACACCACAACTGTTGTATCCAGTTTCAAATTCAGTTAAACCAGCATTACTTTTTAAAAACGTTGTAACCTACACATTTATTTTGTTACAGCTTGAATCAGTCGAACACCGTCTAGCGTTTATAACTTCCGCTAAGAACCTCGTCAAACTTTACGGATTCGATGGATTGGATCTGGCTTGGGAGTTCCCGGAAACCAAACCAAAGAAGATCCAGTCTGGATTCAGTAAGTTATATTTGATGACATTTTGAACCTTTGATAATCATTATAATAGGATTAACTATATTAATGAGAGTGAAAACACAATTTTTAAAAACTGTTCTTTTAAACCAAACTGCTTTGTGTTTTAGAGAAATTCTGGTCGAACCTGAAGCATTCCATCGTAGGAGAGTCAGTTGTTGACGAAAAGGCAGAAGAGCATAAGGAACAATTCACTGCGTTAGTAAGGGAGCTGAAGAACGATTTCAGACACGACGGGTTGTTGTTGACGCTTACAGTTCTTCCTAACGTGAACAGCACAGGTAATTAATCAATTGGTTAGGCATAATATAGGTAAAAAGACCACATTTAATCAATAGTTAAATAAGGTAGTGAGAGACACGACCCCATACGCTCAAAGGATTTTAATTCCTTCAGGTGAATAGTCGATGCTTAATATGCTCATGTCGTCTCTCTCAACCCTCTCTTTTCTTTACACAATGTAATTATTATACGTACATATATTTTTAGTATACTTTGATCCTCGTCAACTTTCACCTCACGTCGACTACGTCACCTTGGACGCTTTCGATTTTTACACACCAGAACGGAATCCAAAAGAAGCCGATTATACGGCTCCTCTGTATGACCTCATCGACAGGAAATACGACGAGAACGGCGATTTTCAAGTCAGATATTGGTAAGGATATGTACATTCGTTTGAGGAATCGGAAAAGGCGAAGAGGAGAAGTGCTCGTCACAAAGAGAAATTTGTAAGGATTTAAATGGGACTTAAACATAAGGCAGAAGCTTGATATTGAGCTTGAACTGCATTAACCTCATTCCATTTTAGTGGTCAGAATTATAGAAATGATGGTCAAACTCCACCAAATGCAATTCCTCGTGTTTTTTAAAGTAATAATAATAAATTTTATTATTATTATCCCAATCATCATCATCATCATCATCATCATCATCAAACAACCCGTCTGGTCCACTGTTCGACATAGGCTTCCCTCAATAATCCCCAATTTTTCCGGTACCGGGCAGCATGAATACAGTTTGTCGAGATACGTTTTAAATCATCTGTCCATCTGGTTGGTGGTCGTTCCTGGTTTTTAATAGCTTGTTCTCTGGGTTGCCATTCCATGATTTTTTTTGTCCATTTTTTATGTGACGTTCTTACTATATGTCCATCCCAACTCCATTTCATGCAAGCCATTCGCCCTACTGCATCTGTAACTCCAGTTCTCTGCCGTATTGTTTCATTGGATACTATATCCTTTATTATGATTCCCAACATGGATAATTCATTGACGCGTTGTGTAACTCTCGCCTTATTTACCGAATTCTTCCTTAACTTTGAAGTTACGAACCGTAAGTCGTGACAAGCAGGATGCATTGATCAAAGACCTTGCATTTGAGGCACAACTAAATTTCCTACTTAAAGATATGTTTGAGTTTACCATAAGCTGCCCATGTTAGTACAAATTCTCCGCTCGATTTCGCATGTTTGATTATCTCTACTGATTCTGATCTTGTGTCCTAGATATCCCTATCCTAGATCACCTAGATCCCATTAGGGATTTGTAGTGGAGACTACATCACAGTAGCCTCCGCAATTGGGGATAATTGAACTATAACCATTATTATTGGTCCATTCTTCTATAATTTACTTAAACTCAAACTATTTTTAGTCACACAACAAATCACACCAAATTTATACATATAAAGCAGGAGTCTTATCGCTACTACCGATTCCAGCATCTCACTCGCCATAATTTCTTAGCATGCCAGTCGTTTTTTCTCAGGTCTCTTTATGCCATTGCTTCTTCTATCCCTTTTCTCCATGTATATACTAGTCTTCCTCTTTTCCTTATATTGATGGCTCATATTCTTGCGCTTGACGTGGTAACATTTCTTGTTCCATCCTTATGACGTGTCCGTACTATATCAGCTTCTATATGTTCTACTATCGTGTCCTCTATGTGTGATCGTTGTAATTACTTCATTTGGTATAATGTTCCAGTCTTGAGATTCGACACGATCTCCTAAAAAAGTATATTTCAATAGTTTGTGGTTTTTGCTTTTCGTTTTGTGTTAATTATCACGTTTCCACGCAATATGTTGTTATCGGATTTAATATGCAGTTATGTATAAAGTCGTTTCTTTGTTTCAAATCTAAGTTTCGTGAACCACAATAAACTATTTAATTGTTGTATGAGTGTCTTTCCTTGTCTTATTCTATATTTAATGTCGTGGTCAACCTTAGCATCTTCTGTAATGAGACTCTCTAAACATTCATATTTTTTAATGCTTTTTATTGTTTGGTCTTGAATATCTAAGTGTGTTCCTGATGATCCTATCGACATATATTCAGTTTTATTCATATTCACTTGTAATCCCTTTTTTTTAAATTTCTCTAATAACTTCCTCAACATATAAGTGACGTCGTCTTCATCATTAGCAAGAATTATTTGGTCATTGGCGAAAAGCATTGTATAAACACATCTTTCTCCCATCTCGGTCCCCATTCCTGAAAATTTTCTACACCATTCACTAAGGGCTTCTTGTACATATATTCTAAATGGGGTTGGTGACATGCTACAACCTTGTTTAGTCCCTTTATAATTCTAATTCTCTTGCTTATCTGTGAGGCTGTTTTTACAACACATTCATTGTTTCATTTATGTTGCAAATACACCTTGTATAGGTTTTGTTAATACCGCGTTTCGTCAACACCTCCAACACTTTATTTAAAGGGGCAGAGTCATATGCCAATTTCTTATGCCTTTATATGCCTTTTCTAAGTCAATAAAACCAATATGTGTGCCCATATTCCTCGCCACTCTTTTTCCTATGACCTGCTTTGGGGTAAAAGTATTGGCCAGACACGCTCTTCCATTTCGAAAACCACTTTGCTCTTCACTATCCAAGTCTTGAAGTCAAGATTTTATTATCCTGTCATACAACCTTCATTTTAAACTAATTACGCAAATGCCCCTATAGTCTATAGTTCTTACGTGAAATAAGAAATTGTATCGTCATCCACTCCATCGTTCCCACATGTACCTTTAGACTGGCACTAATCCCTCGATCTCTCCCCCAGGTTGCAGAACGGCTTCCCCAACAACAAGCTCCTCCTGGGCATAGCTACCTACGGCCGCACCTGGAAGATGGACGACGACTCGGGTCTGACCGGCGTACCACCTCTTCCCATCGACGGTCCCGGCGAGGCCGGCCCTTACACGGTAACCCCAGGACTGCTGAGCTTCCCGGAGATCTGCTCCAAGATCGCCACCCCGACCGAGATCAGGGCCGGCTACCTGGGGAAGCTCAGGAAGGTGAACGATCCGACCAAGAGATATGGTGAGTGGGTAGTTACAGATTATCGCTTGTTCGGTTAGGAGACAGCGCTTTGTGTAAGTGCTGCGAGTGGAAATTGATTGTGGTTCTGTCCAGAAGGGCAAAAGCAGCAAAACAGGAAGAGCTTCCCAACGAGTATATCACATTTATCCTCACATTAGCAGTAAATCCTAACTTGTAGCACTTACATCGAGTCCTTTGCTCGGAATATAAAATAATCTGTACAAGAGCCTATTTTTTCGATGAGTGAGTAGATGGTAAATGTTTGTTTGCAGAGGAATATTGGAATACTACTGATAGTGATGTTACCAAAAGATTTGGTAGGTAATTTATACGGCAATATGCTTCTGCTTGATGTACTTATGTCATAAGATCCTTTGAAACTCACGCTAAATACAATCAATTCTCTTCCAAATTTAAAACCACACTTACTTAATTCCCAAAAAATTCATATCGCCTCTTCTGCCTTTCGATAGGTTCCTACGCGTTTAGACTACCCAAGGACGACAAGGAGGGAGTGTGGGTGTCCTTCGAGGATCCAGACACCGTTGGCACCAAAGCCAGTTACGTAAAAGCCAAAGGTCTCGGCGGCGTGGCCATAGTCGACATAACCCTGGACGACTTCAGGGGGTTGTGTAATGGAGACAAGTACCCGTTGCTCAGAGCCGCCAAATACAGATTGTGATCAGATGAAATTTATGTAGATTTTATAATAAACTAGTAATTTTTTAATCTCCTAATTGACTTATTCCTTTAAGACCTCCCAATACCACTCTACATTTATTTCATAACTACTCGTTCTTTTGTAGTCAGACTGTCAAGTTAGAGCAAAGTTAATGGAAATTCAGAAGGTGACCGAAAATCGGCCACGAGAGCAGTAAACAGAACGTTTGATGCTATCTTGTAATATTCAAATCAGCGAATTATCTCGCGACCTCTAAGAGGTTAATTAAGTAATGCTTCTCAGAAACAATATAAGCCCACAAACAACAAGTAAATTAATGATAACGATGTAAATAACATTGAACGATACATGTGTTACAGAAAATTATATTTTTCTTGACATCAAAAAACTTTCCAATAGGCTTGACGGTCGGTACATAGCTGTACTAAACTGGATGGATGGCAGAGTGGAAATTTTATAAACGCTAAGAATTCCCCAAAGGTCCCTTCATTTATTTAAATTTTGCGAACACTTACTCAATAAAACATCATTATTCATACTAAAAATAGCACCTTCAGCTCAAAAAAGAGCAAACTCGCTATAATATGCACGCAGGTCACGTGTCACGTCCCCCGTCCCGATTGGTCACAATTATCTCATATATACCGTTGGACTAGAAATACACGGTTAAACATTTAGTTCTTGTCAGTTTGGACAAAACGATGGCTGCCGCGGTCAAGATTTTATTTGCTTTGACCGGTCTCGCGGTGGTCGCGACCGCTACCGCCAAAATAGTCGTTTGCAATTACGAGACAAAATCTCATCTGCGACAAGGTAAGAAGGACTATTTAAATTAGCGCTTTTATTAGATTTTCGATTGGTTATTATGTTGATATATTAACGTTTTTCCCACATTTGCTCTGACAGTAAGATTATCATTGCAATTACAACGAAATCGATGATATACACAATACGTACATACATTTCCATTTACATGTGAGATAACATTAAAAATTGAACATTGTATTTAAAGTATCGTTCACCTGTTGACAATTTTATATACCTGACCTAAATTAATCAACAAATTACATTAACGATCCTTATTATGTTTGTCTAGTTTTCCCTTTCTTCTCTCAGAATTTAAGAACTGATTTAAAGATTCGATATTAGGCGTTCGCCTTGAACTTATTCATATTTATTAGTCATCATCTGAATATTGTGGCCATGATCTGAAATCGACCGACCGTGTCGGTAGCAATGGATTTGATGAAAAAATAATAATAAATAGTGGAAAGGTGTCTGTTACTACCTTAGATCAGTGAAACGTACCAAAAGGAAAAAATCTAATTGTCTTAATCGTCGTACTTTAACATTCGGAAGAACGTACTTCTTCTGCTTAATGTCATGTGGGTAGTTATTAAAGCTGTTTGCCTAAAATACCTTCAGAGTCCTTGAAGTAATTGTCTTCATTCATTATAGCGTAATGTATGTACGTATCACACAGTAAACAATGTTAAACTCGAAGGAACTGTTTGTATTGTACACACATAATCTATTAGAGAAATTTGTAGCTATAATGCATAATTATAAATTTCATATATTATAATAGTAATTATACATTATAAATATTTATGCATAATATAGCATATTTATATAGCTACATGCTATAATTCTAACGCAATAAATTTAATCAAAAATACACCTTTCATCTAAAAAATGACTTGGCTGGCAATACCCGCTTTAAATTAAAACCAATTAATAATCCCCCTCGCGTATTTTTAACTTCCAGGTCGCGCAAAGTTCGAAATATCCAATTTAGAGCCCGCCTTGCAGTACTGCACCCACCTGGTTTACGGTTACGCGGCAATTAACGAGAACACCCTAAAATTGGTGCCTCTGAACGAGCAATTCGACGTAATTAAAGACAATTACAGGCAAGTGACCAATCTGAAGGTCAAGTATCCCAAATTGAAAATCCTGCTCTCAGTCGGTGGCAACGAGGACTTCAGCAGCACCGACGAAGAGGAGAAGAACAAGAAGTACAGAGACGTTGTAAGTAAATACGTGGAAAGTCGAGGGGTGCGATTAATTTTACATTTTGCAGCTCGAATCTTCTGCCCACCGTTTGGCGTTTGTTAACTCCGCTTATACCCTGATTAAAGGTTATGGGTTCGACGGTATCGATCTGGCTTGGGAGTTCCCAGAGACTAAACCCAAAAAGGTCAAATCTGGATTTGGTACGTATTCTAAGTAGCTAACATATCAAAATAAGCAAATTCGGTCATCTAGACACAATAAGGGGAGTATTTTAGAGTTACTGGAATTCTTATAGCTAATAGGAAATTTAAATAAAAGTTAAAATCGTCTAACTCCGAAGAATCTTCATTTAAACGTTAGATTTCTTGAATGACCAGCACTTCGTTTGCGATTTGCTCATCTGATAAAGTACTCTTTTAGTCGCGTCAACCCTTGCGGAAATGGGTATCATGCTGGGAAAGTGGTGCAAAAGGTCGGATCGGGATGCGGTTTTCTGCATTCTCTTCCAAAACGATTATCTCGGAATGTGCCTGGGTAGAATTCCCCGGGGACCGAAAATTGCATCGCTGCAGGCCAAAGTGCACGAGAAAAATGCATTATCTGGGAGGCCTTTTGGAAGATTTTCGAATTAGATAAATAAGGGTCAGAACTCGCCCGGATCGGGTACTCGGGGGTTTTCGAGGCCGCTGATCACGAATATAATGTTTAAATTGACCTCCGAACACCTGGTGCACCAGAACCTGACCCTAAACGTCATCTCCGGGAGTTTTCCTGACAATCAAAGAAGGTCAATCAAAAATCATTTTGGGGGGTTTTTTGGCCCGCTGAATCCAAATCTGGCATCGGCGAGCACCCCACTGGCACCTGGTGCACCGAAACCCGGGCAAGAACGTCGTCTCCGAGAGTTTTCTTGAGAAGACTGCCAAAAACCACCCGAAAATCATAAGAGGGCAGTTGTGTGGGGCGGTGGTCCCGAATTTCATGTTGAAAACCACTCCCCGAACACCTGGTGCACCAGAACCTGACCCTAAATGTCATCTCCGGGAGTTTTCCTGACACAATCAAAGAAGGTCAACCAAAAATAATTTCGGGGGGCTTTTTTGGCCCGCTGAATCCAAATTTGGCATCGGCGAGCACCCCACTGGCACCTGGTGCACCGAAATCCGGGCTAGAACGTCATCTCCGAGAGTTGTCATGAGAAGACTGCCAAAAACCACCCGAAAATCATAAGAGGGCGGTTGTGCGGGGCGGTGGTTCCGAATTTCACGTCCAAACCAACCTTCTCGACCCCTGCCGCGCTGGGTTTTTTATCTTTACATCTTGTGGAATTATTGATTCTACTTTCATAATGCGAGGAGGAGAGAAATTAATGTAAAGTAAATAAAGAAGTCAATATATATACAATTTCGGATTAAAAACTTTTTATTTAATTCAGATCAAATTCAACCCAACTCAAACTTTCTCTCCCTCATAAATTAATAACATCAATGTTTATATACGTTGCTGAATATCAACTCCATCATCAAATGACACATCAGAACTCTTCTCATTTTCTTCCTCAACAACTGACATATTGTGAAGGGGACAGTCTTCTTCATCTAAGCCCTCTCTCTCCGCCGCTATAAGGGTTTATAAGGGTTATAAGGGGCTATAAGGGTTTCTACTGAATATTTGTCAGTGTTGGTGCAGCTAGAGCCTTCACAATTTTTACATGCAAGATTACAAGGGAGACCGTGCTTCCTGCAACTACATGACATCCGATCACAATTTCCTGCGCATCCACAGAATATTAGTTCCAAAATATCATCAGGTGCAGGTTTTTGTGTCATTTGTACAGAGACCAGTGTGTCGTCCTTCATTCTCATCCACCCCCATTCTGATGGGTCCATGGTCACCTGGTCTCCGTGCAGCCAATTTTGGACTTGCAAATAAACTCTCGGAGATGACGTTCTAGCCCGGGTTTCGGTGCACCAGGTGCCAGTGGGGTGCTCGCCGATGCCAGATTTGGATTCAGCGGGCCAAAAAACCCCCCAAAATGATTTTTGATTGACCTTCTTTGATTGTCAAGAAAACTCCCGGAGATGACGTTTAGGGTCAGGTTCTGGTGCACCAGGTGTTCGGAGGTCAATTTAAACATTATATTCGTGATCAGCGGCCTCGAAAACCCCCGAGTACCCGATCCGGGCGAGTTCTGACCCTTATTTATCTAATTCGAAAATCTTCCAAAAAGCCTCCCAGATAATGCATTTTTCTCGTGCACTTTGGCCTGCAGCGATGCAATTTTCGGTCCCCGGGGAAATTCTACCCAGGCACATTCCGAGATAATCGTTTTGGAAGAGAATGCAGAAAACCGCATCCCGATCCGACCTTTTGCACCACTTTCCCAGGGGTTCGCAAGGGTTGACGCGACTATTGTATACAAATGAAGGTTCGCATTTACAAAATCTGTTCATAATTCATTTGACAACGTACTATTTTCTTCAATTACAGTGAGAGGCTGCTTCAAATTTATTCATCTTAATTGCAAACTCAGCGAAAGGAAAAGCGTCCCCTTTTTCAAAGTTTTCAGCTTCTGATGTTGATTCTAAGAAATCTCCATGTCTAAAACAATTCGCGATTGTGTAGAGATCCATGCTTTAAAAATTATTGATATTGCATCAAGAAGAACAATAGAACATTCATTAACTGAAACTTTATAAAACGTAGAATTGGCTGTGATAGTATTTATGATGAAGACACCCCCATATTTTCGAATACTTCGAACTTTTGCACATTCATACAGGTTGCTGTGTTACAGTTTTCAAATAGGGTCAATTCCCGACATTTTGCTTCGCGTTAGATATCGAAAAGAATTATTAGAAAAAAAAATGTTAAAAATATTAATTCAAACCCATATACCGAGTTTTGAGATAAAATTCGCTTTTTTTAAATTTATTTGCACAAAATTTATTTTCTAATTTGGTATTAATTGTACTATAGAAATCAACACTAGTATTAAATAGATTAAATCATATTGAAATAATGTTTTAAAAAACTTTAATTTAAAATTAAATTTAATTAAAATTAATAAAATTTAATTAAAAAATCATTTTTTGTTGGGTATTTCTAACGCGAAAAATATTGAAAATTCACTCTATTTGTGAATTCATAGTGGGTTGAGTTTAAAGTTCAGATTTAGTTGAGAACTGTAGTGCGAGAAAAACGTTGTTTTCTTGGTGGATACACTGTGTTACCATGATGGACATTAAATGTTTATGGTGCTTCTTCTTTGTACATTTCAGAATTTAAGGCAACATACCTAAACGAGCAAGTTACTCTATGTCACTTTGGTCGATACACATCTTTATAGTTTTCGAAATATAGCGATTTTTTAAAAGGTATCAAGCTCTTTGATCAATAGTTCATATCGCGTAAAGTAAATGCCTTGAGCAAGAAATTCTTTCACCCTTCTGACTGTGCAAACGTTCAAATAGAGAAAATGTGGTATGGTCTTTAGCTTAAATGCGACACACCACTGGCTAATACCACTAAAGGTATTAAATTATATGGAATGATTTGTATTTAAGATTCTGGCCTAAAGGCACAAGCAAATACAAGAACTGTATTGTTTTTTTTATGGGAATGTAGAATTTGCTCCCTTGTTTTATTTTTCTTTATAAGCTTATTATGGCTTATATATGCCACAATGCTCCCAACAAGCTCGAAGAATTCTCAAGGCATCATTGCTGATATGAAAGACGAAAGCGAGTAATTTATAGTTACCAGTTATTAGTGACTACTTTTTAGAAAGGGAAATAAAGATGATGCTCTTCCAGTCCTCTCCACAAACCAGTTAACCATATTATATAACACAATTCATGAAGCCTTCCCAAACCTTCCAGTCAGTGTCTAAGTTTCTTTCACTGTAGTTAACTGCCCAATTAATTTAATTTCTGAGTGAGAAATTGTAATTTCTGAAATAGGTCTCTGTATGTGTTACTGTTTGCATGAGGTTTCTCTGCATATTCCACATATGGCTGTTTTACCCCTGCTGCGTAGTCTCTGGTTTTTCCTATTAATTAATTATATTTATCTGTTTTGAATTCTGCACGCAGGTCAAAAACTATCCAAAAAATATTCGCTATTGTAACACAGTAACAGATTCGGGCCATTCGTGGTCTCTTTGGAACAGTGTTCTGGTTACTTAGAGTTTAAGTGATGGATTTTATAATACACCTTTTGAAGGATTGCCACATAGAGAATATTTGCATTTATGGTAGTCGAATCCAGCAGTACTGTGTTATTTTGTCTTACATGGGCCTAGATTATGCTGCATCGGTGATCTTTAGCAGCATTTTGTGTGTGGTCCTTTAGCAATTTTTAAAAGATTGTTGGAATATACATATTGATACTTGCAATTATTTAAACAACCTAATGTTTGTTTCCAAGAATATAATAAAGAAATACCAATAGCTACTAAAAGAAGCCAATAATGTCTCGAATTTTTGTGCTGTCAGATGTAAAATCTGACTTCTCATCAAGAAACCTCCTTAGGCTTATTGAAATATCCAGATCTTCCCAGTAAAATTTAAGGCTATTTTGAAGGCCTGTTTTAATACTAGATTATACCTTTGTCAATAATTTCACAGTAGTACAAGATAATTGGATTAAGAGAGATCTACACCCTAATTAACGTTTGGATATTGATCAGTACTATACAAGATATATACCTTTAGCCAATGATAAGTTCATATATCACATAACATCAAATAATATCAATTTGTTCTTATAAACATATCGTCGCATTTTATCTCAGGTAAATTCTGGAGCAACGTCAAGAAGACCTTCGCCGGTGACGAGGTGATCGACGAGAACGCCGAACAACACCGTGAACAGTTCACCGCTCTGGTCAAGGAGCTGAAGTCCGCCCTGAGACCCGACAACCTCATCGTCAGTTTGACGGTTTTGCCAAACGTAAACAGCACAGGTTAGAGATACGTCGGCGGACACTTTATAGCAGGTTTCATTGGAAAATTTTTAGTGTACTACGACCCGAAAGCTCTGGCTCCCCATCTGGACTTCATCGCCGTGCACGCCTTCGACTTCTACACCCCGCAACGTAACAAGAAACTCGCTGATTTCCCTGCGCCGCTCTACGAGCTGATCGATAGGAGGGTCGATGAGAACGTCGATGCCCAAATCAAATACTGGTAGGTGGAAAAGTGAAATAAATAGAAGTAGAAACATTCAGACCTAATATGAACATGGTTCACCTACCCACACCTTTGCGAACTGAATCAAACCCAAAAAAACTCAGGAGCAGGGCTTATGGTGATCCATAACCATGGGGAATGTTCTAGCATCACAACTTCCCATCTTGATTAAGGTTCGTCTTATCGGACACAGCCAAATTTGATGGATTTTTTAGTATCTCTAGTCACTCTAGTCTCCATCTTGCTCGATTTCTCCATTCACCGTCTTCTAATCCTCTACAGTTCATTGCCTCTTTTACTCCATATTACCATGTCAGCACGGTCTACACCTTTTCCTGTGCCTTTGTGGTTTCCAGTCATATACTTTCTTTGTCACACTTTGACTCGACGTTCTTCTGTCATGTCCGTACCATTTTAACCTTTTCACTTCTATTGTTTCTATCACATCGATATCAACTTCAATCTGCTCTCTTATCTCTGTATTTCTTACTCAGTGTTCTCTAGTCAAGCGGCAGGATCTTCTGCAGTAATCCATTTCCATTGAGTTTCATTTGGACTTATCTTTTCGATTAATTTCCCAAAGGTCCAATCCATACAATAATATCCACTGTACTACTGTTTTCTACAGTCTAATTTTTGTATTTTAAATTATGTTTTTTTTAACTCTACAATAGGCTGTTCCATTGTCTCGTTGCCACTTCGGCTTGTCCTATTCTGTTACTTATATTTTCATCGCTCTTGCCACTATCTGTGTATTTACTCTTAGATACTTATAACTTGTGAGTTTCTTGTTACGTTACTATCCAGGTATAGATCATTTCCTGGGCCTCCTAACACCATATATTCAGTTTTTGACGGGTTTAAGCAAAATTTTTCATACTCTTCGTTTAGTTTTCGCAGCATATAGTCAATATCTACTTGAGCTTAGGCTGGTATAACCTGTTCGTCTGCAAAATGTAATGTAATAATTGTTATCCACAATAACTTCATAATTGGACTTTGATTCACTCTTATGAACCGTATTAGCCAATAATGTATCCACGTCTACTTTTTATTCATCTTACAATAGGGTTGTCTCTGTGTAAAACTGCTAATTAAGCCTCTTGTGACTCTGATGTCCAACTCTCGTGACATCTCTTTGGCGGCCTGCCTGGTGGACGGGGTATATTGGGTTTTTGTGTTCGTACCCATTTTGCTATTCGATCGGGGGTCTTTCTTTCTACGTGTTCCTCCCAGTACCGTCTTCTTGCTCTCATCCACTTTCCTATGTCCTGTACTTCGAGTTCCCCCTGATATCGCGGCTTTGCATTCTGTCTCTCAGCGTAACTCCGCGTATTGCTCTTAATACCTTCATTTCTGTAGTTCTGAGTATTGCCATTGTTTTGGATGTTTCGGCTGATGTTTCTCTGGCAAAGATGAGGATAGGTCTACCACATGCCTTATAGATGCGGACTTTGCTTTCCCTTGACATGAATTTGTTTCTCTAAGTGATGTCTCTCAAGTACCCGGATATTGCTGCTATGTAAAATGGCAATTTCAGAAGGATATACCTTTTAAATGAATCATCTCCTATACTAGTAATTGCTATTTTCGTACTGGTTATTCAAAGTACCTTCTAGTAAAATTATAAAAACGTCCAAATTCAGTGTCTGATAAAACAGACCTCAGCGAATTCCCATTACAAAATGAACCCCTTCACCTTCCCCTAAACTTAACCCCAACAGCAGCACTGAAGCAATTCTCTATCTCCAATATTCCTAGGTTGAACAACGGGGCTCCGGCTAACAAAATCCTGCTGGGCATCCCAACGTACGGAAGGACCTGGCACTTGGCCGACGACTCCAAAGTCGACGAATTCCCCATAACCGACCTGGACGGTCCAGGTGCGCCTGGACCCTTGACCAAAGAAGAAGGTCTGCTCAGCTATCCTGAGATCTGCACGATAGCCGATAAAACGACGAAAGGAGCGTCTCCTACGACCGGCCAGTTCAAGGTGGTGCACGATCCCTCCAATAGGAAAGGTACGTACTGGATCTTCGGTACTAGAAACGTCACTGACGATGACCTTTTAGGGCCTTATGCGTACCGTCTACCGGCCGAAGACGACGTGAAGGACGGTATCTGGATCGGATACGAAGATCCAGAGTCTGCGGCCGTCAAGGCAGTTTACGTCAAGAGCAAGGGACTCGGTGGGATCGCCGTGGACGACCTGACCCTTGACGACTTCACCGGAACTTGTGACAGGAATAAATACGCCATTTTACGTGCCGCTGCAACCGCTTTGTAATATTATTAACGTTACAATTAAACGTCGTTTATTAGTAGCTTCATATATTTATAAAATTACAAGTACAGGTCTCTTTATGCGGAAATTTGGCGATTCGCGAAATCGATCTGAAGCTTACGATGATTGTGTAAAAGATGGCGATGGAGTTTAGATGTGCCACGTGACCCACTTAATCGATAACGTGTTTCTTGGGAATATCCAACTTGATTCATTGCGTAAAGAGCACTGCAAAAAACGCTTTTAGTGTCGCAAAAATGTCAGAGATGGTGCAAGTTAGATAACATCATTAACAAGTCTCTAAAGCCAGTAAAGCCATCTGTCACTTAAACAGATTAAAGTAATAGTGTTGGTAATGCTTTGTTTGGAACTTCTGGAAATTTGATACAATTTGCAAAATTGTTTCTGAAATAAAATTAAAATCCAAAATTTAGACTTAGACACTAGAACTGCCCCAAAATTTCTTCTAAATTTATTGAAAACAGAAAGATCCAAAAAGGTATTAATAAATATAGTTAGGTAAATGTCAAACAGCCTTCAAATAGATTTGCAAATGTGAGACCATTTTTATGTTTTAACAAATCCCATTGTAAAAAAATTCTCCAACGTTCTGTTTCCTATAATTTGAATTGTTAATCATAAGAAGATGGCATTTTTTTCCTGTTTTTTTTTTCCTCGAAATATCGTAAAGTTTTAATTAATTAAACATTATTAGCATTTTGGAATGCAGCAATACCTGTTAATTATACTAATTATTCATGATAAATGAGAATTCCTTATTTAATCACAATGTTTTTTTTAAGAATCTTACCTGATATAATTCCTAGACGAAGTCATTTACTATCTATCGGCATTTGTATGTCGGTATACGGATTTAAGAGCATATTTTGGCAAGTATAGCAAACATAAGAAGACAATAAGGATATCTACTTTTATAAATGTTTTAGATTAGAGATGACTGCATCGATAGAAATAGGATATACCTTCGGTCCATAATATTGAACAGTCGATGTCCTTAACATACAGGAAAAATATCATCGATATAAAAATCGAAGGATATTTCCAATAGGTAACGATACTATCTGGTGTGGACTTTACGAGACCGAGACGATACCAAGAATTGAACAAGGGTCGTTCTCGCAACATTCTCGACCGTTTGGGTTTTAATCATGAAAATTGTAGAAGTTTGTAATAGAAATGAAATAATCAGGAGATATTAAAATTTGGACGTCTTCTTTCATATTACCTACAATAATTGTTAGGGATCATCAGCACAATTACCATAAATAGAAGGTAGGTATTTAACTATGAAACTTGTGCAAAAAAGTTGTAACAAGCTTTAAAGTTCAAAGTGTTTAAACACACTTAAAATTGAATAAATAACTTAATTAATTTAATAAGCTCTTTAAAGAAATATGCCAAGCTAAACAGTAATATGGTAAATGAATTGTTTGATACTTAATTCAAAAAAGTTATTAAACAGTGGTAGTAAGTAAAAAATTGCAATAAACACTCAGACATTGTTAATAATTCCATATTTTATTTCTTCAACTCTTTTTGGTCAATATCATGCAGAAATGCATAATTTTTATTAAAATAAAAACATACAAATACAGTCACGGTGATTTTGAACACCAGTCGGAGCGCGTGACGTCACGGAATGGATGCAGTTTCCTATAAGATATAAAACCATTCAAATTATCTATACTTCCACTGTATCGACACATTCGTACTATACGGATACTTTTCAGTCTATTATTTCAAATGTAAAATAATTTTTTGATACAAAATAAACGGCAACATATTCCAATTTCCACTAATATCTACACTCTTTGACAGCTGAAATTACCTTATTTCATGGAACTCAATCAGAAACGATATTTTGTATCTTTAAAATTTAAAATTCATTTGCTTCCAGTTTTTAATGTAGAGCCAAATGATGTATTATATCAGCAAATAATACCTTTTTCCTATAAAACCTAAAACCTAAAACTATGTGAATTTTTAAAAGTAAAAAAACCAAGAAATAATACTAGCGATCATTTGAAATAACCACTCAAAATGAGCATGTACCAAATGTTATTTACATTTGGTACTTCTGAGTAATAATGATTACTAACCAAATACAAAAGCATAATGCTTGGGAATTCATCAGTATATTCTAGAAATCAAGTGATCCATATACAATGAAACATTGCAACATGGTATTGTTATTGTGACGGAAAGTCTTGCCAGGAAACAAACATAAGTCGGAGGGAGTCCGTTTCCGACGAATCGATTCCAGTCCGTAGAATTCCAGACTGTTCCAGATCGACGAGAATCCTACATCCCTCGAGAGCGACCGGAAAGTTCGGGAGCGGCATGAGAGACAGAGGTAAAAGGACGCTGCCAAATCGAGAGAAGTACAGTGCGATCGAATAAAAAAATAGTCAAAGCAGGCCATGAGCTAAAATATGCATGTCTTTTCCTAAAATTCTACTTCTTCAGGTTATTAATTACAAGTGTCAAGTTAACGTACATTGACACGAGACGATGTTGTCTAAGGAAATTAAAAGTTTTCTTTTAGAATTCTATTTTAGAAATGGAGTGAAGCTGGAAAACGGTGAATGGCAATATTCGTATGTTGCTTGTTACGAAGAATTCCAGGAACATTTTCCCGCCGAAGCTGCCAATCACTCGTATGACGATGTCAAAAATTAACTTCAAGTTTGACTTTGTCAGTGTCAATTAGTATTTTCCGTTGTCTGTATTTTTAAATTTAGGAATTAAGTAAAGACATGCGGCTTTTCTTTCATGGCCTGCTTTGACTATTTTTTATTCGATCGCGCTGTAGTAGTAATAAAGAGCAGAATGAGTTGAATACTTGACCTGAGCGGCCGTGCGCGTATGCAAATAAACAAGTACGATATAAATTAAGTATTAAGTGTTAGTTATTTCGAACCTGTAAAACGTTACATTATTGTTATACCCATTTTCGACAAAAGAGTCAATAGCAACTTCAAACAAAAAACTGTAATATTCTCGTCGCTTTTACCAATTCACTAGTAGATTCATTACATTTTTCGATCCTTTCTGGCACGTTCCTGATGTCTTCCGTATTTCATCTTTAGTAACTTCTGCACAGGCTTGTATTATTCTATCCTGTACTTCCTGTGCAATTTGTGGTCTAGATTTGTAAACTTTTTGCTCTGTAAACCACAGAGAAACCCGAGCATGGCAATTCTCGAAAAGTTCATTCGGTCATCCCGTTATTAAATCAGCATTATAAATCGGATTAAAATCTAACTAGAACTTTCAGTGAATACAATTCCGTAGTGGCAAATTTTCTAGTGCGTTCCGCAGAAAATTTAAAAACCTAATCGCGTTCAAATTGTCTCTGAAGAAGATACGATAAACAATTCTGTCAATTAGTATTCCGCACCAAACCTTAATGTTTTACGATTATTTCTTCAATTTTATGACGAATTCCGGATTCTGAGCTGAACACTGACGGCAATTTTAACTGGAAGCCGCCTTATTTGTAGTAAATGTGGCCATAGATGACATCACCATTCATCAGATCAGATCATCAGATGATGATGATGAATAATATTGACTATTTAAAGGGAAGAGTGTTAAATCTCAGTAGAAGCTGATAGGTAGGTACTGTTATGCATACAACAAAGAACGTTTATCAGACACGCGATAGTGCGAAAAATGTGGTAAGTGGTATCGCGGGGAATGTGTGGAAATAACAAAAGATGATAAAGAACTATTTTCTCCTTTAAACGTAGACTTAGTCTATAGAGAACAAATTATCTCAATGAAACTAATGTTCCAGGATAATACTTCAAGATTAGTAATTTAGTTTATTTTGTTCTCGTAAACTGGAACAAAATTACAACTTAATAAGTTATAAGTGAACTTGTTCAGTGGCTCGAGTGGTAAAAAAGGAATAGTTTTATTGTTTACTGTTTATTCAAAAATAGTGCATTTTATTAATTTTCTTATTTGAAACAAATTTAAAGGGAAACATTCCGATGACTAGTTTTTTTAAAAGTGTAAGTTTATATTAGGTTCTCATTACAATATTGTGTTGTTTATTTTATAATTTATTTACATTAATTGAACACTAATTTATTTAACACACTTAACTACTTGTTCACTAGACTAGACACTACATAATTTATTTGTACTGCTCCGCATTCGGATCGTATGTCGCGTTCACTTCTGCTTCTCTACTTCTAACTAACTCCCTCGATCACAAACCCCCTTATATATACACTCCCAACCCCGATAAAGAACGTTCTAGTATATTCTAGAACGCCTACGCAGGAAATGTTCATGCAGCTGTTTTGTACGCGTCGTAGTTATTCTTTTGAAAGAGTAAACATGTGTCGCTTTGTTTACTTCTCGCATTACACTGCCCCCGCCTTAGAGACGTTTCGTCTCGGAACGTATCCCTGGTAGGCCCATGCAGGAACCTGCAGTTAGCCCCCCGCTTACAGCGAGACGTGGCGTCAAAATAACAGGGGACCGTCTTCCCGAGTCGACATGGTGCAGGCCCAAAACAGCAGACTAAAACTTCCACTCCGGTATTCTTCAACACTACTTCCAGCATATTCCGGACAACCCTCCAGTCCAGCTGATCTCGTCCAGCACCTAACTTGGGGACAGCTAGCTTCCTGATGTCGAGCTCCAGCAGTCGGTCTCGTAGCCTATGCAAGGTTCGCCATACATTGTGATAACATGGTTTAAGGGACCCGATCTCCTTCGTAACCAGATAAAAGATGTGTCTTACGTTGTCACGTAGTTCCAGAACCTTGCCAATTCCCGGGAGTTGCGCTCTGAGTTGTTCCAAGCGCCCGTACTTCTTCTTGAAAACCGTGGCGATACCTCGTGACATTACCAGGTCGGCGGACACACAATGGGCCAACGAGTATTCTTCAGGTACGCTGAACAAATCCTGTTGTTTTTCACAGGTTACCCCATACCGTGCTTTTCCGGTACCCCTGTAGGCGCTCATAAATTCTTCGAACGAAAGTTCGTTCTCCTGCGCCAATGTGTTTCTTACTCGAGGAACCTCCGCCTCATCGTGCGATCCCTCATAGGGTGCCAACCGATTGAAGTGCACCACTCTCGGCTTGCCATTTGGTAGTTTGCTTACCCGGTAGACCACGTCATTGATTCGTTTCTTCACAACATAGGGACCTTCCCAATTGGTCTGTAACTTAGGGGACAAACCACGTTTCTTCTGTGGGTTGTACAGCCAAACTCGATCTCCCATTTGGTAGCCACCCTCTTTAGCGTTGATGTCGTAACGCTCTTTGATGCGATCACTGGCGATATTTAGTTGGTATCGGACTTGATCGTGAATCTCGTTCATCCTTTGCCGCATCCGGGAGACGTAATCTTCCCCCGAAACATCCTCGTCCGGTCTAGCGCCAAAGATTAGATCACAGGGCAGTTTAAGTTCTCGCCCGAACAGGACTTTGGCTGGAGTTTGTCCTGTCGACTCATGAACGGCCGAGCGGTAGGCCATCAGGAAGAACGGCACGTGTTCGTCCCAGTCTCGTTGATGTGACGAGACCATTTTCGCCAGATAGCGGTTGAGGGTGCGATTCATCCGTTCTACCATGCCGTCAGACTGAGGGTGAAGGGCCGTGGTTCTTGTTTTTCGCACCCCAAACTTCTCACAGATCCTCCGGAATAGGCCACTCTCCAAGTTTCTTCCTTGATCCGAGTGTAATTCCATGGGTACTCCAAACCGGCAGATAAGCTCCTTCACGAGCACATCGGCCACTGTCTCTGTCTCCTGATTAGGGAGAGCGTACGCTTCTACCCACTTCGTAAAATAGTCCATTACGACCAGGATGTATTTATTCCCCTTTTCGGTCTCAGGGAAGGGTCCTGCTATATCAATAGCGATCCTTTCGAAGGGGCTTCCGACGTTATATTGCTTCATGGGAGCTTTCGGTCGTCTTTGTGGCCCATTACTTGCAAAGCATGTAGTACATTTCTTGCACCAGTCCTTCACGTCGTCTGAACAATTAATCCAGTAGAAGCGCTCCCGTACCTTCTGCAGCGTTTTCTTGATCCCTAAATGTCCACCAGACGATCCGTCGTGAAGGTGTCGCAAGACCTCCGGGATTTTACTGGAGGGAATTACCAACTGCCGTCTTTCCTCCGTCCCGTCTTGGCTCTCCAGTACGCGTTTTAGTAGTCCATCCTCAACCACTAACGAGTCCCACTGTGCCCAATAGCTCTTGAGTTTTGGCGAGCCAGGTGATACCTTTTGCCACTCAGGACGCTCTCCTCCCTCTTTCCAAACCAGGATTTCTTTGAGAACCGGGTCTTTTCCTTGCTCTTGTCGTAACGAGGATGGTGTCCATTCCTCGGCGACCACGGTCGTTCGATAGACTTTCTCGGACTTTTCCTCAGCTCTATGACAATGAGGACACTCATCAGGGCATGGTCTTCTCGAGAGTGCGTCTGCGTTTCCATGACTCTGTCCTGGCCGATGTTCTATGACAAAGTCATACTCCTGGAGCCTCTCGATCCAGCGAGCGATCTGTCCTTCGGGATTCTTAAACTGGAGGAGCCATTTAAGAGCAGCATGATCGGTCCGGATCAGAAACCTCCTTCCACACAAATATTTATGGAAGTGCTCGATGGACTTGACGATGGCCAATAATTCACGCTGGGTGACGCAGTAATTCTTTTCTGGTTTGGAGAGTACCTTGCTGAAGTATCCAAGGACACGTTCTTGTCCCTCCTGGCGCTGCGACAGAACACTTCCAATTCCCACATTGCTCGCGTCGGTGTCCAGGATGAACTGTCCTTCTGGCAGAGGAAAACTCAGCACTGGGGCACTGGTCAACTTCCTCTTCAGCTCGTCGAAGGCAGACTGGCATTCCTCATCCCAACAGAAGTTTCGTCCTTCTTCCGTGAGCCTTGTCAACGGCTTAGCGACGTCGGAGAACATCCGGACATATCGTCGGTAGTACGTGCAGAGGCCCAGAAAACTCCTCAGCTGGTGTTTATCTACCGGTATTGGCCACTCCTTCACCGTACTTGTCTTGTCCGGATCAACGGCGACGCCCTCTCTGCTCACTACGTGCCCTAAGTATGAGACCTTCTTTCTGAAGAGCTGACATTTCTTAGGGTTCAGTTTCAGTCCCGCACCTTGCAGTCTCTGGAAGACGTCCTTTAAGTTTTTCAGATGTCCTTCGAAGGTCCTGCCCATCACGATGACATCGTCCAAATAGACTAGGCACGTTTTCCACGTCAGACCCATTAGCACGCTCTCCCTCAGCCTCTCAAACGTCGCTGGGGCATTACAAAGTCCGAATGGCATGACTGTAAAATGCCACAGGCCGTTACCGAAGGTAAATGCCGTCTTTTCCTTATCGGCAGGGTCCATTTTGACTTGCCAATAGCCGCTTTTTAAATCCAAGGTCGAAAATATCGTGGATCCAGCAAGGGTATCGAGTGTGTCGTCGATACGTGGTAGCGGGTAGCTGTCCTTTTTGGTGACACTGTTCACCTGCCGGTAGTCTACACAGAATCGAGTAGTCCCATCCTTTTTCTTCACCAGTACTACCGGCGAGGCCCATGGACTGCTTGACGGCTCGATGACCCCGTCCCGCTCTAGGTCCTTGATAATTTTCTCGGCTTCCTCCCGTTTGGCCAAAGGTAGTCGTCTTGCTGTTTGTCGAATCGGTCGTGTCTCGCCCGTGTCAATTTTATGTGTCACGACCTTGGTCTTTCCCAGCTTTCCATTCTCGGTGGTAAATATGTCCTGGTACTTATTTATTAATTCGTGGGCCTTTTGTTTCTGTGTGGGCGAGAGAAACGCACTGGTCTGGGAAAGAATTTGTTTCAAGTCCTGCGGAGTGTGTTTGGACCTTTCTTCCTCACTAACGCCCCTTACGATGGCTGAAGCGGCTATACATGTGCCCAGCTTCGTACCCTTTTTGATGGTGACCGGGTACTGATTGATGTTGAGTAGTCGCACAGGCACTTCACTTGAGAGAGTAACGAGCGCCTTTCCTACCAGTACACCCCGAGCCAGTCGATTGTCATCGTTTTCTGGTTCGATCACGGCTGGAATTCCCTCTTCCACAACACCCCTCAGACAGGTAGAGGTGATCGTTTCGCTTCGTTCTGGGAGAATCACATCTTCAGCCATTATTACGTCTAACACAAAGTTGTCACGATTGTGTAGCAGTAATTCTTCTTGACCGATCCTCAACACTCGGTGTCCGAAATCCAACTGGAATCCATGATTCCTCATGACGTCCATTCCCAGTATGACGTCTTCCTCAATTTCGGCTATGAGAACAGGATGGTCAAACTTTACTCGTCCCAACGTCATGCTAACCGTCGCTTCACCGTGTATTACTGCCTTCTCCCCAGTGGCAGTTCTTAATTGCCACCTACTTGGCCTAATCTTCCTACGGTCCCTCACAACTTCCGAGCGTACGATCGTCTTCGTAGCTCCCGTGTCCACAAGCATGGCGTGGGATCTCCCGTCGATAGTGCCATCGACGTACGCGCTCCCCAATTGGTGGGAAAACGAGGCTATACTGGCCCGGGGGTTCCTATTGCCACGGGTCGACGTCCCCTCCCTTTTATCGACCCACATTAGTTTTTCCGGGGCCTTTGCCGGCACCGCTGTTTTGGGCCGCGTCTTCTGTGCTGACAGCAACTCCATGATCTGCTGGACGGCCTTCTCCACGAGTTTTTCTGTGACTACCTCCTCGGTAACAGCTCGAGCACAACCGTGAATGCGGGAGGCTTCCATTGCTGCCTCATGTTCTAGTGCGATGGCGAGCGCGTTCATTACTGTTTTCGGTCGAGCTAGCCTCAGGGCCATCTGCAGTTCCTGGTCCCGCAGCCCGCTCACGAACGTCTGCACTGCGAGGCACTCCATCATCTGTTCCGGCGCCGTGGGATACGCCAACCTCACTAGTCTGGCTACGTCCGCTTCGAACTCCTGCAGGGTCTCGTTCGATCTCTGACGGCGATTGGACATCTGGGATTGATGAACTTGCTCCAGATGTGTTTGGCCGAACCGCATTTCCAGTCGCCTCAGCAGCTCATTGTAATTCCCGGCTTCCTCGGTGGATAGCGTCTGAAGAACTTCCAACGCCTCTCCACGTAAGGCTACCGTTAGGGAAACAGCTTTCTCGTGAGGGGACCAAGCATTAGCTTCCGCTGCTGCCTCAAACTGCTTCTTGTAGCTGGCCCACGGAATTTTTCCATCGAACGTTGGGGGCGTCACTCGATTGGTCGATATCGAGTTCTGTTGAACGACCGCCTTTATTTCTTCCTTCGTCTCGCCGCTACTGACTCGCCTTAGTCGTTCTTCCAACTGCTTCATCTTCTGTTCAATTTCATCTTCTTTCCCCTCGCTGCTACTGAGTTGTTCTAGTCGTTCTTCCAACTGCTTGATCTTCTCTTCAATCTCCTTACGCTGAGCCTCAATCTGGTCGGTTATCTCTTCCCTCTGGGCGGCGATTTCTTCCCTCTGGGCAGTGATTTGAGCAGTGATGTCTTCCCTCTGGGCGGCGATTTCTTCCCTCTGGGCGGCGATTTCTTCCCTCTGGGCGGCGATTTGTGCAGTGATATCTTCCTTCTGGGCGGCGAACTGCTTCGTTATGTCGTCGTCTTCGAACTCGAAAACTTCCGGGTCCTGGCCATTTTCTTTCAAAAATGCCGAGAGTCGGTCCTGGAGTTCGGTCTTCCTCCCTCCTGTTTCCAATTCCCGTTCCTCGAGTTCTTTTTTTAACTCGGCCACTTTTAATTCGCGTAACTTCTTCATGATCCCACTTCTGACACCAATGTGGTGTTTATTTTATAATTTATTTACATTAATTGAACACTAATTTATTTAACACACTTAACTACTTGTTCACTAGACTAGACACTACATAATTTATTTGTACTGCTCCGCATTCGGATCGTATGTCGCGTTCACTTCTGCTTCTCTACTTCTAACTAACTCCCTCGATCACAAACCCCCTTATATATACACTCCCAACCCCGATAAAGAACGTTCTAGTATATTCTAGAACGCCTACGCAGGAAATGTTCATGCAGCTGTTTTGTACGCGTCGTAGTTATTCTTTTGAAAGAGTAAACATGTGTCGCTTTGTTTACTTCTCGCATTACAATATGATATAGATTTATTAATAAGGATGCCGAAGGAGTTTTCAAAAACAAAGTATTTTTTAAAAATCAAGTTTGTGTTACTCCTACTATTTTTTTAATTGTGCAAAAAAATGGCGATGTGACCATCGGACTACTTTCTCATGTTTTATTATAGGTATTCGATAGTTCAATAAATATTTTAAAGTTTAAAAACAATTCCCCCGGTGGATTTCGAGAGAATTTCAAAAAACTAAAAAGCGACATAAATATAGCACCTTTTAGAAACGATTTCGCCGTAAATGTTGTTAAACTTCATTACACACATTCGACAGTACAATAAATATTCAAAATTTAAAAACAATTCCTCAGGCGAATTTTGAGAATATTTCGAAAAACCGAAAAACGACTAGAATAAGGTGCTCTTCAGAAACGATTTAGCCAAAAATGTTGAATTTTATTGTACACATTCCTTAGCAGAATAAATACTCAAAATGTACTCAAATAAATATTGGAGTGGATTTCGAGAAAATTTCCAAAATCTGAAGAATAACAACAGTACCTAAAGTGCGCCTTAGAGAAGATTTAGCCAAAAATGTTATAATACCTTATTATACATATTCGACAGTAGAATAAATATTAAACGTTTTAAAAAATCTTGAAAAAAGTTTTGGAAACTTGCAAAAAAAAAACAAAAAATGGCAAGAGTAAACTAAAAGCTTACTGGGAACTAAAAGCCAATTCAATTTTGCCTCCTCTTAAAGTTACACATTGTGTTATTATCAACATCATCAATATAAACTATTGTAACTATCGTAATTTGTTACTTTTGACAATTAACTAAAGTCATGTTGCAATGTTTGTTTCGCTTTAAATGTGATTCATAAATAACGTGATTTTAGAATAAATGTATGAACATGATACTTATGTATCGTCCATTTTTACTTTCTCATGGGCATTATAATTGTGTCGATTTTTCGAATTTGAGCTATAAGCTTTTATAAAAGTTTTGGGATCCCCCAGCCCAAAAAACATATTTTTGAAAAAATTTCTGTATGAACTACAAACCGCAAACAGTTTTGATTTTGAATTCAGAAACTGTTCTACACTAGAACCTACCGATAAGCTTTTCATTAAAATAGGGCGGGATACAGGAGTAATTTACTCTGATTTTTTGATATTGTCTCAAAAATTTTTTTACACTTTTAATATCTATTCGACTATGAAATACAAATAATAAAGTTCAACAACATTTTTGGCTAGACCTTATATAACAGGCACTTTCTTCTTGTAATTTTTCGGCGTTTAAAAATTATCTCAAAATCCACTCCAATGTTTTTTATTACACTTTGAGTATTTATTCTGTTACCGAATGTGTATGATAAAGTTGAGCAACATTTTTGGCTAAATAATTTCTGAATTTCTACATTTGTCGTATTGCAGTTTTCTGTAATTTTCTCGAAATCCGCCTGAAGAATCGTTTTTAAACTTTAAATATTTATTTTACTGTCGAATATTTATAATAAAATGTGAGAAATTGTACATTTTTTTTTCATTTGGCTACAAAATCGTTAGTGCTCAAATGTTTTCGATAAAATTTAGTACGGACCAATTTTGAGAATTTTCGAAAAAGGGCACTATCTACTAAGATAATGCAGTTCATCGGGATACGCAACCTGAAAAAAATGGTCAAAAAATTGGTCAAATTTGCCAAATAATAAGGGTTTTACTCAAGAACAAATGGGTCATACTGTATGTATACATACGAATATTCTTAAAATTTAAAAAAATAAAAGTATACAATTTTCAAATTATGTATATATAATTCTTTTAAACTTTTCTTAGCCTCTAATAAATTTAAAAAAGCGTATAAAGGTTTCAATGTTTCGATCGTAATGCGAATATTATTACTTATTACTAAAGAGCGGATAGTTAGGCAAACGCCTTTTGCCTGCCTTTTTTGCCTTTTTAGTGTTTTTTAAATATGTGCCTTTTCCAAAAACCATATGCCTTTTTTTTAAATTGTGTCCTTTTTTCTGCAATATTTCGTAATTTGAAATCTCTTAATCATTAACCATCTTAATCCTTTCAACAAACGGTTTCATAATATGCCCGTTAAGGACATCTGGCTGATCCTATCATCACTATATCCCTGATTCTCCGAGAATTCCTTACCGTTTAGAATTAGGGAATTCCAGGGAGTATTGAGATAAAAACTGAATCAAAACTCTATACAGTATCAAATAGAAATTAATAAACAATTAGATATTGCAAACAACACTTGGAAAACTAAAGACTTAAATGAAATGAATGACACCATCACAAAAACTATGAAAGATGCTGGAGATAAATGGGCAAAAAGAGTAATTTGAAGAGAAGTGTCTTAAGTGATAAAACTAAAAATAAAATAGAAGAAAAAAGACAACTGTTCAGGGAAGGAAAGTATGAGGAATTCCGACAAATGGCAAAACACACCAGACAACTTATAAGGAAAGACTTACAAAAACACTACGAATCTGAAGTAGAAAAGCTAACAGAAAACAACAAAGGATTCAAATGTCTTAGAAAAAATGGACAACGCCAAATAATATCTATTAAAAACAGCAATGGAGAAGAAATAAGAAATCTAGACACGATATTGAAAGAAACTGAAGTTTTCTACACTGACTTATATGACACAAAAGTAAGACCAGAGGATGTTACTATCAATGATAAAATAAAAATACTTAATGTTGGTTCGGAAGACATGCCAGATATAACAACGGAAGAAATAAGGCACGCCTTACATAAAATGAAGAAGAACAAAGCACCAGGTCAAGATGGAATAATAATAGAAATGATACTTGAAGGAGGAACGGAAATCCAAACAAAACTTTGCAACCTATTCAACACTTGTTTAGAGAAAGGAGAAGTCCCAGAGAGCTGGAATAATGCGATTGTTGTATTACTCTATAAAAAAGCGATCAAGCAAACCTAAATAATTACAGACCTATAAGCCTTCTTTCCCAAATATATAAACTTTTCACAAAAATCATTACAAATCGCATATCCAGAAAACTTGATGAATACCAGCCCGTAGAGCAGGCCGGCTTCAGAAAAAAATTATAGCACCCATGATCATTTACTTATATGAGAATATTGATAGAGAAGTCCGTTGAATACAACCTAGAAATGAACCTCGCTTTCATTGACTATCAAAAAGCCTTTGATACAGTAGAACATTGGTCAATCATGAGATCATTGAAAAATATTAGAATAGACCACCGCTATATATTATTGTTGGAAAATATCTATAAAAAGGCTACATCTACCATCCGGTTACACGAAAATACCAAACCTATTCGTATAAAAAGAGGTATCCGTCAAGGTGATACCTTGTCACCGAAGTTATTTACGGCTGCTTTGGAGGATGTCTTCAGGCAGCTTCAATGGCGGGATGACAAGGGCATCGATATTAATGGAAGGAGATTAAACAACCTGAGGTTCGCGGATGATATCGTTCTCATAGCAGAAACACCAGAACAACTCCAAACTATGATCTCCGAATTAGAGGATGCATCATCAAGAATTGGATTGAAAATGAATCTAGATAAGACCAAAGTTATGTGTACCAAGCGACCAAATCTCAAAGTAAAGGTAAAAAATAACGAAATAGAAGTGGTAGATGACTATATATATCTGGGACATAAAATAACCTTAGGCAGAGACAATCAAACAGCTGAAATTTATAGAAGAAGAAGATTGGCATGGGCTGCGTTCGGCAAATTGAGTAATACGCTAAAGAACAAAAAAATACCAATATACCTCCGCTCTCGAGTGTTCGATCAGTGTGTTTTGCCGGTTTTGACATATGGATCACAAACATGGACATTAACTAGGCAGTCCATGAACAAACTCAAAACCACTCAAAGAGCCATGGAGCGCCAGATGTTGGGTATATCATTGAAAGATCGTGTAAAGAACGAACGGGTCAGAAGCACAACGAAGGTGAAAGATGTTGCAGAAGCAGTAGCCGAGCTGAAGTGGGACTATGCGGGCCACGTTGCCAGATATACAGATGATAGATGGACATCGACAGTAATAAAGTGGAGACCCTATTTGGGAAAAAGATCAAGAGGTCGCCCACCAATGCGCTGGACGGACGACATAAAAGGAGCTGAATGGAAGAGTATGAGGGAGGCCTATGTTCAAAAATGGACCGAAAATGGCTAATGAGATGAGATGAGATGATTGAGATGGGAGACTGTATAAACTATAAAAATTACTATGTTTCTTAGAGTGAATGGGAAAGACAGTAGGTAAAAGTTTGTGGAGTGTTTCAATAGTGACCATTTGATAGTTTGAAATCATTGTGAGTGAGTGGTTTCGAAAGATCAGAAAATGTATACGATGATACTCCGTCTTATTAAAGTAGTATAATATAATGTACTATTTATTCTTCTTTATACTTTTATCCAAGCCAAACCAAACAAACCTAACCTTCCCGACCGTAGTCGTAGGCCCAGAAACGTTTCAGTGAAGGATTTTCTCGTTCCGTATAGGATTTTCTCGTACCGTGTAGATCTCAATCCAAGATGTCTACTGTCTATTTACGTTTAAGAGCAAATTTCATAGTGAAATATCTCGGTTAATAGACAAAATAAAGTAATTGCCGCACTCAGGTTCTTCGTTACACGCTGCTTCTGTTGATTTTTTTTTATTGTACAGTGAAAGCATTTAAGACCAGCAATCTTTGCCACCGTCATTTGCTCCAGTGACATCCTGTGACGCAGAAAGATCTTTTTCGCGATACAAAGATAATTTATCAGATAAAACACAAAACCTCGCCTGAAAATACTGAAAAATATTTAATTACATCCTGGGAAACCAAGAAAGTTTCATATACTTAAATTCAATTATATATTATGCAATTTGTATATGTGTATAATTAAATTACATAAATTTCAGTAAATTAATTTTAATTCATTAAATGTATAACACAATTTTTAAACGAGAGTATGCCTTTTTCCTCATTCGATATTATTCATATTACTATTATATATACACCTTTTACTTTCAAAAATGAGAGTATTTTGTAAGAAAAACAGGATTTATTAAAAATTTTTTTTAGTCATTTAAGTTGCCCTTTTTGTCATTTAAGTTGCCTTTTTTTTGTTATTTGAATTGCCTTTTTTGCAAATAAATTGTGCCTTTTTTATTAATTTTTATGCCTTTTCCATTATTTTTTAATGCCTAACTATCCGCTCTTTACTTATTACTTTGTTATAAAAACTTTGCGAAGTGTGCAATTTAACCAAATCAACGTAAATACGTCAACCTTTAGACCCAGAAAAAGTCTTGCCGCTTCCTAACATCCACTTCACCTGTACGAAAATGGAGTCAAACGACCTCTGAGAGTTACCACCAAAACACAACCGGTCATGTATGCATATACAAAACTAAAGCGCTGAAACCGTTCAGTCATCGGCTAGCGCTAATCCGTTCTAATCGTCGGCAACAGCAGAGGATTTTCGAAAATTTAAAAGGAAACCGTTCTCGAAATGAATCGGACGTTCTTTTTAATCTTTTTTGGATTTTCTGGCGTGTTGCTGCCGAGCGTTGCCTTGCCGGAGAATATATCGAAATCGGCTGATGTGATAGATAGTGAAAATAGTACCGAAGTGCCGCGAATTTATCTGAAGAACGAAACCGATACAGGTAATGACTTTGAGATTAATGATATCAATCACCTTATCACTAAAAATAAAATTCCTGACCAAAATCGCTCACAATCTTGAAATCGAAATTCAAACTTTAAGCTCTTTTGCCCTAACTAAAATAGAAAACTACATTAAAAATTTTGAGAAGCCCCTGAAAAATGGAACATAATTTTACAAATGCTGTGGGTACTTAATTAGACTTTTGTACTTTTACTAAACTGTATTGTAGGGTTCAAATGTACAAATAAACTTATATTGTTAAGTAAAACTTAACTTGATCTAATAACTGATATAGTAATTCAGTATTTCTGTTTTCAAGTGTAAATTTAACCAAATTTCCCATCACGGAGTACACTGGAAATGAGTACCTACCTATAGCAAAATTTACATTTCTTCATACGCAAAATTAAATGAATACAACATATAGCGACGATTACAAGAAAGTACAATACAACATTAACAACATTAGGTGTATATTTACAAGTGACATCCACAATTTGTTAAGTCAGCTAGTCTTAAGTAAACAATACACTTTATAATTTTTGCTTGCTAATAGCATTTCACAATTAAACGTGTTGAATTTAAATTTTTTTTTACTAAATTCGCCATTAAAATAATAAATTAACACTTTAACTTGCGGATAACCATGTCTTATTTGTTTAAAATCTAAAAAAGAGTTGTATAAGCTACCTGTTGAATTAATTATTGCTGACTTTTTTTAAATGTATACAAAAACAGCACTTTAACAATTTTTTGAAAAAACTGAATCTATTTACACCTACTGTTTACCCAGTTTTTACAAATGTCTCACGTCGCGCAAAGTCAACGAAAACTCCAATATTTTATTATTGTTTCTAATTAGAATCCAATATTCATAATAATTCAAAGGTTGTGAAACATCTCTGTGGCTGGAAAAACACTCTGTTTCCTAATGAAGACAAATTAAAAATTTAAATTTTAGGTAAACAATCCTCTCGATTTCAGATAACTACAATGCGACAGAAGGCGGAAATGAGAGCGTAACGGAGGTGGAGGATGTCCAGCAGAAACTGTACTTCCCATATAGCCTCAGGATAATCCAGGAAGTGATGGGGAAATTAAAAAACCAAAGATGCGTCAAGGATACGATAATAGTCTTGAATGCAATGACGAAGCACGAAAAGTGGGCGTTAGAATGTAAGCCGGTAGAATTTAAAAAAAGCGCGGTTTTATTAAGCGTCTTATTGACATTTCTGAAAACCAATAAATCACAGCTACTATTTGGGTGCGGTGATAATCTGGAGCGTAACCTAAATTTTGAATGTGCATGCAGTTTCCAATAATTACTATCAATCAAAGCGTTTTTACTTTCCGATGCCTTCGGTAATAAATTTTTGGCGCATTTAAAACAGGTTTGAGTGAGACATATAAATTTTAATCAGCCGAGGTTCTATGAGGTTAATTGCTACCACGTGTTTTTTTTTTTATTTTTTGTAAGTATGTTAATTGAGATCAATAAAAAAATTGTAAATGTACCTCGATTTGAAAAAAGCGGGAATGTTAAGTTGACACTAATCCACCCAATTAAAAAACAGTAAACATTTCAAATTTGCCTATCGCGATTGCGGTATACCGGAGAAATAAGAGTTTTATAAGTAGTAACCTTGAAATCGCGCTCATCAAAATTTGATAATTAGCTATTAGTAATTATACATTAAGTATACTATCTTAACGATTTGGCGAATTATTTATCGCACGCTTCCTTTCGCAGCTACATTTGGGTAAAACCCATCTTTTGTCCACTCTCATGATCGTTTCCGAAGAAAACGGAATAAAAATTGTACGATTACCAATTAAAAACAACAACACACATAAATCCATTGTCGTCTCTTCTAGCAGAGAACGACGCGGAATCAAAATACGCGTTAGTTAGAAAACAATTATAATTTTTTCTGCGCCTCTGATCTCACGTTACTCAATGGCACTTTTGTCTGTAGGTAGTAATACCTATTGGCATTGAAACTCGAGTGTCTGCACTGAATTTGTTTATTTTACAACGCATATGGAATTTTAAACGGAGACGTCTATGAAATGAGGAAAAATTCATAAGGTTTTATTTTATTCGTCTGCGCGACCATTTCCTCGTTGGCAAGGATACGTATTGTTCGGAACACAAAGAATTATGCTAAAGCTGAAGAGGTTAATAACAATTTAACATACCGGGCAACCGGAAAACTTCACATATTACGAAGTTTATTCGAAATGCGCAGAAAGAGTTAATGTCAACGCTTACGTCTTGCATATAAAAGTTTATTTTATCGTTAGTCATTCAATAGTAATGAGCCACCAACGAGATTCTTCGTAGTAAAACAATACGCGATTTCATTATGGAATTACAACCATTTCCGTATTCACAACCTTTAAGAAATTAATGAAATACAAAAAGTCAACTTAACCAAAACACCAACGTTGATTCAACAAAGCTCTTCATAGACAACATTTGAAACACATTCCAACCGATCACATTCTCGTTTCGTCGCTTCCAGTGTTCGACTCTTTCCCAAAGTTTCCCGTGGGAATCCTCGACAGCAACTACTACCAACTGGGCAATTTCGACGAGTGCATCGGAGCCAAGCAAACTGGGACAAACCTAACTTCCCCGGTTCAGGGACAATACTGCTTGGCCGATATTCACTTCGAATCGAGGAGCACCCACAGCAAGAGATTGATCAGGTCTGCGGGAAAACCTAATAGCAAGGTAAGCGAAGGGGAAAATGCCGTATGTAGCGTGGTGTTAACTAGATTATTGGTCAAGGCTCTCAAGTGCTTAAAACGTAATCCCAATTTAAGGTAAAAGTCCATGGCCTGGGATGGATTATCCAAAATCTCACAACCCGAAGAAACGATATATCTTAATGATCCTTATTTGTTTCATAAGAAGTAATTGGACCATGTTTCGAATATCTGGTACTTACAATCACCAAAACAGTGTGTAATAAAAGAGAAAGAAGTAGTGGTCCTTTAATTAAAACAACTGTTGAATTATCAGACAGTTTTTAGTTTCATTTAGTGTTACGTAGTTCGCTGTAATATATTTCAATTTGTATATTTTTTAGTTTTGACAATCAAATTTTCCTTCATTACGCAGTTTTGCTAATGAAGATTACTAGATACTCGAAACATATCCTATTTCTTGTGAAACCATGCAACTGTACAGAATCTTTTTAGATCTCCTTAAACATTTTTTACACGACGCTTTTGCAAAGTCTTCCTGAACCATGTGTTTATAACATTAATATATGTTAGATCCTCCGGGAATACCAAATACAATGCAATTATTTTTCTTCATTTTTCAAAATTATCCTGAATCATAAGTATGATTTTTGGTATTAAGAATGTCAGGATCGATCTTTCCTGGATCATTCCTATTCAATCCAGATCGATCCCTAATGGAATACAACTCACACCTTTTAAAAAAATTCAAGTTCTCCTGCCCTTCAGATCAATCTTAGTGTCGTGAAGAATAACGAGAAAACAAGTTTTCAGAAAATTCTTAGCACTGTTTTGGAATATCTAGAATGGCTTTGAAGTGTTAGATTCTTAAAGAATGTCTACAATATTTCAAAGAGCTTTTACATATATTCAGAGTTCATGTGTCATTAAGATGAGTCTTAATAACATTAGAAATTTTCTTCCTATGGGATCATGGAGCCATTCATAATCGTTTTAGGATGATCCTTAACCCTAATGGACTTTTTCTAATAAGATCGACTATACACTATACAATCGAAGAGAAGTTCCAATGTGAGAGTACCACTTCTCTGTTTACGAACCTAAGGCGATGGAAGCCTGTGATAAGAAGTTTTGTTTGAAAAAATTATGGAAATTTTTGTAAATTATTGACAGCTGGAGTCTATCGGATCCGTCTTGCCCCGATATGGGTTAGAACGATTGCAACTTCATTAAAAGTGTCATCATAGAAACTCCTAAACTTCTTTGAACATTTCGAAAGTACTTTGAAACCATTAGTTATACTAAACAGTTACTGCAACTTGAATTTCTTTTAAACCCGTTCAGTTATTAAATTCTTATTAACTCATCACTTCAGTCAGTTTCGGATATAGTTACGGTTTTGTACCTAGGGTTTTCCGGGATTATGTGTTGGTAACATTGATATGTTAGAGCCTTCGAAAATACTTAATAGAAGGCAATTCTTTTTTTTTTTACAAAATTATCTTCAATCATAAGTATGACTATGTATGAGTTTTTGTATTTAGAATGTTGGGATAGATCGTTCCTGGATCATTCCTGTGCAATCCAGAACTTCTTCATGGTCTAATTTAACTCAAATCTTTTAAAGAAACATCCCTAGTTATCAATCTTAGTGCTGTCAGGAATGGTCAAAAAATAACTTTGCATAAAATCCTTTGGATGGTTTTCTAACATTTCTTATAGTTTGAAGAATTATATCCTTCAGGAATATTTAACATTTTCAAGACCCTATAAGTACTGTAACGAAATAGCCTACCATAAAGTTAAGCACCTTTCGTTACAGTACGTTCAGGATTCTTTGATTCTTAAGATCAGTCGTAGTACCACTAGATTTTTTTTTCTGTGAGATTATAGAACCAATTATAATCCTCTTAGATCCCTTAGTAATCCTCCAAGGGTGTTTTTATAGGCTCTTTCTGGGCCACGTGTTGGTGATATGGATGTGTCTTTTCATTTGGTGATACCTAAGACAACGCAATTCCTTTTCTTTATTTGCCAAAATTATTATGAATCATAAATATGATTTGAAGTTTTTGTATTATGACTTAAAAAAAATAACATTGGATTCATATTTCAGATTTGATATTGAAGTTTAGGTTGGTTTGGTTCGGCAAAATCGTCATCGAAATGAAACGATGTTTTATTCATATCATGTTCATCTTACAATTTACTAAAAATTAGCGTTCTGTTGCAACAGTTGTATATCTTCTACCTTTTACAGTTGGTATACATCTATATGACGTCACATGATCTCGTGCATTGATGTTTGTTTTACTTTAGGTAGTCTATTTGCGATATTGCAACGTTACGAAATTTCTGATTACGGCAAATCACCTCTGAAAAATGGTCAATTAGACTAACGGGCTCTTTAAAATCCTGACTCTCATAGACCTCAATCCGCTTTTCCAGCTCTAAATGATCATTATTGATCATTTATTTAGTATTTTAATAATTCTCCCAATGCATACAATATAAAATTACAAATATGTACCATGGATCAATAATTGGTCAATAATAAAAAGAGCAGTTATACAAACTCCTTATTTTGCATATTTTAAGGCATATGCATATTTTTCAAAAAACTGCATATACCAATACATAAAACACTGAAAAACGTGTACCTACTTCCGGAATGACGTACTTCCATGTATTAGATGCATATTTTATTCGATCACGATGCTACCCTGGCTATTAAGTAGGTTACCTGGAAGTCCGTTTCGTTTTCACATTTGATTCGATAGATAACAGTTCCCAATATCTTTTGTAAGTGAGGGAAATGCTAGAAAAACAATTTTCTTAACAGCTTTTCTTGGGCGTAACTCTGGTGTTATTCAAAGGTCAGAATCATCCAATTTGTCAAATTTGGAGAGCATAAAAGTAAGAAAATGATACAAAACAGCTTTTAGAAGTATCGAGGGCAAAACTATGGAATAAAATTTAAAAAATCTTGGAAATTGAAAAACGTTCTTGACAAAATGCCATTTTGTGCAATTTTTGCACATTTTGAAAGTGGTGTATACGGCCAACTGAATGATACTTCAATAGAAAATTTTATTTATTCCAGTGACAGATCCTGACATCATGACCAATTTAAAAATGCTTTCATTGGGGTGAAAAGGAGTTTTTTCATTTATGAACACATGCATTTGGTTAAAAACAAAAAAACGTAATGGATCATTTAAAAAATATTCGATTGTTCATTATTTTTACAACTGTTTTTAAAAGTCTCCTCATTTGTCATAATTTAAAATTGATAATAGACAGTGTTGTAATAACATTTTCAAGAATGATTGTTTGAATATTAAATTTCATGCATAAATATGCGCGATCTATTTGTACAATTTTATGCATATTTGCCTTTCTATAGTCATCAAATTTTAACTATAACCCGGATAATCTCATTATCTCAAGTTTGTGGTACTTTTCACACAGTTTCTTTGGATCGCCTCTATTCTCTCACTTTAACTACATTTCAGTGTCTGCAAAATTTGGAGATATTATTTAATAATATCTATCCATCCATCCACATGTGATTATAGAAAAACTTGCCACGAATAACTAGAAATATCCTGAATTTCTTTCTTCTGTTTGTTGAAGGACCGTTTTAAATACAATAACACGGTTATACATTGGGGGATATGCCTGCCGGCGTCTTGTAGCCCCAGCGATGCTGAGATCTTCACCAAAGAAATATTTTCTTCCGCCGCCGACAACTTCGAAGTAAAATTCGTTTCCGTCGACCACAAAAATTGCTATTACGACCACGAGTCGCCATATTCCAAAGAGGAAATTATCTATGGGTAAATATTCCACTTCTGTAGCAAATACAGTTACAAGACTATCAAAATCTTTACAACTTAAACAAACAGGTATTAACATGCCTCAATTCTTCTGCTGTCATTGTTATTACTCTTCTCTGTAGCATGGTCTCAACCTCTCCCAAATCTTTTGTTTGCGTTTAAAGTTAGAGTTTGCATCCCCCTATTTTCTTTGTTATTACCAGTGTCATTTTCTAGGTGTGTCATTGGATTTTTCCTGATATTCACCGCCCTAGCCACAGGTTTGCACATCTGGTCCTTAAGGCAAAAGAAGACTGCTGTTGCCTACAACGTCGATGCGGTGAGAGCCCAAAACTCGACCATAACCAAAGAATTATTCAGATGTTTCTCCATACTGCACACCACAAAGAAGTTCCTACAGATCAAGCCCAATGAACTTAACCTGGAGTGCATCTGTGGGGTCCGATTCATATCGATGATGGTAATCATTTCCAGTCATTCCATGGTGTACACCTTCGGTGGTCCGATCGAGAATAAGAAGTTCATTACTGAAGTAAGTGAGTGATATTCAATAAGTCATCATATTTTAGTTTATTTAATTCAAACAAAGAAATCACGGTTGGTGAACTTAATGTGCTTAAAGTGCATAGGTGAACAGTTAAAATAATAACTCAACAACCATTTCATTATTACTCACTTTAGGAAATGTTCAAAGTGGAGAACAGCCCCTTCACCAACGGTACCATATTAGTAGACACTTTCCTTCTATTAAGTGGTTTCCTCTTCTGCCGACTGCTCTTGATCGAACTCGACAAGAGGAAAGGGAAACTCAACATATTTGTTCTGTACATCGGTCGGTACATAAGGTAAATTTAAATTACTATGATAGACGGCGAACTTTTAAACAATGTTGTTTTAGGCTCACTCCCGTTTACATGGTCGTTATAGGTTTCCAAGCAACATGGCTGCACAGATTAGGTACAGGGCCGTTTTGGGAGTCAAAAGTGGGAGTCGAGAGGGACAGATGCAGAAGTTCTTGGTGGGCAAACATTTTGTATATCAACAATTACGTCAACGCCGATCAGCTTGTAAGTATGACTCAATAAGCGAATGAAAATGGTACAACTCCAATGTTTCAGTGTATGTTCCAAGCATATTATTTGGCTGTGGATTATCACTTATTCATAATAGCGCCGATATTGATATACTTATTATGGAAGTGGCGAAGGGTAGGAGAAACTGCTCTATTACTCTGTACCGTCATAGCAGTTGCCATTCCCTTTTGGTATACATACATGTACAATTATGACCCTACCTTACTGTCTTATCCGCCGTAAGTTGAAAGTAATGCAAAGTAAAATATACCTTATTCAAGTATGAATTTTCAGGGAGATCCAAGATATCTCTACTAACTTTTACTTCTCAAATGTCTACATCAAAACACACATGAGAGCAAGTTCTTACTGTATCGGTCTATTTTTTGGTTATCTGGTACATAGACTACAATCCTCCGGGTAAGTCTAAAAAGGTTCCGAAAAATTGTTTACAGCATTCATTTTTTGCAGGAGTAAAATGGACTGGTACGTCACCTACCCAGGTTGGGTTTTATGTATCAGCTTCGCTCTGTTATCCTTATTTTCCATCATTTTCTTCTTCTATCCGGACCACAAAGAAAACCAGTTAGAATCAGCCATTTACGCCTCACTTCATAGGATGGCATGGTCTCTAGCGATCGGTTGGATTTTATTGGTTTGCATCACTGACAATTCAGGTAACATAGATCATTCCATTTAGTTGCATAATAGCTATTTAAGCTAAACACGTTCAAGTTTAAAAATGAAACATTGCATCGAGGCGACATGTACGCTTGTTAGTAGTACCTATAAGATTAAATAGAGAGATCATTACTAATAAATCACCGGTAAGATATTTGGTGCGAATTCTTGTTTTAATTTCAGAAATCCTGAACAAATTGTTGTCTTGGAAACCAATGATACCTTTAAGCAGGCTAACTTACTGTGCCTACCTGGCAAATGGTTCAGTGGAGGTCTACGGCATGGGAATACAGAAACAAGCACTATACCTAACGAGATATGCCATTGTAAGTATATCAAAATAGACATCATCTTTTATTTTAATCTGTTACTTTTCAGTTGTGTAAGATTGTTACCCACATAATAGTGACATTCGTTATAGCCTTTGTGCTGTGTATAATATTTGAATCTCCAATACATGGTCTAGAGAAAATGATGATACGTAGACACGACCCTACGGTAAAGGAACACAAGAACAATTCAACGGTACGACCTCTAGAAGAAACATAATGGTAGCTCAAATATTAACTTAATTGAAATCAAAAGAAGGTTGTGTTTTAGGTCTAAAATAATTTATGACTATTTATGGTAATGAACAAACATGGTGAAAAATACAGAATACGTGTTTTATTTGAAATTTAACATATAAATAAATATCAAGAAGTATCTAGCATAACAATAAAAAAGAAAAACAAGAAAACTGTCAATATCTCGCTATTTGCAGAGATATTTAAAATTTAACATGAAAAATGCAATGTTTCACTTAAAATGCCAATTCTGATATCTTTGGAATTACACCTACGATGAGAGCTAACTTGGCTATATTTTCTATGGGTTTTCCTTCAGTAACTCTATCTGAATCTGGCATCATCTAGAAAAAATATATAACTAAAAGACAAATCACACAAGTGAATAATTAAGTACCTTATCTGCGACATGTTTCCAAATATTTCCATCGCCATCGACATAAAAAGTAGAGAAACCATCATACCAACTACAACAAAACATAAATTAAATCTTCAAACTGATAAAGGATTTGTTGGTCTTACTTTTCAGTTTTATCGAATATCTCCTTGATGTTCCACAATTTGTATTTCCAAAAGTTAACCATTACTTTCATAGCCGACAATCCCTTTATTTGCCAACGTACTTTCACTGTTGAATCCTCAGGATGTTGTGTAATTTTTAATATTTCAAACTTCACATACGCAAACTTTAAATGACCTATGGTCCTTACTAGAGCTACTTGTTTAGCATAATTGTATATACCTCTATAAGGAAAATAATTAGTGAGTGATGATGAAATCCATCATTTTAGCTTAAAAATTGAGCATGTTTCATGGAAATTATTTTGGTAACGAAATGGAAGTGTTGTTACCCAAAAATTCCTTTAGTAAATTAAAGCATGTTCATAATTATGAAATGTACTAACTCGGTACGAATATTTCTTATGTGATCTTCAAAGATTATATCCTTATGGTATATGTTGTAGTCCATAGTCTGGATGAAGAGCTTAGGTAACGTTTCACCTAGTACGGTGAAGACGAGGTGTAGTTTATCTTTGGGGGCCTTCCCGGGCTGTCTATCTCCCGGGTTCTCACTGAATAACGTTTCATCCTTCGGCTGGGGGACAGCTTGAGAAAACCTAATGTTGTAGTGTTTCTGCAGCTCTTCCAAGCAAGCTCGATCCACATTCAACACGTCTACTCTCGTTATGAGATCGTTGGCAGATTCCTTGTTGTCGTTTGGTAAGTGCTTATCACAGAGGACGAAGTTGGGACTACATTTGGTGGAATACTGCTGAAAATATGAATTAGATAACCTTCTGTTTTCAGGTTATGTACAATGCATTGGTCTTTTTCTGAGAAATTTACATTAGAACGTAAGATAACTCGTGATGAGGGACCACCACGTTTGGAATAGATGTGTGAAATAAGCGGAATCGGAAACGATTACCTGTTCATACTGGGACGTTTTCACTGGTTTAAGGAACTTAACACTAGCCCTAGAAGCCACAACGCTGGTTAAACTCGTGATTCTATTCAAGTGCCTCAGACTGAGCGCCATTCCGACTGATATGGATCAGTGCAGTTTTTTTTTTTTAAATTAGTATTAACTTAATTTTCAAAAAGTTAACCTCAACAATCACATCACAAAACACAATTCGAGACACAACGACACAAGGCATCGATTTCAGCCAACAAGGGACACAAAACACGGAAATATAACCATTTTAATAATCTGTGATTTTAATAACAGCCACCCACCGCCACCATACCATACCATACCACATTTCGTAGTAATGTAATTAATCCAGTTTTTATTCTCGGAATAAGTAAGATCTGAATCAAGAAACATCGCTGCCTTTTCGAATAAGATAAGACAATTGAAGACAATAAAATGGGCCTTCCAGGTATGTCTATTCATAAATTTCTAGAATGGATATTAAGACTAGTATTTTTAGAATTACTCGCCCCAGCCGTAATAATGGTCACTCTCTTTTTGATTAATGCGGGTGTACTATTCTTCATTTATAGAGCTCGCAAAAAGTAAGTATATAGAATTTAATGGCTATAAAGTGTATACACACTTTTGTTAAATAGGGCATTGTTCTAACTTCCTTTATTATTCCTAATGGATATAAAAATAATGTACATATATACAAGCATGTGATGTTTGTGGTTTGTGTATATATTTGCTTATCCTAACACAGGAGATAAACATCCAATTATGCCTTATGATGTTGTAGAGATCATGTTTTACTCTCATGGGAACAACTTTGACAGTCAATTATCACAAATATATCATTTTTATTCCTGCTAATTATACATGAGCGGCTTTTTTCCAGAAAAGTATTGAATCACAATCATGTTCCATAAGATCCTAGGAACATGTTTAATCTCATAATTCAAAAGAACAATTATCCTAGGGCAACGGTCCGCAACAGGCGGACCACGGTCCGTATCCGGATCGCGAAAGGTTGAACCGCGGACCGCCAAATATACTTAAGTCCTTTAAGACTATAATAACACATAAATATAAGACAAGTATAGGTACTTTATTAGTATCATTTGTTTTTTTCTGGACCTCGTTAAAATTTTGCCATAGTATTCCGACCCTACCTAAAACTACTTGCCGACCCCGTACCTACTATTTGCTACAAATGTCAAATACCTATAATTCTTCACTTACAGAAGATTTCAGTGAAGGGGACCAAAGACCACAAGTTTTTATTAAAAATACTAATTAGTACCTCCTGGTTTTGTAGGCACAACTAACTACATTTCCATTTTAAGGTCTAAGGAATTATATTCTTTAAATTATAGATTGTTTTATCAAGACAAACTCAAATTTTAAGCAGAACACCTACTACATGACGAGTCAGTGTGTTTTAGCAGTTTGAATTTGAAATCAAGTCAATTTCATTTTTATTGAAGTTAGAATTCAGTGATTGAAATATTTTTATAATTTTAACACCCATGTTCCACGGGGGTAAGGGAATTTCATATCTTGATTCTGAAATTGGAATGAAATCATAAATTCAAATTACTGAAAAGAACAGGAGTTGTGGATCAAAATGAGTTATGATTCTGAAAAGTTCCGAAAGAAAGCGCCTATGGTTTATGGTCTATGGATATAAATAATTCAACACACATTGCTCTCTCCACAATAAATGAGACTAAATGTTAAGACAAACACATTTACTAGAGAATGGGTATATTCCTTTTATTCCAATAACATTGCACGTGAATAAAATACTTCATGTACTGTAAGAATTCATATTTTGCATAATGCCTACATGATAACAAATGTTCCACTGACTTTAGCCTCATTTATTGTTCACACAAAGTATGTAATCACACTGACATTTTAATAAACAATTCCTTCATTTTCAGGCAAAGCGTGAGCATACCGGACGTAGAGCTGAGCGAGTTGAGAACAAAATAAATCAAAAGTCATATTTTGATATTTTCTTACACTTTATTAAACTTTTCTATGATCAAACATACTTTTAGTCTAAAAGTACTTCCTTAACGGTTCCCCCAGGACCTTCTCCATCTCCTGCACAGCTTTCTGGCAGGCCTTCTCTATTTCCTCTTCCTCGTCCTCCAATAACTCTGCCAAGAACGGAATAGTCTCCGGTAGTAGCGGCAAGAAGTCTTCATTGAGTTTCCTAACGATTTCTGTCAGGCAATTCAAAGTGGTGAGTCGTATTTTGGGGGTGGTGTGCCTCATTTTCAGAAGAATCTGGTAGTTCATCTGTTTCCATAAAGCATCGTCGGCTAGTGCCAATGTGAAACTAACTATACATGGTATCAGAAGTTTGGTGTTTCTTTGGAAAGCTGCTTCGACACCTCCCAAAGTATTTTCTAACTGGTCAACTAACGGTTGCATTATAACGTCGAACCTGTCTTTATTCGTAAACTTATGGGTATCATACAAAAATACGGCGTTCAAAGTCTGAAGCACATACTCCAAGAGTAAAATAGTTTTCTCTTCGTCTTCAAAGTACAATTCTTCAGTCTTTAAGTTATTACATGAATCCATTACCTCGGCTACGTTGTTTACAATGTGACTCGCAAATAACACAAAAAGTCCCTTTAAAGACTGTGCTATCGAACTGGATAAATGATAAAATGTGATAAGGCGTTCACTTTTTCCTTCGCTTCTCACTGCCCAATCGTACAGCTTGTAATAAAGAGGTCTGAAACTACTTTCTGAAAGTTTGAGTATTAACACGGTTAGAGTTTTCACGATGTGACTTTCAACTTTGTTCGCCTCTAACGAAGATTCACAATTAACTCTGAACTTGAGAGCGTTAAGGAAAAAATTAGTTAATTCTGGTAAATTACTATTAACATCAGGCCCTTTCAAGTTCTTTATATTCTCAGCTAATATGTCCATCAAAGCACCGATGGCATTGTAGTAATTCTTTTCCACTAGAGAATTGTAACATTCCTCTATAGGCATAAGTAAAACCCGCAATGGCAGAACAGATCCGATTTTCTGCTTAATACTGTTAATTTTATTGACAAAAGGTTGTAATTTTTCAGTATCACAGTCCCACTTCGAAATTAGAATGGACAATTCGAACAACAATTTCTGCAAGTAGGGGTTCAAAAACAATGGCAAAGTGTCGATTATTTTCTCTACAGCAGTTATGATGCTTCGTAGCAAGACACTGGGAGATTCCGTGTGTCTTTGTTGCTTGAGAGCTTTCAAAATCGCAGGCATGAATTCTGGCAAGGAGGGAATTGCGTGAACTTTCAAGTTAACGCAAAGTTCCGCCATACATAGCAACAAAGAAGCTAGAATGTTGTTCTGAGCTTTACCAGACTTTATCAGTCTGATAATGAATTCTAAGATGGGTACAATTTTCTCTGGGTTGTTCTGAGCTAAGTCCTTAACCAACAGTTTTAACGATAAAAGAGCTGTTTGAATAATTGTTTCTTGTTCGAGAGATAGATTTTCTTCTGTTTCTAAAGATTCTATGATGGATATTATAGGCTGTATCAATGAGAACATTTCGTTTTGGTCGCAATCTGCAAAAAATTGTGGGTTGTATTGAAGCTTATTGTTGAAAAGCTCCAAGATTCGCTTTTTAATGGTATTCACGTTGTGCACTATCAAACCCTTGGTCAGTAAAAGGAACATTTCTGCAGTTACCAACGCATTCACCAAATCCAAAACGTCGTAACTTAAATGTAATATAGTTTTCCAATACTGCGCCTGTGGTGTTTTAGCTGACTTCTCGGCAACTTTAAAAATCCTCTGTATGTACTGCAAATTCGCAATGATGAATCCTTTAAATAATGCCTCAAGTGCCAATTCTTCGTTTCTGTCCAAAGCAGCTATTTTATTAATAAATTCTTGGGATCTCAAAAAGTTGTTCATGAACTTTAACAAGAGATATTTATAATGACGAAATTCTTTGGCGGTATGTGATGAGATATTGAAAGTAGCACTTTCTGAATCACCCACTTCCATGTTATCCTCGTGTTCGTCAGGTAATGTGCTCAAGTATTTCATCAATTTGGTGAAAGTGTGCAGAACGATGTCAGGTGAAAATTGCAAGCAAAGATTAGCAGCTATATCCAAACGTTTCTGCCCGTCTTCTTTCTTTGATTGATTACTGTGCATAACTTGCGATTCTAACACTAGCAGCAAGAACAAATATAAATTTTCCTTGGCGTTTATTTTTTCTAAAAGCTGTTTGTAAACTGGTAATTTTCTGTGCTCTGGAACATCCAGCAAGACATCAACGAACACCCTGAGGACTTTAGCGATATGAGTTTCTTTATCTTCTTTGATTAATATTGGTATAACAGTGTCGATTATTTTCGTTATTATTTGGAAGCTGTAAGCGTCATCGTGGCGCAATATCGACGAACCCATGAAGGTAAATATCGCCATCATGTGGTGGAGTACTTGGTTAGGTATCAAATGAGCGGTTTGCGCCAATACCAAAAGGGCGTAATGGTGAGTTTGAGGGTTCTGAGAGGCCCTGATGCATTGAACGATCAACTCAACATTAAACAAGCTGTCTGGTAAAGGCTCTTCTGATTTTTCACAGCAGTGCTGTATGGAAGACAATAGAAGTTGTTTAGTATATTCGACTGGCGCTTGCTCGTCGAAATCCAAACACTTTTTCAAAATATTGAACATTACTTGCAACAAGTTCGTAAAGTTTTGGATCTTCTTCTTATCCTGGATGACTTCTAAGATGTAAACGCCGCGCTTCCACTCGAGAGTATCCAGAATATCAACAGTCGGAAGAATGCTGATTCTCTTCTTTTTGAGATCTAACTTCGGAGACCGGACATCTTGCATTTGAATTAACTGATCCAAAACGAAGTTAGCGTTCAAATCGATGTGTTTGAAAATACGGTTAGCCACCGGAGCTACTTCCAAATTTTGAGAAACACTTGCAACTTCAATGATTACATCTAAAAGCTTCTTCACCACATCGTCGTCTAAAACAGTGAAACAATCTTTATCCAACTGACTCAAAACCAATGGTGAAAGATGGTATTTCATTCCATCAATAAAAATAATCGTTTTATCCTTCCGTATGCAACATTCTATAAACTTCCAAGTGTAGGTGTTCAAATTCATTTTGCTTATTACCTGCGACTTGATTCTGTCACAGGTGTATTTTATGATGTTCTGCTCAAAACTACTCCATTCTGATTCTTTCATTAGGATCTGTAAAGAAACTTGAGCGGTTTGTTCCAAGATTTCTGGTGTGTGAATATCGGACAAAATTTTTAAAATGCCAACTTTTACATATGAACTCGTGTCTTCCATACAAATCAATTCGAGCAATTTTTTTAGAGTGCGATTCAAATTGGTTGCTTGTTTCCTGCGACTTATTTTAACAGGATCCATATTATTTGATATAACTAGTGGTACCTGCTCTTTATCCATTATAATTTCTTCCTTGTATTTCAATACCTCTTCTACAAGATAAATGTAAGAAGAAACACGTTTAGAAAACATTGAGATGTGTTCGAGTAGATTAAGTGTTGCAACCCGAAGTCCCTTGTTTTGGTTACAAAGCAAAATAAGCAAAAGCACTGCCATGATGTTCTCAAAATCAAAGAATTGTTTCTTTTCATCTTCCGAAATATCACTTAAAACCTTGATGAGGTAATACAACACTCGCTTTACGAACTTTTCTCCTGAAATTGTACTTTCTGAAATGCATAAATTCAACAAAAAATTAAATTTCGCCTGCCAGTTTGTCAAAAATCGATTAAGAAACTTTTCTAGATAAGGCTTACCTACAGCGCCTCCATCAAATAATAGTTTTGACATTAGTAAAAAGAATTTTTTTCCTATGTCAAGTTGGGAAAAGTCGGAAAGAAGGAAATTTCCTTCTGGGATTTTAGTTTTATTAATGATGCTTTCAAAGCAATTTAAATATCCATGGATTGGATATTTTCCCATAACGGTTGCTTCAATGTAGCCAGTTATGGTTGATTTATCTCCAAACCTTGGCATTTTTGAACGGTTGAGATAAATTAGTGCATCTAAAATTAAAGAACTGATTTCTGGTTCTGAATTTTCTGGTAAGATAGTGGATAAAATTATTAATGACATGTACTCTTGATAAATATTACATTTTTCATTTTTCTGTTTCAGAACATCCACAATTTTTGGAATATAATCTATTTGCTTATTGCTCTTTAAAGTATCAAGAATAAGATTTACAAAGTTTGAAGAGTTATCAATGTTTTTAATTTTACCAGTGCAATTTATTAATAAAGGATGTTTTACAAAAAAATCTCTTTTAACGAGCTTTTTGGCCAAATTTAACTCATCTATGGAATCAGGGAGCAAAAAAGGGAACAAAGACAGGAAAACCTCCCAATCTTCAGAAGTACTGTTCGAAGTTAATGTATCTATCACTTGGTTTGTAATTGAACCCCATTGTTTTTGGTCTTTTTTACATTTATGGGCCAGAGTGATCAACGAATCTTTCAGAATAGTCGGATCTACAATTGTAACCGTTTGAAAAACAGACAAAGTTTCCTCTACAACCGTTACATTTTCATCATTTAAACGATCAATAAGTGAACTCCTTATAATTTCCTTATCGTTCTCGTTCAAAGACTCATAATTCTCTTCAACAAATTTGATGGCTGCACTTCTCAATGGCGCACTCGGATGATACAACCTCTCAAAAATATCAAATTTTCCTTTATAAGTCAACGTGTTTTTAAGTATTTTAGACAAGCATTTTCTTTTCCTCTGAGCCTTTTTGTCAGAAGTAGATGAAAGTATGAGGTATACTTGCTTATCGAAGACCACCGGATATTGCCTCTCAAAAATCTGCAGGATTTCTGTCAGCCAATCCAGTATTTCGTCCCGATACTTCATTTTGGTATGAAGTATGTCTAGAATAGACCTGTAGAAAAAATTTACAATTAGACCTCAGATTGAAAAGTAGAATGTTTACCAAATATATTCAAAAGCTTCAGGTTACATAATAACAAAACTGAGAGCAATCATTGTTCAAAGAATGCTTTCTTTTAGGATCTTACAATAAGTTACTGTTGAAGGAATAAACTGATGTTTAGAAAACTAATGAATACTTACTGAAACATGGTTGCAACGAAATTATCATCTATTTTAATCTCATTCAAGCAGTTCTTCACTAAATCCCTCGCCAACTTTGAATCGTTGTTAACTGCTTCCTCAGTGCACCTTTTCAGTAACCGTTCCAAAAACGGATAAATGTAACTGCCAGCGTTATTCAAACTCTGAAGATATTTCGGAAGCCACTCCCTCTCGGACAAATTAGCTATAGCGCCTTGAGGTAAACTGGAATATTGACTCTGGGACTGGTACAAAACCAACAATACTAGACATGATTCCATTTTTAAACTTTGTGCCTTCAAATTGGCTATTTTCTCCACGAATTTGTTCAGCAACTTGTCGGAGAACTTGGTTTTTGTCAACAATCTTGCTGTGATGACATACGAAGCAGCACAGAAGTCTTCGATGGGAGAATTTAACCCGACTAATAATAGGGGGAGCATCTGGGATATCTGGTCCTCATTTACTTCATTACTGTACTCAACAGCTCCAGTGAAGACAGCACAATAGAAGTTGAAAGCTGTAGAAAGCAGTGCTGGTTGATCATGAACTTTTAACAATTTCAACATAAATTCAGTGATAAATTTTAGAAATCCGCTGTTTGATGATGCGTGATTCAACAAGCTTTGTTTAGGAAGGTGAACCCCTGGTTTCTGCAACTCCTTCAAGAAATAGAAACTATCCCGGGAATCTTTGAATTTCAATAGCTGCAACATCCTGACGAACAAGTTGGACTCGTGATATGGCAATATCAGCATCAGAACATCCTCCCGATTGTACTCGTGTATCAAAAACCTGTTCACTAACCATTCCAACGCTTTGTGTGTGCATTTTAATAGAAAATAAGGCGAGAGGAGCAACAGAAATTTCCTGATGCTCTTGTCCAACTTCTTATTGTCCTCAGACGTCTGCACCGACCTCTCGAACTCTTTCGAGGTGAAATGGAACAAGGTCCGCGTGAACTCCTCAAACACGACATTCTTCTCTATAAGCTCCTCCAAACCTTCGAGTCCGATCTGATAGAAGGTGTCCCGCTTTATCCCGGCCGCTTCCTTCGGGTCGAACAGGAACGAAGCCTTTTTCTTGCTGTGTTTAAACACTGAAGTCTGTGGCACGGCCAAGCGCTGCAGCTGCTCCGCCAGAGACGTGGCCATTGTAATAAGTATGAAGTAAAATTTACAGTATCTTCGATTGGTCTATGATTGTTGTCTATAACATAACCACGATCAAGAAAGTAACATGTGGTTTTGTTAGGTTAGGTGTCCAAAATCTCTGTCATGACTCATGTGTCAAATCCCCACATGTTACCACCATAGAACACTTACACAAGCACGACACTTTTTTGAAACAACGGTAAGAAATTCCTGGTTTGCTTCATAATAAATTCGGCAACCAAAAAAATAACAATTCATTCAATATATATGTGGAATATAAAAGCAGACCATCGATATAAATGCTTATAGAAAAAAAGTGACGCGCCGAGCCAAACACAGAACAATTTCAGTTTTAGCAGATAGTATGCTATTTAGCAGATGGTATACTATGTCCAGTCACAATTGGAACACCAACAAAAACACTTAATGGCTTTTTAAGTGGTGCCGCCCGGTCGTCCATGGGCGTATCATTACGGATAATAACTCTAACAATGAATTCACTATCAAATAGCATAAATAAATGGCACACACATACATACACCACTGCTTTCTCGAGTATAAGTGCCGAAGAACCGAAACACCTGCTCCATAGAAGAAGAAGATACAAACGAAGCGCCGCTGTCGTAAAAAAATTTTGCGACCCAATGGACCCTTTATTTCTTTATCTGTAGATATCCATACATTCACATATACGATTTCACTTGGGCGACTGCACGAACACGTACACCTGCGTTTTAAAATATACCAGTGCGTTTCTGAATAAGCAAAGAAATAAGTTCCGTGGTTTTGTATAGGGATAACGGGCTCTTTTCGAATGTCCTCGGTAAATTCAGATTTTACTGAGTGTTCCAATTGCTACTGGTAGAGTATAACAGGAGGTGTCAATTTTTTCAAATATTTAATTTAGCATTACTTACTTTTTCTACAAACGATTAATGAAGAGGAAGATCAAATTTCATTGAATGCATACATTTTCATGCTCATTAACGTAAGTACAAAAGTAAATATAGGAACATCAATCGTCATAATATATTATGCTTCATTATTATTTAGATAAAATGCAAATTAGTACAATTTCGATTAATTATATTTACGAAATTGAAAATTTACTTCTGTTTAAGCTTTTTGGTCCTCCTACGACAAACTGAATATGCCCACACGCCTACAAATGATTCCATACCTACTAGCAACAATTACTTACAGAAGTCTCAAGGAAAACAATCGACAGTATAAATAGATGAGACTAGAATTATTTAATTAAATAATAGAGCCAAATTGCAGTTCGACCCATCCCACGTATGATGCCGCAATTTGGGCACACCCTGCGGGAACATTAATTAAATAATTCATGTACTTAAAAGTTAAGTATGATGTGTTCTAGATTATCACGAAATGTTATTAGGAGGAGTTATAAAACTATGCGGTCTAATAACTATTATTGTAATAATTAGGGGGAAAGGTTATCACAGAACTTCGTTTAGTTTGATTTTTTTATTTTGCAAACGTGAAAGATATCGAAGTGGAAAAAATGAAGTGAATTATTTATTGAGTGAAATGGAAAAATTTTGTTAATTAATTGTAAATGTAAAAGAAGTTTTCATAGTGAAAGGAAAATAGGACATTGCAGTTTATTGTCAGTAAACTGAAAACCACGTTTGAATTTTGTATTTTGAGATACTAGGAGAGTTTCCGAGTCCAAAAATGTGGCTGAAAATGTGGCACCGCAGGGGAGTATTCATTTATTTTTAAAAGGCCGAAAGGCCGAGAGCAATTTTCACTACCTTATCTAGAAATTACTCCCAGAGGAGATAAAGTCTTGAAAACGGCACCTAAATAAAGGGCAAATCAAATTTGAATAATGATGTAGGTACGCATCGAGCTCAAACTTTACAAATGACAAATTTTATTGTTTTTTTTTGTATTACGGGAACAAAATATATATTAAAGGAACACGGAGCATTTTAATTAGATTGTTACAAAGCTATAAACATTATAAGACAAGCGATATATTGTTATTTTCACTCAGGAATTTTACCAAAAAGTCTGAAAATCTACTTGAAAACTTAGAAAATTTTGGAGCACTATCCAGTGTAATCATTTTTATTTTCTCCTAAAAGGATATATGAAAAGAGTTGTAATCTGGAAGATCTTTAGAATTTGAGATTTCAGCACTTCTAGGCGTATTTGGCACTTCTAGTGGTTTTAAGGTCCCACGAGACGACGAGACTAAAAAACATGTTTTTGAAGAAATCTTTGTCTGTTTTTCTCAAAAATAATAAAAATCACAAACTGTTCAAACCTTGTATGTACCGCACAAGGACCTCTAAATAAGCTTTTTTATTAAAATGAATGCCGATACAATAGTAACTTACGCGTCATTTTGCGGTATTTTTGAATTTTTTTCGAAATTCACTGCAGTTTTTTTTTAAAACTTTTAATAATAATTTTAGTATCGAACGTGTGTTTGCATAATAAAGTTTAATAACATTCTTGGTAAAATGTTCTGTGAAGGGCATTTTGCAAGTGACGTTTTCTTTGATCAACCTTCGATTTTTTGAAACATTTTCGAAGCACAATGATTTTTAATTAAAAGATCAACTAAAATTATTTCTGTAACTAATTTTAAAGTAGGAGATTAAGAAGCGGTCTTTTTAATGTTGATTCTACTATCGAACACGTATAATAATGTTTCAAAACATTTTTGGTTAAATCATCTCTGAAGGGTGCCGATTTTCGGTTTTTTGAAATTCTCTCGAAATTCGCTCCAAGACCTTTTAAAACTTTTAATATTCATTCTACTATGGAATTTGTATTGTTTATTACTAAATTTTTAACTTTACTAAGTTTGATAATATTTTTGCCACAATCTTGGCAAAGCCCTCTGAAGGGCCTTTTTTATGTGGCATTTTTTTCAAAAAGAAACCTTCGGTTTTTTGAAACGCTCTCCAAAGATATTTTAACTGAAAAATTTTAACTAAATCTATTTGTGTTGAATGATTTTAAACTAAAAAACTAAACTAAAAGCCCATTTTTTAATAATTATTCAACTATCTAACATGTATAATAAAGTTTCAAAACATTTTTAGCTTCTTTTCACTGTAATATATATATGCCGATTTGCGTTTTTTTTTTAATTTTTTAGAAATCCGTTTCAAGATTTGTTTAAAACTTAATATTCATTCTTGTATAGAATTTGTGTTCGAATATTACAAAGTTTGGTAACATTTTTGGCAAAATCTTTTCTGAAGGGCATTTTACACTTGTTTTTCTTAGAAAAGGAACCTTCGGTTTTTGGAAACTCTCGAAATTCACTTAAAGATTTTTTTTTTGAAACTGAATATTTATACTACTATTGAATATGTAAAATAATGTACTTAATATAATATATTAATATAATTAATACATTACATATTAATAACAAATATTACGTTATTAGTATTAGTCCAGTGTAGATAGGAAAAAAGCTGGAAAATAATTATACAGATATTTAAAGGACCTAAAAGGTATTTGGGTCCTTTTGGGTCCTATTTGGGGGGTAGATGACGAATCTGTGAAGACGTACGGCTAATTTTGCTTATTTCTTTTTAAACAATGGTCAAAATTGAAAGAAAAAAAATGTTTTTGTTCATACAACGTTCCCTTTATATTTTCAAGAAAAATACTGTAACGCGAAATGTAAACAACCAGCGTAAGCGTTCTCCTTATCGGACGGCGGCTTACCTCAAAGGGAGGCCGCTAATTGAGTCATAAAAACAGTTTCAAAATACTCCCGAATATTCTTATTAAAGGAAGCATGCATTATTACGTTCCGGGCCTTTCTAGAATAAACATTATTAGGGAAAAGAAGGATCGAGTTCTCTCTAGTAGGTTCTGGAGACATAATGGAGGACTATAAAAAAAGCGAACGCTGCGGACGAAGAGGAGATTAGACGTGAAGCCGCGAGTGAGTAAACAGTGCGAAAAACGGACAAGCGAGAGCGTACAAATAAATTAACAGTTAAGAGTGTGTTATATAAATTAATTAGTTCAGTAATAGTGTAATTAAATTAAGTAGTGTGTAGTGTGTAATTAAAACTGTGAAAATAAATTAGAATAAACGTTACAATACCTTAGATAAAAGTTGTGACCCATTAAAAAACCTTTAATTTGGCGTGTTACAAATTTAAATCGGTTAACAAATGCCTGAGATAATGGCAAAACACACCTATTTTTGTACTAGTTTATAAATGTTAATAAATATGCTATTAACACAATAACATTAACATAACTTTTTGAAAATGAGACATTTAATGTGTTTTTAAGATGTGCTAAATTTCAGCCAGATTGATCAAATAGTTTACAAGTTATTTTAATTGTTTATCTCAGAAGGCAACTGTTTAAACAATTGTTCCTTACCTAAAAAAGGCAGTTTCTCACGAATACCTTAACTTTAAAGGGCTGCAATGAATACCAAATCTATGAATGGAACCATAAAACTAAGATATTCATTTATAATGTGTTAAAATTTCAGCTCTAAATATTTATAAATAATGGAGATATGATTTTTTTTTTAAAAGATATCTCGGTTCCTGTTGATCGTAGAAGGTTCTTTTTTTTTGAAAATGTGTGTTTTGCCTCCAGCTATCCTGCTATCCAATGCACCCACTCACAAGTTTGTACCATGAATAATAATGAAATTATTCTAAATGTTTATTGGCTACAAAGTAACACCTTTTTCAAACGATATTGTTAATAACAAATTTTAAAAAAATATAAAGTTTTCTTGGTCTCTCTTACAGCTAAAGCCACAAAAAGTTTATTTCAACTTTCAAAATTTACCTAGATTCAGTATTTAGGCAGACAATTGTCTAAAGGGCAATTGTTTAAACAATTGCCTCCTGGGATAAACAATTAGAACAACTTATAAACTATTTGATCAATCTGGCTGAAATTTAGCACACCCTAAAAACTCATCAAATGCCTCATTTTCAAAATGTTATATTAAATGTTGTTATGTTAATAACAAATTTATTAACATTTATAAATTAGTGCAAAAATAAGTTTTTTGTCATTATCTCAGGCATTTGTTAATCGATTTGAATTCATAAAACGCTAAATAAAAGGCTTTTTAATTACATACAACTTTTATACAAAGTATTTTTCTCAAAAATGTAACGGAAACGTTTTATGAACAAAAACAGATTTTTTTCCACTTTTGACAAGTGTTATACCTGTATAACAGTATCCCTTGAAATCGATGAATTTGGCATAGATTGACTGGAGTATATATAAATAGTATAATGGAGTATATGTAGTATGGAGTATACTGAAGTATAATTAATAGTAAATTAATGTTAAAATTTAAATTCTGGAAAAAATTGGGATTCCAAGCGTGTAAATGCTCATCTCGACAGTTATTACAGTATTAAAAGGTTTTTGGAATCAATTTTCTGCATTACGGAAGAATCATTTAACATCAGTAATTGCCTGGAAGAACAATTTAAAAATCACTTCGTAATTTATTGAACTGTTCTTTTAAATTAACACAGTCCGATCGAAATATTTTTTTCAAGTACTATCGCTCGAACGATTTAATTCAATTTTCAGAAAATCTGCATATAACATTTCCAGTTTCATTCTTACTGCAGTAATAAATATGTAGCAAAATCAATTTTCGTGGAAGGTCAATGCAAACGTTCTTTTTGCCAAATAATAATCGATAATTATAATTTTTCGTTTCTGCATTAAAAGAACCATTACCCTCCAACGTAATCCGTAATGTCCTATTTCCCTCACGCCCTGTATAGAGCACAGTACTCCTCCCATGCGCGGCCCGCGTTTGGGGAGCTTTAAAAAGGCGACAAACCTCGAAAGCTCTCCACTTTTGATCCACGGGTGTCCCATCGCTAGCATCGGGTGATCTCCACGACTCAGTGCCTTTCTGTACTACAATATAAATCCTCTTCCGTCCGATTCATCATGGTGAGTATTACTTTTCAGATTTTTAAATTTAGGCCGGAATGCGAATCACCGTTGCCGACGATTGTTTCCTCTTTTTTATATGAGCTATTGGAGCGTTAAATGGGGAAATATAATGACGGTGTAGGAAGTCGGTAAAAGTTTCAAAAAAATAGATTGTTTTAAAATGGGTTGAAATGAAGGTTAACGATAAAAATTCAATTAATACATCACATCTTCATATTAGTCTACTCCGATCTGAATATCTTTTGCATATTATTTTTGAGTTTGTATTTAAGAGTTACTTTAGGTCTCATTTGCTATAAAACTTTTAAATGTTTTTAGAGGTTTTTATGATTAAACAATTTTTTTTACTGAAAGGTACATTTGGTAAAACAATAATTTGTAAGACTGAAAAAGTAATGCAATGTTTTTAATGTGCTATACTTCAACTGAGTACAAACAACGGAGAAGTGTGTTGAAATAAAAACAGATAATTAATATAAAGAATAAGGTGAGTAAAAAAAGTAATTAAAAGCTAATGAGTGCATTTAATCAAAAACGAAAGCAACAATTAGGAATTAATGAGGTGACCATCTCAATCATTGTCTAAATTTGAGCGAATCAAAAATTGTTAATCAATATTTAATATGAACAACTGAACTATTCAAGACGTTCTGAAATGCTCGGTACTCTACTGAAAACAGAAAAAGATATTTAAAAATCCACAAAAAATGGTGAATACCCCATCAACCCTCCACTACTAAAGTCTATAACGTTCGTACTGCAAAATTGAATCTTCCTCTCAACCCAATCTTTATTCTCAGCATCATCAAATAAAACTACTAAAAATCCTCCTGAGCGGTTCTTTCGTCCCAACGAAAATAACCCAGTGATCTCACCACTTCTCGGATTTATCACGAACTATTCCAAACTAATCAAAAAGTGAGTAATCTCGAGTTTCAAGTGAGTGCATGTGTTCTGCATGTAGCCGGTGAACGAACTAGTTCTATTAATATTGAGGAAGACACGTTCGGAATTTCTTTAAACACTCTAATGCCAAAATTAAATAAAAATAAAACTACGAAAGCATACTACGGACGCTTAGCGACCGCAGCTAAAAGTGGATGGACGGCTATAGGTAACACTTTAGTTAAGAAGAATTTTAAGTTTTCGACATCTGCTCAGGATCAATCACGATAATTACCAGAGACGAAATGAAAGAAGGAAAGTAGCTAATTGACATCGGGCAATTTTCTATTATCTATCTTCCCACTTCAACGGCGATAATTAGCAGCGAAAAGGCTCTATGAAACGAAAGTAATTGACGTCGTCCAATTTTCTATAATTTCCCCAATTTCTTCCCACATCGATACGACGACAGCATCAGGAAACTGCTACTTGGTAAATACTTCCTCAATCATCTTACTCAATCGTGAAAGGATGCGAAGACGATAAAATTAGCGATCAGACAATCGACGTTACGCTTGAACAATCACAGATAATATAATTAATTCCGTTCTTTTTTTGTGGACTGGATCTGGTTCACAATATTATCACTCGAATTGCTCAATTAGAGGATTTATACTTTAACCTGAACGTTGGCAATCAGTTGCAATTCTTTAGTTAGAGGTTAATCGAAGTTTGCATTTAATTAAAGGAAATGACGGAACATTTATTAACTATTTCAAGAATTCATAATTTTTTTCGTTAACTTATCGTTTACGAACTTATTAATTTAATTGATTAATGAGTTAATCAATTTCGGTTTTAATTGGTTTAATTGATTAAATGTTTATGCGTTTTCGTAATTAATAAAAGTAATCTTTCAACTTTCCACAACAATTTAATGCATTAGGCAATATCTTCGCATATTTGTGATATCAACGACCGCATAAAATATGCGACGCGGAGGTCGGATAAACATCTACAAAACCATATAATCCAACGACAGAGCAGGGACTAAATGAAATATTTACGCGTTTACATCCACCCAGTTAATGCATATGTATTTATTTTCTTTAAATGGAATGATTGACGTTAATTAGATGTAAAACAAAGTGCACTGCATATAAATGAAAACGTACCTGGAGAAATTTATTACGTGAAGATATTGAGAACATCAGTGGGATTTTCGTTTTTATTTCTGAATAAAATCATAATTAATTATTTGAATAATGGGACGATTGACATAACCCTATCTCCGTAAATCAATAATACTTACTCCAATCACTTTTCCCAACAAATTTTTGTTGGTTCAATTTTACTTCTTACTACATAAATTGTCGATATTTGTTGTACCTCAATGTGCAAGATTGTTGTAACATTGTGAAAATTACCCTCAAACCCTTTGAAATACAACTAATACCCTAATATCGTTCAACCAAAAATATACCTTGAACCAAATTTTTCAACCTTTAAAACCTTTCTATAACTCAAAAAACTCAAACGTAATTTTCAGTTTGTTGGTGATATCTTCAGTTTTTTCATCTTTTTTAATGACAGGGTGCTCTATTACCTACGATAGAGTGACTTTTTGAAATAAAAAGGAATTGGCGCAAAATTCAAATTTTTAGAGAAAAGATGTCTTTTTATGTACAAAGTAGCTAAAAAAAAATGTATTTTATTAGGTGGTGGAATCTGCTTAAAAACGCAAAAAACGCATTTTTAGCAATTTTTTGGTATATTCACCCATAAACCCAAGAGATAGTCAATAAATTCAAGTAACTTTCTTACTTTAGACGTAGACTGCTACTCCATATTCTTACAGAAGAACTAAAGTTGTGAAATATCGTTAAAACCATGCGAAAATTGCATTTTTGCGTATTTTTAATATGTTTCGGAATAAAAATACATTCTGAATACCGGAAACGTCCTCATCCAATACTTTACATTCGCTACATACTTTTTTAAACAGTTTTTTAATATAATATGCTTTAACAAGAGAAAAAAAACTCATTTTGGTGGTTTGTGGGCGATTTCACAAAACCAGACTGATACCCCACAAAAAGGTTTTCGCATACTTTTGCACCTTTGGAAGTTTTCTGGGGTATTCTAATCTTCTCTCGAACAGTTTAACGTCATTCACAAAAACTACATTTCTTCTATAATTTTGGGAGATTTCCATGCTTAAAATCAATCCAAATAACAGAAACAAAACTGTTTTCTTACTCTCTTTCACGTCATATATCGCATAGAATTTTTTAACTTTTTTTGTGATAGTATAAAGTGAGGAACATGTCAAGAATTTAATCAAACTATTGATAGCTTGAATTGATAATCAATGTGTTTGGTTAGGTTCATAGCTCAAGTATTTGAATAACTAGGACAACTAGTTACCCAGACAGCACAAATGTGTCTTTAAGACGTCTTATAGACGTCCCATTATAGCTGTGCAAGACGTCTGTAAGACGTCCATGAACGTCTCTTAGATGTCTTGAAGACGTCTTTTACACGTCATTTGTTACAAAAAAAGACGCCTTTACGACGTCTTTAAGATGTCTTACAAGCTGTATATAAAAGGTCTTTAAGATGTCTTACAAGATCTATATAAGACGTCTTTAGGATGTCTTGCAGCCTCTATATAAGACGTCATTAAGATATCTTGCAAGCTGTATGTAAGACGTCATTAAGACGTCTTTAGGACGCATTGTTAGACTAGATCAAAATGAAAACACCTCCATTTTTGTCCAGATATATTTTATATAAATATTATTATTAAATCTGCAAACATATAATACCACCTTAAAGACTTCCTAATTAGACAGTCCAAGAGTTGTCTGAAAAAAGGTGTCTTTATTAATAATGACCTGCCAAATTAAAAAGTTTTTAATACGTCCATATGCGGACGTATAAATAGGAATTTTATTGGTCAACAAACATCCAGACTTCAATCAGACATCTTAAAGACGTCCAAAACAAGACATCTTAAAGACGTTCAAAACAAGACATCTTAAAGACGTCACTTTTAGGTCTTCAGACGTCCAGACCACAATAAGACCTTTACAAGACGTCTTTAAGACGTCGTGTGCTGTCTGTAGTATTAGTAACTCCGAGAACCAAGTGTTCTATTTCTTTTGTAAGTTAAAATCCTTATAAGCAACAGTAGTAACATTGTAAATTTATTCAAAAAACAAAAAAATATATATTTGCCATAAACGTCTATCTTGTTTATTAATCTCTATTGTTTAATAAGGGTAATACATATTTAATACAAGTATATTAGTATTATAATTCTTAAAATTTTCGTAACTAGTTATAACCTAACTTAACTTAATCTTACTTGATTAGTTGGAATATATCGATTTCAATCTTCACTAATTATAAAGTGTACTTTTTGAAATAAGTAATTTACTTGGGTATACTCCTATCTCTTGGACAAGCAAGGCAGCAGATGTCCAAAAACTAAGTGAATAATGTCCATTTCTCCCGCAAGTCAAAATTCTTATAAATCAATGTGAAAAATAGGTGAAGCATTTTACAAAAATATTTCTGCCGATTAGCTTAGAACCCAATTTTATATTTTACTCATATTAGTGTATATTTTGAAATGGGCTTTTGAAGTTTCTAGGTTTTTAAACTGTAATTATTATTTCTAATCTAAAAGAACCTAGTCTTACTTCAATATGTCTATTTTCATCCTCACTATTTTCAATAAATGGTTTTTTATAATTTCCAACGAGGTTGGTTATATTTATAACTCACGTCACTTGGACAATGGGGATAATTCACGTGCGCAGAATTGAGTATTATTTGTTAAAAAATCACCAAAAATGCATAAAAATGCGATGCTGACTGTATTTAATAACTCCAGCTGTTCTGTAGAAATATGTAATAGCATTTTGCTATGCTATAATATAAGAAAAAATATTGATTCAAAATTTCGTTACGAGAGTATTTTTTTGATTTTTACAAGGGTCGAGGGAAATTTTTACTACCTTAACCAGTCTACTCTTAAGCCTTAACCTTTTCTCCTACCTTGATGCACTTGCATTTTTAACTCTGCAATTTCTAAGAGGTAACTTTGCAGCTTGTCCAAATTGAAGAAAAACGGGGGAAAAAAGAAATCGCGCTCGAATTAGGGATGTTTTAGAAAAAGCAGTTTTAAATAGAAGTTGTAGCCATTGGTTTGGTCAGTTTAAATCTAAAATTTGGTAAGAATCGGTAAAGTCGTTTTGGAGAAAATTGAGAAAATCTGATAATTCACAAGAATAAAAGGCCCTTCGCAAAAGATCAGTCAAGATAACGATAACGGCAATCAATAGAGTTGAGTAGGAAAGTAAATGTGGAAAGATTAAAAAAAACGGACTAGTTTTTGAAATAATCCAAAACAAAAATAAAAATGACAACAGTAAAGTGACCTTTGTCTTTAACTGATTCTGATGAAATTTATGTGGTTGCAAGTTTTCAGGGGACCCAACCTAAATGCAAAATACATGTTTTTCGAACTCAGGTGACCTCAAAACGTCCAGAAATGCCAATATCTCAAATTCCGAAAATCAGCACGATTACAATACTTTTATTATACGAGTACCCCCTATATGAGAAAGTAAAAACCCACATTTCACCCTAATCTCGATCCTAATCCATCATAACCAGGTTCAACGGCTCCCTCTTGATAAAATCATCCCCCGAATGGAGCCAACGAACCGTTTCCATTCCTTCCTCTGATAACCTCGATTTTGTTCTGCATTCGCATCGAAACGTAAAAAAACTAATCATTTGAATAACCATCGGCGGTAAACGCTGCCTTCTAAGGGAAATGCGCCATTTGTGGCGAAAACGTCGACCGTAAAAAGTAGATTACGACCTGCACGAGAGTTTAAACAAATCGCTTCATTAAGAAATGGAAACACAAGTACTACATAGTGTCAAGCCGTGCGATGAAACTCCTTGTTTAAAAATGAGGAGCAATATTTATAAACACCTGAGTCAAAGTAACGTGCGTTAATTAAAAATAGCTTCAATTAGCTGATGATACAAAACAAAAATTCAGGAAATATCTGCATCCATGACTTCCAATTATTATTTTACGCATTTAAGTCAATTAAATCCCAAAACTATGTTGATCCTGTGGATTTCTTACATTGAAACTGTCGAAGAAAGATTAAATATCTTTTTCAAAAAATCTTCTTCAATTTATATTTACTTACTTATTAAACAATTGTTTCGTTTATCATACCATCTCTATTAAGTGAAGCTGAAGAATTGGTTCCAAGGATTTAATGAAGGTTTAAGCAGGAAAATGACTTTGTGACCGTAAATAGACTCGAGTTAAGTTGTTCAGTACCTGCAATTTGCTCATAGAGGGTCAATCATCTAATTCAGAGCACACAATAAAGCGCGAACATGTCAACCTCATCTCAATTATACAAATTATATTTCATAGTAAAGCTAAACTCAACCAATAAATCCTATTATTAATTAAACTTAGGAAAAAAGTGCAGAACATCTGTAATTTGAAACACAATTCATTTTTGCTTCCTAATTTTAATATTAGTAACAACAGTTGGAACACTTGCTGCATAACAAATGTCAAAAAGTTATTGTTATACGCTTGCATTATTTATGCCTTCTACTATTTGGGACATTAAAAAAGATTTATCAATACCTGAGGTTCAGCCCACCCCATGAATTTCCCATGATGAACTCCAACCGAAGTTTAATCACGTAACCTTAGCCTCATTTCGAACGAAATAATAATTCGGGAGTTATTTCGGAGAGTAAATTAAATGTAATTATCAATGAAGTACCACAAAATGACCTGATACACTTATTCAAAGTATAGATTATACAAGTAATGAGAATCAATTGCACAAAAAAAAAGAAATTACTTAAAATGGGTCGTTTTTGTGTTAAACACTAAATTTATTTGCGCAACATTCATCATAACTGAAAAGTATTGCAAAAAAAATGTATTTTCCTGGACTTAATTTAATACCATCTTTCTTGCGCGCTATTGTCTATTCATTCCAACACTTGATTACAAATGGTATAGTCTAATGTTATCGCTATTATGCAAACTTGCCTGTGGACAGGTTCTTTAATGTCGTTTCATCTCTTCGTTTAATTGCTGTTACCATCATACGTAATCACAGAATGTAATCGAAAGGCATGCATCTCAAATGAGAAACGTCTTGGAGGTAATTGCAAGTGTTTATGGTAACATAGGGAGTGTAATCCTAAAAATAAAAAATTGATTGGTTATAATCTTTAATGGTTCTGTTTTATTGTAATATGATTACAAATGAATTAGACAGTTTGATTAACATTTCACATAATAGACAAATGAACCTTTCTGAGGAACTTTTAGGAAACTTTTAATTGGATGAGATTCCTAATGATCCCATTCTATTGTTTCGCTCCCTTACAACGGGTACCCCTTATGATATATAGGAATTCCTAGATTTGTATCGATCACCTTTTCTATCTCCAGGAAATAAGTGTACCTTTTGTGTGACTCGACCCAATAAAGATTCCATTAAAGCTCCATTCATAGGGAACCCAGACGCCCGTCGGTAATTTCCTCGTGAAATAACTCCACGTATGTTAGTTAGGACGACAATAAGTGCCCCTTTTCTGCCATCTATCATCGTCCTTATTGGTGCCTCGTGCCTTGTATCTTTTATAATTCCCGTACCAGTCTCGGAATTCGCCCGCCACCAGGCGAATCAATCAAATTTTTTTCCCGCTGATAATAAGCGCACCGCAGAAAAGTCCCGTTGTGGTATTAAAATGGAAAATGGAAAACTCGGGCGGGCTTTGACCTCTGACATAAAGGATGACACCCCTTCGAAGAAATAAGTCTGATCGATTACTTATGGACAAATGTTTCCCAGGAATCAAACGGAAAATTGGAAGTAACAGTTCTTCGAATTGTAAGAGTGCTTTCATTGAATTTCTCATAAAAAAAAGTTATTGGTATTGAGCTAATGACTGGTAAATGAATTTGAATTAACAAGTAGATATACATTTTTCACAATTTTATCTTTTATCATTTTTTGTTTGTACTTCACATTTTTTCAGCAAATGTAAAAAGTTGTCTTTTACAGTTTGGTCACTGAAAGAAAACTACCGCAGCGGAGAATTTTTTCAAGTAAATTGTTAATACATACATTTTTTCTTGATAAAATATTTTGCCAGCAAAAAAACATGTTATTGTACTTATCATTTAGATAGAGTAAATACAGCCGTATTTCTCTAACTACAACTTCTATATTTCCAATATTTCTGCAAGACGAATTTTTAGAGCAACCTTTACACTAAGTTTTCAGATATATGAACATAGTGTTTACGTGCAATAAAATAGGTTCAAGTAGGGCCAAGCGAAAATTTAGACTTTAGACACTTGAACGTTGCGAAATATAAATTATGTTTTTCGTTTAGGTATCTACGATTCTTGTTATTTTCAAAAATTCGTATAAAAAAATCTGCAATTGTTCCAATTTTAATAAAACTCCACTCGCGTATTAAGTGATGTATATTTCATGTGCTTAGCTCGTTTTAGCTAATTATTTGCCAAAATTTCTGAAAAACGAATATTAATTCCTCACTTCGACGATTATATGTTTCGTCATTTTCCAAAATTCATAAAAACGGTTATTGCAATTTCAATTCTTTTTTTCTGAAACTCATCGCAATTGTTAACTGAATTTCGTTTAAGATGATCAGTGCGTTTTAGCATTCTAGCAAACTTTCTGAAATAACACGCGAGTTTCACATCAAATGCTTCTCACGCTTCACTAATTTTCTAAAATTCATGAAATAAATACCGCAAATCCTATTCAGTTTAAATTCCACATAGACATTACCTGCACTATAATTAGCAAGTTTCAGCCCCCCATGTATCAAAACTTTCTGAAAAATGAATGCATACTGTAATGCGAAAAGTAAACAGCGCGAGACGTGTTTACTCGTATCAGACCTGAGCGGCTACTTCAAAAGGAATTGCCGCGACGCTTAATTGAATTCTATAAAAAAAGACAGCTCCATGAATACTCCCGGATTATTATTTAAGGAAAGTAATTTATGGCCCTCTGGACCTTTCTAGATAATTAAAGATATTTCGAGTAATTACACGAATACGCCGGAAGGTTCCCGATTACATTTGAGAAGTGTATATAAGCGGGCCTGCGGTCGGATTATTATTATTATTATTAGACGTGAGCGCGATATGGTAAATAAGCGAAAGACCGACCAGTGAAATAAATTAACGATTAAGAGTGTGATATAAATTAATTAGTTAAGTGTGTTATATAAATTAGTTTAGTAATAGTGTAAATAAATTAAGTAGTGTCTAGTCTAGTGTACAATTAGCATTAGTGTAAATAAATTAGAAAAAATAAACGTTACAATACTTTTCGCTTCGGCGCCTTGCTTCTTGGTATTCAAATTTCAAAAATTCGTAAAAACTGTTACTGCAATTTCGATTTCCTTGAAACGTCTACCGATTGTGAAGTGAAGCACATTTAAGGTGCTTAGCAAGCTTCTGCTCATCATCGAGCAAATTTTCTCTCATAAAACTTGATTTTACCACGAATGACTCGAAACCCATGCTTAACCGTTTCAAAAATTGGTAAAAAAATACTGCAACTCAAATTTAGTTGAACTCCATATAGATACTAACTGAAAGATATTTAAGAAGTTAAATAAGTTTCTGCTTATTATGTATCAAAAGCTCTGACATGTGAATCAGCGTTTTTAGTTCTGGTATCTATGTTTCTTGCGACGTTTAAAAATTTAGGGAAAAATTACTGCAACTCAAATTTGATTGAAACTCTGCACGGGTATTAACTAATGTACATTTAATATTTTTAGAACGTTTCAATTAGTTACGTGCAAAAATTTCCCAGGTATGAATGTTCATCTCTTGTTTCGACTGTTATATCTGTGGTTAATGTGTCATGTCATTTTCAAAAGATTCTTAAAAACAATTACTGCAATTTTGATTTTTCTCGTAATTGTTCACTGTGGTATATTTACCATATTTAGCAAGTTTCAACTCATTACCGAGTAAACTATCTGAAATAAGAGGAGTTTCACCACGAATAACCCGAAACTCATGATTCACTGAAACTCAGCAATTCGTAAAAAAGACTGTGACTGCAATTGAGGTGAAAGTCCACGTGAATATTAACTGAAGTACAATTAAGAAGTTAAGTAAGATTCAACTCATGATCTATCGAACTTTTCAAATAATGAATAATGAATGCGTTTTACTCCGCTTCGATACCTACATATGTTTCTTGGTATTTACAAAAATTCTTAAGAACGCTTACTGCAACTTCAGTTATTTTGAAACTTTTTACCAATTGCTGGAAAGCCACATTCACGATACTCAGAAAGTTTAAGTTCATTATCTAGCAAACTTTTTGAAATAAGATACGTGTTTCACTACGAAAAACTCCAAACTCATGCTAACACAGTTTCGAAAATTCGTAAAACAGATATTGCAACTCCCATTCGATTGAAACTACACATAAATAGCAACTAAAGTATATTTAAGAATTGAGTAAGTTTAACCTATTACCTAACACTACGAAGCATGAATGGGGCGTGTTTTGTTCCTGTAACGTAAGTTAACTCCTGGGTGTCATGAAATTTCACATACCAAACCTCCACCGACTGGACTATGAATGTAATTTTATTGGAATTGACATGTCTACAAATTTGCAGTGATTGTTCATACAAAAATATTATTAGTATTGAAGTAATGACTGGAAATGAGTTTGACTTGAGAAGTACCCACATATATAAGGTGGGATTTATGACGTTTACTGCGTCTTTAAATTTTTCTCCATATGGTACAATGACAACTGAGTTAATATTACAATTGTTAGCTATGTAAAAGTACAGTTGTTAACTTTGATTAACAATTGTTTGCAATTTGTTTGCAAAAATAACTTTTCTCCACAAAATGCATACTTTGGCTTGTAGACCCCTCCCATTTGTTAATGCACACTTTTTCACACACTAATCAGAGCCTACAACATTTGACCACTCCCGTCCGGTACTGAATTAATGTCGTGAAAAATCTACACAGACTGGGCTACTAACATGGCCTCTTTTAACACAAAACTATTTTTTTAACTCTTCAATATTTATCAAATAAAAATTAATAAAACCTGGCATGTATCAATCAACTCACAATATTTAGAACGTCTTGTTTCTCTCCTTAGTGAAAGAACGTTCTCATTGAGCAACAAATTGAAATATTATTTACATTCGTACTTAATGCCGACATGAAATAACGATGTACACTCACGTCTTGTTTACATTTCGCGAATTTGCTGTAGATGTTAACATCGAATTGCACAAACAACTTCGACGTTTTTATCGTTTTGGATTTACGACTATTCTTCCGTTAAAATGTCTTTTTGGTCATAAAACATTGTATGCGCGATGGTACATTATTAATTATTTAATAGGTAAATGTCGTGAAAACTGACGCCTGGTCTAGTTGATAATTGATCTAATGGATCCATCAGTTAGATTACGGTGTTAATCAACAAATGACAGCGTTATTCCCTGATGGACAATTCAATCCAATCTAACTTATACCAATTTATTTTGGGTTAGTCGCACTACTTTTATTGTCTCAGAAGTCGAATAATTACCGAATAAATATTTTTTAGTACCGCATACACATATGTAAAACAGGCGATGAACCCACAAAAGCCATGAAAAGAGAATTATCGATTCATGGAAAATTTACATATCTCGTGCCTAATAAAAATCTAGTTAATCTCATGTGTTTGCAATGATTTTTAGAGGGAATGCATATCCGTCCACATCGGCCAAGCCGGAGTCCAAATCGGCAACGCCTGCTGGGAACTCTACTGTTTGGAACATGGGATCCAACCTGATGGGCAAATGCCGTCAGATAAGACCATCGGCGGAGGAGACGATTCTTTCAACACTTTCTTTAGCGAGACAGGAGCCGGGAAACACGTGCCACGTGCAGTTTTCGTCGATCTGGAACCCACCGTCGTAGGTAAGGAGAATTCGACGATTGGGGAATTTGGTCCCATCCCATAGCCCAGTTGCCAGGATAAAATAGATGCATTTTAGTGAAAAAAAGGTTAACGGCATTTTGTCACCTTTTTCATGTGGGTTGGGGTCAACTCAAGACAACTGCATCAAAAGATACAGCAAATGTTGCATCCTGGTTATATAAACAGAGTGGAAAATTCAGTTTTTCTCTTGAAAATTTGTCCACTTTCATTCTAGGTGAAAAAGTTAAACGAGGAAGTTATAGACCTCAGAAGGGTCTTAATTCTGAGTTGCTGTTTATCAAAATCGTTCAATTATATACTGACATATTTGCAAATAACTCCTCATTTGTGCAATTATTTAAAATGTTAATAGTTTTTGAACAGATCAACAAAAATGATAATTAATGCATTTTTCAAGGGTCTCTATGGGTTCTTTCAATGTATACAAAATTTCAGTAGTATCGAAATGTTTATCCCGTGTACCCCTATGTATAAACAAATGTGTGGCTTCAGGAAGTGTTCGGAGAGGTTCTTATATTGATGAAATTTATCCTACAGGACCAATATTATAACGTTAAGAGAGAAAAACGAGTTGATTTTATTCAAAATAATGGCTAAAACTGGTCAATAATGGGAAATTTTTTACTTATAGAAAATTTAAATAATTTGGCAACTACAAGGGTAATCTTCGTTTTATTTGATAGTAGCTTATTTGGCAATTTTCTTACTCGACTCGATAATTAATCGACTTAGTGTAGGCATACTATGGGGGAAATGGCTGTTTTGTACCACTGCAACCTATGGAAAATGTTCAAAGCCGTAAGGGTAGTATTAACCCATTGTAGTGCTATAGGCAGCTCATGTGGTATTGTTTATTTATTTTAAGGTTTAAGTGCGAAAAAGTGTTTTGTCAGTTATGGCAAAGACTATGAACTTAGGCGAAGAAAGTATTAAAAACATAAAAACAGGACACTTTTTTGCATGTATCTCGATAAACACTTAACCGATTTTGATAAACAGAAACTCGAAATAAGAACCCTACAACTTGCTCATTTAACTTTTCATCTATGATGAAAGCCAAAATCTGAATTCTGCACTTATAAACATGGTTTATTGTCCAGAACGCAAAATTAGCTGTACCTTTTGATGCAGTTATCTTCAGTTAAACCCCCTACACTTGAGACAGATGTCAAAATTCTGTTAACACTTTTTCGCGTTTTTTTTTAACTGCTTTCTGGGCTAACATATGACATCGAAGATTTTGATAGGTACATCACAGTGCTACGACTCTGACATTCTCGTTTAGAGAAAGTTTAATCTCAAAGTAATAACCCACTACAATGATTCTTGCTTTCAGTGCAAGAGTTTCCCTTTAAAATAAACATATGCTACTTAATCTGCCTTCGTTTACTGTAACGATGTAGCGAACAACTCAACAGACCTTAACGCTTTATGAATGAATCATGGCTCAGCGTGTAAACTTCGTGCTCCAAAAACTTCAAGTTTTGATGTCTCGCGTGATGATCGGTCCGACTAAAGATAAATATGCCTTTAATCTACAATTAACGAAGTTCCAACGATGCCATTAACCCCCTCTGAGTATTTTTCAGTACAACAGCTCGGATCCTCTTGTTTATCTACAGGCTGGAAAGTCGTAAGCACGCGAATATTGTTTTACAAATGCCGCTTCTGTTATAGGTGTTTGGCGAGATAATTATCTTGAAAATGAGACCGTAATTGATGTAGTAGCTTAAATGCGTTTCTTGGGGAAATGAGTTTTATGGGTGGTTGAAATATGCGATGAAAAGTTTTTAAACGGGAAATCCCACCTGTAATTTAAAGAAAACTATTGTATTTTGATCCTTTTTTTTGTAAAAATCAGCTTTTAACGATATGTTGAAAAAATTTTAGTTAGGTACAATTTGGATCGGCCTATGTGTTATATAGCATTTCAAATTTCTCTAAAATGTTAATGCATAGTGCAATTATGACACTCGGAGGATACATTTTGCTCATGAGGTAGATTAGTCTCAATAATTTTTATTAAATTTTCTCCACGTTCATCCATTTTTTCAATTGTTAAAAACAGCTTATTTTGCAATTTCTACACAATTTTCTCATTCCCTGGGAAGATCGAACATTTCGGGATAACTTATCCTTATCCTTATATCCAACCGCCCCGGCGATCGGAATTAATTCCTATTTCAATTAATTTACACAAGGAAGGACTGGTATATCCTCCTAGTTTATTCTCGAAAACAACCACACCCGACCTTAGCAGGAAATATCAAATTGCGTGGCCAGCCACCCTTCCGTTTTGACACTTCGAAAGGGGTGAAACTAAATACCCTGTTCGCAACAGCAGGAAGGTGGAGGTTTCTTAGTTTGATACGTTCAATAAAATGGGTAAGAATGGCGAAATGTTAGAAACACAATGATATACTCAACAATTTCGACGTGTTCAAGTAGGTTATGGTGCGTTGGAATCAAACATTTCTTGATCAAATCTAACCGTTTTTTTTTTGATCCTGCAAACAATACGAAGAAATTTGAAAACTTACCGCCTCTGATCAGCAGGAAATGTCTCTCAGCATTTGAACCTGGAAAAAATAAACAGATGTAAATAATACGTAGGTAGACATGTTCCGATCTGTTACCATCATTTAAGCAAATTATGTTATATATTATAGTTGTATTAAAAAAATTATGTCTAAGTGCAATTTACCCAAAATAACATGTTTTCCTGAAGTTTCAATAAAAGTGTAAAAACATTTTTGAATTGGGATAAACATACTTCTACATCTGAAGACTCTTTTTGAAAAAAAATATTTTTTGGATAACGTTTAACTGGTGTAAAATATTAAATGGCAGTGAATAACCAAAATAAAACAGGTTTAGGTGGTAATAATAACAGCGGAACGAATTCTTTAAACAACCTTATAAACTAAGAAGGATTCAGGAAAAATTACTTAAAGCGGAAATTAGTAAATCTTCTGCAGCAAGTTCTTAAAGCTGATTCACTTAGAATTTACTCTTTGGTGTATTTTTCGAAAAATCTTAAAAAATATAAATTCTCTAATTTTCATTGAAAAATCCCTACATCCACGAAGGCTTTGCATAAATCACATATCTCCAATTCATCTGTAGATTTCTTGGCATATGTGAGATTTGATTTTGGTGTGTACCCATTTTTTTTTATTTTTATGGTTAAATACTTTCTACGTGTTGATTCACAAAAATACGTCTTTCGTGATTAACCGCCTTGTCAAAAACAACAAGTTTGCCTTCGAAATTAGGGAACAAATCAATAGACATAACAGATTCATAGGAAAAATTGAGATAGGATGGATACCCAGCCATGTAGGTGTCCCTGGTAACGAGAAGGCGGATGAGTTGGCCAAACTAGGGACGAAAGTTCCAAGATATACATTCCCCACCAGCACGCCTTCTGATATTATAACACAACTGCAGAAAATATTAATCAAGAGATGGGAGAATATATTCACAAACATCAGTAAAGTCAAAGGTCAAGACTATGGAATAGGGATTGGCAAACCATTGAACCAGCCATGGTTTGGACTCCTCCCCAACCTAACCAGGAGAGAGATGGTCAACCTCGTCAGGCTTCGGTCGGGACATTTATTGACAAGCGTTTACAAAAAAAAAATAAGAAACAAGACTCAGACCTATGCCGATGTCATCAACCAGAAGATATTCAACATGTCTTTTTTAACTGTAAACTCAATCACAATAATATTCACTTGCTACATAAGAAATTAGATACCCGAAATTCAAAAATTAACCCAGCTTCGTTGCATGATATTATATTTAAAAATCTAACTTATGATAATATTAAATTAATTGACTCTTTCTTACAAAATTCAAACATCAAGATTTAAACTCAACGCACGGAGACTCCGCTAACCATCACGCAAGACAGATATCTACAGAACGAATCCATTTTTAACAAATTAATCAGGTTTTTTAGACTCTTCAACCGAAGCTCCGTCCTGAATAGCCGCTGCTGCTGAAGGACGATAAAATCAAAATTTAAAAAAAAACGCCTTGTCGCAGATTTAAGGAGAGAAGATGTCATTAACGAACTTTGACAAATTTTTGCAATCTTTTTCTCAGTCCTATGGATCCAAAATAATGAAGGAAGGGTGTCCAAAAATCAAAATAGATGTTGATATAAAATGGGATCACCTTATTTATTTCATAGAGAGAGTTAAAAATGGTTTCAAGTTCATCCGATTCTAACGTGCACTGAATAACTCATCTCTGTTCTGTGCGACTTGCTCCCAGTTCGTTTGTATTCTGTATTTGTAATCTGTCCATATAGTCTTCCTACATTTAAACATTTGTTTGCAATGAAATAAGTACTTTTGCCTAAAGTACTTTTTGTCACAAAGTCTAAGTTCAAAGTTGGAACCGTTTGTGGTTTTTTTACTTTCGGAGAAAAACGTACCATATAGACAGGTACACAGATACATACACAGACATTTTTTCAAAAACATGCCTTTTTGGACTTAAGCGGTCTTAAAACGCGTAGAAATGTTAATAACTCAAATTTGAAAATGTGATAAAGCAATAATGGATAAACATTTACTGTCATTTTTGTACCGTCCAAAACTTTCGGGTTTATATATAGTTATTACAATGAAAAGAAAAGGAAAACTGCCTTAATCCGAGGAATTAAAGCAAAAATGGTATCAAAGAAAACCAGATGAACTGTTATGGTGATAGTTCTATTAGATATAGCTGTTCGCGTTAGAACACATCGTTTTATAAATCCAGAGATTAAGGCCGATTCTAAAAACAACTAGAAGTAACCTTTCAAAGACAATTTTTACTTGTTTCGGTGCATTTCCTTTCCTTTCAATTCCTTTTTTTGTACAGACGAGGTAAGAACCGGTACGTACCGACAACTCTTTCATCCGGAACAACTGATTACCGGAAAAGAAGACGCGGCCAACAATTACGCGAGAGGTCATTACACGATCGGCAAGGAGATCGTCGACGTCGTCTTGGACAGGCTCAGGAAATTGGCCGATCAATGCACCGGTTTGCAGGTAAAGTGGAATAAGTAATTTAAAGGAATGGGAGATCGATTGGTCTCATATGCGTTTTCCTGCAGGGATTCCTGGTCTTCCACTCGTTCGGAGGAGGCACCGGGTCCGGCTTCACCAGCCTGCTCATGGAGAGACTCAGCGTCGATTACGGCAAGAAATCGAAGCTGGAGTTCTCGATTTATCCCGCACCGCAGGTACAAATAACATATTTACCAGAAAGTGGAAAAAAATCGTCGCCGTCAATGGGAATATTCCAACCGCAAAACTACCAAAAGTATAATCGAGTACTACCCGAAATATCCTTGAAAGCCTTTTCATTCTCGACCAATTAATCTCAATGTACTCAAAAAATTGGTTTCCCACGATGCAGACAAGTCATGATGCACAGGAAAATTGTTTTGGAGTATTGGTTGAGTTGGACTCATTTTTACACCATAACTATAATATCTCCTCGTCTAGAAGCCCATGAATTGAATGTTTGATGCCCCATTTAAAACTGATTTGTACAGACAAAAGAATAACTTAACAGTAAACTATTTTCTTTGGTGACTTTATGAGTGTCTCACATCAACTTCTCTTTGGTGATTGTGCAGGTTTTTCCAGCTATTCTTCAATTGTAAAAACGTTTTGGAATAAAATAATCGTATCGTCAAATGCAATTCCACTATTACATAACATAATATACATACACAGCGGGGCCCAAAGCCGAAACTGCATCCCACATCTCAACTTTCAATATTGTCTATCCATGCAATCATCATGATGAAGTGCTCTCCTTGCCATGGCAACTTCAATAATTTTTCTCAAGTAAATCTGGGTCTTCCCCTTTATCTTAGTTGGTGGGTGGTAATCAAAAGCTCTTTTTGGTCACCTCTCATCGTTCATTCTCATTATATGCCCGTGCCAACTAAGTAGCCTTTCTTCGATTCTCTCTATTATGCTATTCATTTGTGTTCTTTGTCTTATTTGTCATCTCCTATGTGCTCTAAACGTGACACCCCACAAGCACTCCTTAAGTAGTCCATTTTTGCAATTTCCAATTTTCGTTCGTTTTAGGTAGCAAGTTGCCAATATTCTGATCCATAGGTTATAATAGGTTCAACGATTGATCTACAAATGTGTAATTTAGTCACTAACGTCCACTTAGTTGACCACAATAAGCCATTTAGTTTCTGGGTGATTATTATTCCTTGGGTTGTTCGATTCTGTATGTCTCGATCGCATATCCCGTCAGATGAATCAGGCTGCCTAAATATTTGAATTCTTTGCAACCTACAGGTTACAGCCTATGTAAATATATTCGGTTTTTGTCATATTTATTTTTAGACCCCATTTTGCATACTCCTCTACAAGTTTTCGGAATATGTATACCACATCATGCAATGATTTGCGAATATCACCTGATCATCGGGAAATAGTAAATCATGTAGACAATCGTCTCCTATTTATAAACCCATTCTTCTAGATTTCCTGTTCCAACTTTTTATGCCTTCCTTTAGACATATTTGGAATATTATAGGTGACAGACAACTGCCCTGTTTCAATCCTTCTGAGATATCAAAGCTCATTGTCATTTTGCCACCATTTTGGATCACATTTTGCATTTTTATACAACTCCCAGTTATACAATTATTCCTCCTTAGGTTTCTACCGCTGTAGTTGAACCGTACAATTCCATTCTGACGACTCACACCACCTTGGAGCATTCTGACTGTGCATTCATGGTCGATAACGAGGCCATTTACGACATCTGCAGAAGAAACCTCGATATCGAGAGGCCGACCTATACCAACCTCAACAGACTAATTGGACAGGTAAGAAATTTTCAAGACAACAACTAATGCAAATAAGCACTTAGAATTTTTTCCCATGTCATCTTAATCTTCTTCCGAAGTTGCTCACTGTATAGACAACTCGCACTATAATCACGATTTGATCATTTTCATATTCCTAGATCGTCTCTTCGATTACCGCCTCGCTTCGCTTCGACGGCGCCTTGAACGTGGACCTCACCGAGTTCCAGACGAACCTCGTGCCCTACCCGAGGATCCACTTCCCCTTGGCCACCTACGCCCCAGTCATTTCCGCAGAGAAAGCCTACCACGAGCAACTGACTGTCGCCGAGATCACCAACGCATGCTTCGAACCCGCCAATCAGATGGTCAAGTGCGATCCGAGGCATGGGAAATACATGGCGTGCTGCATGTTATACAGGTAAGCGGAGTAAAAGACTTCGAGACATTTGTACCTTTTTCAAGAATTGAATCTGAAAGATATAATAAGGAGACGCGTCCTCGATTAGAACCCTTCCAGTCTATAAACCTTGAAAATTTTTATTTCGACCTGGGGCGCATCCAAGGAATGGTAGAGGGGGTAATTACCCTTCTAGAACGGAATGAAGAAATAAATTATGATGAAATTAATTGTAAGTACGCAGCAGTAAATACGCAGCACTCAACTGACGTAAACGAAGGAAGAATCGTAGTAGAATAATAGAAAGAATAATATGTGCAAATCACTTATGCACATTATTTTCCTTTATTCTTGATGGTATGCAGATAAAAGTTAACTTTCTACTCAATAAGATATTAAAATCCGGTTTGAAAATAAGAAGAGTGGCAAGTTTGATGTATTTTCTTCAAGAACTTGCTCATGTAACATCTTGCATATTAGACGTACAAAAAAGTGTAAATACATCAAATGCAAAGTAATTTCATTAACTTTAAATAGGTACGCTAACTTCATATTTTGTCGTAAGATAAAGCGATACAGAGATAATGTTAAAAATTCCTTTTTTTGAACGTACAATCCAAGAAGAAATTGATGAATGGAATGGAGAAATAAATTTTGATGAAATTAATTGCAAGTAAGAATGGAAGTCTCCTATTTGATGGTAGCATTAGCAATCTGGCAACAAATGTCTTTACGACGCAGTCCACACCAACGTACTGTAGAGCTCAAATGGCAATGGGTGGAACATGTGGCTAGGCAAGAACAAAATCGATGGACATCGAGATTGATACATTGGAGACCAAGACTATAAAGCGTAGTGTGGGAAGACGACAGAAGAGATGGCTCGATGATATAAAGTAACCAAGCAAGAAGGAGGCGGTTCCAGATACCGCAAGACAGAAACGTGAAGATGCATGAAAGAGGTCTACATCCAGTAGTGGACAACAGATGGTTGAGGAAAAGAAGATAACGTTTCTTAGAAAAATGTGTAATTTGTCTGCAATCAACTTAACGGGTTTAAAGGTAGATCCGCTTAAGTTTAGGGCAAGAAATTTTCAGGAATCCTCAAGACTGTCCTCATCTGAGGTAAACAAAGTAGGTATACATGTACCGGTTAGAGAGGTACAGGGCGTCCATATTAGAGTTATTTTTACATAGAGAATGATGGAAAAATGCAGGAATACATTAACAAGTGTCAAAAAAAGATACCTGTCCATAATGTAGAGGTGTCCACAACCGGAGGTTTGACAGTATATTGCATATTGTTTCATTGAAAAATTACGACCCACCCCCCAGAACTAAATCCTAGATGCGCCCCTGATTTTGACGGACGATATCCTATTTCGACAACCTCCTGCAAGCTTCTTTTAACATATTTCAAAACTGTGTTGTTTTCTACGTTCCTCTCGAAATAATCACTCCATATAATACAATTCCAGGGGCGACGTCGTGCCGAAGGACGTTAACGCCGCCATAGCCACCATCAAGACCAAAAGGACCATCCAGTTCGTGGACTGGTGCCCAACGGGATTCAAGGTGGGCATAAACTACCAACCGCCGACGGTGGTGCCGGGAGGGGACCTGGCCAAGGTCCAGAGGGCCGTCTGCATGTTGTCCAACACGACGGCCATAGCCGAGGCCTGGGCCAGGCTGGACCACAAGTTCGACCTGATGTACGCGAAAAGGGCCTTCGTCCACTGGTACGTCGGGGAAGGTATGGAGGAGGGCGAGTTCTCCGAGGCCCGAGAAGACTTGGCCGCGCTGGAGAAGGATTACGAGGAGGTCGCGGTCGACTCTATCGAAGCCGAGGCGGACGAAGGGGACGAGTACTAAGAAGTGCCGTCGTACTATCCAGATATTGCATTTAAAGTGTGCATTGTATTCATCTATAATTATAATAATGCATATATGTTATTTATCTTTAACCTAAGAATGCTTGTCTAGATCGTAGTGTAGACGTAAAATGTGCACGTTTTATAAAATTTTGCAATTACACGGCGTTTAATTACCATTGCCACTTATTTAAGGGTATTCGATACTTGGTGTATAGGCGCGGAAATGAAGCACTAAAATCGGCTTAACGATCGAAATTTTTGCAGTAAGATGGATCGAGATGCGGTTTTTTGCATTCGGTTCGTGGAAGCGTCTACAAATTTTGTGAACATTTGTTATGAACGAGAAATGCAAAATTGATGAGGTGCAGAAGAAAAATCCTTTTTTATACGTACATGTGAAAGTGTCGGTGTTGTTAAAACAATTACAACTCGGTAAATAATGACGAAAATGAGTTCAATTTTGTTACTCGGGGGTTTTTGGGGTCGGTGAAAACGAATATGACATCGCCAGAGGTCTCCGAAGTACCTGGTGCTCAGGGCCGCTGGAACCAACGTCGTCTCCGGGAGTTTTATGGGAATTAATTATATAATTAGCCGAAAGGTCTAAACCCGTGGGTTTTTGGGGTCGCTGAAAACGAATATGACATCGCCGGTGTTCTCCGAAGTACCTGGTGCTCAGGGCCGCTGGAGCCAACGTCGTCTCCGGAAGTTTTAGGGGAATTGATTATATAATGAGCCGAAAGGTCTAAAAGAGTGTATTTACAAGTATAGAACTGGCTGTATGGAGAGGACCAAAATGGTCTAAATCCAGTTGACTGGGGATGGGAACTTAAGGAAAATTTATTAATCCCCATAAAAATGGCACAGCAACCAGGACCACCCAGTATCTTAAATTTAATATTTTGTGTTTGAAAAACAAATTCAGGTAACTCATGCGGCTGCAGAAAGCATGGGCTAATTTGCAGCATTGCATGCAAAACATGTGCCGGTGCTAATTGCACAAATATTGAGAAGTACTCAAGAGAGGCAATTTCCTTGGCAGAACTTGAAGTGAGAGAAGAAGAAAATGAAGAAGATAATAATACAGATAAAGATTAATATATACTTATTACACATTAATATACGTTATTAACTTAGAAACAATTTGTAGGATACATATTTTCTAAACAAATAGTTGAAATAAAATTTTGAATATGAGTGTACTTCAGAGATTTTTTTTAATCCAAACTTTAATATTTTAATATCCAAACTGTAAAAACGTGTTCGGTAAAATAAGATTTATCGACAATGTCAACGAAATGTATAGGTGCCGAGTTATGATCAATTTCTAAACAAATTCCCCTAAAACTCCCGAAGACGACTTTGGTTCGAGCGGCCCTGAGCACCAGGTACTTCCGAGACCTCTGGCGATGTCATATTCGTTTTCAGCGACCCCAAAACCCCCGAGTAACAAAATTCGGATAATTATATAATCAATTCCCCTAAAACTCCCGAAGACGAAATTGGTTCCAGCGGCCCTGAGCACCAGGTACTTCGGAGAACACTGGCGATGTCAAATTCGTTTTCAGCGACCCCAAAAACCCACGGGTTTAGACCTTTCGGCTAATTATATAATTAATTCCCCTAAAACTTCTGTAGACGACGTTGGTTCCAGCGGCCCTGAGCACCAGGTACTTCGGAGAACACTGGCGATGTCATATTCGTTTTCCGCGACCCCAAAAACCCCCGAGTAACAAAATTGAACTCATTTTCGTCATTATTTACCGAGTTGTAAATTTTTTAACAACCGACACCTTCACATGCACGTATAAAAAAGCATTTTTCTGCTGAACCTCTTCAATTTTGCATTTCTCGTTCATAACAAATGTTCACAAAATTTGTAGACGCTTCTACAAACCGAATGCAAAAAACCGCATCTCGATCCATCTTACTGCAAAAATTTCGATCGCTAAGTGCTTCATTTCCGCGCCTAGTAGACAACTGAACTGTGCTAGGTGTCGCTAGCGACAGAAATGTTGCAAAACAATAATTCTGGCCCACTCTAATGGTACTCTTAGCGGTAAATAATTTTATTAAGTCATGATTATTCACAATATTTGTTCGTATTTATAAAATCGTTGAACTTGTATGTAGTTAAGTGCCACAAAAATTCGTTTCCAAAAAAGAACAGTTTTGTTCCCGATCTTTCCGATATAAATGTATAGAATAAAGTATCAAGGTAATTTTACATAGTCCTTAAAAGAACACCTGCTATGCCGTATCAATATTCGACCTTTATACGGATTATACTAATGAGACGACGGACCATCCCTTCTATATTTCTCAGAAAATTGTAATAAAATAGTTTACATAGATGCTTCAATGTTTAACTTGAAATAAATTAAATGCGTCAGAATCGTACTTCTTTCCTCTTTAAATCGATACCTCACTCGATGTGGTAAAAACTTGATGAAAATTGAATAAACATGAAAAACTATTTTTATTATTTATTTAAATTTTACTTATATTTCAGTGAGTTATTGAGTGAAATATCGATTTGAAGTAGAAAAAATACCATTCTGATGCATATCCTTTATTTGGTGATAAACACCTTATTGATTCATTGATATAAACCGTTTTATTACAATTTTTTCGAAAAATATAAAAGCATGGTCCGTAAAAAGGTAGAATGTCGATAGTGTATTACAGATGTTATTTTAAAGAACTCCTTTAAGACTAGGAGAATTATTTACCCAATGAACTAAACAATATCAATAATCTACCAATGATCTATCAATAATTGGTGTTAACCTTTCAAAGTATGGCAGTAATTCTGAGAACTTAACTAAAGGAAAAACAACATCAAACAGAGTATCATTATAAGAGCATTAGTTTGAACAGAATTATGTGATAACATCACATTTTAGGGAAGCGATGTTTTTTGGATGACCATTTTCTAAAACAATATCAGTCAGCTCATTTAAACCTTCATTAAGAAAGGAAATACATAATAGGTTTCCGATACTACTTCATATGAAGCGTATTATGTAGTTTCATTTCTAATTATAAGCATATCTAGAAAAGATAAGGTAGGTATTATCTATTTCTTTTTCTAAAGAAAATAGAAGGTCTTGATCCAAAATGATAAGGGTGTTATCGATTTAATTTATGGGGACAGCGGACAGCTAATATAAGTTTAACATAACGTTTTAGAAATATAATTTGAAGAGGAATTAATATTTTCTATCATTTGGCAAAATGCCTCAAATATGGGTGGGGGCAAGTTGAGAAGAAATTCAATTTTAAATGGTCAATCGGCAATTAATTACCTGCTACAATTAATGACATAAAAAGCTTGGATAAAAAACACCTACAAATAAAAGAAAAAATAAATGAGTAAAATAGTTATTTAATAATCAACATGTATACAACGTGTTCGATATAAATATGTTAGTTCAGTTTGAAATTTAGGTAAGTAAAAAGTTAGATCCCAATTTGCTTAGTTGTCTTACATTAAACAGTCTTCATTTCAAATTCTTTAAAGTGTACAAATAACCACAGTAATGAACATAAATGCATTGTAAACAGACATGTAGCTATACCTAAATAAGAGACGGTGTAATACTGTTTTGAAATAATGGCCATATTGGAAAACGTTTTCAAAGACAGCAACCAATGAGACAGGACATCAAACAGACAGTTGGACTCACCTGAAGAAAAGAACCAAAAAATGGGAACAATTTGAGAACAAGGGAGGTCTATGTTAATAAATGGTGCTAAATGAGATTAACAGTGAAAATAATCCAACCCATATGTACTTAACACAAATTACTAACCAATACCACTTAAGTTAGGTATATACCTTAGCTGTTTCCATATAATAGTTTGATAAAAAAAAGTGAATACATCAAAACTCATTTTTGGTTTATCTCATTCATACAGTTCTAAAACAATTCCTTTTTAGAGTTGTTTTAACAAACAACCATGCTACACACGTTATTTCCAGTAACCAATTTATATGCTAGGATAACAATGGGGAAATGTGTGAGTGACTAGAAATAACATGTTCACTACTTGCTGAAATGCTGTTGTATCCAATATTACACATATACAACTTTCAAACCTCCTCTACGCTTGAGCTAACACTAATCGAAATAAATATTACCATTACCATACACACACACATATACACACAAACTTTTCTACAAGTCCTTTGAATTCAATTAAAAATTTACCCATCTCAACACTCTGGATCCCATTTTACAATATATCGATTCGAGTGTTGTAATTCGCCTTTCGCGATCGTATCTTTGATCCATTTGAAGTGAACGTGTTGAGCAGCGGCTGGTGAATTAATGGAAGGTGTTCGAATAATGCTGTCATAATGTAGAATGTGAGTGGCTTCATTCCACCTATCCTCTGGTAATTCGGTACCACCATACGCAATGAAATACCTAAAAGGAGATAATTAGACGAAAGCTAGAGTAGAAAGCGTGGTTTACCTGAGAATTTCTTGGTTTTCTCTTTTAAGTTTTTCATCTATGATGGCTCTAACACCTTCGAAATAGTCTGGAAGAGGATTTTTAATTTCTACTATTTCTTCACAATCTGAGTCTCTGCTCTGGTTGTTATCTGCGGTTTCCATATCTTTAAGCTCTGCTTTTGTTTTAGGTTTTCCTGGTGAGTGTTTTTTATTTGTTGTATCTTTTCGAACTTTCTTTGGCTTGGGTTCATCTTGATCATCACCGTTATCATCACCTTCTTTACTGCTTTCGCCTATGTTCTTCATTAGCATACTAACATCCGTATCCTTGGATGTTTTGTAAAGTTTTTGTAATTCTTGAAGGTTTGTAGCGGTCTCCCAAGTTTTATCGTCTCGGATTTTTGTGACTCTTGGAAATCTGATTGAAATACCATCGGCTGTATGTACTTCATGTTGAGTAAATTCAGCGCCAGTTATTTCCCACACTGGTTGCTTTTTGGGGTCCTTAGCGACAAAATCTGGTACCATGCTCTTGGTACAGTTTAACCATCTAGGTACTTTGGACACGTCCTGACTGATTTTATCCATATCCAATTCTGTTTGTAGTTTCTCTAGAGTTTTATCGTCATGTCCTGTGTGTACTTTCGTAACTGTACAAAATTTACCGGACTTGGGATCATAGCAACCCATGAGGAAGACCGACATCATGCCGCCTTTCTTTCCTGTACCATACCAAGCCCCTAAGACAATTAGATCGGCGCTGTCAGCCATGGCACCCCCAAAGAGGTAATCTTTTTTCACTTTGAGCCAATGACGCTTACCTGGTTCATAAATGCTTTCTAGATCCTTCAAGACCAAACCCTCGAGGCCTAATTTTAAGACTTTCGCTATCATCTTGGTCAAATCTTGGGGTTTATGGATCTCTTCCATCTCTGAGAACAATATTCTATTTGGGATTTCTGTCATATTCTCTTTTAGAATTTTCTTTCTGTAACTTAAAGGCTTGTTGATTAAACTGATATCATTGAAGTAGATACAATCGAACACAAACAGACAAACATTGGCGTCTTTAAATGCTGTCTTCTTATGAATTCCAAGCGAACCGAACGGTAAAGGTTTACCGGTGTTGGTGTCTATTAGTAAAATTTCGCTATCTAAGATAAGACTTTTGGCGTGAGGAAAGGCCTTTGGTATGTATTCTTTGAAATGTTGGATCTTATACGGCATCACGGGTTTTAGAGACCTCGAGAAATATTTGAAATCTGAACCGGATTTGTGGACCTGAACTCGTTCTCCATCGTATTTAATTTCGGAATACATTCCTAAAAACATTGATAACTGAGGCTCAGATTTTATGTAATCGGCATAAAGTTAAATGTTACACATTTTTTAAGTCACAACAAATAAAGCTATGTTTATATGAATATTTAGAGCATAAAATATTTATATAGTGCATGTTTGCAAACTGTGAAATTGCTTGGTACAAAAGTAGATATTTAAAATTTTCTGAAATATGCCAATTCTTACCGTTAGGGCATTTCTTCATAGCCATCTCGACAGACCCACAAGCTTCAGCAAGCATTGGTAAAACAGGTGTCATCAACGTTATATCAGCTTTAACCTCCTTGGTACCCTTTTTGCTAATTTTATCTCCTCCTAAACATTTCTTAATGACAGCATCAATATCTCTAGAAGCTTGATAGGCCCCATAAGCGTCCGGATGTACACCTTCGAGTACGTGCTTGGCACCAGCTTGCATTCTTAAATCACCCTTTATCAGACGTATTACAGTTTTTAAGTCATTAGAAGTACATTTCGGGACAAAAGATTTGAAATGTTCGATTTGATCTTCCTCTTTCGTAAGCTTCGTAAGTTTATCTAAGAAGTTATCGACGTCATTGACCGTCAACAAGCTCTTCTTGGCCGGTTTTATTTTGGAGCTCTTCTCGAAAAATTTCTGAATAGTTTCTCCGATATCACCTTGTTCGAGATCTTCCAACATGTCGTTTTGGTCCATCAGGAATATCCTACTGTGAAGCTTGATTAATTGTTTACTTTGTAAGTTGTACACCCTTTTCACTACGCCAGGTAAAAGTAGCTTACACCATAGGGCAACGTCGCCTTTGAAACCATTCCCGTCGCTGCCTTCGGTGAAAACCTTCTTCACACATTCGGTCTTGTCTAAGTAACTGGAGTTGTTCGTTATGTCCGCTACGAGACGCCTGAATTGCTTGAACAAGTTGTCTGGGTGAGGTTTATCCAGGCTGGTGGTGTTTCCAGTGTCGACGACTGTATCTTTCGATGGAGTGACTTTACGTTTCTTTGGGGTGAGTGCGGGTGGCTTCGTGCCGAATTTCTTATGGAAAAATTCGTTCGTCTCTTGAATCTTACCGAGGATGTCATTCTTCTCGTCATCACCGATCAAGTCCCAGCCGTCGATATCATCAGGAGTTTCTATCCGCTTCGTGGTGGCTCTCTGCTTCAGGAAAAGTTCGAACAGGCAGTTCACGTGGTGCCACGCTTTCATCTTTCCATCACCACCGAAGGGGTTCGACACCAACTTGGCCAATCTCACTTCCCCTTGGAGGCACTTCTGCTTGCATTTCTTACAGACGGCCCTGGCAGTTTTCGCTACTTCGATGGCGAAGGGTTTCTCCTCGGAAGGTTGTTCATCGTCGGACATCCTCAGGGGCGAAATTATGGATATTATGGATTACAAAATTTATAGGTTAGGGTCATAAAATGATAATATTATTGGGGTAACAGGGAGCTGTAGCTCACTCTAATTCTTGCCGTAAGACGGAGCCCCTTTCGCCAGGAAATAAATAAGTTTTAAGAGTATATTTCAGAAAATAGAAATGAAGAAATAACATATAAAGTAATCTATGTCTAAATAAATAAGCATTAATTAATGTATTTTAATTTTGGAACCAACGAAATACTCGGGAAATACCCAAGGGACAATGCTTTGTCATCAACAAAGCAGGTAGGTATTTCAATTAACACAGTATTAACTATGTACTTTGTTTGAAAAATTAATAACTAAATTCTAAACTAGGATTTATTTCATATTAAAGTAAAGGAAGGAGTACGACGAGTTGCCTAACATCCAAATTCATCCGGTTCTCGATTACTCTCAAGATAACTTATGGTCATGCAACCAACAGGGTAATAATTCCACGGCTAATTTTTTACTAAATTTTGAAAACATTATTTTAAAATATTTCGGTGTGTTGAACTGAAACAAATTTCTCTAGTAAATATTTTATTTTGATTAATTTGTAACCTCGGGGGAAATGCATCAACTTAACAATCTTAAACTTAAATCTTAAATGACGTACACTAAAAACAGAATGTTGTTATCATTCTCATAGGTTTATTACTTATCAAATAAACAAAACCGGCAACAGAGAGAAAATTTATGTTCGCTTTCAAAATCTCCCAGCATTTTATCCATTCTTCTTGAGTCGAGCCATATTTTTCACTGCACATAAGACTACAGACGTCATATCATCATCGTCCTACTTATTCTCCATCGCTCATATGTGTATATATAGAGCAATAATTGTAATTTTTGTTTATCTTTGCTTCTGTTATCCCCATATATCTTGTTAATTTTGAACAGTTTTTCATTGCACTTATTATTTCCAACTCCAGCATATACGAAGAAGCAGAGACTTCTTCTTATTTCTCTTGTTTTCTGTTCCCTTCGCTCGAATCACACTTAAAGAAGTCGAAAATATCGGCAATTCTGATTGTTTCGATGGGTGCATTTTTAAAGTTTTCCTTTTTGTCGTTGAAATTTGAAGGCCTGAGTGTGAAGCGAATGGTCGAATTTCCGTTAATTCTTCATTTGGTATGGAAAGTGTTTGTTTTTGTTCAACTACGAAGGTAACTTTGTCTTAATTATTGCATCAGCTGCAGCAGGATGAAAAATTACTGCCATGACATCCGTAAATTTGTAATCGCTGAAGAGGGGTAAATTCCTGACTTGTCGAAACTTTTCATGATAGTAGGGGATAATGATTTTGGAATGAACACTTCTTTGATGAGTGGTACTATGACATAGTCTGTAATCTAGTCTGGTAATACATTTGTCCATCTCGGCAAAAAGGTAAACCTTGAGTTGTCTGAACACCCCAATATCAATAGATTGTAGTTTATTACTAGTATGAGGAGAGAAAGTGATCACATATATATGCCGTTTTCCCGGCAAAAATTCATAGAATCTAGGGTCCTATGACTTGCGTGATCATCTAAAAGTAGCAATATTGACCCATCTTTGCAGGATGAAATGCATTTCACGAAACGATTTAAAATTTTCAGAAAAACGTCCCAATCATTTCAGCCTGGAATATTGTAGTGCTTTGCACTATTTGGGAGCATCCAGCTGAAAGTTGAGGCTTTATTTTTATGAGTAAATAAATGAGGAAAGACGAAATGAATGTTCTGATGCACTCATTGTGCCGATCAAGTTATATTTCCACATTTTTCGGCTGATATTTGCAATTTGCTTAACTCCCTCATTGGTGACTGTTTTCCGAAAACACTGTTTCATCTAGGTACATCAAAAACTGGAGGCTGGAAATTAATATTTCTTCACAAAATCTTGCAGAATTTTGAAAATGGCTACTATTCCTTCGTGAATCCTGCTACTCTTGCCATACTCGTTAGTTCAAGTGTGCTTAGGGAAATATGTTGCAGGTGCTTAAAAGAGATCAGCCAATCTTTCGTTACCGTTTGTTGACTGAAAGATGAAATTATAAGGCAAATTATTGCCCATTGCCCTCAGCTTACTGATAAGCCTATCGTCTTACATCAGTTGAAGATAGTCCATAAAATATCTTTTGGCGTATCTGTACTCAATCAAAGCTTAAATCTATCTCTGCTAGCTCAAATGCCATGCCAATCTCTTTGCCGATCTCTTTTTTCAACAAATAACGAAAAGAACTTCGAGGCACATTGCACTTCTTAAGCTCGTGGTATTATCTGCCATATTAAAGCCTTCCTAACAGTTTATTCAACGTATGTTTTTGAATCAATGAAAATTAAAAAAATTTATAAAAATAATTCGAAACACGAGAAAATTCAATTTGGCACTTAATTAAAAAAACAGAATAAATATTTTTTGTATCTGTAAGTCCAAACATTTTCAGTCACTAGAAACAAAAAAGTAGTTATAACAATCTATGTTAATCTAATAACCAAATTCTAGCTGACCAAAAGTAGTGAAACTAGGTACCATGAGATCATTTAATTTTATAATTAGAGTATAGGCTATGATTTTTAAATTAGGTTGGCAACACCAACTGCCGACAGTTTCATTTGAATTGTCAAAGTGACGCTCCAAAATGTATAATTTAGAGCATAAGATTTTTCTTACCTAGAATTATTTTAAGAACGCCGACCGGCAAGAAAATGGTGAATGGAAGTATTCCATATAACGGTGCGTAGATGATTTCCAAAATACATTCCCTAATTTTTAATTAGGCATTCCAACGACCTGTCAAAAGTAAATCCAATATGGCCGTTGGGGGCAAACAACTTGGTTATGTCATCTGTGACTATTGATTGAAAAGTGTTCCATTTTATATTTTTGAGAGCGAGTTAAGTTGTTTTCATATTTTTAAAGTGTACAGTACTGTTTTATCGAACAAAGATGCTCTTGTATGCTTTCATTTGTGCTTTGCTGTAGTAATTATGAGTTAAAATTAAATATGAAACGATATCCATGTTGGCATGCATGTTGGTGACAGGTGACAGGCGGAACTCCCTGAATAGAATAGCCCAAATCTTCAACTTTCAATGTAAATGGATCCACATTATTGATTAACTTCAGCTTCTTTACATAACTGCAAAAAATATATATAGAAATGCAAACACAAAACTTTAGTAAGTATTTTCGAGCTTACCGTTCGCCAACATGGCGATTTTCCAACAATAATGTCTTTAAATATTCACTCTGCATCTTAACAAGTATATAAGCACTAACAAAACCGATGAAACTTTCTCAAAATCACCTTTTCACCAACAAACAACACAACCATGAACACTCTCTTATGGCGCTGTCAAACTGTCAAACTTTGTTTGCCCCCAGCCGCCATATTGGATATCACGTGGTTTGGAATGCCTAATTACCAAAATGTTTACATAACCTCTAATTTACACAGCGAGTCACTTTGACATTTCAAATGAAACGAGTAGGCTATGGGAGTTGGTGTTGCCAACCAAATTTAAAAATCATAGCCTATACTCTATAATTATAAATTTAAATGATCTCATTGTATATTTGGACAAAAGTAGAGTAGCTGAACAAGAGACTTTAGTTATTATTAAACTATTATTAATTATTATTCTTATGTAGCTTTCCGTCACTGGCCAAAAAACTACCTGTCACAATCAATGGCTATCTTAGCCGGATTTATAGATACTTCGAATATGTACGAGAGCGTCGAGAGCTGTGTAAATGATTTATTATCTACCCCTGGTTTAAATAATACTGTAATGCGAGAAGTAAACAACGCGACACCAACTACGACGCGTAGACAGCTGCACGAATTTTCCCGTTTGTTGTTTACGAAAAGCAATTAATTGGTAACCTTATGAACATTTGCTGCGTAGGCTTCTAGAATGTACTAGAATGTTCTCGATCAGGGTTGGGGGTGTATATATAAGGGGGCTTGTGATCGAGGGAGTTAGTTAGAAGTAGAGAAGCAGAAGTGAACGCGACATACGATCCGAATGCGGAGCAGTATAAATAAATTAAATAGTGTCTAGTCTAGTGTACAAGTAGTTTAGTGTGTTAAATAAATTAGTGTTCAATTAATGTAAATAAATTATAAAATAAACGTTACATTGGTGTCAGAAGAGCGGATCATGAAGAAGTTACGCGAATTAAAAGTGGCCGAGTTAAAAAAAGAACTCGAGGAACGGGAATTGGAAACAGGAGGGAGGAAGACTGAACTCCAGGACCGGCTCTCAGCATTTTTGAAAGAAAATGGCCAGGACCCGGAAGTTTTCGAGTTCGAAGACGATGACATCACGAAGCAAATCGCCGCCCAGAGGGAAGAAATCGCCGCCCAGAGGGAAGAAAGCGCCGCCCAGAGGGAAGACATCACTGCTCAAATCGCCGCCCAGAGGGAAGACATCACTGCTCAAATCGCCGCCCAGAGGGAAGACATCACTGCTCAAATCGCCGCCCAGAGGGAAGAAATCGCCGCCCAGAGGGAAGAAATCGCCGACCAGAGGGAAGACATCACTGCTCAAATCACCGCCCAGAGGGAAGAAATCGCTGCCCAGAGGGAAGAAATCGCCGATCAGAGGGAAGACATCACTGCTCAAATCGCCGCCCAGAGGGAAGACATCACTGCTCAAATCGCCGGCCAGAGGGAAGACATAATTACTCTTATTACTGCTCAAATCGCCGCCCAGAGGGAAGAGATATCCGACCAGATGGAGGCTCAGCGTAAGGAGATTGAAGAGAAGATCAAGCAGTTGGAAGAACGACTAGAACAAGTCAGTAGAGGCGAGGGGAAAGAAGACGAAATTGAACAGAAGACGAAGCAGTTGGAAGAACGACTAAAGCGAGTCAGTAGCGGCGAAACGAAGGAAGAAATAAAGGCGGTCGTTCAACAGAACTCGATATCCACCAATCGAGTGACGCCCCCAACGTTCGATGGAAAAATTCCGTGGGCCAGCTACAAGAAGCAGTTTGAGGCAGCAGCGGAGGCTAACGCTTGGTCCCCTCACGAGAAAGCTGTTTCCCTAACGGTAGCCTTACGTGGAGAGGCGTTGGAAGTTCTTCAGACGCTATCCACCGAGGAAGCCGGGAATTACAATGAGCTGCTGAGGCGACTGGAAATGCGGTTCGGCCAAACACATCTGGAGCAAGTCCATCAATCCCAGATGTCCAATCGCCGTCAGAGATCGAACGAGACCCTGCAGGAGTTCGAAGCGGACGTAGCCAGACTAGTGAGATTGGCGTATCCCACGGCGCCGGAACAGATGATGGAGTGCCTCGCAGTGCAGACGTTCGTGAGCGGGCTGCGGGACCAGGAACTGCAGAGGGCCCTGAGACTAGCTCGACCGAAAACATTAATGGACGCGCTCGCCATCGCACTGGAGCATGATGCAGCCATGGAAGCCTCCCGCGGTCACGGCCGTGTTCGAGCGGTTACAGAGGAAGTAGACACTGAGAAACTCGTGGAAAGGGTCCTACAGCAGATCATGGAGATGCTGTCGGCGAAGAAAAAGGTAGTTCGCTGTTGGAACTGTGGCGAAGTGGGCCATGTGAAGAGTTCTTGCAAGCGGCCCAGAACAGCGGCGCCGGCGAAGGCCCAGGAAAACTAATGCGGGTCGATAAGAAAGGGGGAACGTCGACCCGTAGCAGTGGAAACCCCCGGGCCAGTATAGCCTCGTTTTCCCACCAATTGGGGAGCGCGTACGTCGATGGCACTATCGACGGGAGATCCCACGCCATGCTTGTGGACACGGGAGCTACGAAGACGATCGTACGCTCGGAAGTTGTGAGGGACCGTAGGAAGATTAGGCCAAGTAGGTGGCAATTAAGAACTGCCACTGGGGAGAAGGCAGTAATACACGGTGAAGCGACGGTTAGCATGACGTTGGGACGAGTAAAGTTTGACCATCCTGTTCTCATAGCCGAAATTGAGGAAGACGTCATACTGGGGATGGACGTCATGAGGAATCATGGATTCCAGTTGGATTTCGGACACCGAGTGTTGAGGATCGGTCAAGAAGAATTACTGCTACACAATCGTGACAACTTTGTGTTAGACGTAATAATGGCAGAAGATGTGATTCTCCCGGAACGAAGCGAAACGATCACCTCTACCTGTCTGAGGGGTGTTGTGGAAGAGGGAATCCCAGCCGTGATCGAACCAGAAAACGATGACAATCGACTGGCTCGGGGGGTACTGGTAGGAAAGGCGCTCGTTACTCTCTCAAGGGAAGTGCCTGTGCGGCTACTTAACATCAATCAGTACCCGGTCACCATCAAGAAGGGTACGAAGCTGGGCACATGTATAGCCGCATCAGCCATCGTAAGGGGCGTTAGTGAGGAAGAAAGGTCCAAACACACTCCGCAGGACTTGAAACAAATTCTTTCCCAGACCAGTGCGTTTCTCTCGCCCACACAGAAACAAAAGGCCCACGAATTAATAAATAAGTACCAGGACATATTTACCACCGAGAATGGAAAGCTGGGAAAGACCAAGGTCGTGACACATAAAATTGACACGGGCGAGACACGACCGATTCGACAAACAGCAAGACGACTACCCTTGGCCAAACGGGAGGAAGCCGAGAAAATTATTAAGGACCTAGAGCGGGACGGGGTCATCGAGCCGTCAAGCAGTCCATGGGCCTCGCCGGTAGTACTGGTGAAAAAAAAGGATGGGACTACTCGATTCTGTGTAGACTACCGGCAGGTGAACAGTGTCACCAAAAAGGACAGCTACCCGCTACCACGTATCGACGACACACTCGATACCCTTGCTGGATCCACGATATTTTCGACCTTGGATTTAAAAAGCGGCTATTGGCAAGTCGAAATGGACCCTGCCGATAAGGAAAAGACGGCATTTACCTTCGGTAACGGCCTGTGGCATTTTACAGTCATGCCATTCGGACTTTGTAATGCCCCAGCGACGTTTGAGAGGCTGATGGAGAGCGTGCTAATGGGTCTGACGTGGAAAACGTGCCTAGTCTATTTGGACGATGTCATCGTGATGGGCAAGACCTTCGAAGGACATCTGAAAAACTTAGAGGACGTCTTCCGGAGACTGCGAGGTGCGGGGCTGAAACTGAACCCGAAGAAATGTCAACTCTTCAGAAGGAAGGTCTCGCACTTAGGGCACGTAGTGAGCAGAGAGGGCGTCGCCGTTGATCCGGACAAGACAAGTACGGTGAAGGAGTGGCCAATACCGGTAGATAAACACCAGTTGAGGAGTTTTCTAGGCCTCTGCACGTACTACCGACGATATGTCCGGATGTTCTCCGACGTCGCTAAGCCGTTGACAAGGCTCACGGAGGAAGGACGAAACTTCTGTTGGGATGAGGAATGCCAGTCTGCCTTCGACGAGCTGAAGAGGAAGTTGACCAGTGCCCCAGTGCTGAGTTTTCCTCTGCCAGAAGGACAGTTCATCCTGGACACCGACGCGAGCAATGTGGGAATTGGAAGTGTTCTGTCGCAGCGCCAGGAGGGACAAGAACGTGTCCTTGGATACTTCAGCAAGGTACTCTCCAAACCAGAAAAGAATTACTGCGTCACCCAGCGTGAATTATTGGCCATCGTCAAGTCCATCGAGCACTTCCATAAATATTTGTGTGGAAGGAGGTTTCTGATCCGGACCGATCATGCTGCTCTTAAATGGCTCCTCCAGTTTAAGAATCCCGAAGGACAGATCGCTCGCTGGATTGAGAGGCTCCAGGAGTATGACTTTGTCATAGAACATCGGCCAGGACAGAGTCATGGAAACGCAGACGCACTCTCGAGAAGACCATGCCCTGATGAGTGTCCTCATTGTCATAGAGCTGAGGAAAAGTCCGAGAAAGTCTATCGAACGACCGTGGTCGCCGAGGAATGGACACCATCCTCGTTACGACAAGAGCAAGGAAAAGACCCGGTTCTCAAAGAAATCCTGGTTTGGAAAGAGGGAGGAGAGCGTCCTGTGTGGCAAAAGGTACCTATCACCTGGCTCGCCAAAACTCAAAAGCTATTGGGCACAGTGGGACTCGCTAGTGGTTGAGGATGGACTACTAAAACGCGTACTGGAGAGCCAAGACGGGACGGAGGAAAGACGGCAGTTGGTAATTCCCTCCAGTAAAATCCCGGAGGTCTTGCGGCACCTTCACGACGGATCGTCTGGCGGACATTTAGGGATCAAGAAAACGCTGCAGAAGGTACGGGAGCGCTTCTACTGGATCAATTGTTCAGACGACGTGAAGGACTGGTGCAAGAAATGTACTACAGGCTTTGCAAGTAATGGGCCACAAAGACGACCGAAAGCTCCCATGAAACAATATAACGTCGGAAGCCCCTTCGAAAGGATCGCTATTGATATAGCAGGACCCTTCCCTGAGACCGAAAAGGGGAATAAATACATCTTGGTCGTGATGGACTACTTTACGAAGTGGGTAGAAGCGTACCCTCTCCCTAATCAGGAGGCAGAGACAGTGGCCGATGTGCTAGTGAAGGAGACGATCTGCCGGTTTGGAGTACCCATGGAATTACACTCGGATCAAGGAAGAAACTTTGAGAGTGGCCTATTCCGGAGGATCTGTGAGAAGTTTGGGGTACGAAAAACAAGAACCACGGCCCTTCACCCTCAGTCTGACGGCATGGTAGAACGAATGAATCGCACCCTCAACCGCTATCTAGCGAAAATGGTCTCGTCACATCAAAGAGACTGGGACGAACACGTGCCGTTCTTCCTGATGGCCTACCGCTCGGCCGTTCATGAGTCGACAGGACAAACTCCAGCCAAAGTCCTGTTCGGGCGAGAACTTAAACTGCCCTGTGATCTAATCTTTGGCGCTAGACCGGACGAGGACGTTTCGGGGGAAGATTACGTCTCCAGGATGCGGCAAAGGATGAACGAGATTCACGATCAAGTCCGATACCAACTAAATATCGCCAGTGATCGCATCAAAGAGCGTTACGACATCAACGCTAAAGAGGGTGGCTACCAAATGGGAGATCGAGTTTGGCTGTACAACCCACAGAAGAAACGTGGTTTGTCCCCTAAGTTACAGACCAATTGGGAAGGTCCCTATGTTGTGAAGAAACGAATCAATGACGTGGTCTACCGGGTAAGCAAACTACCAAATGGCAAGCCGAGAGTGGTGCACTTCAATCGGTTGGCACCCTATGAGGGATCGCACGATGAGGCGGAGGTTCCCCGAGTAAGAAACACGTTGGCGCAGGAGAACGAACTTTCGTTCGAAGAATTTATGAGCGCCTACGGGGGTACCGGAAAAGCACGGTATGAGGTAACCTGTGAAAAACAACAGGATTTGTTCAGCGTACCTGAAGAATACTCGTTGGCCCATTGTGTGTCCACCGACCTGGTAATGTCACGAGGTATCGCCACGGTTTTCAAGAAGAAGTACGGGCGCTTGGAACAACTCAGAGCGCAACTCCCGGAGATTGGCAAGGTTCTGGAACTACGTGACAACGTAAGACACATCTTTTATCTGGTTACGAAGGAGATCGGGTCCCTTAAACCATGTTATCACGATGTATGGCGAACCTTGCATAGGCTACGAGACCGACTGCTGGAGCTCGACATCAGGAAGCTAGCTGTCCCCAAGTTAGGTGCTGGACGAGATCAGCTGGACTGGAGGGTTGTCCGGAATATGCTGGAAGTGGTGTTGAAGAATACCGGAGTGGAAGTTTTAGTCTGCTGTTTTGGGCCTGCACCATGTCGACTCGGGAAGACGGTCCCCTGTTATTTTGATGCCACGTCTCGCTGTAAGCGGGGGGCTAACTGCAGGTTCCTGCATGGGCCTACCAGGGATACGTTCCGAGACGAAACGTCTCTATGGCGGGGGCAGTGTAATGCGAGAAGTAAACAACGCGACACCAACTACGACGCGTAGACAGCTGCACGAATTTTCCCGTTTGTTGTTTACGAAAAGCAATTAATTGGTAACCTTATGAACATTTGCTGCGTAGGCTTCTAGAATGTACTAGAATGTTCTCGATCAGGGTTGGGGGTGTATATATAAGGGGGCTTGTGATCGAGGGAGTTAGTTAGAAGTAGAGAAGCAGAAGTGAACGCGACATACGATCCGAATGCGGAGCAGTACAAATAAATTAAATAGTGTCTAGTCTAGTGTACAAGTAGTTTAGTGTGTTAAATAAATTAGTGTTCAATTAATGCAAATAAATTATAAAATAAACGTTACAATACTATATACTTAAGCAAAATTTTGATTCATGAGAAAACTGAAAATATGTTTTCTGCCAGTATATTTCAGAACTGACAGAAAACGTATCTACTATTAACTTTGTTATGAAGAAGACCAACAGCTATAAACGTTTTGAAAAAATAAACCAAAATTTTAATCACGGGGCAAGTTACCCAGTGGCAAATTTACCCTACTGCTTCACTGGCCAACTTGCCTCGATTATAGCTTTCTGAAAAAAAAATAGTCATAGCTTATATAGGTTATTTCTTCTTCTTCTTCCTTTCGATTTAATCGGCCGCCTAAGGTCGGCCGATCATTTGGGCTCGGATACTAGTCCATTCACCCAGTTTCGATGACATCTGTGATGCCACCCTTTATTGATATTTCTATTGGGACTGCAGCGTAGTCTGACTCGAAGTCATGCTTACCAGTCCCTTTGATAGATTTCTTGTAGTAATTAAATTAATTTTCTGTGTTGTTAGAATTAATTTTTGTGTATTAAAGTTCCTGATTTCTTTTGTTTCCGCTCTCCTACAGGATATCCGGTCCTATCCGGCCTGGTTACCGGCGTGAATAGGAAAGCGGGTGGCACTATGCACGTGTTATACTTAGTTTTAACATTTAACACAAAATACTGATATCACTTCACAATTACGTTCACTACATTTACTTTTCCATTTGGAAGTAGGTTTAATATGTGTTGATTGGTTTAATATTATTAGATTTAAATTATGGTTTTAGGTTATTTTTTCTCCCGACCTGCACACTACGATTGACAGGCCGGGAATGTTATATAGGTTATGATAATTATTAGGGTTAACTATTGTTATACGGTTCAATACTATTTAAATACGCCACAGAAAATTCACGCTGTCTCTCGCGGTGTCTAATACTAGGTAAAAATAACTATGCTGTCCCACTATCCCTAAATGATTAGTTAATACTAGCCGTGACCCGTCGCGGCTTCGCTCGCTCGATTATTTGGAGAGGTTAAAACTAGAACATAATTACGGCTCTGTTGTCATCCCTTGACATATGTTTTAGTCATATTTAAACGTTTTTTATTAAACTTTTTTACTGGGATTTTTCTTTGTGGTTTCAGTACGTCACGTCTTGCGCCAGCAATGTACCCACACTTGCAATTCTTTGTCTCCCATGAAATAGATCTGTCACTATGTGACATTTTTAATCTGATTATCATTAGGTAACAAAGATCTCCCTTCATAATGCACGCCTTTTCTTCATTGTTATACACTTTGCACTCCATGCACTTATTAATCATCCTGTCTTTTTTATAGCGGGAATATAAGTTATATATACCAACTTAATCGATTTATTGGAGAATTAAAAGTATTTTTACCTTGCTAAAGCGAGTTTGATGTGACTGGCGTTCATGACAGAACCATTACCATTACCCTATATTTTCATACCTTTCACCACCGACAGGCACTACCCAAACCTTGAAAATAGAAAAGGCAGAACTAACAGTTACAAACTCGAGCTATTTACTTTGAAAAATGAGGTTACACCAGCATTATATCGACTGGGTAAATAAAAGGTCATCTTTTTTATAGAAATACACTTGTCGCTTTAATTGTTTTTGCGGCGAGCGGCCCCGCCGCGGAAATATCGATATCGGCGAGGGTCCCAATCATTTCCACCATTAAAAATTCACGATCGGGTGTCGATTTTTCCAACGCTCCGTTGGTCGGGTTATGTACGGTGAAACGAAGAGACGGCTAATTGAGTTTTAACCGTATGATGGAGTATACACCTTGAAACTTTCCGTCCGTGAGGTTTCAAATTGTGGAAAAAAAATCGTTTAGTTTCGCTCTCGGTGCCGTACGGAAAACATGGGAAGTACCGCGAGTGTCGCGAAAGTCTGTTGCGGCGACATGGCCAACATGGGCGCCAAAGTCAACGCCAGCCAAAACTGGTGAGTTTCGGTTACGTTTCTCTCTAATCAATCAGAGATTCGATGCAAGAAATGTGAGGGATTGACTTTTAATTTTATTTAACTGATATTTAACGTTATTGAATTCAGATTCAAAATTAGGCTAAAATAGACGAGAATGGGACTATATACGCGAAAGGTACCACTCGGTTTAACGTGTAGGTATGCTAATAAAGAAAATACCCCTAAATTTGATTAGCGTTGCCCATGAGACGAGACGAGACGAGGCTTTGAAAAATCTCGTCTTGTCTCGCAAAAAAGGTTGAAAGTCTCGTCTCGAGTCTCGTCTCGCAATAAAAGTCTCGTCTCGTCTCATGTCTCGGGCGAGAGTCTCGCAAAATCTCGCGATTTCGTGCATATCTTGCATTTTGCCGTTTTATTACATCCGGTTCCTCCTTGCTCCTCAATTATATCGAAATGCTTTTCAAATTTGCTATTTCGACAAGAACTGAAATAAACCAATTATTATACCTAATAGGTCGAATAAATTGTAACACATGAGACGTCGGGTGAGAAATAGGTAGATGATCTCCAAAGGTCGATGAATATAAAATAAATTGTCGTAGAGATACATATTACAAACTAATAATCGTACAGCTTAACAAAAAACTCTGTCAACAGGGATAGAATGTCAAACTTTTTTCCAGTTACAGAAAAAAAAATGTTTTATCCAACATAGAAATGTTGTGAATATTTGTATTTCTAAGATTGTATTTCAATTTAATTAAAAACTAACTTAATTTACAATTATTTACCTACAGAAACTGCTCGCTATTATGCTTTTAAACGGCTTTAAAAATGTGTTTCAATAACATTCGCGATAATATAATAATTAATTACTATTTGCCATTTTCATCTGCGATACTTCGAGACTTTTGCGATACTCTCGTGCGAGATTCGAGACGTTGAAAGTCTCGTCTTGTCTCGCAAGAAAAATTTAAAGTATCGTCTCGAGTCTCGTCTCGAAAACGAGACGAGACGAGACTCTCGCAAACTAGAATATCGTGGGCATCACTAAATTTGATACCCTATGAAAAACTGAGAATATTGTTAAATCGAAGTTTTTAATTGTCCGGAAGTGATGAAAAATGTTTTGTTTCACAGTAGCTTTAAGACTATTGGTCAACAGAACTATCCATTCTTTTTTCTAATGTATATTTCTTTCCAATGTAACAAGAAAACGGTTAATTTGAAACCTTATTGAGTCAAACTGGTTAATTATTTGCTTAAAGAACGACAAAATACTGTCGAAATTTCGAAATTGCAAAGTATTTTTCATATCGTGACAAAAGCTCTTACGTCCATCAATATTTTAGAAAATTTGTCTCATAATTGCCATACAAATTTCATCGAAAAATATTTATTAGATAACGATATTTTATTTTTATTTTATTTGTTTATTAAAAACACCCTAATTGTTTAATGCAATTGTACCCCTCAACCAAAATTGCTCATCTAGGCCTCATTTCTTCAGCAAGTTTTGTATTTTATGAAACCTCCTAAATTACGCCAGAAAAAGTATTTTTGTTATGGCGAATATCTTAACAAAAAATGAAACCTTCGACATAAAATTTAGAAATCGGTGTTTGAGTGAATGGTAATGTTAACACACTGGCGCTGGAACATTTAGAAGCCATTATATTCTATACTGTTGTTAAATTAACCAAATGTTTATTTATAAACATTAAGGGTCCAAATTGACACTATTTCTAGCTGAATACTTGAACTTCGTAATTATATCAACTTTAATACAAAACTCGCCACAGGTAGCCATATACATAACTTAATGAATAGAAATATTAGTAAGGAATATAGGATTGAATATGATGCCATTTTAATAATTCGGTACGTTGTTTAATCCTCATTGAAATGGGCAAAAATCATGAAAAATTGGATTTCTGAAGTTGCTCGAAGTTAATAGAAGTATCCTTTTTTACATTCCCATATGAAACACCTGTATGAGCAGTCTGGTTGATTTTTATATTAGTTTTTCTCCGAAAATGAAAATCACAAACGTTTCCAACTTTGAATTTAGACTTTGTGTTATACCAAAGCCCCCCCAATAAGCTTTTCATTAAAATCCGCCGGGACAAAGGGTATTAGACCCTTGCCATTTTCCGGTTTTTAAAAATTTTCTCAAAATTAGGTCCAAGCATTTATTCCACTGTCCAATATATGTAATAAAGTTTAACAACAATATTGGCCAAATGTTCTAAAGGGCACTTTACACTTGCCATTTTTCGGTTTTTGGAAATTTTCTCAAAAACTATTGTACTTTAATATTCTCTCCTTAACTTTGAAAAATTTTTCTACTATCGAATTGATATACTAAAGTTTAAGAACATTTTTGACTAAATCGTCTCTAAAGGGCACTTTGCACATGTCGTTTTTCAGTTTTTCAATATCTAGAAACCCACCTAGAGAATTGTTTTTAAACTTGGAATATGTATTTTATGATTTAATGTCTATAATCAAGTTTAATAACATGTTTGGCTAAATCCTCTCTGAAGGGCACTTTACATGTCATTTTTCGGTTATATTGAAATTTTCTAGAAATCCGCTACAAATTTTTTGGTCCATAAAGTTTTGGACACGTTAATTTGATACCTTATTTGTTTAAATAATGACGAAGTAGTACTTTGAGAAGTTTCATAACCTCCAAAGGGTTTTCATTTCGAGAAAAAGCATTTCCACGCTTATGATTTCACAAAATAAGTCTCATAATTAGTAACTCTCAAGTTACCATAGAAACATCATCAAAAAATATTTATTCGTTAACGAGAGACGTATTGGTTTATTAAAAGCACCTTAAATGCTTAATGCAATTTTTTTATATTTCATGCCTACAAAATTACGCCAAACATAAAAGAATAATAAATGTAGATGCATTTCACCCCATTTTGAATTTCAAAAAAATCCAATGCTAATTTTGTAGGACATATTTATACCTTTCAAAATTTTGATAGTACCTAAATACACTAAAAAACTCAATTGTACTAATGCAATGCTAAAAAGTGACCTCATCTACTAGTTCACCCTGATTCTTGAATTCTCTAAAATTCTAAAATTGGCTTTATTACTTTACACATGTGAATATATACATTGGATTTATATAGCTTAAACAAAATATCGGATACGTGTCTTTCACTTCTTCAAACATCTTCAAAAATAGTGTAATCACACAAAATCAATGACGAACATCTTCTATTTATAAGCCCAAAGGATCAATAAGTTACTGTATTACTATTCCGTGCTCTAAAATGGAAAAATTCCTTATTTCATAAACCTTTTTCGATTATCCCTTTCTCGTCTGATCCTATTCATAAGTATAAAGAAATTAACCATAGAACGCCACAAAAACTGAAGCCACAATGTCTGGGTTGAGTGATGATAAATCAATCAATTGGGGAAAGAAAAGGTAAAATTTAAGGAACTCCTAAACGTATTGAACACTTTTCATTTTTGATTAAAGAAAGAGAAATTCAGGAAATTTTTAAACGATCCCGACACAATCAAATAGCAACCTAACCAACACTATTTTAATTTAACTTTAACCATGTAGGCTATCCTAAGATATTCCAAGAAAGTTTGTAGAATTCACAGGTAACCCATTTTGGCCTTTAAACTTGCCTAAAGACTTAAGTGACTATAAAAAAGTTTGACGAAATAAGTAAATGTTCGACAGTTACCCTCGTCTAGTTTTTTTTGCGGAAGTTTCAATATTTCTAAGTTTTTTTTTTACAAATAATCCCCTAATATAGAAAGTATACCTCACAATTCCTATACTCATTATAAGCACTCCCATTATAAAATATAACTTCCATGAAGGTCAAGTCGAATGTCGCAAACCGATAATTTATATAAATTTGATAATTGGCGTTAAGCTGCAATACATAATTTTGTTAGATTCTGTGCAAACTTTATCTATTGTACGAAGTAAGGATGTTTGAAAAAATAAATTTTAATCGTAAATAAATAATAAATAGGAGAAATTCAGGAAAACGCTTTTTACCTAAAATATAGCGATAGCGCATATTTTCCTTATATTTTTAATATGTTTCGGTAGTGCAGTTAATGAATCAAATGCGTCAAATAAACTTTGCTTCTTTATAGAAGAGTTTGAAAATCTTATTGAACATAACCCAGGTTGTGAACTTTGTGTTAAATTGATAGTTTTATTAAATGTCAGCCTTCACCAGTTACAATAAATGTTAATATAGTACACGAGTTCAAACACTGCCCAATTACCTCAATGAATGTGGAAGTGTTATATTCCCATTATAAGAGTATTTTGAGTGACAGAAGACCCAATCTTACTACCGAAGATTCGGAATAGTACTTCAAACGATCATAATTGTTCATGGTTATATGAGTAACAAGGTGTTAAATAATTGTCAGTTATTTCCCATATACTATTCAATACCTTCCTAAATATACGCTGATTTTGGAGGCCTACGCTCCCTACATATTAATTAAGTTGTTTAAAGGCATAAATCTTCTATAAAACACTGTCTTACTTCCATAACGTCTAAATACAATTGACTACATGTTTAATATTTCTGAAGTATTGTCTTTGTACTCTGCCATTATATTGTAACGTTTATTTTCTAATTTATTTACACTATCCTAATTATTCACTACACACTACTTAATTTATCTTAGACTATTACTAAACTAATTTATATAACACACTTAACTATTTCCTACTAATTAATTTATATCACTCTTAAATGTTAATTTATTTCACTGCTCCGTTTTTCGCTTATTTACTATGTCGCGCTCACGTCTAATAATCCTCTCTCCGACCGCAAGCCCGCTTATATACATTTCTCAATTGTGTTCGCTATAGTGCCTGAAATTACTGGAACGTTCTTTTTTTATGTAGAAAGGTCTAGAGGGGTCGGGAACGATTCCTTCTTTAATAAGATGTTGGCGGCAGGCTCAATTAAGCGTAGCGTCGTTCCTTTGAGGGAAGCCGACGAGGTCCGACAAAAGTAAACACGTCTCGCACTGCTGTTTACATTTCGCGTTACAATATTATATACTGTGCATTTTCCTAAAAACCACAATTGAGTCAAATGGAGCTTAGGGCCCACAATTTTAATTTCCCGCCAAATTACTTTTATTCTTAGGTGTATAGCTCTCTCAAAGTCGCAAATAAGTTCTGTTGGTCTCACATTAAAGTTAATAGAATTACAATGATTTAAGATTTAAAAGCAATTTGATTGCTTCAGAATAAGTACTCGATTTCTTATTAGCAAGCCAAATATTTACTAATGGAATATAATGATTATTTTTCAATAGTAAGAAGTATAAACATTTGCAAAAAAACCTCTGGGCCACTGTTTAATCATACATTTTTGCAACGAACATAAATAATGAAAATTTGTATAGCAAGAAGGTACAACTACTATGTTTAAGTCCTTATTATTCACTACTAAAAAGTTTCCATAGAATTGGTTTGTCAATTGTTAGCTAAAAGAGCAGGACAAACAGTTCTTAACCTGTAAATGTTTCTCCTCGTATTATATTAAACATCGATTGTTGTTATAGCAGCACATTTTCGGTTTTATTAACAGATATTGAAGCTGGACAAGTTTTCCCCGTTTGTCAGTCGGATATCCCCACTTCAGTTTCTTTGTCACGCCGAAAATAAATTTATCGATGAATATTAATTATTTCCCACGTTCGCTCAACATAAACTTTATTTCACAATAGTATCTAAGTGTTCCTGTGAAAAACTTCACGAGAATAAACAAATCTACAGTGTTTTCTCTATAGGTGACAAAAATACATCATCGTTTTTCAGTCTTTAAAGATTGTAATAATTTCTAATATCGCCAGGCCCTTTATTAATTCACCGTTACGGCATAATTATTGATTTAAATTACTTCCTCTAAATATGAGATAATAACATTAGTACTTGCGAATAATTGTTAAAATGAAGATATTTAACTACATTTAGTCGGCATATTTCAAACATCCCTGCTAACAGTTTAGGTGTTCTTCACCAAACCCAAAGTTAATTTCACCTATTTATGTAGAAATGTAGTTATACCAAATAACCATATAAGTCACGTGAAAATTTGGTGAAAAAAGATTCTTAACAAGTTGCGAGATTATGTTAAGTAGTATCAGAACACCTAATAGGTCCCACAAGATCATAATTACCAAATGGGTAGAACAGAACCTGATACTACATAAGTTATATCACCTAATAGGTGCCTTAGTAAATTGGTGAAATATGAAAGCCACCATGCTGTACGAACACCACCAAAGAGGTGCAAAGTCGAAGATTCCTATTTCACAAATTCAATAGTCTATTTACACTTAAAAGTAATATTTTTGACCTAATCGGTGTAATGTGGCACGTTACATCGTGACCAAATGGTTAAGATTATCCAATTTTAAAAGCTATAAGTTATTTATCCCGATAGTTAGGTACTTTTAATTGACTTAACTTGTAAGTGATTTATGTGAAATTCCACTTAGATATTTTGAAAGCAATATGGTACATATATATTTCCATACAACATAGATTTAATTTCGGAATTAATATATTTCCCAAATTAAACAAGGAATTACTCCAAATTTTAAGAACACAACATATTTAATAAAGTAATATTCGGTTTAAATAACATATCGAAGCACTAAAATACCATAACTATAGATTACACTGTATAAAATATTAAATTAGCTTATTCTAATAACGATTTATACGATTTGACAAGAAAGTAAATTGGGAAGATGAGTATTTACCAAATATGACTTAGCTAGGGACGTAATTTCGACTTGAGACTTGACCTAATAGGTCGTCGGTCGTCGGCAACTTAATACCTACCTTATGATATAAATTTCTCCAATTTACTAATGTTTTACGTAAATTTGAAGTGAAAAATGGCACCACTTTTGTCGAGTTGCCGCCAAAAATTGGTAGTTTTGTTATAATCTCTTCTGGTAGAAAAATTAACTGCCAGGCGCGCAATTGATGTACGGCCTTTAAAAAGGGTGGTTAAATTAAATCAGGGTCATAATAAATATCGCTATTTTGATGTACCTGATGAGTGTAATCAAATAATATTTTTAATCTATTTGAACTTTTCCAGAGATAGATAAAAGTAACCTATACTTATGTTTAAGTGGGGTAAACACACCTCTTGTGAATATTTCTCATGAATTTTTAAAAATAGCACGGTAATTAATGCAAATCAATGAATGCGAACAGTAAATAAACTTTTTTTCAAAAAAGAACCAAGACATAACATTTAATGTTTAAACGTGATAACAAATTAGAAGGTCCAGATAATTAATACTAAATGATATTGAAATATACAATTTACATACACATACTTTTCCGTCTTTTCATCAACTATTTACTCGAAAGTTTCAATTTTTCCTTCATATAATCTACCTTAATACGAAGAATTTTAATTTTTTAACGAGCGCGCTCAATATTATCTTCACTCATCCTTGTGCATTCACTCTCATAAAAGTTATCTAAACACAAACAATTAATATTCATAAATTACTTCATGATTCGATGACCTACATAGGACGAACCTACCTTTTATATTCGTGATCGTATATATTTTTCTATAGGTATACAATATATTGTTATTCGTTACGGTCTGAGCTAGAGATAGATCACAAAATGTAATCACGCGTGCGAGTTGGATGTGCACCTGTGTAATTAATTTCTCGTGAATAAGCCTGATATTATGTTTATAATTTTCCACTATCTATCACCCCACATAAGACACGATGTCCGATCTCCGCATATAAATACGACGTGATTGCCGAAACGTGAATTAAATCTTGCATCCCGTCTCCGAGTGCGGCCACAAAATGGGGTTCTTGTTCGAGTATTTCTCCAAAGCTATGGGCCAATGGACTCACAGCCCCCACAGGTGAGAATGTGTTCTGTTCGATATGATTTATTGACATTGACTTGTTCCTGCATGTGCTTATTATGCAGTCTATTTGATAAGATCAGTTCAAAGTCAAGACAGTGAACGAATTAACATGTGTCGAGCGTTTTAATTAATCAAATACCCGGATTGATAAGTAGTCAACTGTTACGTGATAATTGATTATGACATTGGATTGGCTGATCAATGTATGATCGAAATATGTTATTTATTATCTCAAATTTGCAACAAATATGAATCACATAAGAGAAATTTGTAACATAAAATATATGTCTTTTAATTATAAGTTAATTTCATTTCCAAAATTATCCAAGAGTAACATGTATAATTTCAAACAAATATAAGCGCCTAATTCATTACAAAGCTACTCTCTTTAATTGTAGTACACACACTTTTATCACATTGTCCAATCTTAGAAATTATACCTTCATCAAATTTACATAATTGATTTTGTGTAATTCCAACGGTTTGTACCGATATCTACAAGTAAAACCTGGAAAACCTAATGGAGGTAGGTATCCTGAAGGACTAGTTTTAATCAGAATGCTACATAACTGAGATATTATTTTCATTCACAGTGATTATTAATTTTACCTCTAATGATCCTAGCACCATTCTCAAAATTTAGGTTTCTGTTAATATACCAATTATTGTCCGAGTTTCAGCTAAAAAGTTGATACCTTTGGGAGAAAAAATTTGAAAAATCTAGCAACCTCTATTTTCTTGAATTTTAAATATATTGCAATTGTTCTGTCATCTTTGACAACTGTTATGTCTATTATGAAGTGCCGAAATCTAATGATTTTTACGAGAATTAATATTGCCTCGAGGATTTCCTCCTCGAGAATAACACGAAATAATTTGCCTACGAGAATGTACAGCAAGTAAGTTAATTTGATAATTTATACATATACAGAAGATTAATTATTACTTAACTGTTAATACGTTCAATCCTATTGAGATGTTTTTAAATCTGTCAAATGCTTTCAAATATCCCTTTACTCGCTGAATTTTGTTAGTTTACACAATTACTTTCAGATCATTAAAATATATTCAAAGGCCTCCTTTTGTTGTAATTAAAACTTCGCCATTAAGCATATTCAGAAATCCCAGAACGTGCTGGAAATCACACAGCGCGCATTTAAATTCCTAAAGGTCTGGTGGAACTTCGGAGAAGTCTTCAATGAATAATCGTTTGGGAAAGTTTGTGTTGAATTTTAATTACTGCTTTTAACAGACAATCGATTAATGTCTCATATAATTTAACAGATACATAAAAGTTAATTCAAAATTTTGGTGGAAGGGACTTATGTGCTTCTGAATACATTTCCACTTTCTACACTTTTGATGAAGGAACAAATGCAGAAAAATCATCTCACATGCGCTATTGCAAGGAAAGGGCGGATATGGTACAGACCTTTTGACATTGCATTTAAAGCAACACACAACTGTGAACTCTTTGAAATCTTTGTGTTACGAAAAGCAGAGAAGCGTTGCGTTTTTTCATAAAATATTATGGTAAGGTAAAATTTTATTGTAAAATTCCACTCTCAGAAGTGCAATTAATCTCAAGGTTTTCCAAATGAGAGATTTGAATACTCTTGGCCAAAAAAGGAAATAAATATTTGTTTAATTAGGTAAGCGATGTCAGTGGTGCTAATAAGAACCTTAAAATGTAAAATTCACATACATGATGGTAGATGATTTCATTAAAAAAAAAACAGAAACAATTTAATTAGTTCATTATCAAAAAAGTGCTTCCAAAATATCTTCGTTACTGAAACTAATACTAATTTTCGTGTTTTAAGAAAGGATGGTGTGCTAATTAAAATAAAATACTAGAATAGCTATGTTACATTTAATTTCGCTGCTCTTGCTAATGGGCCGTTATTTGAAAAACTTCATTTTTCCTATTTATAAAGAAAATGACATAATTATTATATAATCATACTTTAGATAAGTAGTATAGCATACTTCATACAAGTAGAATAAACAAAAAATGTAAAAATGTTAACTGGATATCAGGTTGGTAGTTATAGATTTTGAGTTTAGAAAAAAAATGCTTTTTTTGTAAAATTTTCTGAATTTTTTAATGATCGCGTCAGTTTTTCCCAAAATTTGCATTTTAATAGCGACTTCAAAAAAAACAACCAGTTTTGGGACAATTTTGTTTAATCCAAAGAATTGCACATGGTGGAAAATGGCCCTCAAGTTTCAAAAATCCGTTTTACGCTAGTATCTCCGAGGTTTTGGCATTTAGAGAGTTTTTGTTTAGGTAACTACAAAAGGAAGATCAGTTCATTCACTACAAAAATGTTCTTATGACTTTTTCCGAAAACTCGACGGTTTTCGAGACAACGGCCCCGAAATGAGCCGTTCGCTTGTTGCTCCTGCTCTGAATCCAGGAGAGCAAATTCGAGAAATGAAGACATAAGCGGGCGGACAAATTGTCCAATAACTCGATTAAAAGTGGATATTTTTTGATGATTCGAAATTTACGTGAAAGAGAAAATCCCTAGCTATAGTATCCTGATAGTCCAGTAAATGAAGGAAAAAACCTAGGTTAAATTCTGCAAAGGGATGAAACCGGGGGCAATTGTACGTCTCAACTGGGTCTCTCGAAATATGGAAAGTTGTAGATTCTCCGGGTCCCGGAACATGGTAAAAAATGGCCATCAAGTTCCAAAAATCCGTTTTCAGCCTATATCTCCGAGAATATGGCATTTAGAAAATTATTGTTTAGATAAAAAAGGAAGATCAGTTCATGAGCTACAAAAATGGATCTTATAACTTTTTCCGAAAACTCGACAGTTTTCGAGATATCGGCCCCGAAACGAGCCCATTACTTGTTGCTCCTGCTCTGAATCCAGGAGAGAAAACTCGAGAAATGGAGACAAAAGCGGGCGGTCAAATTGTCCAATAACTCGAGTAAAAATGGATATTTTTTGAAAATTCAAAATTCACGTGAAAGAGAAAACCCATAGCTATGGTATCTTGGGTCTCGAGCCTCATTTTTATTTCTCTTGAATGTTGGAAACCCAGGTTAATTTTTTTTTCTTCGATATTTCTCGACTTTTAGAAAATTCATCCATATTTTAATAAACAGTAGTAATTTAGTCGGGTCTTTCTTGATAATGGGTCTCCAAAACCTATCGAATAAGCCCATAAAGGTTGTTTCATTTTCTTTCTTTTGCATCCCAATAAAAATAACTTTGAATATGTTGATTTTTTGACATTTGTGTCATCAATCGGGTATTAAAAAATTATGAATCATCGTATCGGTTCGCAATGCACATCACTGGAATGCTTGAAATGCTCCCTTTCCAATGGTTTCTTCGTTTTTGTGCCAACTTCAACATTCTTGCCAACAAACTTTCAAAACTCCGGAAATGTCAAAAAATCAACATATTCAAAGTTACTTTTTATTGGGATGCAAAAGAAAGAAAATGAAACAACCTTTATGGGCTCCTTCGATAGGGTTTGGAGACCCATTATCAAGAAAGACCCGACTAAATTACTATTGTTTATTAAAATATGGATGAATTTTCTAAAAGTCGAGAAATATCGAAGAAAAAAAAATTAACCTGGGTTTCCAACATTCAAGAGAAATAAAAATGAGGCTCGAGACCCAGGATACCATAGCTATGGGTTTTCTCTTTCACGTGAATTTTGAATTTTCAAAAAATATCCATTTTTACTCGAGTTATTGGACAATTTGACCGCCCGCTTTTGTCTCCATTTCTCGAATTTTCTCTCCTGGATTCAGAGCAGGAGCAACAAGTGAAGGGCTGTTATCGGCTGTTTCGGGGCCGTTATCTCGAAAACTGTCGAGTTTTCGGGAAAAACCGTAAGAACCATTTTTGTAGCCAATGAACTGGTCTCCCTTTTGTATCTAAACAAAAATTCTCTAAATGCCATATTCTCGGAGATATTGGCTGAAAACGGATTTTTGGAACTTGAGGACCATTTTTTACCATGTTCCGGGACCTGGAGAATCTACAACTTTCTGTATTTCGAAAGACCCAGTTGAGACCTACAATTGCCCCCAGTTTCATCCTTTTCCAGAATTTATCCCAGCTTTGGGAGTTTATCGGCTTTCATTTACTGGACTATGAGTCTGGGCCTCATTTTTAATTTTCTTGGATATTGGAAACCCAGGCTAAATTTTAGTTTTTTCGATATTTCACGACATTTAGAAAATTCTTCCATATTTTAATGAATAATAGCAATTTAGTCGGGTCTTTCTTAATAATGGGTCCCCAAAACCCATCGAACGAGCCCAGAAAAGTTGTTTCATTTTCTTTTTTTTGCATCCCAATAAAAAGTAACTTTGTTTATGTTGAGTTTTGGTGTTGTGGCATCAATCGGGCATTAAAAATTGTGAATCATCGTATCAGTTCGCAACACACATCACTGGAACGCTTCAAATGTCCCCTTTCCAATGGTCTCTTCGTTTTTTTTGCCAACTTTAAGTTTCTTGCTATGTGTTCTCCATATTGTACTATGGCATGGAATCCTGGACATTGACCGAAGCAACACAAAAGAAGCTCGAAGCCTTCGAGATGTGCCTATACAGAAGGATCCTTAGAATATCATGGGTAGATAGAATGACTAACGAAAAAATACTGGAAAGAATGGGGAAGGAAAAAGAGGTGATGAAAACGATTAAGAGAAGGAAACTGGAATATCTCGGACATATAGTGAGAAATGACAACAACTACAAACTCTTAAAATCCATCCTCCAAGGAAAAGTGTTTGGAAAGAGAGGGCTCGGAAGAAGAAGTATATCATGGCTCAAGAACCTAAGGACATGGTATTCAAAAACAACCACAGAACTGTTTAAAGTAGCAGTCAACAAGGTTATCATAGCCAGGATGGTCGACAATATTCGAAACGAATATGCACTAGAAGAAGAAGAAGAACTTTCTTGCCAACCAACCTTCAAAACTCTGGAAATGTCAAAAAATCAACATAAACAGTTACTTTTTATTGGGATGCAAAAAAAAGAAAATGAAACAATCTTTCTGGACTCGTTCGATGGGTTTTGGGGACCCATTATCAAGAAAGACCCGACTAAATTACTATTACTCACTAAAATATGGATGAATTTTCTAAAAGTGGAGAGATATCGAAAAAAAATATAATTTTAGCCTGGGTTTCCAATATTCAAGAAAAATAAAATGAGGCCCGAGACCCAGAGGATACCATAGCTACGGGTTTTCTCTTTCACGTGAATTTTGAATCATCAAAAACTCTCCCATTGTACTCGATTTATTGAACAATTTGTCCACCCGCTTATGTCTCCATTTCTCGAATTTGCGTTCCCGGATTCAGAGCAGGAGCAACATCTAAAAGGCTCGTTTCGGGGCCGTTATCTCGAAAACTGTCGAGTTTTCTGAAAAAGTCATAAGGACCATTTTGGTAGTGAATGAACTGATCTTCCTTTTGTATCTAAACAAAAAAATCTCTAAATGCCATATTCTCGATGATATTGGCGGAAAACGGATTTTTGGAACTTGAGGGCCATTTTCCACCATGTGTACCCGCAGAATCGACAACTTTCTGTATCTCAAAAGACCCAGTTGAGACCTACAATTGCCCCCGTTCACCCTTTGCAGAATTTAACCCAGGTTTTTCCTTCATTTACTGATCTGTCGGCTGCACTTAGAACCTCGCCAACAAAAGTTCATAGATGAAAATTCGCAAGTTTCATGTTGCCTACCTCAACCTCACAGTTTATAAATCCAGCTTTCATCATTAGTCCGATCAGAATTCAAACTTTTCCGTTAATCACGAAGCGGATGTGACCACGAATGAAATCCCCCCCCCCCCATGCCCGAAGGCGTCCCGACGCCGGGCGTCGATCAGTCAGCTGATCGGGCGGACGCGCGCCTGCGTTCCGACGCCGCGACGTCGTCATCGGCGCTCGTGAGCGCGCACTGCGTGTGTATCTATATGTCTATAGTAGATAGATATCTGTGCGTTATTCAGCTGTTTTATTAGTATCCGCTTACTTTTTGTTACCGGTCGATTCACCTCGAGCCCGATTTGTTTTGCTTGCAGCGAGTGCGACAAATCCTCCAAGAAGATGGATGATAACATGGAGAGGGACAGGGTCGGCGTCTGGGGCAGCGGGGACAACGTTATACCGAGCGTCACCTCCGGCCTGGACCGGATCAGGAATCCTGGATTGAATAAGGTCAGTCAGGAGGCGCTTTTCGGTTAATTCAAATGGCATTGATTCACCCATAGCCGAAGATCCTTAGGGACCTTGGACCTGGTGAATTGTAAATTTGTACCGTATGGTAGGGAAACTTGACATTTTTTTATAATACTGGTACATGGGATATTTTCAATACTCTTTCTCGGCCTGAAGAACTAAACACCATTTCCATAATTACTATACTTTAAAGTGAAGGTTCCTCGTAGCGAACCAATTCAATTTTAACAATTTGTCTTTTCGTGAAAGAGGACACTATCGGCATATTGGAAAACGTAATATTAACTTTAGGAGATTAGTAATTTAAAAAAAAAAATAAAATTTGCTAAGATTGGCCATTTTTGTTGTTTATGAAATCTAGTAAAATCGTATAGAGGACACTTCAAATGTATTGCAAAAAAGAAATTAGTACCCGTCGATAATAATTGCTCTAAAACATACACTTCTGCGAATGTGCAACCAAGCGAAAAGTGGTAATTCAAGATAAACATTTTTTTAAAAAACAAAACGTGTTGCGAAAAACGAAGATTCCTATCGTTTTCCACGTCTTTCGATTGACTAATAATGATTTATTGGCGCGTTTTGAATTGTCAACCTTATAACCTCCAGTGTAGAATGGCAAATTCCAAAGGTAATATCTTTTTAACGAATCATTTCCTAAACTAATAATTGGTATTTTCGAACTAGTTACTTCAAGTAGGTTCCGGTAGAAAAACAAAAACAAAATTAGCGGTCCTATAAAACGAACCTCAGCCTTACTTTAATTTAAAAAACGTTTTGACTTTGACCTTTGCTTGATTACTACAGACAATGCTGAATCCTTTATAATTACCAGACTTCTTGAATATATTTAATCAAATGATGGAAAAATGATGGATCAAATGGAAAAATTTTAGCTTTTAAAGCTTATCAACAGACTTCCAATCTTCTAAATGAACTTTTCCAACATCAGATTTAACTTTACAACTTACAACTCAATGCACCACGTACACACTATTGTGTTAAATAGAAAAGAGCCTAATAGCCTTATCAAATTCAAAAAAAAAAAAAGTATTTCGTTTCAAATTGGGAACTTTTTGAAATCAAGATTTAGGAGAAAAGAAATTATATAGTCCACACAGTCTCGTTTCAAAATAATGGCGTCATTGTTTAAACATTAATCAAATTTCAAAGGGGTTTCATCCGTAAGTAAATGTTTATTAACTTTGTAAAACGTGAAATGTTTAATACGTAAAATGTTCAATGTTTAAACGTAAAACGTAATGATAAGTTGACATGAATTATGAATTGATCAACAATTCCAGCTCAAATTCATTAATTAAGCCTCCCATCTTGCATCTCTCGATAAGATAACCAAATATTATTTCTAAAGCTTTAAACTTCGTTCTATTTTTTAGGAAACCTTCACGTTTCATTGTCTGACGTAAAGATTTGAGGTCGGAAATTTCCGCGGTTTTATTTGTTGATTAACGAATCGTAGTTGCATTGTTTTATTGCCGGAATATCGATAAAATTACAATTAACGTAACGGCAATGAGATGTGACTCTGATTTAATTACATCCAGGGACATAAAATTTGGATCTAATCGCCATGTAGGTACAAATTTTGTTGCGGAATATATAAATAATTACTACAACGAGGTCAGTTGCGAGAATAAAAATTAAAAATGTAATAAGAACAATACATGTGAATTAACAAAACCCGAAATGATTCGATATACATCGATGATATTTACTAAGAAATACGGATTTTGACCTGAAATTAAAACAATATTTGATATCATTTAAACATCGTCATTAGATCGATTGTTGAACTTTAATCGAGGATAATCAAATTGACACACTGTCGTTGAAAACAATTAATCAAAAATTAGGTGAAGTGCACAAAGTGCAAATTACCTTTTCCTTTAGAAATTAAGGCATTGCCACGGTTAACACGCGTCACGCGTGTCGCAGGATGCGACTTGTACTTGTTAAACAGAAACCTCGTCTATTTCGGTCAGTTTCCACGGAAATAGCCAACAACATATTGAAATATTTCCGTTTCCAACCTAATGTTTTGCTTGGAATTAGCCAACATATTTAAATGGCTTCCACTCAACCTTACATTTAGTTAATTAAAGGTTTATCCTGCAACTAAATCCTATTGCTTGAGAACAAAGTACCCATCTAGGTCACATTAACTAACCAAATACGCTTACGTTGTATTATTTCTATTGTTGTGCTTTGTGGACAAAGATCATAAAAGGTTTTGTCAGTAGCTTTAAACCATCTTGTGATAAAAAAAGAATATTATATAATTATAATACTTATACTTTGCAAGTCTGTTGTATTTGTTAATGGTTATAGTCCTATTTAACTCTACTCTCCGTCTAAGGGATGATTGCTTCTTTGATATCCTCGTGAATAATAGCCGTCAAAATCCATCAGCCCCACATGAAAAGCCCTAAATTTTCATCATAATAAATCAGATCTTAGTTGTGCCCCCGTTTCGCTCCTAATACCATTAACCTAAATAACGAAACGATTTCCATGGTGAAATGCAAATGGAGCCCCCTTCGTGAATATTTCCCTTTGTCTTTTAAGGCCGTGCTAGTCTTCAGTGCGGCGCCATATCGACCAAAAGTCTCCTCGCGACGAATCAATGAAACGTACCTTTAAGAAATTGATATAAATAAAAAAGCACACGGGACGATGTTATTACAGGATTTACTTCGGCTTCGGGTACTTTAAGTGTCTGTTAAAGTTTAATTGTCGACGTTATAAGATGAGATAGTACCGATATGGAGAGGGATTGGTGGTGTTTGACTCCTTTTTCCGTTAAAGTGCCTTCTATACCCGACAATCTTGTTGACATATTAGGAAGGGTAAGGTAACATATGACATTGAAGCACGTCTGTTACTTCAGCACCAGACATTACTTAAGCACAGTTCAAAAGGATTCATAAATGTTATTAATCACTTTCAAATTATCGATAAAATACTTGTATTCACATACAATGTAATGGAAATCGAAAATTAATGGAAATGAAACTATGGATCTGGATGAAATATAAACGTTAATCACGAAATTTGGTAGTTTGGTTCGTGACGGGAAAACTTATTTTTGATACCGACGTATAGAATTTAAAACAGCTGCAGAAACCAATTTTGATATATTTATAAATCGATCAATTGCACTGCCTTTATTACATTCTAAATTGGTGGGCATTATTTAAAATAAACATTGCCCAACACATCCTCTAGTATATCATTATTTCGCCATGCAAAATGTGTAACTGTAATAATAGGTTTCGTTACACCAGATAGATCTAAATCTTTGTAAAATCCCACTTAGTCATCCTGAGGATATAAAACTTCTCGTTATCTACCGTCGATCGATCATTTCTAATTTCACTTTAAAGTCATAAACATTGTAATATTACTCAACATAGACACACTACTCTTGATTAATAGACCGGAGGTGCGAATGTGTTAATTTATCATTTGTATAATCGCAGAATGGAGATAACAATTTTGTTAATTTATAGAACATGTGTAAAGTTGCAAAATGTTAATGTCCATTTAATCCCGCTGATGTTTCGTTATACAATAAATTTGTAATTAAATTAATCTGGTTTAGAAACTTCTGGTAATTAACTTTCACCTCTTTTACAATTTTTCCTTAAGTGTAGTCGTTAAGCGAGCTTTTCGACTGTTACAAATGATCCTCTTTCTTTTTGTAATGATACTTTATTAAAGCAGACTAGGTGCATTTGAGGTATATCGCAGTATATCCTTTTTACCTTTGATTTTATCTGATAAGTCTAAACCACTTATTCACATACAAAGGAAAGTTACTTTGTTTTGATCAAAATAATTTATGTTTGATGTGGATTGTATGTATTACAACGTTATCGTATATTTTCGGGAATTAACGTGGTATTAATATATAATTCACTTTTAACTTATTTTGAATAATTTTGGTACAATTCTTTGTTGGGAAAACGATTTTGTAAGATACTATTTGTAAATATGCTAATATTTTAATTGCCAGACTATGTGGTGAAACTATATACTGACCGCTAAAAAGTTAGTCAACAAGGAAATGATATAACATGGAAAATTCCCGGCTTTTCTCCTTTGTTTAAAATGCACCAAACAGACGTTTAATGACCTTAAAAGCGTACTGGAATCCCCTTTCTAATCATGCCAAACCAGGTTTACTTTAAGTACTGTAAATTACTGTGCAATTTAATTGTTGATTGAGAGTACTAGAACGCATTTCACAATTTTTCTGCTGGCGAGATCTATTCTTCTATCATCAATTCTGTAAAGTGATCAACTAAGTTGCATAACCTTCATCATATCATCATGGAGTATACGGTCATTATTTTAATGTTGCTAAATATACGAATGCAAGCTGTTATTATAAAAATAGAATACTACACGGAACAGGTACTTAATTGACCCGAAATCTCTTCCTGCATTACTAAGCACGTCTGAAGGTCGGGTAATTTCGACATCAGGTGAGTAGTGGAGAAAAGAAACTTAATATCATCGAGAAATTGTTTAATGTCAATTCACTCTTTACGCATAAATTAATTACCTGCATAACTTCATTACCGAAACCAACCTTATACGGTCATTTAGAATGTTAATTGTAGTTTCATTGAGCTATTTCCTGTTACAGTTCGATTAAAAGGTTGAAAGTACAATGGTACTGTCTTTATTTGTACTTGAAAATGTGAAGGAGACATTTCACGAAATTTCTTAGAAAGCACTGAGAATTCTCGTATCTTATACACAAGCCTTTAAAACCAATCGGTTTATTTGATCCTTTCAAATTTTATTATCGGCCTGGTGGCTATACAACTTTATTTCTTTTTGAAAGTATAATTTATTTTTCTTTGATGTGAAGTTTTAATTTGTTTACGTAATATCTCGATCCGCGTGTCGAGTAGTAATGTTTACTTCTATTTTGAGTATAAAGTACAGCTTATTTTAATAATTATAGTCACGGAAAAGTTTGTTTTTATGGAGGAAAAAAATCTGCATTTATGTCTGTTACGACTTGTTATGACTGTTACTATGTGCGTAACCAGAGATACATGCAAACACCAGCTGGGAATTTAACCGTGATTGTTGATAGAACATAATTAATGCCAAAAATTGAACCCAAACATTTCTTTTCATATTGTTTGTGGTGCTCTTGCACGTATTGTCTCTTCTGCCTGCTATTAAAAATTCGAAGAACCTTAACAATGACACCTTAAAAGCTAATGTCAAGGATGTTTTCATGATAGATCCTCGAGTAACGCTAAAAAATCTCGCGGAATAACTTGTTTAACTCAAATTTACAACATTCTAGGGACTTGCATTTACTTTCGAAGAACGTCAGACGCTCGGCATCCACGGCCTTCTACCGCCTCGCGTCAAGACTCAAGAGGAGCAAATCGCCCATTGCAAAGTCAATCTCGACCGATTGGACAACGACCTCAACAAGTATCTGTACCTCATTGGACTATTGGTAAACTTCGAATCGCCGATAAATCAATTTTTGTTAAACCGAGTTTTATGTCGCAGGACCGCAACGAGAAACTGTTCTACAGCTTCGTAAGGAAGTATGTCCACGACATCATGCCCTTGGTGTACACTCCTACGGTCGGTTTGGCATGCCAGAACTTCGGTCTGGTCTACAGAAGACCCAGAGGCCTGTTTATTACCATATATGATAAAGGACATGTCTATGATATTCTGAAGAACTGGTAAGTTTCCAAAGAAAGTCCCATTGTTCCAGTGGCTCAAAAATTAACTATTAAAATTGTGCAATGGACTGTTGACATGTCCATGATATTCTGAAGAACTGGTAAGTTTCCAAAGAAAGTCCCATTGTTCCAGTGGTTCAAAAATTAACTATTAAAATTGTACAATGGACCGTTGACATGTCCATGATATTCTGAAGAACTGGTAAGTTTCCAAAGAAAGTTCCATTGTTCCAGTGGCTCAAAAATATCCGTTTTAACATTGTGCTTCGGACTGTTGTTGATAACAGTTGTTGATATCTTGCTCTAAAATTAAATGATTAGGCGGTTTTTGGCGATGATCAGGTCAAGAGCTTCAGGTCACATTTGGTCAGATCTGGTCAGTTATGGTTTTCGGTCAAATGACAAATCACGAAAACAGTTCCTAGTCCAGTCATGGGCCATTGTCGCAATTAACATCGATTTTCTTGACAATTGGGATTTAGGTAGTACATATTTATAACTTTCTTCAAAATCTACCCTGTGCCGAAGCGGGCTTTTACACTAGGGTAAACACTAGGTGGAAACTATCGATTTCCGAGTTCGTTTTGATCAAAAAATTTTTTTATCCCCTAGAAGGGGTGGCTTCCACCACTAGGGTAGTAGCCCATTTCGGCAAAGGGTAGATTTTGGAGTAGAGAGTAAGTAGAGCTTAAACCCAATTTTTTATGAAAATTGGTGTTGATTTCCAAAATTGCACAGTAATACGATATTTCACCTTTGATGACTGGACTATCAGTCAGTTATCAGTTAACCTAGCTGTCAGTTAAATGGATTTCAAACAAAAAGTGATGCAAAACAGTTTCGTATTTTATTTGATTTGTTATAAAATTCAGATGATGTGCGTGACGAATTGTCAACTCCTAGCATGAAAATAAAGATTTTCAAAATATTCTTTTGCGCAGAATTATTTTGTAATGTTTTCCGGTTTTTTGGCTCGGCTGCCATCTGTACTCATGGTTACTTTCAACTTCATTCACAATATCAGGAATGATAAATGTGTCAAATAGACTTTTTGCCTTTACTTTATCTTTAGTCGAGTATTTCATTAGGGTCATTGTAGAAACTTGGCTTATGAACCTTACCATTCTCTGTAGTATTCATGGCTTTCAGATAATTGAAGATTTGAACCTTACTAGATTCTTCCACTTTTGATGAACTCTCTCCATTCGTTTTATCTCATTGTCAGCAATTTTATAAACCTACTGCTTCACTAAGTTCTCCATATATGTCTAAATTGTGTCTAGTCAAAATTGGCGATGCTCTGGAAGTCGTTCAACTGATTCATGACACAGGAGAAAATATGACACCTCTACAGAGGCTACAACGATCTTGGCCAAAAATTGACCAAAATGATCGGTAGCATAAATTGGTCTTCAATTATTTTTTTACTTTCACTATCCATCACTAATTCACTATCTCTTCGTTAGGCCCGAAACGGACGTGAGGGTGATCGTAGTGACTGACGGCGAGAGGATCCTCGGTCTCGGCGACCAAGGTGCCTGCGGGATGGGCATCCCCATTGGCAAGCTCTCCCTATACGTGGCCCTGGCGGGCATCAAGCCCCACCAATGCCTCCCGATAACGATAGACGTGGGAACCAACAACGAGAAACACCTCAACGACCCCCTCTACATCGGCCTGAAGCAGAAACGCCTCAGGGGGCCCGAGTACGACGAACTGATCGACGAGTTCATGCGGGCGTCGGTCAGACGTTTCGGTCAGAACTGTCTCATTCAGTTTGAGGATTTCGGGAACTCCAACGCCTTCAGATTCCTGGAGAAGTACCGTCATGACTACTGCACATTCAACGATGACATCCAAGGGACCGCCTCTGTGGCGGTCGCTGGTCTGCTGGCCGCCTTGAGGATCACGAAGAACAAGTTATCGGACCATAAGTTCGTGTTCCAGGGTGCCGGCGAGGCTAATTTGGGCATTGCTGGGTTGTGCGTTATGGCTATGGTAGCTGAAGGTAAATATTAATCTGTAGATTTGAAGTACTATCGATAAGATGCATACTATCATAGAAGTAAATAGGTACATGTCGACATATAGGAGCACAACAGTTGATACATTATGGGCTTCCAATTTTCAATTTCTTGTATCAAAACGGGTGTCTTCTTCTTTGTTCATTCCGACTTGCACAGCTTCGTCATTCTGTACCTTCAACTTCTTGTTGATCACTCACCTTCTTTCATGATTTTTGTATATCCGAACCACATGAATCGTTTTTCGTTTACTTCGTCGATAACAATGCTTTCTATAGTTTGGAAAAAAATCATTGTTCCAAGGCGAGTTTTCTGAATCTTCCTTAGGTTTCGGTTTACTCTTAAATGTCACTTCGCCAACAAATTAAAAGTCTGATATATTTGCAGTATGTTTTTATTGATACATGTTTCGAACTATACATTTACCTTCAGTCTTCTTTTTATGGTACCATCTTCTAAGAAAGGTTGGCTACAATCTAGGCAAAGTAATGTCTATCTTGTGCAGCATGAAAGAGTGTATATGAATCTAAGCCATCTCTTATATTTTTAAACCATGAATGTTTGAGTCTTCCAACCGTCTTAATGTGTTAACTTGGAGCGTCCAGATTTCACAGCTGTACAAGAGAACTGAGTAAATATAGCAATGACTCTGTACTCTGTCTGTACTGTTATAGTAACGAAAAATTTGGTCACATTTCTGCCAATTATTGTTTAAATGCGTATTGAACGGTTTCCTCGAATACTTCTTGCTTGCCTAAGTAAGGGCGAGTTTACACAGTGCGAGTTGCTGGGCTAGCCAGTAGACAGTAGCTGTACTTTGCGAGTGAGGGACGAAATAGGCAAGCTATTCACCTATTTACACGAAGTAAGTAGCGCTACTGTGTTTCTGGACAGTGAGCTTGCAGGTCTTGAAAGAGAGTGCAATATGTCGGAAGACCGAAAAATTGCGATCCGCAATGCAATACAATCTTTTTCCATAACTTTGTGCGATGAGTTGGTTAAAGAAATTGAAAATGATCTGAAAAGAACAACAAACAGACGGATTTGGGTCCGAAATTGGCTGCAAAAGAAATCATCAGGAGCTACAAACATGATTATGAGAGAGCTGTATTATAAGGACCCACGTGAATATCAAGCTGTTATGTGATTGACACTTTCACAGTTCGAAATTCTTTTAAATTTAATTGCCACGTACTATGTACTATGCGTTCAAATTAGGCGAATAGGATGCGAACTACTGACTTCAGTCTCGTGGGGGAAGGCAAGTGGCCAGGAAAATCAAAAAATATTGAAGTAACTCGCATTCAGTAGCTGCCCATCCTTGCAGGGACAGTAACTCGGCGGATCTGTTTTAATAATAACAGTAGCTGGCATACAACGAATTTTAACACTGAAATTATTTCCAGGTATTTCTGAAGAAGAGGCAAGGAAGAAGATCTGGCTAGTGGACTCGAAGGGATTATTAGTGAAGAATCGTCCAGAAGGCGGTATTTCTGAGCACAAGGCGCCTTACGCGCAGGACCACGCGCCTATTAAAAATCTTGTCGATGTCGTGAAGACGGTGAAACCGTCAGCTCTAATCGGTGCTGCGGCCGTAGGTGGCGCTTTCACCACTGAAATCCTGCAAGAGATGGCTAAGAACAACAAGAGACCCATCATTTTTGCCTTGAGTAATCCTACAAACAAAGCGGAGTGTACCGCAGAACAGGCGTACACTGTTACTAATGTAAGTTTGACGTTACGCCTGCACTCTACGATACTTTTAAAATTTTTCAGTAACATTCTTTAACATCCACTTCTGAGATTACCTAAAAGTCTTAAACGCAAAACTTAAAATTTATCTGAACATAACTTCTTGCAAAGTACTAATTGATTAAATATAATTTTCGTTAGGGTACAGCTATTTTCGCTAGTGGAAGCCCCTTCAAGCCTGTGACTTTTAACGGCAAGACTTTCGTTCCTGGCCAAGGAAACAATTCCTACATCTTTCCGGCAGTAGGTTTAGCGGCCGTTTGCGCCGGTGTTCGAACTATTGGCGAAGACCATTTCTTGATTGCGGCTGAGGTAAATAATTGGTATGATTTTAGAAACTTCTCGTCACGCTTTTTATTCTCAGGCGCTGGCTAACTTAGTATCTGACGAAGACTTAGAGAAAGGCAGTATTTATCCTCCACTCTCATCCATAATGGAATGCTCCATAAAAATTGCGGCCAACCTAGTTGAATACTCGTACTGTAAAGGTAAGTGTATCGTTTAAGATTGGAATTATTAGGATTCACGTGAGCAAAAGCAGTGAGAGTTCATCCAGAAATTATTGGTGTTTATAATGTTTATAGGTCAAGCTATGTTTTTGCCGCAACCTGAGGATAAAGAAAAATTCATAAGAAGTCAATATTATGGGGCAGCTTATTCAGACGCCGTTCCGCCACAATACAAGATGTGCTCATAAGATTTTCGGTATTATTGCCCACAGATTTGATCTAAAAAACATCTTTTCTGTCCCTAAATCTAACTTGCGTTGAAACTATTACTTTTCCTGAATTGGTACAACTGCGTGAGTAGTGTTTCACTTTTTTCTCTTTTTTAGGTAATGTTTCGGTTTTCCCGGAGCCAAAAGACAAAGAGGCCTTCGTGAGGGCGCAGACCTATAATACAGATTATTCACCCGCTATACCAAGTACATATGTAATACCCAAATTGTAACTTAATATTCTGAATATTGTATTATCAAATTAATTCTAGTGTAAATAAATGTGGATCAATGAAAAAAAATCGGTGCAAGAACATATTTTTGTTATAATATTTTGTTAGATGATATTACCATATTTCAAATATGTTTAAATTATTTATTTTATTCGTTATATTCTTTTAATTTTAAGTATTATTAAAGCCGAAACTTAAGTTGGATTGTTTCATTTATCTAGTTGGACAATGTGGATTCAACAAAATTTTCCCTCTTAATACTAAGGCATGATTAGAGATTGGACTTTTAAATGCGCAAAACATGTCTTTATGTAGTGGGTGGGTACAGGCGCGTAACAGAACGGAGGCGACAAAATTTCATAATAAACAATGCTAACATCTTGTAATATAAACTAAAAATTTGAACCATTTGTTACGATTTATTGTGAAATTCAAGCTTCCCATTAAAGTAATAATGCTCCAAACATTCCTCGCAATTGCTATAAGCAGTGCCAACTATTAGACAAGTCTTTTAATTGTAGTTTTAAATTAACAATATTTTACGGCTAACCAATCTGGCTATCTTCTTTACTGGGCAAAAGCTATGTGATGGAATAGAAATTTTCGCGCCCTTTGGATTTAAACACCTAAATTAGTGAATCCCGGGCGATTGAAATCCACACTACGCCACTGGGTGAACATTTTAAAATTACAGTTTAACCAATCCGAATCTGATAGACAAGATATCTTGATGAGATAACAAGATAAGACGGATAACTCAAACTCAATTTCTTTTGTGGAATCTGGAGCACCACGAAAAAGCATCAAAGCAGATAATATGAACCCACTTTAAAATCTTTAAGAATAATAACATGGAGTGTCATTAGAAACAAGCATCAAACTGCGAGCAAACAAACAGCTTCTATAATTTGAACATGTTAGGCAAATGAATGATAAAATATAGCCAAACAAACAATGAAGTGATAACCACTAATATTGTAAGATAAACTGAAGCATGAACATGGGTAAAAAATCTCTTCTCTTCTTATAAGAAACATCAATAAAGAACTGGAATCAACTGTCAGAAAAGTATAATCGTCACAAGACGTTATCCTTCATATAAATTGTTTTATGCTTGAATTGAACTGAATACTTTAAATAGAAGTGTCTAATGGGAGCTTTGTTTCGGTTCTTCTTCAGAATTGATTCTAGGACTGCACGGCACACGCAGTTCAAACAAAATCCTGTTTCCGTTTTTCTTGAACTGTTTGTAACTCATATATATTTACGTTTCCGTTTAGCAATTCTAAAAAGTTCAGGATATGAGTATGAACTGAGTATTCTAGCTCTAGCTGGTCCTAGACCACTGTAGGAACTGATTCGGATTTTCAGTTCAGCATTTGCGCAGTGCTTAAAAAGGAAGGTGTTCCATCAGTGTGTTATGCCAGTAGTACTTAAATATGGCGTAGATACACTTACACCGACGAAAATTTACAAAGAAAAAATCCGTGTAGCCCATGGAAAGATCAATGCTAGGTATATCCCTAAGAGACAAGATACCCAGGCCAATACAGTAATAAAACAGGATACAAGAATTCCAGGTGTTATTTGCTTAAGAAACTTAAATGGGACTGGGCTGGGCATATTTCCGGAAGGATCGTATGATGGATAGACCAAGCGAATACTAGAATAGCGGCCAAGACATGTTGCTCTTAGAAGCAGAAACAGACCTCCGACAAGATTGTCTATACGACTTGAAGAGATTCACTTCAAGCTGGTTGTGTGGTTGATGATGATGATTTGCGCAGTAACGCGTATTCATTTTAATGCTTTATATGGTCTCTAGAGATAAGTTATATGTTGCTGATTGTTGTTTTATAAAGTGATATACAGTACGATGTGGTCTTGTCTTTCTCTTAACGTCTCTTTTTGCTGCTAGAGCTAATTGGACGGAAGTACGATATGTTATATTCGCCGTTCTAAGAAGATAAGTAGAACTCATTTAAATACAAATGAAATGTTAATACAGGTAGACGAGCATGTGTACTCGAATCATGTGATTAGATAAGTTTAATAATAGCACGCATCTATTTATCTTTGTCATAGTATAATTATTGTTATGTGTAAACTTTGCCCGGTACTTTTATCCCTGGTTAAATACAACGTGATCAAGAATGACTGTTTGAGTTGGCAATACTGAATTTAATTTTTAAATGGTACGACTGGAGTAACATCCGGTTGGTGACACTGACAGATGCCATTTGCTATTTCAAATTCGAATTTCTGGTATTCTTTTCAAATTCATTTATTTAAAATGGTTTTCACGTTACAACACGATATTTTCATTGGAATGGCGTACTTTAGAAGCGGGATTTATAACCCAATTACTGGTTGGCAGTACTCCCTCGAAGCGACATACCAGCAATTTCAAGAGTTGTTTCCTGAGACTTTGGTCACTTTTGCTGTCTTTCTGCAACATTGCATGCGAGTAGTTGAACGTTATTTAAACACAGGGATCGTAAGCAAACAAAAATCAACTGGTAGACCTACTCTAAACGAGGAAGTTGTCGAGGATATCAGAACTCGAATGCAAACAAGTCCTCGCAAATCCTTAAGAAAGCTCTCCCTTCAAACAGGTTGGGTCCTTATGCCTCCTATTCAACCAATTTTCATTCTTATCCATAAGACTTACACTTTTCCATGTTGTTCTAGTTCAATGTTTTACAGGCTTAACATATGGAAGTTCCTCCACTGTGCAAAGTACCACCCTTACAAAATTTCCATCGTCCAGTCATTAATAATAATGATATCCTTGACAATACCTTCTATTCCGACGAAGCCTGGTTTCATCTCAACGGCTATATGAATAACCAAATTACAGAATTTGGTCAGGTGAAAATCCTTACGCTATCAGAGAGACACATTTGCACCCGGTTAAAGTTGGTGTTTGGTTGGCAGTCTCAAGGACGCGGGTGTATGGGCTGATATATTTTAATTTTACCGTCAATTCGGAGAGATATATCCAACACCTTTTGAGGCCTTTTATTAACCAATTAACAGACGAAGAGCGTCAAATTGGATATTTCTAACAATACTCTGCAAGGGCACATACGGCTCGTGCTACTATGGGATATTTAAGAGAGAATTTTGGCGATAGAGTACGGTATTAGTCGGTGCATTTGGTGAAGCAGGTCACCAGATCTCACTCCATTAGATTTTTCGTTATTTGGACTCTTGAAGGACAATGTCTTTAGGAACGTATTGCATACTGAAAAGAGCTGCAATAGGCAATAGTTGAGAAAGTGGCAAACATTACCCCCAATGTGCTGGTGAATATCTTCGAAAGAAGAGTTAATTTATGTCTGGACCAAAATGGGGGGCATTTTGAGCATTACCTTTAGCCGGTTTAATTAAATCTTTGTTCTGTATTTCGAGTTTCATTTTTAAGCGTTAATTTTTATTCACATAACCTACAATCTTATCGCTGATTGTTCTTCTTCTTCTTTTATTTGGCATTTGGCCTTCGCTGCTATGGCCATCCAGCCACTTACATAACGCTGATTGTTTTGTCAAATAAATGAAATAAACATATCTGGTTGTCAAGACCTATCAACTTTAAAAAAGTTACCTCATTGAACAGCTTCTGGCGAGGGGGTCGCGCAGGGGAGGTGGAGTTCGTGACGTAGACTGGCGACACAGGTCTGAGTTTTATTACCTGTGTTTAATCTAAACTCTGGTTTCATCTATGCTCTGTATTACTCTGACAATTCGGTGTTTGGCTGGCGTTTTCGTTTGTAATTGACAACAGTTTTGAGTTTTTCAAAGTATTCTTTGCATCGCCGGTCACCGTGTGACGTAGATGACGTTGTGGTAGGTCAGGATCGCTTGAGGCAACCTATTTAAAGTTGATACGCCTTGTCTGGTTGTAGTATTGCAAACCCTTAGGCAAAAAAATCCTCCAGGTAGGATTGCCAACTCAAACAGTCATTCTTGATCACCCTGTAGATTTAATATGTGATTAAACAATCATTCCATCCAAGCGGTAATTCACGAATAACATTTTTTTACAAAATACCGGAAGTTTATGCGAAAATAGAGGTTTCCCATGATTGACCAATGAGAATCTTTTGGTGAGTTTTTAAATTTCAATCCCACAACCTCCTATGTAAAATGGCAATTTCAAAAGGCCCATATTTTTAACCGAATCATCTCCTAAACTAATAATTGGTATTTTCGTACTAGTAAAATTAGAAAAACGTCAAAATTCAGTGCCTGATAAGACAAATCATAGCCCGTTTCGGATGCGCCATTGTCAGATTTTTAACTTAACATTTTGAATTTCAGGTTAGCGGTTTAGTAAAGAGATGTCGCCAGTTATCTGCTCAGTCAGCTCAGTCTACAGTGGCTCAGTCTAAAGCATAGTCCAAAGTCACTAAATGTGTCTGTTTCATGCCTATTGTTGTGTTTTGTGGGTTATGTGTGTGTCATATATTGCTTATTTCATTTTTATGTTCATTTTTCTCTGGTGAAATTTCGTTTCGTTTTTACATTTTGGAAATAATAATGCCAAGTTGTTGTGTCTTATCTTGTAAAAATGGACGCAAAAATAGGTTATTTCGATTGCCTACAGGTAAAGGTTTTATATCTGTTTTTCAATTAGGTGAGATAGGGTAGGGTGAGATATATAAATTTTAGGTAAAGACAACATTGATAAAAGGAGTCTCTGGATGAATCTTATAGGTAGGGAAGACTTGACTGAAAATTCCAGAATATGTGAGGTAAGCTCTACTTTATTGAAGTATTGTACTCATACTCATAATTATTAATTCGATCAAATTATAGGTGCATTTTTCTGACAGCCAATTTGAATTGAACAGAATAGATGGCAGAAAATTATTGCGGTTTAATGCTATTCCAGATCTACTAGCTGAAACATGTTCTGCTAATTCCTCAGCTAATTCTAACTATGTTATGAATGATTTGGAAAGTAGCAAAGCTACCGAAACTGAAAATGTTTTGAATGTAGAGTTTCCTGATCCTGGAATCGACGAGTTATTTGAAAGAAGGTCTTACAGTGAAGATGGACAACAAAAGTTAATAGAAAATTTGCGAATGTCATTACGAAGAGCTTTACGGGAGCGTAATAGATATAAAAAAGCACTTGAGGAAACTGTTGAACATTTATGTACTGTTTTCAATGAAGATCAAGTTGAGTACCTCAAAATTGGAAATGCACGAGGTCAAATGTGGTCAGAAAATACTATGACCAACGCTTTAAAGTTATATATGGCATGTGGAACGAAGGGTTATAAAGAAATTAGACGACAAATGTTGCCCTATCCAAGCATTAGGACCTTACAGCATCGTATTCCCAACAAAATTTCGCGCAGGTATTTTAGAAAATATGCTAATTCTGTTGGAGCATAAGGTTTGTAAAAATGTATGAATTTTTAAACCATTTAAATTTACACAACCATATATCCTATTTTGTTATAGGTACATATTGTTATTTATTTTATTTACCTATAGGCCTATGAAATGTAAGGTTTAAAAATTCCATAATATTAGCCTTATTGCCTTTTAATGCATGTAGTCAATAGCATTCCATTCTATAAATAATTTTGGACTATTTTTAGATGACAAGTTTTAACGAAATCGAAAGAGAATGTGTTTTGCTAGTGGATGAGATGGCAATAAGATCAGGTGTTCAATATGATACCTTCTATGAAATCTGTACTAGGATGTCCGACTATGAAAAATTGTTCTGGTACTTATGATGAACGTGCAACTCATGCATTGGTATTTATGATTGCAGGCAAAACTTAAAACCATTATATTGAGATCACACCAAATAGGCTTGAAAATACGAGCTATACCTAACATCTGACACGGGAGGTCAAAATCAGGGATTCTGGCGATTAATGAATATAGTTGCTAACCGTCACAGCAAAATTGCCAATTCTATACCTCATCCAGTCAATAGTGATGATGTGATGATAAATTATTTGTAATGCCAGATGGTGTTCATCTATTTAAAAATGTAGCTGCTGCTCTCAATAATGGAAGGAAATTCTACCTTGATAACAGTATTGTCATCGAAGAAGGGATACCATCAAATGATATTTCACTAGAAGCAATAAAACAAGTGTTTTGTCAGTTCAAAACGATGTTTTAAAACTTTGCCCACATCTGAAACAGAATGTTTCATCACCTTCACATTTTGAAAAAATGAATGTTTCTCTTAGTGTGGCTTTATTAAATCACGATGTAGGAGCAGCTATTTATTATCACATTGCTAAAAAAATATTGATTTGAAGCATTCCACTACTGCATGGTTTGTTACCATTATGCATAAATGGTTTAAGTATATGACAAGTCGTTACTCCAAATATGGAATTTCTTACATTAAAAATCAAGAATATGATGAAATCATTCAATTTTTCAATTCCTTCATGAACATTGTAACACATAAAAGTAAATGATGGAAAATGGAAACCCAAACTGAAATGTTGCTAGCAACACAAACTGCTCTCGATATAACTAATATTTATTTAGGCGAACAAAGATTTTCCTATTTATTACTAGGTCGATTAACCAAAGATGCTCTTGAAAATTTATTTTCACAAGTAAGAAACAGACAATCGGTGCCAGATGCACTTGAATTTAAAGTGGCATTAAGGTTAATTTGCTTGTTCCAGTTTGAAAGAAATATTAGTCATGGCAGCTATGAAAATGCCAATCAGTTTCATTTATTTAGTTATTGCAATGAAGTTAATGTTATTTCAAAAACGGACACAACTAAAGAAATCGGTGACTATTTTCCTTCAGATCTGTTTGATTATCTGGTAACATTACCATTAGCTAAAGATGTTTTAAGCGATAATGTTAAAGCGCTGCTTTATATTATTTTGTGGGAGCTGTGCTGTACAAAGTCAAGAAACAGTGTACTGTTTGTGACAACTGTTTTTTTGCCTTTATTAGGAAATCCCGATGAGAATACATTATTTACCGAACTCCGTGAATATAAAGAGCATTGTTGATACTTACCAAATAACAGTTTATTCAATTACTATCAAACTTGTGAATTAATATATAGGCGTTCTGAAGAAGATCTCATTAATAATCTGTTAGAAAAAGATCAATTAATTGAGACCTTGTTAAAAAATAATTTATTGCCACAAAATATTCCTTCCTGTCATAATATTTTAAATAAGTGTGTAAATATCTCTGTAAAGTGCAGAATTTATTTTTCATTGAGAGAAAATTACGTTAAAAATAAATGCGTGGGTGATAGAAATAGAAATAGTCGCACGGTTGCCATTAAGGAATCTATTGCCTATAAATACTATTCCTAGAAGATAGTCTAAATGTAAATAAATGTATATAAACAAATATATTCGTTTTATTTTTATTATGAAGATTAGCGAAATGTAGAATTCGAAACGAACAAATTTTTGTTTTCTATTTTGTTATGAATTATTAGTATAAATATGCGTTAATTTAATCAAGAAAATTTAAAAAAAAAATCTATTTAATTCGTATTGAGCAACCTTTGTATTGTTTCATATGTTAGCATTTTGTGACATTTTATGGAAAATAAAACTGCTTCATACAAATTATTATTTCATAATTTTAGTTAATGTAATGCTACGCCACTGGAGAGAAAGATTTCTTACAGGAAGTCGGCCATATGCAGAAGCCACTTTGGTCTATTTGTTCTAACCACATTTGTTACCTCCTCTCTCTTTTATCTCTATGCTTTACCCGTTCTGTCTGGGTTGCGCCATCTGTAGTATGATAGTCTACGACGATCTGTCATATCATATGACTAAGATCTGTCAATGAAATTGTCACTGTCATTAATAACAAAATTACAAAAATTACGATAAATACTCGAATCAAAACAAGACAAAAATCACTCCTGCGACGGATCCGTGTGATGTTGTAAGATGGTAGAACCGATATTCGACTATCAATTCCGACTGATTCTGATAGGTGATAGCACAGTAGGGAAAAGTTCTTTATTAAAGTACTTCACGGATGGTAAATTCGCAGAGGTGCAAAGTTCCATCCTGTTAAATGTCAACCGTTTAACGAGCCGTTCTTACGTTCCAGCTGTCCGACCCGACCGTCGGCGTCGACTTCTTCGCCAGACTGATCGAGGTGAAGGACGGTACTCGGATCAAGCTGCAGCTGTGGGACACGGCGGGTCAGGAGAGGTTCCGTTCGATCACCAAGTCCTATTACAGGAACTCTGTGGGGGCCCTGCTCGTCTACGACATCTGCAACCGGGCTAGCTTCGAACACATACCGCTGTGGATGTCGGAGGCGAGGAGGCACATCGAACCGCACCGGCCCGTATTCGCGCTCGTGGGCTGTAAGCTGGACTTAGTGAGCAACGGCGGGCAACGGGAGGTCTCGCGCGAGGAGGCGAAGGCGTTCGCCGACCAGCACGGGCTGTTCCATGTGGAAACGTCGGCAAAGACAGGTACCCTTTTCAGTATTTCATCCTATGTTAACGTTTGCTTGGAATTCCTATTACATTTACGAAAGCGAGGTAATGTGAAGGTACGCCTTTCACATACCTAGTCAAAAAAGCCATTTTATAGACAATCAAATCGGTACCTGACTAAACTCCTTTACTGTGAATTATATCAGGAAAAGGTCCCTAAAGCCAGACTTCAAAATTTCCAGATTTAAGATAGTAACGGTATGGGTAATCATTTGTTATTTATTTGATTATTCTGGAAGTCTGGAAAGAGGTAGATCAAAGTAGATCATTTTTATAATTTCGATCGCTTAAAGTTAATTCAAAAGTCTTATATGACAATTATCAACATCACATTAATAGGATGTCTTCCCATTCTAATAATGTAGATAAAACGAGAACGGGTTTGTTCAGGGATTGGGGGAGCAAAAATCTCAACATGAGTGCCTATAACATCTATAACACCTACTACGCCTCGCTCATAAAACCTGATATTTAAAATAAAAAATATTTTGAAAATCTGGACAGATCTGGTATTTCGAATAACACTCACCACCTTTTTTGCTTCACTTTTGTCATTGACACTTGCAGGAAATTTTACCCAATTTTATTATAAATGTTGGAAGATTATTGAACAAATTTCATATTATTTCATATATTTCAACAAATTTCATATTCAACCGAGTTACTGATGTTTAGCTTAAAACAATCCAAAAGCATCGCTACTGACTTAGCTCTGGAAATACGCTATACCAGCAAAACATAATGTTGCTTAAACCTAAAGGCGTCTTAATAAACTCAGTTCAGCTAAAGCATGTTGTACATTTTTACCCTTAAATGTGATGAAATGGTGCCTCTTTGAGGTATGTAAGGTTGTAATTCATTTAAGAAACTCTCTACCGTTCTTTGATCTAACCAAAAAATTTGTTCAAAATTCTGGTCTAAAGTTTCAAATGGATTCAACATGTCTCACACGTTTTTTTCTCATAATTCTTGTCCTGTTTCTAAAATAAACTATTTGTAACGTAATAAAAATATTACACAAATGTATACATTGTCCAATAGTCCAATGTCCATTGTCAAGCTATTACACATTGTCCAATATTAGACGTTTTTTTAACATTTTTCTCTGTCAAAGCTACCAGTCCTAATGTGAGAAGTATCAATTGTCTGATAACATATCAGAGAACCTATCAATTCTCTGATAACTTAAAATCAGTCTACACAATTTATGTTTTTATTTATATTGCGTTTTTTTACATATAATGTTTCGTTTTTCCCCACAAGAGCAGCAATACACACAATTCTCTGAAAATTATTTTTTTATCACTGCTGATTAGTGTTTACAGAGAAACAAGGCTTGCTGTAAAATATTTACCATATATCATAGGAAGTTATGAGAAACTACAACTTGTATCTTAGAATAATATTCAGAATTGCATTTATCCTTAGCAGGCTTACAGATTTTACTAGGATAGCTACAGATCTGCTCAGAATTGCAATATAAATTACTTTACGTCCTCCTCTCTTCCGAACCTATATCATTTATTCATTTGTTGGGTGTTATATTTTGTTGTTGTTAAGGCATTTATTAAAAACTTAATGTAATGAATGTGTTCGCGGGCTACTTCTGCGATAAGAAAATAAGTACGGAACAAGTACAAGTACAATTGCACTTCGCTCACTGTTAAAAGTATTTTTTAACTAAATAGTGTGCTATAACGTGCTACTACTTAGATATCTGTAAATTGCATTCCAATGCTAAAGTGGACAACACAAATTAATTAGTAGAGGTCAATGTGTTTTTTTTAAACATTTGTTTGTCTTGTTATTAGTTTCCCTTTTATGCTATGCAGGTATGAACGTCGAAGAGGCTTTCAGGCTGGTAACACAGGAGGTATACAATAGGATCCAAACTGGAGAATATAAGGTCGAAGATGGTTGGGACGGTATTAAGACAGGTTTCGCCAGGCCTAACGGTCTAGAGTACAACCTAGTGGAAGCCGAGCCAGCCAAATCGTCTTGTTGTTAAAAAAATGTTTCCAGGGGAAACATTTTGGTTGCTATTTCTGATTATGTATGTACATAAGTTACGTATAAGTTAATTTAAAAATTTCTAATTAGATGAGAGTAGATTTCACTTTTATAAAACATGTACTGATTTACTTCAAGGAGTTTTAATACTAGAATTTTAAATAGTTTCTTATGAAATTGTCCATCATGAAGAAAGGCAACTCTATTACCAAGTGCAGGTCACCAGATGAATTTTTGGAAATTGGATCTAATTTATTACAAAATGAAAAAGTGATATATAGGAAAATATATGGTTTATGTAAGGAAATGCAGATTCTATCTCAGAAATGTGATTTCATTTGTTGAAAATGTTTCATGGATTTTCAATATCATATTTTAATGGATGTGAGTTGCAAAAACGTGATAATTTCCTAAAAATTGGTGCTAACTTATAGCTTTAGTGCATCACATTGCATTTATTACCTCATTCTACATGCTTATTGAGAGAATATGTTATACATCCACAAATTAACTTTCTGTGTATCAGTAATTATAAACTTTACTGTCGCCTACTAAAATATTTACATAAATATCATTACATAAACGATATTTACTATCTTCCTATTTATCTGCATATTCTGAGTAATACAACAAACTAGTCACATTATGTTCAGCTGATACCAATTGAATCCATAATATTCGTCCCCAAATATTAATTCGTTGACCTGTGCTATTCATTGTTCATAATGACATACAAACCGAAACGCTTCAAATTTAAATTTTTATGATATAACAGTGGATATATTTTAACTCGTTTTTGTTTTGTAATGAAGGTTGTTTTATTTTCTAGCCAAAATTAACTTTATGTTTGTATATGAAAGTTCATCAACATATTGTAAATGAGTTGACATCAAAACACAAATATTATTCTGTCCTTTTAACGAGTTTCTTCAGTAAACGAACTGATACCAATATTGAGAAATTTAATCTGATTATAGTTCCTAATGTAAGTAATACCCATATTCACCAAGCTCTGTAGTATTTTAATAGGAACCTATACAAATAACTGATAAACTGCTTTGAAATTGTTGAATGAATGCATTCAGTTATTAAAGTTCAGTTAAAATCCAACTGAGTTTTGTAGGTATGGATGTAATTTTCTTAATTTTTCAGAAAACTAAAGTGACAAATCCGTTTGATAAGCTCTGATTGAAACTCTCAAATACTGGTAACGCCATTCAAATGATTATCTAGTCCTGGAATGTTCAAGTAACGTAAGGTTGTTTATATTTTATAAAATATGAAATTGTAACCCTTAGCACTGTGATTGGTTAATAAAAAAAGTTTAATAAAATATGTGTATAAATAGAATACCTTACCAGTGTACATATAAATTTAATATGGCAATTAGCGGGAGGAATGTTATTTTAGCTCTTTTGAGAGAAGATTGCTAAGCCCGCATTGATATTTGAGTAATGCGTCCTAAATGTAATACAACTAATGCACAGGTAGCGAGTTTTAGCTCAATTTATTTTTATATTGCTAAAATCTATTTTTAATGGCCATAAGATTAGCTTAACATTGAGAGGAGTATGCTTTATGTTACAATATGTACCTATCATCTTCTATAATCAATATTTACTGTAGATAATAAAGTAAATGCGAAAATTAGATTGGCAATAATTTTAAATCTGATTATAAGACAAATTATAATGTATTTCTAGTTGCCTCTATGCAGTATAATAAAATTCTTTTCATTTCTGGTCCAGGTGGTCTGTCAAATTATATTACGCACAAAGAGGTTACCTTACGTGGGAAATCCCCAAAGTTTCTCAGAAATGTAACACCTTATGAGCAAACCTACCACAAGTTCAAAGATGACAACCATTGAGATTCCTCTCCGTGACACGGACGAGGTAGGTTAATTAGCATTACAGTAGGTAAAATATGTTACTTGCTACTTTACTATATTCAGGTTATTGAGCTAGACTCAAACCAGTTACCGGACGGAGAGGAACTACTCGGAATACTACGGCAGGAGCATGCCCAACTATCGATATGGGTCAATTTGGCCGTAAGTATAATCTATCCACCATAGATGTTAAAGAGTCAAAGATATCCGATGTATCGAAGTAAGAAATGCAGTACTGACTGGTACAGCCATTCATACTTAAAAGTTTTATACCAAAAGCAAATCTAATTAGTGGTCAGATACTAACCTTTGAATAGTGTTCATTTTTAGTAAAATATGTGCTTGAAAACCTTGGCTCAGTACATACAAAATAGTACAATGCTGTTAAGAACAACAGTTAATGCTTTAAGATTGAATATGTGATTCTAATATTCACTAATAGATTATATGTATTGTACAGCATATTAATTGCAGCTGTACACATTTGTTTAGCTTTCAAACATCGCCTTTCAGTTACATCTGGCCAATATCTCCAAGAGCAAAGCAAATAAATTATTTAACTTTATTCAATTTAGTTTACTTGTTGAATTAAATCCAAGAGTTAATTAAGTTAGTTAATTCCAAAGTTCATACTGTAGTTAAGAGGATTCTTTGGCATGTGTTTATCATACATATTTATTCTCTATCTACATTCCAACATTTTTCAATAAATTCGCCATTTTTAGGTCAAAATTTCGAAAAACAATAAACGCAGGTTTTCATTTACTCACCAATTACACAACCAAAAAAATCTCGAAAGGCTTCACATTAACCAAGCTAACATCATCATGAGGTAATTAAACAAATCTAAATATGAGAGTATGGTCATACCAAACAATGTTGGTGATGCAAAATTCCTAAAGCTCTCTGTAAAATAAATAAAATAGGAATGTCAATTGCTTTCTTTTGCTTGTAGCATGAGTATTATAAACAAAACAAAATTCAAGACTTCATCAAGATTCTTGAGGCTTCTAAGGTTGATGCCAATGTGGACTATCGTGACTATGAGAAAGATCAAATGCGAGCCTTTGATATGCTCGCAGCTTACTATGTACAGGAAGCGAATAGAGAGAAGACCAAGGATAAGAAACGTGAACTCTTCAATAAGGCAACTTTACTGTACACGACTGCAGATAAAATCATCATGTACGATCAGGTAAGAAATCGTAATGACCAATACCTAATTTTTCAGTTAATATCAATTTCTTTTGATAGAATCACCTATTGGGGAAAGCTTACTTCTGCCTCTTGGAAGGAGATAAAATGGAGCAAGCCGATGCTCAATTCAACTTTGTACTTAATCAGTTACCAAACAACATACCGTCCTTGCTAGGTAAAGCTTGTATTGCTTATAACAAGAAAGACTTCAGGGGAGCACTAGCTTTCTACAAAAAAGCTTTAAGAACCAATCCCAATTGCCCTGCAGCTGTCAGACTAGGTAAGGCTCGTTTTAATGTTTGTACAATCAATTCTATTCTCATATTAACGTCTCAAGGAATGGGGCACTGCTTCATGAAATTGAACAACCCGGATAAGGCGCGTCTAGCTTTTGATCGAGCACTCCAGCTGGACCCAAAATGCGTCGGAGCACTCGTCGGGCTAGCCATTCTGAAACTTAACCAACAACATCCCGAATCGATTCGTACCGGCGTTCAAATGCTATCTAAGGCTTACACGATCGATTCCTCCAACCCAATGGTGCTCAATCACCTAGCTAATCACTTTTTCTTCAAGAAAGACTACAACAAGGTTCAGCACCTCGCTTTGCATGCCTTCCATAACACCGAGAACGAGTCCATGCGTGCTGAGAGTTGCTACCAGCTAGCCAGAGCTTTCCACGTCCAAGGGGACTACGATCAGGCTTTTCAGTATTATTATCAGGCAACTCAGTTCGCGCCGGCTGCTTTTGTCTTACCACACTTCGGCTTGGGGCAGATGTACATCTACAGAGGTGACACAGAAAATGTAAGTTCATTACATTTCCACTATTTACTTTTCTTATAAGCAAACTATTTTTAGGCTGCTCAGTGTTTTGAGAAAGTTTTGAAAGCTCAACCAGGCAATTATGAAACGATGAAGATATTAGGGTCATTATATGCCAGTTCTGGATCTCAGTCGAAAAGAGACATAGCCAAAAGTCATTTGAAGAAGGTGACTGAACAGTTTCCCGATGATATAGAAGCTTGGATAGAACTGGCTCAGATTTTAGAGCAATCAGACCTACATGGCTCTCTAAACGCTTACGGCACAGCCATTCAGATTTTGAAAAAAGACGTCCAAGCGGAGATACCTACCGAAATATTGAATAACGTCGGAGCCTTGCATTATAGGTTCGTTTAAGCTACACATAACGCAATGTCCATGTTATCTATTTTATGCCATTTAGACTGAATGCTTTAGACGAAGCAAAGAAAAACTTGGAAGAAGCCCTGTCCCATGCCAATACAGAAGCCGAACACGATCCCCAGTACTACAACTCCATTTCTGTGACGATCACCTACAACCTAGCCCGTTTGAATGAAACGCTCTGCCTGTTCGATAAATCGGAAAAACTGTACAAAGATATCCTGAAGAAACATCCCAATTACGTCGATTGCTATTTGAGACTAGGTTGCATGGCCAGAGATAAGGGCCACATTTACGAGGCGTCCGACTGGTTCAAGGAGGCCCTTAAGGTGAATACGGAGCATCCTGACGCCTGGTCTCTGCTAGGAAATCTCCATTTGGCGAAGGCAGAGTGGCAGCCTGGTCAGAAAAAGTATGAGAGAATTTTGAAGGTATGTGCTTGTCGGTTTTGTGCTTTGTATCCAAATTTACTGTTTAACTGAGTTACCTACGTTTAGTTGTTACTAATACATATGCTTATATGCATTTCGACATAACAACATTGTCTAACATGAATGTTGATGTTGTAAATGCAGATTTGCAAAGAATTCAAGACACGGAAAACTGGGATCAAAGCTTTCAATTTGTTAAGTCCACGATAGGCAACTAAAGTTTCAATATTTCCACTAGAACCCGGCAACATCCCAGGATTCCTACTCCTTGATAGCCCTCGGCAACGTTTGGTTGCAAACCCTCCATCAGCCGACGAAGGACAAAGAAAGGGAGAAACGGCATCAGGAACGTGCCCTGGCAATGTTTAAACAGGTTTTGAAGATAGACCCTAAGAATATCTGGGCTGCTAATGGAATCGGCGCGGTACTAGCCCATAAAGGTGCCGTTAATGAAGCCAGGGACATTTTTGCTCAAGTGAGGGAGGCAACGGCGGACTTTTGCGACGTATGGCTTAACATCGCGCATGTATACGTCGAGCAGAGGCAGTATGTAAGCGCTATCCAAATGGTAAGTACCTACTCACTTCTTTACACAAAAACGATGCAGAGTGATCACTCTGCACACACAGATGCAGAGTGATTGACTGATTATGCACCAAAATTAAAGATTGGATTCCTTAGCCTAAAATGTGAAAAGAAGTTCCTAGAACCTTTTTAAGTATCGATAACCATAACTCATAAAATATTTGCGTACTGCCATCCAATCCAAAAGGTTTGTCAGATCTTCAGTCTATATTTGTTTTAACACTGAATGTCTGTGTTGTTAATTTGAGGGTAAATTAACACTAATTTTTAGCAGCACCCATTCTTTTCTATTTGTCCAAGAAGATAAGTTGAATTATGACTGCCTTGCAGTAAAAAGATTGTTTCTGAGAAGGTGGCAGTGAGTAAATAATACTCTTTTTCATGTTTAGTTTCATGAAGTAGTTTTGAAAGTATGTTTCACTTAAGAGAAAATGTTTTTAAAGCCATGCGTCCACGGGAATCATCAAGTGGTTATTTGAACCAGTGAACTACCACGAGGAAACCGAAAAATATAAATTATTTGCAGTTGTTCTCCAGACAGTTCACTATCTCTCACTGTATATGAATCCAAATTTGTAAAACATTTTTAAACAAACTGAAGAATGTTTCAGAAACGTTTAAAAATTCTAAGATCTTCAGTTTTAAGCAAAACCTATAATCGGCATGAAAAAAGAAGCTTTCGAAATAGCTTCTGCTAAACCATTAATTAGTAGTTATATAGTTACTTTGACGAACTTAACGGTTTTTTGATACCTTATGCGATTCGCGATGTCGCGCAATGTAAATTTTCTGGAACGATTAGAGGCAAACCGATCAATGAATTTTCAAATTTCTTTGACTATTCAGTTCTTGTCTTGCCATATAACGCAATACGGTTACCCTGTTTTCAAGAAATTATTTACTTTGTAAACTTGCAATGTTCGAATCAAAATTTTAGACAATATAAATAATTTTTTGAAAAAAGAGTACTTAAGGTACTGCGCTAGGTATATTAGAAGATGAGGAACACACTTCAACTGATTAAGATACAGGACGTCTACAGAATTGTACAAAGGTTCCAGGCAGCGCAAATGTAAATTGGAGACTGTTCGACGCCAACCTTCCCACTGGACCTGACCGGTAGCGGTAAAACGATTTGAAACTTGATGTCAAAACTGTCAAAATCTGAATCTACTAACCTCGACATTCTCGCAGGTGGACACAGGTTTCCGGTTCCAGCCAAGTAAATGTCACTCGCTTAATTTAACTCGCGAAAACTCACTGTTTTCCATCCTACACGAAATTCGAAATATTTCGCCGACTCCAGACGACGATCGCGGCCATCTTTCCACCCGGCAAGGAAGACGGTCAATGCGACGATCGAAATGTTCACACGCGAATCACGCCCGATAAACGAATGTTCGCATTGCGATTTAACGCGGATCGACTGGCTGTACGAGTTATCTATCGATTAGAAGTAGAATTATCCCGTGACAGTTCAAAATAACCGAAAAATTTGTAAGTTTTTGAAGACGAATTTACAATTACCCGCACAAAACACTGGTAGGATGGGAAAGGAAGATGGCAGATCGCCACCGACGCATGCGTAGTCGAGTAGTAATCACTGCCGGTCGAATTCAAAAATTTTGAAATCGGGATTTGAAATTAATTTTAGACAAATTGGTATTTTAAGGGTCATTAAATCCACACCGCTGTTAGTGTTATTTGGTAAATATGCGTATTTTATCGGAATCTTCGAAAGTTTAGAAGAGTTCTGAAGCAAAATCTGACATTCTTCGAAACGTCGGCATTGTGATAAATCTCAACAATTAGTTGTTTTTATTCTACTTGGGGATTATCAAGAACATTCCTGACTGTTAAAATAAGTTTTAAGCATTTTCTAGAAAATAGGATACATAAATAAACTTCGGAGGTTGTCTGCTTTCCCAAAGTGGCTCATCTTTGTAAGAGGAAGAAGGGGATCCAAAGTCGTAACCACAAATAAACATACCTATATTGTCCTATCCAAAAGGTTACCAGTTTCGGCTACACCATCATCAGACCTTATATTACAAAATATAAAAACGGCACATAAACACATCCACGCAACAGTGGTAAAACGGTCACGAACGCTAAGAACGGGCAATGGCAAATAAAAATCGTTGTTATGGTCCTTATTTTAAGCAAGTACCAAACTAGTACTAAACGTAACTTAGGCGGACCTCGTGGTAAAATCAAATACACAGGATACATAAATAACATTTATTTATATTGGGGAAAGATAGTTAATTTGAGACTAATAAGTCTTCCTGCAGAAGTGCATTATCATCAATGGACTTAATGGTTTTATACATTTTGACATCACCTGCATGTATTCAAATATAGGAGTGGTTTATCTAAAAATCATTAATAAATAAAATCAATAAGATGGAACTAATCTGGGATTCTAAACTCTTAACACATTACGATCTACTAATCCAATCAAGAACTTTCCTGCAAGTCCTATCGTTTCAGGTTTCTGTTGAAGTAATGTACGTATGATTAACTCTGTCAAATGAGTATAAAGCTGACTGTCGTTTTCAAAAGCAGATGCAATATGCGACACTGTTAAACAAGTAGATTCGTTAGTGCTGATGTACCTCTGGTAAAACCATGCTACTGCGATATTATAACATTTATAATAAAACAATGTAAATCGAATACAGTTGAACTTGACCAAAATGCGACGTGATTAACTCTGAATCTTTATGAGGTATACGAAGGTTTATTCAGTCTGCCGGTTAGGTATAATCCTCGGGACCGATTGCTATTCCAGCTTTTTTTAAATTGTGGAAGTTTTATATAATATATTCAATTGTTCACTGACTAAGCCTATACACTGTTTATAAATCCGTTGTCCATCCATACCTATTAACAAGGACCTATTAGTATTCATTGCATAGGAATTAAAACATTGTTCTCTTCTTATTTTATACAGATTTCACACAGGCTTTTAAATGCTTCAAATCGGCTAGGGCACCAGTCCTTGTATACGCGTGTCTGGTATGAGCTTTTTTCTTTTTATCAATAACTAGCCTTTTCAATGTTGGATCGAGAGGACCGGAATTTTAAAATTTACTTCAAAGTTTTTTATGGTCACAAACATAAATATTATAAATTATATCACAGGAATATATTGTTGTGTAGTCAAGTTAACACCCTTAAACTCAGAACGGTAGTGCTAATTTATTGACGTAAATAGTCATTCAATTAATAGAAAACACAGTTGCCAAAATTGTTAAGAGAAAACTCATTTTCTGGAACATAGAAATATTGTAGGCAATATGATTATGTGTAACGCTGTGCTATGATCGTAGCATTATTAGCATATTTATTACATTATAACAGATTTATATAAAAATTAAGTCTAACTCATCGCGTCTAAAAAGCATCAGGTGTTCTTTTTCGATGTGGATGGTTTAATTTTCAGTACGAGAACTGCTTGAGAAAGTTTTACAAATACCACAACGTGGAAGTTCTTCAGTATCTAGCCAGGGCGTACTATAAGGCCGGTAAACTGAAGGATGCGAAAATGGTGCTCTTGAAAGCGAGACGCGTCGCCCCCCAGGACACCGTTCTGTTGTATAACATCGCTTTAGTGTTGCAAAGACTCGCCACTATGATCTTGAAAGACGAGAAATCAACCCTGCAGATAGTATTACAAGCAGTTCACGAACTCGGATTGTCTTTGAAGTAAATTTCGTTGTGTATTCTTCCGTTTTCAGAAATACCAAGCGAATCCTTTCTTTCAGATACTTTACATATTTAGCTGAGCTTGGCGATAAACTTAGATATGATGTTAATTTGGCCGGTTTAGAGGCGAGACAGTGCAAGGATTTGTTATCACAAGCTCAATATCACGTTGGTAGAGCTAGGAGAGTAGACGAAGAAGAGAGAATGTTACGAAGGAAACAAGACGAAGAAAGAAGTGCCTTCAAGATGCGACAGTTAGAAGAAATGGTATGCGTTTTAATTAATTAATTACAACAATTTAAGTTTTAAAATTTCTTGTTTTTTTTTCAGAAAAAAATGGAGGAGCAGAAACGCATTTCCCACGAGCAAATGCTGCAGAAACGCCAAGAATACAAAGAAAAAACTAAAAATGCAGTAATATTCCAAGATATGCCACAGGAAAAGAAAAGACCAAGAGGTCATAGAGAGGTTCAATATCTTTCCGATTCCGGCAGCGAACCTGAAGAACGAGGGAGGAATATGTCTGAGAAGAAAGATAGAAGCAGGAAACGAAAACGTAGTCCAGAGGTTTCCAGGTTCGGTAAGCAAAAAAGGGAAAAGAATGAAGGAAGAAGAGACAAAAAAAGGAAGCTTAAGGATTTAAAGAAGAAACAGGCTAAAGATGAAGGCCTCAGTTCCAGACAGAAGAGCAGAATTGTATCTAAAGCTACAATTTCTACTAGTGAAGATGACAGTGATGAAGAGAAGCTTAAAATTGCAAGCGATGACGACGAAAGTAACAGTGGTCATCATACGAAAAGACGAAGAATTTCTTCTGGTTCTGAATCAGCACGGTCCAGGAGCAGGTCAAAATCGAGATCTAAGAATAGATCACGCTCTAGATCATCTTCCAAAAGTTCCAAGTCAAGATCTAGGTAAACAAATATTTCCTCTTCTACTCAACATAACAATATAATTTCAATTTTAGATCCAGGTCAGGTAATCGTTCTAGGTCCAGATCCAAATCTCACAGCAAGTCTAGATCCAAATCAAGGAGCAAGTCTAATTCTCCATCAAAATGTAGATCCAGATCAAGAAGCAAATCCAAGTCGAGGAGCAGATCTAAGTCCAGCTCTAGATCAAGAAGTAGGTCGAAATCTGGTAGCCGGTCCAGGAGCAAGTCAAAATCAAGATCTCGGAGTCTGTCGAGATCCAAGTCTAGAAGCAGATCGAAATCAAAATCTAGAAGTCGATCGAGTTCAAAGTCTAGAAGCAGGTCGAGGTCTAAATCCGGGAGTAGATCAAAATCAAGAAGTAGATCAAGATCAAAGTCTAAGAGACGCTCCAAATCTAATTCTAGGAGTAGATCCAATTCTAGAAGTCACTCACGGTCGAGAAGTAGATCCAAATCTGCATCGAGGTCAAGAAGCAGATCGAAGTCGGTAAGTGGTAATGAAAGCAATTAGAATTTGTTACAGTTCATTGTATTATTTTATTATCTTTGAGTATTTATGTGTTGGTTTTAACTGTTAAGATTTTATTTATAAAGAGCTTAGAAGTAGTTTGGGAGTAATAGTTTTATTTCAAAATTACTTCTCGTTTTTTTTTTTGTTGTACTTTAAATATTTATGTATTGTGTTTTGTTAAACTCTAATATTTTATATTTTTGTGCCGTTGCTGTTATATTCCTGAATATTTACTATAGTGTTGAATGTAAACTTGAAATATTGTGTAAGAGTTGAAGTTAACAGTATATTATATATAAATACTACAAAAGTATTGTTTTAAGATGGGAAAAGTAAAAAGATGTATACGTTATAATAGAATTTATGTAATATACACTATTGACTTATTGTTAGTGTAAAATATTACAACATAACAGTAATATACTACTTATTTATTAATAAGAAATCGCTTTATTAAAAATTATCAAACTATCAAAGAAGTGTTATATTGCACTAAAGTTAATTTAAAGTGTGTTGTAAAGTTTTGACCTGTATAACATTGGTGTTACATAACTACAAATTCTATTTCAGGAGTGCTCCACTGAATGTGTCAATATTTAAGTGTTCCCGTTTTAATAGTTATTTGTTTATTTAAAAATCATCTCTAACCCATTAAAAATTGAAACTTGTGAGATATATCAATTCAATTCAAATCCTATTATTGAAATCTGAACTTTCAGAGGCCTTTCCCATCAGAATGGAAGACAAAGACTACATAACTTAAGAAACTTTTCAAAGACTCAATTCTTATCCTACACTCTTAAAAATCCATAGTAAAAGTACAAAAACGTATGTATATGAGATAAATATGACTCCCATGCATATAAATTTCCAAACGTGTGTGTATGTTATTAAATAGAGCAGTCTTATAAGATGGTGAGCTTCGTTTCGATTTAAGCGCAAGTGGTCTGACTGTTGATGACATCGTGACTGCCGTAGAACGAAGTAAAAGTAGTATTTGTACTGTGACTGAGGGGGAATGTGTCATTGCTGTTGAGGGTCCCAAAAGCGGAGAGGATCTCTGGGGTACGCTCCGGGCTGTCAATTATCATGTGCTCTGGTAACTGACATTCAGATCTAGAAAGAAGCAGAATAAATGATGATGAAAGTTAGATTTAGAGTTCAGTTTACCTCGTGGAGTTGTTTAGGTTGTTGTGTGAATTCATGTTCTGAGCTGCCACAGGGATCTGCTTAATAGCGTAGATGTACATTCCAGTCATGGAAAGGGTGTATGATAAAAAATATAAGGCATGAAACTAGAAGAGAAAAAATGTTAATGATTTGAAGGGGGGATGATGAATCTCAGTACCTTGTAGTTAAAAAGAACTATCCCTATTATTAAAGTGTAAAAGTTCCCAGAAAGCAGGGACAAATGTAAGGCTGTCGTTCCCATATTGAGCAGAAAAACAGACGAGAATGTACAAAACATGAATTGACATGCTGAAAACGATGACACGAGGGCGCTGGAGTTTTTCCAAGTCGATGTTATCAAAGTTCTCTCTTCCAAAATCAACCTGAAAAGTGACGCACATATATACCACAAGAGATACACCCATTTATCCCTAGTTACATTTGTATACCGCTTACTATACTCCCAAACAAACCCAGTAAACCTAAGTATTCGACGATATCAGTATTCTTAACTGACAATTCCTGCAAGACAGTTACTATAGCGAAGAGTACCGCTCCTGCTAGACACAACATATCTCCTACCAGCTGGTGTTTACCTGTAATATCATGAAAGTTTAAAACCGTCAAAAGGAACAATATATGGTATATACCATCGATTCGAGTGTCTTCAATGTTGGCCCACACTAGGCAACCGACCCCAATTAGGCATACCGAGACAGCTATTATGTGCACCATTCGATAGCGGACGCCCAGAACTAGACAGCTCAGGGCTAAAGCAACGGGAATTGCAACGCAACCCAGCAGCTAAAAAACATATATTTAATAGATTTAAATGCGTGTACTAAAGTACCTATAATATTTGTAGTTGAAGTTTAATGATAACTAAAGTTCCGAGACAGGTTTCGACTGCGTAGCAGTCATCTTCAGGCGGACTAAAAATCGTTTCTAAAAATTCATTCGTAGGTAACGAAAGGACCATGGAGAAGTTGATGGTAAAATGGGGCAAACACACTTAAATGGAGTATTTTTTTGACCTTTGAATGTAAAACATCACCTCATTGTTCAGAGCATTTTTACTATGCCCTCTTATGTAGGTGCATTGTATTCCAGGGTCCAATGTGTATTTTAATTTGTATTTTATTAGACCGTTTTTAGGTGTGTTTTTCAAATTCTACCGTCGACTTCTCCATGGTTATTTCGTTACCTATGGATGAATTGTTAGAAACGATTTTTAGTCCGCCTGAAGGTACTTAGGCTAAGCAGTCGAAAGCGGTCTTGGCATTTTAGTCTTTAGGCCAACTTTGAGAGATGACAACCTTCTACAACTATGACTGTAAGATGAGTGAATAAATATCCCACTAAACATGATAACTTACCAAAATTCACAACAAACCTTCATTTTACTGTTCTGGTAAATTTACACTTGTATTAAAGAATGTGCTATGTTCTATGTTGCTAGTAAACCAAGTAAGTGTAATATAACACTTATTTCATTAGGTTTAAAAATGGTTGCAAAACACTTCCATTAAGTTTAATAATGACAACTTGCTAAAAATTTCGCACCATAATTTACAAAAAAAAAAACAATAAACGGAAGTTATATTTAAGCTGAGTTCTGAGAACTTGTAATTAAATCTTCAAAAGTAAATTGGAAAGACCCATAAACAACAGAAAGAGAGTAATTTCGTGGAGGAGGAGGTGGACTGGACCTGGACGCATTTGCTTTGTGCCTGTAACGCCATTGATCAAAATAAATTGTAAACTTTGATTGGCTATAATGTGGTAAAAGTAGCCAGGGCAAACTTATTTCCTATAAAAGTCACAAAAAATATTGCTGCAACTTTATAAAGAATTATGTTACATTCGCGAGAATTCATTTAAATCACAATTCACAAAGAAGAATTCAGAATTCACAAAGTTAAAATTAACTTTGAACTTTTGCACTTTCAGTTGTAAGTTACTGGAAAGTGTTCTGCTAATTGTTCATGCTTAGTGGGATAGTACCTATATCTTTGGAGTCGCTTAAACCAAAATAAAAATGTAGGTATTAAAAAAGCTGAAGGGGTCTTTGGTACATATGAAATGAATAAAGTGATAGTAGCAGTATTATTGTTGTTAGTTAGATAAACTTCCCAATCTGAACAATATCAGCAAACGCTGTTACTTAAAGACACAAATACATATCAACTAAATTAAATTTTCAAGCATATATAAGCGTAGCCAGCAACGAACCTGTATGCTGGTAAGTGTAGTAAACTGATGGGCAGTACTAAGTAGGGTGTTAGCTTGTACATCTATCAAGCAGAGCCAGAGATAGCGCCAACCTCTCGCCTTTATTATCGATATTAACCCCTTGTCGCCCCTCCTGAAGGCCAGCCAGCTCGTGTATATCGCACAAAGGAACATGTAATGCGGGAAAGACTGCCCGGTCGGTAGTATGCTCGTTGTGTTCGAATTGATGTAGTGGGAAAGGGTATTCAGCGCGCACAGGATCAGCGAAAGGAACTGGCCTAGAATTATATTCTGCCAGACTTTCCTGAAAAGCAAAGTAGGTCGCTGTGAAGGGGGCCGAGGGGAATTTTGAAAATGATACCATTTTCCCAGCTCCGAGAGGTTGCTCCCTATTTTATCGCACAAATCATCGGCATCTCCCATGGCTCCGTTTCGCACAACATTAAAAATTACTGTAAACAAAAGGGCGGGGCACCCCCTTATTAACAACCCTTATTTCAAAATGTCCGCGCAACTTTTTAAGTCGATTAGTTGGTATGGAACGTGCAAATTTCGAAAACCTCAGAACTCTCAGAACACAAACATGAAGGTTTCTGTGAAAATTGTTCTATAAGCATATGTGAAAGTTTACTTTTCGAATTATAAATAAATTAACAAATTCAAAAGCAATGGAAGGCGAAGGTACTGTTGCAAATATTCAATTAGCTTCACAATTCTTTACCCATCACTTTGCCCATTAACTTTTTATTACGAAACCTAACCTAACTAACCTCGTTTTAATATTATTTCAGCTAACTTTTTAGGCGCTTTACTAACTCCAGTAACCCTTCTAACTTTCTTTTTTAACATTCAATGTTCCAGAAGTTCGGGAATTCTTCCGTAAGATAATAAAAGAGGATGAGGACATATCTGTCGGTGTTGCAGCTATTCGGACGCTCATGGAGATGATAAAGCACTCTGAATGTAAGTTAAAATAATAATTATCCAATTATGAAATGTTCATTATGTTTGTTGAAGCTGAAACTGTCCAAGAATTGGAAACCACTCTGAAAGATGGTATAGAAATAATGAAAAGCTCCAACTACCCAATAGCTGCGATTAACTCTGGCTGTGAGCTCTTCATAAGGTTTATAACATTAGCAGTTCTAGATACAAGAGTAAGAAAGTACTGTTTAGATTAAATTTGGTTGTATCTTTGTTGTTATAGTCGTTTGAGGAGTGTAAGAAGAATATGTTGAACAGGGGCCATTTGTTCATTAAGAAATTGGATGAAGCGAGGGGGAAAATCGTTAAATTAGCAGCAAATTTCATAGAGGATGGTTCAGTATGTGCTCATATATAACAATATCAATGTATTTGTTTACATGTATACCAAATTTTTAGAAAATTCTTACACATTCTAGATCAAGGGTAGTGCTGCAAACTCTAAGGAAAGCCCATAGACAAAATAAACGGTTTGAAGTGTTTGTAACGGTCTCGGCCCCGGATAACAGTGGGTATGTGCGAGAAAATCATAAGTAAATTCTATTAAAAATCATTGTTTATAGGATACATATGTGTAAAGACTTAGAAGCTGAAGGGATCCCTTGTACTTTAATTGTGGATTCTGCCATCGGTTACATAATGGAACAAGTTAATTTTATAATGGTTGGAGCTGAAGGTGTTGTGGAAAGTGGGGGCATTGTAAATAAGGTAAACCTAAAACGATTTCAGATTAAGGAAGAACTTTAGTTCAAAAAATGATTGCAATGTTTGAGCAAAGTTTAAACAACAAAATTATTTCAATGTTCTTAATCTCTCTTTTATTATTTTTTAAACTTGTGTTTTCAGGTTGGAAGTTATACAATGGCAGTCTGTGCAAAAGAAATGAAAAGACCATTCTATGTTCTTACCGAAAGCTTTAAATTCTCGAGGTTGTTTCCATTAGGGCAGCAAGATCTACCTGAAGAATATAAAGTAAGAATGACAGAGATAGAAGCGTTATGTTTTAATACTGTGTATTTTTCAGTATACATCTAATATGCGGTCTGGAACTGATTTGAAGAAAGTCCATCCACTGGTCGATTACACACCTCCTTCCTATATTACTCTTTTGTTTACAGATCTTGGCATTTTAACTCCATCTGCAGTGAGCGACGAACTTATTAAATTGTATTTGTAAGGAATTTAAATAAAAATATTACAAACATAAAAATTTAATTTTTTTATCAATAAAAATCATCTTTACAATAATCACAGTAAAAATAACTAAACTGCACTCATTCAGATCTACTAGTTATAAAAAATATACTTATCACTAAATATGAAAGCTAAAACGGTAAGTTTTGAGCTGCCAAAGGAGCTTTAAATACAGTGAGAATAATTTTGAAAATAAACAACACCGATAAACGTTCTTTATCAACATTAAATTAACTACAACATAACATCAAGACTTTCAGAACTGGACGAGAAATAAGAATATCAAACTTTTACTTTGAGATTCAACTTTACCTGTCTCAATGATGGCACCGAAATTGAAAAGAAAACGTACAAATCCGCCAATATAATCTCACAAATAATACAAATCACAGTAACATCGTTGAAAAATCCATTTACAATATCTGGTCAGCAGAACGCGACCCTGTATGCTGCGCATAAAGTCTCCACTACGGTATAGATCTGCTCAAAGTTGGGACGATTCTCGGGTTTATACTCCCAGCAACGTAACATCAACCTGTACATCTCTTCGGGGATATTATCAGGGGCGGGCATACGGTAACCTGAAAATTGATCGAGAAATAAGAAGGAAAATCTTAAACTTCGCTTCTGCATAACCAAACTGCGACATTTTTAAATTGTTTACCATTGTCGATCTTCTCGCGAGCTTTGGAGTTACTCATCCCGCTGTAAGGAGTCCCGCCCCTGGAGAAGATCTCCCAACACAGTATCCCATAGCTCCACACGTCGCACAGGGAAGTGTACTTCCCGAAGTTGAGGGCCTCCGGAGCGGTCCATTTGATCGGGATCTGCTTCATGCCGTCAGACACTATGTACTCCTCCTCCTCCCTGGACATTCCGAAGTCAGATATCTTCACTATATTGTTGTAACCTTTGTAAACATAACAAAATTATATGTTAGATCGCAGTAAACTTCAGAAGATTTTAAACACTAGACTAGACAAATGGCGGGATTTAAGGCAAGTTTTAAATTCCTTTTAAAAGACTTTTGGATATTGTGAAGTCAACAAATGTAGAGAAATTAGAAGGATTTACTTATTTTAGAGATACTTCTAGAAAATTCATAAGTTAGTGCTAAAGTAGGCAAACACTGCAAATTATTAATTATCTTTTAACTTCAGAATAAACTGAATCTATTTTTAGGAGCAATAAATTATTAGTTAATGATATATGTAACATATTGTTCATATTTTTAGATTTCACACATTACAAGAATGTACATATGTTTCATAACTCATTCCTCCACTCACCCACTAGACAGTTACGAGCTGCTAAATCTCTATGTATACAATTCTTAGATTCTAAATATCTCATTCCAGCTGCTGCATCCAAACACATTTTCATTAATTGAGCTTCTGTTAATGTCGTCGCCTTTTTCCTCAGGAATGTCAACAGAGAACCTCCTGAAAGGTATTACTTTCATTAAAGACGAATATTAAACAACTAATTAAACCTACCTGGTACGAGTTCCATCACAATCATTATAGGTTGCTTTTGCACGCAAATCCCAATAAGCTTAACGATATTTGGGTGGTCATACTGTTTTAATATCCTCCCTTCTTGTAAAAATTTCTTTTTGTGTTCTTCTGGTAAGGTCACCCTACATGTCTTGACGGCGACGATCTCATTACTGTTTTTAAGTTGTGCCCTGTAGACATCACCAAAATTACCCTGAAACCACAAATATTAGTGAAACCTGTTAAAAAGTAAAGATACAACGAATAGAAAATTTGATTTTTTTTGTGGGAATAAATCTCAGTACCCTTCCAACTTTATCCAAGAGTATAACGTCTTCATTGTTGAGCTCCCATTTCTCTCTTGGAATTGGTTTATGTAAAATAGCTCTAGATCTACCAGTTACTGGTAAGCCACTGTTGTACTGGTAAAGTATCAACTCCCGAATACTGGGAAACGCTGGACCTTCAAACCTATAATGACCCTACAAATAATTTATAAGTAGTCAAAACAGAACAATAATGTAATTATTTTTTACTTACTTCTGCTGTCGTTTGTACTATAAAATGCTTGTGCCCTCCCCAGCAGACCGAAAGTACCGTTTGACACTCGTCGTTCCTTGTCGTCTCTCTTACTAAAAAATCACCATCGGTGGTTAATAATCTTACGACTTCCTCCCTGGGTAATACTCCATGGAACCATTCTTCATCTACCATAGATTTATTCACTGTAAGCGCCACCTGGGGAAATATAAAAAATAGGTAGTTGTAAACATGCGAAAAGAGATGATATTCCTTGGGTTTTAGTTGTGAAGTTAGAAACCAAAGCTGTTAGTTTAACAACAAATGTTAAGTAGCTAACAATAGGCTATAATTATAGGCTACAATAGGCTAATAATAGGCTAACAAGTTAATTGTATTAGTGGCACTGTATGAATATGAGTATGAAACATACTACGTTCAGTTATATTTACATTATAGTTTATGTGTTATCTAAAATTTTAGAAAGGCAGATTATAAACGAATTTGATTAATGCAAGGGAACATAACATAAACTGAAATAGTTTAAACCATTTTACACGAAGAAATGTGTAAAGATGCAATACAAAGTACACATCCAACCATCTGTGGCTTTTTAAATATCCTTCTTTAAACTGCTTGAACTAATATTTTACGAAAGAGACGTGACAAGACCGTGCTAGGGAGCTGTAGTTGAATCTCCGGAAATCGATTTTACTTTTAACAAAAAATATGACTTTTGTAACTAATTCAATAGTTCATAGAAAGAACCTAATGCATTCTACTGACTATCAGAAAACCAAATAACTTCGAAACTATGTTAAAAACAGCCACAGAGGTTCAGAAAACCTTTGTAACAACTTACAAATTTCCTGGACCTTCTATAAAAAGTTCATATGCAAATAAAACTCCATGCAGGAAGCGAATAGAACAGAACCATCTAACCATGCCGATGGGACACCTACTGGATCTCCCCCTTCGCTGTGCGGGGCTGAGTCTCTCCTGCCCTTACTACGGGGCGGAGCAACCGGCGACGAAGGGGCAGATTTCCGCCTGAACGGCTTACTCAACAACTTCGCTATCCTATGAGGTTCGAACATACTGCGTTTACTTAATGTACTCTGAGAACCATTACCCTGGAATGGGGGAGTTAGAGAAGGGACACCGCCACCAATGCTAGTGAGTCAATTAGCAGTGGATGTTGAGGAAAAGTGAAAATTACACAATAAAAATAAAAGAAGTAAACAGCTAAGAAACCAATGTAGTATCAGTATTACTGCATCCTTTCAATGCAATGCAAAAAGTTACATTAGATTTTGCTACTACTACACTACTTAACTTATTGCAAGAGGATAGAAAGGGATGCAATGGAAAAATCGTATGTGTGTAGCCACTACACTTCCCCCTGCAAATTATTAGATTATTAGACACTTACACCGTCTTCTTCTTTTCCAAAACATCCTCTACCTTCTCTAAAATTCCTCACCTGTTCAGTAGTATTAGTAATGAACGTTTGGTTGTCTATAGAAAGATCACAAGCTGATGGAGCCTCCTCACAGCCGAGCTCGTTTAGAGCGCTCTTGATCAACTCGGTCTGTTTGAGCATCTTCCTTTCCTGACATTTCAATTCGTTGATCTCTTTTCTGGAGGTGTCTACGCTTACAGTCGATAACCTACGGAAACTGAGAAAACCATGAAGTTGAAGCAGAAAAATTAGACCCACTAAACATGATAACTTACAAAAATTCGCAACAAATTTACATTTTACTGTTCAGGTAAATTTACATGTGTAAGATGTTAAATAATATACTTTGAAGCTACCCTTGCTAGTTAACCAAGTGTAATATACATAACAGAACACTTGTTTCATTAAGCTTGACAACTTGGTAAAAATTTACAACCTTAATTTACAGAAACCTAAAAGACGGAAATCAGAATTAAGCTAAATTCTGAGAACATGTCATTAATTTTCAAAAGTAAACTGGAAAGACACATAAACAAAGGAAAGAAGATGGGTTGTGGAAGGGGAGCTGGACTGAAACTGCTGAACGCATTTGCTTTGTGTGTGTATGTGTAAAGTCAAAGGACACCATTCATAAACCAGCAGACGCTAATATTTTTCTCTATTGTATAGAAATGAATGGAAACGAAAATATAGGTGGTACAAATAGGATAAATATATATCCTTCGCTTTGATATTATAATAATGAAGCATGATATTTCCAAAACTACTAGAATCCGCTGGTCAATTATTACAAAGATAACATGTCAGGTTCTACGTTTTACAAGTCACATGGCAAGAATCTTGATGTGCTAATGATGAAAATAGAAGCAAAATGAACAGATTTACATGAGAAATGTTGCAAAGATTCTAAATTTGGGGTTGTAGACATGATAAACTTGAAATCAGTTCAGAGCCCAAAACAGAAAAAGTGCTAACAACTTTCATCAATCCTCAAAATACACAGTAGTGAACTGTTGTGGTCCAATGAAGCGAGTCTTATTAAAAAAATTATGCCTTAACTAATATGAAAGATTGTATCCGTCTATGTGTTACCCACCTATTGTTTGATTCGTTGTTTAGACCGTTCTTCCCGTTCACGAGCCCATCATGATTAGTGCAAAGCGCAGTCCGTTTTTCTTGGTTTTCCTTAATACTGGCCTCTAATTCCGTTAGTTTAGTCCTCAACCACTCTACGGTTAAGTTGTCTACAGTCAATTGGTTAGGCAGTAGTTTACCGGCGGAGTCCTCCACGAGGCTTTCGTCAAAGGTGAATTTCACTTGTTCCGCTGGTGAAGTCCTAAACGTAAAACGTTTTATAAGTAGTGAAGATTAAGTAATTCTATAATGAACATGATGGTAATCTGGTGTTGGGGTTAAAATGGACTTACTTAAACTTTTCGGTGAAATCCTTGTATTCTTCATTAGGTTTGATGGAGTCGATGTTACTTTCGATTTTCCGTTGGATTTCCTTGAATTTCTCCGAAGTTAAGTCTGAATTACTAGCGACGTCTTGTAAGATTTGTTTCCTGGAAACAATTCATAAAACCATTCAGACACACGAAAAGGGTGTAAACTAGTAAATGCAATCGAACAATTTCTCTATTATTCCTATTATTATTCTTTATATAGTATCGTCTTACCACGTGGAGACAAAGGCTTCCTGAACGGACTGCTGGTGTTCCAAAAGACCAGGAAGCAGCACAGTCCTGAAGTCTTTCTCAAACTCTACAGCCTCGCAAAGTAGCAGGACGTACTCGTTGTGGGTCAAGTGGAGCTTCCTACAGGCTTTCTGGTACTTGTCCCTGACGTCATCGAGCTTCCTGCCACCTCTTCCTGCTGGAAAAGGGACAAACAGTAAAACTCTGTTGATAATAAGTTAATAAGCCACACTCAACAGACGCCAATATGATGGTTGCCGTTTGAAATAAGTTTACGTGGATTCGTCAATGATTTTAACATTCACATTTTTATGTTTCAAAATAAACTGTTTTATAAACGTCTGAGAGATATTTCATTTTTCTAAAACGCCTCCAGTCTCCAGCCAGATTTAATTTTAGAGTCGTAGTAAATAAAATGATTTGGGCGCGTTTTGCAACTTAATTGATTGCACAACCACTTACTTGGGTAAAAATGCACTTTTCTGTCTCGCTATCTCTATCACGTTACACAAGCTAAAATCGCACTAAATTTAAATTTCACTAGTAATACCTTTTATCATCTCGATGCCAAGTTCTATTTTTATTTGAGAGTAGACGCAAGATAAACGGAAAGTGCAACAGGGAAATGGAAAAATCGAGAAAACTTTCAAAAGCGAAAATAAAAAAGTAGTAAAAGCTAGGAGCATACTCTGCAGAAGGTCTGAATACGTCAAACATATCTAGATTTATATATAAGATAAAAATTATTGTGGAAGTAGGACAATACTTTTATATATGAAGAAAACACACACCTTCACTTCAAACCAACAAACACTATGACAACTACAATGAAAGAAACATATCAAGAAAATACAAACCCACTGTAAAACTGATACTCGTTCATAATGTTTTTTCCTAACAGCTTTAAGAACAAATGTACAATAAAATTATGACCTAAGATTACACGATGTGTTACTTACATTTCACGTAGTGCTCTTCGAACTTGCACCTCATCAGCTTGTACAGTTCCAAATATTTTTGGTATTCCGTCTTTTTCCTGTTCACCTCGTCTGATAACTGAAACAATAATAAAATTTGTGAGAACGCAAAGAGACGACGTGAGAAAAAAACTTCTACATTGTGTCCTTCGAATGCATTAATAGTAATCCGATGTTACGATGCACTGTATGTAATTACTAATTGACATAATTATTAGATTTTAACCGGAGAGACATTAATGTGGCCATTAGTCTTCGCTCGGATATAAATTGAAGTTTCTTGTCGGATGAATTGAACCATAACGTGGTCACCATGTACCGTTAGATACTTTTAAGTAAAACGCATTGCAAAATGTATTTAATGGTTTATTCTGCGGAATTCAATGCGAGGGGAAAAGATTCGGAATAACGGCCGATTAATCCGACTCTAGAGAATTTAATTAGGAATTTGTATGTTCATTACGGTTTTCTTTGTTGAAAGAAATGGCTCAAAACCATAACAAACGGAATGGACGAGGAATCCAATTACGTGCAATGCGTGCCACCTACGAAATTCAGATAGTGAAAGATGATATTTCCATGCCGGCATATCGCGGTTTCGTTAAAAATAAAATGTGAATTTAAATTATCTGTCAGAAAGGTATGTTAGTTAATAATTACTTAAAAATATAAAGCACTTGTACCGGTATCAATTGTTTTTGAAAAATAAAAACACGACCAACAAAAAGGTGATTAAAGTCCACGAACAATACAATCCATTCAATGGGACTTAGCAGTCAGATGGGTATTAATTGATAAAGTGCTACACATTTTCATAGAAATTTCAACAGAAATTCATAAAATCGTCTAAATTAATTAATTTATTTTTAATTGCTTATCAACTTTGACAAGTTATGAAATTTTGCATGAAGCTTCCTCTGATTACAAACTTTGTACCTCGAAAATTTTTCTCGAGATCTGGTTTAATTTTCCAAATATTGAAATAAAACTAATTTAACCAGAAATTAATTCTTTAGTGACAGAATTTCACAGGATAACAGTTCTTTCATAGAACATGGCTTGCCGAAAATTGTTGTAATATGCGGGTCAGGAAACACAACCTAAAAAGGAAAATAAGTGAATCCCAAGACATTCAAATAATCCAAAAATAAAAATCTAAACTACAAGTGTAAATGTTTAAATGTTAGTAACAATGCAGCGAAAGAAATATTGTGTTCAATGTAAAAATTAGGACCGCCACGAGCATTCGAAAGAAGGGTGGGCTTCCTGGGCCCATCGGCAAAAGGTAAACGACCTCTAGGTTAAACCTACTTACTTAGGAAGAATCCTGGAATGATGGAAGGTATAAAAGAATGACGCCTGATTATCCGTATTGGCTTCATGACCGAATTCTATAGCCCAAAAGAATAGCATAAAAATGTAGTAGTAGAAGAAGAAGAGGAGGTTGATTTAGTTTTATTATGCATTATTTTCAATAGAGACCTTAGTATTTAACGTAAATTAAACACAGGTAAGACTATTTGTAATAATATGTCGTTCTGTGGTATACACAGGGAATTACATTTATATCTTTATCATGTATTCATTGCTATCGAAGTCTTTAAATATAAAATTCTCTTCCAAATACTTAAACCAAATACCAAAATAAAATTCCTTGTTAAGGAGGAGTAATTGATTATTACATTTAAACTGTACCGGTAGTATTAACCCACTAAACATTGTAAGTTACAAAAGTTTGCTGGAGACTTTTATTTGCTCTCATTGGAAACATTAATTATGTAACTTCTTCGATAACATGCTGCAAAAATACATTTACAAACTTACTGGCAACACTTTTCTGGTTACTTACAAATGCAAACTTTCTGTTATAAGCTTTCCATAAGGTTTCATTTGTGAACTTGCAAAGCTGTGCAATTGCAATAATGACGGTTACTTGCAAATGCACGCTTTCTTTTGCACACTTTCCATAGACGTTTCTTAGGTTTCATTTGTAAACTTGCTGAACAGTCAAATTGCAACGATGCTGATTACTTACAAATGGAAGCTTTCTGTTTAAAGCTTTCAATAAAGTGCCGAAATGAAAATATTGTGAATAAGTAACTACATGTAAGCCCTAAATCTAAATGGTTCCCGTCTTGCGCATCGCGCAGGTGTTGCGCAGTCTTGCGTCTTCGTTCGTTCATTTTGTTTTCGTAGTTTCGTGCTATGGTTTCGTGCTCGATACGATAGCGTCGGATTCAGCATTGTGGGTATTAAATTTAATATCGTCTGATATTATCAAACTCTGGCTGATTCATTACTCAGGTAAGATATATTCGTAAATGAAATTCATTGCCTAATTACACATGTTCGGTGTATTACTTGGTTCAATAGAAAGAATGATGGCGTCTACGTCTACTACTACTAGCACAACAAAGTCTAAAACCAAAACCCAAGCTGGGATTAAAGGTGGCGGTGTAATTCCAAGAAATCATTGAAAGGTTAGTAAAAGTTTAATTGCACTCTCATTAAAATTTCACCAAAGACACTTTTGTTGTGCTTATGCTTTGCACAAGAACTAACAACAATTAGGTAATTTAGAGTATTGTGTAATCGCTTTTTAGATTGTGTTACCATTTCTAGGCCTCTAACGGATGCAGGATCTCCCTATTAGTGCTTTCAATTTTCTCTATTTACTAAGAACAAAGTTAACTCGGTACTTAATATCTAATTGTTAATTGTTCAATTGGGTGAAAATATCATTTTATATTAAGGGAGTAAGGCTTCTCAAATAAAATTATTGGCTGCAAGAGTCACTCATATCAATGTAATCCTTTTTTGTAATCCTTAAAATATGCTGTTGTGTTGAACTCTCTGTTACTGTGCATTAATGATTTTTTTTTGTAGCGTACACATCGAAAACTTTTTACCACCGCATAAGCGTTACCGGCAGCAAGCAGAAAGGGTGGAAATTTTAAATTATCGAACCTGAAGCTGACATATATAATGAAAGGTAAAGTGTAAACATAATTTATTTCCTTTCAATAATAACCTAAATACTGTTCATTTATAGAAGCTGTTAAAGAATGCTTTCCAGCCACGTCGGATCATGACTTTGAAAATGCTGTAATGGAATGGTTTAATCACGGCAAGACTAGACACCTATGTGAACTTCAACAAATAAGGCAAAGATAAAGAGAGAGGGGTGAGAATATTTAATTTTTTTGAATTTTTGCGCATGGTCACTCACTGAGTGGTGTCGCATTTTAATTTAAAATTTTTTGTATGTTATATTACTTTTTGATGAATTCATTTTTTTTTGTATTAATTCAATATCATAATTGTATTTAATATATATTTCATTTCTTATATTTATTTTATGTTTGTGTTGATCATTGTTTACAATTTGTATTTTTTACTGATGTATTTACCTAAAATAAATTTTCTCAAAAATTGTTGAATTTTTTATTGTAATAACCTACCACTTTTCAATTCTAAGCTATTAGAATACTTTCTTTTATAATTTGGATGTAAAGTTGCAATTGCATTTTTGCTGGAAGCATTCAATGGAAATTTGCCAATTTTAACATTACAACTGTGACTTTCCTGTATGTAATAATATATATACTTGTTGCAAGTTAACATTTGTAACTGTGATGGTAAGTTATTGAAACTTTGAGAAAAACTTGCCCCAAGTTTGCAAGAGAAACCTTTACAAATGTAATGTCATATGGGAGCAGATTTCCTATTTGCCACAAACTTGCAGGAAGCTTAGTGCAAATTAAGTAAGAACTTTACAGTGCCATAGGAAAGCATTTTGCAAATTTGCTGCAAACTGATTGTGCTTAGTGGGAATATGACCATGGTCATCTTGACCTCTATGAACCTTAAGCATTTTTAATAGGGACTGCGACCTTGAAATCGATAGCGTTTTGACTTTCAGCCACTAATTCATTATTTTTCTCCAATTTCTACCAGCACTACTACCAGGGTGGTAACGCCACTACTCCAGAAAGGATTCTCCAGGGGGTTCCAAACTGATTTAAGCAGCTTTGTTTGGAGAGCTATTAGGGGTCCCTGGCAATTTACGACCAACGACACATGGCGGCAAAAATTGGTTTTACTTTGTCCCAAAAATATTTTATTTTGGTTTTACGACCAAATGTCGCCACAAAGTCAATGGGAAAAGTCCAAGGTCAAATATGTCCTTAAACTGAGGGCATCATCTATTTTAAGGACACAGATCAATTTAAAGTACATGGTGGTTAACAGTCAAGATGTCCCAGAACAATCATACTAGTACTACTTATTATAACCTTTACAACTGAAATTTTCGGAGTTGAAGCCGCGACTGGTAGATAATGGCTATAATATCATGAAATAAACACATTTACATATAAAATTGGTTATTATGTAACTATTAAAAAAGTCTTTCGTTTAAGGCTTAAGATGAATTCAATTTTTACAAAAGTATTGAAGATGCGGTCATCAATCATCTTGGATCAATGAGGAAGGTAGAACTTCCTCATCTTTATTCCAATAGTTGTGTAGTATAGTGATGCCCACGATATTCTCGTTTGCGAGAGTCTCGTCTCGTCTCGTCTCGTTTTCGAGACGAGACTCGAGACAATATTTTAAATTTTCCTTGCGAGACAAGACGAGACTTTCAAAAAGTCTCGTCTCGAATCTCGCACGAGAGTATCGCAAAAGTCTCGAAGTATCGCAGATAAAAATGGCAATTAGTAATTAATTATTCTAATTATCGCGAATGTTATTGAAACACCTTTTTAAAGCCGCGTAATAGCGAACAGTTTCTGTAGGTAAATAATTGTAAATTAAGTTAGTGTTTAATTGAAATGTGGTAAAAGTCTTAGAAATACAAATATTCACAACATTTTTTTGTTGGATAAAACAGTTTTCTTTTTTTGTAACTGGAAAAAAGTTTGACATTTTATCTCTGTTGACAATTTATACTTTAGACCGACCTTTGGAGATCATCTACCTATTTCTCACCCGACTTCTCATGTTATAATCGACCTATTATAATAATTGGTTCATTTCAGTTCTTGTCGAAAAAGCAAATTTGAAAAGCATTTCTATATAATTGAGGAGCAAGTAGGAACCGGATGTAATAAAACGGCAAAATGTAAGATATGCACGAAATCACGAGATTTTGCGAGACGAGACTTTTATTGCGGAACGTGACTCGAGACGAGACTTTCAACTTTTTTTGCGAGACAAGACGAGATTTTTCAAAGTCTCGTCTCGTCTCGTGGGCAACACTATGTAGTAAAGGATTTTACATTTGAATTGGGTTTATTTCACCCAATTTTATTACTGTGTGCACAGTTACTCTCCTATATACTCCAACTTGATGAGTAGCCGTGATGTTACGATGTTAACATTGATGTATCTGGTAAATGTACAATCAATTTTGGTATTGCCTAGTCGAAAGCTTCCCTTTTTCCAACGAGATGCGCGCTTCATATTTTCGATTGCCATTTGGGAGCGCTGAGGTAGGAAATTTTATATAATTTTTGCACAATTACTTTTAAGTTTTAGCAATGAAATATTCTTCAAAATACACTTAATGTTACGTGGATCAATCGAGACTAACAAACTTTTTAAAATAACACCAGAATTCAGGGAAATGGAGATGGATGAGCAATAGCGACAGATTTGTCAAAACGGGCAAAACCGAACGTTTTAAATGGTTATGAGCTACTTTCTAACATTTTTTTTATACATTTTTATAACTTCGCAGTTGAATTCATTAATTTCAGGTCTTTCGACGATGCTCATGTAATTTGGGTTTTGGACAGTTTACTGCCCAATAGCACCCAGTTTTCAAGAGTACCAAGGTATTGAATCACACACCATTACACGTAATTGAGTATAGAATTTATTATATGCGTGTTATGATGTTACTAAGAAGTGAGCGCGTTAAAACAAAATTGAAGACTACAAAGGAGTCAAAATTTACGACTCTTCCACGGTTGCGCGCCGAACCGACTTAAGCCCATTTAGAACGCATCGTAAGTGGAGACGTTTCGGCGAAAAATCGCTCTCGTCTCGTCTCCCGGTGCACCTCTTGCACTTTACCATCAAAATAACACCACGTCGCGTGTTTCGCTACCGCCATCGGCGAACCATCGCTCGGTTCGTTGACTTTTAGCGAAGAAGACCCGTCTTGAATGGAGGCGATCATGGGTGGAGGTCTCTTCCTCTCTCTCTCTCTCTCTCTCTCTCTCTCTCTCTCCTCTCTCTCTCTCTCTCTCTCTCTCTCTCTCTCTCTCTCTCTCTCTCTCTCTCTCTCTCTCTCTCTCTCTCTCTCTCTCTCTCTCTCTCTCTCTCTCTCTCTCTCTCTCTCTCTCTCTCTCTCTTTCTCCTTCTCTTAAAAGTAACGGCGTTTTTGAAAGGACAATGAGGCAGGACAATTCGCCAAATCCAAATTTATCGCATGTTAAGATGAAGAAATAAATAATCTAAAATGAACGGGGGCCCCACAAGCCGATTGCCCTGTGGGCAATGTTAAAATGAATGGAGATCGTTAATTCCACTGGAAATTGGAAATCAGAAAGCTGTTTGCCAATAAACATGGTATCGAGCCCAAAAAGACAGAATATTACTATGAGAAATACATTTGTATTGCTCGTATTAGGTCACTGGATTCATAGAAAAATAACTTAATCCCAAAGAAACTTACCTATCTGTTCGTCAATAACAATAACCATCAAATTGAGCCCAAAAAGACAGAATATTACTATTAGAAAGACAATAGCATTGACGGAACTGATCGTATGGGATCAGGATTCTTAGAGAAGTAACTAACTCCAAATGAAACTTACCAGAAATCTGTTAGTTCGAGCCCAAAAAGACAGAATATTACTATGAGAAATACATTTGGGTGATGAAACTGATCATATTAGATCATTGGATTTTTAGGGAAGAAACTACCTCCAAAAAAACTTATCAGAAAGCTGTTCGTCGATAAACATGGAATCGAGCCCAAAAAGACAGAATACTTATTACTATGAGAACATTATAGACAGAATGACTATATTAAAGACAGAATATTAGTAGGTATGAGAAATACATTTGCATTGATGGTACTGATCGTATTTGATCATTGGATATTTAGAGAAGTAACCAACTCCAAAACAAGCTTATCAGAAAGCTGTTCGCCAATAAACATGAAATCGAGCCAAAAAGGCAGAATATTACTATAAGAAGTAAATTTGTATTGCTCGGATTAGATCAATGGATTCTTAGAAAAGTAACTGACTGCCAAAGAAACTTACTTATCATCTGTTCGTCGTTAAACATTGAATCGAGCCTAAAAAGAGATAATATTACTATGAGAAATACATTTGCATTGATGATACTGATCGTATTAGATCATTGGATTCTTAGAGAAGTAACCAACTCCAAAAGAAGCTTATCAGAAAGCTGTTCGTTAATACCTAAACATTAATTCGAGTCCAAAACGACAGAGTATTAATGGGAATTATATTTGTATTGATCGTACTGATCGTATTAGATCATTGGATTCTTAGAGAAGTAACTAGGTACCTCCAAAAGAAACTTACCAGAAAGCTGTTCGTCGATAAACATGGAATCGAACCAAGAAGACAGAATATTACAGTGAGAAGTACATTTTATTGATCGTACTGATTGTATTTGATCATTGAATTTTTAGAGAAATCGAGCCCAAAAAGACAGAATATTACTAAGAGAAGCACATTTGTATTGCTCGTGTTAGATCACTGGATTCTTAGAAAAGTAACCGACTCCCAAAGAAACTTACTTATCTGTTGGTCAATAAACATCAAATCGATCCCAAAAAGACAGAATATTAGTATGAGAAATACATTTGCATTGATGATACTGATCGTATTAGTTCATTGGATTCTTAGAAAAATAACTAACTCCAAAAGAAACTTACCATATAGCTGTACGTCAATAGACATCAAATCGAACCCAAAAGGCAGAATGTTACAATGGGAAGTACATTTGTATTGACCGTATTAAATCTTTGGATTCTTAAAGAAGTAACAAACTCCCCAAGAAACTTACCAGAATGTTGTTGGTACCAAAAACAACAAAGAAAGTTATTGGAAGAGGTAGAAAAGTTGCCCCATTTGCAATGAACCCCACAAGGATTTTAGTTGAAATAATAAAACAAAATGTGTGAATTCCAAGGGTTCTTGTATTTGTAACGGGTACTTCTAGATTGTCGGTTAAGATACTCTTCTGGAATTTCATTACACTGCTGATCATTGATAATTTTCACTGAAGCGAGTCACTGAATATTAATCCACACCTTAAACTAGGTAAGGCTTGTAGAGTATTTACAAAATCTCAAATGTACTACCACAAAACCAACAAAAGATATAGTGGATCACAATAAGTTGAGTTACCGTTTGTGCTTCGTTGGGTTTTGTTAAGTTTTGAAGAAACCTCGCTGGTATACAGGCGAACCCAAAATATTTCACTTTAGTGCAACTTTTCATTTAAGAACGGGAAATCGTTGATGGACGCCAGATAAAAGAGAATCTGAGATAACTTTCTGAGAAATAAAAATAGACAATAAGAGTAGAAATAAAAAGAATAATTTCTGAGATTGAAGATATCTCGGAAGCAGAACAAAGTAAATTCCAAGTCTGGAATGGTTCGTTTATACAATAGTTAACAGCATCTGATAGTGTGGGACTCAGCACATCGCAGCGGTTACCCGAATTAAATTTCCACATCTAGATCCATTGATCCGGGACGGCTAAACTCTTCATTAGAAGAAAAGTATGTTTTCGTTATAAGATCAGTTGTGAAAATTCAGATGATTTCAACTAGATTTTCATTGCGAATTTTATCTATTTTGGATATTTCTTTCAAAATTCAAGATTCATTGTCGAAGATGATTTTCTGAATTTGAATATAATTTCTTCTGTCATTATCTAATCATTAGATTTATAATGTTGGTTACCGAACTAGTTGTGTTTAGCTATAAATTAATAGAAATTTAGTTGACCATCGTAGACAATCAAAAACGACGTGTTCTGCATTATATGAAATGTGATTACAGTAAGGAAAGAGATGTTTCGCTTCTTCCTATGCGAAAAGTAAAACACCTAAATTAACCATGGACTTCAAATTGTTTCAAGAATAATCCAAAGTTACCAGGTAGGTATACAAAGCAGAAATGTTTGGTATTAATTTCTTACTTCATTGAACCTTACTGGAAATTACATTACATTCCATTCTTTTCGCCATATGTTAAAATTGTCCTTCATGATGACGCTTTTGTGTCATTTATCTTTCCACTGCTTTTTCCATTGTTGATTTTGAAAAAGTCTGAAAACAAATTTCTGCAAAATGTGAAATTGTAGATTTTTTAAACAGGTAGACAAATAAAAAGATCTTTAAAATTTTAAGGGTGAATAATCGTCCATCAACATCTTACGGCGTTTCAATTAATTAAATCAATTAAGTTAAGGTTGCAAAGATATTAATAGTTTTTAAATTTTCGAGCCACTTTTTGAGGACCCGTTACTCTACAGGGATGCAACTTGGTATAGAGGTAAGTTGCGTTAAATTATTTTTCACGCTGCCGCCATCGTAAATCGCTCTTATATGCATAGATACGTAGCATGAAAATGGCAAATAACATTCGTGTATTATTTTTCCTTCACGACGGAATGTAAATACTGTCAATTACATTCCTAGGAATATCAAAAGAGTAAATGAAGTTGATTTATCCCTAGTTACGCACTGACATATGTAAGTCTGACGTATGTCAGTCAACTTATGCCACAGTGACGTACATCCAAACTACATCAAACATTTCATTTTTTGAGGAATTATGAGGAAATTTTCAACGGCAGCGTGAAAAATCTAATAAGCCACACGGAATGTATCGACTGTTAACATTCTCGGCAAGTGACAAGCCTCGGCTCGTATATACTTGCCTCGAATGGTAAAACGTCTTTACATTCCTTGTGACTTAAATAACTAATGCTGGGATGTTCTCGGGGTCAGGAGCCGAAGCTGAGTTGGTGTTCTAGGTGGAACCCCCAAAAAATGAAACACTCGTTTCAAAATCCAATCTTTAATAATTCAGCCGACGTTTCGCCCCGGATTAAGGACATATTCATGGCGATTTTACAGGTACAAAGAACATTTAGAGCCTTATCTAGTGTGCGATGGAATGGTCAAACGATCCACAACAGTCCTTCGGGGTCAGGAGCCGAAGCTGAGTTGGTGTTCTTTTTGATCTTGGTCCATCATTTGTGAGCAAAGGACTGTTGTGGATCGTTTGACCATTCCATCGCACACTAGATAAGGCTCTAAATGTTCTTTGTACCTGTAAAATCGCCATGAATATGTCCTTGATCCGGGACGAAACGTCGGCTGAATTATTAAAGATTGGATTTTGAAACGAGTGTTTCATTTTTTGGGGGTTCCACCTAGAACACCAACTCAGCTTTAAATAACTAATATTTTGAGTTCCTTACATAACATTTGAGCGCCTTCGCCATTTTATCGATATATTTATTGCCTTATTAGTGTGTTATGTAACGATACTAACATGATAACCAGACGTATAGTCGAAGAAATTTTTAAGATATATTGTTAAATCGAATTATCAGTAGGTATGTATTATATAGAGATTTAGATCAGATCAACCTTATCTTTTTCTATAATATGGCGGAGTTACAAAAAGGTTCAGTAGTAATCATTTTTTTGTATGTAAATATCTGATGAATTTTAGCATTTTTGAATTTATAAATTCCCATAATCATTTGGATTGAGGAATTAAATTATTTAGGGATTATCCAGGTCAACGAACGCGACATGCTTTTAATCACTTTCGATCATTTACTTGAACTAAATCTTTTGTTTTATGGAGCCTTAACGTATAATCCGAGCATTGTTTGTTTTGAGACGTCTCCGTGTCAAGCGCGTAGCTATTTCGATCCGAAATTATTTAGTTCATGAACAATACGAAATGGCACGGCGTGTACAGCTGGAGCTAATTGGATTTTAAACGCGAACACGGCCCGGCGATATTTGGCAGTCAATTAAACAACATTGAATTTATATTCCACACTAATTTTAGAAGATGACATCGCATGCAGGACAAACTCGTTTCCTGGGGAGTCCCCAAAGTAATAACAACAATTTTCAAATCTAAACGGAACGTAATCGTCGGACGGATAGATTTTGTGAATTTTTTTCTCTCTACGTCCGCCGTATTAAAAAAAAAAAACGCGAACACGGGTGGGTTGGGTCGCGCCCGGAGAAATTTATTGCTCGCGAGCAATAACAACAACAACAACAACGACTACGACGACGACAACAACGCACGTGTTCGTTTGCCTTGTATTGGACATTTCAGGTTAACGTCCGTTATATTGTTTAAAACATTAAAACGAATGTTATTAGCGACTCGGGGACAATAAAACTAAACAGTTGCAGGCTCACTACACCTATACAGTAAGCACTACGATACGAAATTGAGATTTCTGGAGAAAATGTGGGAAAAGTGAAATGAAAAAATGATTTTCATTTAACATGTAAATTCATGGGAAAATTACTTTTGTATTATCACGTCGACCAATAAAAATCAACGCCACGTTTAACGTCCAATCCGACTACCGATATTACTATTCATAATTATTTTTTTAAATAAAATCTATAATTTACAAAAGGCAGAAAATTTTTAAAAATTGCTTCCCTTGCTTGAAATTTCACAGCACGCCATTGATAAGAATTTACACTTTTTAGTTTGCAATAATTTAAGGTCATTATTTAACTTGGTATAATAATAAGTAGCTGGTATATATGACATTTTCATCCAATCTCTCTGTAGCTCTGATTTAATAAAATGCACTGTTACGAATATTCAACGATTAGAAAACTTTCGAGAATAACTCACAAGCAAAAAAAATCTGTTGTTTAAGTGTCATATTAGAAGTAAAAATCTAATATGTATTACTTATTAAGGAACTTTCGAGAGCAATAAGTGTGCAAAACGGCTCGTTAAAATAATCGTCGTTAAAATAAGCATTATTAGGTGTCGAGATGATTAAGTGTGTAATTCTCTTTAGGGTCAGTTACTAGTAACAGTCGGTCGCGAGAGGATGCGAAAAATTATTCGAAAATCGAATGCGTTGTGATTGTGAAAGTGAACTTTGGGAATGGAACGCCTCTCATCACTGACGTTACGTTCTCGGACTTCCTAAAGGCTCCTCGATATAATTTTGGAAGCACACAAATCTTTTCCAAATTACATTGATTCTGTGTGGCATCCAAATTTACACTGGAACGTCAGTTCAAAGATATGATCGTTAGTGTTAATTTTTGGTCACTTAAAGGAGTTCTAGATTGTTGATGTCTTTTGGATGGCGAGGAAAAAGAAGACGTGCCTCCAGGATCAACATATGAGAGAAGAGATGGGATTCGGGCCTTGGGAATTCTTGGGTAAGTGGTAAGTATCCCTCCAAAGAAATATTTATAAATTACATTGAAATCTTATTGATTTCTATCATTTTTAGTGAATCTTATAAAAATCTTATACTAGTTTGTTAAATTTGTTTCAATTTCACATAGTAAAGCAAAATGTACTTAGAACAATTGGAAATGATGAGATATTTAAAATTCAAGTGCAAAAAAAGGAAGAAATGTATTTGTTATCTGATTACATAATCTTTGTCACTTAATAACGGAAATTTTGTGTTATAATTTTAAACTTGTCTATTTTACAAAAATTAGTCGTTTCAATGTTCACTTTTTAATTCGGTTTATCCTCTTTACAGAAAATAATCATCGGAGAGCGCCTTCGCACACAACCGAGATGGAAGAGATTTTTAAGGGTCTAAACGTCTAAAGGTATAATAAATCCACATTTTCTTTTAATTTCAACTCTAATAGACTTTCTTCTTTATTTTCAGGTAGGTGCACCTTCCTAGGTTGCGCTTTTACTGGTAAATCATCGTTTGACATTTCGAAGCTAGTCTGACCATTGTCGGACATGGTTTCCATTGGAAAAATCGAAAAAGTTTTCGTGGATCGTGGTGCTTTTAGTGCTTTGCAAGCGAGTTTTATAATTTTTGGTTTTCTGGTAAGTACGTATGTGAGACATATATTTTTTTTTATTTTCAGTAACAATAATTCTTTCTTTTTTTTATAGGTACCTAAATCATTTTTATGTGAGTAAGGTATTTTATGTCATTTTTTTATAATTTCAGATTCTTAAAATTTTTGTACCAATGCCATTTTGACTTTCAGGTATATTTTAAGGTGTATTTGTTTTGCACTGTCGGGTATTTTTTTCAGGCACTTCTATCCATTTTTAATTGCTTTGTATACCTTTGTGGTCTGTTTTAGGTAATTTCAGTAATTAAACATTCTTTTTTTTTATTGGTACTCTATTTTGCCTATTTCAAACACGCTCTGGAGTGCGTAAATCGGGCTTTTTCGCACTCGAGTGTCGTTCAAATTAATTATATTGGGTATTTGGGTATTTTTACACTATTTATGATTTCAAAGGTAGGTACCAATAAAAAAAAATCGCGTAAAGTATTCGTGGATAACTGCTCTTTCAAACACTTGCGCGTGTTTGAAAGAGCTCAATATCCACTCATACTTTAATATATATATACTATTTTTTCAGATATACTACTATTTTGGCATTCAGGTATTTCTAATGGTTTTCTTTTTCACTGTATTTGTTATGTCCATTCAATTACAAGTTTTTCTTTTCATGCATTTTTATTAATTTTTTAATTGTTTTGTTACCCTTCGCACTTCTTTGTGTTTTAGATAATTTAAGGTACTTAGCATTGTTTTTTTTTCAGATATAGGTACTGCTCTTTTTACTTAAAGGCATTTCTCAGGGTATTCTTTTTCATTGCATTTGTTATGTATCTTTTCCTTTTCAGGTACTTTTAGAGATTCACCTTCTAATTGTTTCGTTTCCATTCGCACTTTCTTGTGTTTTACGTAATGAACGTAAAAGAAATTATGGGGCGCCATTAAAAATAAAAACACAAGAGAAAAGTGAGCTGATTAATAGGGCTTCCATCGATTTCAAGTGGGACTTCCCAGGTTGATTTCGTGAGAGGCGAAACGACCACTTAAAACAAAAAAAGGTAACGAGCTGCGCAAGTACCTTCTGAGTGGCTATGGAAACTTTGCGAGATTTTAACCTAATTTCTCTCTTTCACTTTTCAATGTTATTTGGACCAATGTGATAGCCAACATACACAGAGGGTAGGCACCGCAAGAAGAAAAGTCGTAGGGAAAAGTGATATACAGGAGATTTATGTGAAATGAAACAACAAACCAATTTAAGACTTGCTAAATTAAAATCAATCGAGTAACAAATAAGGCATTAATAAAAACGATTTGGTAATTATTATAACTTTGCAAAAATCATTTTTTGCAAAAAAAACTATTTTTTAAAACGGGTTTTCCAGATTTTAAAAATTGTCCAAAAGATGGGTGTTATGGTTGCAATAGCTTTTGCAAAATCTCATTTGTTTATTCCGCTAAATGTGAAAGATGCTCCACTTTAACTGCTTCTACACTTGCCAATTTTATATAAAAATAGCGCGCGTTTTAAAGTTCAAGAGCTCAACAAATCAAGTAATAATCTTATTTTTCTAATGAAGACCTTTTTTTTGGCCTTTGTAAAATAGAGAGCTCTACGATCAATACACCCAAAATGGAGCATAACATAAATATCTCATTACTCTCAAGTTATAATTATGTTCGTCTCTTAGGAACAACTGTTAAATTAATTATATGTAATAAGGGAAACTTGGCACTAATGAGGGGAGTCGAAAGGTAGATGCTTCTGGGAATCGAAGCGTCTTTTCTAGAAAAGAACACTTTTAGGGTGATCGGTCCCATTCCGGAACGTTCTATTCTTATCTCGAACATGAATTGATTGTAAAGGATTCCATTTTTTTTTATTCGCGTTTTCTTATCAACCTTTCAATGTCGTTTATAAAAATGTACTTTAGAAATATCAAAAACATTCTATTTGCTATTAGGAGACAATTATGGAAAGTTTTACCTTTTTGATGCAAAATTTTAAGGCCTTTTTTAAGAAAAGGGAAAACCTGTATATTAAATGTTAAGTAAGTTTTGCTTAACTGCATACCTTTTAAGCTTTGGAAAACTGGTGTTCAAAATATAGTGTAAATGATTTTTAATGATTTTTTTGCAGTTATAACATTGACCAATCTGTCCATTTTTCATATTACTCGGCCATAACTTTTTTATTTGTAGACCGATTTTAATTTAGCAAGTCTGAATTTCGTCTTCCTTTTATTTCACATCTTTATTTCAAATCTCCTGTACATCACTTTTCCGGAAGACCTATATTTTTTCAAATATTTTGGAAAAGTTACTTTTTCCATCTTAATTGTTTAAATAAAACAATGATGCGGACATCCCTTTTGAATCTTGAGGTGGGGAACCTTTTCTATTATCACCTATGAGGCATTTTTACAAAAAATTCTAAGAATGATATCGATATTTAGAATTTACATCGATGATACCTATTACACTTTTGTTCATAAATAATGAATTTTTCAATTTTGACATGCCTCAAACGGTTCAAATTATAATCGGCTATATTATTTTATACTGATATTGATTTTATGCGTTTTATGTTTCTTTTTTAAATTAATGTACGTGCAATTTGGTAAAAGTGATTTATTTGGTAATATCTAAGAACATTCAATAAAATAAAGCAATGTAGTACATTACACAGACAGGTAATGTACGTATATTACAAAATAAAGAAAGTAATAACAATTTAAAGACACTGGTAAGTTGGATAACTAAACAAATAAATGGTACGAGTGAATAAACAATTAAATCCATTAATAAAGTAAACTAAAGCACAGGATCATAAATTTATATTTATTTATACTATATGAAATCATTTGTAGATTTGATGAATTTTTATGTAGGAGTTATTCAATTTGTTTATGAACGAAAAAAATATTTCCTCTTTAACGTAATTTTCCTACAATTTAATTGTAAAGTACACTTTTTTTTTCATACATAAATTCATGTAGGACCCTTCGAAAAATCTAAATATTACCTTTTTGCATCTCTGTAATTTCGCTGAATGCTGAAAAATATTATGTCTGGGATAATCATTTATTACAATATCTCATAAAGTAGAAATCAAACAATTCTGAAATGTTGAGCGCCTATTGAAGACCATAAATGCTCCGTTTTTAAGACTTTTCAAAGCCCCACAACTCTTTTTTGCAATAATTATCACGAATTAAAGAAAACAGCGTTTTTAACTGATTTGCACAGATTTTTCGTTGATTAATTAATATATTTAGAAGTCATAGTTATCAAGAATACATATACCTTCCATATAAAACGTTCCTTACCTAGGTCTTTGAGCCTAACCTAAATCTCTTTGTCTTTGTCTTTGTCTTTCTGTTAACGTCTCTTTTTGCTGCCAGGGCTAATTGGATGGGACCTACAGTTTAACGTGGGCTCCGAACCACGGTCATCGAGCACGGTTGTACCCCCTTAAGGCTCTCACCCCAGTTGATCCACTCCGTGCTCTACCGACTCAGGGTGTGTGTATCCTAGTCCCGCCCTCCTACAGGATATCCGATCCTATCCGGCCTGGTTATCGGCGTGAATAGGAACGGGATTTTGGATACATTTTACACACTTCCCGCAACACACACAACATCCATGGATTACGTGTGATTCGAACCCACGACGACAGTGACCGCCTGATTCAAAGCCAGCGCCTTAAACCACACGACCACCGCCGCCCCAACCTAAATCTGGAAATAAATAAATAGTGCAATGTGGGCTGCCTATAACATTTCTATGGGTTGATACTACCCACAGGGCTCATAATACTGTCCACAGGTTGCAGTGGTACTAAAATATCTATCATGCCTACACTCGATAATATACGCAAATTAACTGGCTTAAATACTATAAATGTTAAGTGTAAATAATTTAATTTAGTAGGACCGTAGTAATTGATCCCATTGAAAACCAATACTTAGGTAAACATTTTGCCTACACAATGAATATATGTAGGTACTGGCAACTTACGAGAATAGGAATTTTATATTTAACATAAACAACAATATTAGTAACCAGATTTGAAATAGGTGTTTAATGCGTTGTGTTTTTTAATTAAAAGCTTGGTCGTGCATAAAGAGTTGTTAATTGCGCTATTGAATTAACCGACTATGGTGTCAATCTCGAATAAATGTTTTTTTTTTATCTTAAAGATAAAACACTTATTTACTATTGTTTCAATGTCATATTTAATATTCCACTTTCAATCGATATCCGGAAAATACTATTACAGAACTGAATTAAATCACAAATTTGAGTCGCTTTCACCGATGTGAAATCTACAGCATTTATCTGATTATTAAATAAATTTTTAGTGTAGCATTTAATAGGAAATTGTACCTCGTAGTGGAACCAATTTGTTTTCTTAAATAAATATTTGTCCGTCTTATCTTTACTTACACGTTACGACAGGAATTTCATATAATTTTTATTTTTTCGAGAGTAACAATAGTACAGGGGTACATATTTAATAAGAACTTAAATATTTAATTTGTCGTCAACATTTTTAATTAAACCCCTTGGTCGGAACTGGCCCAAATTCCATCACGTAAAACCAAATATTTGTAATCAACTTTATCTCCCCTAACAAACACGGACAGACATCACGAGGAAATTCCCGCGTGTCGTCGTTACACTTAAAATCGGCAACAAAATCCGTTCGCAAGTAACCCAGTCAATTACATACTTCTCCCATTACCGACACATACGCGTCCTCCTCGATCTAACGGATACGTTCGAAAGTTTTGGAATTTTAACCTCGTTTAAATGCAGACGAGTTGCACCCGAGGCTACAGTCCGGTAACCTCCTTTTTTCCCGAAAGAGAACAACCGAAAAAAGACCCTTCGCCTCTCGGACCGCAAAAAAAAAGAAATATGATCCGGTCTATGAGAATGGAATCATTGGAATCTTCTCCGGTGGGTGGAACTCCTGTCATTATCGAAGGATGGGAATTAACTAAGAGCGTTTTCGATATCTCGCAATGTGTTGGTGTGATTTCGCTAATTACACCTCTGGGAGAATCGTGGAAGGAATTCAAAAAATTTAACATAGTGCATTAGACAGGTTAAAAGTGACACGTTAACCTAATGCATGGCATGGTAAACTGAATTCATTGAAATCAAATCAAACTATTTGATGATTATTTCGAACGTTAAATAGTTTTAGGTTTATTGTTCATAAACATCCTACTTTATTTACACGGTGCTTTCATTTTAAAACTTGTCATTGGCCAATTACTGACCTGAGATAGATAGCAAAATCTGACGTATCTTTCAATAAAGAAAAATAATTATATTCTCATTTTCAAGGTGGGTGTTTTAGGGACCACAGAAGGATAGTGTTTTAGATGTCAGTAATATAGACAAGGACAATACAGAGGTTCCAGAAATGCCCAGAAAACCACGAGTAAAGAGACTGCACTAGACCTAGGAACAATCCGGCAAAAAGGAATATCCAGGGAGCTACAGAGGAGAAAAAAGAAGAACAAGAACCCAAAAAGACACATCAGACGATAGGTCTAACCACACACATGAAGGCAACGGCAATAACAACGAGGAAGACACTAGAAGAGACCAAGCTACAACAACATAAAGTATTTAACATATCTGAAGAGATGAAAAAGATTTTTGAAAGCTTCATGTAAACAGCCATCAGGGTGAATCTTAGCAAAACCACACAGGATTACCCCGTAAGCACTAAAAACAATATTGAAATACAATAGTGGTGGATGTTCATAAGAAAATTGATGTGTTTAAGATCGACTAGACTATAAGTTAGACTACATGTTATCGTCTCAAACATCACAAGCTCTTAATGTGCTAATTGGTATTTTTCACAAGAACACAAACCTTTTCAACGGTAAACACAAAATCAGTCTACTTCTCAAAGGGCAAGCTATTTCATTTTTTATATCAATTTTTTACTGTCTTTAGGATTCATAATACATAACCTAACCTAGTGATGAATATGGCATATTCATATTCCATATTCCGTATTACCATACGGATAACTACATGGATTTTGTAATGTTAGCGTATTTACCACACACAACTAACGTACCTATGTGCCACATTGGTCGGTCAATTTTGCAACAGTATCGAAATATCAATTTTCGGCACAAATGAGTGGATATAATATCCTGTAATATGTAATAATACCTGATTAACACTTACTCTTTAGAACTTTTATCATGCGTAATTGATGTATCAGACATATGTAACGTGTAAGATTACCTTACTAAATTTTATTCTAACATATAAATAATGCATCATATCAGCATAATTTAGGTGTTTCTTTCAGTGTCTTACTGCAATTACATGGGTATAAGGGTATAATAATAATAATCCAATCATTAAACAATTTATGTTGGTTTATAAAGGAACTAGAACCTATTAAGAGAAATCATAAAATGTATTGCTGGTTTTGTAGTAAAATATTTACACAAATGTATAACTTGGGTGAAATTTTCTTCACTAATTCAATTACAGTGGAACCTCTATATAGAGGACAGTCACGGGAACCCAATTTTGCCCGTTATAAGGAAGTGCCCGCTATTGGGAGGAAAGGATTAAATAAAAAATAAAATATTTATATGTGCACAAATGTAATTCGAAATACTACATTTTCAAATTGCAATATATTTCTTATTGAAAAATTTGTCAATATTAGTTTGTTTACCAGAAACCACGGACGGAATCAACATAAGACTACCTCTTTATTCTGAAATATATCTGGAATTTCTAAATAGGGTGATTGCAAATTTAAACACCTATTTAGGAGACTTAAGGGATTTATGGATGCAATTATGAAAGGTGTCCGTTATTTAAACTGCTTAGTAAAACGGATTCCAGGAGATGATGATTAAAATTTGAATTCCTATTTAAGAGATATATTTCTTACACATCTGATTTCGAAAGTTATTGTCCGTTGTTAAGAGGTAATTTTATTAACAATTATATAGGAAATGGTAGTTTTTAACTGTCTGTGTCCGTTATTTGAAGGGTCCGCTATTGGGAGGTGTTATATGTATAAATCCTTATTAAGAAATTCGGGAAATATAAAACTGTCCGTTATGTAGAGGAGTTCGTTATTGGGAGGTGTCCGTTATTAGAGGTTTTACTTACTACATTCCACTTCTATTTTACCAAAAAGTAAAACATATGGTAAATATAAATAAATAAAAAATACCAAATAGTGCCCCCTTTGTTATAGATGTTTATTTTTGGCAAAAAATATTTTAAGGTACACCAAGATGCAAGTACATTTATCAGTACTATTTCAATAAATGAAGAATATTGTTCAATTTAAATTGGCAATTATGACAAATTGAACAAATTAAAATTTAAGCCAAAAATATATATGAAACATTTGGAGATCACATGATGAAAAAACTTTCGACAATAATTTGTTATCCATGGTGAAATTAATTTGTCAAAAATATTCTCACTTATCTAAGAAAACAATAAAATTATGGAAGAGATAAACTGTTAAGTGCAAATTGTAAGATTTAGTATTATGTATATTTATTTCATATTTAGATACCTTGTAATTTTTGTTTTGTTCGTATCGGAAAATAATACAGCGTGTTACGCTTTTTTTTTTTTGGGAAGGAGAAAATGTTGAATTTCTATTTCAATTAATATATAGTATAACCATATTTCGTGTTAAGAAAAATATATAACTTTATACTTAGGTATAAATTTTTGAATCTTATATTACCCTTTTTGGTGAAATTGGTCTAGATTTTTACCGACTATCTAGTTACTGAAATCGAATGCCATTTAATAAGCGAATCATTAAAAGTAGTTCGGAACTATCTAAAGTGACATCCAAACTGGTTACGTACATATCAGGGTCCGTTTCTTCAAAAAAAAAAAAAAACGTCTAACTTTCTTAAATTATCGGCATATTCTTCTAATAATTTTTTTCTTGATGTAAGTGTAGTTATATGCATGTGGCACACACAACATACTTATTAAACATAGATTTAATAAGATTCGTTACAAACAATATATGTAACTTATCCACTTACTACACATTTATTAATTAACAATATATTTTGTTAATATCAGCTAGAGTGCTTTTCTTACTTATTTATTATTAAGAAATCAACGACAGGATGGTTTCAACGAACTCTAGAATTGCATGTGCGAAGTATACACCCTTTACGGCTTGTTTTAAATGGCAATATTACATTTATATGATCTAAATCGACGGTTTTCATATTTATAAACATAAATTATAGTAGATATATTTTTTCTTTTTAGTGGAAAATTTTGATAGAGTGCACTACAATGAAATGAATTTCAATGTAACGGCCATCTTGAAATATGAAAACTGATTGAAGTCTAAATAAAAATTTAGAAAGTGTAATTTTTTCCATATTGTTTAATTCACCTCTATTTCACACTATATATATAATCGACTAGCACCAGCTTAGACAATTGATAACAATAAATATAATTTTTGATGAATATATACTGAATAAATTCAGTTTTTAATTTATTTGAATTCGTGGATGTGGCTAACTTCACACCCGTTAGAAATGCTATACTAAGGAGACCTTTGCAATCGTTCCAGGATTTGCTAATCCTATTGCATCGTTTTCGTGAAGTTCACTATAATTGGATCCCTTATATATTCGCTTTAGCACAAAGTTGAATACCAATTATTCTAGTTTTTCAACAAAAATACTCCATTATAATAGTTTCTACAGACTAAGTTATGAAGTCTCAATAAACAGTTAGAGCACCCAAATATCCATGAAAACATTACTGCACTAACCATATAGGTGTTGTTATTTTAACAAAGCCCGTAATATCGTATACCTAATTAAATTCTTTAGATAGAAATAGAATCTTCAGACCGCTAAATCGAGCCGGTTTAAAGTGCCAATATTAATGACACCAGTTTGTTATGTACACAGACATACAGGTTTAAGACCACGTGTACATGGTATTAGAACCAAAGTGGGCGTTTAATGCGTAGGCAAAAACCGTAAAATTAAGGAAACCCTGAAATTTTGAAGATTTTAACGTGCATGTACGAGTAACAATTTTATGGTCCCTATGTGGCCGCACTGTTAATAGTGCTGTTCAATTTTGAGATGATTCCAAAACATTTTTTGGCGTCTTGGCTCGTTCTCGTGTTCATCACATGTAATCCACACAAAATACATAAAGTTGAATATGAAGAAGTTGCTAAATATATCTGTATTACATGTAATAAGTAGGCCATTAATTAATTACACTGTTGAACTGAGAAAGTATATAAATAAACCATATTTACACGACGACAACAGTATTAGAAGTTTTCCCGAGAAATCACACAAAAAGATAAAAAATCTATTCCATGTTAATTGAAATTGATCTAATTTTACAAATTAGACGCAGCCAGGAAACATAACTGTTATTCTGAGTACTTTCAAAGTAATACATTTGTGTTCTTAATAATTCCACATTATGACATTCTGTACAACAAAGCATCTTTGAAGGCTTTGCCACGTTCCACGTATAAAACACTTCTCTCTCAATTAGCGCGGCCAAGGTGACAAATTTTTATGATTTTCCAACTTTCTCTCGTGCACTTTTCGACCGTTTTCTTATTGCCGTAAACGGAAGCAATGCTGCTGAGACTCTGGTGAGTCGCGCCTTTTGTAAAATCGTAAATATCGATTGAGAAATCGATCGAGTCGAGCGTGAAGAAGAACAGGAAATTAACGAAATACCTCTCGGGCGGGGTTCATTGTTTTTGAAAGGAGTAAAAAAGAGCCGTCCGGATGTACTTATTATACGAAGTTATTTAGGAGGTTGGGTAAAGCTGAGCTTTAACTTTGGGTCAGTCTGGAGCGACGTTAAGGCTCGTAAGATCGAGACTGAGGGAATCATTTAAATCAAGTGTAGGTTAAATAGAAGCGAAGTTTAGTTCTCGGACCCCGGAATGGCTTGAAATTATAATTCTGACAAGTAAATTGCCCCCTTGAACATTTTCTGAGTAACGCAAGTATACTCCAACTTCAACTTAAGTAAGCTTCCGTTGTTGGGCTCTTCTTGTAAGAATTAAATGAAAGACGCGGTGTGTATGTCCGTGTATAATTTTTTTATTTTTATTTCGTAGAGCAGCTTTCGACCTTTAGGTCATCATCAGTACCCTACACGTCCAGGTAGGTGATACATAAGAAGCGAAACATCAAATTAAACTAGATGGTAACAGGAACAGAACGGAGGCACATGTTGATGAAGAAGGTAATTAAATGGCGGCGACAAGAAAGAAGTAGAAACAAGAACATTTAAAAAACTAAGGGGAGACTGGGTAGAGATTTCCCATGCCCGCCACTATCATAGGCTGTCTCAACCCTTTATACATTAAAAACCAAGTAAAATAACACAACGTCCTGAAGGGACGCTGGTTAGTAATGTTAAACGGCACACATTGCCTGCTGCCTTCTTGTGAGGGTGTTCCAACGTGAAATTAACTTAATAGAGTACTATTGTATTTTCCATCTATTGGACGAAAAACAAGAAGATTTTCCCCATGACCGACCAGGGGGAAAAAGGACGAACTAAGAGGAAAGAGAGCCCATATTTACAATATTTTTCAGATTTAATGGAAACTGACTATAAATTTCAATTTTTAATATCTTCTAAATAACTTAGTTCATAAAGGGATAATTATGAGATACTTAAGGACTCGTTATTATTTTTAACAAAAAGATAAAAAGCCATTGCTTCATTTAATAGAAATGAATATAACACACAACAAAAAATTTTAATGAGTATATTTTTAGGAATCAGCACGCGCAATTTTTTAGGTTGTTCTGAAATCTTTCAAATATTATATAAAGATTATACGTAGAATGTGCAGTTAAATGTATTTACATACATAACGAATTGGGGATAATAGGTGATTAAAATTCGACATACCGGTAACCCAATGGAAACATACGCATTATGTAATCCTGGTTAGTTTGGAAAAACCCTCTTCTATTAAATTTGATGGAGGGTTTAATGATATTCAGATATAATCCATAAGTAACAGATCATTTCTTTACTTTCAGATAAGTACATTGTATTTTATAATTTTTGTAATTAATATAATGTTGCACTATGTATTTTCAAATTTATGCCAAGTATTAAACATATTTCTTTATACCCACTTTTACTTTAACTATACCTTCATTTTTTAGACAAAATAGTTAATTTAGTGTTAATGCAAATAATTAAAACTCAATAAATAAGTATAAAAGGGCATTGTACACCATAATAATAAAGATAATAATAACCTTAATACGGGAGATAAATAATACAAATTAAAATTTGAATAATAAGGATAAGTTTGTTCTTTACTAAATAACTTAATAGCATCCCTATGTAAGCATTCATTCAATGTATGAAATAGGATATAATATTACCGTCATTATGCGAAATTAATTAATAGGTATCTTGATACTACTATGTATTATAAATGAGCGAATTTCGATGATGTGCAAGTTAACTGAGGAGTGTGGAATAATGGTGTTGATGAACAGTTGACAGCTGGATGTTTGATTTCGTTCTACCTACATTTCTTCGTGTTTTGCGAGGAACTGTTTACAATAGTATGACAATACAGAAAATATGTGAATCAATATCGTACGTTATTTTTACTCTACCTTTTTGAAAATTTTTAAAATTCTTGGGTGACAATTTTGAGAAAATTTCCAAAAACCGACAAATAACAAGAGTAAATTGTCTTTTAGAGAATATGTTAGAAACTTCTTTATATTTATTCAACAGTGGAATAGATGTTAAAAGTTTAAAACAAAATTTGGAGAAAATTTGGAGAAAACTTCAATACCAATTACCTACATACTATTGAAATTGTTTATTTAAAGATAACATTTTAGGAAAACTGTGATACCTTTTCGGTGGATGTGCTTTGCGAACACATGGAATATATGCACACATGACGTCATAGAAAAAGTTATTATAAACCTTCTTTTATGATGTACACAAAGCTTACACGAAACAGTACTTAAGGGCATTATTTTTTGGTAAATCCTAATATGCAGTAATCTATTGACGAAGATATGGTGTCATGAGTTTCTACCATTTTCACCGTCATAGACTAAAGGCGATGTGTAACATCGTAAGACTTTCTCATATGGCCGGACCAAATATTCATGACATTATTAAAGTGCCTTTTAGGAAGGTTTTAGGAAAAAAATGTTTCAAATAAAAGTTGTAGCCATTAGTTAGGTCAGTTCAAATCTAAAATTTTGTAAGAATCGGTAAAGACGTTTTGGAGAAAATTGAGAAAAACTGAAAATACACAAGAGTAAAGGGCCTTTCGCAGAAGATGAGTCAAAATAACGATAACGGCAATCAATAAGAATTGAATAGTAACGTAAATATATAAAGTTTAAAAAAAACGTTAGACCAGTTTTTGAGATAATCCCAAGAAAAAAACCTAAAAATGACAAGAGTAAAGTGCCCTTTGCCCTTAACTGACTCTGATGAAATTTATGTAGTCATGAGTTTCCAGGGGACCCAGCCTAAGTACAAAATTTTAACTTTCTACTATTTATAGTTTCTGAGAAAACTTTGATCACATACACACATAAACAGATTACACAAACAGCCATGTTTCCAAAAACGTGTTTTTGAACTCAGGGGACCTCAAAGCGTCCAGAAATGCCAATATCTCAAATTCTGAAAATCAGCACGATTACAATACTTTCTCTTATTATATGGGAGTGGAGTTATTATATTGGAGTGGATTTTGAGAAAAATTTCAAAAACCGAAAATTGGCAATAGTAAATAAGTGTCTCTTAGAAGATTTTAATCTATCAGTCTGTAATATACTTTCCATATTCTACAGGGGAATAAACATTACAATTAAGCAGAAGCTTTTAGCAAATTATGAGAAAAAATTCAAAAACAAAAAAATAACAAGGGTACAACTTCTCTTTTATCCTTGCCCACTTTACTGAAAAGCTTATGGTGAGGTTGTGGTATAGTACAAGGTGTAAATTCAGAGTTTGGACCGTCCATGAATTTAATTTCCGAAAAAACGTACCAGGCACAGATATACTACATATGAACGTTTAGAAATAAAAATCGACCTGATTACAGTACTTCTCATACACGAGAAAAGTGCCACGATTTCTAAAAACACCCCAAAATCTACAAATTTGCGAAATTTGTGTAATAAATTTCGAGAGTTCATCTTTTGTTCGGAAATAATGCCAAGACCGCCTCTGTTAAACCCATTCATAAATTCCCGTTGCATACAGCCGTCGATCATGTTCGAGTCTTGTAAACACCTGTACAAGAAACAGACAACAATAGTAAATAGAAATGTTCACGTGGAATATTAAAATCCCCCGCGGATTTGGCATTGTTTTCCAATAAAGAAATACACACGTGCACCTCTTCTAACATAATTAGTAAATAATACGTTGTGTTTGTCCAAATATTCACAGGCGCGCGTATACAAATATAGAAAATCTACCTGTCGAGGTGCTTAGGTTAACCAAACCGGCAAAAGTCAAGGTCCACTGGCTGGCCTTAGGTAACCAAAGATTAACGTTAAGATTTATTTTAATATATACACAAACACACCAAGAAGTCACTTTCCAATGTAAATGATGCGCGCGATCTGAGGTGCGATCCGTTTATAAATTCGTGTAATTGAAAAAAAAAGTAGAAAGTTACATTTGTAACAGATGAACCTCGCATAATTTGAATAGGAAATGTTCGTTGGAACGTTATTTATGTAAAAATTGGAAATTTTCCGCTGGTTACCAGCTGCCATAATGTCACTTTCGAAGGAATTTAATTTGTAATTTACAATCGAAGATGCGCAAAGAAGAGATAACTGTTTCTCGTATAACGTCAATCTAACTACAAGGGGAGAGTGGAGTAGGTTTTTGAAAAATTGTATGATAGGGCTGCCATACTTATTAATAAAATTAAATTATCCCTAACCTCAAATTGTTCAATGGTGTTTTAGACATCTACGAATAAAAACTTAAAAATGTATTGTTCAATAGTTCCGCATTTTATATTTAAAAATACGAAAACACTATCACTTGTGGAATCTACCGTACTAGAGGGGGACTTCGAATTCGAGTCCAAATTATTTCACATTTAAGTTACTAAAATTGTGCTTAATCAAGTTTGAGAATTTGAGAAAGTTTTTGATGTTCCCAGACTGTGATAGAACGTTTAACTTTGCAATTGCATCTGATACATCGACTTCTGTAATGTCATCGACAGTTGGAAATGAAACAGTGTGACCAGTTCCCCTTCTTCTCATGAATTTAATTGTTAATTATGGATCATTTATTTCTAACACAAATCCTATGTAATCAATGACTGGTAGTTTTAATTTCACTAGAATAAAATTTCAAACTCTTCGTTTTGATATAGTGTCGACGTCTTCAGTATGACTACTAATATTTGTCAAAACGTTGTCCAAAGGTGCGTCTGATTCACTCGCACTGTCTTTTGTCATTTTTGTTTCTTTTGTGATTTGTGCAACTTCACTTTTGGGGACTAAATTTATTCTTAAGTCTTTTTCGCTCTTGACCTGAGGTTACCAAATTATTTATTGATCTAAACTGGTGTTTATTTTAAGACAAGTTACACCTCTCTTCCCTTTATTTTGTCTCTATAATTCCATATTTTCTCTAACAAGCAACTCTGTATCTATGCCCGTATAAACAAAACTATTTTTTCTGTAATATATGCCTTGGGGTAGGATAAACGCTCTTCTGGCTTGGTCCTCTGGAATTCTTGATATAGTACTTAGACCACTAGTTGGTACCGCTGGTAGCTCGGCAATATTAACTCATTTACATCGAGATTAGGACTAGTAGATTGCATATTTTAATTTTCTGGTGTTCCCACGCACTTGTTTTGACCAGAAGTTGATGGTTGCTTGGAATTAAACGCTAACTTAGTGCCTGGAATGTTGAGGCTTGTAGATTCAACTGGCTTGTCTGTAAGACTGCTGACCGCAAAATCTGTCTCACTAAAAATTGTTAGTGAAAAATTGATATTTACGCCAAAGCACATTTCACAGAAAATCCAGCTTCTTAGATGTTGTAGGTATTACATATATACATTTCTGATAGTGATTTTTTGAGTAGGGTGGGATAGTAGTGATTTATTGAAAGCCGTTGCAAGTTAAGTTCTGCAGGGACCTCACATCCAATGGATACAATGTATGGATCGTATGTGGCGAAAATGAAAAGAGGACAACTCCATTCAACTTGCAGCATCTGATTGCCTTTACAAACATTTGAGTCTCTATACTACAAATAAGTTTAGGAAATGTGGGGTATATTCGGTAGAGTAACGAAACTACCCCACACTTCATTGCCGAAATCTACCACAGATTTTTCTGTTTCTGCAGATATCCAAGGCAGATTTTGCCTAATGCTCACTTGCTTTTATAAACCCAACCAATACCAATACTTTTAGCAAGAGAGCCTTGAAATTCCAAAATATAAAAACATATTTCGAATTAATGAAGAAACCACTTTTTTGGTACTTAGATTTTTAGATAAGCACTTCTAACGCCTGGGAAACCACAGAAAATTCGGTAACACAATGTTGGCAACCCTATCTACTAGGGTTTTTGCGCAAAATTCAAAAATTAGTACAGTTTTGAAGGTATGGCGAGTGTACCCCACTCCCCCCTAATATTATTATATTATTCTATAAAACGCCCATACAACGTAATGGTTGATTGAATTAAATTAAAGATAGCGAATAATTCTAGTTAATCACGAGTTAAACCCGGATTTATATCTCTTTGCCTATAAACGCTTATTTGAGTTAGAGGTGCTTATTTAATAATACATTAAATTAAATATTAATATATACATATTTACATTACTTCTATTTTAAGGTTATAAATATTTGATTCAACCACTGCATGGTCATCAATAATTCTCTATTTAAGAAAAGACAGATTCAACATGAATTGGAGGACACATCGACTAATTTTGCCATCTTTGTTCAAATAATTAAAACATTAGATATATCAAGTGACAGATAGCCTTGTTGAAAATTGGGGAAAATAGAAAATGTAAGAAAAATGCTTAGAACAGCACCAGGTAACGTTGCAAAGAAGCGTATCTATAGCAAAACTTCAAGAAGATATACAAAAAAATATTTTGACGGATTGGAGGCACAATTTGACTCCACAAAATTAAAAAATAATATTAATTTGCAATTATAACATTAAAATTTCTAGATATAAGAGTATAACGATATACTAATTTATTACCTTCTAAAACTACGACCAAGTAGTAGCACAACGTCTCATTTTTCTTTTATATAGTAACTAATTCAAGATTATTGCCTTTTTTTAAACATTTTGCTTATTTTGCCGATTTTTTTAAAACTTTTTACATCTTTAAATCCTGCCCCTACTAATGACTAAAATGATCTGTTTTACAGGAGTAAAAGTCCGGACATTACTCTACCTTATTCGTGATAAATACTCATAAAAGTACCTCTTATCTGAAACAAGTTAGAGTGGTCATCAGCATCACGAAAATATTACGTAATATGTGATGTCGTCCTGTAAACACCAAATGTCTTTTATGCCCTTCTAAAGTTCATCCATATTGAATTCTTAACCAATAAGATAGCAGCGCGAAATTTGAAATGTCTTACATTCCGATGTAAGGATTGCATCATGTCCTGTTGAGTAAAAAAGTATTGTAACCTTGTGGACGTAATGACGGAATTGACACTTTTTACATTGAAAAAATATCGATTATAACATAAATTCAAACAACAAATATTGCAGAAGAACTGTAAAAGAGTACCGTAGCCATTTTATATGTCAATATTCAACGCTGACTTATATTTTGTTGCTAATTAATTGCAAATGAACTAATAACCTAAAAAATCCGTAAAACAATTATTTCAATTGTTTACATAAAAATGCCTATTTTGTATTATTCTTTTTATTCCTCTACGTCATCCTGGAAATAAATGATTGGTGTGATTATCATGGCAATTATTATTTATAAACAATATAGGTAAAAACCCTTATTACTTACGCTATTTCGCCTATAAGTTAAAATTGTTAATCCAAGTAAATATCAATAAAACATACTTGTAGGGCTCCAAAAACCCTTCAAAATGAGCGTTGATACACGTCATTCTATTTATTTGTTGTTTATATACACAGAAAAAAAAATTATTTTCAATTATTAATAATAAAAAAATAATCGATAAAAAACTGTATTTCCGCGTGAAAATTGCAAAGAAATTCATTTATAATATCTTCTTACAAAATTGAAATTATTTACCCCAGGATCTTTCTTTACACTGTTATTATGCATAAACAATTGGGTCCAGATGAATTCCAAAGGAACTAAAATGAAGGAGTGGAATAATGTTACTAAAAACAATTGTTTGACAAATAAATATTTATGTAAAATTTTATATAAAAGCTTTGGGAAAGTATATTGTTTTAGAGCTTATAAACAATTAAATTCACCCCATTAAATTATAGATAAACTTGTGAAAATGTTGATATTGACGACAATTTACCATTAGATAATGCTGCTAATAACAATGATGATGAAACTGCTAAAATTGAAGACAATGAATAAGTTGTAACGCCAAAAAAATCACGTTTGTTCAAATACAATTATATATTTATATTGTAAACAAATATGTAGATAATGTTTATTATTTAGGAACATAATTTTATGAATAACATTTTTTGTAAAAGAACACAAAATTGCCTGGTATAAAATTAATTCTTGAAAAAGAAGCTTCTTTAAAATTAAATAGAAATATTGTATTCATAATTATATAACACATATATTATAATTAATATATTACTTTCCAATGTTTGTCAACCACAATAATAAAAAATAATATTTTACAAAATAATTATCTGTTGAAATGTTTAAACAAATTACTTAATTCAAAATTTGGAAAAAAAAACTAATTGCACATCCTTAATCTATGCGAAAAGCTACCGCAAATTAAAAAAAAAACATTAATATTTGATAACAGTTCTGGAGATATAGACACTAGTGTAACTTTGAAGATGCACATTCAATCTTCAGAAAATTAAAAGTTCAAGGCTTACCTCACAGTGTCCACTGGTTCGTTCATGAACCATTCGCATTTTACTCTTGTTTAAGCGCTTATTTTTAAAAGAATCTTTATTAAATTTTGTACAGTAAAACTAAGTCATTATCTTCAAGATGGCACATTTTTGTCTCTTAATATCCATAAACAAATTCCTCCTGAATTTTTGAAAAAAAAATGGCTAACTCGATTTCAAAGAGCCGTAGGACATTATTTTATAAAGTCACCTAAAAATGTCAAGAATGAAAATGGAAAAAAATATAATGTGGCCAAGTTAATTTAATTTAGTTAAGTAATAAAGTTTTATAAGCTCTAAAACACTATATGAAACAAATGTAAGAGAATTTGAAAATGGAATTTGTGGCTCAGCCGGGATTTTTTTTCAGATTTTTTACATTTTTTACATTTTCAGATTCTCTTACATTTGTTTCATATATACCCTCACTTTGAATTTAATTTCGAGAATACATTCCATCTAAAACACTATACTTTCCCAAAGCGTTTTAATACAATTTTATATAATTTTTTTGTTTGTCATGTGATTGTTTTTTGTAATGTGTATTATCTCTTCTTCCATTTGGTGGTATTCATTTAATACTAATTGTTTATGCACTACAACGTTGCAGAAAAAAATGTAATGGGATAAAATTTTGCAAGAAAATATTAAATGAATCCCTTTGAAATTTTTATCACTTATCAAGTACTATAAGACCCCTTTTACGCGGAAATAGAGTTTTTATCGATCATTTTGTAAGTTTTGACAATTGGAACAAATCCAGTTTTGAAGCGTTTTCCTGTTTTTATAAGCAAATTGGATTAATACTTTTGGACTAATAAGTGAAAAAACGATTGTGTGGGTTTTTTTACAAAAGATTTTTTTTTACCCATATTTGTTTATGAATAACAAAGAGAGAAAGAGTGGAAGGAGTTCCATTCTCTCTGCGGTGTCGGTCGCATTTTTCTGTCACTTTATTTTTATTCACTTTTCTCCTACACTTCTCTTGGAGTAAGCTGACATTAAGAGCTTCGTTTCAAAAATTGACCACTAATCTCAGGCATAATTTATATCCACTTTATATTTATCTTATATCCACCTTATATCCACTTTTATTAAGTGTATAGGAATAGTACACTTATTTTGCCCAAACAACTGTCAGATATTGGTCGCAGAGACTGTCCTGGCCTGATCTATTACAGGCTGTTTACAAGCATTTTAATCAAGTCAAATTGACTCGTTAAATACAAACAAAACCCTAACGGTATTATTCATAGAAATTGAGTAAAACGTTGTTAAAACCCATGTTAGTTAAAGTACGGTTAAAATGGTTGTTACCGCTAAAATGGGTTTAAAATTGATACTATTCATAATGCCTTTGGAAGGTAGTGTCACGTAAAACGTCGTTAAAATTCGATAGTATTCGATAGTTAGTGGATATTTGGTATCTTTAAGAACTCTGGGTTGGATGCACTGATTCCCCATGCGTCGTCAAAAACTTGTCAGACGTCAGGTCAGACCCCAGCAACGAAGTGCCACAAGAACTTGTGATTGGGGAGGTGTTCCTCCACCTCATGAGTTTAGAGTTATGTCGTCTTTTATTAAGTTCACAATATGATGAACGGTGTCCTCCGTGAAGCTGTATTTATTTCGAAAATCCCCGTTATCTAACATGAAGTGATCACTTCTTCGTCAAACAAATAACAACATTTAAATAACACAAATGTCAAGAGAAACCGACAATCCATTATTTTGAGGTTAAAATGGGTTTAAAGTAGGGTCGAGTCCATTTTAATTTTTGACAGTATTTTAACTGCGTATTAGCCTTAAAATGGGTTTATGAATAACGTTTTTTAGACAACTCCTTAAAACGTCTTTAAACCCGTATTAACTTTTTATGAATAAGACCGTTAAACACCAACAATTGAATACCCCATTCCAAAACCGTATCAAGCATCTTGCGCTCTCAGCACGCTCCCCAATTCCAAACCCCCTTCGGTCCGGTTAAACCGAGAAAAATCCCTTCAACAGGCATCCTCCAACCTTGCTCCTCAATTACAACCCATTTCTCCATCTCACGTTACAAATTCCCGTCCGAAGCTGTAAAGAAACGAGCAAAGAGACATAACCTGCACGCCGACACGAACGTCATGCGGAGCTAACAATCTCTCGATTCAATTGACTCCTTTTAATGAACCCGACTGTGAAATTAACGACTGAAAATATTGCGATAGAACGAAGGAGCGACCGAGAGAGAAGCTGCACCTCTCTTCTTGCTTCTTGCGTAGTTAGTAGTAGAAAGCACATCGGCTCTTGTGTCATTTCTACAAATACTCTACACGACTAACGGGACCGAAATAGGCGCTAAAAAATGCGCTTACAGGGCGATACAGCCTCGCCAAAAATAAGAAAGAAGTTGCTACTACTAATAGGTATACTAGCTAGGTATATTAGTTAGCTAGGTACTCTAGCCCGATAAGTTGTACTAAAATATGTTTATTTTTTAAAAGTGCAGTCTAACGTAGATTGCGATGGTCTTAAAGAGACTTTAAAATAGTTTGAGTAAGAGTTAATTCTCAAAATTCCATCTACTTTTTCGAAGTTGTCATTAGAAGTGTGTGGACTGGATGAAAGTGATAGCAGTTACTCTCATTTCAAGCAACGTAAGATAAAATTGATGGCAAATTAGATACTTAATGCCTATCATTTTGGTTGGAATGTGAAATAATTTCTCCAACTCAAATGGTTAATTAAACGAAATCTTTTAAAACAATTTGGCACACTTTGTTTCATATGAAAGACTGAGAAAGCCACATTTACCAACGGAACAAATAATTTCAGTCATTTTTGCAGCCTAGGGCTTTAGTCGATAATCTACTCATCTCGTATCGTAACTGATCCTTAACTTTCAACATCAGTTCATACCATCAGTTCACGTTGCTGTCTTAATAAAGCTGAAATTGCGAAATTACTCTCATGCCATTCTTATTTAAATACACTAAAAGACAAATTTTCAGTTTGTGACCATTTAAGACAGTTTCGATAATGTAACGAAACCAAATATGTGTGAAGTTAATGGCGAATCTCCAGCGTCTAATTTTGTACGGGGGTTATTTCCGCCAACGGTTGTTGCTTCACCGCAAAATATGAAAGATGTTTCGTTAATATAGAATAACTCCGGAAGTATAACTTTTACACTTATGTTATTATAACAAACGATAAAGGACACCAGGGCACATCAAATGACAAAAGTAAGAATTTCAAAAAAAAAACGTCAATTTAATTAGTCTGGTTAGACTAATGTTTTAGTCTTCATTTAACTTAGTCAGAGTTAGTGTGTCAATTAGATGTATTATTATATCTTGTAATAAGCTGTAACTCCGGTTAACGTTCTACGCACTTTTGTTTTTATATCAAATGATAGAGGACATAAGGGCCTGTAAAACGACCATGGTAGGGATTTCCAAAAAATGTTAAAAATTGAGATATTTCGAGATTGACGATTGAGATTCATTTGTAGTCGAGTAAGGTAATAAGTTGTAACTTCGGAGGTATAATTTACTGTACTGATGTCTCTATATAAAAAAATAGAGGGCCTAAGGGCCTATAATACGACCATATTTTGAAAAAATATTAATAACTGAGTTATTTGGAGATTTTCGAATCAGATTCATTTGTAATCGGGACTTAAAAAAAATATTAATAACTGAGCTCTTTGGAGAATTTCTATTCAGATTCATTTGTAATCGAGTTACTTAATAAGCTGTAACTCCGGAGGAGTCACGTTCTAAACTTAGGTTTTTATATCAAAAAATAGATAATACAAGGGTCTATAAAATCACCAAAGTAGGGATCTCCAAAAAACGTTAATAACTGGGCTATTTAGAGATTTTTGATTCAGATAAAAGTGGCAACGACTTTGCTAATAAGTTGTAACTCCGGAAGTACAACTTTCTATGCATCTCTTCTTTTATCTATATATAGAAGACATAAGGAGCTGTAAAATGATCATAAAAGTGATTTCCAAAAAATGTTAATAATTCAGTTCTTTGGAAATTTTCGATTCAGATTTACCTGTTATCAACTTACCTAATAAGCTCCAACTCCGGAAGTTTAACTTTCTACACGTCTGCTATTATATATCAAAAGATATAGGAAACAAGGGTCTATGAAACGACCATAGTATAATTTCCAAAAAGTGTTAACAACTGAGCTATTTGAATATTTTCGACTCAGATACTCCTTTAATCCAGTTACTGGATAAGCTGCAACTCCGGAGGAATAATTTTACACATTTAAGTTTTCATATTAAAAGATAGAAGACACAAGAGTCTATAAAACGACCATAGTAGGAATTAAAAAAAATTTTTAATAACTGAGCTATTTGGAGGTTTTGCTTTCAGATCCATATTGTAATCGAGTTAGCTAATAAATGTAACTCTGGAGGTATAAATTTCTACATTTATGTTTTTGTATCAAAAGATAGAGGACACATGGGCATATAAAATGACCATAGTAGGGCTTTCCAAAAAATGTTAATAACTGAGCTATTTGGAGATTTTACATTAAGATGTATGAATGAATGAATTATTATTTAATTACAAATATGTAATCGAGTTACTTAACGAACTGTAACTCGGGATGTATAACTTTTTACTCTTATTTTTATATCGAAAGATAGAGGACACGAAGGGCTGTAAAACGACCATAGTAGGAATTTGTAAAATATTTTAATAACTGAGAAATTTTGAGATTTTACTTTCGGCTTACATAATAGGCTGTAATTACGGATGTATAACTTTATACATTTATACTTTTATACCAAAAGATAGATGATACAGGGGCCTATAAAATGGCCATAGATGGAACTTCAAAAAAGTGTTATTTGGGCTATTTGGAGATTTTCGATTCAGATTCACGTATAATAGACTTACTTAATGAGCAGTAACTTCGGAAGTATAATTTTTACCAGACGATAGAGGAAATAAAGACCGACAAAACAACCTAAGTTAAAATTTTCAAAAAAGAAGACACATTGCTCAAGCGTCGATGCAGATTCACATTTTTTGGATATTCTTGCTAAGTCCATTTGATAGGCCCTCTATCTTATGTTATAAGTGTAAAAAGTTATTCTTCAAGAGTTATCCAATACTAACGAAACATCTTTCAGAGTTCGTGGTGAACCAAATACGACGCTGAAAATTCACCGCTAACTTCACACACACATGAAACCAATCTTTTTGGAAATGTATGTCGTTTGAAACTGATGTTTATAGATCGATACAACTGTTATTTCTGAATCTCCGCATGGGCGAAAATAACTTCCCGGTATCTGCACTATTGGCGAGCATCAACTTTAAAGCAGCCTTATGACATACGAGGATTGTTGACGCCGTTTGGAAAGCTCAAAAGTCAATTGGTTTAATAGGTTTCGTAATTGAAACAATTCGGCCCCGTAGGATCTATACCATTGCACACGCATCGTACGACGATGGACGATGGATTTTTGCTCGTATCCGTTCATCGCTGTAACATAATGTTGCGTATGTTATCGGTGGCCATTAAACGCGGCATTAGCGTTCCCCGTATAATTATTTACAAGTAATTTTTATTCATTTCTAACGGTAAAGAATAAAACGAACAGATGTTAGGAGATAAACGTGACGAATTGGAAGTATATACGTGCTTTCACGGTTCACGTACGAAATTGTTTATTTAAAATGCGACCTGTTATGGCAGGTTAGTTGACGAATTGTTGTTAGCTTTTCGGTTGACACCTGTAACTGTTAATTCATCATCCTCGGAAAAAAAGGTCGAATCGAGTAGAAAACTTTGGCAACATTGGAATTTCAAGCGTTTCAAATACTGGGTGATCAAGAATGACTGTTTGAGTTGGCAATCCTACCTGGAGGATTTTTTTGTCTAAGGGTTTGTAACGTTACAACCAGTTATGTTTATTTGACAAAAATTTGACATAACAATCAGCGATAATATTGTAGGTTATGTGAATAAAAATTAACGCTTAAAAAATGAAACTAGAAATACAGAACAATAGTTTAATTAAACAGCTAAATGTAATGCTCAAATTGCCCTCCATTTTGGTCCAGACATAAATTAACTCTCCTTTTTAGGCTCTCGAAGATATTCACCAGCATATTGGGGGTAATGTTTGCCACTTCCTGAACTATTGCCTCTTGAAGCTCTTCTTCAGTATGCAATAGGTTCCTAAAGACATTGTCCTTCAAGAGCCCAAATAACGAAAAATCTAATGGAGTGAGATCTGGTGACCTGCTTGGCCAAATGTCCTGACTAATTACTCTGTCGCCAAAATTCTCTCTTAAATATCCCATAGTAGCACGAGCCGTATGTGCCCTTGCAGTCTTGTTGGAAATATCCAATTTGACGCTCTTCGTCTGTTAATTGGTTTTAAAAGGCCTCAAAAGGTGTTGGATATATCTCTCCGAACTGACCGTAAAATTAAAAAATATTGGCCCATACACCCGCGTCCTTGAGACTGCCAACCAAACACCAACTTTAACCGGGTGCAAATGTGTCTCTCTGATAGCGTAAGGATTTTCACCTGACCAAATTCTGTAATTTTGTTTATTCACATAGCCGTTGAGATGAAACCAGGCTTCGTCGGAAAAGAAGGTATTGTCAAGGATATAATTATCATTTAATATGTCATTGAACCAATTGTAAAATAAAACTCTCTGCGGGTGATCAGGAGGAGTTAATGACTGGACGATGGAAATTCCGCAAGGGTGGTACTTTAATTTCTTTTTAAGCACAGTGGAGCAACTTCCGTATGATAAACCTGTAAAACCGTGAATTAGAAGAACATGGAAAAGTGGAAGTCTTATGGGTAAGAATAAAAATTGGTTGAATAGGAGGCGTAAGGACCAAACCTGTTTGAAGGGAGAGCTTTCTTAAGGATTTGCGAGGACTTCTTTGCATTCGAGTTCTGATATCCTCGACACTTCCTCGTTTGGACTAGAAGGTCTACCAGTTGATTTTCGTTTGCTTATGCTCCCTGTGTTTAAATAGTGTTCAACTACTCGCATGCAATGTTGCTGAAAGACAGCAAAAATGACCAAAATCTCCGGAAACATTTCCTGAAATTGCTGGTATGTCGCTTCGGGAGAGTACTGCCAACCAGTAATTGGGTTTTAAATCCCCCTTCGAAAGTACGCCATTCCAATGAAAATATTGTGTTGCAACGTGAAAACCATTTTAATAAATAAATTTGAAAAGAATACCAGAAATCTTGAATTTGAAATAACAAACATGTCAAAATCGTTCAAAAAGATCATACGAACCTGTTTTAAGTAATTTTAACTCTGAAGTTCTGACCAGACAACTTGATGTTTTGGTAGGAATGAAATAAATGAAATCAAGAAATTTCAACATAAATTGCTATACTGGAAACCCCATTACTCAATAACGCACTCCTGAGTCATAAAGTATGTTTCTACTTTGCTTAGTCATGTCAGATCAAGTTGTATAACAATTTGTTACTTTCCCATATGAGTGCACGAGAAGTATCGTAACCAGGTGGATTTATTGAATTTGAGTTAGAGCATTTCTAGACGTTTTAGGGTCATTTGAATTTGAAAATTGTAATTGTTACTTGAAAAATGTTTTTGTGTCTGTGGTACCTATGTTTTCCTGGAAATTAATAATCATAAACGATTGAAACTTTGTATTTAGACTTCTGGCTATACCAAAACCCCCAATAAGCTTGTTATTAAAATTGGCATAAATAAAGGAGTAATCTACTTTCGTCATTTGTCAGTTTTTGGAAATTTGCTTTTAAATTAACATTTATTCCACTGTCGAATATATACAATAAAGTTCAATAACATCTTGCAAATTAAATTTTTTCGCGACTGTGGCTGTGACAGAGGTCTAATAAGGTTTTTACGTGTTTTAGGTGTATAGGAACAAAGTCATATACTGTCAGCCAAACATTTTACATATTTTTTCATTCATTTTCAATTAAAAGTAAAAAATGTATGATCTTAGCGCATTGTTGTTGATAGGCAAAATACAGGATCAATAAATGGCGATGTGTAACATGGTAAGACTTTCTCATGGACGGATCAAATATCCATGGCGACACCATATTAAAGTGCCCTTTAGGGAGGTTTTAGAACGAAATGTTTCAAATGAAAATTATAGCCATTAGTTAGGTTAGTTCACACCTAAAATTTGGTAAGAATCGATAAAGCCGTTTTGGAGAAAATTGAGAAAAACTGAAAATTTATAAGAGTAAAGGGCCCTTCGCAGAAGATCAGTCAAGATAACGATAACGGCAATTAATAAGAATTGAATACTAAAGTAAATATACAAAGTTGAAAAAAAAAACGATTGGACCAGTTTTTGAGTTAATAAAAAAAATGGCGATGTGTAACATCGTAAGACTTTCTCATATGGCCGGACAAAATATACATGACAACATTGTCACTTTTTTATAATATAAATTTAGTATTGCATATTAACATTTCTTAACAATTAACTTTATCGAAACGATAAATAAATTGACTTATGTACTATAACAACAACAAATTTCAACGTCCATACTTCGAAATAAGAATCCAATCATCGAATTGGAATAAATAAAAATAACTTTATTTAATGGAGATGTATCAGTTAGACTGAACAATCACTCTACAAACCGATGCAGGAAAGGAAGTGCCCTTTAGGACTAATTTTAGATAAAAATGTTTCAAATAAAAGGTATAGGCATAAGTTAAGTTATGAGATGTGGTATAAATCACCAAAACCGTTTTAACGAAAATTGTAAAACAAAATAAAAATTCTTAAGAATAAAGTGTTCTTTAGGACAGTTTTAGGACAAAATATTTTTAATAATTTATTATATACATTTAATATATTAATTCAAGTATAAAGTTTAGTGAAAACTAAACAAAATTTAAAATTAAAAATCTAAAAATGAAAATACAACAAAGAACTTCAACTGATTCATTCCCTAAAAAATACTACTTGTGTAGTAAACTTTCAAAATGATTTGAATGAAATTTTAGGTCATTTACCAATTTAAAATAGTAAAACGACCCTTTTTTTTTACTATGGACCCTTTAGAACAATTCCAGATTAATTACTAGACGATTTATGTTACTGCCAAATTAAGGGCCCAAGCAAAAACAAATTTAAATGTTTAAAAAATACTAGTTGAATCCCTTTGATACTCTTATCACATATCACGAATCACAAGAGCTTGCTTTTTACGCAGAATCAAAGACGTAAAGTTATTTTTGCAGAAGTTATTAATAATTTAATTTATCCAACACATGACAGTTATGACTGTCGTTATTAATGTCATTTTAGACAAGTAAACTATCAAATAACACACTGGTGTGAGTTATGGATTATAACTCACGTTCATATTTAAAGTAGTATTCTATTATTTATTTATTTATTTATTTATTGCACGTGCCAACCAAACAAACAAATTACTTTAACCAAAATGTAAAAATGTCACTGTCAAGTCATTCTTACATTTATAGGGTACTGAGACGCAAGTAGCTTTGATTTGATCACAAAGCTGATTAATCAACCTCATAAAAAACGATTTCTTCCACTTGTTGGATAAAACATTGTATGCCACTCGCGTGTTATGTTCCCTAAGTCCTAAGTCACTTGAGAATTTATACCACCCCGTCTGACGGCCTCGTGGTATAAATCTTCTCGCGTGACTTATTTTCAACATAAAACACAATAGTACCAGAAATAAGTATTAAACTCTTTTAAGGTTTTACAAGCAACAAGCAACCTCAAATAAATAATTTACCACAGCTCAGTTTGGGAAGTTTCTCAAAGTTCTACAAGAGAAATATTTCAGTTTTGCGTATAACAATTTTCCTTATAGACAAAAATGCGCTAAAATAATAAATTTTTCGCTTACAATAGTCAAAATGAATATAAAAAAAAATAGAAAAATTTTTTGGTTGACATAAGACTTGTTTGTTTCCACCTAAAAAAGCAAAAAAACGGTCATAGCTCTGTCACAGCCATAGTCTCCAACATTTTTGAATTTCTCTGTATTACACTTATTTATGGTAAACCTGCATTGATAACTTTAATAGCCGCTTTGCCGTTCCACATGAGACGTTTTCATAGAGCATGTAAATCGTTTTCCCACGTTCCACAAAGTTAAACAGCTATAATATTGCAAATGAGGTGTTTTACACTTTTCTATTAATTGCTACACGCCCGTACAAATTTTTATTGCTAGAAGGAAGTGTTGGCCAATTGCAAAAAGAACCGACCGTTCGAAAAATGGAACAACGCACATTTAATAAGTACATTTACATTACCGTTGATAATGCGGTGCTGAAATTCAAATAGACTCGTGACCCAATCCTATCGGTATCGATTGCGTAAACAAATACAATACGCGCAATGTGTTATTGGTTCAAATAAAAATAGAAACATTCGAAAGCAACACGAAAATTTACTTATTTGCGAGGCTGGATCCATTTTTTTAATCGATTTTTCTGCAGAAATCGGCGATCGTTAACCGTTATTTACAACCGGTTAAAATAACAACTATGTGGCTGCGCAATAATGAAGTTCTGTATAAACAACCAAAATGTTGTAAAATCCAAAATTATCGTCTTATAGAACTGAATGAGAGGCCATCGAAAATAATTTAAGACTGACCATAGGATTTTCGTATTGCGTACTTGATATTTGTGAAATATACATATTCTATTATTTATTTGTATTTTTTGTTTTGTTCTGCATTGTTTTTAATGAAAATAGAATTTTTTGTAATTTTATTTAAACTTATTTAAATATTTCTTTTTTCAAACCTTTAAAAAAGCAATTAAATATTACTTATTTATGAATATTAAAATATGAATATTCGAAGTGAAAAAATTCAATATCAATTATTATAATATTCATGTTATATATCAATATTGATGTAACTTTAAACATTTTTATATTACTTAAATATTTATTACTTTATTTTTTTGTTGTGCGTTGGCAAAACTGAAATAGCAGTTAGTATTCCACCTGGGAAAATTACTTATTATTCATTAAGTTTCCTAAAAAAATTCATCAAGAATTCAGGGACCCATGTACAACGGGAAGCAGGCAGTTCTGCCAGAGAATTGGCAGACAGCTGTGCGCATCAGTTCTGCCAGCGAGTAGATCAGATAGACCGGTGCTTTGATTTTTACAAAAAGCTATAAAACTAGGTTAATTATAGTAGTTTCCCTATGGGTTGACACGTGACTCAGTTAGGCAATAACCTTTTAATTCATATCGTAAAATATTAATTTATGTAAAACTGGTCAGTCATTATAGGGGGTTCACCTAGGAAAATCGACATACCCAGTATATTAACACGTAAAAACTTCTATTTTGGCATCCTAAAACTTTCCCCAAAATTGACATATAATTGGATGGCCGCAAATTTTAAAGTCGGGGGGTCAAATCTCACAAAAATCGATTTTTTCTACATATTTTGCAAATATCTCGTTTTCTATGGGTTTTACACTATTTGTATTTATTATCGATATTGTAGAGAATCAAATTCTCTACAACTTTTGTATTTAACATTTCTTCATACCTCGAAGTGTTTTCGAGATAGAGGGCGGAGAGCGCTGGTCAGAGAATCATGTGAGGTCCACTGGTAATCCCGATCAAAAACTCGTATATTAAGGTTATAAATTATTGCTAAATATTGAATTAGCATTTATTATTAACTTTTACATTAAATTCAATCTTTCTTTCTAGTAATTCTAAAATTTATCAATTCAATAACACTCATAATCTCTTTCTGTAATTGAAAAATTATTAAGGGACATACTTTAATTACATTTCAATTATATTCTCATTTACACTAATTGCATTTGAAGTAAAAAATAATAAACTAAATATTGTTTAAAATCCGTAAACTCTTAAATTCTTTCATAACTTTAAAAATTTATAGTCAGATGAAGAAGAAGAAGAGAATTGAAATTAGAACTTTTCTTCTCGAAATTTTTATTCTTTTATATTAATTTTGACAATATTACATTAATCAAATGACACTTTTACTAAAAACGTTAATTGCAAATTTAATTCTTTTCTTTTTTATTTATTTAGAAAGTTATTAGTATAAATTAGATTACAATTAAAATGTAATTTAATTATTTTCCTAAACAATTTTTTACTTACATGGCCAGGTAAGTGTTATTAAATAAATTGACACTTAACTAAAAATAGATAAGTAACCAAACAAACTAAATTTAATGATAATGTTAATAAAAAATGATATTTATATATTTAGCAATAATTTATAACCTTAATATGACGAGTTTTTGATCGGGACTACCAGTAGTACCAGTTGACTTCACATGATTCTCTGACCAGCGCTCTCCGCCCTCTATCTCGAAAACAGTTCAAGATATTATGAAGAAATGTTAAATACAAAAGTTGTAGAGAATTTGATTCTCTACAATATTGATAATAAATATAAATAGCGTAAAACCCATAGAAAACGAGATATTTGCAAAAAAAATATAGAAAAAAATCGATTTTTGTGACTTTTGACCCCCGACATTAAAACTTGCGGCCATCCAATTATATGTGAATTTTGAGGAAAGTTTTAGGATGCCAAAATAGAAGTTTTTACGTGTTAATATACTGGGTATGTCGATTTTCCGAGATATTCACCTAATTTGGCCTAAGATGACTGGACTACTGCAATTTTCTTCACTTTAAAATTATTTAGTATAAGAACTCAATAAACCCAGATTTTTATAAAACCACGTACTACCATTGGATTTGTATAAGTTACTTGGTGATTAGGTAATTTTTAATCGGAATCATTTTGATTATTGATGCTATTACGCAGATAATTCTTCTTTGAGTAGTACAGCACTAATTACCACTTCAAACCGAAATTCGAGCTGGTAACATTACATTAGCACGAAACGTATGGGTTAGATTAATACTCCGAAAGCATTCTTTCTTGGAAAAAAATTTGATAGATTGAATATTTGAATATTCCTTGGAAATAAATTGCATGATACATTTTCTGATTTGTAAAGCATTGTTTCGAAATAAATAAGTATGTTTCATTCACCAAATCGTGTTTTGGGTTTAAGTTAGAGTGGCTACTTTGACTAGATCAGATAAGGAGCTACTTGGGTCGCTTTTGGGTTTAACGGCGCAATTTAGCAACTTATTCAAAAAGGGGCCCCATTTCCGCCCCTTCGGCAATCCACTTTGACAATTCACTTGACGTTTTTACGACCTTTCAATCCATAAGCCATCGGGCAAGGAAGATTAAGACCTAATGACTCACATCGCCTTCGTGTGTGACTTTACCTGAAAGGTAAGAGATATGATCGTAAAATAGCCCACTAATCAGATTCCTTTTTGTCACACCGACAGACCACCTCCTGCCATTGTTATGGAAATCTAGTTGTACCTTTTTTGAGGAGTATTGAAGAAATCGTCCAGTCATCGAGGTGTTTTGTGTTTTGTTGTTGTTGTTGTCACAGAAACGATTCTTGGAATTCGTATCGGTAAATTCGAGGATAATAAATTCGTGACAGGATCGTAGTTTTTAATTTGTGCTGTGCATTTTAAATGGGGAACAATAGAGATGATTGTACGTCTCGGTTGTAAATGTATAATATTTCAGGGCGGTCTGTTGGTGCTTTTACAAATTATAAACGCCGACAAATTATCGGGACACAAATGGCAGAAAATTTAAATGCAAATAGACGGTTCGAGAATTCAGGGAAAAGTTGTCAGTCATTTTTAAGTGCTGTCAAACAGAAGCAAGAAATAAATATCGCAGGGTACATAAAACTTGTAATTAATAGTTATTTATATGGTGAAAATAAGTCACGGCCTCGTGGTATAAATTCTCAAGTGACTTAGGAAACATAACACGCGAGTGGCATACAATGTTTTATCCAACAAGTAGAAGAAATCGTTTTTTATGAGATAATAATTAATAAGCTTTGTGATCAAATCAAAGCTACTTGCGTCTCAGTACCCTATAAATGTCAGAATGACTTGACAGTGACTTTTTTACATTTTGGTTAAAGTAGGTTGTTTGTTTGGTTGCCACGGGCAATATGAACGTGACTTATAATCCATAACTCACTAGTGAGTTATGGATTATAACACACTAGTGTGTTATTTGATAGTTCACTTGCCTAAAATGACATTAATAATGACAGTCATAACTGTCATGTGTTGGATAAAACAATTTAAATATCAAGTGATTTGATGCGTTAATCTTAAGATTAATATCATAAGCTTGAAGTTCAATTCCTCCACAAAAAGTCCAGAAATCGGTATTAAAAAGACAATAATTCAGCTTGGAATCTGATTGTTTGAACTCTTACTGTGAAGTTTCAAATTGTAAACTTTATATATGTATATGTATGCAGTACTTCATAAGCTAAAAATTTCAAAATTTACTTCGAGCCAGTAGAATCTTGATAACAAATTGGTCCAAAAAAAGTGAAAATTTGATGAACGCTGCAATAAGGCAAACTTTTGGAAAATGGAATATCCTGAAACAATTTTTCGAAATTGGCAGAATCAACATTGAGTAATAAATGTTTCAAACAACTAGAATTACCCAAACAAGATACTTGCTCAATTCCAGTTGTTGCGAATTTACGTCAACTTAGGAGATGAGGTAAAAAATATTGTAACGTTTATTCTAATTTATTTATACAGTTCTTGACACTACCTAATCTAATTAGTCTATTCCCTAACTAATTAATTGATATGACACACTTAACGCTCTAATTTATTTGTACAGTTATCGCACTTTTCTACTCACGACGGCTTCTCGTCTACTCTACTGTCCGACCGCACCGTTTCGTAATTTATAGCCCCAATGTCTCGAGAACCCACTGGATAATTTATTCTTTCCTTAATTGGACGTCTCCTGATTGTTTCAGAATGGAGTTTTTATGATCGCGCTTTTTACTGAAATTTCCGAAGCGGTCTTCCCTTTGAAGTGGGCCGACTTCGTCAGATAAGAAGCAGCGCGCTTCACGCTGATGTTTACATTTCGCGTTACAATCTGTAGAATTCTGACTCGAGTGTCAGTTGCGTGTCGATTTTGGAAAAATAAATCTGAAAAACAACCCACGTGCATTCGCCATAGAGAATGAAACTTTGGGTTGGGTTACAAATACTTATTACATATTTCGATATCCACATCTTTCCACGTTAATATTCAGAGCCTTTAAAAATGTATTTTACGAGGAGCGTTCTGCTGCATAAAAATATTAATGTCTCGTTGTAAAATGACTATAAAGAACGACTTTATCACCTTAATATTCTACGTTGTAAAACTTGTAGGTATGGCATATGCAAAATATTAAATAATCTTTTGGATACGTTTGAGTGGTATACAATGGTTTATTTTTTTATACTTTATTTCAACTTTGAACTATTATAAAAACTTCGTTTTATGGTTATGCATATTGAGTGCGGCAGTAGAAAATACTTTTTACTACTTTACATCCTTTATTAATCCATCACTTTGGCCATTATCCAAGAGCGTACCCATTCATCTAATCCACCACGTGTACTTATTATTATAAAAAGAATCTTAAAGTGTGTTTTTAAACCGCTCTATCAGCCTTAATAAATTTCCCAAATATTTCAAACAAAAACTCGAACGTTTCAACTAAATAATAAAACTCCCACCTAAAAATATACACCTCTGCATTCTATTTCGGCCGTTTCCTGTGATTCCTCAGACACACAAGACAGGCTAAATAGAGCCGATAATGAAAGAAGCAAACATTAAATATTTGAATTTCATAATTGTTATGGGTTTTGAGTTGTCGCCTTTACCGTTTAGTGATCGGTCGATGGAGACCTTTCGGGTTTGTTGTTATTTTGATCGCGCGCCAAAGCTGCGCTGTTACGAAAGTTTTGACAATGTTATTAATGAGGGGAAAATGCAGAAAAAGTGAGGAACAAAACGTTATTTGTATGTGTAGTGGCAATGGAAGTATTCTGGGAGGATTATAAATAGCAAAAGTAAATTGAAAAAAAGAAAATTAAGGCTGCTAATAGAGCTAATTGACTGTGGGTTACCTAAGGTTGCAATCACTGAGAAATAATTTAAGAAAAGTGGGTATTTACCCGTATTGTGGCAATGGAGACATTCATGAACGAATATAAATAGAAGTGGAAAATTAGGTAAGTACAGGCAAAGTTCCGAAATGAATAAACTACTCTCATTCACACTTTCAACTATAATTAAAATACACGTCACTGTTTAACTAAAATATTTACGTTAAATAATGGGTATGTAAATAATCAAGACATTAAACGATATAATTACAGTTAAGCTGCCTACATTTTTACGTTTATTATTAAACACCAAGTAATAATAATTGTTAAAAAATATAAAAATTTAACCATGAGATATCATCACTTTCAGTTAAAGCTGAAATGATGCCATGTTTCGATATTAAAATAAATACAGACGGCTATAAACAATAATTTGATCATTAAGTATAAATTAGTAAAAAATATTACGTTTTATTAAATGTACTTACACAAATTACGTACTCATATGAGGCACTAATATATGAAAAGTATTGAAATTATTAGCGTTTCTAGACGATTTAAGATCCCTAGTCCAATAAACATGTTTTTGGAAAAATGTCTATCTATGTAAAAAGCACAAAAGGTTCCAAAAGTTGAATTTAGACTTCGTTCTATACTAACACCTCCCAATGAGCTTTTAATTATAAATTTGCCGGGATAAACAGGTAGTTTAGTCTTGTAGCTTGTAGTTTTTCAATTTTTGTATTTATTCCATTGTCAAATACGTCTAATAGAATTTATTAACATTTGTGGCTAGATCTTCTATAAGGGGCACTTTATACTTGTTGTTTTTCGGTTTTTGGAAGTTGTCTCAAATTATACTACATACAATATTACTTTTCTAAACTTTGAACATATTGTAACGCGAAATATAAACAGCAGCGCGAAATGTGTTTACTCTTATCGGACGGCGGCTTACCTCAAAGGACCGCCGCTACGCTTAATTGAGCAATAAAAAAACCGTCCCCCAATGTCCCGGCAACATTTTATTAAGGAAGAATGATTTATTACCTTCTGGACATTTCTACATAAACATTATTAGGGAAAAGAAGGATCGAGTTATTTTAGGAACCATCGCGAATACAATTGAGATATAAGCGTTAGGCATATAAGGCGTATAAGCATAAGCATTGTATATAAGCGGGTTATAAAAGTGAACGCTGCGGACGAAGGAAGGGAGATTAGACGTGAAGCCGCGAGTGAATAAACAAGGCGAAAAACGGACCAGTAAAATAAATTAACATTTAATAGTGATACTTATAAATTAATTAGTTAGGACATAGTTAAGATAAATTAGGTAGTGTAGAGTGTATAAGTAGGATAGTGTAAATAAATTAGGATTAAACGTTACAATATATTACATCGAATATGAATAACAAAGTTTATTCACATTTTTCTACTTCAATATTTTTTCCCAAACTTTTGAGTATTTATATTCTACTATGGAATGTGTATACCTAATAAACGTTAATAACATTTTTGGTTATATCTTTCTGAAGGGTTTTTCGATTTTTCGAAATTTTCTCGAAATTCATCTAGAGTATTTTCTATAAATTTTATAAAATATTTATTATACTATCAAATAGTTATAATGAAATATAAGAAAGAACTACGATAGACAAGGGGTTCTAAATCCAGTTACTAATATGTGGTTGTCACCGAACGTTTAGGGCAATTTCGTTTATTAATGACTCTACACGCATAATCAATTTATGCATCAAGAATTGAGTAAGTATTCTTACATTCAACAGTTTCACCAATAACCCTTCAATGTTTTATGGTCAACTTGCATGAAATAACAATCTAATTGGAATATCTACATCAAATTGTAATGAACCATTTAGCTTTACAGTTATACATTTTTGAAAAGAATTGTAACAACAAAACTGTACCAGCAGCGAGAGAGGTGATTCACGATAATGGTAATGAATTTCTGTAAAGACTTGTCAATCTAAATTTCTGAAGGAAAAATTCATGAAACAATTCAGAAGTAAGAAATCATGATTTTACAGCAAAATTACAAATGTTGTATGCTTTGAAAATACCTATAAAGTAGGTAGGTAAGCTTAGCTGCATTACAATTGAATCAATACTTTATCAACCAATCCAAAAAAAAAAAAATACTGAAAACAACAACTGTGTTTTAGTAGAATTAAATAAATTAAAATAAATAAACTAATTAAGAAATAACAATCAATAAAACAAAAAATCAATAGAAAAACACATCACACGTTGAGAATATTTCATAAATTTCAAATTCATTTCGCCGGAGCAATTTGACTTATCTCGACTCTTAATTGAGTGTTGAATATTAAAAATACAAAATTAACCGCAGCTCTTTTATTACTTGTGTTACTTTTATTACTACTTATAGTAAGTTATTTAACAGTTGTAACGCTCGTTATTGTTATTCCCGACTTCGTAAAACAGTCAGATGAATAATTATCAATTATTCGTATTTAGTTTACAAAATATTAACCAGTAATGAGTATATTTTGCATTTTTCTAGAGTATATTGTGGAAATATCATTCAAACGATTTGTACACGCGTCCTAACTGTATTAAGAGCAACTCTCATTAGATCGGTGGGTATATTTTTTGTTTGTTTGTAGAAATATGATTATTGTAACATAATGCTTTACATTTTATTTAATATGAGCTGCTTGTATTAAAAATGATTTAAAGAGAAAAGATATCGCATCTTCAGTTTTTCGAAGAGTTAATTCAAACTACATAAATTATTCTGTACACTTAGAACCTTCTATTGTGTAATTATTATGTAAGTACATGCGACATGTTCTTCCATATGTTCCTAATGAGAACTTTTTAAGTTTTTCTTGTTTGCAATACCAGATAAACTATTAAATCGATATTGACAGATAGACTCATTTTGTATATTATATTTTCAAATTTGTATAAACATTTTTGGTGTAAAATGAAAAGCTTTTCCTATACCTAAATGATTGGCTCTTGAGAAAATCAGTTGCGCATTTAGAAAATAATTTACCAATTAAATATGCAGAAAGATTCATAGAGACGTCATTTTGTTCACAATTTGTGAATTCTGACGTATCGTGGGTGGATTGGGGTATTATGGGGTACGTTTCAGGAATGAGCAAATAGACCATTGCATGGCAATTAATTAGCAATGAAATATGGTATTATGACTACCCCCTACCTCTATTTGTAACAGCAAAATTCAGCTATAGTTATTCCAACTGAACAATTAACCTGAAGCTTTTTGAAAAAGGCTGCAGTACCTAATACTTTTTGCGTAATAAATTAGCAATTATTATTGCTATTAGTGCAACTGTAAATTTTTACAAACTGATTTTGAACATAATGTAACGCGTAATGTAAACAGCAGCGCGAAATGTGTTTACTCTTATCGGACCTCAGCGTCTTACCTCAAAGCAACGCCGCTACGCTTAATTGAGTCCCGGCAACATTTTATTAAGGAAGAATGATTTATTACCTCCTAGACCTTTCTACATAAAAAAGATGGTTCGAGTGATTTCAGGAACTATCGCGAATACAATTGAGGTGTATACAAGAGGACTTGCGGTCGGAATGAGATTAGACGTGAAGCCGCGAGTGAATAAATAAGGCGAAAGACGGACCAGTGAAATAAATTAACATTTAAGAGTGATATAAATTAATTAGTTAGGAAATAGTTAAGTGTGTTATATAAATTAGTTCAGTAATAGTCTAAGATAAACTAAGTAGTGTGTAGTGTATAATTTTAGGACAGTGTAAATAAATTAGAAAATAAACGTTACTATATGTAATGTACTTTTTATCAAGAAAAACGATTTCTGCTATAGCAGTAAAATATTCCTAATCCATCTCAGCATCAGAAAATGGTTTCGTCTTTTTCGGCCCTATCCTACAGTATCTTAACAAAAGCATCTAGATACTAACCACTAATTAGTATTAGAATGTACTAGAATCATACATGTGTCTGGAATATACTGAGTCTGACGGGAGAAGCTCTGACATCTAGAAAAGAGCACAGAGGCGACATTAGAAATTAATAATATGTTAGGATGTGACCTATGCTATGTTCTAGAATACCAAAATGAAAGCGTCTGGAATCAAGTGAACATGCTAGAATGCTACGTTGATGCAACAATCCTTAAGCATCTGAAAGGTTCATCAGATATAAAACATGTTGGGTACAAGCTTATTGTAACGTTAAAATCTTGTTAGTGTCTTGTCTTGTTATTCCCAGCAGAAACATGTAAATGCTGGTTAGTGGTATGAAATTACCACTAGAGGTGTAGGGGGATAAGGGACGATCACCCCCTACACCATAATTACGGTAGCTCAATTTTAAAGAACGCTTCTTTTTTGGATAATAGTGATTGTAGTTCACTGTCCCGGTCAATCTATAGAGTGTTCAATCAAAACAAACCTCGCGCATGCTCCGGATGTGATAAAACAAGCCCGAACACCGACGCTTCGATTTCTGCGTCTCGATCAAAGACATACGTCCCTGTATCAACGGCTAGCACTTGAAGTTTTAAATATATTGCGTATTGGTATGCAAGCATCTAAAATAACTTTCCCCGCCGAAAATAAAACTCACATGTGTGAATTGTTGCAGAATCCTCGCGTGCTCCTCCTGGTACAGTTTCCTGGCTTTCCTTTTGTCGGCGTACAGGGTGTTCAGGGCGTCGAGGCACTTGCTCTCGATGTTATCGGCGTTCTGGCGGATCAATTTGGCGGTATTGTCCATCTCCTCCATCACGTTCCGCCACGACGAGCTCACCAGGCTTCCTGGAGATGGATAAAAGTAGTTCGAAACGTGCAAATGTTATCAATGGGACGATTAAATTTAATCAAGGTTTTTTATTAATTTTGTTTTTGTTTTATTCAACCAGCTGTAACAATACTAGGGCTGCAGCATGTAATACCACAACTCCTCTGCAGAGGTGGGTCAACTATCTGTACGCAGGCTGGTTTAATTATTTTTATTATTAATTTAATTTATGAAGTTAAATGTGTCGGTCCTTTGTCTTAAACGCTAGACCATATTGTATTTGTATCCAATTTCTAATTAACTGTCAGTGAAACAACCTGTGACACCTCAGTATCCAAAATACAAGGTACTCATCGTTACCTATACCTCTTCTCAGTTTAATTAAAAAACATAGTAAAGTATTTCGTTAAAAGAAGCTAACTTAATAACAATGTTATCTTATTGTTTATCATTTACAGCGTCACGAATTTCGTTAATAGTACTTATCACTAGCGCTGATTATGTTGATTATAAGGCACGTACTTTAATTATTTAACTGTGGAAGATAACCTGATGCAGAATGTAAAAAATGTTTACCGGTATGATTATGTAAAAAAGAACATGTACACATGTATATATAAAAATTAATAATACACGTACCCATGGGATAACGATCTGTTACACTGCGAGTCGTTGTCGTTAAAAAGCTGAACTTTTGCAAAGGAATGCAATGTTGATTGATTTACATAAATATATAGTTGTCATAATAATGAATTTATTGAAAATACCTACTGGTACCTAAATAATTAATTGCTTGTTATGCTATTAGTTTGTAGAATAATTGAAATTATTTTTACTACTTATTTTTTCATTAAAACGAAATAAACATTTTAAAATATGCAGCAAAAGTGAATTAAAAGTGTACATTCGAATAAACCCAACACTGCAACTCTTATTGTTTATAATATTCACATAAACTTTAATCAAAACCTGACTTGATTGTAGAAGTATAGGTAGTTAAAATTTACACGTAACCAATTAATTAAAGTAATTATTTACGTGAAATTTGACTTTCTTCTGTAGTCATAATTTAAAACTTCACCAAAGCTATTATGCAAAATATCTAAATGTCGAGGTGAGAAAAGAATATGAGAGAAAGTATCAGGAGAGATAGGATCTATGCATGTGTTCATTGGCGAAGTGTCTATTGAGCAAACCCATTAGTACATCATCTCAATAATTAATAATTTTGGTTTACGAATAAGTATACATATTACATCTCATCCCCATTGAAAACAGAATGAATATTAAGTAATTTTACTTATAAACATGTTGTTTTAATATAGATATGAATTATGAATTGAAATGGTTGTATTAAATTTGTCGATTAACGGGAAATATTGATCAATACAACATAGTACTATTTATACATGTTTTCTCTGGCAACAACTGTTTGCTTTTATATCCAAAACAATGTGGAATTCAAACGCTTAAATTATACATGTAAAACAAGTTACCACTAATGTATTAATTCTCGAGATTGTGATAGTGTTTTCGTCTCAATAAATTAATTTCCTATAATGTTAATTGAATTCACATTCTATAAGATGTCTCTTGATCGAGCTTCATTAATAATTATAATCGTTATTATTAACACTCCAAGGAAAATGCAACGTTACACCTTATAAGTGCTAAGCAGTTTCTATAAAATATTTAACTGATTTATTGACTGGATTAACCGAATTGAACAAAGGAACAATGACTTGTATTAATACCGTTGGGCAATATTTTACAAGTTACAAGTAGATTAAAAAATCACTATGTGGAAGGGTAAATCTGGATGGGTGTGAAGCTAGCCACATTCACAAATTTTATAGTCCAGGAGAGAGAGAGAGAGAGAGAGAGAGAGATTTTCTTTTCTTTTTTTGAAAATCTATCAAAGATTGTTTACTGATAAACAGCTATATCCGATACGATTCAATCCTTTAGCTAAGTGGATAAATAGTAGGGTACAGTTTAAAGATATAGGCACAATTTTTTTAACTATATAAATATTTTTTTTACAATTTATTTAGACCATTAGATTAGGAATGGACATGAAAAATGTTATTTTCCCCCTAATTTCTATGCATCATCGAAACCAGGAAAAATGCTAGAACCTTTCCCGAATTCTGGCCTTTGGGAAGTTTTTAGTTCCTTCGCATCTGTGGGATTATCCAGACTTAGGCTCCTGTATCTAGAATTATAGAGTAGCTTACAATGATAATTCCAAGGCTCCGGGAAAGAGTTCTGGGAAATTCTGTATAGTTCCATTCTTTGCTAGAATCTGTACCTTCCTTTTTATAAGAATTTGAGCATCTGTGTTTGAAAATCTAAAAGAGGATCCTAAGAAAAACCATTCTGTATTAGTTGTTAGGTACCTACTGAAGTCTCTACTTTCTTTTTAGTTGTACGATTATCCAGATTTGACTTTTATATCTTAGGAATTTTTGGAAGCTTTTGTATTGTGTATAGTTGAATGTTCTTACGCTGAAGTCTCTAATGTTCTTATTATTTGGATTTAAGCTTCTGTATCTATAAAAATTTGGAAGTTTATTTTTTGGTAGTACCGCGAAGTAACCAGGAAAAAGATTCGGCATAGTATAATATTATTTAACAAAAACTTTGGTTTCTTTTTATTTATTGGATGCTCAATTTTGAGATTCAAATTTTAATAAAACTGGAAGCTCCTTGGATGGTGTGAAGTGCTGTGAAATTCTCTACTGTCTTTGTACTCATTAGATTATCTAGATATAAGCTTCCTTATTCCATAAACTGGAAGATAGTCCCTTAGAGAACTTCTAAGTAACAGCAAAAAATTTCACAAACTTCTATATTCTTGATAGTTAAACATTTTTCATATTTGGGGATTATCCATATTTAAGCACCTGTTTCCAAAAATGTGAAGACTCTTTCCCTGGGAATTTGCTTCTAAAAAGACCTGAATGAATAAAGTTAGGTATTGTCAAGAAGTGAATTTTTGTGACTTTTGTGGATTGGATTAGGTAATAAAATTTATAGAAAAAATAAAATTATATTACTCATAATTTTCATGCTTGCACTGTTATTGCTTTCACTGTTCGCTTTTAATTAAATTTATATCGTCATCATGTACCTACTTACTATTACAGAAGATATATTTGTGCAGTGTGCAGTGTTTAAATATCAAATTCTTTTCTTCATGTAAATTTAAACACAAATAGTATGTACCTAATGCTTGCCATGGAAGAGTAAGTGCTTATTAAATTTAAACTGTAACCTTTCAAATTAAAAATTTCGCGGGCGAAGCCGCGACGGGTAATGGCTAGTTACTACGTTTACTATAACAAAGGATATTATCGCAAACAATGCTAATGTAGTTAAATAGCTTCAAACTTCGTTAAGGTTTACGATGTGAGTATTCTTACGCAAACGTTATGAATTACCTCGGAAATTTCAACGCTTGTCTATCTTTAAATCTTTTAAGTTTAAAATCAAATATTTGATAAAACACACTTTTGATTTAAAAATTAAAACATTGACAAAAATAACTTTTAAATGAGGTTACATCTTATCGCTGATGGACCCAAAAATATGTTCAAATCGATCATGCGTTGTTCATCGTTATCTGCTTTCATAATAAAAAAATCGATTAATCTATCGATTGCATGAACCTTTAAAAAAATAAAGTTTCGAAATATTAATACGCAACCATAAAGGATATTGACAAAGTTACATCTGCTCGCAAAAGTTTAAAAGCTATACTACCTAACGGATGTTGAAATTCAAATTCAAAAAATAAATACACATTCAATTTCATTACAAAATTTCTGTACTTCGTAAACATTCATCAAAAATAGGATTTATCCTTGTCGATTGAAAAGGTGAATGCCAACAAAGTGTCAAACAAATTTGTCGAACAAATTTTCACTCCATTTCCAAAGCCCTCGGAGAGAGAGAGAGAGAGGGGGGAATATTTTTACATATAGTATTTGTCAAATATACCCCATTTGAATCTATTTTCAAATTTCCAGAATTGCTATAAAATAAGGTTTTTTAACGGGTGTGAAGTTAGCCACATCCACAAATTTTATAGTCCAGGAGCATTTTTCTTTTTTAGTCTTAAAATTTCTACTAAACATTTTTCTCAAAGTGGTTGTTTATTAATAAACAAGTGTAACCGATATGATTTACCACACTCGTCTGGGGGTTGATAAATGGGGTGCATTTATAGATAAACGAAGAAGACTATTTCCAGATAAAAGTTTTTATTCTAAAAATTTGTTTATGTGGTTAAATTATTTTTTTTTTACTTTTTGTAAATGCACCCCATTTTCAACCCCCTCACGTTAGCTAGTATAGTAAATCGTATTGGATGCAAAAGAAAAATGAAACAAATAAAAAGTGTGGCATCCAAATTTTTTTAAGTGTCTGAAGTGGATATGTGGCCCTTGCAACAATGGAAGTAAAGACCCTCACTTTATGTGTGAATTCCGTGATGATTCAGAAGCAGAGCTGATGGAATTCCAAGATGATTCTGATGCGGACAACGAATAACTACCATTTTTATATATTCATTTTGGATGGAAACTTTATTTTGAGTTTAAGATACATATTTGAAATTATTTTTTATTGCACTTTTAAGTTGTTTTTTCTAATAAGTTTAATACTTTTGTAGAATAAAGAACATAATTTTAAAAGTTCTCCTGTTCAACTAATAAATTGATAATTTATGAAATAACCAGAGAAAAAATAAACTAATGGAACATTTTGGGTGTATGCAGCTTTTACCTTTTTTCAAGCTAGTCCTGGACAACATGGCCATACACACCATTGATAAGTTACTATTGTAACGTTTTGACTGTTTGAAAATCACTAAACTATACAGCCATTTCGTTACAATTCTCAAAGCTGACTGTCATTTCCGCCAAGGGTTGTTACTTTACCCCAAATTATAAAAGATGTTTCGTAAATATTGGATAACTCCGAAAGTATCAATTACTACTTGTCCTTATAACAAAGAATAGAGGACATTATAGGCCTACAAGCGGCCATAGTAGGAATTTCCCAAAATGTCAATAACTAAGCTATTTTGAGATTTTCATACCAGGTTGGAATCTCTAAATACGTCAATTACCTACTGACATTTTTTGTAAATTCTTACTATGGCCGCGTCATAGGCTATTGTGCTCTCTAATTTTTCTTAAAAGAACAAAAGTGTAGGGTTCTACTTCCCGAGTTACAGCATATAGGTATATATAAGTTTAGTCAAGTGAATCTGATAAGAAAATTTATAGAAATAGTTTTTATTGACGTTTTTTGGAAATTATAACTATAGTTGTTTTCTTGGTCTATACGTCCTATATCGTCTGTTATACTTATAAGTTACATTTCAGGAGTTACGGCATATTAAGTACATCCGTTACACGTAAGCTGAAATTTACTTGAATCTACAAGGTGAACGTGAAATTCTTACTAATGTCATATAATACGCCATTATGTTCTCTAGCTGCGCTATAAGAACAGAATTGTTCTTATAGCACCTAGGTTTCTTATGGAATAATTGTTCTATTTTAGAAAGTTACATTTCCGAAGTTACAGCATATTAAGTAACTCCATTACACGTGAACCTCAGTCGAAATTTTCGAAATATCTCAGTTACTGATATTTTTTGGAAATTATAACTACATTTTTTTGTTGGTCTTTATGTCCTTTATGGTTTGGTATAACAAAAGAACGGTAAAAAGAGCTATTTCGAGATTTTCGAATCAGGTTCAGGTGTACCTAATGGATTTACTAAATATGCTGTAACTCCAAAAATAACTTTCTACACTTCTGTTCTTATGATAAAAGACAAAGAACACATTGGCCTATGAAACGGTAATAGTAAGAATTTCCAAAAAATGTTAATAATTGAGCTGTTTTAATATTTTTGAATCATGTTCATGTATACTAATGAAGTTACTTACTATGCTGGAACTCCGAAAGTACAACTTTCTCTACTTCTCTTGTTATATAGGACGATAAAGGACAGTTATGGTAGTTATAGTGAGTAGTCATTATTATTTCCAAAAAATGTCAATAACTGAGCTATTTCGACTTTATTGAATCAGATTCACGTGTGATGGAGTTACCTAATATGCCTAACTCCGGAAGTATAACTTACTGCATTTCTGTTCTTACAACAAACGATAGAGAACACAATGGCCTATGAAATAATCATAATAAGAATTTTCCAAAAATGTCAAGTACTGAGTTATTTCGGGATTTTCGAATCATGTTCACGTGTAATTGAGTTATTTAATATGCTGTAACTCCGCAAGTATAACTTTCTACACTTCTGTTATATCAGACGATAAAGCACATAAAGACCAATAAAACAGCTGTAGTTATAATTTCCAAAATTGCCAATAATTGAGGTAGTATTTTGAGATTTCTGAATCAGATTTGTATGTAATGGAGTTACTGAATATGCTGCAACCCCGGAGGTATAACTTTGTACACGTCTCTCGTTATAGCAGGCGATAAAGTCTAGGTATTACAAGTGAATCTGTTTTAAAAATCTCGAAATAACTCAGTTATTGACATTTTTTGAAAATTCTTATTATGGCAGTTTCGTAGACCACTGTATTCTCTATCGTTTGTTACCAGAACAGTTATAAGAAAAATAAGAAAAAAGTTATATTTCCGGAGTTACCTACAATATAATAATATTAAGACATGTGAATTTATTTCGAGAATCTCGAAATAAGTCAGTTATTGACATTTTTGGAAATTATTACTATGGCTACTTTGTAAGCCTTAGTAACCCTAGTAGCCCTTAGTAACCCTATTGTTTGTATAGAAGGTTATACTTTCGGAGTTATCCGGTATTTACGAAACATCCTTCAAAGTTTGGGGTGAAGTAACTACCGTTGGTGGATATGACTCTCATACAAACTTCAACACTGGAGAGTCGCCGCTAACTTCATACACATCCCACATATATGTTTTCTCGAAAATCAAACAAAAATACGAGTTTTAAAAACCTTTAAATGTTTATTTAAAAATTCCAACCCGAATTCTACCAGACGTACCAAAAATATTTACCAAAAGGCGAAACAAGAAATGTGCCCAGGTTGCCCAAGATTATTAAGCCAGTAATCCCCAACTTTTTAATAAAATCTCCCATTCCTGCGAAGATTTCCCAGTAAATTTACCTGCCAGCTCGTCGGTCCTGTCGAACTTGAGGCCCTGCGTCGCGACGGACGAGAGGGCGGTCGCGTAATCCCTGTCGCACTTCACCTTCAGCGTCACGCACCTCTTCATCGAGTCCAGGAGGCGCAGCTCGGCGTCCTGCCTCGTCAGGAGCGCCTCGTGGGCGAGCTTGCCCTGGAGGTTCGCCGAGAACCCCATTCTCCCTTAACTGACCACCCGAGGGGAAAATCACATCACGGGAAACTCGACGGGAAGGGAAGTAGGTAAGCGCCCGAGGAGGGTGGTGCACTGCGCGAAGAGCTCTCGTCAGAGGCGGCGGCGGCGAAGGTGCATCTCCCGGATTTTCCGGTACGAGAACACAAAGGAAACGTGCGTTTGTACACCTTCGGTCGGTATTCGAGGTGCGACTCTCGTGTTGTCTCTGGTCTCGTCTCGTATAGCGGACCGTATACCTGCGTGCGTGTGCGACGGCGGCGACGACGACGACGTTTCTGTCCGTCCGTGTCCGTGTCTGCTGCGATCCGATTGGAGGAGAGGAGAGCCTCTCGAGACTGGTCCGAGAAGCGTAGAGTAGACTTAACTACTTGAGCCGGACGTGCGCGGCGAGCTCGAGGGGCACTTCTGGGCCTTCTGGCTCGCGTACCGCGCGCGTACAGGGCGATGCGGGGCGTACAGGCCATCTCGACACTTTACCTTTAAGGTAATAAATGTTAATACGCCAACTCAACACTGCAGAAAACAGGTAGTCGCAACTAATGACCTTAACTGACAGGACAAGTCGACACTAAGGGCTTAAACGCCCTAAACCGATTAATACAATTTTCTAGATACAATATTCAATACACAAGAGATTTTCTACACATTCTACAGCATATTCTTATGATGCCTATTAGGCTCAGTAAGTACATGTTTGATCCTTGCCCCCTTGCGTTTCCAACGTACTTTCGAACGTATCACATGGCGTTTCAGAAAGCTTCCCGAAACTTATCTGACCCACCTGAAATCCCACGAATCGACAGGTAGCCTTCGGATACAATTCGGTATCGAGATGGTGAATTATACTTTATACAACATCGTCCTACCTAGTGAGGGATAATAAAGTGTCGAGATGGCTATGCCGTGGTGGCGAGTTGGCCTGTCGGCGTGGGGTGCTCCAGTATCGAGCTGGCGTATTAAGCTTTACAACACCTTCCTATACCTAGGGGTAATAGGGAACCCAGTTGAGTGAGACGGTAATTGATCCTGATTTTTATCCGAAGTTGAGCACCTGGCTCCTTACTTCTTCCTCTTGGTTCTTCCCTCCTCCATGTGTTGATATTTTCTTCGTTGTCCAGGTCCTGGTGGTCCTCTTAGTGTAACTTCATCTTCTTGGTATGTCCTTCTTGCTTAGTCTTCCTTCATTGTCGTCTTGGGTCTTCTCCTCTTCGATGGATCGTAGTCCGTTGCGTTCCTTAGGGGAGGATAGGGCAATGGCGGTCAGCGGACAATGGTGGTCACGCATGAACAATCCTATAAGGCGGAAACAGACTATTGTCACCTCACGTGAGCGCCAATGAGCTTCTCACGACCTCCCGGTCTCGGATGTACAACGTGATATCATGCCTAGAATCACACTTATGTCATGTTTATAATGTCATGCTCTTGTTTGTCAGTTTTGGTAGATATCTAGCATTGCATTTGTTATAATGGAGAGTGAAAGTTCAACAAGTTCTTCTGATTGGGAAGAGGAACTGGAAGCTGTTGCCGCTTTTGGCGCTTTTATATGTGTCAATGAAGAAAGTAAAAGATCGAAGAGGTTGTGGATTCATGAAATTAATAGAGGAAGAGAATTTTTGGGCCAGTTTTATAAATTAATGCCAGAATTACGAAAAGATCCGAAACGCGATATGCGTGCAATGTATGGTTGTATAAAAATTTATATTCTCGCACTTTTTCAATCAATATTTCTTCCATTGTAGCAAAAATCAAGTATCTAAACACTACAAATTGTAAACAAAGCTGCTCACGTGAACTACAAATATGTAAATAGACAGAAATATAAAAACGTACACTCACGTGAGACGTGGATGATATAGCGTGATACGCGTGAGGTGACCTCAGTCTGGTTCTAATACATTTAAATACTATGTGAAATAATACTCCGCACTTTTTACCCGTGACGTGAGTTAACGTGACAGCACGTGAGCTCACGTGAGGTGACAATAGTCTGTTTTCGCCTTTTTTACCCTTGCGAAGTGTATTACATCTCGCTCCTTACTGCCCGCGAGCGAAGAGCAGAGCACCCTGCGTCGTCTCATTCAGCACGCGGCGTTCGTACAACGCGAGTGTTTGTTGGTTTCAAGCCAACTTGATGTAATTTTACGTTGCAACAAATTAAGAAGGTAAGCTGTCAAATATTCCTTCATGCACGTAAACGCTATCTTGTTATTTGAGAATATTCATCATTATTATGTAGTAATGCTCATTTCGAATCAAAATATGTATTTATTTGTATTATATATTTTTTTTCTATGAAGTCCCTTGTGGTTAATCGTGGTTAACTGACCACTATGTTTATCTTCTGAGGGAAACGACATTCCCCTCTTCTGGAAAAAGATGGCCTTGCTGGGACTACATGTCACTGCTCAGAGAATGGCTTATGGCTGGACCAATGAAACCGTTTCTTGGACTGGCTTCAACATTTCGCAACATTTACCAAACCTTCTGCAGAAGAACCAGTTTTGTTGATACTAGATTACCACGAGAGCCACATTTCTCATGATATTTACAAGCACTGCAAAGCCCACAACATTCATATGCTGTCCATATCACCACACAGGTCCCATAGAATGCAGCCGTTGGACGTGACGTTTTACGGACCACTTAAGGCTGCTTACAAAAAAGAATCTGACTGCTTTCTGAAGAGCCACCTCCCAGAATGAATAACTCCATACCATGTTGCATCGTTGTTTAACAAAGCAAAGCATGTTCTAACGTTGCTTCTATATAAATAAGGGAGAGTCTGGATTTAGAGTCACTGGCATTTTTCCAATGAACTCAAATGTGTCCAGTGATGAAGACTTTTTACCTGCCCAAATACTGCAAGGCAAACCTTGCAAAAAAATTCAAAATTCAAGATAACGAAAGCTTTTTTCCTCTTGAGACAACTGCAACTCTGATGCTCCAAGAACCACTTCCGATTACATCAACATCTGCACAAGAACACCTGGTGGTTGCATCAACGTCTGAATAGGAATCCCAAGTGGCTGCATCAACATCTGGCCAAGAAATACCGCCAAAAATACGACAGGAAGACAATGACTCTTCATGTACTGACGTAGATATTGATGACCTCAGCGTAGATGATGATGATGATGATGAGGACCCAGAAAACTCTTTGTTTCATATGTGGGGAATTCGGCTGAAAAATCGAGGTACGATATCAGTGCACTTCCTTGTGGGCTTTGGGCTTACTCTGCTTGCACTGGTTGGGATTTGGCTACTGGATACGTATGTGACACGTGTTAAAAATATTTCACAATCATTGTCAACATCATGACCACCATTACTCTCATGTGCGTACAATGGTGGTCAAAGCCATTATTTTTTATTTTTATATCTATTAGATGAATACTAAAATGATAATTATTTTGTTCTCAAATTACAATAGTCCTCTAATGTAGAATTGCTAATGTTCCTAAGCTGTGATTCATATTTTGAGTTTTATTCCAAAAAGTGCTTAACTGACCGCCATTCTCCCTTATTAGTTGGTTCGTGTGCTCCATTATCTTGATAATTGTCTTCTTCGTCTTCCTCTTGATGCTCTTATTTAGCTGTTTGATTCGCAAGTCGCGTCGTAATTGTTCGTTCCTCATATACCATGGTGCATCCGTCATCCTCCTCATCGCTTGGTTCTGTATCCTCTCCAGTTTCTCTAGGTGCGTCCTTGCTGCTTGTCCCTAAGCTGCTGTCCCGTACGTCATTATTGGTCTTATTCTAAGGTCTTATTCCTGCCAGGTAGATCTTCCTTTTCGTTTCCACCCTAAGCTTGTTGCGTCGTCCTATCAGTGGTCCCAGTCTGTTTTTCGAATAGGGATTCTAAACCATAAATTAACAACTTAGCACGCAATAATGTCAATGACTACAAAACTTTATAGTTAGAAAAGGAGAGCTGGTAAGATCATCAGCTGCTTGACATTTGGAAGCGGAGATTCTTCTTTCAGTTTGCTACTGAAGATAATCTCACTTGATGATCGTACAAGTCCATTTACGAAGATCTGAGCTTTATCCCACTCAAGCTTTGAAGTAGATAATATACCCAAAGATTTCTTGATCACCCTCCACAATGATCTTCCTTATCATTTATAAATCCGGCTTTATTGTAATAAATCAGACATAAGCGTTTTTTTTTATGACACGCTTTAGTAAAGTAATGATCATATCACATATGATATACATGTTTTGCTACTTTTCGACGATGATTTGTTTTTTTAAACCCTCGGATATTTCCCAACTTTGACATCGACGTCAAATTTCAGTACTTAACCACTCACTTGAAAAATCTGTCAATGAGTGTCCAATCAAAAGAGACTATCTCATTTTGGTCAGTTAAATCTCGCTCCACAATATTTCAGTAGATTATAGAACTACTTTAATTCGATCCAATGAATCTGGGCAGGAGCGACAGCGGGATACGTGTTAGATCGGCCGGAGAGCGCCAAATATTCTAAATATGTCAAACCAACGTCAATCTCAAAATTATGCAAACAACTAATCCACATTTGCCCAAGAGAAATTTCGTATCAAATTTCGTGCACCACACCAACAGGAAGATCAAGAACAGCTTCAAATCGACTAGTTTCATCCAGGAACACAATGACCAGAACGACATTTTAGATATATCAACGCAGACGAACTTCAAGTCGCAAACGTCTATTTTCGTACATGAGAGGCCCAAACCTCGGATCGGGATCTTTAAGGAGACTTGCACGCAAACCAGCAAAACCGTCATTATTCTAGACGATGATTCGCCGACGCATAGCGTATCCCCCGACAGTTTAAGCCCTAAAAGCGTTAGGGGAACATCGATGAAATGCGCAAGCGAAGAAATTATCTACAACAATTCCTCGGGTGTATCTGTGGAAGACTTTCTTTCGGAGAGAGAATCGGCTAAGAAGTTACTAACAGGTGATGCTCTGACCAAAACTTTTCTAGCGAAATTGGAGCAAAAACCTAGAGAGAATCTTTGGTTAAGATACGAGAATAGACCAACCAGGCAAACGTCTCCAAAGTACAAATCGAAATATACTACTTCAAAAGTAAATTCAGAAGACATAAGCCAACATAAAGTCTACCCTGGCAAACCCCAATCCTTCATGTCGCCCACGATCTCCAGCGGGATAAAGGACCAAAGAGCAGTTATCGAAACTATTAGCAAACTCATTTCGCCTACTAGAAGAGGTCGCTCTTTTAGCCCAAAAAACACCAATAACCGGAATGTAAGCCCTAGAGTTCCTTATATTGACAAAAGTGACGTCACTATAAAGTTACCACCGAATAGGAGTTCGCCGACAATACTGAGCTTAAACAGATCTACCGATGTAATTACAATTAAACTTTTAAAATTCATTAAACCTAAATTTAGAAATTTCAGGAAGTTGGTGATACGTCTAGGATGGAGACTTGCAGTTCCATCAACTCCACTGAATGCGCTTTCAGCCAATCCCTGAGCAAACTGAAGGATGAAAATTGGTAATTTCAATAACTTTTACAAAATAGCATGTATAAGATATTGTTCTTCTGATTAGTTGTAAACAACTCAATGGGACGTAAAGAAATAAGTACCTACCTACTCAAGATAAAGAGTCGATATGTATTCTATATAATTTATATACATATTCAATACCAATTTAACGTCACCTGAAGCCATAAATCTTAGTTTACCTCAGCTATATTATATTGTCGAAGGCTTAGCAGAAACAAGCATTTACTACTTCTTTTAAAATCCCATCTATATTTCTGTTTTTAATTCGTTGCAGGAGTACTGCCCTTGTGGGACTGGCCGAGATCGTAGAAATTTGTCGAGTAATGGACGTGGAATCAGTGTTTCCTCATATGACCGTGGTCAATCAGAGACTGATCGAGCTAATTAGGTGTCCGAGGTCTCACGTCGTCAAGACCGCTTGTCAGGCAATTGGGCACCTCTTTGAGTACGTCAAAGACACGAGGAGACCAGTAAGTGATACAGAAAAAGATCGTTTCAAGAGAAATTTCAAATCACTACTTTCAACTAGAAAGTGACGAAAGCAGTTTCAAAATAGGTTGCTCAACTTTGGCTTTACAAATTCCCTTTTTATAGCGAATAACGCTCCTTCAATCGTTTCAGTTGAAGGGTAAGCGAATCGTCTTAAATTCATAAAACAAGAAGCAAGATATATAATTTAAGAAAATGTTCACACAAAAGTAACTTTTCACTTCGACTCGTTTAGGAATTCGACGAACTGGTCGACACTCTCCTCTGCAAAACAGCGGACTCCAACAAACACATCAGGCACGACGCGAACCTTGCCCTCGACTGCATGGTAACCCACATCCCAACTTTCCATGCGGTAAGAGCACTAGTGTCCAAAGGTCCCGAACACAAAAACTCTCTCGTGAGGACGGCCACGGCTAGACTCCTAGTATGTGCTGTAGTAATAACAGGACCTCAAAATGTACTTAATCCCCACAACAACGAGTCTACTCGTAAGAGGATCATTTTAAGCATGGTCAGATTTTTGGACGATAAATGTCAGGAAGTCAGGTAAGCGCAGTGTGCACGTCTGAAATGTTAAATTGATTCATTGACGTCATAGGAAATATGGTGAAAGGATCTACAAGTTGTTGTGTAAGGATCGGATCTTCGAGCTGTACCTTAGGAAGTTTCTGGAGCCGGAGATAGTGTCGAAGATGCGACAGTGCATTTTATCTAATGGACAGAGGCTGTAAACTCAGTTAAATTAAGCTTAGCGTTAATATACGGTTGGCGTTGTTAAAATGTGACAAAAACACTTTTCTTTTAGATGGTATATTACACAGAAGCAAACAAGGGTTTACAAACTTAATAGGCGCCTTGCATGTATTCTGCAAATCACCACCAATCCTAGTATAAAAGGAAATTACATAATATTCTAGAAGTGGGCAGCGGGGAGTTTCACAGAAATAAAAATCTTAGTGGAAAACATGAAATTCAAACAAAATGTCTCAATATGGTATCAATTAGTAACACTGATAATCCCAGCACTCTGAGAAAAAAGTATCTACTTACGAAAGTAACTAACTTACTCCATCATTGTTTGACAACTTTAGGAACTTATTTGTTTTACAATATGGCATTTAGTAAATTGTGAATTCTAGAAACACATCAATATTTCGCATATTTTAAATTACCCTGTTAGTTGACATACCATGAAAAGGTTTTTGAGATTCCAACTGCCTACTGCTAACGATAATACTGTACATAAAGAATGCACAGGGTTGGTCAAATATCCCTTATTATAATACAAATCTTCTTCAAGAAATTAAGGAACAACACTCTATTACTAAGCTTTATTAAAATAACTGCATTATCTCAGATGTGGAAAGTCAATAAAAAAACATGCCATCCAAAGTGTTTTTGTTTTATCTCTTATTTAAGGCATATAATTTTAAATATCATTGACCAACACTGTTCCATAGGTTATGAAAACGTGCGCAATACAACAATTGCAAAAAATAACAGGAAAAAGAAACAACATGTTTTTATAGACTAGATATAAATGCATATAAGAAAAATGTATAAAAATAAAAATAGGTATATAAACATTTATCTATATACAAACATCGATAAAGGAGTACAAGCAACATCAATGGATTGTACACACAGAGGGAATTTCTTTTATAAATTTTAAAGCTATCCAGATATTTTTATTCAATTCATAACTTGGTCTACATATTTTAAATAAAACACATTTTATAATAAATGCACCATTTGGCACCTAATAACGCAGTTGCTTCAGCTTTTCATTTTAAGTCGCTAAACCTTGATTTTAAAAACAGGGCGAATATAATACAATTTTTTTTAATCTTCCATGTACTTAGTCTTACAAAATAGTCAAAAAATACACCTAGAATTATCACATATTTTACCTTGTTTACCTGTCAACAGATTTAACAGCTTAAAATGAAAAACTGTAAGTAACATAAAATCACATTAAACACATAAAACATACACCAAGATGAATAGTTACCGATCACCCTGTTTATATGGAAAATAAAGTAAGTAAATAAACTACAACACTCAGTACACGTATAAAGTAATAAGAGTAATATCAATATAAGCTTCTAGATATGTTTAAGAATGGTCTGATTATAGTTTACACCTAATAGATGATAAAGAATCCCAATTCATACCTCCTTATCACCTCATAGGTTTGTTTTTTTCAGCTTAATTACCCTGATTATCGATTATCTAAGAAATATTGAGCAATAGTTAATATTTCACGCTATTTAGATAATCCTCATGACTGACTATTACATTCGATACTATAGCATCTTCTATTTCCATACCTCCTAAGATCTGTTCCCTTGTTAAAATAATTTCGAGACTAGATTCGGGTGTTACAAACACCACCTTAGTGCGTCGAGTCTGTAGCATGTTCCCAATAACAAGCTGAAATAATAAAATATGTAGTACACCTTCCAAATTTTAGGCCTATAATTATTATTAATGATATGTATCGAGAATCTTAAATAATATTCTGAAAGATATGAGAATAAAGGTAATTAACAAAAGTTAATGTAGTTTTGGACAAAGTTTTTATAGTTTATGTCCCCTTGGATATATCTCCATTTTGCGAACTACCTTCTCTTGTAAAAACTTTACCTTATGCTTGTATGTATTTAAGGCGCCCCTTGCTTTCGAAATTAAAATATTCTCATCCGTTTCCAGTTTGAACGAGACAACAAAAGCGTGAGGAACCCACAGATTCACAACAGGGGCCAGCAGTTTTGGCACTAGTTCAAGATGAATGGTTGGAACTCCGCTAGCTGATTGGATCTTATGCTGAGGCTATGAAACAGTCACTTATTCTGCCGTTAAGCAAACAAATTAGAAACTTACTAATTCACTAGAGGGGATATAAAAATCCGAAACAGCAGCAGCGAGGAAGAGAAGCGCACGGGGTCCGTACGAGAAGAGGCACTCGCAGGCAGCTCTCAGTAACCAGAAATAGTCCGATACCGTGGTGAAACTAACATATAGGATTCTGCCGCCTTCTTGGGCGTTCTTATAACTCGCTAAGATCGGAGCTAGTACATCTACGCTATCTGGTTTAACTACAGTAAGAAATGGAAATGTTTTGCTTAAAGAATTGAATTCGTAGTTACATAATAGCAGAAAAATTAAATTACATATACTCCACCTGTGATATTAGTGTTGGGTCCCCTGTCATGCAATTCGAGCATATCCATGAATTTCTGCCCGCTGAAGTGTCTTGTAAAAGGCTCCAAGGACTTCAAGCGGTGCATAAATATAACTACATAGTCGTGCTCTAGGAAATATTCCGCGGAAGCGGCCCCCCTCAGTCCTGCACTGAAGTTGTCTACGAACCTCACCGTGTTGTGCTCTAAAGGCACTGTAGTTCCACCGGACTACAAATAATAGTTATATTCAAAATATTTTCGAAGTACAAAAACAATTAGATCTAAGGGTCATAGGGAAAATAGTCCTCATCAACATAACCTCAATTTCCTCCCAACTCCCTGCTTACCGTTACTAAGACTATCCTTTGGTTGTTCTTGTTATGCCTGGCGCAGAACTCCTTTAAAAGCTTCCTGTTGTCCTCAAAATCGCTCGGTGGCAAGTGAGAAGCGTAGAACTCTTCCCAGTGTGTAGCCATTTTGACAGCAGTTTTATACGTTTTGTTACCTTTATCTTACGTGTTTATTATCGAATTTTCGGTACGCGTTCACGTGAACGAGGCCAATAACTTTTTACCTTTGATCTTCTTCATTATTTGCGAGCACTTGTACACTTAAATTTTGAGGTTATTACGTAAATCGAGCAACCCGTTTGATATGTAGGCTGAGGGACGAGAGGGTCGAACCAATAGGATTCGACATGTCAATCGATTCTCGCGTTTCATTGGTCGGTACGGCTTCACGTGTATAGAACTGTCGGTGTCGAGATCAGTCAAGGCTATAAACTTGTTAGAAAAGTATAATGTTAAACCGTTGTTTTTTTTACTTTATTCTTTTGAAATAAATAAAATTCTGGAAGTAAAAAGCCGTATGTAGAGTGCCTAGAAGAGTAGAGTGTGGCCAACTAACGGATTTGGGACCATAATGGCGGCCGGCACGGATCGTAAGTTTCATACAACGGCAAGTCCATAAGCGTGCGTGCGCATTTTTGTTCATTTTGGTTAATTTCCTTCATTGTGTTTGTAGTGTTTCCTGTAGCGCAGAATTATTGTTGGGGACATATTTAAGAGCGTGCCCAAAATAAGTATGTATTGAAGTGAAAGTGATTATCATAGTAGTTGTGTTGTCTTCAGGCCATACTGTGTATTTCCGAATAAGTGCGAAAGTTCGACATCATTATAGATTGCAATGCTAGATGTAAATACACTTACTGAAAGAAAATAATCCCCAGTTGTAGGTTCTAAGTTTAAACCATTTAAAGAAAAAATTTAGAACCCATTTAGAAAAAATGAGAAACATACCATGCAATCTAGAGACTCGTCATGATATTAAAAAAGACGCTTTTAGGTTTATTTGGTTTAGGCATGGCCGTCTTTACTGAAAGGCCGGAACATTGATATTTGGCAACGCTGCGGCGAAGGCCGATTGTGTGAATTTAAGGTTATATTTACAATTTTTAATGTTGAGTGAAGAAGTGTTTTTTCTTTAAATTAAGTGTGTTTTTGACTGTATTTTCTATAGTGACTGTTACTAAATACATACTTTACATACCTATATAAATTAATTTTATTTTTGTATGCTCTGCGTACTAAGAAAATGTAAGTAAAATCCAAGTTTTAAGACTTCCGGTACAGTACAGAATTTCTTATATATTTTTTGTAAAACGTATGTCTTTATACAGCCGAACCTCTATATAACGAGAATGAAGGTGCTGCAAAATTTGCTAGTTATATAAAGGTCTCGTTATATGGAAATTCCCCCATTTTTAATGGTTATAAGGAGAAGACAAACGAGGAAAGTGGTGACAGTGGTGATGAAGAAATTATACAAAAACCATCTAAGCTACAAGTGTTCAATGCACTTTCAACTATAAGAACAGCCTTTCAGTTTGAAGACGTTCCAGAAAATGTGTTTGTTCAATTATAGCGGCTTGAAGATTTAGGTATATGAAAAAACTTTGTCGTGTGATGTACAAACCAAAATAACAAATGATTCTAAAAAAAACTGTACATAATATTTTATAAATTAGATAAACATAATTTATAAATGTAAATAATTTACAATATGCTAATTAATTTCAATAAAAATGTGTTTGTATGTGAAAAAAATATTTTTTCCTAAGGGCCTAACCAAGCCCCTATAATTGAACAAACACATTTTCCGGAACGTTTCAAACTGAAAGGCTGTTCTTAATGTTGAAAAAGCATTGAACACTTGTAGCTTAGATGTTTTTTGCTGTTGTTTTTGTATAATTTCTTCATCACCACTTTCCTCATTTGTCTTCTCCTTATTTTTCACATCCTGAATGAGACTTTCTTCTGTCGGTAAGCCAGATTCTTCTAAATCGTCGTCGAAATAGTTTAAAACCACTTTAACTATGATTAACGCTATAATCCTATATCCTCTGCATTCAAATTATTCGAATGTAAACACGTAATGACGGCCATGTTCCGATAAGTCGGCCTTCTATTTTCTTAGTCGGCGATGTTGCCAAATTTAAGGCTCCGGCCTTTCAGTAAAGACGGCCGTGGTTTAGGTTAAGGATTTACAATCACAAAATACAAACTTTAAATGTAAGACATACACGTAGCAATGAGTCTATGGCAATGCATGCAATACAATAAAAGGTGTTAATAAAATATATCTGTTTTTATTTTATTTCCCTTTTCATTGCAACATTTTCCAATGTTTTATTTGAGGGTTTCATCATATCACAAACCCCATAAATTTGTCTTATCAACAAATAATATACCTTTGTTAAATTTTCGATTTGCTAATGTTTTATAGTACTAACCTGAATCAACTCCAAGAACTAGAAGCCAGTCTCATTATTATATTACACTGTCTAGTTCATTTTTCGTAGCGGTTAAGTTTTTGTTTGTTTTTGTTACGCATATAACGCAAAACATGGTTATTGCAAATGGACACCACTAATCAAACAATTGTTCTCTCATAAACAAGGCTAAGCATTTTATTTCTGAAAAATCATCGCCTTGCAAATAAACCATTTCATGCGCCGCCCATGTACTATTGCACAGGACATACAAAATGACATTCAAATTCGCGCTATTTCAATTCGCTTGTTTATTGGTGCCGCCATTATGGTCCAACATTTCAAATGAACCAATCAGTGCTTGTTACATAGTTGTCCACACTCTACCTTTCTAGGCACTCTAGCCGTATGTTATTAAAAAACAAAGGATTTCGGCTGTTGTTACGTAAATTATTGCCCTTTAATACATGATGTTCTGTGGCTTAGCTGTCGCTGTCACAAGTACAAGTGTCACATCTGCTGTGGACGTCGGCCAGTGGCGGACGCATAGAGATTAGGGAGTTATTGGAAGTTTCAAAACACTAGGGAGTTATTGGAAGTTTCAAAATAGTGACAGCAGTAATAACAACAGCCGTATATTAATAGTGCGGTGTCGTTATCGCGGCCAAAAAAAACGAGTTATTGGAAATGCTTTTTGGTTTTGTGCTATTTCCTTATTTCTAACCTTACTTTTAAACGTCGAATTGTCAGTTGGCGGATGACCCGGTTGTTGTTATTTGTTTGAGTTTGAGGGTGAAGATAGACAAAAATGAAAGAAGCAGGTCGTGGTCGTACGTAAACCTCAGTCTAACTTTTTTGTCACTAATTTTTTTTAAACAAATTCACAACTACTCTACTCGTTAAAAAAATCCGGAAATTGAAAACAAAAAAGCAAAGACGTAAACAAACCATAGAGAATGCAAAACGGTTAGTTATAAAAACGACAGATCAGCTGACAAATGTCAAAAGTGTCAAAATACGGGAAAATCTAGTAAATAGTGCACTCCTTATTTGTTCAGTAATAAAGTCTAGCACTATCACAATTACTGGTAGCAGTATTTAGTGGGCCACTGCGCATGCGTATAGTGCTATTAGTGCTAAAATAGTGCTATTAGAGATTACTAAGGATTAAAGAGAGAGGAGGTAACAAATGTGGTTGGAACAAATAGACCAAAGCACAGACTAAAGTGTCTTCTGCATACGCCGACTTCAAATAGTCCAAGAGCTAGCTACATAAAGCGGTATCGATAAGGTACACGACATTTGAGTTCATAACTGATTGTAAAAACATGAACTCAACACCAAATGGCCGTTGTGCCGGTTTGCATAGGCCGGATATGTAAATGGCGAAAAACCGATAAAGTACACGGGTGAAATTTTGTTGAGGCAGTGTCTAGTCTAGACCATGGCCGTCTTTACTGAAAGGCCGGAACATTGATATTTGGCAACGCTGCGGCGAAGGGCGATTGTGTGCATTTAAGGTTATATTTACAATATTTAATGTTGAGTGAAGAAGTGTTTTTTCTTTAAATTAAGTGTGTTTTGGACTGTATTTTCTATAGTGACTATTACTAAATACATACTTTACATACCTATATAAATTAATTTTATTTCTGTATGCTCTGCGTAATAATAAAATGTAAAACCCAACTTTTAAGACTTTCGGTACAGTACAGAATTTCTTATATTTTTTTTTGTAAAACGAATGTCTTTATATAGTCGAACCTCTATATAATGAGAATGAAGGTGCTGCAAAATTTGCTCGTGATATAGAGGTCTCGTTATATGGAAATTACCCCATTTTTAATGGTTATACGTTATAAGGAGAAGCCAAACGAGGAAAGTGGTGACAGTGGTGATGAAGAAATTATACAAAAACCATCTAAGCTACAAGTGTTCAATGCATTTTCAACAATAAGAACAGCCTTTCAGTTTGAAAACGTTCCAGAAAATGTGTTTGTTCAATTATAGCGGCTTGAAGATTTAGGTATATGAAAAAACTTTGTCATGTGATGTATAAACCAAAATAACAAATTATTCTAAAAAAACTGTACATAATATTTTATAAATTAGATAAACATAATTTTTAAATGTGAATAATTTACAATATGCTAATTAATTTCAATAAAAATGTGTTTGTATGTGAAAAAAAAATGTTTTTTCGGGAACATATAAATTGGTTCCCAAGTTAATCAGGGTCAAAAATAATATACCAATTGGTTCCCGCAATTTTTGGTTTACCTGACCTTTAAGTGTAAATTGGTTCCCAACGTTTTCACTTACCTGAGCTTATACAAAACACTTTTTCGCGTGTAATACTGTTGTACTTCTGGGTTAAGTGGGCTACACTATTTTCGTTCTATTCGCTATAGCTTGTCAGGGCAAGAGGGCAAGGATAAACAATTGAGGTTTAGTAAAACAAACAGGACCGATGGCTTATTTCGACTGTACCTTACATATAATGTCAGGTAAACGAAAAATCCTAGGAACCAATTTGTACATAGATAGGAGGCACTAAGTACTACCTTTTAATTTCTTACCTGTCGGGAACCAATAATTTACCAACACCGGTTTTTTCCTAAGGGCCTAACCAAGCCCCTATAATTGAACAAACACATTTTCCGGAACGTTTCAAACTGAAAGGCTGTTCTTAATGTTGAAAAAGCATTGAATACTTGTAGCTTAGATGGTTTTTGCTGTGGTTTTTGTATAATTTCTTCATCACCACTGTCACCACTTTCCTCATTTGTCTTCTCCTTATTTTTCACATCCTGAATGAGACTTTCTTCTGTCGGTAAGCCAGATTCTTCTAAATCGTCGTCGAAATAGTTTAAAACCACTTTAACTATGATTAACGCTATAATCCTATATCCTCTGCATTCAAATTATTCGAATGTAAACACGTAATGACGGCCATGTTCCGATAAGTCGGCCTTCTATTTTCTTAGTCGGCGATGTTGCCAAATTTAATGCTCCGGCCTTTCAGTAAAGACGGCCGTGGTCTAGACCTTGACTAAGAGCGGTGAACAATGGCAGAAAATTAGCAGGTCGGAAAACCCTCGGCAGAAGTCATGAAAAACGCCCTGTAACTTTCAGTTTCTTCTGCCGAGGATTTTCCGACCTGCTAATTTTCTGCCACTGTTGCTCTTAGTCAAGGTTTAAACAATGCATGTACAAAATTTCACGAGTGTACCTTATCGGTTTTTCAGGCATGTTCTTCCAATGTGGAAAACTGGCCGCCATTTACATATCCGGCCTATGCAAACCGGCAGAATAGCCATTTGGTGTTGGGTTATTTTTTTATAATCAGTTATGAACTCAAAATGTCGTGTACCTTATCGATGCTGTTTTATGTAGCTAGCTCTCCGACTAAAACAATCGCAAACACGCGTTCGAAAAGTGGCTTCTCAATATGGCCGATTCCGTCTACAAAATTTATTACCCCCTCTCCCTAATTGTTACCTCCTTAGCTCCTTATGGGCGGACCAGGGCGGACGCACACGATGCGCACACGTCACAACATAACCCAACTTATCTAACCTAACTTGGTGACGTAAATTTAAAATCAAAAGAAACATCACTTTTAAAAAAAACTGCAGTAGATAAGGTATTTACACAACGAAAAGAATAAAGCGAGCATTAACTAAAGCAAACAGTCGTAGTGATCTTTCCCAGATATCGTTGTGAGGAACACTCCATTTCTCAGTTACCCAAAATGGAAAATATAAGCAACGTCACCTTGTCTCCGCTGAAGGAATCGATATACGTGAAGCCGTATAGGATGCACTTCAAACAAAATGGTACCGCACGTAACTGGGATCTGCTGGGAGTGCATGACAGTGTGGCGATAGTGATATACAATATTACCAGAAACGTTCTGGTGCTAGTCAAACAGTTTCGCCCCGCTGTCTATTTCGGCAGCATTCCAGAAGAGGATAGGAAACCTGGCACCGAAATAGATGTTAAGAAGTACCCAGCGAGGTAATTTGAGCTTTGACATGAGTATCAAAAAAGGGAATCAGTGGTGTACCTTCAAATACACTTTTGACCCTTTTATGTTCTACGTTTAAACTTATGTTCTAGCGAAAACTCCAACCCACAGTGTAACGGTTAGTAGAAATTGGAATCATTTCTTCAAAATTAAAACAGTGATAAACTGGTACTCTTCAAAAGAGAGAATTTTTTACCAAAATGATCCTGCGTTACTATAATTTTGTTAGGACTTAGATGAATTCTAATGTGTAACAGCTATTAAAAGTTTGATAGTACCAAAATAACAAATGTTTCCAGTACTAAATTCGTATTTCGTAATCCTCTTACTAATGTCTTAACTGTATATCATTTCTAGTTTGGGTGTCGCTATCGAATTCTGCGCAGGCATCATCGACAAGGACAAACCCGTAGAAGAAATCGCCAAAGAAGAGATCCTGGAAGAGTGCGGTTACGATGTGCCGCTGGGCAGCTTGAAAAAAATCAGTTCATACAGGTCCGGCGTCGGTCATTCAGCGGCGTTGCAAACCGCCTATTATTGCGAGGTCACTGATGATATGAGAGTTTCAAGCGGTGGCGGGATCGATGATGAGATCATTGAGGTTATAGAGATGACGGTAGATGAGGTCAAGAAGTATATCAGCACTGATCAGGTGCAAAGTCCGCCCAGTTTTATGTATTTGATATATTGGTTTTTGTTTCACGTCATTGAAAGGCATTCATAAAATCCTTTTCGTTAAATACTACAGGGAATGTGGTAGCACATGGAGACTTGTTTTGCATGGCACATGATTTATGTGATTGATTCATAGTATTTTTATATTAAATTGTAGGTTTCGTTTTATACGAATGTATCTGAATTTTTAGCTTCCACTAGGTCATAACCAGTAACTGGAAAATATTAACTCCATCTGAAAAAGGAAGTTGTTTTATAAAAACTCTCCTTTTGTACACAGTGTAGTATTAATACTATGGTGTTCAAAATGTATAGGTGTGCTTCTATTGTATCAGTTGTTCACATCACTATTGATGTCCAATGATGCAACATACACCTTTTTATTTGAATCATTGAGAAAAACCGTCTGTCAGTCCATCAACACCATTGCATATAAACGTTGCTAATTTTGATATGATACGATGGTCTAGAGGGCGCTTCAACATATTCCAAATAATACCATAGGGAGGTATGCAAGGGATAAACAAGTGTAAAGAGGCCCTTAGCCTTCATTAATCGCAAATTTTAGCATTCACTGAATAATCATTTACATAGGCATTCCTTATGACGTGATGTATATTCCATCCTGTAGTGTTTACCTATATCTACCATTTATTTTTATTGTTTGATGTTACCTTGATTGGACTTTTATTTTCTTAAAAGAAATAGATGTCCCTCTTACACCTTATGACTTTTAATTGGATGTTGAATCCAATAAACCTACCTGAATAAGTAAAAGCAATGAAATTCCTTTAAAAGTGTAGATATCACTCATAGCATCAAAATTAATTCTGGGCTTTTAGTACCCTCTTTCAAAGGTAAATGATTATTATTGCAAAAAATCAACTAACAGAAAATCTCACTTCCCTACTGGAATATAATGTTAATAATGTAATTAACTTTTCAGCATGTCATTGTAGTGTTTCCAATTTTCCAAGGCCTTAACTCACTGATCCCTCCATGAACAAGCTGTTAAGTTAAGAGCGAGGAGCAGAACCAAATAGATTAAATATCTCCACACACTCCTTAGATTTGTTTCAATTTAAACTACCATTATGTAACATGTAACAACCATTAAAGGATCCAATCGAAACAACTTTAATTCAAGAAGTTTAATTATTAATACGAAGCCTACACATTTCTTTACGATGTAACATCACTAATTCAGTACTATCTAGTATTTAGGTGCCTGGCTTTGGACGCCCGCGTTTACTGGCGAGTAGAACTGCAAAAGAAACATCATTAGATGTGAATATCTCAAGTTAAGATTGCGTTCATGCCTTGTACTGCTTAGTCCTGAACTCCTCGTTGGAAATCTCTCCAGTACGGCTCCACTGCACGTCCGGGTTACGTGTCGCTAGCCTCAAGGTGTAGAAGGCGGCGCCGATACAACCGGCTCCGACGCACACATAAAGCGGGATCAGCTAGGAGTAAAACAAAAAGAGTTTGTATTGGTATGGTAGATTAATTTAAGGGTGGTGGAGTGGTTTAAAATATTTGGTCGTAAATCGTGCACTTACAGCTTTGTGCCTTTTTAGAGAGGCAATCGTCATTCCTTGCATCACCATTTTGAAATCTTTTCAATAAGTACACTGGTTTTTCCACAAAATTTCCTCGAACCGATTGGAATATTTTCCTTCGCGATTTTCTTCGATTTGACGTTTGACAGTTGTTAACGTCAAATAGAAAGAGATACCATACGAGAGTTCCCCAAATTAGAGTGAGACATAGCGAAGTATGTGTGCAATAGTAAAGTGTTATGTAATTAAATACGAAAAATGTGGAAATTCGATAATTATTGTGATAAGTACTATTAATACAGTCTTGATAAAGCCTTAGGTATAACGTGCTGGAGAATTAAGCTAATCCAAGATGAAACTCTAATTCATTTGCTTCGAAAAGTCGCTGATTTGACATACTGCATGAAATGTGGCGGCAATTTCGAAATGTTTAAAACAACAATCGAGATACTTTTGAAACTTGATAAGAATCGTTCATTTATGGGATGGTAGTAGAAATCGGCTGCTTCGTTTAAAGCAATAGTAATTATCAAATGTAAAATAATAGGTATACCTACTTCATTCATGCTATTTCCAAATCCATTAATTATAATTGGTTTTTACAGTTCCTATTATTCTGATTTTAAATTTATCTTAAAATATTTGTACGTATTTTTTCTCCATTTCGTCTGTAAGTAATTTCATGCGATTAGTTAGTGCGACTGGATCGTATGTAGGTAGATATCAATTTATAAATAAAACTAAAATAAGACAACTTAATCACTTTTACCGTTTATATCTGGTTCCTAAATCTAAACTTAACGTTACAGCACCTCTCTTAAAAAAATGTTTCGTGGTTTGCACGAAGAATGTACATATTTCACAAAATACTTGAACACATTAAATCTTAAAAGCTGGCAGTGGAACTTTGGTTGCTCTTAAGCTTAATTAAGTATCGACGATTAAGTGTATAGGATAAGTAGGTTTAGGAAAAGCAGGCCGTTCCGATCTCTATCCAGAAGGCTTGGTTGGCGTTACCGACGTCCCTCACGCCGAGATCGACGATGGGCAACCTGGATGGCTTATCGGTCGAGTAGCTGAGGACCGTTTGGGCCCACGAATTCTGTCGGTACTGCGGAAAGAGACAAGTTTTGATTTTCTCTTAATACGTGGAAAATTTAATTGCTTACTTTGCACTCGTCGGAAATTGCTTCGTATCGAAGTTTGTTTCCTTTCGGTGTGATTTCCACGTCGCTCCAACTCATGAGTTTAACACCTTTGCGGTAAGTATGCTTGTTAATGTCGTAGTACGCCACCGAGTTCTTGCAGTGGTAAGTTATATTTTGCGTAGCCTTTGAGGATAGAAGGTGGAGGAAACCGATCTGAGTGCTATCCGCTTTGTAAGTAATCTGAAAATTATTGGCGTTTAAAAGATGTTTAAGGGGTATTTGAGAATATTTACTTTCATTCCGTTGTCAATTTCGCCTAACCATATCTCAGGTTCTCTGCCCTTATAGATGATTTCTGGTGATTTCGATGGACTAGGCATAATGCAGGTTGCTTTATTTTCCATATCACAGTGTACTAGTATCGAATCTTTAATGTCTCCATCATTCGGATCTACCCAGTATTGTCCTGAAATCATTTATAAAATTTATTTATAAAGGTAACAAATTGCACGTGTACTTACCGCTTGGAGAATCCGGGTACGCAGCCAAAATATCCCTACAAGTCCTTCCTGGCGAATTCTTTTGGCCGTTAGGTTTCTTCAGCTTATCAAATGACGTCTTCAGCTGTTCAAACGCCTTGTTGATGAGATCTCTGGTCTCCTCCTCCGACAATTCCTTCCCAAAGATCCTTGGAGGTTGGTCGTTCAACGGATCAGGACCTTTTTGTGTGTTAGCTTGCGATAACAGCGCAGCCAAACCGGCTGCATCGTACCCTAGTCCCTCGCCGGGCGGTCCGGGCGGTCCCATCGGTCCCGGAGATCCCGGAGGACCCGGTTTTCCGTCGTTACCCGTCTCGCCCCTCGGTCCCGGAGGTCCGGAGATTCCTGGCGCGCCTAATCCTCCGTCCCTTCCGGGAGGTCCTCTCGGGCCGGTGTCTCCGTCTTTCCCTGGCAAGCCGTGATCACCCGGTGGTCCCTTCTCACCTGGCGGACCTTGGACGCCGGGCACGCCCTGTAAACCCATAAGCCCGGTGTGTCCTTTAGCTCCTTTCGGGCCTGGTTCGCCGCGGTCTCCTTTGGCGCCTTCCAAACCTGGAATGCCCGCTTTACCCCTTTCTCCCGGCGGGCCGTCAATTCCCTGGGGACCAGGTTCTCCTCTTGGGCCCCTTTCTCCGATTAAACCGATTGGTCCCAGTGGACCAGGTGGGCCCTGAAACGTAATATGTATTTCGATAAATGCCCAAAGTTTAAAGGTCATTTGAAGTGAGTCTAGAATTGTCACCACCTAGAAAACAGTTTATCTTTCTTTTTCTGTAAGATCTTGAGAGGAATGTTCTATAAGATTATAGTCAAATTTCTTGTGTAGTCATAATATGTGAAACCGACCACCGACGATATGATGTATTTTTCGTACTTTAGGTACTATACTATGATCCACTACTCAGGTACTAGTAAGTACCTGAGTAGGGGAGGTTTGTCGATGGTCATGGTGCGTAGTGGGTAAAGGACTTGCCTTCCAGACTCGGGAAGAAACGGATGTACTTTTGACTTTATGTAATAGACGTGAGTTAAAGCTAAGTTCGGTCAATTTTTGATGACCTGACACGCCTCAAGAACGCAAAGGAACCTACACTTGGTAAATCAACTTTACAAATTAATACATCGTCGTACATTAACATTTAGACTAGAAACTTTATTTCTACCGGCCACGAGAACACGCTGCCTTCCATTTAGGTATATAGGCTAAATGACCATCAATAAACTCTAGAAATATTGATCTAAAATAAAAACATTCACTGCAATATGCCCTCGTTACTGATATATGTATTATTTTCGTGGTGAAATTTCGAGACCAGCCTGGTTTTAACCCAGTATTAGCTCCAGCTGCTTTTAATTCTTTCAATTAAATCTCATACCGGCAATCCGGGTGATCCTGTATTTCCAGGTTGACCAGGTTGTCCTTGTGGTCCCTTGTCTCCAGTTCTTCCCGCTATTCCTGTCGGTCCGGGTTTTCCCGGAGGACCTTCCGGACCTTGGTCGCCGCTGGGTCCCGGTGCGCCGGGCGGTCCAGAGACACCCTGCGGTCCGGGGGGTCCCTCGTTGCCGGGCCTGCCGGCCACTCCTGTTTCTCCAGGGAGTCCCCGTAATCCAGTAGCGCCGGGCGGTCCCGGCGGTCCGGGAAGTCCAGATAGTCCTCTGTCTCCCGGGGGACCATGCGGTCCCGGTTGTCCCGCAGGTCCCGCGGGTCCCTCCGAGCCGCTCTCTCCCTTCGGCCCGTCCAGACCAGGAGTTCCCGGTAGTCCTTGGAGACCTGGTAGACCGGCTCGACCTGGTTCGCCGGCCGTGCCTTTGATTCCCGGTAGTCCCTGGGGTCCTGGGTTGCCTGGACTCCCCGGATGTCCCTTTTAAGGATAATTTATTTACCATGCGTACATAATAGAGAGAAATCGATCTAGTCCTTACCGCTTGTCCTGGTTCTCCCGGTCTTCCTGGCGGCCCCATGAGACCGACATCGCCCCTCGGTCCCGCCTCGCCCCTACCTCCCTTCGCTCCCGTCAGACCTATCGGTCCCTGTAACCCTGTCTCTCCAGGTCTACCGGCTTGTCCGGGCGCCCCTTGGGATCCCTTCATGCCGGTGAACCCTCTCTCGCCCTTAGCTCCCGGCAAACCTATCAGACCCGGTGGACCGGGGAACCCTTGGATGCCCGGCGGACCGAGAGGTCCCCTATCGCCCGGACTTCCCGGTGCTCCAGGTTCACCTGCCAGACCGGGCGGTCCGGGCTCTCCCGGAGCCGCAGGTTCTCCCGGCGGACCGGGCGGCCCAATGGGACCCAACGGCCCGCGCTCTCCCTGACGTCCTGGGGGTCCCTCAGGCCCGATCAGCCCGATGGAGCCTCTTTCTCCTTTTTCACCGTGCGGACCTTGTGGGCCCCTGAGTCCCGGCATACCGACTATACCTTGCAGTCCCATGTGGCCTTTCATTCCTCTAGGACCTGGTAGACCCTATGGAATTACATAAAGAACATTTAAAGTAATAATCATAGATATCATTTTTGTATATGCTGTTAATGATTGATTGTTGGCTCCTAAAGGAATTCAATTCCACCACACAACAATCATAAACAAACACCCTTCTTTCTAAAGATGACCAGGCAATCCTCAAAACATCAGAAGATGATTTGTAAAGAACTGTACATCTCTTTAATATCATGATCAGAGAATTCAACTGTGAAATTTCAAGAAATATAACAAAACACATGTCATTAACAGTTTCAAGCATTTAACAATTAAAGTTTTATAAAACAGCAGCAGTTGCCACTCTATTGGGAACCTACTGAAAGGAAATTTCTACGAGGAATTAAGGAATGTACAACTAGACCATATAAAAAGCACTGATATTAGAATGGAATTAAATATGGATTCACTTACATACAAAGTAGCTAACTATCAAAAGAATTGGTACTCTCATGTCCAATGAATGCAAGAATCTCGCCTACCTCGAAGAGCACTAAATTATAGACCGAAACGGAGACGTAGTGAAGACCTAGGAAAAGTTGGTCGGTTGAGTCGGAACAAGCCAATAGGCCTAACCCGTGAAGTAGACGACGACGATGACGGCGACTGGTGTAGGTAATAAATCGATTTTATAGAAGCAATAATTAATGAACGATCATCGAATTTAACGATACGAGGTAACACCAATCGAAATATTTCTTGAAATAATTGCGACTGGAAACAAGTAATTCAAACAACAAAATAATGAAAAAAATGGAAGAACAAACATATTACTGCGGCAGTTTCATTTAAAACATACCGGAGGTCCATCTGCTCCTTGTGCTCCTGCACTGCCTTTGATTCCGGGTACCCCAGGTTGCCCCACTGGTCCCCTTTCGCCCGGAAAACCCCTCTCACCTCTGGAACCTTGTGACCCCGGTATCCCTGGAGGACCCTGCACGCCTGTTTCGCCATCTTTTCCTGGTGGTCCTGGATTACCTGGAGTCCCCGGTAAACCCTAATGAGGTCATATTAAGCATTAATAAGATCACTGGAAAATTTAGTATGTAATTACTTGGAATCCCCTAGGCCCGTCTACGCCTGGCGCTCCCCTTTCTCCGTCTAAACCAGGTGGACCAGGTGGCCCCTGAGGGCCACTTTGCCCGTCCTTACCAGCGTCACCTCTAGGGCCTGGAGGACCTGCTGGTCCTGGTTCGCCATCTTTTCCTGCGTCGCCCTGTAAATACAGCAAACATTAGTATCGATGGATTAATTTTTTAATGAGAACATACCGTTAATCCTTTATCACCAGGTGGACCGAGAGGACCCGGCAATCCCTGAATCCCCTGTATACCTTGCTCGCCAGGTTTGCCGTCCTGACCGGGCGATCCCCTTTCCCCGGGCGATCCGGGCTTCCCGGGTTGCCCAGGGCGTCCGGACAATCCCCGCATCCCTTGTAATCCCGTCTGTCCAGGCCTCCCTGGTTCTCCTTGAGACCCTTTCGGTCCCGAGGGACCTGCGATTCCTCTCTCTCCTGCTTGTCCTTTTACGCCTGGCGCTCCGTCCGGTCCTGGTAAACCCCTAGCGCCTACCAGTCCTCGTTCCCCAGGTGGTCCAGGTTGACCGGACGGACCCCTCATGCCGCGCTTGCCGCGTTTCCCTTCCGGACCGGCGACCCCTGGTAGGCCCCTCGGTCCAGCCGCGCCCGTCTCCCCCTTCATGCCAGTCTCTCCCTTGTATCCTCTTTCTCCCGGAATACCCTTACGAGAGAAAATGAGATTGGTCGATGTTCATACATACAGTTTATGTGTTCTTACTTGCATTCCTTTAACGCCAGGAGCGCCGGGGTTTCCGGCTATTCCCGGCGGCCCCCTCGCTCCTGGGAATCCCGGTGCACCTATTAAACCTTGCGCTCCGGGGCTGCCTTTCTCGCCGGGATATCCGTCCTTCCCTGCCGTACCCGGTGGACCTGATTCTCCTGGTTGACCTGGGCGACCTGACTCCCCTGGAAACGTTATGACTTAGTTGCTGTTGTGTCACATGATATGAAATTTTTACCTCTGGGACCTTGTAAACCTTGACTGCCTTTAGGTCCTTGCGCGCCTACGTCCCCCTTTGCTCCAGGACTTCCCGGGAACCCTGGGGAACCAGGTTTACCCAGAGCACCCTAAAGGCGTATTATTTAAAAATAAGTTTCAATTACTTTGGTGTCGATGAGGTTAGTATAATGGAATACTAGAGTTCGAGCCAAATATAACAGGGAATGACGTGGAAACGCTTTTGAGATAGCTCCACCCAATTGCTCTGCTGATTGAGCCGATGATCAGCTCTTCATATCGGCCACGCCCACCAGCCCTCTTGGCTTTGGTATATCAGCCTGTGTACGTGTATGTAGATCTAAGATCTAAAGATCTATTTTAGATCTAAAATAGCAATATGCAATAAAACAATGGTCAATTAGGCAGATTTCCGACTTACAATGTCTAGTCTAGGATATATCTTCACATACCATTTTGACGAAGACATAGAAGGAAGACAAATATGAGCAAATATGGCAATATGAGGAACTTTTACAAGAACTCTTGGAAAACATTCAAGAAAAGAATCAGAAATGAAGTTTTGTAAAGTGATGGCTGTCCCCACTCTTTTATACGGGTGCGAAACATGGATTTTTTACGAAACAAAATGAAGGACAGGGACAATCCGCCGAAATGAGATTTCTGTGTCATGTCAAAGGGTGTACAAGAATTGACAGGTTCAGAAATGATGAAATAAGAAATTATTTCAAAATATTTTCTCCCATCGGCAGAATACAGGAATACAGACAGAAATGGGAAGAACGCATTGAAAGAATGGAAAAACAAAGACTGCCAAAACTAATACTGAACTACAAACTAAGAGGCAGAACAATTATAGGAAGACCGCGAAAAAGATGGCTTGATGTAGACACCTGAACAGGTGACATTACACCTAATCCTGGAAAGAAGATGATGATGATGATGACGATGACTTATTATTCCTAAATAAGGACTGACGAGGTCGAACTATGGCTTGTGTATATATAGTCAAGCAATGACAAATTAATTTTTATACCAATGGGATTTAAACGTTTGTTGGTGATACTTGGGAATACTATCTTATCAAGCTATTCTTAGATATTACGTACAGGTAATCCTGGAGGTCCGGCTATCCCGTCTATGCCTCTCATCCCAGGAGGGCCAGGCGGTCCCTCCCTTCCTCTCTCGCCTCTCGGACCTGCTGGTCCCATTGGACCCTGGGGTCCCATCAGACCCGGCATCCCCTGGCTTCCCTTCTCTCCCACGGCTCCCTGTTCCCCTTTGGGACCGTCCAGTCCAGGGAAACCCCTATGACCTTTCATCCCAGGAAGTCCAGGCATTCCGGAGAGGCCCCTAGGTCCTGGGGGACCCGCTGGGCCGATTACGCCTGGTTCTCCGTCATCACCTCTCTCGCCCTAAAATAGTACATTACAGGGTGTAATAGGTGAAATGAATAAGTATAAGATAATTTTAGTAGATTGGTGTCTTTGGGAATTGAATTAGGTAAAATTATAGGGAGGATTGTAATGTTAAAAATAAGTTTTCATATTCAAAACTATAGGAAAAAAGTAAAATAACTTTCGATGGACTTGACCAAGTGACGTCAGGTGAGGAAATTGCTATAAGCGTAGTTTGGGCATGCATGGCTTGTTAAATTGAAAACCTGAGATCTGAGTATCTCTCAGTGAAATTTGAGTAATTCATTAACCCAAACAAAGATGTATGAGGTTATGCTTGGCCCCAAGAAACCAAATGACCGCCATTTAGAATAGACGTGTTTCCCATCACAATGAACAAAATTGCCACTTCAGCCCAGAAGACCAGTATCAAAGGTTATGACTGAAACCGTATTTAGAGGCATTTTGGTCTTTCCTCCAAAGAGTAAACAGAAGAAGAGGGCAGCTTTGAATCAAGTTTTTTTGTCCAAATGAATTAATTGGGTAGTTTATCTGTGAAAGGCCCAAAAAAGAACAAACTCTGATTTCAATTGCAGTATGATTTGTTGGGATGTGTTTGCTTTAACTCCAATTGGGCATCATGGACAAGAGTCAAAATGTTAAAAATCATGAGATTAGTCAAAGCAGAGTATTGGTTGAATATTAAAATATGAAAGTTACATTAAGTAAATCTATTAAACTTGAAAGAGGATGGACGGTATAGGATTGAGTCAGTGTTGTGCAATTTGGGGAAATTGTTGCTTGGTTTCGTGGAAATCGTGAAAATAGTGGAAATTAAACAGAAATCCAAGTCAACGGTTAACTACACGGTTTAACCAACGGAAATAACGATAAGTAGATATTGTGTGTATCGCTGCTTACATCTTTCCCTGGTGGGCCAGGAAGACCTCTGGGTCCAGGAGGTCCAGGTGGACCTGTAAGACCAACTTCCCCTATTTCTCCTCTTGGTCCTTGGAACCCTTGTGGTCCAGCAGGTCCTGGGAGTCCTGAAATTGGAAGTAACGTCAAGTTAAGGATTTTTGCCATAGGCGCTTTTCATCTCAAACTTTAACTTAGTTTCTAATAATTATAATACTTTATACTTCATAATACATCAATATTCAAAATTTGTTCTATGTATATCTACCTGGCGGTCCCCTGGATCCAACTGGTCCGACGTTCGCTTGTAAGTATTGGAATGGCTCCGGATAATTGGGACCCTTGTCGTTGCTGGCTTGGGACAAGGCGAGTTGTTGATAATACGTCGATAGGTCTGGTGCAGGTCCTGGAGGACCTGGCGGTCCTGGAATTCCTGGATAGCCTGGCGTGCCGGGTTCCCCAGCAGTTCCGGGAGGTCCTGCTTCACCTGGATACCCGTGCTCTCCCCTTGGACCTAAATATGAAATAGTGTGAAGTGGAAAGTTCTATTACTCAGCCAATTTCATAGGAAGTACCTTAGGCTCACTTTTGAGACTTTATATTTTACCTGGATAGGGCACTTCGACGTGTGGTTCCCTGGTGGGTCTCAGCGCTGCCAAACAGGCGTCGTCCGTCTTACATTCGACCTTTCCAGAGACGCAGGCGCATTCCGTGCACTCTCCCACTTTCCATTTCTCCTTGTCCTGGTAGAACCTGCCGTCCTGCTTGCAGCTGAAGGGCGAGACGTTGCTTTCGGGCGTCGGGGAAGGTCTGGGAGGCAGAAAATGGAGGTCCACCGTTCCCGTCGGGAGAGGGGTCGGCACGAGTTCGTCGTCGGGCCTCTCGTCGGGCGGTTGGGGAGTCGTCACGGGAGAACTGGTCACGGGAGAACTCGTCGATGCTGCGATCGATAGAACGGAAATGAATGTCAGGCGAGGGCATTTTCCATAGGAATGTTGCTTATTTTTGTGGAGGAAATTTGGGCATTTCAAACAATCAACAGACAAATCCTCCAATATCCAAGAACATCCCTAGGCTAGGGTGCTTATAATCATTCGGGAAGGTATTATTTGCTCAATAATGTAATATATCCGAAAATAAATTAGAGGGTTGTTAATTTAATCAATAGTCTCCAATTCGTCGATGACACCACTCCAATTGCTGCCTCAGTACAGGAGCTCATCGACCGCATTAGGAGAGTAGAAGAGTACAGTAACGAAGTCGGCCTAAGAATAAGCAACAGGAAAACTTAAATCATGATATTATATCGAGCAAACCATAACAGACTAGTAAAGAAAATAAACAATATCAATGCAGTTAAGATTTTTGTAAGTTTGAGGTCACTAATATCTAACAAGGATGGTTCCAGTGACGAGATCAAGAGGAGAAGCTCTTTAGCAAAAGAAGCTATGAATAAATTGACAAACATCTGGAGAAGTCACAAAATCTCCATGACAACAAAAATAAGACTGGTAAGGAGTCTGGTTTTCTATGTCTTTCTTTACGGTTCAGTGTTGTTCATTAAAGAAAGCTGACAAAAAGAAAATTGATGCTCTGGAGATGTTTTGTTGGCGTAGGATGATGAGGATATCTTGGACACAGAAGAGAACCAACAAATCAATACCCCAGCAACTAAAACTAAAGAAGAGCTTACGAACAACAATAGTTGAAAATATTGCCAGATTTTTTGGACATGTGGTACGAAGGAATGGCCTTGGAAAACACACCTTGGAAAACACACTATAGAGGATTAATGGATGGGAAAAGATCACGAGGTAGATCATCCACAAGGCATACGGACTTAATCACCAAAATAACGAGGCAAAGCCTGGTATGTTATTTCAGAAGGGCTGAGAATAGAGAAGAGAGAACCACTGTGAAGACTAACTCATGAAAGCACGATTTTCGGAAACGAGATAGGTATTAAAAATTATTAGAAACCTAAATTTTGATTTGTATCAATTGTTCAATTGATCAATTGATCTGTATCAACGTTAGATATTCCTTTCAACATAATTGCAGGTGTTGTCCAAGTATGGCTCTAATGAGCGTGATTCTTTTAGGTGGATTTTAGGTTCTACCGTTGTATATATGTTAGGGATGTGCGATACGTGTCGATACTTGCGAGTATCGATATTTTGAGTTCCGATACTTTCCGATATTTTGCATCGATATTTCTCTTTTGGGTACATCAGCGGATCGATCCATTAAAGCTGAATATCAGAACAGTCAAGACCAAGGCTAGGCAAAGCTACAATTCCGTTTTAATGGTAGAACGAGAAAGAGGATTGAGAGTATTCAAGTGAACAAGCAAATATAATAGAACCAGACACAGAATTTTAGCATAGATCTGTTTCGTTTAATGAGTTTAACGACGAATGCATTAGACAGAGACATACTGATGTAGATTCTCCCGGATTTGTACTAACTCTGATCGAAAAAATATCAATGCTACGAGTATCTGTCATTTTCAAATCGATACTTCACTGTATCGAGACTTTATGATACTTTCGGTGGAACGGTACATCCCTAATATATGTACAGTTAATGTTTGGTTCAACCAGTTCAACTAAACTCCATTTAGGTGTTCCAGTAGCAACCAATCAAATCCGAAAATCGACAATATTATTTCGCAATTACATCGAGTTTAGCTGAATACTTCAGTAAGTTTCATCAGCTCATCATTTTGATATCGCAAGGAATATAAATTTTGTTAAAAACATAAAATATTTTTTATGTCATATTTTCCGTTTTTTTTGTCACTTTTTATACAAGTTTGCTAAGTTTTAAGTTATTTTTGAATGGATAAAAAATTCTTTCAGGAAATTAATTCACACATTCGCCGCAACAAATGGTTGCGACTTAATTGAACATCTGCTGTACGCTGTAATAGTTTATTTTAGTGTGCGGTTTATTATCCCTGAACTTCTTGAATTTCTATTAATAAATCACTGTAAAGTGTTGGTACCTCTTTCTCTATTCCATATAAGTACTTTCTATGCAGTACTGTTCCTGTACCAATTACTTACTCTACAGTAAACCTTTGGATTAAGTTGGGTAACTTATATGAGGTTTTAGTTCCCTAAAAAGCTCAAAATGCAACATGATTTTGTAGTAACATACTTCAAAACAGTAGGAATCAGTTTATTACTAACTAAATCATTCATTTTGTAAATCCCTTTTTCAAATTTTCATCAAAAACGTATCCTATTGCTTATTGTCCATAAAACACTAGCTAATTCAAGTAGCTTAGTAAACTGAAATTCAATGCTCTCTTTAACCACACTTTTAAAGCTTTTGAACTTGGTTAGCTTACTAATGAACTTATCTAGCAGTGGATATTTACTTTTCTCCTCATAGTAATCGGGATACTCAATCTCTCCATTGTAATCCTCGTAATTCGCCTCGTTGGGTTGCTGGTTTTGAACCTCCTCTGGCTCGTCAGCTTGAGGCTTCGATTTCTTCACTTTCCTTCTGGTTCTGGCTTCTGAGGTCGTGCTCAGGAAGGTCAGCGCTATCAACGCCAACCAAACGCAACTTTCGAATTTCATCTGCCAAAACCAATCATATTAAAATCAGTAGGTAAAACAGGAGATGTTTTTTCAGGCATGTATAATCATATCAAAATGTCGATTATAAAATACTTAATAAGAGAAGAAACGTATATCACCGTTAAGGTTTCAATAAAACACGCAATATCAATGAAGTAAATGTTATAAAAAGTAATAGCGAAAATACATCTTCAACAATCTGCTTGTTATTCATAATCATATCTGAAAGTCGTTAATTAATCTATTAACATCTTCATGTCGTTCCATACGCGCTCCTCTTCATTAAACTTCCCACATGGTAATTAAATAACAACGAAAATAACGTAAATTAGAGGTCTGGATGTACTAATATCAATATCATTAAATGTTGCTTAAACAATTTGCTCTAAATCTATTAGGAACAATAAATTCTCGTATAAATCAGAAGTGGCCAAGTGGCCTACTAATGGACGACAATTATGTTAACTATTTGAAACATTTGAATTCTCTCTACTAGATGTGTGTTAATTGAAATTAATACACAATATAGAAATGGGGAGGGGTAAGAGGAATCTGGATCGCACATGCACGTTACTTAATGAATATCGAATTCTCATTGAAGTTATAATAAAATAATTTGAAGCATATCGGATCGAACATTACCATTTTTGTGATTGGTGCAGAATTGAATTAATTTCGTTCAGCACAACAGAAATTAGAAAATGATTAATGTTGTGATTTTGCTTTGTTTTTTTTTACGTAGATCTATAAGTAATTACGTGCATTTAATTTAGCTTATATCTACCCAAAAATTGTAATGTATTAAATAGAAATTGTGTATATGAATTTGGTATTTAATATAAGTTATTAAAAAAGGTACTTACCACATATAATTACAAATTCAGAGTGATTGTAAGAAATATTGCAATTTCTATTAAATTTGGTAATCTAAGATATAACGGTATTGCTTTCAATTTATCTATATATTAAAATCAGTTTATTAATGTATTAATATATCTAGGTATCTATAAACAGTTTCCCTATTGGTTTATTGGATTTAAAATATTTTTATGTAACTTTAGTAAAATTCCTAGATATTATTGAGAAGAAGATAGGCGAGATAGTTCTTGTACACTTGAAATAAATTAACTTACTTGCTCCACATAAGATGATCTTTAAAACAAGTCGATATTTAGTCTTATAAAATTTAAGAGTAACAATATAATATCCTTTTAAGATTTTTTAACAGTAATGTATGAAGCGGTAGATTAAAATGTAATGTATTTACGTATGTATAGGCGTAAATATATTAATTAAAAAATAAATGTGTAAGTAAGTAAGCAGGAAATGAATTAAATATTGTAATATTTTTATGAAAAAAGTGAGAGGTACTACAAAAAATGTATTGATACCATCAAATCTAATTCTGTTTCCCCCCCTAACCTAATATCATTATTGCTAAAAAAAATTAAATTGTTTATACTTATTTGACTGCATTTACCACAAACAACGAAATACCAATGTACCCCACTTCAAAATAAATCTCACGCAATCCACTGAAAACTTCCCAAAAATAAAAATCACTGGAACACCAAACTGACCTTTGTCACACCGAAGGGCTGCGCAGCCCCAACATCCGTGCACCCCCGACTTAGTGCCAGGGGACTAGTCGAAGTCGATCCATCTAGCGCATCTATTTATCTATCCGGGCGGGGGGGTCCAGGGGGACGCCCGGAGCTCCTATTCGTTAATCGGGTGACCCCCACTTCGATTTTTTTCCCGATCCGGTGACCCATTTTGGGAGCACTAAGATGGACACCGATTAAATTTTGTGATAACGTCAAATTCGAGCGGTGAATTTTTTATAAGGTTGTGGGAAGGGAGTTTTTTGGAAAAGAGTATTGAGTTTAAAATATGTTTTTCAATTTTTCACTTATGTGTAGAGTAATTTTAATTAACAATTAGTACGGATGCAATAAATTTTATTCCTTAAGAAATTCGCACTACTAGTAATCTAGAAATAGATAATAACCAAATCAATACATAAGTACCTAAAATATTACAAAAGTTCTTCTGTGACTAATTGATTGGTGTCTATGATCTAGTTGCGACACTGTACGCAAGTACAGCACTATGTCAATTTCGAAACTGTTGATTGAGTGTAGCTCTGTAGATTAACTATTTTTTTTAGAATATTTAATAATCCGATCGGCAGAATGCAGGGGTAACCTTCATTAGGAATTGAAAAGCACATCACAAGCGAATTTTTCATATTTTTGATATCTCCCCCTTTACAATCTATTTCCTAAATCCAAACGCAATTGCTTTACAACCACGTGATATGTGATTTGGGGAATAGGGTATTGACTATGTCGAAAATAACAGGGGTAAAGGAACTAACGCGTGCAAGGTATTTTATTTTTTCATACGGTCAATTGAGCTCTAAAGAAATAAAATCCAAAAGTGCTACTAAATGCGTGCCATGCGTTTTTGAGAACGGGGTAAGTTTGTCCACTTTTCGATTTTTCGGCTATAGCGCAAAAACTATACATTTTTCGAAGATATGTGCCGTAAGATTTCTTGTAGAGAACTAAATTTCCTATGAAAATATTATTTTTTTAGGTCAAAAAAACATTTTTTTAATGAAATATATTCAAAAAACAAAGTAAAATTTTTTTTTAAATTTTTGGCTATAACTTTTTTCTGAGTGAATTTAGATATAGGCATTGCTGTATAAAAAAGAAAGCCTATGAAATTCTATTTAAAACGATGGCTTATAAGACTATATATGTTTAATATTGACTGAGATATAAACGTTTGAATTCAGCCATTTTTCTCTATTTTTTACTTTTTCTGCTACCACTATTAAATTGGTTTCGCATTCATTCTGCCGAAACGGTTTTTGAATATTCAAAAAAAAAATTAATCTTCAGAGTTGTACCTAATCCAAAGTTTTGATATTTTTGTTGTAGATATTGTTTTATAAGCGCTTTTATGGAAAGATTTATTTGCAGATGCACACAATGCATTTTGTTAATGTTTGCATCAATTACATAAACATTCATTTGAGAAAACGGCCATATATCATTTAAATCGTCCGCTTCACATTCGCGCATTTAACGACCACCGCGAGGATCGATAATAGTGTCATTGCAGTTTTCTATGAACCCCAATTAATAATTTAATCTAAGTAAATGTGCAACTGTACGGATAAGAAAAAATGCCCACATGTGTTTTTCGAAGTCTTTGACCCAAAGACAGAAATTGGTACTTGATCGGTCTGCAATACTAATCAAGAATTGCAATTGCGTCATCTTCCTGGTTACACATTGCGTATCGGTTTGAGATGTGAATTACGACTTTTAATGCGCGCGTGTGTGTGTATATTGCAAATATGGTTTTTACATCTAGCGCCCGTGGGATGCGACCGAGGAATTACGGTGTTATTTATTTCAGAACAAGCAGGCACTTTCGTGAAAAACTGTACCTAATAGTTGTAAGCAGTAAGCAACAGGCGGTGGTTTAAACACCTTACTTTTTGGATAGATGCAAGATCTTTCTTCTCAATACATTCATGGTCTACAATAGTTTAACTGAAAGTTACCTGCTTGATGACTGATGACAACTTTTCAAACAAAAGTTAGATAGGGAAATGGGGGTTTTTACCCACTCAACCCTACCTTCGATTTTAGCAAAAATATTAACGTTCTTCATTGATTCACGTTTGCTGTCAGATGATCCAATTTCGATTTACATCAGAATTGAATGAGCTGCTTTTCTCTTCAAATTCCAACACCATAACATGAAGTTACACATTGAAAGTGGGAAAGGGGTGAAATTTTTTTAGTATTTCACATAATTCACTGACTTTTCTTGAGTAGATCAGGAATTCAAACAAGTGAAATTTCACAGGTAAATATTCAGCTTCGTCCACGACATTACTAGTAGCCTCGATAGAGATGGGATTAAGACAAGTTTCTATAAATAGGTGGCAAGATTCATTTGACAAACATTGAACGCATTAAGTAGTAGTGAATTTATTACTAAGAATCAAATAATGTAACGGAGTAAAGCCATTAAACCTTGCCACAAATTAATAGGTACCTACCATTTATTTGATAATTATTTAGTCATTTTCTCTGTTTCTTTCGTATAAATAAAATTTCCAGTTATTAGCTAATTTTTATAGGTGAAAATGAAATATTTTAGATTCATAAAACAACACCATATTTGTATTATTGTTTGGAAATTTTGTTAAGGATCTTCGAATGTGTTTCGTTTTAAGAATCCTTTTTATCCTTCCTGAGAAGTTCTGTTTCAGCTACAATGTCATGCATTGCATGGAAACCATACCTTAAAATGTCCCAATCCACTTTAAAAATTTTATGAGTTACAATTCAAATTTCATGTATTGTCATTTAAACTTCATGTTATTTTAAGTCAGTTGTACAATCTTCATTATTAATTCTTTAAACTTCCCTACTTTTTTGAAAGGAACAGAACTTTTTTTAAAAACGTTAAAAGTTACATTTCAAACAAGTATTTTAGAAAGTAGATATTTTGTTTCAAGGAATTATGCTCTTTATTGTATTATTTTGGAAAATTAGTATACACTACTTGTCATAATGAAACAAACAAGTTGAATTAGAGAGCACAATGAACTGCATCAAATATTTCTATGGAAATATCAGGATATCCGGATAATTTGGTATCTACGTACATTTTCGAGATTCTATATAGTTACAGGCGTCAGATAATTAGAAGCCCTATTGTAACCCTAGTGTAGGACTAAAAAAAATATATTTTTCTTTGGCTAATTCGTTATTGAGAAAAAAAAACAAAATTTTATAAAATAACAAAAACGATAAATAATGTAATGCGAGAAGTAAACAAAGCGACACATGTTTACTCCTTCAAAAGAATAACTACGACGCGTACAAGACAGGTGCATGAACAGGTGCATGAACATTTCCTGCGTAGGCGTTCTAGAATATACTAGAACGTTCTTTATCGGGGTTGGGGGTGTATATATAAGGGGGCTTGTGATCGAGGGAGTTAGTTAGAAGTAGAGAAGCAGAAGTGAACGCGACATACGATCCGAATGCGGAGCAGTACAAATAAATTATGTAGTGTCTAGTCTAGTGAACAAGTAGTTTAGTGTGTTAAATAAATTAGTGTTCAATTAATGTAAATAAATTATAAAATAAACGTTACAATAAATTTAGTTTCAAGATAAATTGCCCAAAAATAAACATCTTTGAAACTTGCCGCTTTTCCGAAAAATACCTAGTTTTTTTGAGTTTTCGTTCCAACTTATAATCCGTAAATAGCCCATATAAAGAATTTAACGCCTCGTCAATTTGTTACTCAATTACTATTCCTTCGATGAAAATACCGCAAACTTAGATTTAACGAGGTAATAATTGAATTTTGTGATAGGTAGTGAAATTTAATTTGTAATATCGCAATTTTCGGTTAATAAAATTGCTTATATTCGAGTAAATTTAACATTCAGTATAAGTGTATCAGTATAAGCGTGCCGCTACGGAAAAACAAAAATTCGGCTTATTATTAGTGATTTGGTTTATGGAAATTCTCATGTAGGTATATAAACCCATGCATAACAAGTAAGGGTAGGGTTGTAGAGCCACCTCAGGAATTAAATATATACATTTCTGGTTAGAGGCAGTGAGACGTAATGTAAATTAATTTTAGTTACAACTAGAATAAAGGTGGATTTATACAGCTTTTATTTAACCGCAACATTAGTAGTAGTCGTAACTTAAAAGTTGAATCACCTAGAAATAGACGTGGCTGTTTACACAGTCTCTAATTTAGTATTAGTCGTAACTCACTTAATGCAGTAACCTTGAAAGTTCGTAAAATTGAACTTAGTCGTAATTTAGCAAGACAAATTACGACTAAAGTTAGTAGCGGCTAAAGATAATACTAAAGCTAAATTAAAGCTGTATAAATCCACCTTAAGTCAGTTATGAATAGAGACGTACACAAATGACCAAGTGATAATAATATGATTTATAAAAATATTAATTTTATGAACAATAATGGTAAGATTGTTATTACATTGTTAATGACAATTAAGTTGTTTATGATTCGGGGGTGTCCTGTCGAAAATAGCACCCAGGGCGAGCATTACGGTTGCGTCACTTCGTAAATTATCTAAATTAACAAAAGAACTAAATGAAACAGTCATAAATCTAACAAAAGACGTTGTGTGTGGGTTTTACAACGAACATTAGTCCGTAAATGCTCATTTTTAACAGTTTGTACTTAAAATCACACATTTCTTTTGTGAATTTTGTGCCCCCCTTTGAATGGAGCCCGGGGGATGTGCCCGACTTGCCCTACCCTAGATACGTCACTGGATATATTCCTTTCAAATTTGGTAATTTCAGTTTACTTAATTATCCTTACTTTTGAAATATTGATTATTAGTAACTGGCATCGGTTCGAATTTGTGGAAGTTCCTCGTTTATTATAAATAAATCAAGAAATAATCAGAGAAGTTTCGTTAATCAATTTTCTAACGCAACCAACAATACAGTGTCGATGACATCTTGTGGTGTCGCCGTGAATCTTGAAACGGATGGATGGACCAGGTTGGCAAACGTGAAAAATCTAAATTTTTCCACGAAAATTCCCTAAAGAGACTAACCTATTCGTGTCGTCACTCCGTGGGTTCCAAATTCTAGTGCTATTTTTGTTTATAAGTCGTCCTTATTCGTATGTCATGCAAGTACAAGTTCTTTTGTGTGATTTAGAGATTAATTAAAGCAATTAATAGTCGTAAATTCGCAGTGATCGTTGCGGAAGAGGGATCGCTCACGTCTAGTTAGTTTAGAAATTAAAATTAGTCTAGGAAAGAGAATAAAATGTCTACACCAGCACGTCGACGCCTTATGAGAGACTTCAAAAGGTTCGTTAGCCGCGTGAGAGGGCGAACGGGAGCTCTCCCCCAGCGATCGCGCTGAGGGACTTTTCCATGACGAGTTGTTTCAGATTACAGGAGGACCCACCGACTGGCGTGAGCGGCGCCCCGACCGACAATAACATCATGATATGGAACGCGGTGATCTTCGGCCCCCACGACACCCCCTTCGAGGACGGCACGTTCAAGTTAACCATCGAATTTACGGAGGAGTACCCGAACAAACCGCCGACGGTGCGGTTCGTCAGCCACATGTTCCACCCGAACGTGTACGCGGACGGAGGCATCTGTCTAGATATACTACAGAATCGGTGGAGCCCTACGTACGACGTCTCCGCTATATTAACTTCTATACAAGTAAGTAGGTCATTGACTAAAAGGTACAGACAGTCTTTAACCTTCACCTCTGTCTGATCCTTCAAAGTACATTTTAAACAACTGATAATGAATTATTCCTTTTTTGTGATAACGACTTAAAAATACCAAACGCATATTTTTTGATTGCTGACTAACATCGAAGGCACTCTGAATAAGATTGTTTACTAGTACAAAAATCTTCGATACGAATAACGATAAGAGATTCCAATTACCTTCGCTCGCATCTGCAACTGAGAGAAATTAATCTTTTTTGCTGGATTTTGAATCTCAAATCGCAACTCCATTATTATTGTTCTGTGCAAATAGACCAAAAGTAAATTATATTGTTGATAAAACTATTTTTCAAAATAATTTCTATAATAGAGATAATTTCCGTGGACTTGCCAAAAAGCAGTGGGCTAACTACCGTAGATCCCTATTTGTTTTCAATCTTGCATCAGCCAGTTCTCCTACAGTGATTCATCAAGTTTAATTTATTCTAATTAGATTCTAATTACCTACTACCTTTACAGGTGGAATCTTGAATACCAAATGAAATGATCCGCAGTCTAATAAATATTCCTTTACAAAATGGATCTAATAATACATGTATAAGAGTTTCAAATAAAAATCTCTGAAGCAGGTCCATTTCTTCAATTTAATACACTAGCTTTTAATTCACTCCGAATATAAAACATTTTTGTGCATTCATAAATCATATTTTTCCCAATCATATTAATCTTCTCAGATTTTAATCAAGTCAATTATTCATTGATCAACGGTTATGAGAGCACTTTCTAAAAATTAGTTCCACTACCAATATCAGTTGTATATGCAGGTTTCACTGTCTAAGTAATATTTGATCACATTAGTGGAAGTAGCATAATGTTCTAGTGAGTAATAAATAAAAATAACTATTAACACTCTGGTAAATTGCTGTTGCAGTGAACAGCTGTCCCACTCGTTGAACAATGTGTTCTTATTGAATGGCAAGAGGGCACTAGGTACCCCATTTTTTCTACTTATGTCCAGTTTTGAAACTGTATTCAGTTTACATTATAATAAGAATAACTCCACAGTAGGCATATTTCATAGAATTCATTTGAAAGGGGAACTGGTTCCTTATTGTTTCCTTGTGTGCTTAGCATCATCTGATTTAGACGTTTAAAGATTCTTTTCTAGTCATTTTATTTTCTGACATCGTGAAAAGTACATGATAAATCCAGTAATTAAACCATTTGACTAATGAGAGTAGTTGTTTCGGGTTGGTTAGAAATTAAAACTTCATAAAGGGTGTTCAGTCGAGAAGGTAATGAAGACATTCTTACGATACCTAGGTGATATAATTTTATATAACGTGTTTGAATTGCTTAACTTATACCTGTTAGTTTAGTGATTTCTCACAAGGAGACGATATTTTCCTTATTTTGCAATCAGTTCAAACATTGTTAGATTAGATATGAAGTTTCTATGATTTATCTCATGTATGATCAATGCAACAAATATGGGAACAAACTAAAAACATCTTGAACAATTAGATAGTCATTCATCCACTTTCCAATCAGTCACTTTTTCAAGTAATGAATTAAAATAATTTTATATATATATATATATATATATATATATATATATAGGCCCCATTTTTCGTATTCCTCTTTGATCTTTCGAGTCATGTATGCAATATCATCTTTGTCTTGTTAAAGGATAATCTGAAACGTAAACACTGAGGTATCGTTTAGTTCTAACCCCATTCTTCTATATTTCCTTTTCCAGTTATTTAATACACACTATGTACATTTTGAACAGGGTGGGAGAGATACAGCATCCTTGTCAAAGTCCTTTCGTCACCAAGATGTTCTAGGAGATGTTGTACTTCCGATTTTTGTCATTGTCTTGCAGTCTTTATAGAGTTCTATCAGAACTTTTATCAAATTGTGTAACTTGTACTTCCTCCGGAATCTTCCATAATTTAGATATGGGAATGTTATAGGCTTTCTGAAGGTCTATAAAGATTAAATGAGTTTCTCTATTGGTCACAATTCTCTTTTTGATGATTCGTATAAGGACAAATATATTGTCCATGCACGATCTACCAGCGAGGAATCCGCTTTGTTCTTCTGCTTCGTGTCCTTTATATTCTCGTTCTATCAGGGCTCTTAAAACTCCATGTCTTGTCTTGTCTTATTAAGTTAACGTCTCTTTTACGCTGCCAGGGCCAATTTGGACGGGACCTACAGTTTAACGTGGGCTCCGAACCACGGTCCTCGAGCACGGTTGTACTCCCTTAAGGTTCTCCCCCCAGTTGACCCACTCCGTGCTCTACCGACTCAGGGTGTGTGTATCCTAGTCCCGCCCTCCTACAGGATATCCAATCCTATCCGGCCTGGCTACCTGCGTGAATAGGAACGGGATTTTGGATACATTTGACACACTTCCCGCAACACACACAACACCCATGGATTACGTGGGACTCGAACCCACAACGACGATGACCGCCTTAAACCATTCGGCCACCGCTGCCCCTAAACTTCCATGTAATTTTCGCATTTTTGCTTATCTACTTTTTTTACCGATTGATGACATCAATCCTATTTTCCATTCTTCCGGGATCGGTTCTCCATTCATACATCTCATAAAGAGGTGGTTTATCATGATGAATAGTTTATCTGTCCCGTTCTTTATCAATTTAGCTTTAATGCTTCCTGATCTACTTGCCTTCCTGTTGTTTAATCTCATAATTGCCTTCTTCATGTCTTCTGTACTTATTTCCAATCTTGCCCTTTTTATATTTATCAGTCGTGTTTCTTCACTACAAATAATTTTCAGAGACTAAAATTTTTCATTAACTCATTCTTTATCTCCGAGATGAGTGTCATTGTCATCATACATATTTCATTTGTATGTTTGCTTTTCTTTGTTAAAATAGAGACAATTCTTAAAACTTGCTCACCAGTGAAGTGGGCTGTTTTAATAACAGTAGAATGCTCTGATTTTTACAACAAAACCTAATGACAAATTCATATTTGTGAAGTAACTTTAGTGATGGAAAACGCAAAGTGTCAATGTATAACAATTGGTTTTTAACGCGCAAAGTATTTATTTTTTAGTAGTTATTTTATTGGTATTTATTTTTAGAAAGTTTAAACGAAATTAAAGTTTCTTTAAAAACATTATTTTAATTTTTGTAATTAAAGGTATTGAAATGGATTTGAGTTGTTCAATCCAAAACCTGTTATTTTTGCGCTATTTTAAGTGTCATGGAATTTCAAAATTCTATCTAATAGAATTTTTCTAAGAATGTAAAGAAAACTTGTGATCGTGAAATGAACGTAGATCAATTTGTATATCTTTAAAAAAACAGTAAGGGATTGGTCCTGTTATCAATCACAGTACAAACTTCAAATAAGTATTCCGATATGCAATGGTAAGAAAATGTGATTGGTTATAAAATTCTTTTAAAATAATGTTATTCATTTAATTTAATTATATTATGCAGTATATAAAATTTACTGAATTGTGTTTTTAGTCTCTTCTTAGCGACCCAAATCCGAACTCACCGGCTAATTCAATGGCTGCACAGCTTTACAAGGAAAACCGACGGGAATATGAAAAACGAGTGAAGGCGTGCGTAGAACAAAGTTTTATTGACTAGCACCTTTGCCTCATTCTCTAAAAAAAGTGAAATACCTGAGCTATATTAAACTCTCGTGCTTCAAAATTACAGCTACATATACACCTTTTGTTTTTTTTTTCCTCTCATTTAATAGAATGCAACTGTCACATTGTTTCTCATTTCCAAGTCGTCCAGAGGCTTGGTTGGTTATAAGAGGATATATACTTTTTTTCTGGAATATATGTATGGTTCTGTTTTGTTTTGGATTTCATTTTAGGTGATCATTTATTCTGTTGTATATAATCGGAGAGCTTAGTTTTAAATTTTGAAATATGTCAACAAAAATCCCAAAAATTATGAATTAATTTGTATTTAAATTGTTTCTACAGATTTTTTCTTATTCGCTGTATTATTTTTACATTGTTCTTAAAAATAAAAAAAAAACATGTGTTACAAAACTCTTTTGTGTCGTATAATTCATATTTTTTTGGCTTTAAAACCATTTTTCCATACTGCCTATTTTGTCTCTAGGTAGTTAGATGTGTTGTATATTTAATTACTTATACTTAATAAATTATTACGATTCGATGTGTTCATTTTAATTTTCTTTGTTGTGTTCATTTCATTATGTAGCATAACATCCTTATAAGAGAGAATAGCATCTAATTTAAAATACACCATGGATGGTTTTAAATTTGTTAATAGGTTTAGCAGAGTTTCTAATTGATCAATGTACAATGTGCGCAATGGAACATTATTGAATGGATTTGCTTTCAGTTCGGAACGGTGATGGTTATTCACGTTAATACACTATTAGAAAATTTAACGGATACATATTAAACTAAATTTTCAGATTGGTTTAATCAACATACAGTTTTTCTACCAAAGAAACGTTCATGTTCTTCACTTTTTGCTTTTGATTTTCGGCCATACTATATCGACATATTCTATGCTCTTTCCTGTACCCTTTGCCTTTTTAACGGGTCTTGGCGATACCGGCTTAACATACTTCGGCGTGACGATGCGAGGTTGAGAGAGCTGTCTGATCCTCCACGAAGTCTTTGCTACGGGTTTCTTCGGTTGTTCGGGCGTTAGGGGCGTCTTCGGCTGGCTCTTCGACGTGGGGCTGATTTGGACGCCAAACTGGAGGCTCTGATTGGGCTTCGATGCCATTTTGTTGCACTGCGAATTTTGCTACTTCGATGCCAGCAGTTATCAGATCTGATAGGTTTGTATACAGGAGGTGGGAGATTCTAAGTTCTTTTGAAGTTTAGTGTTTTATGAAATGACCCAATAAATACAAATTTCATTAATGGACCACACATTTGTTTTTACAATCAGTAAATTGTTTGATTTATTTTAAAGTAGGAAAGTTTGGTTAATACCAAAAATGGAACATAAATCAACTATACAATTTGTATAAGGTGAGATATCATTTCTAACCAAATGAGCTATTTTTGATGCTTATATTTTTTAACTTCAATGTGTTTACATGGAACAAATGTTTGTTGAAAAATTTATGAAGTTAACAGGTGAAGCAAACATATCGTCATGTATGTTTAACATCATTTGAACAGATGATTTTGGCATTTAATGGAATAAAAACACCTATCTTAAAATCGACCTGTGTTCATTACTTAAGAAACATCATAATTATATCTGTGTTGTAACTGTATTATAATTATATTGTATATTGTAACTATATTCAATGTCTGATAGTAATTGAGTAATCATGTCATGCTTGAACGATTGGTAAGGAGTTGATATTTTACTTACAAAGTATATTTTTTTTTAAATCTATGATCATTGCATTCACAGGAAGATCTGTACTCCTATTGGAAGTGCAATTCTAAATTAATCACAAAAAACACATTACAGATGATTGTGACATTTATTTGGAGTATTTTTTTATCTGAATATGTTCAAGAAATTTTGATGTATAATGACTACACACTCAATTTCCTTAACATAACAGCAATTAAGTCGTTATGTTACAGCAGATGTGTGCTTAGACAGTTTTCATATTAGATACTATTATAAGGCCAGAGGTAGGTAGGTCCCCCGATATCACACCACTTGAAGTCACTGAAGTGACTTGTCGCTTGTCACGAAGTATCAGAGTTAGAAGAAAGAATAACGCATTAAATAACCATCAACTATTTCCATTTAGGAATTGAAAATTGAAAGGGTGACTGTTCACTATCAGAGATTTTGTTATATTAACACTTAGACTTGGACGTAGAGCCACTCTTGAAAATAAGTTCTGAAGGTAACCAATTTGTGAAAAAACGGCCGAAGTCTTAATTCATGTCTGGCCAGATTACCTGACCGGTCGGCATGTATGTGACGCAACCAAATTTTTAAACAATTTACTGCAACCTGCTACAGATGATCCAACATGTCCATATGAGGCTGGTATGACAATAGCTCCCTTTCAAATGGGAGAAGTTGTATACTTATCACCCTGCATAACATCAGTTGCCGGGTCTGTATTTAATCACATCACCAAAGAACCAACATCTATGCAACTATGGGGGGTTCGGTCTTACTCTGTTCGTCCACTGGGATCTATTCCTGTTGTCTTGTTTGTCCTTTATCTCCTTAGATTCAAGAATGTTTTAAACGAATGTTGCGATTTGTTTCCAGTTAGAAGAGGAGCAACTAATCATTGTTGCTGTTATGTTCTTTCATTGTTGCCTTGCCTCGTTTATATCTAAGTTCCGCTTGTATCTACTTCATCTACGACAAGCAAAAATCATATGCTAAGCTGTGCCAATTATTCCGCAATTAAGGCATAGATCAGAGGCAGCTTTACCCAATCTAATTACCTACGATTGGAAACATCCAAGCCTAGTCAATAATTGCGTCATATAATATTCACTCTGGGTGTTTTTCTCCCATCTAGGCTGTTATTGGTTCAAGATGCGTTGTCTAGCCGTTCTCCAGTTTCATATATAGGAAAGTGAGCATTTCGCCACCTTTGTATGGTCGGATTGCTGGTCGTTTTGTACGCAGAAGTAATGCGCAGGATTGGTGTTTCTTTAGCATCATAACGTACTTCGCGACCTTCTGCCCAAATCGGAGCACCATGCAGAACGATGGAGTCTACAAATAGTATACTTTCTCTGTGCATTGGGCCGCTTATGTTGACTTAATCTTCGCTAGAGCGTTTACTGCCTTATTAGTTTTTTAACTGTTCTATTATTTTACATTTTATATTATATAAATTGCACAAAAATAATGTTAAAAACTGATAAAGTGTGTTTGTTCACTATACCGACAATATGTGCCAGTGAAAACAGCCTTATGGCAAGCTTTGCGGAGATCAATAGGTCTTGGAAAAACATTGCTTCGTCGAAATTTCTTCATGAACACAGTGTTCAATGTAATCGATTTGCGTTTTGACATTCTCTTCTTGAAGGAGAAATAATGTTATCCAGATTCTCATAGTTGCCATATCAGTCATATGAAGAAAAGACAAAGTCCTGCCAAAACAAGCATTGAGTACTGGTTCTATTAATATGGGCCTGAAAATTAATATACCAAGTGTCTCAATATAAGACCATAGTTATTGTACAACTCTCGTTTGATTGCGGCTCGATTGTTAACTCATGTGACTTTGAACAACGGAATGTTGTAAAAGCACAAATTTTGTCAGTTTGACACCAATTCAAAACTTTACCATTACTCAGCACTCCGGCCTCACATCCATCCATAATTAATACACTACACAAAAATTTGTTGGCAAGCTTTGTTTTCTTCATATGTCTCATTGGTCAACATTTGAGAACATGGATTTGTTCTTTGTTTGAAATCAGTCAACTGAGGGGCTGTTAGCTGTTTCCCGATTTCAAGACTAGAATTGTTTTGGCTTTTCTCTACTTCTTCGGAAAAGATGTAGCGCAAATATTGGATAACTCTGGTAGCATAACCCTACTACAATGCTAACAAACTATAGAGGACACAACGATTTACAAAGTGACCATAGTAAGGATTTCTAAAAAGTGTCAATAACCGATGTATATTTCGAAATTTTCGAATCAGGTTCACGTAGATATACCTACTGGAGTTACAATACGCAGTAACTACGGAAATATAATTTTCTACACTACTTTTGTTACAACAGAAGATAGACAGCAGAATGGCCTATGAAATGGTCGTAGTAAGAATTTCCAAAAAGTGTCAATAACGAGCCATGTCGAGATTTTCTAATCAAGTTGACGTGTGATGGATTTACTTAATATGCTGTAACTCCTGAAATGTAACTTTCTACACTTCTTTTTTATAACAGACGATATGGGACGTAACGACCAAGAAAACAACCATAGTTATAATTTCAAAAAAATGGGTTATGTATTATGTAACTCCGGAAAAGAGCTCTACACTTCTGTTTTTTTTTTAAGTTAAGAAAAGAAAGAAAACGCAAAGGCCTATGAAACGACCATAGCAAGAGTTTAAAAAAAAATGTCAATGACTGACCTATTCCGAGATTCGGACCTGATTTGAAAATATCGAAATAGCTGTTATTGATATTTTTTGGAAATTTCTACAATGGCCACGTTGTAGGTCTTTATCTCCCCTGTCGTTTGTTATAAGTTATAAGAATGAGGGTGTAGAAGGTGATGCTTACAGAGTTATCCAGTATTTGCGAAACATCTTCATAGTTTGGGGCGAAGTAACAACCGTTGGCGGAAATGGCTCTCGTACAAAATTCGACCCTAACTTCATGCACATCTCTTTACTCCTATCTTCAACTCCATAGCGGAATTGAAGATTTGAAGAATTGTCACATTAAAAAGTTTTTTAAAAGCTTTCAGAAAGTTTTCAATGAAAGTAGTTAAAGTTTTCAGAAAACTTTCATTGAAAGCTCGTTGAAAAGCTCTTCAAAACTTTCAAAGAAAGTTTATAAAAGGTTTGTATAAGTAAATACTTTTCTGGCAAGATTACTGACATTTCTAAAAACTTTTTCGTGAGTTTATTAAGGTTCCAAATTTTTTTTCTGTTTTTGCTGAATGCTGAATACAATTTAAGAGTTGATGATGACTTTCTTTCGACATCGATGTAAAACGGCGGGCGAACTTTGGGCCGCAAACAATGAGGGCACTTGCTTTAATTGAAGGGTCAAATAATCTTACAAGAAATTTGGGCCGCGGCCCAAGACAGGTAGGTAGGAAGTGTATCGGTAGGTACGTATATTTGTATTCAGGCATAATATTTGTATCTTGATTGTCGGGTCAGCAAGGATTTCCCTTGCCCTTTTAGATGGGATTTCTCGTTATTTGCGTATTCCCTTTCCCTTACCCATTTCCCTTGCCCTTTAATATTTTCGTGATGAAGATGGGATTTCCCATAATTTGCTTATTCTCTTGCCCTTTATGTTTTAAGCTTTAGAAAATATTTCGATGACAATTTTCATGAAAGCTTTTTTTGAAAAGTTTCATGCTACGTGGGTTGAGGCATATATATCTGTTCTCCCATGAGTCCCATGTGTCAGTGGTTGTTAGAAAAAGGGCATTGGCACTCTCAACCTTCTGTTCCTTAGAAATATTAGAGCATTTTAGTTATCTGATTACTACTTTATATCCTTGTTCACATGTTATTATATAAACTATAAACTAATGCAAATAATTGAGGCCCACGTGTTAATATCTCGCGTTCAGATGGGATAATGCGTTGGAAGAAGTTTGAATAGTCATCACCATAATCTCTTGCTACTTTATCAGGGAGGAAGTACACTGCGTTTTGATCTACATAAGGAGAGAAAATGTACGAGGGCAAGTCGCACACGTATGCGATGATTGTACGTAAGAGAGAAAATGTGAGTCGTGTGTATTTCCTGCGCGCGAAAAACGAAACAATGCACGCCGCTCATTTGCTCTACCGAGAATCCAACGGATTCCGAACCTCCGAAGGACCAGTCGGCCCGCGAGAAGAGAAAGGCAGCACTTTTACCGGCACCTATCAACGACAAACGCCGACGTGTCGATCGCGCTCTACGCCCCACGTGCGGCGAGTCCTCCTCGGCCGAGGCGAGTCTCAGCTTAGACCGTCCGACCGGTTTCCGACTCGAGAAAACAACAAAGTTGACCAGCCTCGAGGTGTGTGTGCGCGCCTCTCGGACTTTCGCGTGGCGTAGTGTAGATTACAGTGACGGCCTTCCGCGATCCGTCTCCCGTTATTCGATTTTCGGGCCAAACCGTAGGTTCTCACATGCACACTCGCAGACGAGATGCGTGAGATCTTGTGCGGGACACGGAGGTGGTGATCGGAAGAGGTCTTCTCGGTGTTACTTAAGTGACATGTGCGCGGGTGTTGCTGCTTTTTCGGCTCGGAAAGCGTAGAAAATCGAAAGGTGAGTCGATGAAGGGGACGTGAAACGGAAAAGCGGTATCTGTGAATGCAGAAGGATCGTTTTAACCCTTTCCAACTGAACAGCATGACCAAAAATTATCTGCTGTCAGATTGCACTTGTTTCACTTTTCGTTCAAAACTTTGTTGACTCAAACCTTATCTCACTTAACCAAACAGCATCGATTAGAATTGGGCAGAATTATCTATCCATAAACAGGAAGGGATAGAAATTGGAAAAGAACCTTTTTTCTAGAAAACTGTCATGTCCTTCTTAACCTTACATCAATAAATGACCAGCTTCACCAAAAATCATCTGCTGTCTGATTGAACTTGTTTCACATTTTGTTCAAAACTGCTGAGACTCCAAATATGGAAAAGTTCAATATGACGAACTGAATCATGGAAACCAAAGACCACTTGCTGACTTGTTTTAACAAAAATGATGCTCGCACATTTTTAATGCTAAATAATTTTTAAAACAACCCTGTCTACAAGTACAAAAGAAGCTTTATCTCACTTGACCAAAAAGCATCTATTAGAATTTGGCAGAATCATTTATCCATAAACAGGAAAGGGACACAAATTGGAAAAGAAACCAATTTGGAAAAGAACCCTTTTTTGGAAAAGAACCCTTTTTTCTAGAAAACTCTCATGTCCTTTTTACCCTTGCATCAAATGACCAGCTTGACCAAAAATCGACTGCCGTTTGATTACATTTGATTCACTTTTTGCTCAAAACTTTGCTGAGACTTCAAATGCGTGGAATAAAGTTTAATATGGCGAACTGAATCAAGGAAACCAAAGACCACTGCCTACTGCCTACTTATCTCAATCAAAAGATGCTGGCACTTTTTTCATTCTGGAACTTTTTAATCTCTGTCTACAATTACCGAACAAGCTTTATCTTACTTGATCAAAGAAGATCTATTCCAATTTGGCAGAATTATCTATCCATAATCAGAAAAGAGATAAACATTGGAAAATATATTTTTTGCAGAAAACTGTCATGTCATTATCCTTGCATCAAATGAACAACTTGAGCAAAAATTAACTGCCGCCTGATTGCATTTGTTTCACCTCTGGTTCAAAACTTTGATGAGGCTACCAAACGTGGAGAAAAGTTCAATATGGCGAACTGAATCAAGAAAACCAAATACCACTTACCGACTTATTTTAACAAAATGGATGCTCGCACATTTTTAATGCTAGACAATTTTTAAAACATCCCAGTCTACAATTACAAAAGAATCCTTATCTCACTTGACCAAAACCATCTATTAGAATTTGGAAGAAGTATCTATCCATACGCAGGAAAGCGACACAAATCGGAAAAGAACCTTTTTTCTAGAAAACTGTCATGTCCTTCTTAGCCATGCATCAAATGACCAGCTTGACCAAAAATCATCTGCTGTGTGATTGAATTTGTTTCATTTTGTTCAAAACTTTGCTGAGACTCCAAATGTGGAAAAAGCACAATATAGCGAACTGAATGAAGGACACCAAAGACCTCTTGCCGACTTATTTGAACAAAAATTATGCTCGCACATTTTTAATGCTAGACAATTTTTAAAACAACTCTGTCTACATTTACAAAAGAAGCCTTATGTCACCAGACCAAAACATCTATTAGAATTTGGAAGAATTATCTATCCATAACCAGGAAAGAAACTCAAACCGGAAAACAACCCTTTTTACAGATAATCTGCCTTGCATCAAATAACCAGCTTGACCAAAAATCATCTGCCGTTTGATTGCATTTGTTTCACATTGTGTTCAAACTTTGTTGAGATTCCAAACATGTGGAAAAGAGTTCAATGTGTCGAACTGAATCAAGGAAATAAAAAACCACTTGCAAGCTTATTTTAATAAAAATGAAGCTGGCACTTTTCTAAATTGTGGAAATTTTTAAAGCAAGTTTTTGTCTACAATTGCAAAAAAAACCTTATCTCATTTGACCAAAGAACACCTATTAGTACAATGTAGTAGAAATATCTATCCTTAACCAGAAAATACATAAATCGGAAGAGAACCTTTTTACAGAAAACTGTCATGCCCTGAAAATGTAAAATGCGGTTTTAAAAACTTTTGAAGTAACTTTATTTTTATATCTTCTATTATTACAATATAAATTTCTCATCTCTTTCATCCTTTTCTTCTTTTGAGACTATTTCAAGAATTGAAATGCGTGAAATAAATTTCCGGTGTATTAACCTAAATGAAAGAAGCTGAAACTGTTCCATTTTTTTCCTTTGACCAATCAAAAGTGGAAAAAAGTACAAAATGGAACGGAGTTGTGTAACCCTGGGAGTGGTTAAGACTAATTTTTATAACTGATATTTATACAAGGTCAGTTGGATAAAAAGTCCTCCACTCATGCTTATTCAATTTTTGAATTTTTTGAAACCAGTGAGTGGTTCGGTAAATATTATGGTTAAGTAATTTTTACGTTCTTACTATTCTTAATAATAGCTCTTTGATAGCTCTATTATATCTAAGCTTTTGGGTGATTTGATGAGAAATAATGTGTTTGCTAATCCTGAAACTCATTTGCCTCACGAAACCATTTTGAGCTTTACATTACTTAATTTTACCGATATGAAGTTTTTAGCAACCAGTTTCCAGCAGCTGAATTAGAAAATTCAAATCCGCATAGAAATCGATTTTTTAAGGTTCCATTCGGAAATTGCAATTATCTATAGAAAGTTATTACCATTATTACCATTTATATGAATTTAGTATTCTTTGTTATTTTTTCACTCCATAACATTCCATTGAATTGTCTTGTTGCCACCCTTGCTCGCATCATTCTATTTAAGATTTCATTACTGCTTCCTCTTTTTTTTTACAGTTTAACCCCTAAATATCGATACCATTTAGTATGTCTCTATTATAATTATTAATTGTAATGAATTATATTATATTATATATTAATAATTATTATTATAATAATGACAATACAATAATAGACAAAACGATACAAGAGTTTTGGAGGTAAGTAATTACAATCTACCTTTGCCTCAAAACTCTAACGCCTACTTGTTTTAGACATTTGCTTAATATAATTTTATTGTTTTTTAAAATGTAATCTTATAATTTTGGAAAAGAGGTATTTTCACCCGCTTTGTCGGGAGTTAGGTGTATTTACTAATGATTCTTTAGAAACAATGACAATATATCTCATAAATATCGACACAAAACTTCATTGCCAAGTTTTTTATTTAATCGAATGATTATAATTTTGGAATAGGGGTAGTTGTACACAGTTTGTTGTGGGGTAAGTGGACGTGGTATTCAGTAATGGTTTTATGCAGATTATTGCTACATACCTTGCAAATATCATTGCAATACTTTAATGGTAAGTTGTTTATTTAAACATGTTATAATTTTGATATAGGGGTAGTTTCATCCACTTTGACGGACGGTAAGTGTAGGTACGATATATATTCACTAATATTTAGAAACAATTACTACTTACATCTCATAAATATCACAACAGAACTCTAATTTCGTTTTATAATTTCATTATTGGGGGAGTTTCATCCACTTTAACGGGCGATAAGTGTATGGTATATTCATTATAATTGTTCTTAAGAAGCAATTTTTAGATATATGTCATAAGTATCACCAAAAACTCCAATGCCAAGGTGTTTAATTAAACTTATTATTATACTTTTCAAATAGGGGTGATTTCGCCCACTTTGACGAGCTGTAAGCGTATGTGGTATTTAATAATGGTTTTGTGGAGATAACTGGAAATAACATATTACTTATAAATATCATTTTAAAACTCATCTAAGCCAAGTTTTTCATTTAAATTTATTTTTGTAATTTTTGAATAAGGGTAGTTTCACCCATTTCGACTGTTTTGTAGATGTTACACCTACCCTGTGGATAGCATTTCAAAACTCTAATATCAAACTGTTTATTTAAATTTAATATTATAATTTTGGAATAGGGGTAGTTTCACCCTATTTCAACAGGTGATAAATATACGGGGTACATGATAACTGTTTCCACAAATAGTTTCAATCGATGAATTAAACCTTAAAGACACTTTTCCAAGGATTTATAATTTTCTCATTTTGGCTGCTGGAAAGTGGCTGCTAACTTTACACCGGTCTTAATTCCTCTGTAGCCCTCCTATTGTTGCTCTTCCTTCTGAAAGCTATAAAACCCGCGTGGGATGAATTTTTAAGACATCATTCCACGCATTGCGTTCAAATTTGAATTCAAGTCCAATTTTAGCTCCAAGTCAAATGTTGGCCATTTCAAAAAAAAAGTTACCAAGCCAAATTAATTTACTTCTTTGGTATAATCGCATTACCCGGATTAAATCTAGCGCTCCACTCGGTGTACAAGCCGTAACGGTGTTGTTCCACATTCCTAATTCTCTCATAAATAAACAATAATTAACTGAATACTGAACTCGATATTAACTTAATAATGATTCGCTTTGACCGCGCAGAAGAAGGAAGCAAAGCACAACTGACGCTTGAGTTGAAAAAAATCGGCATTGGTATCGAAATGTAACACGAAGTTCAGTCTTGAATAAAAAAAAATATAACAGTTGTTAGATTTTTTGAATGGCATCCGGACCAATTATTACAATATGGCATATAAGTGACAAATTCGACGATAATTGTATGATCTGCTGATGAAATTAGTAAACTGGTTGAATATTTTGCTTTTTTAAAATGACTTTCTACTGCAGTATAATAAAGTAAAGAGAATTTGCAACTCAACGAAAAAAATGAATTCTTGTTAATCTGAGCCAGTTTTCCTTGGACTTGAGATAAATAAAAGCGAAGGGCTGAAAATGATTACGATTGTCTTCATGCGATTTCTAGTAATAATGTATACATAAAATCCATCAACACAACAAATTATAATCCTATGTAAATACCTAAACAGTGAGATCATTCAAATAACTTGTGAAGGTCTCTTTTTTAATTTATGCCGAAACATTTTCAATTTCTCTTTCATGGGTCCAGATTACAGATTTTCACGGCATACTTTGCCGTATTATTTGCGCAATTCTCTACGTACAGTTAATAGTTTCAAGTCCAATTATTCTGAAATTGAATCTGATGCGGTCATAAGTGAGCGGCTCGCCAGGTGAAATTTATAAGCTAATAACCACCACAAGCGCCTCATTATGCATCTGGAAGATGCAATTAATGCACTGAGTAACACACGAGCATTATTATGAAACGGATTTAGAAAGTGAAAATTTTAGCAGAGATGTTACGCGTGAAAGCAAATATTTGGTCATTAGTTTGTTGCGATTGTCAATTATAATTGTAAAAAAAATAACAACGTAAACATAAGCAAAGTAAAGCTGGTATTTTCACCGTTTACTCGTTGGATCCGCGGTACCTACTCCCACCAAAAATGAAAGTTGTTAAAACCGATAGCAGCATACTAATTTTAATTTATCCCATCACGAGGAAAAACGTTTAATTATCCGTGAGAGAGTTATTAAAGAAAAAAATATTCAATGTATAGCAACGCAAAAAAACACGATGAGAAAGAGAAAGAGGGGCCGGGCTATTTGATTTGTGATTACCAAATTACCAGCCTTAGGTTTTTGATTTATGCATTGCCGAACAAGACGGGAGCAGCAAAAGTAAAAATTAGAGAGAAGGGGCGTTTTTGCACTCATGAAATTTGCTCAACAACAAGTCTTATTGGTCATTTCTCTCTTCGCAGCTTTCTATTCTTCGTCCCTTCTTTTATCCCTTCCAGATTTATTCCCCTTTTTCATCTCCTGAGTACCCTTATGGTTGACATGAGTATCATCATCCCGTGGTGTTTGATAGATTTTCCTTGGGAGCTGGGATTTTCCTACTGTTTTGTCGACGGTAGGCTTGATTCTAAATTACTTTCTAAATTGATTCAATATTCAGGAACGCTGTATATATTTACATGTGGTTACTTACGTAAATGAGTAAATGTATGTAATGGTAACTGTATTCATATATGATTACCATTTACCTATTACCTAACCATATATGGTTACAGGGCGCAACCCTCCACCCCTAACTAGTGTGGTGATGGTTACTTGAACCAACATCAAATTCAATAATCTTAATGTCATTTTACGAAACGATACATTCTTTGTCATGGCAGACATTTTCAATTTTCCAATATGGCTGCGTCATGAAATAATTCTCTCTGAAAAGAGGAGTTCATTTAAATTCATTTTCGAGTAATAAGGCAGTGTTAGGTAAAAGGTTGATTTCTTTTTGTTTGCCTTTTTTGAGGAGTGCTAAAGTTGAAGGTGTTGATAAAGATAAGCGAGGTGTCGACCATGGTCGAATGATGCGGAAATGGGAAATTGCTTGTCTTTTACAACTTATGGATTTTTTAATGGTTACTTCTTCTCAGCCATTTAATAAGATGAAAGTCTTCTTCTCCTTTCTAATATGGATAATCATATTAGTAGGCTACTACCTGTTTATTGCCAACATGTCTTCTCCGGAAGATGAGGTCCAGCATTCTCGCCATCGTTTCGGTGATCTTCCCTGCAACTTTTTCCCACTGGGTTATTTATTTTTGCATTTATACAGTCTGCTGTCTTCCACTCTCTTTATATATTTGTTCCAAAATCTTCGTCTCTGTCTCACCCACCTTCCTATGTCCTGTATTCCGCATTGTTGTCTTGAAACAGTTGAACATCTTAAAGACGAAATACGGCGCGTTATTGATGAATTACAGCCACATTTATGCGAAAACGTTATTCAAAATTTCAACAAAAGAATAACCATGTGCCAGAGGTTTCGTGGTGGCCATTTGCCTGATGTTGTATTTCACGTTTAATCGGAACTATTTTTCTTTATGTTGAAATAAAAATGTTTGCTTAATTCAAAAGATAAATGTGTTGTTCTTTAAAATTAAATCCGGTGCTGTTGTTGGGGCAACCTACATGATTTAGTTAAATTTCGGTATAACTTTAAAAAAAGAAATTTATCGAATTTTAGAAGTTTATGAAAGTTGACAAACGTTATAGAAAATTTGTAATAGTTATTTACTGAACATTTTTGGATAGATTTACTTCTTACCAAACATTCATAAAAATTATTAAACGGTATTTTTTTACTTTTTTAAGTCCATAATCCGTCATTTTAAAATATCAGTAGTTTAGTACTTGTATTGTTCTTGTCCCACCTACTCTTCTATAACAATCTCATTTATAGTCTAAGAGCTGGCTACAGAGGGGAAGGGGTGACTCGGTGCAGCGGAAGTTTTGTCAATTATAGGCTCGGTTGTTACAGATATAGCGTAAGAAGGTACCTTGGAAGAATAACGGGAGGATAGGGGGTTAAATATGCAATTTTTTTGATGTAAACAAATTGATGAGGTGCAGTGTTGAAAATTTGGACAATAATCGGAGATGGAACAAGTAAGTAGGGAAAAAATTGCCAGAAGACTAGGTGGAAGACAAAGACTCGCCAGAAGGCGCTAATGTTGCGAAAAAAATTGCAATAATTATGTGACTCGGTGCACTTCTGGCAATTTTTATACTTATTATGTAATTCAAGACTAGATCACCTGCAAAATGCCAGAAGGCTAAATGGAAGAACGAGAGAGATATTAGCGATACTCAGAGCGTCGGTGGCCCACGCGATGACTCGATTTATTTTGTATTTTATATTTTATATCATGGGGTGCACTTCTAGCGATTTTATTAACATAATTGAAGATATTTCATGAATAGTTTTTGTTTCCTTTTTGTAACTGTTTTCATGATAAAATTTAAGAAGATCGTGCACTGTCATGGTTTGGTTTCATATAGGGTCATTTCAATGTCAGTGACGTCAGTGTAAGCAACCCACGCAAAATTCCTTAGGGTAATACGAAAACTTGAACAGCCAAAATTTAATGAATTAATAAAGCAAAGTAGATAAAATAGTATATTACACTCGTTTAATAAGACGTATTGTCACACTCGTTCTATTAAAGCACTCCTCGCTTCGCTCGTCGTACTTTAAAACTCTCGTGTGACGATACTCCGTCTTATTAATCTACTATAATATAATATGTACTATTTATTCTTCTTTATACTTTTATCCAAGCCAAACCAAACAAACCTAACCTTCCGGACTGTAGTCGTAGGCCCAGAAACGTTTCCGTGAAGGATTTTCTCGTTACGTGTAGATCTCAATCCAAGATGTCTACTGTCAGTCTATTTACGTTTAAGAACCTACCCTCAGGTAAAGCATTTTGTGAAACGATTGATAGCTAGCGTCACCACGGAGAAGGCAACCGACAATACAAAAACAATTGTAACACGTTGTCAATAAACAGCTAGCGCGGCGCGATAATTGGCCGTCCGGGTCGTACGGTTTTTCGGCGTTAACACCTCTCGCCGATTCAGCGCTTCGAGCTGTGCTTCCATAAGGAAGCTATGCTTCAAAAAAAAAAAAAAAAATTGGGTCATGGCGTGGTGGCCATCGACGCTCTGTGAGTCTCGCTAATATATCTCTCGTTCTTCCACTTAGCCTTCTGGCGTTTTGCAGGCGATCTAGTTTTGAATTACACGATGAGTATAAAAATTGCCAGAAGTGCACCGAGTCACATATTTATTGCAATTTTTTTCGCAACATTAGCGCCTTCTGGCGAGTCTTTGTCTTCCACCTAGTCTTCTGGCAATTTTTTCCCTACTTACTTGTACCATCGCCGATTATTTTGCAAATTTTCAACACTGCACCTCATCAATTTGTTTACATAAAAAAATTGCATATTTAACCCCCTATTCTCCCGTTATTCTTCCAAGGTACCTTCTGGCCTTACGCTATATCTGTAACAAACGAGCCTATAATTGACAAAACTTCCGCTGCACCGAGTCACCCCTTCCCCTCTGTAGCCAGCTCTCCGTCTATTACTATTCTATTTGTTCTTGAACTAATACTGCAATATCCAAGATTTGCTGCTATATACTGTTCTTTACTACCTATTTCTGTTTTTATGGTCTTCTTTTCCCTTTTACAGCAGAATATTGTTTTCATTGCCTTCGATAATCGTCCAGCTTTTTTTAATCCTTTATGCATTCCATCGCCTAACTTCTCATTGTACTTGACAATGGAACTGCGATACTGTTACTGTGTCATGGGTTCTTGTATAATCATCAGAATCATTGAAGATTCAAGGATATTAATTTATGTTATGTCGAAGTTTATTCGATTTTATTCGTTTCTTTGCCGCTTTCTTTATTGGATCGTCAGTTTCTATTAAATTTCTCGGGTATTTCATTGTCCGTTCTTGTATAGATGTTATCTTTGTACATTGCTTTTACTACATCCATTGTTTTCATGTCGATTCATTCGCTTTTCTAAATATTTTTCCCCTTTACCCTATCAATGCCTTTTCTTAGACAATGGTGCAAATGTACGTGTGTCTGTTTTTGCTTTCACCTAACCAGATTGATTATAAATATTATATCTTGTGTACGTCTTCCCGTTCTAAAACTAGATTGGCTTCTATTGTGTCTTTAAATTGTTACCCTTATGGGTCCCTCTGTAATTGTTATCTTTTATGGTTAATGAGAAAATGTCGATAATTTTTGCAATCTCTTTTATCCTTCTTAGCATAATAAAGGGCAAACCTTTATATTGCCATGGCCAACTTAGAAAAGCTGGACAACCTTCGGTCGATAATAAAGGGCACCTGGTGCACCAAATTTGATATTAAAGATCAATGTAATTTTCTTAAGAATTTAACGTCTGGTAATGTCTTTTCTAAAAATTGTATCATGTCTGGGATAATTTCATTATATTTTGGAACTAACTTCTCCCAGAAACTTAGACGTAAAATTAAAATATTTCATTTGGCCTTCAAATTTGTTGCATGCATGTTTCGGATCTATTAATCGTTTTTGGACACATTTAACGTTTGTTTTAATCGATGAGGAGTCTTTTATTCTTGCCACGACTTTAAATATTAATCCCAGTCTTGCAATGATAATCGATTCCAGTCATTTGACAAGAACACATCAACTTCTCTATCTTCGTGTCCATCAGCTACTTTTCCGGATCCATCACCGTGCCAGTCGACAAATCTCCATATTTCATCGATCCTAACTGTGCCCGTCACCGTCTTTGTTATATTGAGCTTCTAATAAAAATTCACCGAAGTCAGCGAGATTACCGTTCATTCTTCTGTTGGAATCTCGTCTTCATTTTCACAGGCGCGGCTTTCCACCGCTTACGTTGCTTTTCTCGAAGACGTTAACGTTTGCAGATTAAGAGCCACTGAAGAACGCAGAGAGAAAGAGAGAAAGAAATTAGAAGAGAGAGAAAAAACCGAGAGGCGAGGACTAAATTTATTTTTCAAATACTGGTTTGTAACGGGACGTTAAGCAAATAAATCGAATAAAATGGTTCTTCGCCAATTAATGGGATAGTCGAGAGATACGTACTAGGAAAGTTCCTGTGGGGAGAAGTGGAAGCGGAGTAAATGGAATTTAAATTGGTGATTCAAATTTCGAATAAAAAATTCGAAATTTTTATTTATTCATTCATATTTGCTCACATTTACCCTTTTTACCCTATTTTTGAGTGCAAATATTTTCTAGCCCACTTTTTTATTTGATTCTTAATTAATTTGTCTTTGGATTCGAGTAACTTGGTAAAGTTTTCCTCGGTGGGTTCAATTAACATTAGTTACACCACAAAATTAGTGTCCCTACATTAACTTATTTACAATTAACACTAATTTATCTAGCCTAGTTAATTAACTGCCAGATTGCCTTCTCGCTTATTTATCTTCACGTGCAGTCTTTCTGGAATCTTCGCGACAGTTCCAGATTAGATGGCTGCGACTGTTCTGGTGCCAGAAGACGGGGCAAGAACAGTCATGGTCGTCCCATCAGGGGAATATTCGTTGCAGTATTAAAGAATTTAAATGAAATGAATCAAGAATTTCTTCTAATTATTATAGGTACACGTTTCAATCTGGACATGTAGAGTTCTTTGCCTATTGGCAATGTACATCTTCTATAGAAATTGGTACTGGCATTGTCCAGCTTCTAAGAAGAACGGTTGTTTAATATTTATGAGTTTTTGTTTTTCGCTGAAGACTGTTTTATTATTTTATTATATTTAAGATAAATTATGGTAAGAGAGGCGCTGCCATCCATAGGTGCTGTTGTACCATAAGTAGCGACACTGTAAATATATGGCTTTTAGTTGGGCCCTTATAAGTTTATTATTCTTTAACCTATTAAAAGCGTATATTAAATCTTATTATCTCTAATTGGTCACGTAATTAACTTGTTCCCATCTATGCTAAACACTTGTCAATCACGGTGCCTAAATACTTAATATTTAACGTTATCATCGCCGTTGCCCTCGTGCAAGAAGAGTGTATCCTATGTTATTACGTTCAATAACAATTGATTTATCCAGTATAATTATAAAAGAAAAAAAAAGAAGAATAGTGTTTTTGAAAAAAATAGTAAGACCGTAGCTGCACAGGGCTAGAGCCTGACTAAGTGTAGCTAATCTAATGAGCTAGCTAATTGTACCGGAAGGAAACAAGGGCCAAAAAGAAAAAAGAAAAAGAAGAATATTGAACGTTCTCTCAACAGCCTTTTTGTAATGTTACTATGTTATCACGGACACGCCTTAATTTGTTGCCCAAGTGAAATCATATATGTGAATGTATGGATATATGTACAGATAAAGAACTAGACTGTACACCTGTGCAGGTGTACAGTCGATCAGATTCCTCGTGTACGAGGAAGCATGCGAGACTCTACAGATACTGGATGGTCCACTGGACCATAACACAGCGGCCACGTGTGCTTTCCTTGTGATGTCTTCTTCCGCACTTATACTCGAGAAAGCAGTGGTGTGTGAATGTGTGTGCGATTTGGAAGTGAATTCATTGTTAGAGTTATTATCCGTAATGATACGCCCATGGAGGACAAGGCGGCATCGCTCTTCACTACTTAAAAAACCATTAAGTGTTTTTTTTTGTGTTCCAATTGTAGCTGGACATAGTATACTTAGTTCTGTCTAATTTTAATGGCAACTTATTGTTGGGCAGTCGAGAGTATATTTGATCTAGCTCATCTAGCATATCGTTCATCTTATTAGCAGCTTCTACGCAAGGTCCAAAACTACAGTGTCATCAACATCAGCATAAGAAAATATCTCTTCTGATATTCTTAGAATTTTGTTTATGTGAATTATAAAATAATGTAGGTAGGGCCTACAATTGAACCTACCGCATTGAACAGTTATGCATTCGCTATGTATTGATTGCTCTTTGTGTGATACAACTTTTCACAAGTTTTAGAGTCGTGCCTCCAACTACAGTAGTTTCTAATTTGTCTACTAGACGGAAATTAATACAATAAATACCCAGTTCGGGACAGTCTCTGCGACCAATATCTAATAGTTGTTTTGCGTAATATAAGTGTACAGGAATAAAGTGGATATAAATTATGCGTGAGATTAGTAGTCAATATTTGTTCATAAACAAATATAAGTAAACAATCTTATCATTTAAGGTGAATTCTGAAGGCATTATTAGAAGAACATGCAATAGAATAGAAGAATTAACACAAAATTTAAATAAAATTTCGTTACAGTACTATGGAAAGGTATTGTAACGCGAAATGTAAACATCAGCGTGAAGCGTGCTCCTTATCTGGCGCAGGTTGCGCATTTCAAAGGAGGGGGGCATAAAAACTCTTCGAGAATGATGGGGAACGTCCAATTAGAGAAAGAATAATCAAGTAGCTACCGGAAGGTTCCCAAAAAAGACATTATTGGGGCTATAAAGGTTCGGTGCCAGGCATACAAGGACATACATCTACGCGGACGACACGGCGAAGGCAGCGACATCACTACACCCAACGAAAGCAGCGGAATATCTACAGAGGGGAATTGACAAGATGGAAGAGTGGACGAAGAAATGGAAGATAAGCATCAACCCAGAGAAGAGCCAAGCGATATGCATAGGAAAGAAGGTAAAAGGACCGAACATAAAAATCAAAATGAGTGACAAGGAAATCGAATGGAGCAACGACGTCAAATACCTAGGAATACACATCGGCAAGAGACTAACATGGGGAAAACATATCGAGGAGACAGCGAAGAAGGCAAAGCAGAGACTAAATCAACTGGGACCAATGATAGGAAGAGGAAGCAAGCTACAACTAAGAATAAAGAAGAGGATCTATGAAGCAAGCATAAAGCCAATTATATTATACGGAGCAGCAGCATGGGGACAACCAGCGGACACCAACATCAAGAAGCTAGAAGTGAACCAGGCAATGAGGAAGATGACGGACGCACCATGGTACATGAGGAACGAGCAACTACGAAGGGACTTAGGAATGAAAACCATCAAGAAGGAAATCAGGACGAGGAAGACAATAACATGAATGGAGACGCACCAAAACCCGCTAATAAGGAAGGCCATCAACTACGACGAAGAAGAAAAATCAAAAGTGAAGAGACCAAGACTAGCGCTACTACAATCGGAGGACGACGAATAAGAAAGAAGGAACAGAAGAGGACAAGATAAGAAGAAGAACAGAAGAAACAGCATAATACAAGAGGGATACATGAAGAACAAAGAATACTAGAGGGAAACATTGAACAATAAAAAAGGGAAAAGAAGCATAAGGGGCATACAGCCCGGCTTTGGAAAATAAAAGAGGATACCCAACGCCAGGCATAGTAGACCAGGAGCCGCTGTGAGTGAAAAAGTGCGATAAGCCGACTAGTGATAAGTGTACAAATAAATTAGGAGAAACGAAGGAACGAAGGAGAAACAAAATTTCATTTGCTTCGATAAAAGTAGACTTGTGATGCTGTAGGTTCCTCCGTTCTTAACCAAAAAGCAATATATTACAACAAGAAATCGTTGTTTCGATGGATAGACATTTTTAGGGTTTTCGTTTCATAACGATGTTTTCATTGAAATGTGCTCTTGGGGAAACCAGCATTTTGAACAAAAGTTGAAACAGTGATGTTTTGATATCCGACAAACAGTGCATCAAATATATCACTGCGGCCAAAACAAATTACCTTATAACATCTATCGAAGTAATTATAATTCCAACACATCTGTATAGACGTAATGCCAGTTATTCTCGGTTAAGTAGCAGGTATTAACAATTCGCTCCAGTTCTGTTATCATAATTAAAGGAACCCATTAACATACATACGGCCGACGATTTATTCCTCGGTTTTAAATCATATTAACTTTTTTTATTAAGAAGTAACCGTTAACGTTGGCAAAATAACGCCCGTGAACCTACTCGTTATGTTAATCTACAGACCTGAAAGACAAGTGTTATGTTGATTACGCGGTCGATCGCAAATATATGTATGATTCACTCCTTGAATTCGTACAGGTAAATATTAAATGTTAAAAGTCGAGGTGACGCAAGATGTAACGCGAAATAGCTTAAACTTTGCGTTCATAATATTTGTAATAAATTGTAAGGTGGGTAATTTCTGTTTTTGGGTCAAAGCACTATGTACCAAGTAAGAGTAGGTAGGTATGTAGAATGTAGAATTTGTTTTAAAGTTGAAATTTTGAGGACAATGAAAGTACTACATACATGTCCGTCTCAAATTAATGTAATAATAACAATTTTCATTACGAAACGTTCTAAATTAAACAAGCACATCACGACTGGACTTGTACGTGACAGTCTTTCAAAATTTCGCTTTTCCCGTAAACGTGAGAAAGTAATGAGACAAATTTTAAGGTATCAACGGTAGTATTATACTTAGAGTTTAGAGGAAGTATTAATATAAACTGATTAAAAATATCAAAGTATTGTACGCCCACGGCGTCGAACAGCAAAACAGTTTGTCTTCAGTTATGACCTTGCCAGCTGAAGAAATAGTTGTTGAGTCATTTAATTACAAAACATAATAAGACTTGTTCCATAAGATCCTATGTACATGTTTAATTTCATAAGTCGAAAGAACGACTTCTCGTAGTGCGTACTTTTCTGCTTATCACGAATATCAAATTTGTATAATTCTTTACTTGAGCAAGATTCCAGTCAGGGGTCTAAAGAGTTACAGCACCAACGGTATCTCCTGATTTTAGCATAGATATCAGTAACCACGTTTCCATTTTAAGGAATTCAGGCGATCACTGTCGTCGTGGGTTCGAATCCCACGTAATCCATGGATGTTGTGATTGTTGCGGGAAGTGTGTAAAATGTATCCAAAATCCCGTTCCTATTCACGCCGGTAACCAGGCCGGATAGGATCGGATATCCTGTAGGAGGGCGGGACTAGGATACACACACCCTGAGTCGGTAGAGCACGGAGTGGAGCAACTGGGGTGAGAGCCTTAAGGGGTACAACCGTGCCCGAGGACCGTGGTTCGGAGCCCACGTTAAACTGTAGGTCCCGTCCAAATTGGCCACAGCAGCGAAAAAGAGACGTTAACTTAATAAGACAAGACAAGACAAGACATTTTAAGGAATTATTTCCTTTAAATTATTGATTTTATTTAAAGTTGTTTTTCAATTTAAATTTTGAATTAAAAATATTTAAAATTTTAAGCGGACCATCTATTGCTAGAGCAGTGAATTTGAGCTGATCTAAGCTCTAAGCATCAGCAGTTTGAATTGAAATCACCTCAGTGTCATTTATTGAGGTTAGAATTTCGTGATTGAAACATTTTGATCATTTAAATATTACATTTCACGAGGTCAATAGGATCGTGGATCATGATTTTGAAACAGGAACTAATCATAGCTTCAAAATATTCAACAGAAAACGATCTGTGGATCAAAACAAGTTATGTTTCTGAGATCAGTTCCGAAAGAAAGCGTAACGTGGTGATCATTTTATGGGACCAATCATAATATGGCTACAAAAGTAGAAGGTTGTTCAAGTGTTCGCCCAAGATGGCAATTGAGCCCTTCAGCGACTCTAACTATCAATTCGCATCTTTACGGAGCATTGTGTGAAAGGTTTCCAGATTTATTTACATAGGAAACAGTGTGAGACGATTTGTTTCGTACAATTAAAAATTAAGTTGAAACATTTGTTCCACGACTGTGAGATACAATGGCCACGTTTCATTATTAAGAGGTTAATATAACATGAGAAACCTACGTTTGTTTCCCATAAGCGCTTGATTAACTTTTGACACGAATTTACGTTTCCTCAATTTTCAACCGCCCTAAGGCGATTTTTTGCTTTTGTAGTAGTTTTTACTTAATCTTGACTCTTCTTTGTTTTTCGGAAATTTTATCAAAATTCGTTCTAAATTTTTTTAAATTGCGAATACTTATTGTATTATCAAATTTGTGTAATAGAGTTTAATATCATAACGTTTTTGGCTAAAATAGATAAAGGGTATTTTATACTTGTCATTTTTCTGTTTTTGGGAATTTTCTCAAAACCCCTTCCAAAATTTTTTTAAACTTTGAATATTTGTGTTCTACTGTCGAATGTGTATAATAAAATTTTAATAATATTTTTGGTCATGTCTTATTTGAAGGGCACTTTACACTTGTCTTTTTTCGATTTTTAGAAATATTCCCAAATTTCCTTCCAACAATTTTTTTAAACTTTGAATATTTTTTCTAGTATCGAATATACATAATAGAGTTTAATAACATGTTTGGTCGTATCTTCTCTGCACTCTTTACACTTGTCGCTTTTCGGAAATGTAACGTTTATTTTCTAATTTATTTACATTAATACTAATTGTACACTAGACACTACTTAATTTATTTACACTATTACTAAACTAATTTATATAACACACTTAACTAATTAATTTATATCACACTCTTAATCGTTAATTTATTTCACTTCGCTTTCACAATCGCTCTCGCTTTCGCTATTTCGCTTGTTTACTCTCGCGGCTTCCGTCTAATAATAATAATCATCTCCGACCGCAAACCCGCTTATATACACATCTCAACTGTAATCCGGAACCTTCTGGCGTATTCTTGAAATTACTCGAAATACCTTTTTTTATGTAGAAAGGTCCAGAAGGTCATAAATCACCTTTCCTTAAATAATAATCCAGGAGGTTGCTTCTTTAATAAGATGTTTTTATAGAATTCAATTAAGCGTCGCGGCAACTCCTTTGAGGCAAGCCGCCCAGGTCCGATACGAGTAAACACGTCTCGCGCTATTGTTTACTTTTCGCATTACAGAAATTTTCTCAAAATCCGTTCCAAGATTTTTTTTCTAACTTTGAATATTTAGTCTAATGTCAAATATATACAATAAAGTTCAATAACATTTTTCGTCTAAATCGTCCCTGAAGGCACCTTTATTTTGAACACAGTCAACCGGTCTTTTTCAACAAGCACTACTCTTTGAAGTAAAATAAAAATTTTACCAATCATCCAATGCAGTATTTAACAATTAACTTTAATTTTTAATATTCTCTTTCCAGCATGGATTGGAGACTGACTCACATACTCCTGTTCATCGGATACGCACTTGGAGACTTCAGGCCTTGCGCGGAGATCTCCAGAGAGTTACGTTTCCCCTGCTCGTGCTCCTTGGGGCCCATCGAACACGCCCTGGACGGAAACCCCGCCATATCCGTCAACTGCGACAGAGTCGTCTTCTCCAACGACGTGCCCCCTTTTCCCTACGGCGCTCCCATCGTGTCTTTCAGCCAAAGATGGGCGGGATACCGCTCTTTACCCTCACAAGTAAATGATAGTACTTTATACCTAATTTAAAACCGATAAGTAAACTGAACCAAAAAAGTACGTGACATTAATAAAAGAACTAAGATGTTGAAAATTGCCGACAGAAGTGAAAACGTGAATATATGTGCCTAGAAAATATTTTTTATATTGAGAAAATTATGAAATTTCGCTGAATCTCAAAATACATTTCAAATTAAATTTCATATTGCATTTTTTATATGCTTTCTAATAAACTTTAATAAACTCATATAATTCCGTATATGAATCTTCCTTTTCAAGTTTTTGGGTGAATTTAATAAAAGTTTATAGAGAACTATCAGAAGAAGCACTAAAACAATTAATGCTTTTCTCATCCACATACCTCTGAAAAGAGGCATTCTGTGCTCTTGTATATATCAGAAACAAATACAGAAACATATTACAATTTTATTGGAATCCAATTTGAGATTACAACTAAGTAATAACATCATAGTCCAATAAATGAAGGCCGATAAACGCCCAAACCTGGGTTAAATTCTGCAAAAGGATGAAACCGGGGGCAATTTTAGGTCTCAACTGGGTCTTTCGAAATACAGCAAGTTGCCGATTCTGCGGGTACCATGACGTGGTGGAAAATGGCCCTCAAGTTCCAAAAATCCATTTTCCGCCAATATCTCCGAGAATGTGACATTTAGAGAATTTTTGTTTAGATACAAAAGGAAGGTCTGTTCATTCACCACAAAAATGGTCCTTATGACTTTTTCCGAAAACTCGACTGATTTCGAGAGGAGGGCAAATTCCAGAAATGGAGAGATAAGCGGGATAATTTAGAAAATTCATCCATATTTTAATGAATAATAGTAATTTAGTCGGGTCTTTATAATGGGTCCCCAAAACCCCTGCAAATGGTCTATATGGGATTCGACGGATTTTATTAAATTAATTTATTTGTTCTTGGATTTCTCGCTGTGTCCTCGATGTCCTCTCGTTACGAATTCTCCACTCCCGTAGGTCCTCTCATCGGTCGAGCTCCCGCTCCGCAGCCTCGACTTCTCCGGCAACTCCCTGCGGAGGATCACGGAGAGGATGCTGCAGAGCCTGAGGCCCACGCTCGTCGAGCTGAGGCTCGCCGATAACCTCCTCGGGGACACGCTGAACCCGATATTCTCGACGACGGAGTTCCGCGGGCTGACGCACCTCCAGTCGCTCGACCTGAGCGGGAACGGCATCAAGGCGATAGAGGAGGGCCTGCTCGAAGGCTGCCGGAACCTGCAGGAGTTCCACCTCGACAGGAACAGTTTCGGGGCGATCCCGAGCGCCTCGCTGAACGGACCCGAGGCGCTGAGGTCGCTGTCGCTGAAGGACAACAGAATAGGTAAGGGGAGACGTTTGAAATATTACTGGGACATTTTTGGAAGCATAGTTTTTTATCGCGGGCTTCGCTCGAAGAGCTGGATCGGTGAGAAGTGTTCATCATCAGCATCAAGCCCTTTATGGCTCCCAGTATTGAGTATAGGCCTCCGTTCCTATCCTCCAGTTCTATCTGTTTTGTGCTGTTCTCGTCCATCCAAATCCTGCCACTCGTTTTATGTCGTCATACCATCGCATAATTGTTCTTCCTGTTCCTCTTTTTCCTTCCCATGGTCCATGGTCAAAATTCCCCTTCAGGCTTGTGACTCTCTACACTATATATCTACCATTTCTCTGTCTAATCCATTCGTTTCTCTTTCTGTCTCTTATTGTTACGCCTACCATAGTTCTGTACCCGGCTCTTTGTGTTGTCCTTAAATTATTCACCATTGTCTTTGTGAGGGTCCAGGTCTGTGCTCCATATGTTATCACCGGTATACTACACACTGTTCAAATATTCTTGTTCTGAGGTATTGTGGTATCCTTCTATCCTTAAGTATATGACTTAATTTGCCAAATGCCGCCCATCCTAGTCTCCTTCTCCTTTCTATTTCTATCTCCTTGTTACTCTTTCCTATCTCTATTTGTTGTCCCAGATACCTATATATATTCTTAAACATTTTCCAATATGTGCCCGTTGACTGTTATTAAATTTGTACTTGGTCTTGGGTCATTATCTTTGTTTTTGTTTTATTCATTTTTAGACCGATTTTTGAAGATTCTCTGTCTAGTTCGGAAAGCATTCTTTCAAGATCCATTGTGTTGTCGGCGAATAGCACAATATCGTCTGCAAATAATCTTAAGTGTGATATTTTGGCTCCACTTATGTTCAGTCCCATATTTCCCCATTCAAGTTTTTTGAAAATTCCTTCCAGTGCTAAGGTAAATAGTTTTGGGGTTATTGTGTCTCCTTGTCTGATACCTCTTTTGATTTCGATGATGTCTGTTTCTTTGTGTAGCCTGATTTTGGCATTTGCTCTTTGTATTTTTAAGAAGGTTCTTGTACCGATGCTCTATTCGCGCTTTGTCTAGTTCTTCAAATATTGCCCAATGTTCTATGGAGTCGAATGCCTTCCCGTAGTCCACGAATGCCTTCCCGTAGTCCACGAATGCCATGTGTATTGGAAAGTTATATTCGGTGACATCGTCCAAATCACAATAGTGACACAAGTAGTATTCACCCCCAGGGGAGAAGCGCGCATCGGCACTACATAACTTTTGTTTCTTATGCTATTCTCTAGTTTCAGTAAAAATTTCAGGTCAATCCGTCTTGATTGACAGATTTCGGAGGTATGAACCGTCAATGACGAGATTATAATTAATGCATAGTAAATCCGTCAACCCCCTATTGCCCAAGCAATCACTACATTTGCTCACATTTAAAAGCACAAGCCGACGTTTCTCAGATTCCGTCAACGCTGAGGCGTTCAAGGCCCAAGAAAGCCTCGAGAACATCGACCTGAGCTGCAACCTGATCTCGATCGTCGAGAGCGACGCGTTCGCCGGCCTGGACAAGCTGAAATCGCTCAAGTTGTCCCACAACAAGCTCTCCAGGTTCAACAGCGACGTCTTCCAGGGTGCCGAGAACCTGCTCAGGCTCGACCTCTCGGAAAACTTCATCTCCGAGTTCCCGCACGTCGCGCTCAAAGCCTTCGCCAACCTGCGGTACCTGAACCTGTCTTCGAACTTGATACAAGTAGATGAATCGATGAAGGTATTTTTCTGTTTTACAATTGTTTGTCTTTTTAGAGTTTGGAAAACAGTCACTTAGCGGCACTTTCGAACCTGTACCATTTGGATTTGAGCAGGAACAATCTGGCTAATATTGTTCCTGGCACTTTTCTGGGGTTGAAGCAACTTCGGCGGTTGGACATTGGTGTTAATTCTCTCAGGACGGTGAGTTCACTTTTATCTAGAATTACTGACAGTTTGTGATAAAATACTGGGTAGGTTAGTGATTTATAGGAATGCTGTAAATTGCAGTGGAAGCTCTACAGGTGGAGTACACAGTACAAGTTAAAATCTCACTATATAGAGCATTTGGCTACAAACTAATTCGCGATAAATATAATTTTCTTCAACTTCAATATATATTCACTTCTCATGATAATGACGGTATTACTGCTGTCTTGCCATATACAACACACATGTTCAATGACAGTTCGTCACCAAACCATAGTTGTTGCGTAATATTAAGTCGATATATTTATATATATTCGATTGTATATTTGATTTTTTTTTTACTTTTTAATACACCTTTTGTAAAAGCTTTTAACGTCATATAGAGGCGTAACTACGCTTGGTTTTTATTCTACTGGCAGCAACAACCATCAAACGTAGCGCGAGTTCTGTTAACGTTGCCAAACATTATTATCTCTTTCTTTTTCTCCTCCTGTTTCCATTGAAAGTAATATACAAATACACGGAACATTGGCTTTTCTCCTCCTTTTTCCGTTGAAAGTAATATACAAATACATGAAACATGGCATAGTCGTTCAAGACAGTAATGTGTTGTGGAGTACATTGTCGGGTCGTGTGTTATCTCGGGATACTTCCGGTATATTAATATCAGGAAACAACTGGTAACAAAATGAATGACTGTAGACCCAGCAGTAACAAGCTTCTACTAAAAAGGTAAAGTCACATATTTTAACTCTCGGTTAAAGGGTAATGGTGAAAAACGTGTATGCAAGGATTCATTATATGGGAACCGCGTTTGTATATTCTGGCCGCCACTGGAATCGCATTCTCCTTTCCCCTCGACACTGCAAAGGTTTGTAATCTCACGCTCATTGTAGTGTGTGATGTTAGTCTCAAGAGAAATGAATTTTGGGTATAGTTGTCAGCATATCCACAGACAACACCTCAGATGGGATTATTATCAAATCGCAATAAACTTAGGTAGCTAAGCTTCCTTCTGTGTTAACCTATACCTTTGCTTAGGTGGAAGACGACGCGTTCGAAGGCCTGGACAACCTCGAACACCTCAACCTGAAAGACAACAACATCCTCCTCATCCCTGCGTCGGCCTTGGGACGCCTCCCCCGCCTGACGACCCTCCAGCTCGACTACAACCGCGTCGCCGCCCTCTCCGGCGACATCTTGCGTTCGGTGGCCGACAAAGTCACCAAGCTGATCATATCGAAGAACATCGTCAGGGAACTCCCGGCCGGCTCGTTCCGTTACTTCCAGCAACTCGAGGCGATCGACCTCTCGAGGAACCTCCTCGCCAACCTGAACGCGGACGCCTTCGCCGGCCTGGAGGGCACCTTGCTCAGCCTGGATCTGTCCCAGAACAGGATCACGAACCTCGGCGGCGCCCCATTAGCCCTGCGCGAGCTGAGGAGCCTCGTCCTGAGCGACAATCACTTGACCGACATAGCGAAGAACAGCTTCGAGTTGTTGGCGTCGTTGAGGCATCTGAATCTGAGCACGAACATCCACTTGAGTGCTCTACCTCCCACGTTGCTCCACAAGCTCTCTAAGTTAGAAATTATAGACTTGAGTTACGCTGGAGTTAGATCTCTTCAACCAGACTTCTTTGCTAAATCTAACTCTTTAAAGGAGATATACATAGCTCATAACAACATCCCGGATTTAGGTGAAAGAGTGTTTGCCAACATGCCTAACATAAGCGTTATAGATTTGTCTTACAACAACATATCGAATATCAAACAAGCATCTTTCGTTAACGTCATGAATATTCGCAAATTATGCTTGAGGGGTAATCACTTGAACTCATTCAAGGGGGAGTTCTTTAACACTGGGACCAGCTTGGAAGTCCTGGACATCTCCGATAACCAACTGAGCTACCTTTACCCTTCTTCCTTCAGGATCCATCCGAGGCTGAAAGAGATCCACGCTTCCGGGAATAAATTTAACTTTTTCCCCGCGGAGCTCATCGCGAATTTGCAATACTTAGAATTCGTCGATTTATCAGACAACCAATTAAAGACCATAGAAGAATTAGATTTCGCGAGGTTGCCCAAGTTACGAACACTGATGTTGGCCAGGAATCAATTAGAATTTATCAGCGAGATGGCTTTCCACAATTCCACACAGCTACAAGTGTTGGATTTGAGCGACAACAAGCTAGACCGACTAGGGGATAGAACTTTCGAAGGTTTAGTTAGGTTGGAAATGTTGGATCTCCAAGGGAACTTATTATCGGATCTACCTGAAACGATGTTTGATAGGCTCAGGCTGCATATGTTGGAGAATGTCAACCTAGCGCGGAACCTGTTCGAGGTAGCACCCTTCAAATCGTTACAGAGACAGTACTTTTTCATTTCTTCCGTGGATTTATCCCACAACAAACTCAAGGAGATTCCAGCAGACGATAGCGTCATGATAAACGTTAAGAAACTGGATTTATCGTTTAATCCATTAACGTCAAACAGCGTCAATAACATCCTAGGAGAACCTAAGACCATCCGCGAGTTAAACCTCGCTGGTACCGGCATTACCGCGTTACCTCACCTCGAAACTCCTTTCTTAAGGCACCTAAATCTGTCCTACAACAACATATCCCACTTGGAGTTGGATACTTTCGAAAGAGTAACACTTTTAGAACAACTCGATTTCGCTTACAACGATATCAGAGATTTGACTAATTACTCGGAGATATGGAAGCTCCTTAACAACTTGCAGATGCTGAACATCTCCGGGAATCCTATATCGTCTATTAACAATGATTTCGTCGGACTCGACAGCATCAGGTAACGTTTAATATAATATTGTAATGTAAAGTATATTCACAAGTAGTATTGTGCCATGACTTAGGCTAGGTGCACACTTGCTGCAGAAGTAATCAGAACGCTGCGTGTCATTTTAATCGGAGTCCTATCAGTGTTGCAATGCACACTAGATATGAATACGCAATGATAGGATACAGCGTCCTCCTTTTCCTCCGACATCGTGTTGATATGTTCGTTGGACGCTGCGGCACATGTGTACGCACCAATATACATTGTAGTACTGAGTACTACTGGGATGATGAGGATATGAAAGTGACGCGCGTCCCACAGAGACCGGCGTCAACGTCAACCTCGATAACTATCGCAAGTGACGCCTCGCGTCTGATAGGCATCGGCGTCACGTGTGAATCCTACATCTATTGTCTTGGATTTCTTCTTATCCGATTAAAAATGACGCAGCGTCTTGATGACTTCTGCAGTAAGTGTGCATTGGCACTTAAGCAGGCTAAGCAGCGGTGGTGGAAACGGGAAACGCTTCAGTGAATTTAAGGGCCACCAAGGTTGTTTGGTACATATGAATTCCGCCCGAACGGCGACACTTATAGAATATTTAGCAAATTGATTGATTACTGATCAGTTTGTCTTTTAAAATCCAACGAAAATTGCATTGTAGTGTAATGCGAGAAGTAAACAAAGCGACACATGTTTACTCCTTCAAAAGAATAACTACGACGCGTACAAGACAGGTGCATGAACATTTCCTGCGTAGGTGTTCTAGAATATACTAGAACGTTCTTTATCGGGGTTGGGAGTGTATATATAACGGGGCTTGTGATCGAGGGAGTTAGTTAGAAGTAGAGAAGCAGAAGTGAACGGGACATACGAACCGAAAGCGGAGCAGTACAAATAAATTATGTAGTGTCTAGTCTAGTGTACAAGTAGTTTAGTGTGTTAAATAAATTAGTGTTCAATTAATGTAAATAAATTATAAAATAAACGTTACATTGGTGTCAGAAGTGGGATCATGAAGAAGTTACGCGAATTAAAAGTGGCCGAGTTAAAAAAAGAACTCGAGGAACGAGAATTGGAAACAGGAGGGAAGAAGACTGAACTCCAGGACCGACTCTCGGCATTTTTGAAAGAAAATGGCCAGGACCCGGAAGTTTTCGAGTTCGAAGACGACGACATAACGAAGCAGTTCGCAGCCCAGAAGGATGACATCACGAAGCAAATCGCCGCCCAGAGGGAAGAAATCGCCGCCCAGAGGGAAGACATCACTGCTCAAATCGCTGCCCAGAGGGAAGAAAGCGCCGCCCAGAGGGAAGACATCACTGCTCAAATCGCCGCCCAGAGGGAAGACATCACTGCTCAAATCGCTGCCCAGAGGGAAGAAATCGCCGCCCAGAGGGAAGAAAGCGCCGCCCAGAGGGAAGACATCACTGCTCAAATCGCCGCCCAGAGGGAAGACATCACTGCTCAAATCGCCGCCCAGAGGGAAGACATCACTGCTCAAATCGCTGCCCAGAGGGAAGAAATCGCCGCCCAGAGGGAAGAAATCGCCGATCAGAGGGAAGACATCACTGCTCAAATCGCTGCCCAGAGGGAAGAAATCGCCGCCCAGAGGGAAGAGATAACCGACCAGATTGAGGCTCAGCGTAAGGAGATTGAAGAGAAGATCAAGCAGTTAGAAGAACGACTAGAACAAGTCAGTAGCGGCGAGGGGAAAGAAGACGAAATTAAACAGAAGACGAAGCAGTTGGAAGAACGACTAAGGCGAGTCAGTAGCGGCGAGGCGAAGGACGAAATAAAGGCGGTCGTTCAACAGAACTCGATATGCACCAATCGAGTGACGCCCCCAACGTTCGACGGAAAAATTCCGTGGGCCAGTTACAAGAAGCAGTTTGAGGCGGCAGCGGAGGCTAATGCTTGGTCCCCTCACGAGAAAGCTGTTTCCCTAACGGTAGCCTTACGTGGAGAGGCGTTGGAAGTTCTTCAGACGCTATCCACCGAGGAAGCCGGGAATTACACGGAGCTGCTGAGGCGACTGGAAATGCGGTTCGGCCAAACACATCTAGAGCAAGTTTATCAATCCCAGATGTCCAATCGCCGTCAGAGATCGAACGAGACCCTGCAGGAGTTCGAAGCGGACGTAGCCAGACTAGTGAGGTTGGCGTATCCCACGGCGCCGGAACAGATGATGGAGTGCCTCGCAGTGCAGACGTTCGTGAGCGGGCTGCGGGACCAGGAACTGCAGATGGCCCTGAGGCTAGCTCGACCGAAAACAGTAATGAACGCGCTCGCCATCGCACTAGAACATGAGGCAGCAATGGAAGCCTCCCGCATTCACGGTTGTGCTCGAGCTGTTACCGAGGAGGTAGGCACAGAAAAACTCGTGGAGAAGGCCGTCCAGCAGATCATGGAGTTGCTGTCAGCACAGAAGACGCGGCCCAAAACAGCGGTGCCGGCAAAGGCCCCGGAAAAACTAATGCGGGTCGATAAAAGGGAGGATCTGTGAGAAGTTTGGGGTACGAAAAACAAGAACCACGGCCCTTCACCCTCAGTCTGACGGCATGGTAGAACGAATGAATCGCACCCTCAACCGCTATCTAGCGAAAATGGTCTCGTCACATCAAAGAGACTGGGACGAACACGTGCCGTTCTTCCTGATGGCCTACCGCTCGGCCGTTCATGAGTCGACAGGACAAACTCCAGCCAAAGTCCTGTTCGGGCGAGAACTTAAACTGCCCTGTGATCTAATCTTTGGCGCTAGACCGGACGAGGACGTTTCGGGGGAAGATTACGTCTCCAGGATGCGGCAAAGGATGAACGAGATTCACGATCAAGTCCGATACCAACTAAATATCGCCAGTGATCGCATTAAAGAGCGTTACGACATCAACGCTAAAGAGGGTGGCTACCAAATGGGAGATCGAGTTTGGCTGTACAACCCACAGAAGAAACGTGGTTTGTCCCCTAAGTTACAGACCAATTGGGAAGGTCCCTATGTTGTGAAGAAACGAATCAATGACGTGGTCTACCGGGTAAGCAAACTACCAAATGGCAAGCCGAGAGTGGTGCACTTCAATCGGTTGGCACCCTATGAGGGATCGCACGATGAGGCGGAGGTTCCCCGAGTAAGAAACACATTGGCGCAGGAGAACGAACTTTCCTTCGAAGAATTTATGAGCGCCTACGGGGGTACCGGAAAAGCACGGTATGGGGTAACCTGTGAAAAACAACAGGATTTGTTCAGCGTATCTGAAGAATACTCGTTGGCCCATTGTGTGTCCACCGACCTGGTAATGTCACGAGGTATCGCCACGGTTTTCAAGAAGAAGTACGGGCGCTTGGAACAACTCAGAGCGCAACTACCGGAGATTGGCAAGGTTCTGGAACTACGTGACAACGTAAGACATATCTTTTATCTGGTTACGAAGGAGATCGGGTCCCTTAAACCATGTTATCACGATGTATGGCGAACCTTGCATAGGCTACGAGACCGACTGCTGGAGCTCGACATCAGGAAGCTAGCTGTCCCCAAGTTAGGTGCTGGACGAGATCAGCTGGACTGGAGGGTTGTCCGGAATATGCTGGAAGTAGTGTTGAAGAATACCGGAGTGGAAGTTTTAGTCTGCTGTTTTGGGCCTGCACCATGTCGACTCGGGAAGACGGTCCCCTGTTATTTTGACGCCACGTCTCGCTGTAAGCGGGGGGCTAACTGCAGGTTCCTGCATGGGCCTACCAGGGATACGTTCCGAGACGAAACGTCTCTAAGGCGGGGGCAGTGTAATGCGAGAAGTAAACAAAGCGACACATGTTTACTCCTTCAAAAGAATAACTACGACGCGTACAAGACAGGTGCATGAACATTTCCTGCGTAGGTGTTCTAGAATATACTAGAACGTTCTTTATCGGGGTTGGGAGTGTATAACGGGGCTTGTGATCGAGGGAGTTAGTTAGAAGTAGAGAAGCAGAAGTGAACGCGACATACGAACCGAAAGCGGAGCAGTACAAATAAATTATGTAGTGTCTAGTCTAGTGTACAAGTAGTTTAGTGTGTTAAATAAATTAGTGTTCAATTAATGTAAATAAATTATAAAATAAACGTTACAGTACAGTATAGGGATATCAATGTATCAAACAACCTTAAGTGCACCACGGATTTTTCATGATTAAAACACGATTTACATGAAATGTGATATTACAACTAAATTACATGCCATTCATAATGCCATTAAAATTGTCGCAAGTTACTTCTCAAATTCATTCAAAGCATCATTATCACAAATTGCTATTGAAAGTTCATGTCTTCTGACACAATTTCGACCATTTTAAATGTTGCTTCATTAAATATTATCTTACAATCTTAATTTCTACAACTGAACTTCTTTAAGCATGCCCATGCCATTTGTACTTACATGCTCTTTTTAAGACAGTTCCAACTCCTTTAAGCATGGCATCGTAGAGATTTCTAATCTTATTTCAAAATGTCAGAACTATGTATTTTAAAAGTTTACCTAATCAAAGAAATAGTTTTGATAGTCAACGCTATCTTTCTTTTTATTGCTTTGATATAGTCACCCTTAGAACAACAAACGCAGTACATTTGTAGTACCTATAGTTTAACTTGCTTTTTAGATACCTGAGCTTGCATTCTTTAAAAGAATGCTCGAAAATAGAAAAGATAGCCTTCAAGAACATCCCGAATTTGTCAGTCTTGGACGCTTATGGCTATCCCAAGCTGGGATACATCGATATACAGGGTCTACTGCAAAATATGCCACTTCTTGAGAAAATTAACATAGAAATTAAGGACTCTTCCATTGGCAGCGAACAACTTCAACCCATCTTGCATCCCAGATTGAAAGAACTCGGGATCAGAGGGTCGAGGTTGAAGACGTTGTCTTCTGGTACGCTTTCAGGACTCAAAGGTAAGTTAGTAATATAATAGAAAGTGACGAGTTGAAATACAAATCAAGAACAAACAACTTAGTTGTATCTTCATCTTATCAATCTTGACTCTGGGTATGGGGTATAAATCGGGTCAGTGTTGAAAAAACCAATACCAGGGAATGTTTTTTTCTGTTACTTTCTTCATAAACTTAGCACACCGATTCATTCAAACCACTCATCTTTTAGGTCCCGACGTGATAATTCGCCTGATGAACACCTCCGTGACTTCCCTCCCGTCCGCTCTGTTCTTTCCAGTGCCGAGATCGACGCACATACTGCTCGACGTGACCGGCAGCCAACTGACCACGATCAGTCCGCAGATGTTGGCGGCTCTGGATGACCGAAGGGGCGATCTGAAGATCGTCGGACTGGAGACTAATCCGATGGTGTGCGACTGCAATTCCAGGGCGTTAAGGAGGTGGTTGCCTTCGTACATGGCGACCGTCAGGTGTTCCGGACCGGCACATTTAAAAGGTCAGAGAAATTAGATTGGTGAAGAAAATAGTGATAGTATAGTAGTAATTTTTATTCCCATTTAGATCACCTACAATATATAGTTATATAGCATCCGTTGACCGTTAGGATTGGAGAACATAAGATATGTATGAGTGTTTACTAATGTGCAGCAGGCAAACGCTGCAGTTAAAACAAATCGAGGTACAAATATGGAAACATGGTTAACATTAAATTAGAGAGGAAAGTCAAAAGTAAAATATCACAAAATAAATATTCAAACACAGAAACAATATCACAGTTCAACATTGCCGTAATATTCCTATATGTTATAGAAATACTTGTCAATCAGAAACTTTTATAGACGTTTTTTAAAGGTAGGTAGGGTTTGGTTTTGCATGATCGCAGTAGGAAGCGTCTTATAGATCTTCAGATCTATAATTATAACCTATAATGGCGAGTTTGCTGTGTCATTATATTTAAACGTCTGTATATTTCTCTGCAAGAAGTTGACTGGAAAACTCCTGTTAAAGATCTAACGATTCTCTTTTGGATGATAAAAATGTCCCATGAGTCTAGGGCTAGGGTGTACTTGTGCATAAATAGAATGACAGTAAGGGTTCTACTGTTAATACTTTCTAAGATTTCTAAACAGATAGCAAAAGGAAGATAAAATATTTTTTAGTACGCTATAGTAGTGTGAATTCCACTTTAAGTCTGGTCCATCTTAAGTCTTAAAATTTTGAATGTGTCTGTTCTAGGGATAGTATCTTCATATCTTGGCCAATTTTTAAGTTTAATTCTAAATTTTTATGGTTTTGAATAGTGTGGCATATCTGGCATAGTTTATTTTTGAGATGTTTAAAAACAGTGAATTGCTGCAAATCCGCAAATCCACTCTTTCAGTTCTGTCAGTGTCAAGTTACATTGTTTTTCGAGTATACCGTTATTGTATTTGATAAGGCTAGTGGTGTATCATCATCATCATATAAAAAGATGAATAGATATCCTGATGTTTTGAGTGCATGATTTATGACTTCACTGCTGAGAAATGAGGTTTCAGACACAGCTGTCGCCGTTTCTCCAGCTCCAACTTCCTTTTTTTTTATCGTAACATGTATCTTGTTCTAGATCTCTAGTAGTCATCGCCTCTTCTATATCGTTTCTCCAGCTTCTCTGGATCAGTCTATAAATATACTTTGAAGAGAGTTGGGGATAAACAACAACCCTGTCTTAGGCCTTTTGTGGTTTCGAATGTAAGAGTTAGCTTATTTGCAAGTTTGATTCTGGTAGTGTTATGTTTATAGTAATTTCTAGTGGCTGTGATCAGATTTTATATCATCCCAGATTCTTCATTGCCTCCACATTTGTGAAACTAGGACGTTGTCCTACGCTTTTTGTGGATCAATCAGAATATTCATATTAATGATATGAATCATTTGATATTAATATAACATATCAACACAAGAATAACTAACAATCAGAAGACCAACAGAAAGAGAGGTCCGATACGGTCCTCAATGACCCTGAACGCACGTGCTTTGATATTTGCCGATTAGCGCCGTAAGCACCCGTTCCTCCAAGTTCCTCCAAAGTCCGACCGACAACCTACCTGAATATCGGACCTCTCTTTCTGTTGGTCTTCTGATTGTTAGTTATTCTTGTGATATCAATATATGTTTCGTTGTCGCGTTGTACCCTCTTTTCTGCGACGATTTTGATTGTAAATATGTTGCTGCTTGTCCTTAGGTTGGCTTTGCCTCGATATTTTCCTTAGTTAGGTTTTTTAAATTTTGGAGTATATTCTTCCGATGGTAGGGATTACCGCAATTCCTCTGTAGTTTCTAGGATTAGATTTTGATCCGTTTTTATGAATTGGTGAAGTATAGGTTGTTCGCCACACTTCTAATAATTCTGCCCCATTTAAACGTTTGAAAAGTTTTCTGAGCATGTAAATCAGTTTAGGAGGACTAATAATCATATCTAAATAATTAACTCTGGGTTCATTCCCCCTGGACCTGGTGATGTTTTCAATTTTGTATCCTTGACAGCCTGTTGAACGACCTCAAATACTTGTTTTTTTCTGATCTGTCTCCACAAGTGATGAATCTGTCTCTTTTGTTTCTACTAATTCCTTGAAGTACTGTACCAACTGTGTTTCTGGTATGTTGTTGAAAAATGTTGGTGTTTTATTTGTGATTGTAATGGCTGTTATTGTTTTTTGGCCGAGGTTATTCACTCAGCCAAAAAAAAATTCAATTACATACTTTTACAATGTGTATTGTTTATACAAAGAAAACAAAAACAATATTAGTGCACTAATTAACATTATCAAAAAGTTAACAATAGTTAAGATTATCAAAATATTAATGAAAACTATAAAACGAAGCGAGCAACTATTAACTGTTTAAGACTTGCCCAATCAAATCAATCAATCAAACCAATCAAATTGGAATTAATACTTATTATATAAAAATAAGATAATTTTTAATTAAATAAAAGGGTCCATCATCAGGGAAAAATATATAGCTAATGTAGGTACCTACATAATTATATAATATGTAAATTTATTTCAGACTATGTGATTTGTAACAGGAAAAACGTTATATTTATCTTTGTAATGATTAACCAGTGGAATCTAGTAGTCTGGGAAATATCACGTTTAATTACTATAACAAAGCAACCGATATATATTTACTTCATTTGTATACCACCTATATTGTCGTTTCCATTCATTCTACAAAATATGGAAAATGTGTCTGCTGGTTTATCAATGGCGTCACACACACACACGCACGCGCACGCGCACGCGCACACACACACACACACACACACACCACACAAATGCTTCCAGATCCAACCCACCTCCCTCAACTCACTTTCCTTTGTTTACACGTTTTTCCAATATGTTTTCAAAAATTAATGACATGTTTTCAGAATTCAGATTAATAATGATTTCGTTTTATGTGTTTTGTAAATTAGGGTTGAAAAATGATTGACTTTACCCAGTTACCATTTTGTTATTATTAAACTTAATAAAAGAAATGTTTTTTTTGCAAAGTTAAATGATAATTTGCTCTGCTAAATATGTTGAACATTTCCGTGTATTAGCTTTCTGCAAATTTAAGGATATAGATTTTAATAAGTCATCATTTTTACGCTTAATGAAACAAGAGTTATATGTAATTAAGTAGCAGGGGTAGCTTCGTAGCAAGTTATTTAATACATATCTTAACACATGTAAATTTACCAGAAAGGTAAAATGTAAATTTGTTGCAAATGTTTGTAAGATCATATTTAGTGGGCACTTGTTGCCTTGGAAGTGCCTAATCTTCTGAATGTTAATCCTTGAATAGAACGCATCCCGAGGGTTCTATTGTCCTCCGGCTTACTTCGTTACATTTCCACAACTTATCTAATTTGTTTAAAATGATGTACTTTCTTAAAATTTTCTGATTCATTTTTAATTTAAATCTAGTCTGCTGTTTAAATGTCACTTGGCATCGTCTGCATTGATGACCGCACTTAATTGTCTTCATTTCGTTTAAGGTAAACTGTTGGTGGAGGTGGGCGACGACGAGCTGACCTGCGACCCCCGCAAGACGACGACGACGACGGCCTCGACCCAGCCGCCCCTTTCGACGTACACTCGCAGCGGTAATCTGAAACCAAAGACGACCGAACCGGAGATAATCTGGTCGATGCCGACGACGAGAAAGGCGACGGCGAAGCTCCCGCCCGCCGCCACGACCCACTCGAACGTCAACAACGACGACACCCTCATCATCGGCATCGTCGGGGGCGTCGTGCTCTTCATAGCGATCCTCATCATCATCATATGCATCATAAGGCTACGCATGAACGGTGGCCAGCCCCCGATGGCGAACGGCACTCCCATGGGGGTGATGACGCCGGGCAGCAACTGCGCATGCAGCGTCAAGGGAGGCTCCGCGATTTACGCGGCGCCGCCCTACGCCGCCTACTCGGCGACTTTGCCGCATAAGCTGGGGCCGGGGCAGATAAAACCGAGTAACTACTCGACGATGGGGCGCGTACCGTACTATCAGGGCGCGCAACCGTATTTCATAGCGGCATACCCTTCCGATGAAAAAATTTATCGGTAGCCCTAAAGTAGAAGTGTTTCCATGAAGCATTTCATCGAATCTATTCATCTGATTTGGAATAACTTAATCATTATGGTTTATAAACATTGTTCAACTTCAATTCAGCTACATGCGGCGTTTCCGATCTTGGAAATTAATTCAATTTAATCAGAAATATAATTTTTCAATCATCCTTATGCCTAAAATTTGAGAAACCTAGCGTTTCATTCAACAAGTTTAAATGATTATTTCTTCTAGCGTAGATCATGTTAGATAGTTGTTTAATGAAATGCACTAATCTCTCATCCATTTTACTAAGTCATAGTTGTTTACAAATAATTTGTAGTACCTCATACTTGTTCGTTTTTGTGGCAGGGTAATTTTATTTAAAACGTTTTTCATTTATAGATGTATATTGTTTACTGTTGTCACAGTTATTTCCTTCATTTAAAACGATGCCATATGTCTTTGGCTTAATCTTTATCACTAAGATGGAAAAATGTTGATCTTTTAATAATTACATGTATATATTTTTTATTTTTGTATTTGATGTATTTCGTTGAAATATATTTATTAGATTTCTATTGCAGCTGTATTTTTTGAGATTTAAGTTCTTTCTTGAAAACAATAACTTAGATATACTAATTACAGGAGTTATCAATTCTCCATTAACTTGTAACATTTGAAAAGGGTTTGTGGGAATTAATATTCCCACAAACCCCTATAATGTTACAATAATAATAATGTAATCCTAATGCTGAAACAATTTCTCACTACCACTTTGGATGTTTTAATAAATCTAGTTTCGAGCATTAGCCGGGAACGTTCTTTAAATTGCCCTTTATTGGAATTTAAAGTAGTCACTTCGTAAACATTATTAGTTTTCTCTAATATCACTTTTTCCATTTCATCTTCATTCTCAATCATATGTGAGAGAATATTGATAATTGTCCGTTGTTTTGTTACCATACACCAAACTAAAAGCCGCTTTAGTCATGCAATCTGGTGAAATTCCATGTAATGCCGCGTACACATCTGAGCAAACGAGCCGAATGAGCACTTTGAGCCGAATGAGCATTCATTCGGGCGAATTGTTGTTTTCCCGCATAGAACCGCGTGAACCTGCGTTCGGAGGTGCTCCAGTTATTTGTGTCCGAATTTAGCGAGCAACATGGAAAATTTAGGAGTAGCTAGTGCTGCGTTCATAGTTATTTGTGAGTTGCTAAAGAAAAAGAGACGACGACGTCGTACTAGATGGTCTTCACAATTATATCTTCAAAGAAGTCGAGATTGGAGCCTCAACAGCTCTTTTTTATTGCACGACATCCGAAGCGACGGCGATGACAGGCGATTTAAAAATTTCACAAGAATGTCAGAAAGTGATTTTTCATTTATTCTAAATGGCATTAAGGACAAAATATCCAGAAGAGATACGTACTTCCGAAAGGCGATTCCGGCAGAAGAACGTTTGGCGTTAACATTACGGTTACTCGCAAGTGGAGATTCATTTACTAGTTTGCAGTATATGTGGAAAATATCCAAACAGCTGATATCCGAAATAGTTCCTGAAGTCTGCCAGGCTCTTGTTGATCTTTTAAAAGAATATATCAAGGTAACTTTAGAAAAAAATTATTTGCTTACTAACTACGTACATTTAAATATAGTAAGAACTAATAACAACATAAATATTTATGAACTGTAATCATCTTCAGTATCATTAGAATGAAAGAATGTTGCCGAGTGGGAATCGTTTGGAGACGTTTGAGGAGTTGATACAGTGGACAAAAATTGTGGTTGAGAGGTTTCAGTGAGAAATTGAGCCGATACATTTGGGTATGAAATAAATTGTGTAGAAGTATGCTGTGAGGGTTGAAATTGGTTAGCTGAAGGAGAAGCATGTTGAGGGTAGAACTGTGAGATTGGGGTGGATTGAGTTGCAAAATGATGAGAAGCCTGTGAGGTTGATCCGAAGGAAGTTGCTGCAGTACCACTGTTATTATATTGCGCCATTTTTAGTTCAAATATCACAGAACTTATTCTGTGTTTTGCAATTGCGCGAAATTTGGAATCTAGTTCTCGAATTTCCGTTCCAACGTAATCATCAAATGTAGTACAGGTACAGTCATCCTTTACCTTTACTTCTTGTGAAGCAGAAGCTGCTGCTGCCGCTGTTTGCAGGTAATTAAAAGCCAGTTCAACCCTCGAGTCAGTTTCGGTTTTCCTGCGTTTGAATTGCGGACGTTTCGGCGATTTGAACGTTTTGGTCTGTTGATTTGGCCCATTTGTACTTTTAAGTTGCGCTTCGGTATTATCTGATAATACAGTCTCATTGTTATTTTGTGTTTTTTCGCTGTCTTCTATACTGATGTTATCATCTTCGCCACTGTCAGGTTGCAAACTCTATAATAAACAAAAAAACGTTATGAATAATTAATAATAATAAAATTTAATGTATGAAAAATTAAACATGTTTTTGTCGCAGCTGCCAACATCTCCTGCAGAGTGGTCAAATATTGCACAACAATTCGAGGATGTTTGGAATTTTCCTAATTGCATAGGAGCGATGGACGGTAAACATGTCGTTATACAAGCGCCCATTAAAAGCGGTAGTGATTTCATTAATTATAAATCGCAGTTTAGTATTGTATTAATGGCGCTAGTAGATGCTGACTACAATTTCACCTTCGTGGACATTGGTTGCCAAGGACGCATATCCGACGGAGGTGTCTTTAACAACTGTGCCCTCTATCACAAGATTGAAGACGGTTCATTGAATATTCCCGCACCTAAACCCCTACCTGGAGGAAACTTGAAATTACCATACGTATTTGTAGCTGATGCAGCCTTTCCTTTAACGGAAAATATAATGAAGCCTTACAGTGGTTACCATCCTAAAGATTCGGTGGAGAGAGTATTTAATTATCGACTCAGCAGAGCACGCCATATCGTTGAAAACGCATTTGGATTCGCTGCCAGCCAGTGTGTTTCGTGTTTTAAGAAAACCAATTCTTTTAGAGCCCGAGAAAGCAGCCTTGATAGTAATGACGGTTGTTTGCCTGCATAATTTTCTAAGGAGAAGTAAGACTTCAAATCATTTTGTACTCTCCGGTTGGTTCTCTCGATGTCGAGAATGAAGGAGATATAATTCCTGGAACATGGCGAGCTGAAGAAATGGGACTTACATCTCTGCTACCCTTTAAGAATGTACCACGTAGAAACAAACAAACAGCTACTACAATAAGGAACGAATTTGCAAAATACTTTAAAGGGCCAGGGGCAGTAACATGGCAAAATAAATATGTCTAATAGATCATTTAATAACACATTGTATAGTGATTATTGCGGGACTCCAAAACAAGAACGGAGTATACAGTTAACATATAAAAGATTTTTAATACCCTTAAATTTGAGGCCATTGGCCAGTGCTGTTTTTTACGTTTCTTGTAGTTTAGCGACAAATTAATATAGCGTATAATATAAGTTTCATTTTAATTTAATACTACCTATGCTCTAGTTAAATAGTGTGCCCTCCTCCAATGACCACTTGGTTTTCTTTGCTGTCCCATATTAATATTTTTTTGCTATCGCACTTAAAAATAAACAGAAAAATATGGTTACATCCATCGTTTTTCTGGGTTCATCTCTTTCGCCTAGAAACCGCATACTCTCATAAGCAAACCACTTCGACACATAAATTTCGTCAGCACCTATAATAAAATATTAAAGGTATATATTCAATGTCATGGAAATTAAAGAAACCCCCTGTTTTGTGTGTTAAAAATACATAGGTAAACTGACAAATGTATAAGAGTTTTCACAAGTATCATTCAGTTTTCAATATTTGCTAGAATAATGTTGTTATAGACAAAATACGGATGTTATAATTATTTAAGTGAATATAATTTATAGAAAGTCTCAAATAAATTCAAACTTACCTTTTCCCGTTCCAACATTCTTTTTAACTTTAGCTTTTTCTCGCCGATAAGAACCCTTCAGACTTTCTACATTTTTTTTGGATCTCGCCGACGTCCCTGTTCAGTTTCTCTGCAATTTCCCTCCAAGCATCTTCTTTTTTAATTTTATTGTAGTACAGCTCATGCTTAACGTTCCATAAAATAGGCCTTTTCTCAAATTCTTTGATTAATTCTAAACCCATGTCTTGCGAAAAATCCATGTTGTACGGGGCTGCTCGGAGTGTGTTTATAAACGCTACTAAACCCGTTCAGACTGAGCACGAATTTCCTTTGATGGACCGACAACTCTCGGATCGGCATGAGCGTGTTCGGCGCGGTGCGTGCGTCCGTCCACATCTGAATGCTCATTCGGTTCGTTTGCTCAGATGTGTACGTGGCATAAGACGCAAGACACATGGCACAAAGGCATGCGCAGTGCAAGCCCAGCTTGCAAGTTGCAGTGCAAGCCCAGCTTCCAAGTGACTTGCATGAAAATATTATCGGTCTCGCCCGTTTTTTCTTGCATTGCAAGCGCAAGTCTAGGAATAAATTTAGCTACTTTTGTGTGACCAGTGACCAACCGTACAGTCACAGAGATTGGTAGTATTGGTATGCTTCCATTCCTCCTATTCTAGCAAGGTCTCACCCACCACCTTCTTTTTGCCGCTTTCTCTCCATCTGCTTTCAGTAGCAAGGCAGATCAGCTATAATCGTGCATAATGATGCAGTGACTATTTTTTTTTTGGCGCCGTAATCTTTTCGCTTCATTAGTTTTACCCATTTTACACAGTACGAAATTCACAAAAACAATAACACATTAGAGGTTATAAATCGGAAATGTTCTTGACATTCCCTCATAGACTTCAATACGTTGGTACACATGTTTCAATTCAAAGTGAGTTGCCTGTTCTTGCACAACTGTAAAACGACTGATAAGTCTCATTGCATGCAAGAATTTGACCTTGCAATCCCTTGCGGCAATTACTTACACATTCCATTGCATGACTGTAAAGCGGCTATAATGACAGACACACATGTAACGATATACTTGCGCAAACACACATCATTCGAGTATGAGCACAGATGGCACAAGTATACTTGAACGATATCATTTGTGAGAAAATCATGGAGCAGGCAAGTTGTGTTGCGACAATGGCATCCATTGACGACGCTTTGACGATAGTTGGCTTAATATTTGCTACAAAAAACTGAAAACACCTAAAAGCCACCGAACTATATGGTGTAAAGACTGGTTGATGAAAAGAGAAAATCATTTACATGTCAATTTATTAAATGAATTGAAATTTTCACCCAAAGACTGGCATAACTACCTTCGTATGGACGAAGAAACTTATTTGAAGCTTCTGTCTCTGATTATGTCGTCTATTAAAAAGCAAGATACTGTTGTTTTCTTATCCTTATTATGGTAGTCTTTGCTTTTTATTTGCCAGAGGCATGATGACCCCCGGATTCCCCGATGACCGTAGGTATATTTTGTGTCTTCTCTAAACTGATCTGTAAACCCCATTCCTTGTATTCATCTATTAATTTCCTCATCATGTAGTTGGCGTCGTCTTCATCCTCTGCTAATATTAATTGATCATCGGCGAACAGTAATGTGTGGATATGTTCGTCGTTTAATTTTATGCCCATACTTTCACATTTCTTCATCCACTTACGTGAGGCTTGTTTCATATACACTTTGAATGGAGTTGGGGAGATTAGAGAACCTTGTCTTAACCCTTTATCAGTTGTGAATGGTTTTGATAACTGAGCTCCAATTTTCACTTGACTCGTTGCTTTTTTGTATATTTGCTTTATAATTTGTATGTTCTTTTCACTAATGTTATTCTTCTCCATTGCTTCCCATACTTTAGTTACCTTTGTATACATTTATGAATTCTTCCAAATTGTCTCGAAATCCACGTGTCTCACTCATTTCGGCGCTATACTGAACGCAAAATGTGCGTACACGTACGGCACACTGAATTTTTGAAGGTCGAACGGCATGCACACGTTCACAATTGCGCAAACGTAAATTTGCACAAGTCACGGAATCGAAAATTTGAACTTTCTGAAGACTTGTACAGGTCTAGACATTTCTGCAAAAATCTTCCAACACCCGTTACTGTATACTTGTGCAAGTCTAAGTTTGCGCAAGTATATCGTTACGTGTGTGGATGCCATAAGAAAAATTACTACTATATTTAAATAGGTACTTTCACTTCAAGTTTTGTTTTCTCAAGTAAACACACAAATTAATAATAAAATAGTTGGGTAACGTTTTATATATGCACATTTTTGACAAGGCAGTGTCTCGGTTTAATATGTTGACACTCTTTTAATCTATATCGTTCGATTCTGTTGTTTTATCATGTGACGATATATCTACTATTCCTTCATATTCACTGATCGAATTCTCAAACATAGTATAAGTAAAGTCAAGAAGTTAAAATCATTAAGTCACACACAATTTTCAGATTTACCTTTTATTATATAAACTTGCGTCATTGATGTGTAAGAATTGGCCTTAAATCTCACAAACCAATCTCTTTCGAAACAAAATAGCTTCTGAATACTTCTATTAAGATAACTACATACTATGCAATACAAATACCACTGATCAACCAAAATATTCTGTCAGTCATTACAACAACTGAGTCTCAAAATTCTGCAAGGAAAAAACACCCCAACATTTATAAAAAATTGATTAGTGGAATGAATATGTGAATAATGACTTCCTTAAAATCTACCATAGGGTCTACCCGACCTACTTCGGGCCCTTCTTGCGACTGACCTATTCTGGAAATTCGGACCACCAGGTGCCCTTCCTCTTTCTAAAAAAAAAAAGAAGTAAATAAATAAACATAACCTTACAAGTGTAAATTATACATTAAAACATGATTAAAACATTTTACAATTTGACCAGTTAAAATGTAAATTTTGGAAAAACACCTCAATGCTATACAAAACGTGCCCTTTCAAAGTGACCAGTTTTATTAATTCCTGCTCACTATTTCTATCTACAAGTCAATAGTACCAAAATGTAGCTAACATGTCATATCGAATTTTACCAGATTTAGTTGTACCTCACTTTTATCAAAGTAGTATCATGGATTATCTAAGCTGAATTGAGAAATGTTAACATCACTATTATTTCGGTATCCGTAAGTATTTTTAGTCAAATTAATAGTCACAGAAGCCAAATTCTAGCAGTAGAAATGTGATTCCTACAGTCTGTAAAAAGCTGTAGTAGAATAGGTCAAATAAAACACACTGACCTAAGAAAAGCACTTAACATTTTCAGCATAAACAATAAAATTGACAAAAACAGACAAAGATGGAAAGGACACAGATAGAATGAACAGAGAAAGGTTAACCTAAAGGATAAAAAAATAAACCACTCTGAAGAAGAACCACGGGAAGACTCAGAAAGAGGTGAGAATCGTAACAGGCAAAAGTTAATGTCTAACATGGAAAGTGCAGAAGAACATGATAATTATTTTTCAGTAATGATTTCCTGAAAAGATTCATGAATTCGTATGTAATTTCCTTCATTCATAATCATTATATTTATAAAGTTGGTTGCAGAAATAGATCTAATAGGTAGCTGTTCAGTTGACCATCCTGGATAATGGAAAATGAGGTGTTTCGCAACACATTAAGGTCACACAGATTCTTTTTCTGTCATTACTGAACTTGTAGATAGAAACGGCGAAAAGCTATGAACAAAAACGTGGTTATATTAAATCTGAAAGTGCACGCCCCGTATAAGACACTATAAGAAACAACCTTGTTGGTAGTTGTTACCTTGTTGATGATGCCTGAGCTGATGAGTGGACCTGTCCCAAGTGATCGGTGTTGGGGTAGTCCTTGTGTTAGCGTGGCCCCTGGACATTATTCTGGTGGATCGTCGTGCAGAATTCATACCCCGCATGACTCTCCTCGAATTCGTGCTGGGCGACGCTTCAGCCTCGCGACCCTCCTCCTCGTTGTCTTCAGTAGGTACAGCTTTTTCGCCCTCAGAGCTTACCTACCAATACAACAGTTAAACTTCATATGATTTACTATTATGCCACATCATACGCCATCATCACTTTCGAGTATCTCTTCCGCTTGCATTTCATCGCTGTCCTGGGAAGAAGGTCCGGCAGTCGTGGGAGGGCCCATGCATTCATTTGGGTTTTCTTCGGCAGGATCATTATCATTGTCACTGCTTATATTAAGCGCCGGTATCTCTTCTGAAACAATTAGTTATTAAATCATGTGATCTTGTTAGGTGTTTACTTTATCATTCTCTGTTACAATACATGTATGTCTGTCAGTTACTTAGTGGTTGTTATAAAAATTGGAGGGGCACAATAAAAAAACTTCTTAATACGACAATTTTATTGAAAGTATCAAAATGAAACGTGAATACACAATAATGAGAATTTATTTACAGTTATCTCTTAGATGTCCTATTTGGAAGCGCCTTTACTGCCTTCAGTTTTACCTAATTTAAGATAAAAACGGCAATTAACAAAGTGGATATTGAATAAAATAGTTAGTCTTGTTCTTAGTTACCCCAAAATAAATCAAATGTCATGCACAGTTAGTGAAATTGTACAGCATAACTCACCTACAGTGACAAACATATATGTAAAAACGCATTCTCTTTAGAATCAAATAAATAGTCACCCAAAGAGGCTCAAATGAAAAAATTCTCATTAAATTAGAACGTATTTTCCGCACAACAGCATAGCACTACGAAAGTATATTGGAAGTGTTTAAGTTTACACTACTCACTTCTTCGTCATATAACGAAATGTTTCCATTCATTCCTCTTTCTCAAACAGCACCTACTGAGCAGCTGCAGTTATCCTCATAGCTTTGAATACATTCTCAAAAGCTTTATTATGGAATTTTGGCATCTAGCCATATTAGCACTAGTATGCTGATGCCCAGAAGTCATATCACAAACATGATTTGTTTTGTTAGCATTAGCAATCATAGATCCAGAATTGATGTATGAATTCTAAGTTCTGTGGATTTGCACACTAATAGTTGTTTTACAAGTTTTGCACAGTACCAAATTGCTAATTGCAGTAGAAACAGACCCAAACTGAAGAGTGCAGTACAATATTCACGCTAAACTTCTCCAAATTTTTGTTTCGTATTCGACTTTGTAAGTTTAATAAGATTAAATACGTATAAATACTAGGCGTTTCGAGGTATCCTTATCAATTCTTTATTTATGAGCGTATTTAAACAAATACATTTTCAGATTATACTTTCACCTTTATCTAGAAAAGAAGTGAAATAAATATCGATGCACGTGAGTAGGTTACATCATAATATCGGGTGTTTTTTTAAATTTCACCTCATAGTAGGCTGTGGATAGTGTTTGTGAATGCGCCTTACTAAAAAATGTCAGAATTGACATAACCTCACTTTTTTTATAAAAATTGAAACTGCTCCAATCAGTTAATAGTGTCTGGAAAAAGACAGCTCACTCATCTACGCCTAATTAATAGAGCCAAGCCAGTCGCCAAGCTGTCTTTTTCAAGACACTAGTAACTGATTGGAGCAGTTTCAATTTTTATTAAAAAAGTGAGGTTATGTCAATTTTGACATTTTTTAGTAAGGCGCATTCACAAACACTATCCACAGCCTACTATGAGGTGAAATTTAAAAAAACACCCGATATAACGGGTGTTTTTTTTTAAATTTCACCTCATAGTAGGCTGTGGATAGTTGTTTGTGAATGTACCTTACTAAAAAATTTCAATATTGAAGTAGGTTGTCATAACCTCACTTTTTTTAATAAAAATTTAAACTGCTCTAATCAGTTACTAGTGTCTCGAAAAAGACAGCTTAGTTCTATTAATTAGGCGTTAGATGAGTGAGAATAAAGAATATAAAAATCTAAATGCGAGAACCTCTGTGAAAACAAACTTGACAACTCTATAGTAAATCCAACGAGAAGAAAACATCCACGAAACGAAACTAATACACGTCGTTTGCTATTGGTGGGAAAGTCATAAAACTTTGGCGGGAATTGTTGATGTGCAGAGTCCGTTCAGTAAAGTTAACAAGATTAGTTGTCTGTTTACAAGCGTTCAGGTAAGTCATTGACGGTGATAGTGGACTTTTAGTTGATGGTTTATTTTAACATATCGCTATTGTTATTCAGGTTTTTGATATAAATTTGTATAAACATATTTCTGTGATCTCTATTGCAATTATGGGAAGACACCTTCCCTGCTCGCCTCCCAAAAAGAGACCTGGAACATATACTTGAGCTGCGGGGAGAAAACCATTATTTTAAATGTATACAGAAAAGAAAGAAATGGACATCCTTAGTAAAAGATATGTTATAGTTAAGGCGATCATTCTTAATGCGACCCTGTACTTATTCGCTAACTGGTCGCGCGCTTTGAATTTTGACGTTTGTGTTTCATGGAAGTTTTCTTCTCGATGGATTTACTATAGTTATAACGTTATAACTCTCCAGGCTTTAGATAATCTTGCACCCTCATTATGAGACTTGATCAAGCTGCATTTCCAGACCCAATTTTCATTTTGTTCTTGTTTGTGCACGCGCTTGAAGGTTCTCTTCTATATCCATCTTTACCTATTTGAGATTTCGTGCTGAAGCATTTGTGATAGAACTTTTGTTTCTTGTGTCGTTGTTCGTCAAGTTGTTTGCTCCAGTTGTTGGATATGTTGTTTTTACAATGATTTTTATAACATGAAATATAATGAAGCCATAATATTTATACTTTATCTTTTATAGGACATTGTAGAATTATGGACAACTTTCAACAATAAGTAACAAAATAACGAAGGATAGAAGAAAAATCATGATTTCTGTAGGTCAATATGTCACCAGTACAGAGCAGATTGCAAGGACAACAGTATTTTTTTTTAAATTTGTTCTTGTTTCGTTTCCCTTTTTAGTTTTCAAGCTGATATAATAAAGAGCCCCTGAACTGCATGTGAAAGCATATAATATAAGCTGAACTATTGAATGTGTTAGACCTAATTGCAAATACAGCGTTAATCATCAGCTACGCTACTGAACTGGCCACTAAGTATGACACTGATAAGAATGCACGCTTATCACACACATTTTATGACAGTCATATGATGACCAAACTGCACAAAAATAAATATAAACGTGACTTACCGTCTTCGGGGGAGCCCTGTTCCGAGGACTGCTCTTCGCTCCCGGGTATCGCTTCCTGGGGCGAGGACTGCAGGGGTGTCGTCGGCACACTCCTGCCTGTACCTGTAACAACGAAAAGCATTATTAAAAAACTCTCAATCCTCGTCAAGTTCTGCATACTGCTGTCGTCCAGATGGTGGCTAGTCTCAAGCGCCTGTTCTGGCAGGACGGCACTCGAAGCCGCCTGGATGGAGGAGGCGGCCGAGGAGGCGGCGGCGTTCGACTGGGCGACTTCGCCGAACACGAACCGTCCCCCGGCGGCGGTTGGCACGTGAGGCGAGCTGACCGCCTCGCCAAAACCGTCCGAGCGACGTGGCACGTATAACGTCGGCGTCGATGGTACAATGCAATCGTCGCCGGGCTCCTCGAGACCGCCGTGCTGGGGAAGGATCAGCTGCGACTGCTGCTGCGTTTGGTGATGGTGTTGGTGGTGGTGGTGATAATGGCGAGAGAGAGGAGCGACCGGTCTCGAGCGAGAGAACGACGGTACCGTTGTTGACGTCGATGTCGATGCTTGAGACATTGTTAAGCTATTAGATCCTGGTGTTGTGGGAATAATAAGACATCGGATGGCTTTAGTAAGCAGCAGGGTTGAATACTATTCATTGAAATGTCAACGATTTTAACATTCCACTATGAGGTACTCTTCATCTTGATGAACTATTCAATACTTCACAAAGTGAAAACATTACTCAACCCTGATGGAGTCGGCGCTACACAAGTCCCTATTAAACTGTCCCAAACTTTTGAACCTTACCATCTGTTCCACTGCTAATCGCTTCCGATTGAGGCTGCTCAGAATTCTCTTCTTCCACACCTTCTCTTCTCTCACTCTGATTCGGAACCTCACTGGAATCCTCAATCACCTCCACTTCATTTCCAGCCTCCTCTTCATCTTCCACTTCCTGGCAATCTGCATCACCGTAATTGTCCTGTTCCTAATGATAATAATAAATTAACATTTCATACATTTTAAAAATATTTCATAACGTACCATTCCTTCCATGTCATAACCCTCAGTATCGGGATCCTCCTGATCATCATCGGCACCTTCTCCTTCATCAGGTCCACCTTCTTCGTCACTCTCGACCACAATCACATTGTCGTCGTCATGATCTCTTTGACTACTGGTTGGTACTTGGTACTCTACTTCGAGTCCGCTTTCACTCACAGTACCAGCCTATAAGGTTTAACATCAAGCAGTAAGAACAATGTTAAGTCAATTAACTAATTATACTCAAATGATCTATAACCACATTTGTGGGATATGCCTGAATATATTTTTTTGGTGCACAGAAGCTTTTAATGTTGTAACAAAGATGTACATCAAAATTCACCCAACATATGGTTTAAAATTGGAATTAATGGAAATGAAGTTAACTGGTCTGGAAAGGGCATAAATACAGATGATGAATACCTCCACCATCCCAGATTTGCAGATGAGATCCTGAGATAAGTACTAATTTCCGCGAAATACAGGATATGATTATGGAATTAAATAATCATTTTAAGAAGGTCGGTCTCACAATGAATACTAATAAAACCAAAGTAATGACCAATGCACAAACAAATATTAACATAGAACTACAAGGACAACAATTGGAAGTGGAAAGCTATGTCCACTTAGGGCGAATAATAACAACTAATAAAGATCATATGACTGATGAAATAAGAAGAATCTCACTCAACTCGCCAGCCTTCGGACAACTCAAACACATATTCATATCAAACTTACCAAACTGCCTAAAACGAAAGCTTCATGACCGGTCCTCACTTAAGGAGTTGAAATGCAGTGTTTAACAAAACACTCACAAAAATTAGCCAGAACTCAACGTGTCCATGAACGAATCATATTAGGCATTAAGCTCATAGACAAGAAGAGGAATGCCTGGATTAGATAAGACCAAACTAGCGGATGTAATCAAAATAGCGGCTGAACTGAAGTGGAAATGGGCTGACCATGTCGCGAGAAGAACTGATAATCATTGGACAAAACGACTGTTAGAATGGAGACTGAGAAAGTCGAAGAAGTATTGGCAGACCAAACACCAGATGAAGAGATGACATAACAAAGTCAGTAGGGCTTTTCTGGATGAGAGAATCAAACAACAGACAAAGATAGAAAGAGAAAGGAAAAGCCTACATCCAGCAGTGCATCGAAATAGGCAGATAGTGATCCTCGAATAATTAGGTATTTGCCATATATTTAAATTAAACGAAATATATCTAAATTCACAGGGACGAACCCTCCGACAAATTTTATAATCATAAAAAATCATGTAATAGGCCCAGCACCAAATATTTTAGGTATAAAAAGCAGTACATGTGCGAAAAGTTAGAGGACCAACGAAACGACAGCTCATCGTGACGTCACTTCGCGTGTAAACATGGGTCCGTTCTGCAGTCCACAAATAGACTTTTTCGAGTATTTTGGACTTTATTCTTGTTTCTGCTGGAGTGTAGGAGTTAAATTGCGACCAAATCTAGTAATTTGTATTATTCGCGTCGTAAAATACTGTTTTCACTACATTGTTTACACACGGTGTGACGTCAGAGGGCGTTTTGGCGCCAATTCCTAGCGTTTGAATTTCAAATGACTTTTTTTGCTTGAATGCTTTTAATTATTTTTTTTAAATACTAACCTAAGATTTATAGGTATATAATCTCTCATTTAGCGAGTTTACATAAAATGTGAAAATACCTAATTGAATGGAGCATTGGGTAAGTTCACCAGACGTCAACGGTTGACTTAAAGCGCTAAATAGTTCTATGCTTACTACAGTAAACCAATAGAAATTCGTTATACGCAATGTTGAGTTTTGCATTACATAACCTCAGATTTTTGTTTATGTAAAATGTAATAAGTTGACTTGTGGTGAAGGTACCTAATGATTAAATCCACAATAATAAGAGATGGAAAAAATTGTTCACTGTCAAATTATTCCAAACTGCTCACCTGCAACCTCGTCCTCTTGCTCTGCGGTTGCTTTTGCGTCTGTTCGTCAGCCTGACAACTATCCGTATCAGCGTCCCGTTGCCTCTTATGTCCGGCCTGCGTCGTCGTGACCGTATTTGAACTGCTGCTACTGCTGGTACCTTGTTCCTGAGTAGGGCCTCCGCTGGGAGGTTCTACCCTCGGAAGCACCAGGGCTACAGCTTGCGCCTGAGGCGCCGTCTGCATCTGCACATTGCCGTCGTCGTCCTCCGTGTCCTGCGATGACTGCGTAGGCGGCACGACTACCTGACGGGGGCCGAGCATCGCGGAACTCGCCGAGCTCGTCGCCGGGACGTAGTCTGTGTGAGAACTAGTCGGACTACTCGACAGGGCCTCGCCGGTGTTGGACCCTGTAGTGTGAACCTGAGGAAATAAAATGATTCCTTAAATTAAAGGGAATGCATCTTATTTTTTGTTGTGACATATTCAACTTTTGTATCATTTCATGGTATATTTTAGTCGTGAAATACTCCTCAAATTAACTTTATTCAAAATGACAGTTGGCCGAAAACAGGCCCATCATCCATAAAATGTCCAAAAATGTTGAATATAATTTCAAATCAACAACATTGTAACATTTCTATAAAAAATACTTGCAGTTTTGTTAATAAAATCCAAAGTATTTCTTACCCATTATATAATTATATTGTACACTATATTATATCTGAACTGAAACATTGACGTTCTCTTTAATAAAACTGCCCTATCAGAAGGTCACGAGCTATCATGCCTTCTAATCGGTTGCTTAATTTTATTAATTAAAGCATTATTGCAAGTGTTGTAAGTTTAACACCTGAGCACAGTAAAGTTTATCTTCACTCTTTCAGGGATATGTATCTCCCTATGGAGAAATATATTTCTTGCTAATAAATAATAATAAACATATTTTTAAGTTGAAAAATATTATTTAAGCCATTTTTATTTATCTATGGCGGCTGAAACTACTTACACTCAAAATCACTTTCTTTAAAATGTTTAGAGCAGATATTGTTATTTCATTAGTTTCATGAAGTCCCAAAATGGAAATCCAATGTTTATTTTAACGGGATCTGCTGGAAACCTAAACCACTAAGATGATACACAATCCCAATAAATTTCCTTATTAATTTGCAATATGTATTTAGCTGTGAAAGAATAATTCAAACGTCTTTCCTTTATTGCTATACACTTGTACAGTGCACATACATTAACCATTGTATCGTTTCTGAATTTTATCTAAAATACTTCACGAAGTGCAATGTAAAAAATAAATATCAAGCTGAAAGCATACGAATCGATGTTGCCACTCCTATCGAAAGTCAATATTATTGCAAATTTACATACAAGGAAAGAAGCAATTGCAATGCAGATGTAAATTGTAAGAAAGAATTCAACTGCATTCATACAATAATATAAAAAACGCTTAGAATGTGCTATTATCTACGCAATACATTATTTTTCAAATAAATGGGTTTAGATAAATTAATCGTCTGTGGCCACCCCCCATTCACACCCCCATTCTGAAAAATCATGATAATTTGTATTTGCATCGAATAAACATATTAGTACAATGATGAAAATCTTAAGGCTATTACTAATAAACTGTATACTTTAACATAACATATATTCAATACACTTACTTGTTGGGGAGGAACCATAACAGCACTGGGACTTTGACTAGTGGGTAATACTGCCACCGTACGAAGTTGTGCGGACATAGGTCTAATGCTAGCTAAAGGTGGTTCGCCACCACTACGCCAAGGTTGGATAGGAACAGATTGTGTCTGCGTGTTAGTAGAGTGACCTGAAAAGAAAAACGAAATTAATTCACTGTCTCACTATAATCTAAGAACTACTTTCTTACCAGCCATAGGTTTTATATCAGCGGTCGGTCTCTCCGTCGATGATTTCTCTGACGAAGCTGAGCTGGTGCTGGGCTTAGCGCCTTGTTGGAGACCCAGCTGTCTCTGGAGTTGGCTCACCCGTTGATTCAAACTCTCTAATTCGACAGCAAACTTTTCTTTTTCTTGCTGCCTCTCCTCGTTACTCTCTTCTCTTTCCCTTTCTAATGTGGCGATTTTCTCCAACAGTTCCGTGTTTCGGCTGGTGCCTTCGCCCTTGTCGCCAGAATCCGTAGAAGGCGGTCTGTCTTGTTTGTTGAGTTCTTCTTTGAGGCTCGTGTTCTGTTCTGTGAGGCTTAAGATTCGATCTTTGGCGTTCTTGAATAAATTTTTGAATCGTTCCTCTTTTTCATTAGTGACCTGTTTCAAATTTTCTATTTCCTTTTGGTAGTTCTCGATCTGTTCGGAATTGACAGCCAACTGTTGGTTTAGTTGTTCAACTATTTCTTTATGCTGAGCTTCTAATTGGGAGATGCGTTCTTCCATTTCAGAGCGTTGCTCAGCAATGAGTTGCTCCTGTCGCTCGGCCAAGGAGGACTGTTCGTTATCATTCTGTTCTTTCTGCTGTTTCATCACCTCGATCTCCTTAGTCTGATCTTCATATTGGGTTTTGTATTTCTTTGCTATTTTCCTCACTTGTGCCAAACTGTTTTTAAGTTCAGTTATGTTTACATCTTTGCCAGCAGTATCTTCGGTTAGTAAACGGTTCTCCTCCTTGAACTTCAAGATGTCGGTACTCTGTAGGTCCACTGTGTTGGTTAACTGTGAAACCTGGGCTTGTAAACTGGACAGTTCCTCTCGCAGTTTCATCATATCTTCACTTTGCTGAGTATTCTGAGCTCTCAGACTTCGAAGTTGTTCCTCCAACCTCGACTTCTCCTGTCTGAGGTTGTTGATGTCATCATTGAGTTTGGTCGTGTTGGCTCTCTCGATGGTGAGTTGCTTGGCGAGAGTCTCTCTCTCGGTTTGGAGCTTCTTCCAGTCCTCGGGACTTGTCCTATTCGTTTTTTCAATCAGCATATTTGCTCTCTGTCTCCATCTAGTGCATTCGGCCCTGAGAGAGATGTTTTCAGATTGCATCTGGTCAGCTTTGGTAGCTAAATCTCTATTCTTCTCTTGCAGAGGGGCTAGATCATTCTCTAGTTTCTCAGCCTTTTCTCTTAATTGAGTAATTTGAATCTATAACACAAAATTACAAAATTGAACACGGTAATTTAAATAAGTGACTTTCATTAAATTTGGACATGAACACTTCCACAGCATATTTTCATGCATTAAAAAGAAAGGGACTCACATGAAATGGTCATTTGTTTTTTAGGTATCTTAATATTCCCCATGTAACATATCTTAGTAGCAACTTAGTTCTACCACAACCAATTACCTAACAGTTATCAAATTCATGGCAAAAAAAAAACTGTTAAGTCCTAATAAACCTTGGAAAAGAAACTAACTGATAAAACTATTTAGGAAGCACTTACTGAAAATTTTTGTTGTTCAATTGACAAATCTCAATGTCAATGGTAACCAAAAAATAAATGAGCACGTCACATATCTCCATATCTTTTTAATATATAAAAATGAGGTATTCTTTTTTCTAAGACATTAAAAAGAGGTTGTTGCGTGCTTGGATGCACCAACCCGCATATATTCATATAATAATTTACAAATATTACCTGCAAAGCATCCCTTTCCTGTCTAAGTGACCTATTGCTGTCTGTAATAGCATTCATCGTCTCCAATTTACGCAACACTTCGGCGTGTTTCGCAGCGGATACCACGGACACCTCTGATTTCTGTCTTTCTACTTCGAGGGCGGCCTTCGCTTCTTCGTACTGTTTGCTGACCATATCAAACTTGGCCTTCAGTCTAACATGCTCTGCTTCCATGATATCGGCCTTGCTGATGGCCACGTCCTTCTCTTGCCTCAGGTATTTGATGATCTTGAGCAATTGCTCGGAGGATTTGACCTCATCCTCGGCGAAAGATCTGTTGAACGAATCATTCAATGATGTATTCTGTTGATCTGTAGCTCGAGATTGGAGGATGCTCAGCTGCGAGTTAAGAGCCTGGATCTGATCATGAAGCAGGCTGTTTTGCGAGTCCATATCTTTGAAACGAGATTCCAGTTCCTCTTTGTTTCGTTGGAATAACTTCTCTTGTTCTTCCCAGTTGTGTTTGAACTGTTCCAAAGCTTCGACAGCTTTCTCCCGCTCGCTTCTCGCTTCGTCTATCTCACTTACAGCTTTCTCTAACTCCGCTTTTATGTTTGCCAGGGATTGCAAGTCTACAGAATGTAATGTCACTTCTCTGGCGTATTTATTTTCGACGGCTTTAAGTTGTTCGATTAAAGCCTTGTTTTCAGCTCTGGTATTTTCTAATTGTTCTCTTGCAGTCTTCAAATCCATCACCTTTATGTTTAGTTCTTCCTGCAACTGTAAAGACCTCGATTTACCAGCATTAGTGATATCTTGATCGTCTAGTTGTATGGACAGTTCTCCTTCAAGCTCAGAACATTTGTCTTGCAATTCTTTAATCATGTTCTTGTGTTTGTCAATTTCTTTCAGGAGCAATTCGTTTTGTTCTGTTAAATCTTTGAGTTGCTTCTCAGCAGCTTGTGCTACATTGAAATACTCGTCAGAAGCTTCCTTTGCGCCTTTCAATTTAGTTTTAAGGGAGGTGATCTCAGCTTCTGCATCAGCAATCTGGTTTTCTAGTTCCCTGATTTTTTTCACGTCAGCATTTGATTCTGGTACAGTAAACAGTCCCATCTTTAACTTTTTACTAAGTTCCTCGAGTTGCGAAGTTTTCGCCATGATTTCTTCGCGTGCTTCACTAATTTCCTTTCTTAACTTATCAGCTTCCGCTTTTTCTTCTTCCATATGTTCTCTAGCAGACTTCGCCTGGTTTTCCAGCTGTTGGGTAAGCACCCTGAAATGATCTTGCTCCTCTTGAAGTCGTCGGCGTAACGCAGCACACTCGCGATGTGCTTCATCTAGCCTAGCCTCCAATCTCAGTTTACCTTCGGCGTCATTTCTCTCTATGGTAGCTTTTATCAATTCTATGTTGGACATGATTAGGTTTTGCTCATGGGAATTCTTTTTTGAAGATTCTCGCTCGTTCAAGAGACGATTTTCGTTTTCTCTGAGAAGAGCGTTCTCTTTCTGAAGATTTGCTAGCATCACTTCGGCTTTCGATGAGTTTGTTTGGGATTTGAGGAGTTCATCGTTGAGATATCGTGAGCTTTGCTCGTGCTTGATCACAGCTTCGCTGTAAATCCTGTTTTGATTTTCTAACGCAGTGATTTGTTTCTTGTAGATTTCCATATTGTTGTACATCACTTTGCATTTTTCTTCCAACGTTTCAGAGTGGGAGGTGAGCTTGCAGTTCAGTCTAGTAAGTTCTTTGACTTCACCACGCATTTTCTCCTGTTGTTCTATCAAAATTTTTTCATTGGCGGACTTTTCTTTCTTGTAAGTCTCAGTTTCCTCCTTCTGAACTTCTAAGAGTTTATTGAGTTTTACGATTTCAGCCTCTAGTTCTTTAACTTTCTTATCTATCGGTGTTTCTTCATCAGTTTGCATTCTGGTTTCCTCTCCATCACACAAAGATTTATCTAACTGCGGCTCCTCTCCGTTAGCTCGTAAGGCTTGACTATACATGTTCTTGTACATATCCCGTTGGTTCCTCAGCGTTACCATCATTTTGGTTTGACGCTCGCGTTCGTCTAATAGTTCCTGATGGGCCTCCCTCAAATCTTCCAGTTTCGATTTAAGATTGGCCACAGCTGCCGGATCGATCGATTCAACTTCTTCCTGTCTCTCGCTCAACTCCCTGACCAAAGCCAGCAGTTTTTGATTCGTACTCTGCAACTCTGTGATGTCACTGAATGTTACAAGTTTCTTAGAGATAATGTCCGCTGAAGAGATGCTGTCGCTTAAATCGTTATCAGTCGACGTGGACGACGAACCGATACGAGAGTTTTCTACTTCTTGAAGTAGATGAACGACTTGTCGAGATAAGTCCGACAATTCCTTCTTCATCCTTTCGTTTTCACGAGCGGTGACTCCTTCGCTGCGCTTCAATTCGGCGTTCACATCCTCCAGGCGTTGGATCTGGACTGTAAGTTCATCGACTGATGCTTTCAGTTCCTCGTTGGTGTCCAGAGTGAGGCTATAATCATCTCGTAGTTTCTTTATGAGAGGCCCCGTGTCTTCCATCTCTTGTACCATATTTCTGATGTAAGAATTGAGACGGGTGCATTCCTCCTCTTTATTGGCAAGCTGTTCGGCAACAGCCGCATAACGAGAGTATAATTCAGAGTAAGTTAGGCTAGGGGATTGTAATCTAGATGCCGAAGCGGAAGCAGCAGCAGATGATCCTGTAGGAAAGTAGTAAGTTATAACAAGAGAATGGAAAGGTGCTTGAAGAAATTTTAAGGTACTTCTAAACATATTAATGCAAAGTAAAAGAAAATTATTTTCATAAAGTAACTTCTGGAATTTTCTTTAGTGCTGCTTTAAAAGTTTTGAACTAGTAACTAGTTGTCAAAAAATATGTGACGTGTGACCAACAAATTTATACAATAACGCTTATTTAAATTTATTACCTTGAATATCATGCAAGCAAGAAAACACATTCAGTATTGAGGCAGAACCTTAGAAAACGGAATATTTGAGACCGGTGTGATGTTAGTAGCCATTTATCAATATAATTTTGGAATAGGGGTAGTTTCACCCACTTTGACGGGTGGTAAGCAAACAGGGTATGCGGTAGTGGTTTTGTGGAGGCAATTGCTATCCACTCTGTGAATATCATCCCGGCATTTAATTACAAGCCGTTCATTTAAATTTATCAATATAATTTTGGAATAGGGGTAGTTTCACCCCGATTGTAACAGGTGATAATATATATAATTGTTTTCTACATAATACTGCAATTTGTGAATAAAACTCTTACAAAAGCCATATTCTATAGCGATTTTTAATTTTCTCATTTTGCCTGCTGAAAGTAGCTGCTAACTTCACCCTGGTATATTTGAAGTACTATAGCGACAATAACCCCGTAATTATTATTGAAATGATATATTATGTGCTCTAATCTTGTAAACTAATTTAATTGACTCAGTAATTTTCTAATTTCCTATTGTTTTAAAATCATTGCAAATTGTAAATTTTCTACTGTTAATAAACAAATGTGTTGTTTGAAATTACTCACCATCTAAATTGTTTTCTCTTTTGGATGTGTCGAGCAATTCGTTAGCTGTCGCTAATTCTGTCTTTAAAATTTGTATATACTCATTCTTCTTAGAAATAACTTCCTCGTTCTGAAGTTGGGATTCCTTAAATTTAGTCTCCAGATCGCCGTACTCTTCAGTGGCATGGTTCAACAAACTTTGCATCTAAATTGACAAAATTGAATGAAATATTTTACGAATCAAAGGACTAAAATTACTTACTTCTAATAATCCTTGTTTAAGTTCTTCACAAGTCTTCTCGCTTTGCTCATGCAATGATTTATAACTATTAGCCAGTTTCGTTTTTGCGTCCAATTCGTACATGTAGCACTCCTGCATCTTAGCCTCGGTATCTTTCTGATTCTGCATTTTCAGTGCAAGTTCCTCGTTCCTAGCAGATAAAATGCTGTTGAGCTCGGTGAGAGATTTTATTTGGTCAGTGGCCACAGTCAATTCCTGAGTCTTTTCGGTCAAACGAGTTTCGAGTTGAATGCAACGCGAAGTGTTGTCACGTCGCATGTTCAACAATTCCTCGGTGCGCTGATTCAATTCCTGGGTCAAGCTCTCGACCTGACTGTTCAGGAGCTTACGGTCTTGTTCCATCCTCTTCTCGCGGTACTCCAGTCTGATTTTCATCGACGCGACCTCGTCGGCCTGGGCCAGGGCTTCACATTTCGTGTTCACGGCGGATTCGAGTTGCTTAGTCAACGCCGAGATGTCGGACTGTAGTCGTTCGATTTCTAGATCTCGACGTTGTAGCATCGAGTGGTATTCCTCTTTCTCGTTCACCGCCAGGTTCCGCTCGTGGCGGTACTGAGCTGCATCCGTTTCGAGTTGGTTGCACTGGGAGTGCAACTTGTTCACTTCAGTGGTGAAGGTGGAAAGCCTGGATTCATGTTCTTTTATTGTCTCGAGGGCAATTTTTAACTTCGAATCTAGCGTTTCGGTCTCCGATTCGAGTTTCTCATTTTGAGTCTTAATCTCATTGTACAATTTATCTAAAAAAGAAAGAAAAATCATAATGGGTAGAGATTCAATAAAACTTTAACCCTTTCAACCCTGAGTTTGATGTATGTGTACTTATTGATCAGGTTTGATGATCAGAACTCAATTTTCTCTCTAGGGGGGAAGTGGGGGACCTGGTTCATATAAGTACCAGTAGGGTTTTCATGCGGTATAGATATGTAGCACCAGGTATAAAATCAAGAAAAAACATCTATGAACATAACATTTATTCAAAAAAGTACATAGAACCAGGCAGATTCTTGCTAATCACAAATTTAATATGAAAAAAAAAAAACAACTTCTGAACAAATATTGGTAATGCACTAACCAAAATAATACTACTTTGTATGAAATAAAGCGAAGCAATCTTTGCACAATGGAATGTTACATTCTTTGCAAACAGTTTTTGTCCTCTTCTGACGTTTCGCTTCTGCACATCTTGAGGACCTCCTTCGCGATTGTCCCTCTACAGGAAGATGTAAAGGTGTTGCTCCATACATTTTTCTTTTCTTAGACGGAGGGCTTCTTTTTGGTGGCGGTAAATTAGTATTCCTCATTCCTTCCATGATGAGTTCCACAGCTAGAGTAACGAGAAACCCCAGAAATGGAATTCGGTCATTCTTTCTTCTGAGATCGTTATATATGATCCAGGAGTTCACTGTGGCCATATTGAGACAGGTATACCACACTTTTTCCCACCATTTTGTAGATTTCCTGTCGTGATCAAATAAATTTATTAACTGATCTGCTCGGTCAACGCCTCTCATTATTTTCCTATAGAATGCAATGGCCTCTGGATATTCCATTTCTTCTTTCTGTCCAGTTTTGGTTGTTTTTGTTACTGTTGTTATTTCAGGCGTGTGGCAGTCACTCATCAACATCACCTCTTTCGTATCTTGCCATTTGAGGCATAATAGCCCACTAGTTGTTGACCTGAATGCAGAATCGCCGCGTTTTAGTTTCCCCTCCATCTTGGGAACATTTTTTCTGTTGCTCATGCAAGTACCCAAAGCAGGAAAATCAATGGTTTCCAGAAGATTCACACTTGTAATGAATCTATCAAAACACAAAACAACATCTTTGTTTTTGATAGTTGAGGCGAGTGATTAGACAACTCTTTCTCCAAGAGTCAAGGATTCATTTTGGTCTGCTGGAAATGATGATTTGCCAGAGTACACATTTACATCGTACGTGTAACCTGAATGCGCATCACAGCGCAGCCACAATTTGATGCCTCGTTAGGTAGGTTTTAGAGGCATGTATTGCTTCAATGAAGATCGACCTTTGAATTTCGTCATTGACTCGTCAATGCTCTGTAAGGGACTGTCCTCGCGACATTTTGCAAAAGTGTATTGAAAACAGGATATCAGCTCATCCACATAGTACGTTTTTGGGGGATTTTCAGGTTTATCTAGTGGAGCAAAGTACAATTTCGATGATAAAAGCACATATCTGTCTCGAGATATAGCTTTCTCAATTGTTCTGTTTCCCATGGATTCCCTTTGACTCCAATAATTTTTCAGTGCAGGCAGTTTATTATACGACATAATGAACATACATCCAATTACCATCTGAATTTCTCCCTTATCTGTCATTTTTTCATTTTTTTTTTTGCATTGTTCCATATAGATAGACGTTGATTAGTGCAATCTACAATTTGCAAATACAAGGAATGAGAAAACGCCTTATGAAAAATTTCAATTGGAATCATGTTCTTTGTGATGCCATGTCCAATCGAACAAATTCTTTCAGAAGGAATTATTTTAGATGGTGCAAAAGTGTTAGTTGGAATCACTCAATCGAGTAGTCGATTCGTTTGTTGTGCATCAACTGATGCATCGGCAACTTCAGGTTCTTCATCCGTGTCAGTTTCTGATCCTGATTCCGACGTTGGCAACGGACGGCTAGCAGATCCTGGAGTATCGGAACTATCACTATCTGTGCTACTCGGGACGTAATCATCGCTCGAGCCAGGAGAAAAAGGCCCTGGCTCTAAAAAATCCCCAAGCTCAGCTTCTAGTTCCTTTTCGCTCAATGGTCGCCGAGCTCGCCAACTCATATTGGTTACTCGCTGGAAATTACCTCAAAAACCTGCACAGGTCGATACAAATCGGTCTCTGTTTATTTACAGCATGTCCCGAGTCCCGAGAACCTGAAATCCCGGTCCGGTACAAATTCCACATGGCTACAATTCTAAATATGACTTTCAGGTATTCATTACCTTTTTTGGGTACATTATGTACTATTCGGGACGAAAGGGTTACGAGCAAAATGGAATGAAGTGGGTGCAGTTCGAATAAACCAATGTATGAAAAACCAGTTTGATTCAACAAGCAGAAAATATGATGTTTCAAGTGGCCCAATTATGTACTGATGATGACATCAATGCTAAAAGTAGATGCGTGAGTGGCCAAAAATAACATGTCTGTAAGGGTTTTTTCATGACCATGTTATTCATGTTATGCTATTATGGGTATATTTTAAACCCTCCCAATGCATGGAAACATAACATCGCTTTTTATTTGAACCCTCCCCACATGATGCGACATGATTGATTTGTTTTAAAAAAATAAATAACAATAGGTATGGGCTAAAAACAATTACTGGTGCACTACTACTAGAAGAACAGAATGGCTTTTGTAAAGGAAGATCTTACAATGACAATATCTCCATAGTATGACAATTAATAGAGAAACGGAGGGAATATAACCTAGAAACTTATATTGCCTTTGTTGACTATGAAAAAACCGTCGACTGGGTAAATAGAACCACTCTTTGGAAAATTATGGATAGACGAGGTTATTCCAGACAACTAATAGAAGTAACAAGCAGTTTATATTACCATACTGAAATAATAATAAACACTGGAAAAGACAGAATAGAGCCAATAACAATTAGAGCCATTAGACAAGGGTGCAGCTTATCACCAACTCTGATTAACATATATATCGACGATGCTATGGCATATGGAAACAAGAAATTAACCCTGGAATAAGGCTGACATCTACTAATAATTGCATAAACACAATACTGTTTGCGGATGACCAAATACTTTTATAAAAAACGGAAGATGACCTACAAAAGGCAATTTACCACTTAAATCAAATATCTAAGAATTATAATCTAAAAATATCAGAAAAAAAGACGAAGTTATGGCTTCAATAAGAAAACAACCGAATTGCCCATAGAACAGGTATCACATTTTAGTTTTCTAGGGTGTGACATAAACTACGAATATGAAGATATAACAAACAAACTACATGAATATCAAATGATGTGTGAAACCATACAAAGAACACCGAACAAGACAAGCAAAGAAACAAAAATGAAGTTCTATAAAGTGATGGCCGCATCAGTATTGACATACAGAAGTGTAACTTGGGCACTACGGAAACAAGACAAACAAGGCATACAGTCCGCTGAAATGAGATTTTTAAAAAGGACAATAGGTTGCACAATAAGAAACCAAATATTAAATGAAGAAATAAGGGCCGAATTGATCATACTCTCAGTGAATGACAGGATACAACAGAACTCATTAAAATGGAGACAACATATTGAAAGAATGAAAATAATATGTAAGTTAGTTAAACAAGCAGTACACTACAGAACAAGAGGAAGCAAAGGCGAGGGTAGGCCCAAAAGAAGGTGGCAAATATGAAGAGGGAACAAGCTGCAAGCCTGATCTTTGAGGTGCAGAAAAAGTACATAAATTCAAATAAATAATATGTTGCTTGCTTGCTTATTTATTTTACCAGCACTTTTTCCTTGTTGGGGCCAATCTGAATGGGCTCTATAGCTTAATGTGGGCTCTGAACCATGATCTTCAAGCATGGTTGGATCTTCGTAAGGCTTTCACCAGTTTGCTACTTTATTTTCTATCCATTTAGGGTATGTATATTCTATTCCTAGTTCTATCTAGCCTGGTTATCAGCATGAATAGAAATAAGATTTTGCATACATTTTACACACTCCGCACAACACATGTCTATAGCGCAGCGCAGATGGGAAATCTCATTTAATAACATTTTTCAATAAAGAACATACTGGATGCTGAAACTATCAAAAATTCCTAGATGAAACTGTTAAAGGTGGATATGTTATGGATAAACGAATGATTTCCAGTTCAAATTTGTTCAGAAAGTTTTGGAATAAATCTAAATGCAACACAAAGGGGATTATTTATATCTATTATATCCTGTGGCTGGATTTTAAGAGAAATGGTTTTCAATGAGCAATCAACAAATAAAAATCTTTTCATTTATACATTTTCTGGTGGACCATTACATTTTGAAATTACTTTAAAATTATTATTGAAAAATTATAAGTTACAACGTTACTGGTTTCATTCCAGTTTAGTTCATGCTTGAAAATGAAAAAAACTTAAAAATCTTTCATGCATAGCATTTTTTTTTTAAGTTTCCACTTCCAACAGTAAGTTGCTCCAATTTGCATAGAAATTACTTCTATCCGCGCCAGTCAGGCGACCAAAAATTCATCAATATTAATATGCAACTCCTACCAAAAGTCCTATGTCTAATGTTTATCAAAAAATGAACGCTACAGGGCTACCTACATACTGAATTTTATTTAAAAAAAAAGGAGTAAACAGAAACATCACAATTCGAACAAGTAACATGATAAGAAAAAGAGTTTTCGTTTTATTTTATGGAGGATAAATGAATATTGCCACTTTCTACCACCAATAGTGTGGATTATTTAGACTGATTACTAATGCTGATAGTTAAGCTAATTTAATTTTTTATGATCAGCAGCAATCTTTGCTACAAGAGCAAACTGCTATTCCGTAAATAAAATAACTTATTTCGAAACGTAGATACGTTCATAAATTTCTTTTTAAAAAGTAGTCGTTACTGAGTTAGTGTTAACCATTTGAAGATGTATCAGTGTGTAAATATGTTGCAGTTGCAGTCACATTTTCTGATGATTATAAAAGCAACAATGTCTTTACAAATTAAATATGAGTACCTAAGTAAAAACTTTTCAATACACGGTAATTAATATTAAAAGCCCCTTCCTAGACTAGGTATGCAAATTCAGATTTACTAGTAGTAAATATATAGGTACATAGTTTTCATGTATATTAATAATATTCTCTAGTAATGCTTGGTCAGTTATCTATAGGTAGGTATTTATCTATCTTCATACTTATCATTATCTTCATGGCAGAAAGCATTTTATTTAAATGAACAAGTAGTACATATTAAAAAACTGAGTTAAAACATACAGTTAAGAAGTTACCACATGACAATTAGAGCCAAACAATGAGTTTAACTTAGAGAGAAAAACTCGAAAGCCTTTGGGAGAAAGAATATCATAATAATACTAGGATCTATAAATGTGAATTAAAGTGAATATAGATCCACAATGAATTTTGAGGTAGAAAATATCTTGAAGAAAACAGTCGAAGAGATATAAGTCAACAGACTCAGATGACATGGTCAAATACTCAAATGGGATACAACCAATAAGCACCAATAACAGTCAAAACAAAATTGAAAGCAGTAAGGTCAAGAGAAATACTAAAGGAAAGAAATTAGAGTGAGATCTAAGAAGTACATAAGTAAAAACCAACTGAAGTCGTTGAGAGATGAGCAAGTTTCATATTTGAGGTTTGGGGACGAAATTAGTAACAAATCAGCTTACACGTTAGATTTGAATTCTTTTACTAACAGTGAATACCATACATTTCCACAGCTTCAGTGAAAAAAATTATCAATTTTTGTGAGTACTATAATTGAGTCACAATGAGAGCTATGAGAATATAACTCAATTCAGAAGGGTGTCCATCCTGTCCACCTTAATTGAAAGAGAACAAATTCAATTAGGAAAAACATGAACAGACACAAATAACATTAATATCACAAATTATATGCATGAATATTGCATGGATCGCATGTTAAAAAATTTTCGCAATATTATGCACACCTGTAGTGATATTGTTTTGTTCTAGTCCATCTTAAAGTTGACTTGAACAGTTTTTCCATAATCTGATTGCTGTAAAACATCCTGAAAGTTTAAGAATAAAAACTCATCCAAACAGGGCAATAGCAACAATAGTGCCTTTCCGTAAACGCCTATCGGCAAGGAGAAACACTTCCCAAGACGAAAACACGAGAGGACTCTACAAATGGCTTCGCCATGATCAGAAGCCGCGGTTTTTGTATGAAAAAAAATTCACAAAATACCAGAGTTGAAATGCTTCGTCTCCAACACGGCCTTAGTAGTTATGAACTCTTCGAACTTCTCGCCGACGAAAACGGATATCTTCTTGCCGATATCGGCCGGGACCGTTAGCCATTCCTCCTCGGTGAGGACGGTGGCAAATACAAAGGGGCCCTCCATGTTCCCGTTGGCGTCGGTTCAAGAACCGCGATCACCGAACAATGGGAATGTCTTATCGCGAGGCGGACAACTTAGGAAACGCTCCCACTAGTTGAGTTTCATCACGCCGAATAAATAACTGATAATAAGAGAACGAAACAACTGCAACGCCGTTCACGGCAACATGCCGGCAGCAACCACGGAACGCCGAGAAGGTGGAAAAATAGAATTGTTCTGTGAAAATTTGCACGGATTAGCGCCATTATCACTTGGGCACAAAACAGAACACACAGAACGTCTAGTTGTAGGACTACGTAGCATAGGACAAACAACGAAAACAATACCTAAAGTCACTAGATATACAAAGTACCGCAATCGTCCGCCATATTGGTTCGGTTTGTGGTGGGGGAAATAGCGCGTTATTCAAGTATGCGAACTTGAATAATTCTTAAGGGGTGAAGTGAATGAATGGAAAAGTTACGTAGGTAAATATTTCTTACAAAAATTAAATTGTTATAAATGAAGGTTATGTTGGCCTATTTTATGAAACTGCCAACAGCACTCCGTGAATATTATCATTACTAATAAATGATATGTAATATCATTCTATTATTACCAGTACTTACAATGAAAACTTGAAAGCTAAATATATGAAAATTTGTTGCATTCTCCTTCATCTACCCATTTTTTCAATTTAAAGAACAAAAACAATGAAAAAAGTAACTAAAATTGAAATAGAGTAGGTAATATGCTTAGGTAGACAGAATCAAAAACAGTAAAGAATTAACACTATTTTTTTAAATGTAAGTGAGTATAATAGAAACATGTTCATAACATATTTTTCTGTTTACTGGAACAAACCTATCATTTTCTTACTTGCCTATATTCAAAAGAATTTGCAAAGTTATACCCTAAACACTGTCAAATAAAACCAAGTGTATGCCTTACAAATATATATTATTCAATAATGCACGCATGATAATACTACGGCTACTTTGAAAATCCGTATTATTCGTATTATTTGTACCAATGTTTTTTAATAAAAAATATAAACGACTCCTTAGCTAATCTTAACTAATTTGTTACAAATATTGTGGCAATTTAAAATATGTTTAGGAGCTGGAAATTGTTTATGTATTGTATTTAAAATATCACAAAGATTTCACAACAACACCACACCATTTTTATAAGCAAATCCCAATCGAAAAATAAAAAATCTCGCCTTTATTAGAAATTACCGCGTTACCACACATCACTCGTTACCTCCACAGTTACCTCCTGGAAAAATGATGTTATGATGTCATTTGTCAATAATTGTCACAAATTCGACAACTGTTTAGTGTAGAAAATAAAATTCCTACTAAAATCCCTAAAAATAGCCGCCATTTTGGTTCGGAATGATTCTATCTCTCTCTTACACGTGGGGTCAATGGATTGCGGTACTTTGTATATCTAGTGACTTTAACAATACCAACCAGTCAACTTGTCTTGAATGGTTTATATACTTCGAACTGTAAAGAGTACGTGGTAACGTTAACATAGTTGATAGGATTGCAAACAAGCACACACATGCATTGATTTTATAGCTCACCCAGTCACCCTGCTCACCCAAGTTGATTGCTTCGTCGCGTTCTGAGCATTTTGCGTTTCGTGCTGGTATTCAATTTTTGACGTCACATCTTGACGTCAAACATACAAACAAGGTGGATATTAAATTTAAAATTAAACCACCCGTGCACGATTACTGACTGAATGAAGCATCGTTCCAACGCTCCCCCGTTTTGAAATTGTAATGGTACCGTCGCGTTGCGACATCAAGTTTCCGTGAGTACCGTTCGGACTGCACCGAGACATGGCCACTTTAGAAGACAAAATCCTGGGCGAGAAGCTGCACAACTACTGCAGCAGTAGCGAGGGCGAAGACAACTCTGACGAGGAGAAACCGCCCGTCGCTGACGCGGGGAGCGTCACCCCGCCGGAACTTAACAAATGGGAGGGCACCTCCTCGAACACTGGACCGAAGGGCGTCATCACGGACTGGCAGAAGTACAAGCAGCACGAGAAGGAGAAGAGGGTGCAGTCGGAGAAGCAGAAAGTCGAGCTGGCCAAAAAGCTGACCATGACTGTACAGTCGTCTCTGGACGAGGAGAGGCGGAAGGCGCTGCAGGAGGACCCTGAGTTGGCAGAGCTCATGGATGATGAGTTTCTTATCAGCTATCAGAAGAAGAGAATGCAGGAGCTGATCCAGCAGACGAATCACAGTATTAAGTTTGGTAAGATAATCTACTATTTATGTGCTCGAATTTGTATTACATTTAAAAGTATTGTACCTACTAGTAGACATTAATAATTGCTCATTAAGGTTAATGAAAATTAATCTTGTTTGTTTCCCAAAAGTGGCTAACTGCTTACTGTACTTGGAAAATGAAGTAATTGGTATGGATGTTAATTAAAGTGTTGTCATATGGGCCCTATGCAAAATATGAAGTTTCTCAAAGTTATATCGTCATAGAGTGTAGCTCCAGTTAACTTATCTAACAATAAGTAACTGAAATACAATCAAAATGTATCAAATACACATGGCTCAAAGGACAATAAATGAAGTCTATTACATTGGTTCAGACTCTGTCCTAGAAGTTCTTAAAGTAATTGGTCATGTACAGATAAGATCGACCAGGCGTAAATCTGCAGATCTGTTACAGAGACGAAGTAAGTCATATCTTGCTCTGAAGCATTGTTTCGAAGTTCTCAGCAGAGCATGTCGTACTGATAGGATGTAGGGTTAAAAAGTACAGTCAGATAGTAAAATATAACACTTCCTTCAGTAAGCATAAGAATATACTAATTTATTGTCTAGATTTTAAAAGCTTTTATACATCTTTTTGCTGATAAATTACAAGCTGTCGTAAACTTTGGTTTATTTAAATTTTTGAATCTGCTACAATTATTTGTTTATGTGTTGATTATGACATATTACCAACTGACCTCACTCCTGAGTCCATATTCATGTTTCCAGTTAGTTGGGCTTTGTTTATTGATACAATATTTGGTAATGTAGTTGTACACCCTAATCGCAAACTGTTGAATAAGCTTTGACGCTATTTGTGTAATTACTGTAGAGGAATGTTGTTATGTAAATTCATGTGTCCTATTAAATAACTAATTAAATTTATAAATTCTATAATTAGTCCACAATAAATAAAGTTTCCTAAATAATTCTGTTAATTAAAGAGTTCCTAAGTAACTGACTAATTAAAAAAGTTACTTATGTAATGTTGACGTTAGTGGGACAGTGGAAGAGGAGGAAATTTTTTGGAAGTTCCACAAATAGAATTAGAACTTATGTATCATGACTGAAATTGGAACACTATACTCAGACTTAGGTTACTTGTGATATCAGTGCCATTTATTTCATTTTCGTTGTAAAAGCAGCAGCATCTTACCATTTTAAAATTAACAGCGGCACCTACTACTCATTTCGTCTTCAATTTTTGACTATTCATCTTATTGATGCAGTATTACGACTGATAAAACTAACCAACTGTATTATTTTTTTAGGGAACCTCATTTTTCTCAAAACCGGCCAAGAATTCTTAGACGCAATCGACAAAGAACACAAATCAGTCACGATCATCATCCACATTTACGAGGACAAAGTGGAAGCGTGCCGTACCATGAACGACTGCCTTAAATTATTAGCCAAGCTCTATGAAAACTCCAAGTTCTGTTGCATCAAAGGCTCTTGCGCCGGAATCAGTGCCCAGTTTAAAGCCGGCGGCGTTCCGGCTCTGTTAGTGTACAAGTGTGGAAACCTGGTAGGGAATTTCATCAGGGTTTCAGATGAATTAGGCGTCGACTTCGTTCCTGAGGACGTCCAAGGTTACCTCGTGGAACATGGTCACCTGGAGGACAAGTCCTGTACACCTGAGCTGATCAAGAGGTCAGTTCAGGACAGCGACAGTGATTAGGATAGGTTTTTTTATGTTTCGAGCTTTAATATCCAGTTGAGGAAACTATATAAGCAATCAGATCAATTATACTTTGTCGAAATAATGAGTAACATGTGAACGGTTCAATAGATGACCGGAGTATTTGGTGTGATCTCCTTAGAAAGCTTTTATATTTCTTACTACTTAAATGTTAATGTATTTTTTCTATAACGTCTATTTGTACATCCATTTTTGTAAAAAAAATGAAGTATGGTAGATTTTTTCAGCATTACTTATTTACATACACCTTTTCGAGACTAATAACTTGTAAGCTACTGCCATTTTATAAGATTCTTCAGTATAAAAGAGATAAATGTTAAGATTAAAACATTCTACTATCTGAGACGCATGTGTGTTTTGTTATTTATGCAAGTCGGTTACACTTCCTTCATTTTTACCACAAATTATCTAAAATGTGCTTAGAAACATATGTAGTTGACAGCCGATTTAAAATCCTATGTGGTTTTAACATGGTGTTCTTGGTTTTCTAGTCATGAATCTACTTAGCAGGGCAAGAAGATATAAATATATTTCAAAACTGGTTTTAAGTGGTACATAAAAATTAATGGAAACAAATCTAGTTAAATTAGGTTCACATTGCGAAGACAGACCACACCTTTGCTCTAGGTATAATGACACAGAAATTGAAACAAGATTTATTGTGTCCTCCGGTATTTTTGTGAATTATAACCAAGTCTAGTTGCGACATATTTTTAAAAGGTGTATTTTCTATATCAAATGTCTCAAAAACATGGCATTACAAACAACACATTGCAATGCTTTTCAAGTATAATTTGTATATGAATTTAGATATTACGTAGATATTATTTAAATTTTCAAATCACATTGCAATCAAAAAAATTTAGTCGCAAATTAGGCGCCTAACACTTGATGATAGTGTTTTATCTAAACTCGTTTTAGTTGATCAGTAGGTACTCTAAGTAAGTTTTGGTTTTGATCGGTTATGGCTATGCGTAACTGGAGTTACTAAACTGAGTTTAGTTATTTTTGAAGTGCCCTGCACAAACTGGGCGTAGCTGACTTCTCCACAGTTTCATTAACTATTTTAAGCTATAAATTTATAAGTGGGCCAAAAAGAATTAATTTGTTACCACGGATACTTCAAAATGGTCAAGAGCGCACACATTTCAAGTTCATATTTATAATAATATGAAATATCTCCTCCATAGTGTCGTAATTCGTAAGCAGATTATGCCTTAAAACCATTACAAGGAAATATTAATTCCACTTTAATAAAATAAGTAACGTTTGAATCCATTTATGGCGAAGGCGCTCTTAAGAAAGTCACTATTATCAAAGAACATTTTAAAAAGACCAATCAACTTTAAAATTGATTGTCGTAAGTAAATATTGATAAAAATATCATTCTCGGAGGTGATATTTTGCTCTGCTCAGTGAATCCACCCTAAACTTAAAGTCAAATTCTAGGAAGAAAGATGCCATGTTTATAGAAACCTTTGGTTCTTGCACCACAAACAGTGAAGGCCAATGTTACCAAAATCTTATCTTACTAACCGTCTATCCTCCCAGAGGATCATAATCATGACACGGTGTCTTTTGTGATGAAAATGTGGGATGCATCTCAGCAGAGAGGAAGGTTTTATTAGCTCGATAAGAAAATAGATTGGAGTTAATGGCGAATTCTCACCTCAGTACTTCAGTGTTATCTATAAATTTTTTGAAACACTTATTGAAACAGAATCTTAAAGTGGTATATCAGTTAAATTTAATACATCTAATCAGAATTTTATAATAGAAAATGTGCTAATAGCCTTTTGGCCCCCTAATTTGGATTGCGGCAATTTAAATATGTACTGCAAAATACTTCACAGTTCAATTTTTTCAGCCGAATGCCCTCGACCAACTAAAAGAAAGCATTCGAGAAGAAATCAAGTTTAAACTGTTCGTTACGAATCCAGAAGTCGATTGGTACACCGTTAAAAAGTAAGCACATTTATTTTAACTACTATAATATACCTACCTATCTACCTACCTTTTGATTGTTGGAAAGTTTATAAAATACAAACTAAATTTGTTTTAAGGTGTCTTTTAAAGGATTTGTTTTGGCGCTTAGCTATGTACTTAAAACAAATTGATTTGAAAAATGAAAGTACTTCTGGCAGTTTTTTCATTCTATTTGATTGACACGTTGTTGAGATAAGAAAAGATGAAAATTAAAAAACGAATTTGGTACAAAATTGTCTATTTTTGTAATATAACACTGACCCGTTCGAGGTTTTTGCAAGCATTCGAAATTCAGCAATTCGAATTTTTATACCAGAAGCTGCTGTAAATGCTCTTTTCAGTGAAACTGGAAGTGTTATTAATCGGAATGGTCAACCTCGTCGAATGTACTTGCATCCTTAGGATAATGATATATTGGTCGCAAACCGAGCAAATCCATATATATGAGCTTTCGAGATTTATCCTCTCAATGGAATGTTAGCAAGGATAAAATCAGAAGCTATTTTGTTCTTAACCAAAACCATCCCTATGAAACGAAGGGTTTACGTACATTAAAAGAAGGTGATGACAATGAAAGATTATACCTACTAGTTATTTGTATTTGGTCGAAAGTAATTTTTTAAATGACAGACATATCTGAAGGAAATTATGTTTACTGATGAGGCGACATTATATGTATTGCTGTATTGTTTGAAAACAATAGATAATGGGCCAAAGGAGACAGAGTAGACACTGGCCGCTGGACTGTAAATTATTGTAAAGATCAATATTCCCAGAAAGTCAATATTTGGTGTGGAATTGAAACTTCTCTTAATATGCGACAGGATATGTAAGTATTTGCAGTTAGACGGTGCATCCTTCCACAGTTATAAGAGTGTTTGTCAACGACTAAGCCAAATTATTTCCTATGCGCTGGATAGGAAGAAACAGTCGTTTTGGACTATGGCCCCCGAGGTCACCCGATATTGCACACCTCGATTTTAATTTTTGAGAATTTATTTATTAGAACGGTCACGGTCATTGTTTAAAGTTGGTGTCAAATTTATAAATTTGTCAAAATTGGAAGCGAGATTTTTTTTATGTAAATGGGCGATTCCATGTCAACTGTCGTGAGGTTGGCGGGTCATAATTTTTTTACAACCAAAACTATTTCATCCTATTGTAGGTTCGACTACAAGTATTGACCCAAATTTTCAACCAAAAATGTTAGTATCTACTCCTAGCGTTTTTTACGGCCAATTATCTATCTTCTCGCGTTTTCCATTTTGGACGCCAAATTTTCTCCAAAACGTTACCGGAAACACATCGCACGCTGGAAATATTTGAGAGTTTATGTAATCGATGTAAAATTTTCCAAGGAATCCATTTCCGCTCCCAAGACTTTTCCATTTTCGAGAAATCCCCAAAAAAAGTTATTTTTTTAACTCGTCCTAACTCGCGTGTATCAATTTTTGGTTTTTTTTTGCAGGAGCGCAAAATTTTTGTTTTTTAGTGTACTTTTGGGGACTTTTAACATTCCCGTGTGTATTTTGGTTTTAAGTGCCAAAAGATGCGAAAAATGGCAAAAAATGGACAAATCAGCCTAAAACGGTGAATTAAGCATGAGGAGCAATGAGAAGAAGAGTGGCAAAAGTTGGAAATATTGGTATGGACCTCAAGCTCAAGTCCCACCGATGAATTTGGATCATCCTCATTGAATACTAGACCATATGGAGGTCCAATGTTGTGAAATTCGTGCAAAAAGTGCAAAAAGAAACCCATTTCTTCAAACAATCATGAATTTGAACATGAAGGCGATGATGTAGGGTGCTGAGTCTCTGAATCTTGTAGCACTATTCGGTTCCTCTGAAAGAGAGGCTTGATAGTTAGACCAATATGACGGCCTAAACCATCTAAAAAATTGGGTTTTCGAAAAATGAACTGATTCGTATATAGTTTTTGGGGCCTCTGATCACAAATATGACATCAGATTAACAAAATTCCAAGATGGCGCCCCACCAGTGCGCATGCGCTTTCGGGGAAACCCGTGTAGTTTTGACTCATTGAAGTGGAATTTGGTACTCGAAGGTTTTCGAGATCGCTGATCACAAATATAACGCCAGATTTATGAAATTCCAAGACATCTTGGAATCCTTATCAGGAATGTTTCGAACAGTAACGAAAATATTTCGTTAAATTTAATTTTAGCACGAATTTCACAATATTGGACCTCCAGATGGTCTGGTATTCAATAAGGATGATCCGAATTCATCGGTGGGACTTTAGCTTGAGGTCCACATGAATATTTCCAACTTTTGCCACTCCTTTCTCATGCTTTATTCACGGTTTTAGGTTGTTTGTCCATTTTTTGCCATTTTTCGCGCCTTTTGGCACTTAAAACCAAAATATACACGGGAAAGTTAAAAGTCCCCAAAAGTACACCAAAAAACAAAAATTTTGCGCTCCTGTAAAAAAAATTCAAAAAATTGATTCACGCGAGTTAGAACGAGTTAAAAAAAACATTTTTTTGAGATTTCTCGAAAATGGAAAAATCTTAGATAAATTCTGGAAGCGGGAATGGATTCCTTGGAAAATTTTACATCGATTACATAAACTCTCAAATATTTCCAGCGTGCGATGTGTTTCCGGTAACGTTTTGGAGAAAATTTGGCGTCCAAAATGCAAAACGCGAGAAGATAGATAATTGGCCGTAAAAAACGCTAGGAGTAATATTTTTAGCTGAAAGTTTGGGTTAATACTTGTAATGGAACCTACAATGGGATGAAATAGTTTTGGTTGTGAAAAAAAATATGACCCGCCAACCTCACGACAGTTGACATGGAATCACCCAAATTTCAATCTTTTTAATGTAAATTTCAACAAAAATATTATACTGGTCACTGTGAGAAACAATTATTTCTTAAGATATGAGAAAAAATAGTAATTTTATTAACCATTATTAACCATTTTGTTAAACAATAATCAACTTTGAGGAGATATATCTCAGAAGCTAATGAACAAATTAGCGACTTGTTATATATTAGAAGAATACTTAAGAGTACTTTCCGGCTATGTTTTCAGAATTTCATTTAACAAAAAATTCGCCACGGTAATCTATTTTTTTATAAGCAAAAAAAGCGACACCAACTTTAAACAATGGCTGTGACCGTGTTCTAATAAATATTTTTTAATTTTGAAAAAAGCACATGAAGGCTGGTTCCCACTTATATATGCTCAGCCAGTTTGGTTAAGATCGAATCATGAAAAAAATTTAAACAATTGGTAAAGTTTTCAATATTTTTCGATTTTTTTGGATTACAAAATTATTGTGCAAAATCTAATAGACCGATCGAAACGAAATTTACATGATTCCTTTATTATAACTTTAAGACTTCCACCTGTCATATGGAAGTCCTAACTTCATTTTAAAGTGCTTAAAATATTTAATTACAAAACCACTTTTTTTGGCCGATTTTTTTTGTTTATTGCTATTTTGCAAAACCGCTAATAAATTTTTGAATTTCTAACCTATGCCATATTATGTAAAAAGCGATTCTGCAACTTTTTTCTTTTTTCGGCTTTCTTCTAAATTCAATACTTAAAAAGTTAGAAGCAAAACAAGTCCGGAAAAAAACGCGTTTTTTCAACTTTTTTTTAAATTGCTGCATTTTAAACAATGTCCCCGACCTTTGTGCTTTGGAAGATGTGCTTATTCTAGGCATTATTCCCGAAGTATTCATGTAAAAACATTGCGGTTACCTCTTACGTCCACCTATAGCAAATTTTTGACAGATGGGTCTTGGACTATAAGTCAATTAGGTATTTGCCATGTATTTTAAATTAAACGAAATAAATTCATAGGGACGAACCCCCAGACAAATTTTATGATCATAAAAAATCATGTAATAGGCCCAGCACCAAATATTTCAGGTATAAAAAGCAGTAAATGTGCGAGGACCACAGAGTTATGAGATACACACAGCTGACAAACCATTCATAAATACGCATTTTCTTGTCACCAACATTGATATGGAGCAATGCGGTGATGTAAACATATAGTGGGGAAAGACGTGAGGTAGGAATGGGTATAAACCTAACCAACTTCCACTAAGATAGAAGATAGGTTAGGATTCTTATAATCCTGTTTTCCGCAAATTTCACAGATTTTAACCATTTCTATTAACTGTTTGTATAAATGCGGGAAGTAAACAAATAGTATCGGTAGCAAATTACACGAAAAAACCTGAAGAAACACCAAAAACCGCCAAAAAACACCGATTGTTTACAGTAAGTAAATCATAGTAAAATTGACCTTGGGCCCCACGACTGGTTTGCACGGTAGAAACCACGTTGCCGGTTTTATTTTCGAATATATTCGAACTAACGATCTGTATTCATCTACATGTTTTTTAGGAAAGTTTTATAAAACAAAATATACCTAATTTATTTCCACAATTAACATGTTTGTATCGATGGAATAGCACTGTATGTAAGAAACACGTATGTCTCCTCCTTACACTGTGGGCATAGATCTCATTTTGCATAAAAAACTATATTTTGTGTAACACTGGCAACATTATTGTTTATCCCCATTTTCAGCCATCTTTAACTATTCAATGTTAGCTACACGAAAAATGTAAATAATCATCTCTGTTATTCTCATAACTCTGTGGCGAGGACCAGCGAAACGACCGATCATCGTGACGTCACTCCCCGTGTAAACACGGGTTCGTTCTGCAGTCCACAGATGGATTTTTTCGAGCATTTTGGACTTTATTCTTGTTTCCACTGGAGTGTAGGAGTTAAATTGGGACCAAATCTAGCAATTTGTATTATTCGCGTCGTAAAATAGTGTTTTCACTACACTGTTTATGTACGGTGGGACGTCAGAGGGTGTTTTGGCGCCAATTCCTAGTGTTTGAATTTCAAATGACTTTTTTTTGCTTGAGTACTTTTAATTTAGTTTTTTTAATAGTAACCTAAGATTTATAGGAATATAATTCTCTCATTTAGCCAGTTTTCAAAAAATGTGAAAATGCCTAATCGTGTCCTGGGAAGTTTCCCTTATAATTTAAACCGTCGGGTAGAGACGCGTCAACGTCTTTGACGTCAGCAGTTCGGATCCGTTCGACTACATCCGGAGCGTTCAAATCAAACTCAGATTTTTGCAAAATTGGAATGAAACGCGCGTTACAATTAAATTTGGTGAGACCCGCGAGCCGGTCGATTCCGGCGGAGGCGGTCCTGAAATTTCATTTCGGCGGGCCAGAGGGGGGACATTTGAAAATAACGTGAGGCGTCCTGAAATGTGGCCAAATAATTTCGAGCAAAGACACGCACTCGCTCGCACGCATACACACTCTCGTATGGTATACATTAATAGCGGCACGGTAAACAAGGTTAATCTCCTGAAAATTGTGGGCCAGTCGTTCGTAGATCGCCGCGAACACGAAGCGCCTGAATATTGATCTTTCAGATTTTATTCCCGAGGCGAGGAGTGACTTTACAGCGGTCTCAGCGGCTAGTGGGGGATCAGACGTCGCCTCTCCCGCTCGCTGAAACGGTGCGTGCGTGTGCGATAATTGATAAAACCGAAAAGAAAATTGAAAATTTCGAAACAGCGCGAGCGGGTTAGAGTGTGTGAGAGAGAGAAGGAGATAGAGAGGGGGAGAGAGAATAATAGGTGTATCGAAATCGTGCGAGTAGCGACGACTACTAAAAGGTGTATTTCGGGTGGCATAACGACACGGGAGCAGCTAGGGGAGAGTGGTGTGCGCGATACTCCGCGCGTTTCGCTTGTGTGCATTTAACTCGTCGGAATCGACCAATACAGTAGATTTTAGAGCTCTTCCGCGGGTGATATTATGGCGGTGCCGCTGGCTTGTACGCGCTTCAGCGACAACTACGACCTGAAAGAGGAGCTCGGCAAGTAAGTATCCGCCGCCCAGCGGTCCCCCCCTCGTCGGGCGCCCCCCGGGCCCCCGGAGCCCTCCCCCTCCTCCCGGGGGGCCGGTGGAGGAGGCTCCCGGCTCCGCGGGACTCCCCCTCTCCCGCGGGACGTCCTCCCGCGGGTCCGCGGGCCCCCGCCGTCCCGGAGAGCGTGCATCGGTTTGAATATCTGCATTGCCAGTACCGAGAAAATCAATATTCCACAGACTCGGCCCTGTGCGGTGTATGACAGGTGGTTGTCTTTTCTGAAAACGGAAAAATGGTGCCGCCTGAAAATTTCAGGAGCGGGCGACGTACGCCCGGCACGCACGCAACGGACTGTCGCGATCGAAAACGCGTTAAAAAAATTTTTCCTCTGCGGTAACGCGTCGTTATATCACCTTTCCGTCGTCGTCGTCGCCGTCGTCGGTCCGCTCGTCGATAACGTTATACATAACAACCGCGTACATCACACAAGTTTAGCGGGGCTGAATTAAAAATGCGTTATTCTGTACCTACCTCTCGACTTTTTTGCGTAATTTTTATTACAGAACAAAACACATTTATCTTCGACAACGTGCGATTCAAAACATTACAGGCCCTAACTCAGAATATGATCGGTAAAACGTATTTCGCATACAAAAATTCCAGACAAACTGACTTGTCAGACCGTGTAAAATAAGGTAAACCGTCAAACAGGTTCAATTTTAAGACTACGTCTTAAGTCAATTATCAGTTCATTTAAATACAGAAGCAAGGTGATAACTAGAAGTTCCTTCGAATGACGTTTTAAATATACCTATTCACCTTTACACAAGCTGCCTTTTTTAAATATTTTTTTGATGTTATCAACTCAGCTTTATTTTCCTTTAGGTCGACTCATTTCTGAGGTCATTCGGGGCAAGACATATTTTTAAATAAAAAGTTATAAATAAACGGGTTTATTAGACCACAACCTTTCACCTTACAAATAAAACATTTTCTTTCTATTCAGAAAAAAAGGAGAAAATTAAAATAAACAAAACGTTCATTAAACAAGTCAATTATATTAATACTCACCTTTGGGTAGGTATAGAATATCCGTTAGACTTGTCTATTGTACCAGTCGTCCTCTCTTCTTACTAAAATTGCTACTGAAATTCCCTGCATAGCTGGAGGTCTTCCTCGTTTCTTCTGGCAGTATCTACTCTAAAACTTTTTTGGTAATGTTACGCGTTTTTTGTGTTTCCTGTGTCTTCAACACCTGCCCTGTTTATTTTTATTTTGGTATAGGTAGTTCTAGTACCTATAGATTTTCCTACTAGATTCTTCCTACTAGATTCTTCGAAGTATCCAATTTGAATGCTAACATGTGGTTTTTAGGTTTTTGGGTCCATTGTCACACTTCTGAGCCACAGACTTCAATCATTTAAGAATAGTTCTAGTCTAGATATTCCTACTGAATTCCTCTAAGTATCCATTTCGAATGCTACCATGTAGTTTTTAGGTTTTTTGGTCCACTGCCACACTTCTGAGCCACCTACTTCAATCATTTTAGAATAGTAGTTCTAGTCTAGATATTCCTACTAAATGCCTCGAAGTATTCAATTTGAATGGTACCATGTAGTTTTTAGGTTTTTGGGTCCATTGTCACACTTCTGAGCCACATACTTCAATTATTTTAGTAGAGTTCTAGTCTATAGTTTCCTACTAAATTCCTCTTTGAATCCATTATGCTTGCTACCATGTGGCTTTTAGGTTTTTGGGTACATTATCACACTTCTGAGCCACATACTTCAATCATTTTAATATAATCTCCTGGACAAAATTAACGCACCACCACATATATTTTATGTTATTACAAAATAATGATGATTTTCAGTTGTTTAGCAATCTTACAAGTAGGCTCTGGATATACTTCGACAGTTCAAGTAAATGTTGTCAACATGGGTTTTGATTTAAAAGTGTAACAGCAAAGAAAAGCATTTTCGATGAAAATTGATTTAAAATCTGATCAGAAATTGTTGCTTATTAAGACTAAGTGTTTTGAGCCACCAAGGTTTTTTGTTATTGATAGTGTAAGTGCGAGTGTTCTACAGTTTAATAATGAATCGCAGAACAAATTTGTCAGTAGAAGAAGCAGTAAGAGCATCACCTTTGATGAATGAGGGATATTCGATGCGTCATGTTGCTAATGTGATAGGAAGAAACCATTCCAGCATAAGTCGCATGGTTAGACGATTTAACGAGACGGGTTCTCCTTTACGAAGGCCAGGACGAGGGCGAAAACTGTGTACTAATCCAATAGATGAACGTTTTCTTAGACAATCCGCTCTAAGAAACAGGACAACGACTAGTACCATCCTACAAAATGAACTCGTAGCTGCTCGCAATCTTCTTGTATCTTCCCGAACGATTAGAAGGCGCTTAAATGAAGCTGGATTAGACAGCAGTAAACCGGCCAAGAAACTCCTACTCACCAGAGAGCACAAAATTCAAAGGTTGCGTTTTGCGAGACAACATCAAGATTGGACTTGTAATGATTGGAAGAGGGTTTTATTCTCAGATGAAACGAGAATCGTCTTAAATCTTCTGATGGACGTGAGCGTGTCTGGAGAAGGCCAGGAGAGAGATTTGCAAGTTGCAATATCTCTCCAAGAGTTCCGTTTGGTGGTGGCTCTGTAATGTTTTGGAGAGGCATCTGTTTCGATGGCCTCACAGAATTGGTCCCCATACGTGGTAGGTCAATGAATGCGGATTATTATCTGGAACATATTGTTGTTGACCATGTAATCCCATTTGCTCCTATTGTGGGACCGAATTTCTTGTTTATGCAGGAAAATGCCCGTCCTCATGTGGCTGGGCAAGTTATTCGCTACTTAAATGCTATAGCTATTCCGTTCATGGAATGGCCAGCCAAGAGTCCCGACATGAACCCAATAGACCAATAGCGCATCTATGGGACGATATTAAAAAAAGGATTCGACGTCGTACATCTCCACCTACCAACCGCAATCAACTAGTAGATGCAGCAATGCAGGAATGGGAAAATATTCCTCAAGAAGTCGTTCAAAATTTGATCTCCAGTATGCCAAGACGCATGGAAGCAATAATTAGGAGTAGAGGAGGACATACACGATATTAGAACAGCTCTAAGTCTGAAAATTCAATTGTTTTCGTTTGTTTTCTGTTTGCAAGTTTGCATCGTTTCCAAGAAAAAAGTTTCTTTAATAAAAAATTATTAGAGATAACGCCCTGATTTGCTAATTTCATTTACTAGCTACTAGACAGTACCTAACTATAAGCTTTTATAAAAATGTTATTGCAATATTAATTTCGGTATTGTAATTATACAAGTTTAATTGTGTGGTGCGTTAATTTTGTCCAGGAGTTTAGTTCTAGTCTATGTTTTCCTATTGAATTCCTCTAAGAATCCATTTTAGCTGCTACTATGTGATTTCGGAGTTTTGAGTCCATTGCCATACTTCTGAACCACATACTTCAAATTATTTTAGAATAATTATAGTCTATATTCTACCAAATTCCCGTAAGTATCCATTTTGGATGCTATGATGTGATTTTTGAGTTTTTGAGTCCATTGTCCCACCTCTGAGGCACATAATTCAAATATTTTAGTGAAGTTCTAGTCAAATTTTCCTATTGAATTCCTCTCAGAATCCATTTTAGCTGCTACCCTGTGGTTTTTAGATTTTTGGGTTCATTGCCACATTCCTGAGCCACATACTTCAATCATTTTAGTATAGTTATAGTCTATATTTTCCTACTGAATTCCTCTAAGAATCCATTTTGGCTGCTACTATGTGGTTTTTAGGTTTTTGGGTCCATCGGCCACTTTTGAGTCACATATTAAAAATAGAGGAATTTGAACCGTTTTCATATAGAAGTTTTGAAGTTATAACATGACTAGAAATTCTGAAGTAATTATTTTCAAAAATTCGTACTTTTCAGTACAACTTTAATTTTACTGAAACTCTATGAGGTGGTTTGTGGGAGTCTTCCAAAGAAGTTGAGCTAATTTCAGCTGTTTCAGAAATTTCAGCTATTTTCGTAGAGGTTTCGAAATTAAAACCTGCTATTGGAAACTTTATTTAGTAATTTCTTTCAAAAATTCATCATAAAAATCATGATTTTAGTAACACAACTTTGGTTTTGTTATAACTTTATAAATTGTCGTAGGTATTTTCTAAAGAAATTCAGGGAGTTTCAACTATTCATAAAAATATTTCGAAGTTATGACCTGTAATTAGCAACTAGAGCTAATTATTTTCAAAAATTCTTAGTTTCATTAGTGCAACTTTAATTGTGTTGAAACACTCTAAGATGATTTTTGGGAGTTTTCTAAAGAAGCTCACAAAGTTTCAATGTTTTTCATAAAGAACTTTCGAAGTTATAATTTGTCATGAGAAATATTATTATGCAATAACTTTTTAAAAATCGTAATTTTGTTAATACTAAGTACCATAAATTGTTGAAACTCTAATGAGATGGTTTGCGTGAGTTTAAAAAAAAAAATCAGGCAGTTTCAACGCTTTTCTTAAAGAAATTTGGAGTTCGATCTTGCATTAGAAACTCTATTAGGTAATTTACAAATAATGCAAACATGCTAAGGCGTGCCTTCATTTCTATTTTGTCATTTATTTCCAAAATGAAGCGTTCTAGGACAAAATTGCAAGTGGTAATATTTTCGCAAAACAAATTTAAGAAGCGGTAATCGTTTCTCACTTTGTAATAAAGCTAGGGACTTCAGAGTTTTAAATCATTAAGTGCTACTACGGTAACCTAAATCTGAACTAAACAATGTAACTCCGCCATCACCAATATAAAACTCATGTAGAATGTAAATATTATGCCGTTGAGTGAATAGTTATTCTTATTTATTATTCTTCAATCAAGGATTATGCCCAATTTCAAAAAATTAACTAATTCAACGAATTACGTAACCCTCCGTATATAAGTGTTTAATTTTGTAATGTTCCTATAAGTTTTCCGATACTAATTACTGCTTCTAATTTTGTTTCGATATGTGTTCCTTTTTGTAAATTAGTTCATTTACGTTAAATTCCATCCGTAATGATGCTTTTCCAAACTTCCACACATTGTTCTCATTAAATTTAATTTTTTCGGCTTGCACCATTATTAACCAAACTTTGATAAAAGCAATACTTGTACGAAATCACTTAAAGTCTGGCGTTCTAGCAATCTTACAAATGATTATTAATTTATATTAACTACTTCCATGATTCATCCTTACCCTGAGTAGTTTTTACAGGTTTTTGTTTAGAACAAATCTGTTTGTTATCTTTATCACATTGTACAAGTTGTAATCGAGAAAAGGACTTGACAAGGAGAGAAGTCCGTAATCTTGAGGTTCTCATTAAACTGATGAAGTCATGCAGAACAAGTAATTCGTTTGATGTGGTATTGGTTTATATATTAGACAAGGCAGTCACAAAAGATAAAATTGCTAAAGTGAACAAATGTTAAAGGACTCATGGTAATAGGTCAAGGCTACTTATCTCTAAAATTCAATTTGTTACTTTTAAAACTGGAAGGCATAGTAGCTAACGAGCGTTGACCGAAAAGTGGTTGTCGAAATTTTTTAAAGGATTTTTGCACCTAAATTAAGCGTCCAACTTCCATCTGATGTAATGGTTAGGTATTAAAATACAATTTTGGTTTATAAGGTACGTCTATGCGTTTTCGAAAATATTTTCAAAATACGTAAAATTTACTTATAATGCGTTATTTTTTGTTTTAATCTGATTGTCGGAGATAAATTTTTGGGACGGTTTTAAACATAACAGTAATTCATTTGATACTGACTTTTTAACGGCCATTGTATGTACATTTTTGCAAACTGCAAACTGGTCTGACAACAGTCTATTTCTACCCAAATAACACCGATTGTGTAATTATGGCATTTATTTACATATTTCAATCGTATGTCAATTTTTAGTGGTATTTAAGTTCAATTACTGTTATTAAAATTTATATTATTTATAGCCCCTTTGGGTTACAACCTTTGCCCAAACAGGACCTAGAACCCTCTAGGGACAACTTCAGCTGCTGACAGAATTTCATCTTATATGGAGTTAAAATGTATTTTGAGCTTATTCGCTTAGTTAATGAAATGAAGCACTCGAGCTGATAGAAGGGATAATTGAAATGTTCGCAGTGTAGGGATTTGTTATAAAGAGAGATTGTTTAAATAGGTTTTTGTTTGGCAAGTTTTAATCTGGTTTGTTTACAAACTGGCAAGTAAAATGTGGAAGATAATTTATTACAATGAGCCTGATGGTTTTTGAGCGATTGATGAAATCTCTTGTAAATTGTTCGATTGGATACGTGTTTTATTTATTTTAGTCAGTAGAAATCCGCATAGTAATTACAAGTAATACTACCTTGAAGTTGTAAATTTACTCGTTTATTAACCGCATACATACATTACATGTGTTCGTACGTATTTTAAAATTATTAATGGATCCTATGCGAACAAACATATTATACAACTACCTATTATTGAAACATTTGTGCTACATCACGAGTTTATTCATTAACAGATAAAAGCAAAAAATTCTTACGTTGGAAGCAATTGCTCCCGTCCCATAGGTTAATACTCCAATCACTACAAATAAAAGTGTTTACGATACTTTATCCATTAGTCCTAATATCAATTTATCGACTAAAGTAACAGAAAAATGCCTCTCCGATGTTTTGCGTCGTCCTACTAAATGCCGTGTTTATTTATTTATTAGATTTTTTTCGTAGCAAAAATAGAATACAGATGCTATTTTCGATGTGGGACAAAGATCAATTATTTTTATCGCACATCGTGGACCCCGCGAGTTAGTTCGAATTTTGAGAAACAATTTAAAAACTTCGCGCATGTGTTTGAAATGTTATCAGTTATTTAGTACACTATTCACTAGTACTTTTTATGTGACACTTAGTGATATTTTTATTCTGTTGCATTGTCAGTTTGCATGGTTCTTATACAGGGTGAGCTAGAAGTAATCCGAATCCTCTTAACTGCACGCACACTATAATGTAAAATAACAGAGAAGGAAGGTTGTCTCAAAAAAGCCCTTTTCATAAAAGATTTATTTGTAGATGTGTGTCAACGTTTCGTCTACAATCTGAGGCATCATCAGGACAAACACAGCTAAAATTAACATTAAAAATCATACATAAGAAGGATTTACTTATTTTACACTTACTATGTACGTTGTGATTTTGTTAAAACGGATAATTATTCTAAATTCTTCATCTCTGAGGTTGTAACACAATGATTATTAAAAGATTATACACATGCTATCATGCAACTGTAGTCACATTCCAAAATGAAATGCAAGGTCCCGAAAGTACAACCTTCCTTCTGTGTTTGAGCTGCCCTGAGAACATCACTTGTTTTTTTTGTAAAATAACAGATTTTCCTATTAATTTTGTTGTTAAAACGGCCTACAGCTCGAGTTAATCGAATTTAAACTTTCTGCTCTGGGCCTGAATTTTAGTGAATACTATAGTTTATTGGAGCGTAATCGTCGTCTTCTTTCCAGGATTAGGTGTAATGCCACTTGGTACTGTCTCTACTGTCAAGTTATCTTTGCCGTGGTCTTCCTATACTTCTTCTGCCTCTTGGTTTGTACTTCAGTTTTCGTTTTGAGAGTCTTTGTTTTTCCATCAATGTGTTCTTCCCATTTCTGTCTGCATTCCTGTATTCTGTCGTCGAGAGAAACTATTTTTAAATTATTTATTATTTCATGATTTCTGAACCTGTCAATTTTTGTACACCCTTCGACATGACGCAGGAATCTCATTTCTGTGGATTGTCTGTCTTTCATTTGGTAAAATCCATGTTTAGGACCCGTATACAAGAGCGAGGAAAGCCATCCCTTTATAAAACTCCACTTTTGTTTCTTTTCTTGCTTTTCCTCGTCAAAATGGTCCTACGCCCTATGTATTAGAAGTCGGAAGTCTGCCTAGTTTTATTACTGTATATTGCTACTTTAGATCCAACTGGGTGTTTACCTTTGAAGGCCATTGTTACGAAGGTGTTACGAAGAATGAGATCGACTTTGTAATATCGAACAGGAGAGATATAATACAAGATGTCACCGTACTAAACAAATTTTCTGTGGGTAGTGATCATCGTCTAGTCCGAACAAGAATTGTTATCAACGTAAGGAAAGAACGAAGGAAGATGATAAATACAACTCGAAAGCTTATCCCGAAAGATATTAAAGATGTAAATGGCTATGAGGAAATGGTCACGACTAGCATACAACATCTTAAAAACATTAATGAAGAACAAATAAATATTGACGATCTAAATGAACAAATTAACCATACGATACAAGATGCAAGACAAAAAAGCTGCTCCAAAATTAGGAAAAAAGAAGAGAAATTAAGTTTGAACACATTAAATATGATGAAATCAAGAAGAGAAATGCTAGACAAACATACAACAAACTTCACCCTCTTATCACAGTTAAATAAAGATATATCTAAAGCTATCAGAAAAGATATCAGAACATACAACACAAGACAGGTGGCAAAAACAATAGAAGATAATAAGAACATGAAAGTGCTCAAACGCAAACTAAACTTAGGTAAAAGAAATATTTGTAAGTTGGCAGACAAACACGGGAACATTGTTTCAAGTAGGGACGAGTTGACTAAGATAGCGAAGGACTTCTATTCGGAACTGTACTCAAACCAAGTTAAACCTGCAAACCAACAGCCAATACAAAAAGTTCAAAATGTAGGATCGGAGGACATTCCAGATATAACCATCAGTGAGATCAAATCAGCCTTAAAAAATATGAAAAACAACAAATCGCCTGGTGATGATGGCATAACAATTGAATGTATCAAAGAAGGAGGACCAACCTTGCTATATGTAATCCAAAAACTATTTAATGCTTGCCTTCTAAAGTGTACGACACCTTCCCAATGGACAAATGCTGGCATTATCATTATGCATAAATAGGGCGACATTACAGATCTGAGAAATTATCGACCGATCAGTTTGCTGTTCCACGTATACAAGCTATTCATGGCAATAATCACAAAAAGGCTAAACAACAAACTCGACAGCTATCAACCCTGTGAGCAGGCTGGTTTTCGGTCTGGCTATGGCACGAACGATCACCTACAAGTGATCAAATCCCTAATAGAAAAATGTGTAGAGTACAACAAACCACTAGTACTTACCTTTGTAGATTATGAAAAGGCGTTTGATACTGACGACCAGCACAAGCTATTACTGGCTCTAGTGGACTGTCGTATCGATCATCGTTATATAACACTCATGAAAAACATTTATGACACTGCCACAGCCCATGTTAGACTACATGCCGATACCGATAAATTTAATATAAATCGCGGAATTCGACAGGGCGATACAATCTCCCCTAAATTATTTACTACATTGCTACAGTATATGTGCAAACGGATAGATTGGGAGAATATGGGTATAAATGACAATGGGGAAAATCTCAGCCACCTCAGATTCGCCGATGATATAGTTTTAATTTCAGATAGTACTGATAAAGCCACAACATCTCTTGAAAGACTTTACCAAGCATCAGGTCACATTGGGCTAAATATCAACATATCAAAGACCCAATTTATGACTAATCTAGTAGTATCTAGAAACATACCTTTAGGTGACACTGAAATACAGCAAGTGACGTCCTATAAATACTTAGGTCGTGAAATTCGCATAGGGCGAGATAACCAGACCTGTGAAATTTTCAGGAGATTAGGCTTGGCATGGGCAGCATTTGGCAATCTCAGAGATTCATTTAGGTCTGACCTTCCTATATGTCTGAAGCGTAAGCTTTATAACCAATGTGTCCTGCCTGTCATGACGTACGGGGCCGAAACCCTAACACTAACCAAAAAGTCTATTAATAAAATAAGAACAACACAGGCAGCAATGGAAAGATCAATGCTGGGAATTTCGCTTAGAGAAAGGATACCTAATAGAGAACTACGGCGAAGGACAGGAGTTACAGATGCAGTAAAGAAAATAACTTCTTTAAAATGGAACTGGGCGGGGCACGTTGCGAGAATTAAAGATGAACGATGGACTAAGAAGATTATCGAGTGGAGGCCAAGACAAGAGGCATATCGAAGCAGAGGGCGACCCCCAACAAGATGGACGGATGACATTAAGAAAATTAGGATGAACTGGATGCAAGCTGCACAAAATAGGGAAGAGTGGCAAAATTTGCGGGAGGCCTATGTTCAGCAGTGGACGTTACAATAGGCTTATTGATGATGATGATGATGATTGTTAAATTATCTTGTAGGTGAATAGCTTTTTGCAAATCATCTTTTTTTTCTATTATAATTTGATCGTCTGCATTTAGCAAGGTATTGAAAGCCAAGCCTGGGTGTATTTCAATTCCACTGTTGCATTCAGTTTTCCACCTCCTTACCAACTCGTCTACATATAGATTAAAAAGTGAATGTGATAAGCTACACCCTTGTCGGACACCTTGGTTCGTTACAAGTTTTAAAGTATAAGCTTTTGAGAGCGTTAATGAGGTGTATTGGGGTGCCCTTGGTTTCTAAAATTTTTCGTAATAAAGGTGTTTTAATTTTATTAAATAGCTTTATCGTAGTTTAGAAGTGCTACGTTTGTTTCTAAATTGTATTCTCGTCGTTTTTCAATTATCTGTTTTAGCACAAATACATCGTCAATACAAGAACGTCCCTATCTAAAGCCCGATTGCTCTTCTAGTATAATATTATCTGATATGATCCGTAATCTTTGATTCAAAATTTTAGACTATATTTCGTAGCAGCATTTAGAAGACTTATTCCACGGTAATTGGAGTTATCTCATCTATCTACTTTTTTAAAAAGCGACATTACTTCCGCGGTGGAAAGAATGAAATTACTTTCATTCCTTGGGCACTATACATTCAATCCAGCACATGTTTATCAGACGAAAAAAAAAACTTTATCATAATGCCACCATGTTTTATTAGCTCTCTCTTTTTATATCTCTCTTTATTAGATTTCTAATTTTCTATTCTTTGTCTCTTTAGTGCTTCTTCAAGCTCTTGGATTTCGATCAAGTCCTCAGTTTTGTTCTTTTTTTCTCTATGTATTCCTTGTTATGAATATTTTTGTCATACCACAAATTTTTGTAGTGTTCTTCCCACTGATGTACAATATTAATGTCTGCAGAATCTTGTTCCCTCGCTTGTTCATGTGTTTCATAACTTTATAAGCCATGTTTTGTCGTCCGTGTATGTTGTCTCAGCTATGTTACTGATAAATCTTTCCCATGATTCCTTGTGTATTTTTCTGGTCATATTTCTTGCCTTGTCTTTCATCTTTATATATATCTCCAAATTTTCTTCTGTCGGTATTCTGGAGCGTAATTACCTGTTTATAAGCAAATCCCTCAAACAGGTCGGTTTTGGTTTCTTAAAATTGTACACTGAACCGAGTGAATTTTTTTTTATTGAAATTATTTTTATGAAGAATACTTTTTATTGAAGTTATAAAAATTCATACAATATTACTTAAACTCAAATTATTATCAAACTATCTAATGGTTTTCTATTGAACTATTTGTAATAAAGTTTTGAATATTTCTACTTAAAGGAACCCTGCGTAAAAATTTTACACAATTGAAGTAGTGAAGTTGTAATTTACTACGATTTCAAGTATCAAAAAGTTTTCTTCCAATTTTTGTATTGAAAATCAGGTTTGGGTAAAACTCACTAGAATAGTTTATTGAAGTGCCCTTGGGGAGTTTAGAGAGTTTTAACTTCTCCAGTAACGGAGTTTTGAAGTTGTCGATATACATCTAACATACTGATGTAGTGAATGGAAATCATAGTAGTTTGCAATTATTTTAAAAATCCATGGAATGGTATTTCAACTTAAATTATGGTGGTATTAACTAATGGTCGTGTATACGTTTAGTGGGTTTCAGCATTTTTCATAAAGGAGTTTTTCAGTTGTGACGCTTTATGTAAAAATTGACACAGTTGAATGAGCGTAGTTGGAAGTTATAAGGATTTCTAGTTTCAAAAAATTCTTGATGTTTTCTTATTGAATCTTTCTCTGGTAAAACTTTGGTATTTGTAAAACTCACTAGAATTGTTTATCGAAATACTCTTTTGAAGTTTAGTGATTTTCAACTCTTTTAATGAACTAGTTTTAAAGTTGATGTAGTTTATTTAACAACCTGACAGTGATTGGAAGAATCCAATAATTTCCAAGGATTTTAATAATACATAACATATATTCTAAGGTAAATTATTGAAGAATTTACTATTTTTATAGTATTAGTCGTTTATTGAAATGTTCTGAATAAATTTATTGAGTTTCAGCACACTTTATGAAGGAATATTTTAAAGTTGTGGTGCTTCATGTAGAGAAAGAGCACAAGTGAACAGTAAGGTTGCAATTTGCTATGACTTTTAGTCTCAAAAATTCTTTATTTTTGGTATTGAAACTCAGGTTTTGCTAAAATTCACTAAAATGGTTATTAAAGTGTTCTTGGGAGAATTTAGAGAGTTTCATTTTTGAAGGTGTTTTGAAATTGACGTCCATTTAAGAATATAACATAATGGTACGTTGGTTGAAGTGAAGTTACTGAAAAAATTCATAAAAATTTATTTAAACTCAGATTATGGTAAAACTCACCAAAGTTGTTTACAGAAATGTCCTTGGGGAGAATAGTGATGTTCAACTCTGTCTTGAAGAAGTTTTGAAGTTTGTGGTGTTTCTTTAATAACCTAACAATGATTAGATGAAGTTGAAATTTGCAAGGATTTAAAAAATTCTTGAACTAATTCTCAAACTCAAATCATTGTAAAATTCACTACTATTAGTAGTTTATTAATGTTATTCGAACACTTTTGGTAGGAAAGTTTTGAGTTGATGTGATTGTTGTAAAAAAATGACAATTCAACGAGTTTACTTGCAATTGGCTAGGATTTGTAGTTTCAAAATTCATAATTTTTGTGTTAAAACTCAAAAAAATAGTAAGCAGTTAAAAAGAATAATTTACATAATTCTGTTTAATAAACAGGATTAATTAGTATCCAACAGTATCAAACTCCCCAAGTATCCTTGGGGAGTTTAGTAAGATTCATCTCTTTTTTTTTTTTGGTTGTTGGTGGTTGTTTAACAGCCTGACACTGATTGGATCAGGTTACAATTTGTAAATAATTTAAAAATTCATAAAACAATATTCAATCTCAAAGTTTTGTGAAATTTAATAATATGTAGTAGTTTGTTTTTAAACACTTTTCATAAAGGAGTTTTGAAGTTGTTATGTTTTATGTAAAATATTGACTCAATCGAACGAGTTTGGTGCAATTTATCGCGATTTCTAGTATAAAAAATTCGTAATTGTGGTATTGAAATTTAGACTTTGATAGAACTCACTAGAATTGTATATTTGAGTGTGTTTGGAGAGTTTAGAGAGTTTCAACTGTTTTAGTGAAGGAGTTTTGTTGTCGTCGGTGTCTATTTAACAACCTGACATAGTGGCTGGATAAAGTGGCAATTTGCAATGGCTTTGTAATCCCTTTATACAACGTATAAGAGCTTCAGGAGCGCAGCAGCGATGTATATGACAATGTAGCTAGGCATATCGAACATTTAACGTAAATTTTTAAGTGAGTTTTTCTTTATTTTATACTCATTTTACCGTTAGCGTGTCTCTGGAATACACGTCCGACACAACCGACAAAAATACATTCCACCCCTATTTTTCCTTCCCCCGTAAAAGGAAATTCGGGGTTTGCAGATTTTTCGTGACCTGTGGGGGACGGGATCTATTAGCGTGCATAATTTCAGGTTTCCAGGAAATGAAAAGTTCCTTGAGCTTTTAAGGCCTTATGATTTTAAGATAAGACGAATAGGTCTTTCAGATTTACTCGTGTTTGGTTTTTAAACGTTGTTTTAACAAAAGATTATTCCAATTTAACTGTGATTTTCCCGTATTACGCTCGCTTGGGTTTATTATGAGTATTATGACATTATGACTTACCCTGTAATTGTAAATGGCGAATGCACTAATATGTTCTAAAGTGCCATTGAGAGGGTTGAAAGTGCATCAAAATGAAACATATTTTTAATTGTACTCCAAAAAGTATTTCTAATAAAGTGATGTTTTGAATGTGGGTACTCAGAAAAACAACTATTAGAGGGAGGGATAATTTTTAAGCGATTTCTTTGCAAATTTCGATTTTCAATGTCCTATTTTCCAATTCTGTATTTGTATTTTATTTATTTCCGTTCTGTGATTTATAATTTTTTGAATATTAGAGGTGTAATATATAATTCGTTGCACTTATTAAGGCCCTCTGACTCTTTCTAGATTTATAATTTTTTTACCAATTTTCGTAGTGCAAGGAAGTGACGCTGCATATACAAATTGTGGTCAAATTTTAGTTTCTTTTCCTATTCCTAATTTCTAATTATAAAATTGTAGCAAGTTTACAGTACTACGTTATATTTTGTACTACAAAAATTTGTAAAATATGTACTAAATCTAGTTAAGTGTCAAAAGGCCTTTACTTTTCTACCTCTGAGGAACGAAAAATTTTGGTTATATGCTCAAAATAATGCTGCCACTTCTTATTCTACTATTCATATTCTTTCATATTCATATCGATGCATTAAAACCAAAATATGACCCACCACCCTGCGAAAAGAACTCGAGTGAAGAACATTCATAAATCGGATATTTGCATACTACATATGCAAATTCCACATACTACATTCCATGCGTATGTGTCATGTTCCAGGCAACTTCTTATCTCCCATTTAGAATTTTCGTTTACGAAAATCGATGGGTTTCCAATCTAAAAATTGCCATCGAGCAAGGATGAAAAACGAAGCATTGTTTCCATCATCTAGGGGCTGTTACTTGACCCAATTTGTCCTTTATGTAGAGCAAAACGTTAACGAACACAATGGCCCTTTGTTAACGTCGGGATGGATACGTAACGTGTATAGGACGGACCTGATGGCAGAATAAAATAAAATTCCAATTTTCGCCACAATGGCCGCCCGTCCGTTATTAAAGTTTACACGAGAAATATTAAAATGATAATAATAAAAAATATATATGTGTACATGCGTGTGTGAAGTATATAAGCCATAGCCGTGTCAACTCCTAAAATAAAACCGGCCGGCTTATTTAGATTAAAAATGCGGTAAACGCGTAAGGCGGATCTCCGAAGTTCATATCACATGTGGACGTGTGTTTATTATATTTTCCTCGACGTTGCTCTTGTCAAATTAGATCGGATTAGATCCCGGAAGTTGTGAGTTGGAAATGTCATCGCGACGTAGTTTTTTAATAAACCCCATCAGAAAGGTGGATGAGATAATTAACGAAAGTCTGCTGTAATTTGTAATAATTAGTATCAAAAGGTGATTTTTTTGAGTAGTGATTTTTATTTCAAGTTTTTTAAACGGAAACGGGAGTGAAACGTCACCATAGAGCCTCTACTTTTCTAGTGAAACCAGTTTTTCAATTTTATAATTTGCAAGCGTAATTTCTGAAAAATTTAATTTTAAAAATTATGCGAGTTATATTGTTTAGTGGAGGTGTTTGTGGGCAATCGTGTTTACGGTTAAGTTCATTCAAAACCATCGGTCGAAAAACTAATCTTGGTTTTTACCCCACGCAAATTAGTCAAAATTCTTGCCGTGCTTCTCTACAAATGTTGCGGAGTCGTAAATGTTTTTAATCCACTTTGAGCATCCCAAATAAGGCAGTAAGCTTAACTTCTATCAATAACTATCTTTCAGCTTTTCGCTTATAACTCGAAAACGTTGCATCCTATAGAACATTTACATCTTTCAAAAACAAAACAGCATAAAATCTGGCGTCTAGCGATCTCCGTAAGTGTCAAATTAGGTTAAGGAGTTTAGCCACAATCGATCGTTAAACATCGGCAATTTTTACCGACTTGGCCGAAAAGTGGGTTATACTCATGCTCACACGGATGTAACTTCCCTTTCCTGACGAAGATGAAGAAATATTAATCTATTACTTCTTTCACTACACAGAATAACTTCAGATTTGATGGTAATACTTTGTTTTGTATCGAATGAAGCTACATAATCATTATTACGTAATTAATAATACGAGTGTTAGATTCAACCTAATCTGATTTGACGTTTCTTCAAGTACAGAACTCAAAGATGCAATGGGTGCGATCAATCAAAAAAAGTAACTCAAAATCAGGTAACCATCCAAATAAGAAGAGTAAATTTTTGGTCCATATAATGTATTGAAACATGTTTCGGGTAAATTTATACCCATCTTCAGCCAACCCTAGCAAAAAAAATACAATTATTTTTTTAAAAAAATAAAGAAACGTAAAAGACATCTAATGATTTGTCAGATGAGGTTGTAAAATATCAATGTTTTGTAGCCAAATAAATTTCACCTCATCTGACACATTATTACCTTTTACTTTTCTATATTGCTTTAATTCAATTGTAATTTTCTTTGGTAAGGTTGACAGATGGTAACTATAAATTTAGCCGAAACATTCCATATGTCATAAATTTACTTTCCTTATTTGGTTGGGAATTTGATTTGGAGTTACTTTTCATAATTGATTTGATGTTGTTGAAATATTACTTTTCGAAAGACTCAGTACCTATTAATTAATTAATTAAAAGAATTTTCACAAAACATATAAATTATTAACTTCATTGTTTTTTTAATTATTTTATTTTTGGTAGTGACAGAGATATCACATTCTTTTGGTTTGTTATGTATGTTGTTAGTATATTGATAGTTGTTAAATGATATAATTAATTAGCTTGACGCACCTATTTCGTAAACGGACAAAAAAGTTGTGGTCAGTAATGCCTGCTGTAATTTTAAGTTTAATTAAAACAGGAAATGCTAATTAATTTCAATTGAATCACTAGTAATGACCAGATTAACCCTTTCAACCTATACTAGGACTTGAATTGTGCAAAATATACAAGTGCATATATATGTGTGTAATACATAATTTTTGTAAATACATAATTCTTATAATACTTGTTGCAGGTAATTTATATTCAATGTAACTTCACTTATATTTCAAATAATTTCATATAGTAACAACAAATCTAGAAACAAAAGTTTTGTCATTTCAAGTAAGAATCATTACTTAAGAATCGATTCCATCATTAAGAATCTTTTACTAAGAACTTTCAAAATGCTACAGAAGCATTATCAACGTTAAATTTAGTGTTGTAATAGAAAACAATAGGAGCACTGTTATAATCACGATTGTCGCATTTACTTTTAACTGTAGTAGCTTTAATAATGTTGGCATTTATTGATTGATTAATATTCTTACAAGCCAAAAGGTTAAATTGTTACTACATGTAATAATATATGGCTACAAAAGTAGGAAGAACATGCAAAAATGAAATTCACTTATATATCTATAACACTTATAGTATCATGAACCTCTCATGTAATGTGATTTAATTAATTTGACATCAAAACATCGTGATGCAAAAAAGCCACATTACATTTTTTTAAATAAAAATATTAAACTGCTCATATCGTTACTGATAAGGTGAGCAATCCATTATTAGTTGTAAGGATTACTGTAAAGGCTATTATTTTAACATTATTAATAAACAAAATGTCTCCATTACCCGCTACGTCAAAATCGAACATTAGACCTTTCATGGCAATTTTTTCTCCAATAAAATGAAATTAAATATTTCGAAAACATGCACGGTATACTTTGCTCTTTAACTATAAATACCTCAAAAATGTCTTTTACACTTTTTCTATAAATTCTACGTTACAAATTACAGAAGCATACCTGAGATGGGACCTTACTACTTGTGTATTTACATTTTTTTATGTGTTATAATGGAATCAAGTATGCTTTAATAGAGGCATAGAAGATCCTACAGTACTAAGGTCAACGTGATTTTAACATCTGAGTATGCACATCTGAAATAAAGCTTTAAATTTAATGACAGTTCGGGTTTACGGTTATATTTTATATAATTCCACACGAACCTGGTGATAAAAATAGTGATTTACCCTAGTTGTGCCCAAAGAATATGTAGGTATTCTCTAAAGAAATTAAATTTGAAATTCTCCTTTGGGAATTGAGTTTTGGAACGATTTAGTAATAATTTTACTTTCTTTAATTACTTCAGCAAATGCAGCCTGAATTTGGTAGTTCTCCATTATTATACTTATTATTATTATTATTACTATTATTATTATTATTATTATTATTATTATTATTATTAGTATTATTAATAATAATAACAATAATAGTAATAATAGTAAATGCCTTTATTGATTAAAACTGTTTATACATCACGAAGTATGCCTTTGTACTGAGACAAGTAATATTTCACGTAACCCCAGAACCTGTAAAAGTGCCATTTGATTTCCTAATTACATTACATTATTTTAATTTGAGAAAAAGGGGTAGGTTTGATAAGTAAAATGTGGCTCGTTTGGGAACTACAAAATGGCTACAAATCGTGTCCCTTCAAAGAATTCAATATCTCCAGCGGTTCCAGAGATACGTAGTATAGTTACTGCAGGTTAAGATAACTGCATTATCTGTTATTGTTCAGAAACGAGCACAGCTACACAATTAATTTTAACGGCACAATTTAACTAAAAATTAGCTGCAAATTATTCCATTTCGATTAAATGACGAAAAGTAGAGTTATTAATTTTACGATACTGGGGGTGCTTTTTGAAAAAAGGGATAGGTTTTGAAAAGTAAAATGTAGCTCGTATGTGAACCATAAAATAGCTACAAATTCTGCCCTCTCAAAGAAACCGATATCTCCAGCAATAAGGTACAGAGATACTGTAACGTTTATTCTAATTTATTTTTACAGTTCCTAACACTTAATTTATGTAGTATATTCCTTAACTAACCAATTCATGTTATACACTTAACGCGCTAATTTATTTGTAGACTTATCGCTAGTCGGCTTATCGCACTTTTTTACTCGTGGCGGCTACTCCTGGTCTACTCTGCCCGCCACGGAACCGGCTCGTAATTTATATCCCCTAATAATGTTTTTCGAGAAGCTTCCGGATTATTCCTTCTCTAATTGGACGTTCTGGATTTTTCTGTCGCCTTCGATAGAGTTTTTATGATCGCGCTCTACTGAATTCTCCGAAGCGGTCCCCTTTGAAGTGCACCGACTTCGTCTATTAGAGAGAGCACGCTTTACACTGATGTTTACATTTAGCGTCACGATACGCAATATGGCTACTGCAGGTTAAGACATAAGCTGGAGACAAGTTCGGAGTTTCTCGGAGACAAATAGAGGTACAAAATTAATTCTGACGATACAAATTAGCCACAAATTAGGGCTGCTACAGCTTACTAGACGCTATGTGGTGTAATTCAGTCCAATGGTAGAGGCAGTACAGAGTCACCATTAGAATAACGTTATAATCAGTAGGGGAATATTATCGATTGGTAGTTGGAATAGTTGGATAGAACATTTGAAGTAGACTTGGACTTATATATATATATATATATATATATATATATATATATACAGGCGGGGATCCTACAGCCTTTGCCGTTTCCCGCATTTTGATCTCCAAACCTCTCTATTCTTCCAGTCGTCCTCGTTTATTGCTCTATCTTCCATAATTTGTGTTACACCAGAAATCCAAGTTTTACGTGGTCTTCCTTTTCGTCTCCTACATTTGGGACTGTAATTCAGGGCAATTTTAGGCCACCTTTCTTCCTCCATCCTCATTACGTGGCCATACCATAGTAACTGCTTTGTCTCTATCATGTCTGTAGTTGTGAATATTCTTCCTGTTCGGATCCTGATTTCTGCATTCGTGACAAGTTGTAATCTTGATATTCTAGCCGATCTTCTTAAAAAGTCCATTTCAGCAGTTTGTATTTTCTTTTTATCAGCCTTAGTCACTGCCCAGCACTCTGAGCCATATGTTAATATCGGCTCTACTATGGCTCTGTACATGGTTATTTTTGTTTTTAATTTAAGTCCTGTTGACCATAGTAGTGAATTCATTATACGGGTGGCCTTGTTACCTTGCTGTACTCTGTATTGTACCGCCCTTTCTGTTGTTCCTGCGTCTGATAAAACAGTTCCCAAATATTTGGATTCCTTGCATCTTTTTAAGCTTTTATTTATGTATAAATTCGGATCTTCTTGTTGTTGTTCATTTACTTTCATATATTCAGTTTTTCTAATATTTATTCTTAGTCCCCACTTTTGATACTCTTCTTCCAGTTTCCGAAACATGAAATCTGAGTCTTCTTCATCACAAGTTATAACAACTTGATCATCAGCAAATAATAGGTTTGTTAAATACTTGTCGTCGTCTAATTGGACTCCCATTTTCCGATTTTTTTTCTCCAGTTGGCTAAAGCTTCTTGAATATAAATTTTAAATAAAGTGGGTGACAAACTGCATCCCTGTTTGAGACCCTTTGTTATCGGAAATGTTTCCGACAGTCTGTTTCCCAATTTTACTGCACTCTTGGCATTTTTATACATGTTCCAAATGGCTCTAACATAAATTTCGTTTGTACCATGTTTCGTCAAAATTTCAAAAAGTTTGCTTAAGGGTACCATGTCGAATGCTTTTTCCAAATCGATGAATATTAAGTGAGTAGATAGGTTTCTCGCTTTTCTTTTTTCCATTATTTGTTGGAGTACAAATACATTGTCGATACACGATCTTCCTGCACGAAATCCATTTTGATCTTCTACTTCCGCAAGATTTTTGTCGATTCTATTTTTTAGCAACTTACCGTACAGCCTTCCTACAGAGCTAATAACACTAATTCCTCGATAGTTAGACTTGGACTTTATTACGTTAATTCCAAAGAAAGTTTCCAGCAAGCACTAATATTTTGATTTGATGCGTAGAATCCCTTGTCGTCGCCTACATATATATATATATATATATATATATATATATATATATATATATATATATATATATATATATATATCATACCTATTATTCCGTTTCGTAATTGAACCCGATCTTAAGCAATTGCTTTGCGTTATTTGTCTAATTTTCATTGCGGCACGTTTCTCCTCCGCACATTTTGGTTCAAACACCGTGCGGCGTTTGATTATAAGAAATCGATTCACGTTTTGCGAAACGCGTCGTCATTATGAATGCAGCGCCTGTAACCGAGCCATTTTCGTCCGTTCGACACAAAAAAAAATTACAAAACTCGTTTGCGTAATCCGAAGAATATGAAACAAACGAGATTACCAATGCTAATCCCTCCCTTTCTTTCCTTTAAAATTCAAATTCTCCATCACGAACGACTCATTACGGCGCCCCGCGCCCCATTTTTTCCCCGAGCCTACGACCCGCGGCGTAGTAATATTTTTTACCTGCAAATCCCCTGCACGCGTTTTTCATAAATTATTCGCGAAGTGTAACTGAAACTTTATCGAAAGAAATAAATTACCCGCCGCGCGAGTGGGAGTTCCGCCGGAGTGGACGGAAGTTTCGATTTGTTGATTCGAAACGAATATTTCACAGGAGTCGGGATGATCGCGGGCTGTTATTTATCGGCTCTCCCACGGGAGAACGCGACAACGCCAATTAACGACGTGGATTAATAAATTTATGAAAAAGGAAATGCACGGAACCGCCGCCCTCTCATATCAGTTTATGATCTCAGCATATTAACCCCGTTCTTTGTTTGGTTTATTGAACGAAAGTGCTAATGTAAACTACACAGGAAAACAATGGGGGATGTTGAATTTTCGCCGGTAAGCCAGAAATCCATTTCGGCATGATACATGTATGGGTACATGTTGCTTCTTTTAAGTGGATCGGAGTCGCAAGTAGAATTGCCAATGTGGCGGATCGAAAAACTTGATAATAAGCTGGGAAATAAGATGGGAAATGTTAAGAAAAACACAGCGTTCTTTGCAAATCCGCACATTTTTTACTAGTCGAATTAACGAGTGGTCCTGACCAGAACGTGAATTAATCAAAAAACCCGGCTTCGGACTGATTAGTATACAAACCGTCAAAGGTGTGCAATTCGCACACGCGATTCCACGTTCTTTGCAACCGCTCTATCCTTGGATTAATAATTAGTCGTGACCCGTCGCGGCTTCCTTACTCTTATTTGAAAAAGTTACAACTTACTTAAAGATCAAGTAAAAGAAGTTTCAATGCACGTAATCAATGAAGAGACACACTCATTCCCACTGTTGCCCAACCTTTTCTTATATAAATGGGATCGCATATAAATACTTCTAACCTTATTTTTCACATGAAAATACATGTACGCCTATTCCGTAATAATTTCATAGGTAATTCACAAATATGTTCTTTAAAGAAGGGTTGGTAAAGTTGACTCGTTTCCCGATTGTGTTTAATGCAAATTGCAAAATTAAAATCGACGAACGAAAAAGTAAACAAGATCAGCTGATTGTGGAATGTAACCGGACCTAATACGGGAAGACAACATCGCGTAATTTCGCCAACATGAAGTAAGTTCGCGAATTTGAATCTTCATATTACAGTCTTATACTTACACCCAGTGTTGTTAATTATTTAAATACATGTATTCAGAAATGTATTTTAAATACTTTTTATGTATTTAAATACATAGTTAAATACATGAGCTTAATTTGTATTTACTGTGTATTTAAAATACATTTCTTCTGACATTTTAAATACAGTATTTCAAATACATTTTTGGGCAATGTTAAGATCCACTATTTGCTTAATTATTCCGTAAATGCTCTTACATTTATTTTATTTTGTTACAGTAATTATAAATGCGCATTTTTATACATTTTTTGAGCATATTTCCGGCTGTTCATTTGTATTTACATTTTGGTTTATGTACTTACATGCTTATTTTGAAGCTAATTGTTACAGTTATAATGATCCTACGACACTGTTAAAGGAGTTGCCATTATCTTAACGAAGGTGTACAATTCATAAAGTTTTTAAAAAAGTTCTAACATTGTAAGACAATTTTTAAGTAGCTTGTCGACATTTTCAAAGAAGTCGCAGTTATCTTAAACTTAAGCTGTTGTTTCAAAACAAGTTAAGGAGCTTCTAAAGAACTTATGACAATTCTAATGCAACGCAAATAACTTGAAATGCCATATATGAAGTTGGAAAAGGAACTAATGAAGTTTTTTAATTAGTTACTTCGTTAGATCAAGTTAAGAAGTAAAAGTGTCTAATGTGTTGACATCTTTGCCTTAGGATTATTTTTTTGATAAGTTTGAAACTTACATTAAGCCTGTTGTGTTTTGAAGTATCACTTCAATTTCTAAACACTTGTTTACAAAGTAGTTGGTAAATTTCGGAAAATTGCAAACATTTTACGATTTCATGAAGCAAAGAAAATAATTCCTAACACTTTTTGAGATTGTTTTAAGTGTTAAAACCATAAACTTAGGTTTAGTGTATAAAAGTCAGCATATGTATTTGAGGCTTTTCGATACAAGTAACTTACATATTCTGAAAATAATTGAAAACTTCACAACTTCGGGCAATAAAACAAAGATTTTAGAACTTCGTTAGAAAGTTTGCATTAGAAATTAGATTACAATTTCACGAAAAAAATAATAGGAATTCTAAGCTTCCTGGGGTTATGCTTAACATTGCTGCAATTAAGAATAATTTACAACTTTAAATACTGTTTAAATACAAAAACGAAATACTTGTTATTTGTATTTAATTACATTGTCCAGAGAAGTATTTAAAATACAAGTAAATACATTTTGTAAAAAATATTTGTGTTTGTATTTAAATACATTTTTAAAAGTATTTTTAACAACACTGCTTACACCCCACTACAATTGCTAAATAAAAGAACTTGTTCGTCGAGGATGTAGTCAGGTGAAGACCCAAAAGAAAAGAACTATTTGAAAATTGTCAGGCTTTCGGAAACCAAGTTTCCATCATCAGGACATCTGTCATATTTATTGTTTGCTATCTTCTAAACTATAACAGTGCGACTACTTAAGTACTAACATAAGCTCCTTAGTAAAACAGTTACAAGCTATTTTGAAACATTTTACCTTCCCACGCTGGCAAACGTTGTTACAACAAATTACTTTAGGTTAAGTAAGGGGGCAAGGAACAGTAAATTTGACCAACAATCCACATCATAACACAGAAAATTTTTGACAATTAGCAGCATGGAACATGTTATCTCTCAAAAATATATCAACAATTTGTCAACAATTTTATACATATGAGGTTACCTGGTCAATACTATGTGTCTTTGAAGATTATGTTCTCTGCGAGAACTAGCCAAAGACACATAGTAACGTCGGAAGACAGGGTTTTTTAGTGTGTAACCGAACGGACCCCCACAGTGTCTGATGCGGTGGATACTATCATTTCTGATTGATTATTTAATCTCAATAAATGGCAATATCCATCTCATCAGTCCTCCATAAATGAGTTTTCCCCTGTAAAAAAAAAGGTTACCTGGTCAAGTACATTGAATCTTGTGTTACTTTTCCTATACATCCCTTCTTTATTATTATTTTTTAAAACTTGTGTGTATATCTAAGATCACTACCATATTTACCAGTAAATATTTTGAAAATTGAGTTTCTTGGAAAATTGGTTCTGCCCTATCGAACTAAAATCTTTTCGGAGTTGCGGCGTTGCCGCGTATGTTTAAAAGTATCAACCACTTTGATTTCCTGTATATCATTACATTTTTCTCTTCACAGTTGCTTTCAGAATATTTTTATATTACTACTTCCCTTTACCTATCTCCAGTGTTATATCTAGGTGTTCGAGAAATTGATTGATTTCCTTATTTTTTTGCAGATCATATCTTCAATTAAATGTTTATTATTGCCGTATTTAGATTCCCAGAAAGCTAAAATTTTAAGTGTATTTGATTAATACCCTGTGATTAAGTATGTCTAAGGAAATTTGTTTTCCATTAAACAGGGTCAAATTTGTGAGTTTACCGATAGATGCAAAAATTGTGAAAAGTACATTTTTTAAAATTAAGTTATATATTATCGAATACCCCAAAAGAAAATTTAAATTCATTTGAAACGATGTACCGTGTAACACTTAAACAATTGGGTTTCCAAAATAAAAGCAGGTTTTTCAAAAAATCGGATTATTTTGCCATATTTTGTATTAGGTGGCTATGGAATGCTATGGAATAAGTCATTATAACAACTTAACAAGCGGTGCAGCAATAATAAAACGTTCGCGCCTTCATTAACTAAAATTGAAAATGGATGGAAATGGTAATAAGGTAATAAAAGGTAATAGCTATTCAAATGAAGTTTTAATAAAAAAAAATCTTCAAAGTCAATGTGAAGAAATTATAACAAGTTCAATGAAATGTATCCATGATGTATGATTTACAACTAATGAACATGAGAAAATTTATACGATTACAAAATAATTTCATCTGTTTTTCATCAATTTCATCAAAGCGACATGAAATTTGCTAAACTAATATTACGTAATTAATCACTACGTAAAATAAGAAATAGGAATACAATTAAATTGCAATTAATAATGTTATTTATAAGTGCCGAAGAAGACTACACTTGCTCCGTAGAAGAAGAAGAAGATACAAAGGAAGTGCTGCTGTCGTAAAAAAAATTGCGACCCAATGGACCCTTTATTTCTTTATCTGTAGATATCCATACATTCACATATACGATTTCACTTGGGCGACTGCACGAACGCGAACACCTGCGTTTTAAAATACATCAGTGCGTTTCTGAATAAGCAAAGAAATAAGTCCCATGGTTTTGTATAGAGATAACGGGCTCTTTTCGAATGTCCTCTGTAAATTCAGATTTTATTGAGTGTTCCAATTGCTACTGGTTAGAGTATACCGTAATTGCATATCTTATGCATTCCTCAGATTACAATAAGATGTTCCATGCAATGTTTTTGCCATCATACTTAAATCCAACGTCATATCCTTAAAACTGTAATCCTTAAAGCCCTGACTCTTTCTGTATTGAACTTCAGTCTGGTGTAGTGGTGTTTTGGCCAAATATTATTATCTCTTACTTTTCGTTCCATTGAAAGCAATAAACAAATCAGTAAACAGTGAGGAATCGTCATACGGAATATGGCATCCTCCTTATGTGTTGTGGAGTACATTGTCGGCTCGTGTGTTATCTCTGTGTAATTCCGGTGTGTTATTGTCGGTAAATAACTGGTAGTAAAATGAATGACTGTAACAAAACTCTTACTAAAAGGATAAAGACTTCTATTTTAACTGCCAGTGACCGGATAATGGTAAAAAATGTGTGCGCCGAGATTCGCTATATGACAACCGCATTTTTACATTCTACCCGCCACTGGGTGTCGCATTCTCTTGGCACCGCAAAGATGTATAATCTCTCTTATTGTGGTGTGATGTCATTCTCCAGACAAGTGGATTTTGGGTGTAGTTCGTAGTCATTTATTTCTTTTCGCCCTAAAGTGCGTTTGATCTTTATATTGTCTGTTTTTTGGAGGTATGCTAATTAATGGTCAACTGGGTTGTCAAATAGCTTGACCTTACGAAGCACGAATGTGTTTCAAAATTTTCCAAATTTTTGAATAGGCAGACGGGCAACTTAGTCGAATTATAAGGCTTTGTTGAGGCAAGGTTGCCAAATACAATGTTGCAAATTGCATTTAATATCAATATAGTACGTGTACAGATTTACCAAGTTACAATCACAGTATATTTACGTTTATAATTTACTAAAATCGTCATGAAAATATGTAGGTAAGAATTGTTTCAAAATGCTCACTCTCAACCTAAGGTTACCCTAAATGAATAAAAAATTAACAATTTACGTTCATTATAAGCCGAGATAAATCAAATTTTTTCCGCATTTCACCGTTGAACAATTTTTTTGAACATAAACAGTCGTTATTGTAGATTCCGGTAAAAATAATTTCTTAACTTTATTAAACAAGTCCCCAATCATTTTTTAAAACAAGTCTTTGACATAGCTTCTATTTCAAAAGTTAAAAATATGCATAAGGATAATACAATATAATAATACTATAATAAAGAATAAAACTCGTCATCACTTACTGACGTTCCCATAAAATTAATTATCGAAGCGGTGTTATACTTGTTTATATTGTTTTTTCGCATGCTATTTTGTATAATGCTTTTATACAGTTAAATTATAATACTTCATTCAGTTCTGCTTTGAAATTACATGCTAGTATGAATATTAAGCTAGCAAGTACCGCTGAGCAGCTTGCTGTAGGACCGCTCACAGGCTGGAAATTTGTATTGTAAAATACAGCTTATCCTAATTAACAAATTGATTGTGCAGATCACTGCATGTTTATACTCGACATTTTGAGAAATTGTTTTGTAGCATGAGAACCTTCTATTATGTACCTGTCATATATTCTTCCATTTGTGTTTAATAATTGAAAAAAGAGCTATTTGGTGAGGTTTTTTTTTGCACTACCTTATAATCTACTAAAATGTTTGTGATGCAGCTAGGCTCAGTTTGTAGATATTTTCAAAGCACACAATATTTGCACCGAATTTGTTGCTGTAAAGCTGGTAGCTTTTGGTATAGCCCCAGAAACATTTTTTTAGTTGTTTTCAAGTCTTTACAGAAATACATCACCGTTAGCGTCAACAGTGTCGTTGATGGTTTAATGCTTGAAGAATTTAGACTATTGTAGACAACTTACTTTTTGTAGATTCAACTTGGCTCTTCACCGTTTTCGAAATGTTCGATAATGGGTATTGTAGATTTGTCAATTCACAATATTCTGTATTACATTGAATGTGTATTGAAAACGATACTCGGTTCATTTTTTAATGGCCGACGACTCTATAATCAATTCAGCAACATCCCCTATTTTTGCCAGCTGCCTCGAAGGCAGTACGTGTTCTTCAAACGCCTGTGAGTCGTAAATTCAATTTGCGCGTCCGAGCGCCATTATATTATCCCCCTGGATATTTCCCTAATAACTCCGGTTCTTACCGTCATGAGTTTTTCACCCCGGCTTTTTCCATTCGAATTTCTTTTATTAGTTCGCAGGGCTCGTCCCGTTTCTCGAGAGGTTATCCCCTCGTTATCTGGATCGAATCCAATTAGGCCATCGCAATTATATTCGAAATCGGCGTATTATTCGTAAAATAATTAATAAGCCCCCTGCAATCGAAACTATTGTTGGTTTCGTTTTCGACGTTTTCAACTTCGCCCGAACTATCCTGATTAATTCCAGGATTTCCATGGAATATAATAATTACCGGACCGGTTCAGACTCAGCCACTAAACCGCAGCGAAGTTAGTTTCGAATCGAATTCCGGTTCAAATTCAGACATTCCGACAGTTTGACATCTAATTCGATTATGACCGTGAATTCGCTTCGGTGCACTCTGGAGCCGGAGGCATGAGCTGCCAGGGATTTTAAAACGCGAAAGTCGTTAAGTTTATGCAGGAATGATTCCTCCGGGGAGCAGGACTCGAAATGGAGACATACATCTGAGACAGCCAACTTATATGGCGTTTGTTTACGGTCGATAAATAAAGTGAAAGACGCGTATGTTGAATATTAAAATGGTTCGTTCCTTCGGTGGAATTCGTTTGGAAATTGTTACAAACCATCTCATTCATGAGACTGCCGGTGCTGTTAACATTCTAGCGATTCAAAGTAGATTGAAATCTTCACAGTGTTTTCATGCGTTTCCTCCTTTCAATTTTTGTGATTTTGGATTTCAATAGTTAATATGTAAGAGACGTTTCTCGCATTCCTGGTTCCACTCTCATCTGTCTTGCCAGTCTTCTTCTTGAAGGGGCCTGACCTTCACGGCTTTTCTTATATTGTCCATCTAGCTGATGCTTGGCCTTCCTCTTTTTGTTCTTCGTGGGGGTTTCCATTTCCAGACTATTTGGCTATATCTACTTCCCCATTCTTCGGACATGTCCATACCACTTCAGCTGCTTTTGTTCTATTCTTTCTACTCATCTTCTAAAGGTGCCATATTCATTTAATGAATGTTAGCGACAATTGTGGCAAACTCTTTCCGATCCTGCGCGACTCTGAAGAGTGTGTGGGCATCGAGGTTTGTCCAGTCTCTTATGTTCTTAAGCCACGAGTATTTCTTTCTCCCGATGCCTCTTCTTCCTTCGATTTTTCCTTCCATAGTTAGCTTTAAGAACTGGTACTTGGAATTTCTAAATATGTGACCCAGATAAGCAACCTTCCCTGTTTTCACTATTTGTAGTAGTTCTCTTTCTACTAATTTCTTCGTTTCTCACTCTGTCAAATTTTGTTGATCCACAGCAGCGCCTTTATTGTTCCATTTCAGTGGCGTTAACTTTTCCTTTAGATACCTTCGTCATGTTCCATACTTCCGCCCCATTTGTCGCGATGCTCTCAACTAAGATGTTGTAAAGTTAAAGTAAGGAATTATGATGGACAAAGAAAACTCGCATTAAAAAACTGGCAGAAAACTTGAGGTTTCATAGATTAAATCTGTTTCTCGCATCTCATTCTCTACCTTCTCCTGTTGCTCCAATCTTCTTCATCTAAATCTCTCTTGTCCATAGCATTTCTTATTTCTCTTAGCCATTCTGGTCTAGGTCTTCCTCTTTTTCTTCCATGTATAGTTTGCCATTCAAACGCCCTTTTTGGTATTCGACATTTTTTCATTCGTTGCATGTGGCCATACCACAACAGTTTTTCTTTCTATTTCGCCCAGAATGGTATTTTCTACATGCATATTTTGCTAACTACCTCGTTTTGTATATGTTGTCTGTTCTCCTCCAGAAATCCATTTCTACAGCGAGAAGCTGGTCCTGAATACTTTTGTTTATTACCCAAATTTGCACACCATAGTACCTAACACAGCTTTATAATATCGCCTGGTATACTCTAACCACTAGCAATTGGAACACTGAATAAAATCTGACTTTACGGAGGACATTCGAAAAGAGCCCGTTATCTCTATTCAAAACCATGGGACTTATTTCTTTGCTTATTCAGAAACGCACTGGTATATTTTAAAACGCAGGTGTAAGTTTTCGTGCAGTCGCCCAAGTAAAATCGTATATGTGAATGTATGGATATCTACAGATATAGAAATAAAGGGTCGCAAAATTTTTTAACGACAGCGGCGCTTCGTTTGTATCTTCTTCTATGGAGCAGGTGTTTCGGTTCTTCGGCACTTATACTCGAGAAGCAGTGGTGTGTGTATGTGTGTGCCATTTATTTATGCTATTTGAAAGTGAATTCATTGTTACGAGTTATTATCCGTAATGATACGCCCATGGACGACCAGACGGCACCACTTGAAAAGCCATTAAGTGTTTTTGTTGCCGTTCCAGTTGGGACTGGACGAAGTATACATCTGTTTTTTAGTTATTTCTTTTATATTTTTATTCCAGAGATAGGGATGTAGTTGTCTGATCATTGTTTTACCTTGTCCGATATACCTGCGAATACCTACTTCATCTCTGCCATCTTGCGTAATCGTCACCCCCAAATATTTATATTGTGTCGTATACGTTATTGTATTTCTTCCACGTTCAAGTCTCTTGCTGCTTCCCCGATGACCGTAGGTATATTTTGTGTCTTCTCTAAACCGATCTGTAAACCCCATTCCTCGTATTCATCTATTAATTTCCTCATCATGTAGTTGGCGTCGTCTTCATCCTCTGCTAATATTAATTGATCATCGGCGAGCAGTAATGTGTGGATATGTTCGTCATTTCATTTTATGCCTATGCTTTTACATTTCTTCATCCACTTACGTGAGGCTTGTTTCATATACACTTTGAATAGAGTTGGGAAGATTGGAGAACCTTGTCTTCTTTATCAGTTGTGAATGGTTTTAGTAACTGAGCTCCAATTTTCTCTTGACTCGTTCCTTTTTTTGTATATTTGTTTTATAATTTGTATGTTCTATTCACTAATGTTATTCTTCTCCATTGCTTCCCATACTTTAGTTTAAGGAACCTAATCATAGATCACAGGCTTTCCTCAGGTCAATAAATATCACATGTAATTCTTTCCCTCGAGCTATACATTTTTCCGAACTGTGCCTAAGAGTGAAAAGGTTGTCTATACATGATCTCCCTGGTCTGAATCCGCTTTGTTCTTCAATTTCTAATACTGCTTCCTCCAATCGTTTTTTGATAATGCGTCATACAGTCTCCATTAGAAGATGTCATGATGCACAATAAAAGGTCTTTACAATTGTTTATTTTGAAAGGACATAGCAATCCACGAGAAACAGCTATCAAAGCAATTTTGATGACTATCAATAACATTACCGATTGATAGTCATATAAAAAGTTGGTACAAAAACTAATCCTAGTGATAAGGAAAAAACCAAAAAACTTGAATATTCTTTCTTTCAATAACTCACGTATGTGTATGCTATATGAATTTAAAATACAAACCGTTTTCGCAAATTTGTGGGATGAACATTGAATATCCGGTTAATTTTCAGGTTGAATTTACATAATTATATGGATTTCAATATGCGTCTCAGGAATAATTCTCTATTACAAGATCGTGGTGACGGTCCTCGTCTCCTCCCTATATCATTTCCGTCCCCTTTTGCCTTTCCCTCTCTTTCATCTGTATCATTCACGATGTAAATATAAATCTGTAATATTCCTCACTACTTCAGCACCCTCTTCCATTATCTTTAACCCCGCTCGAAATGTAAGAAGTCGTCGTATAGAAAGGGAAAAAGTATATCCCTTAAATTCTCATGCGATTCTAGGGATCCATTTCGTGTCATAAAAGCTCTCTGTCTCTCTATATCTGCGTGTCTGTGTCTCCGTCTCTCGAGACTTGGCATTGTGTAGATTTTCGTTTTGGATCCGGGCAGGCATAATGCAATTCAACAATTCGACTACACCAAGAAGTAGTAATCTGGGCGCCCGATACTTGGAAGGGAGCCAAAAGAACGTAAATATGTTCTGGTGATTTGATGGAAGTTCTTGGACATCGCCTATACTCGACGCTTTCCCGACGCGCACCGATCTTATCTGATAAATGAAAATCTCGAACGGTTTGTTACCCGATTGAGATCTACGGATAATCGAAACCTTGTATTAGTTTTCATACTGGGGCCGGAATAAATTTACTAATTTATGAGTAGGCGTGATTGCTAACGCGACTGTGGCACGCCAGGTTCATAAGTCTTCATAAATCACGATTAAAAATATTAAAATAGAAAAATGGGGTGTCTGATGGCAGAGCCTTCGGGAAAGGGGAATTTCCCAGTTAAATTCATTATGCTCCTTCGCTTTGCGGAGGGGTGAGGATAGTCCTGAGGTCTACCCACTCCGCTACGTGACCACTTTGGCCTCGATAGTAAACCCATTATTCTTTGAAGGGACGAAGGGCGTCAATTCTTGGCGTTCGTTGATTTTTAATGTGAAGTGTATTCGCCAAAGGTTCAGGAGATCAACATGATTGTGATTGATTCATTTCTGCCTTGTTCTTCGAGTATTTTTTAGTGTCACCTAATGCAAACTAAAAGTATGTGAACTATCAGTATTTTCTTGGCACCCTAATCAAGGGGTGTCTTTAGGCTGCTGGTTGAAATATAGTGAGTTTGCCATGGTGCCGCCAAATATTGGGAGCTCAGCAATCGTGGAGTAATCGTTTCGATATTCATTCAATTTACTTTATAACTTTTTCGTTCAAAACGTTGAAATCATTTCTTTTTCTAACTAAAGTTTGACTCCTGCTTTACCAGTCTAACCATCGTTAATACCAAAAGTGTTCAATGCTTTACCCGAAACGGATCAATCAATTTAAAAATAATATATCAGGGGCTTAATTTGATATATGAGGTGTCAGAAATAACCTGAATCGTTTTAAGAGACAATCACATACAATGGATGCGTAATATGGCAAAATCTAAGTGAAAATGAAATAATAAGAAATTTAAAAACCCGAATTTCTCTTTCCCAGGGTGTAAAAAATAGGGGTAAAATTTAATTTTTGGCGATTCTCATACTGTATTACAGTGGACACGCTAACGGTAAAGTAGATGCAAGAAAAGGAACTCACTTGGAAATTTATGTTAAATGTTCGGTATGTATAGCTACATAGCCACAAACGTGAATCTTATTAATTTCCCCAAGGACGGTTCTATAAACAAGCCTAAGGAGATTTAAGAAAATCTGAATTATTGAAGAAAAATTTATGAATTTTTGAAACTAGAAATCGTAGCATAAATTCAATTGTAGGCTTTCAGTTGTCTCCATTTTTTACATAAAGCATCACAACTTAAAAACTCTTATGTAGACTGCTCAATTTTACTAAAATTGTTCAAAACACTTCAATAAACAACCGCCAATTTAAGTTTGATTATTTTCATGATTTTTTTAAATCTTTCCAAATGTCACTGTTATACTGTTCAGTAAACACCCCCAACCTCAAAACCACTTCACAAAAAGCACTCAAACTCGCCTAAGGACACTTCAATGAACAGTGCTAGTGGTTTTATCAAAATCTGAGTTTGAATAGAAAAAAATATAAATTTTTGAAAGTAGAAATCATGGCAAATTGCAAATATACTCATTAAATCTTGTCAATTTCTGACGTAGTCACTACTTCAAAACTGCTTCATAAAAAGTGACGAATACTAAACTTCTTTAAAACACTTCATTAAACACTATTAATTTAGGTTTAATTCAGTTTTATGAATTTAAAAAAAAAACAAATAGCAACTTCCAAGCAAAATCCAAATTAATCTGTCATATTGTTAAAGAAACACCTCTAACTTCAAAACTGCTTCATAAAAAGTGTTGAACTCCCCAAGGACAAAAATCTAGGTTCAGTACAAAAATTAAAAATTTTTTAAACTAAAAATCGTCATAAATTTAACTGTTCTCGTTAAATCTTGTAAACTTTTTATATAGTGCATCACAACTACAAAACTTCTTCCAAAATAGTTTTAAAACTCACTAAAGCTCTCCAAAACATTTCACTATACTATCAATAATTGAAGTTTAAATATTTTTTATGAATTTTTAAAATCTTTCCAAATTACAACTTCACCCAATCACTGTTTTGTGTTCAATAAACACCTCTAATTCCAAAACTACTTCACAAAAGCGAATTGAAACTCGCTTAACTCGCCGAGAACACTTCAAAAAATGATTGTAGTGAGTTTTAGTAAAATCTGATTTCAGTACCGAACTTATGAATTTTTGAGACTCGAAAAAACGTCAAATTTCTGAAAATTCTCGTTAACATAATTCGGCGAGGTTTCTCTGGCTTTGAATAAAAATTTAAATAACAAAAAAAAATTTCTGTTGCTTCAAATATATAAGTGGTGCATTCTTGATTTTCTTTGATGACAATGGCAACACGTTGATAATTAAGGAACACTAGGTAATACCTACATCACTTGCATGCGATCTGTTAATTTTAATATTATAGTTTCAGTTCAGCAATGCACAGTAATTTTCAGTAACTTACAGCGGGCATCTAATAACAATTAGCTTCGTGCGTTTTAATTCAAAATATTTACCAGTATTTGACGCACGTACTTAGAGGTATACATGTTTCTCCAATTTTGATTGAAACTACATAAGGCTTGTTTGTAAGGATAAGTACAATGTATTACATGTTTTATAGGGCTGAAAAACATGTTTCATTCATTCAATCTAAGAGTAATGATAGACTATAAAAATTTAATGAGTTCAGTTTCACTCCTATCGGCTAATTCAAAATATGTTCAATTGCTTAATTTTAAAATTTTTGTTTGTGGAAATGTTTTAATAAAGTGCTTGTTTATTACGAATCAAAAAATCTTAAAAAGTGTTTTTGAGGTAGGAATGTGATGTGGTGCTGGTGCTCATAAGAAATAAATAGTTGGTGGTTCAAAAAATATTTTTCGAAAATCACCATTTTCAGTTATTTCGCTACTAGTAGTACTAGTATAGTATCAATCAAAATATTTGATATTTCTTTTCGGATTTATCTTTCTCATGAAATGGACCAACTTTTCTCCAATTTAAAAGACCTCGTTACTCTTATCGTTTTAGAGATCCATATGTTCTATCGTATTTAACGCTATAATAATATTGAACCTATATTGAGTATGCGTATTATCCTTACTACACAGAGTTACAGTTCCGCCCCCTGGCTTGAAGTTGGAGAGTTGGAGATTCACCTTGAAAATCTGAACAGTCTCGTCGTCCTGTGAATTCAATCCTAACATGATAATCATGGGAATAAATATCTTTCACGACGATGTCTCTAGGGAAACGCTCGAATTACGTGCTTCTGTTAGTTTTACAACACCACCATATCGCACTGATAATTGTATCAAGACAAACGTAAAACTTCATGACCGTTCTCCATTAAAATGGTCGTAAAGGGTTAACTTTCGTCCCACAGTCGCTGTCTAGTTAGTAATTTCGACCTCGTGCAATGACTATGCGCCTAATCAACCATTCCTGCGGTTCGTTCTGCTCGACGGAAAAATTTGATGGTTTGTCGATTACCACCGATTCGCAGGGGATATTGACCACAACCACGACGCACTTTCAAAGCGATAACCGAGTGATTCAACATCGAATTTTTAAAATGAATAGCATTCACCAATCATCGATTTAGCATCGGTCACATTTGAACTTAAGGCTAGTTACCTATTTTCAATAACAGCTAAAATCGCTAATGCCCGGTTTGTGAAAGCGTAGATATGTAACCGATAACGTTATTGATTCCATAAAGTCCCTAAAACCGTTTCTGAAACATTCGATAGAGGTTATCTGTTCAACGAGTGCTTCCACAAGTTATCAGACCTTTAGCACCATAGATCTTTTAGTACATGGATTGCTTCGCAAAGGTTTTCGGCTGTGCCAATAACTGGGGGAATTGCTTGGACCAATTCCGTTATGGCATCAACCTATACAAAAATATATAACGCGTCATTGCTTAAAACTAATAAGTACCTATATGGAGATTGTCTTGTACTATCTGGTTATAAAAATTTTTAGAGGGTATTAGTATTAAGGTACAGTAGTTTAGGTATTTAAGCGGCCCATACACGCTCAATATTATTGCGCAATATTTAGGTTTGTGCAATATAGTTGATCGTGTGTAGTCGAAATTGAAAGGTTGTGCAATATATTGTGCTAAATTCAAATCTTTGAAAATATATTGTGCAAACGGAAAAAGGTTGTGTCGTCTGTAGGCAATATTGCGCAATATCCCATCAGTCAGTATCAACACGTGGTAGAGTACGCGTCGTCATGGCTGCCAAAGAAGCTGATAGGCAATTCATTCTGGAATTCATTGAAGTTTATCGTGGCCTTCTGGCTCTGTGAGATGTAAAGTGTACAGATTATACTAATCATGCGAAAAAGGGGGAGCAGTATGAACTCTTATTAGAAAAATACCGCGAAAAATATCCGAAGGCTATAACCGGAGCTCTTCTTCTTTTTCGCATTGGCACCCACAGTAATAATCACACAACACAAATCCCTATCACTTAACATTACCTCACTACATGAAATTGTGCTTGGAACTGCTTGCACAATATATTGCCTTGAAGGTTGGACGTCTGTGCTCGCGATTGCTCAGTATATTGCACAACCATCAATATTGCCTGCATACGATACAATTTATTGCACAAATCAAAATATTGCGCAATAATGTTGAGCATGTATGGCCCTCCGTCAAAATAATGTGCAACCCACATTGCGCAATAATATTTAGCGTGTATGGGCCGCCAAAATAACATCAATATGGCCGCCAGGCTCTCAAAAAGTAAACAGCATGCAGGGTCGGACTGAAATATTTCTTTATGACTGTGGGTGCAACATCATTGCAAGAATCGTGAGGTTTGCATTAAACTTGTAGAGTACAACAAATGCAGCTTTTTATTTGTATACAACGTATTTATATTTCTAAACTTAAAATCACTCTAGCCACATTTCTGGGCATTTCTGGTCGGACGATTTCGAAGTGCATTACGTGCAGCACGTTCCTCGTTGGTCCAAAGGTATTACCTCGGGTGTTGGCACACGGCGCTCTGTACAGAAGTATAGGCAATGCGCAGTCTGCATGCAAACAGTTATGTGACGCATGCGCAATTCAAACGTCACATTACAATCAATGAAAGTGAACCTAAATCAAACGTAAATCTTTATTGTGTTGTGTCATTTATTAATCTTATTAATTACCATTCATTAAAGGTTCTATAACGGGATGCTTCGAATGAAAAATTCTAAAAACATCCATCAAAGGTCTTATAATGGGCTGCTTTGAATCCAAATTTAACTTGTGCAGAAATTTTACAAACATCTATCAAAGCTCTATATTGGACTACTTCGAACCAAAAAATGAATGTTTTGTGAGGTTCTAGAAACCTCAATCAAAGAACTTATAATGGACTGCTTCGGTCAAAAAAATAACTTGTATGGATGTCCTAGAAACATACATTAAAGGTTCGTCTACGGGCTTCTTCGACCCAAAAAATGAATGTATTGTGAACGTTCTAGAAACATCTATTAAAGATCTTATGATAGACTGCTTATATAAAAAAATGTATCTTTTGTAGATGTCCAATAGTTCGTCCACGAGCTGCTACGACCTAAAAATGTTCATGTACTCATTGGGATAACTGTTAATTAACTGGAAATAATTTGGGAATATTCATTATACAAGTATGTTTATAGTGAGAAAGACTTACGGGACACTGTCATTCACGAAACATATCCATTTCTACGCGAATATAATGCTCTGACATCTTGCCAGTAGATCGCCATATGTGTTGCAATGAAGGAATTGTATCTTGAATCATTATTTGTCAAATTCTTAACTTGTAGCGCCGTTGATTTTAAAAAAGTTACGGACTTTTTTAATACGAAAATTACGGGAAATCCCATCTTTATCACGAAGATATTAAAGGGCAAGAGGCCAAGGAAAATCAAGCAAGATACAAATATTATGCCTAATGTAAGTAATAGAATAATCCTGACGGTGCGGTGGTGAGGCAATTCGACACCTCCGAAACTTTATCTAACTTTATGGAACCAAGTGCAAAAGCTACCAGAAACGGGCCAAAAATGATATTTACATACAAAAGTGGTACATTCCCAATTATTTTAAAGTATGTCGAAAAATTTGAAACACTAAGTGTTAATGTTTTAGGTAAATGTGTAAGTTGTTAATGTATTAACCTTTGTTCAGAGTAAACGAAAGACTACATCGTTTTTTGTTGTAACTCGTAACCAAACCCCCGAATTTCAATTAATCCCCCGCGATAATGCCACAATTCCAAATCTGTTTACCCCTCAGACATCTTTATACTAGTACTTTTGGCGGCGGACGAGTCCCTTTGAATTTTTATCAGATCCTCCGTCCAATAATCCGTCTAGCGAAAAGAGATTCGACGCTGCCGCTCCGTGCATTAATAAAAAGAATTTCTATCGCAAAACCGAAATTGGACAAGGACTTTGATGTCGGGGCGCCGCCGTCTGGCACTACGGCAAAAATAAAGATCCTGGCGTTAGGCCAAAGGTCCAATATCAACTGGGCTATCTGCTATCTCTTACATAAGGGAAGATTTTTGCATTTATATGTACTCACGCACGCGCTCGCTTTGTCCTAATAATTTACCAAGCGTAACTCCAACCAGCATCTATAGATTGAACACGTTGATACCATAATTAACATATAGATTGATCATTACATACTTTACCCTAATTTATCTGTTTCGAAAGTTCCCCCATTAACTTCGACAGGTTTTACTTCATCCATTATCGTTATGTGTATACCTACTATCCGAAGGTAAATATTGCTTCGCAGATATCGATTATCGAATTATACCTGGACTTATATTAACGTACTTCCCGTATTATCAGTGATATTGTTGGTGTAGTCATTAGTGCGTTTCTGGCATGATTAATTTCGCGTTCGAATATTCCTGAAAATCCAGTCGAGCGCAAAAAATTAACGCGGTTTTCGCTCAAATGCTGGTTTAAATTGAGTAATTACCGTGATTAGAACAGTTACTTCATCAAAGGGAAGCGAGGTTTCCCCGCACTTGTAAAGGAAGGAAACGTAGAAGGGTTGGAAGTTTAATAGTGAGGTAATTCTCGCAAAATCGTTGCTGGAAAACGTAAACATTGTAGTAAAACAAATGGGCTTAATAAAATGTTTGGTTCCCGTACACGGGGATAAATGCCTTTCGGGCGATGTCTCCATTGTATTCCGAATTACATACACGTCAGACGAGGCGAAAAACGGAGCCGGCCGAAAGTTTTCAATAACTCCCCCAACGTATTACATCCTGTCAAAATATTTTCATAATACACGTGTCTCGGCGTGAACCCCTTCTGTTTTACATGTACGCATTATTCGTTTCACATCGTCTCTCTTTTCCGAATTTTTGTTTTAAATTCGAATGATAACTCCATGGAAACACCTACGTGACCCACTCTTTTCCGAGCAGATATCTTCACAATCCCCCACGTCGATCCAGAAATATGGCATACAATAAAAAATATAACCAAAGTGATTTATGAATCTAGGAATGCGATGTCTCTTTGTCTCTCGTTCGGGATAAATGGATATTGGGTAGGATTATAATTGGGTAATAGCGTTCTTACGTTACCCAAGCTGTAAAAATAGCTCAGATTACATCTATAATTTTTCTTCGGTCCCGTCTGCTGAGTTAATCTCAGCTATTTCAATTTATATCAATTTTCGAATCGATCGTAGTTACAGAGAAATGTCTTTTAAATGCTTCCAGTGTGCCTCTGGTATGGAGTCTCGGAAATTGCTTTATTTACGATGTTTGAAATGAATATCAAAAGTACATCACAATGATTAACGTAATGGCAATGGTGTCTATTCTGCAAGCAAATTATATTGTATGTTACACTAGTATTGTATGATGTACCGATAAACATCGTAACAATTGAAATGTAAGTATATGTCGCACTCCAGTCACTTTTACATCAATTAAATTAAATGAGCGATCAAGCTGATTCAGGTTGATCTAATAGGAAGCATCACTTTACAACCATTGTTATGGATAACTACAATTAAAGAAATTGGATTGAAATGAGTCACAAAAGCTGCATTTGTTTATATATATATATATATATATATATATATATATATATATATATATAACGAGCATAAGCCTCATTTTTACATACAAAAAACCCCATGGCATGCCAGGCTGAAAGGTAGATTTATGGTTTGGATATATTATAGTAATATAACACACGATGTGTCAAAAAAATGCATACGAGGTGTGAAAAAATACAAACGTCAAAATTTTCAAATATTTGCAAATAACTTTTTCTCTGTACATTTCTCAAAGATATGTTTTATACAAAAGTTGTTCGTCTCTATAAGGGCAACAAAAAATCTAAGTAACACTTTTCTCTCAGACGCGAAATAAAAGTTTTCTCTATTTTTTTTTATTTTTTGACAATAATAACTTTATTTTTGTACGTTTCTCGACAGATTGTTTTATACAAAAGTTGTTCACCTCTATAAGAGCAACAAAACATCTTAGTAACATTTTTCTCTCAGACGCGAAATAAAAGTTTTTTTTATTTTTATTTATTTTTGAAAAAAATAACTTTTTTTCTGTACATTTCTCGAAAAAATGTTTTATACAAAAGTCGTTCGCCTCAATAAGAGCAACAAAAAACCCAAGTAACATTTTTCACTCAGACGCGAAATAAAAGTTTTTTGATTTTTTTTTGAAAATAACAAGCCGCCATTTTGAAACCGCTAGACCGATTTGGCCCATTAACGAACTCGACCGAGATTTTCGGCCAACTGATTTTTGTACCAAATTTCGTTGCGATTCTTTAAAAAATGCGACCTGTAGCCTGCCGACAAATTTCGTTATATCCGATATATATATATATATATATATATATATATATATATATATATATATATTCCTAGCGTATCAAGTGAGCACCGTAAATGGTAAAACTGCGGTTGAAGTGAGGTCCACTACAAAGTGGGGACCGTATACGGGCCTCACTTTGTTCAGTCCTTTAAGTTATTGTAAAAAGTGTTGCCATTCAATATAAAGTAAATTAACGAAAAAATAAATAGTCCTCTCTTGGTGCGAAAAATAGTTCTAGCGTATATTTTAATTCACTTGCTCTCCGCTAGGTGGCGCTTCTCCATACGTATATTTCTATACGTATATTATGGCTGCATCATGAGGTTACATAGCATGCATGGAGTTAGGACCTCACAAACGTCAACAACGGTTGAGACTTCTCTTCGGACTAATTCGTATGCGAATATCAGCGGCATATCCAATTTCCATTTTATTCCTTGCGACTATTTGCCGACTGCTTTAGCTGTTCTTTTTTACTAATTTCGTAAATTACTAACATTTAGCGGTAAATAATAATAAACTATTAAAACTTGGATATCCTCAACTTCATATTATTGTAGATTTGTATTTTTGTGCAAAGAAAATTTAATTGATCATCTTGTGATTATATCGCAAATAATGCGAACATCGATGCGGCTAGAGGCAATATGAAACATACATGTCTACTTTATTTATATAAATGTTGTTTTGTCATCGTTCAAATTGTTAAGGATCCCTATCGGTGGACGGGATGTAACAACGAAATGACAATTTGTATAAGCCTATATGTATAAACATAACTGCAACATAAAGTTGAGATTACCTAACAAACTTTTGACGAGCTTTAAATACCGATTGACTACATGGAGACGACTATGAGGAATATTCCACACCGTCCATGTATGGAAATGGAGCTTTTAGTAAACTGATAATATACCAATGTTCCAAGAGCACTTAGAAATGTAAGTTGCGCGTCTTCGGAATATGCTCGTACACAGTAGACCAGGTCACTAAACGGGAAAACAGGCATTATCGTGCCAAAATTGTTAGAAGCACCAAACCAACTCCGGCGTATCGTAGGTGAAAGGACACCATTTTCCACAAAATGAAACTTTTTTCAAATGGCTATTTTTTAAACAAGAAAATCCTCAAAAAATACGAGTGTGAAGTTAGCCACATCAACAAATTCTGGAGTCCGGTAAAATTGGTGCTGTTTTTTAGTCTCAAAATTTCTGCTAAAAACGCCCTAGGAGAGACTGTTTATTACTAATGAAATGTATCCGATACAATTTACCATTCTAGCTTTCGTTTGGGAGTTGATAGATGGGGTAAATGTACAAAAAATCGAAACAAAAATTATTTTAACCACCCCAAGCAATTTCTACACTGAAAATTTTCATCGGAAAGTATTCATTTTTACATAATGTATCCCCTGAAATTGTTTCAAGTCAAAAATCAGGGGATGCAATAGTCATTCGGGGGTCAATTCTTTCTATATGGAAAAAATATTTAAGTATCTAAACCAATTTGTTGTCTCTAAAATTATTATCTGGAAATACTCGTCTATACATAAGCTATGCCCCTGTAACAGTTTCAAGTCGAAAGTCAGAGGATGCGATAGTCATTCGGAGGTTGAGAAGACACTTACTTAGGAACTTCGAACTCCTACGTATGGTAATTGTTTTAAGTATCTAAAATAATTTTTACATCGAAAATTTTTATCCGGAAATATTCGTTGATATATATACTACCCCTCCGAAATAGTTTGAAATCCACAATCGGGCGATGCAATGGTTATTCGGGGGTTGATAGGAGACTTGACCTCGAAATTTCGTAGTCCGGCGTATGGAAAAAAATATTTAAGTGTCTAAACCAATCTTTACATCGAAAATTATTGTCTGCAAATATTCCTTTATTCATAGACTACCTCCCTGAAATAGTTTAAAGTCGAAAATCAGGGGACGCGATAGTCATTCTGGGGTTGATATGAGACTCCACCTCGAAATTTCGTTCTCTGACCTATAGAAAAAACTTTTACTATCTAAACCAATTTTTACATCGAAAATTTTTACCTAGAAATATTCGTTTATACATAGAGTAACCCCCTGAAAGGGTTTCAAGTCGAAAATCAGGGAATGCTATAGTCATTCCAGGGTTCATATGACACTTAACTTAGTAAATTTGAACTCATACGTATGCAATTTTTTATAAGTATCTAAACCAGTTTTTACACGAAAATTTTTACCTTGAAATATTCTTTTATACATAGAATAACACCCTGAAAGAGTTTCAAGTCGAAAATAAGTGGATGCCATAGTCATTCGGGGGTTCATATGACACTTAACTTAGTAACTTCGAACTCATAAGTATGCAATTTATTATAAGTATCTAAACCAATTTTTACATCGAAAATTCTTACCTGCAATTATACGCTTATGCATATACTACCTCCCTGAAATAGTTTGAAGTCGAAAATCAAGGGAAGCGATAGTCACTCCGGGGTTGATATAAGACTTTACTACGAAATTTCGTATTCTGACGTAGGTATGGATAAAAATATTTAAGCATCTAAACCAATTTTTAAATCGTAAATTTTTGTCTCGAAATATTGCTATATACTTAGACTACCCCCCTGAAATAGTTTCAAGTCGAACATCAGGGGATGCCATTGTCATTCTGGGGTTGACTTTGCGACGAAATTTCGTACTATGACGTATGGAAAAAATATTTAACTATCTAAACCAAGTTTTACATCGAAAATATTTATCTGGAAATATTCCTTTGTGCATAGACTACCCCTCTGAAGCAGTTTCACGTCGAAAATCAGGGGATGCGATAGCCATTCTGGGGTTGATTTAGACTCCACATCGAAATTTCGTACTCTCTGACCAACCCCCGAATGACTATCGCCTCCCCTGATTTTCGACTTGGTACTGTTTCAGGGAGGTAGTATATGTATAAATAAATATTTCCAGACAAATATTTTCGATGTAAAAATTGGATTAGATAGTTAAATAATCTTTTCCATACGTCAGAGTACGAACTTTCGAGGTGGAGTCTCCTATGAAGCCCAGAATGACTACCGCATCCCCTGAGTTTCGACTTGAAACTATTTCGGGGAAGTACCTAGTCTATGTGTAAACGAATAGTTCCAGACAAAAATTTTCCATGTAAAAATTGGTTTAGTTACTTAAATTTTTTTTTTCATACGTCAGGGTATGAAATTTCGTAGTAAAGTCTCCTATCAACCCACGAATGACTATCGCATCCCCTGATTTTCAACTTCAAACTATTTCAGAGAGGTAGTCTATGTAAAAAGAAATATTTCCAGACAATAATTTTGAATGTAAAAATTGATTTAGATATTAAATTTTTTTTCCCATACGTTAGAGTACGAAATTTCGAAGTAATGTCTTCTATTAACCCCCGAATAACTATCGCATCCCCTGATTTTTGACTTGAAAGTATGTCAGAGGGTAGTCTATGTATAAACTAATATTTTCAGACAAAAACATTCGATGTAAAATTGGTTTACATACTTATAAAAAATTGCATACGTATGAGTTCTAAATTATTAAGTTATGTGTCATATGAACCCCAGAATGATTATCGCATCCCCTGATTTTCGACTTGAGGTGTTTCAGGGGGGTGGTCTATGTACAAAGGAATATGTCCCGATAAAAATTTTCGATGTAAATTTGGTTTAAATAGTTAAATAATTTTTTACATACGTGAGACTACGAAATTTCGAGGTAATGTCTCCTATCAACCCCTGAATGACCATTGCATCCCCTGATTTTCAACTTGGAACTGTTTTAGGGGGGTATTGTGTGTATAACCACCTGGATATTTCCAGGTAAACATTTTCGATGTAAAAATTGGGTTAGATGATTAAAAAAATTACCATACGGGAGAGTTACATTTTTAAGTAGGTGTCTTAAGAACCCCCTGTTGACTATTGCATCCCCTTATTTTCCCCTTGAAACTGCCTAAGTGGGATAGTTTATGCATAAAGCAATATTTTCAGATCAAAATTTTCTATGTAAAAATTGGTTTACATAGTTAAATAATTTTTTACATACATGAGACTACAAAATTTCGAGGTAAATTCTCCTATCAACCCCCGAATGACCATTGCATCCCGTGATTTTGGACTTCAAACTATTTCGGAGGGGTAGTATATGTATCATCGAATATTTCCAGATAACAATTTTCGATGTAAAAATTATTTTAGATACATAAAACAATTACCATACGTTGGAGTTCGAAATTTCTAAGCAAGTGTCTAATCAACATCCGAATGGCTATTGCATCCCCTGATTTTCGACTTGAAACGATTTCAGTGGGATACATTATGTAAAAATGAATATTTTCCGATAAGAATTTTCAGTGTAAAAATTGGTTGGGGTGGTTCAAATAATTTTTGTTTCGATTTTTTTACATTTACTCCGTCTATCAACTCCCAAACGAAAGCTAGGGTGGTAAATCGTATCGCATACATTTCATTAGTATTAAACAGTCTCTCCTAGGGCGTTTTTAGCAGAAATTTTGAGACTAAAAAACAGCACCTATTTGACCGGACTACAGAATTTGTGGATGTGGCTTCAAAAAAATAATGTGTTATTTACTTTCTTGTATTGTTTAATTTTCAGTTATTAATAAAAAAGTGTAAAATTAAAATTTTACAATTTTGACAACGGTTATCTCTTTGTAAACCTATTAAGAATAACTGTATTAAGTGAGAAATCCTAGACTTTTTATTCAATAATTATTGGGTTTTATATGTTAATATTCAGTTCAGAAAAATTTTTTAATTAACAAATGCATAATTTATGGAGAAATTGGGATAAACATTTTTTATCTACATTGCGTTATTAAAGATCTCACTATTACATCGAAAGTAGTGTAATAATATTCATATTATTACACTACTTTTGGTAACTTTTAGTTTTGTTAAATGGGCAGATCAGTCTGTTGCGTAGAGGTGCCTAGACGTCAAGGATAAATTATTATTATTTCAATAAACATAACCTTTACAATTTTAATGAATCTACATTTTTGTCTTCCATTTCGCGTACGTAAGTAAGTAGTTATTGAATTTGTCCTAAGGCTACTAGATTTTCAAACTCAAATACGAAACATCAATGTCAGTGACGTCAGTGTAACCAACCCACTCAAAATTCCCTAGTGCAATACAAAAACTTGAACAGCCAAAATTGAGTGAGTTAATAAAGCAAAGTAGTTAAAATAATATATTACACTCGTTTAATAAGACGTATTGTCACACTCGTTCTACTCAAGCACTTGTGTGACCAATACACCCTCCCTCTTATTAAACTAGTACTATAATAATATACTATTAACCGCGGATTATTGTTAATTGATGTATCCCAATAGTACAAGATTTTTTTTATTCCTTAATATTCATATTCAATATGTTAAAATCATATTTTTGTTGTTGTGTCAGTCACGCAACGCGCGCGGAAGCCAGACTACCCGTTTTTGGCTCTATATTCAGGGCTCTGTAAAATTTATTAATATTGGAGGTACAGTCTCGGGAGTCAGAACTTTTTTTCAGCAAATTTACTGATCTTTTCAATTTTTTTAACATTTCGAAAAACTTTAATTTTTTTTGGAGGTATTAAAAAAACCCATTTTTTTTCACTTAGTTATTGTTAAATTTTGCAATTTTTTTCGGCCTCCTTTGCAACCTTTCCTTAAACTTTCTACATGACATTACGAATCGAATGGCAGCATGATCATAATTTTCAGTGACTATACAAAAAAATTTTAAAACATGGTACATGTTGACTAGACTATTTGTTTGTGTCCCGCTGAAAGACGTCATCACTTTCGTCGGGTGCCTACAAAAGGATCTCATGAGAAGGACCTCAAAGCTTTACATGGAAATAAAATATATACGGCCCTCACGTTGTTAAGTACATGATACAGTCCTCAGTGTGTACTTATATACAGCGAAACAAATATTATTTATTTTTGATTTTTGACGAGTATGTTTATCTTCCCTGCAATCCAACGGAAATAATGTTGATAATTCTATTTCATTTATAGGCATAAATGCAGCCGGTATAGGGGTCCTCGTTGAGTGTTCAATATATAATGTCCTCAGTATGATATCTGGCCATATATATATATATATATATATATATATATATATACATATATATATATATATACATATATATATATATATATATAAATTTTTGGGAAATGATTCGGTATGGTCTCTAGATACCAAAAAACTGAAAACCGCATTTTAATTCCTATTTTTTCGACTTCGTTAACGAATGCAATACTAGATATAAATCTACCAAAAGTACAAGAATATAATTCTATTGAAATTATCAATGTAAAAGGTTTTTGATAGGTTTTATAGCAATATTTTCCAGAAAAATCTATTTCTTTTACTTGATCATAGAAATAACCCCTTGTAGCGGTGTAGGGGATTTATTTGAAAGCTATTAGTATTAATCAAAGTAGTATTATTAGTATTAGTGTTAGTATTAATTTTTGGTTTATGGTAGCTGTCATCCGTAATGAAACACGCTGTATATAAGTAAACTAAAAAATGTCATATGTGGCACTATTGCATCTTATTCAGCGCTCCATCGTTGTGCCAAAGTGGTATTCTAGCATATTCCTAGCTGAAATGAATTCTGTTGTCTAGTACATTCCAGTTACTGACTATATTTTAGATCAGATCCAGCACGTTCTACATGTGATGGATATTTCAGGTTATATAGCACTTTGATGTCAAAGTAACAGTCCAGCATATTCTAGGCTGAAGTGAATTCGGTTTCCTACTTCATTCTGATTACTGACTAGATCCTTGGTCAAATCCAACACGTTCTACCGTGATATTTTATAGCTCCTGGACTATTAATTTTTGGTTTATGGTAGCTGTCATCCGTAATGAAACACTCGGTATATAAGTAAATTAGAGAAGATTTGTAAACTCAAAGTATTCATATTTAATGTCATATGTGGCACTATTTTGTAGTTAACGAATTTCAGGAGAAAGGTAAAGGTAAAAAGTGTTTCCGGTTACTCCTCCTCTCCATCTTATTCAGCTCTCCATCGATGTGCCAAAGTAGTATTCTAGCATATTCCAAGCTGAAATGAATTCTGTTGTCTAGTACATTCAAGTTACTGACTATATTTTAGAACAGATCCAGCACGTTCTACATGTGATGGATATTTCAGGTTATATAGCACTTTTATGTCAAAGTAACAGTCCAGCATATTCTAGGCTGAAGTGAATTCGGTTTCCTACTACATTCTGGTTACTGACTAGATCCTTGGTCAAATCCAACACGTTCTACCGTGATATTTTATAGCTCCTGGACTAGCAATTTTTGGTTTATGGTAGCTGTCATCAGTAATGAAACACGCGGTATATAAGTAAATTAGAAAAGATTTGTAAACTCAAAGTATTTATATTTAATGTCATATGTGACACTATTTTGTAGTTAACGAATTTCAGGAGAAAGGTAAAAAGTCTCTCCGGTTACCCATCCTCTCCATCTTATTCAGCTCTCCTTCGTTGTGTCAAAGTAGTATTCTAGCATATTCCAATCTGAAGTGAATTCTGTTGTCTAGTACATTCTAGTTACTGACAAGATTTTAGATCAGATCCAGCACGTTCTACATGTGATGTATATTTCAGGTTATATAGCACTTTTATGTCAAAGTAACAATCCAGCATATTCTAGGCTGAAGTAAATTCGGTTTCCTACTACATTCTGGTTACTGACTAGATCCTAGATCAGATCCAACACGTTCTAGCATGATAGCAAAAATTACCTTGGTCAAGGGTATTCATGGATTTAAAATGATTTTCGCAGCTACATTTATGTCAATCATTTTTTGAATGTCAAAATCTATCAAGTCATTGCGCTAAAGTTATTGATGATGTCAGTGTAGCTTGACAATGACACAATTATTTCAAAATGATGATTTAAGCTAAGACGACCGTGTTACATCCATGGCAATCCTTGACCAAGATAATTTTTGATATCACGGTATACGTGATGGATGGTTTAAATTATGGAGCATTATTGTGTCAAAGGAATAGACCAGCATATTCCAGGCTGAAGTTAATTCTGTTTCCTAGTACATTCTAGTTACTGCGTAAATTTTTGATCCTGTGTCTGTTGTATTGCAGAGTGTACCAGAGTTCACTTCTTAAAATAGGACTCGAAACAGCATATTTCAGGCACATACGAATGGTAGATTTTTGTACATTGTAGCTACTAACTAGTGTCTAGATTTTTGTGGTAAGTAGGTTATCTTAACAATAAGCTTGTACCTACCATGTTCCATTTCTAATGAATGTTGTACCCAATACAGTACTATCCTATCAAATATAAATTCCAGCATATTGGGATCACAACATCCTCGTTTTAATTATCAATGATCTAACTAATAATTAGCACTGTCAGATCTGTTACAGTAGTTTCAAAAACACGCGTGCCGCCGAAAATAGTACCGCGATCTAATGAACTAAATTGAAAACTTACTCAAGGTAAGAGATCATGTTGATTACTTTTAGAAGCCACAATTGATGAGTCAATATTTAACTCGTTGATTTTATTGTCATCGTCCGCGAAAATAACATAATATGATAAAAAGTTGAACAAGCTCACGTACAATGGGTGCGTTTAAAAATGAAGAAAAGCAGAGACAAAGATGGTTCACTCTCTTCTTATAAAAAATATAAAGAATATTTTCTAGGCACGCGTATAAAATTTTTCACTTCTGTCGGGTCTCTTTAGAGTGCAACATCTATGTTATTTTTCTGTTTTTAATCAATCAACTCTCTTGTTGTAATTATGTTGCTCTTTCCCCGTTGAATTTTTGAAGTCGCTACCAGTTTTGTCTAACATTCCCGGGTTGTTTTGTGTTGTACGAAGATCAACATTCCCTTTTCCAATTCGTTTCTGTTTTCTACCCAGAATTACCCCCTAGCGCACACTCAGGGACACTTCACCTCTTTGGGCGTGGCAATATTCCAGACCTGAGTGAATTCCATATTTTATCACATTCTAGGTACCGATTAAATTCCAGATTCTCCTAACAAGATATCTTAGAATAGGTATCTTAAAATATGCGCAGCTTTAATAGGTGACTCATCTAAAGGTGTAGAGGCGATTGTATCATATTGATTGTATTGTAGTGTATGCTCGTGATAGTAAAATTTATAAACAGGTCTCCACTATCCATTTACGAGATGCGCCATTCGTCATCTGTCCGCTTGTATACTCAACTTAGAGGACATACAACTCGAGGGAGCTTCATTGTTATTCTGGATTCTCTAAGTATTTGAAATCTTATTCGATTTTAACAATTCCATTATATTTAAAAAGTACTTAGACTACTTTAATGTGTATGGATCGGAAGTTTTCTGCTTTTAAATACATTTGCCTACAGAAAAGAGACAATTTCCTGTTTTGAACAGTATTTAATTCCATTAATAATCGTCAATTTTCGTTCCATACTTTAGTCAAATTTTCTACTTAAGTGTCGAAAATCGAGCACGGAGGAGGGCCACATCAACCCTGGCATTTCGATATACATAAATCGCTTTAATAACTCGTGCTTCAGAACTTGCTCTGATGGATTTAACGAACGAGCTTTCCAGTCCACTTTTATTAATGTCGACGGGGTCGTTTTGGCTCGCATCTCTCCCTCCACTGATAATATTACATAATGTGACGTAAATTGGGAGATGAAATTATAAGCCGAATGAAAATATTCAATGATTTTTAATAGAGCAATTAGAAAATTGAAATTAGCGTCCTGAGAGATGATTTATTTATGTACGGAAGCGTGGCAGTTGAAATTCCTATTTATTCGCCAAACGACGACAGCACGCTTTTGTGTGAGTGCAAATGGAGTGATTAATCGGTCGACATTAGCGAATTCCCCTTTAATTAAGTACGTACTGCTAGCACAGTGTACAACTTAAATGTGCAGCGAGTAGGTATATATTGAATTGGATTTTTTATTTAATTGCTATCGCGTCTGAAGCTGTGTCTCTTCCTACAATTTTATCTCTTGAAACTTAAACCCGGGATTGGTAGAATGTCCTGAAATAAAATTACAAAGGGGAGACGCCCCTAATGCCATCCGAATCGACTTTCGGATCATTTTCGAAATTCGAGGAATAAAAATTTCACGACGTTAAGGGATCCCGGAGACCTTCGGGAACGCCCTAATCAAATCAGGATCCTTGAAAGTCCTCACATGGAACGCAGAGGCTGAGAAAAACGAGAAAATCCCGGAGGTTGTTAATATTGAAATACTAATTTGTACATATGTCGAGAACAGAGAGTGCTTACTATTCATCGTGTTAAATAGATGATATCGATATTAGCGTGTTTGAACAACATGTCGACGATTCTCACTATGCGCGGTCAGCGTATCCTTTTTTATTCCCCGTCCATCAAAGTCCCATTAAGGATTAAACGAGTGTATTTCAAACGGTCAGTTCCAAATTAGACCGGGCCTGCATGAAAATTGTATGAGGTCGATTGCTAGTGAGGCACGCAAATGAAACACATTTTCTGAAAGTGAAACCGGCATCGGTTTCATGGAAACTTTGCCTTACTCTACAGTGCGGACTACCTTCACACCTGATCTAAGTAGATGTAAGAATATTCTTACGAGACATTGTTTTACGACTGAGGGCCAAATTCAGAAACGCCACTCACCCTACACCTACACTCAATTTTTAGGTAAAATCTTCACTACACTCAATTTGGAATTCATAGACTTTCCTCAATTGAAATGTCCCTTAAATTGAGTATTAGATTGAGTGAGATTTGAGTGGTTGAAATTCACTACTTAAAATAATTCCCAACTTACGAGTTTTGACTTTCGTGCAGATGGTCATTAGCGTCGTTAGTGACAGTATTTTGTGCATTTCTGTTTATGTTAGATGGTGTTAGCAATATGGATGTCATGGCTAATGAGTTCAATGAATTTGTAGAGTTCATACAATATATTGAGGATGAAAGATACCAGTGCCACGGTAGGCAAAGACAGATGCGATTAATTTCCTACCTACGATAAAATTGTAGGTAGCACCCTAAGATGGAAATGCGTACCGAGGGAAAAGTATGATTTGTTTAATGAGGCAATTAATTGTTTCAGAAATTGTATCCGAGATTGCAACAATCCCCTTTAGCACTTAACCAACTTGGAGATCTTACAGAGGTATAGATTTGGTGGAGACACCATTCGACATATTATTTTTCCAATGGTATATGCCAGGCATAGAGGGGGAGACTCTTAATTGGACCTTTTCCCTTGCACACATATACTTTTTTGGAATGCTCATTGCTCATTGTTTCAACGTAAACGTAAACGACTTTGCGACTTTGCCAAACGCGATTCCAAATTAGGTGACGCCTGACGTGCGCCTGACAGTTGCTGCCACAAAACACATGATATATGCACAGAACACCAAATTGAACTAACACAGTCAGCTAAAGTCACTAGATATTGAAAGTAGCGCAATTCATTGTACCAATGAGTTAGAGAGAGAGACGCGTATTTGGGACACAATATGGCGGATTCTGTCAAATTTGTTTAATTTCTGTAAACTCTGTGTGTAAACTGCTGTCTGCTGTCAATTGTTGAGACTAAAGTCACTAGATATATGTAGTGTATATATAGTCCATATAGTAATGGACATCCTTCATTAAACAGAAAGGGGCTCAAAATGGCTCCTCCTTGAAAGAGGAACGGACACCGCCAGCCATATAATGTGTCTACAGTGGAAACTCGGCTATTCGGCTTTCAATCAACAACGCTACAATATTAATTGGTACTTGAGGAATCAACTATCACCAACATTCCCATATAACCAATATTCTTTATTCATTAAAATTAAAAATGGATAACCTATACAAAATAAAAATAAAGTTGACAGACGAAACACGGAACATAATACGGTTGGAACAAAACTAACAAAAGACATTTTACTTTGGCATTACTGATTTGAGACACAATATGGCCGCTCAATTGCGCTACTTATATATCTAGTGACTTTACAGTCAGCAGCGAACATGACGATTTGCGATATTGCCAACCATCCTTCCCTCAAATCATTTTTAAATTGAGATGTATTTGAGTAACTTGATTTACACGTTTCTGAATTCCAAAATTGAGGGGAAGGCGCAATCACTCTCATTTTGAGATGCAATTGAGTGTAGGTAGAAATGAGTGTGAGTGGCGTTTCTGAATTTGCCCCTGAGTCAGTTGAGCCGAATTTACCAAAAAGTTGAGAGCAGTATCGTAATAATGCTCTAAGGGGACAAATGACAGTATTGGTGTTTAATGGCCAAACTGTCTTGTCAGTATAGACTTAAAACGGGAAACTAATGTAAACTATTCGTTTTCAAAAAAAAAAACACGAAATTGTAACAGTAATGAAGTAATATTGTTGATAAATTATATATGAAACTTTTTTCAAACTGCAAAGTTGATGCTGTAGCTGCTTGAAGTTAACTCCTTTTTTTGACTTGCCTTTTTGACTGACTAAAATCAATAACAAAGTTTATTTCAGCAAACTGCGTCCTTCCGCTTTGTATGAACTTAGATTTAGCAAAAAAATAATTCAAATTAAAAATTCTGGAGCATTGTAAATAGAACACTTTTTGGAGCGAAACTTCTTTACCGTTGAGTGGTGAATCCGCTGGACCAAGCGAAAGCATAGTGTAACGCGAAATGTAAACAACCAGCGTAAGCGTACTCCTTATCGGTCGAGGCGGCCCACCTCAAAGGGAGGCCGCTCCGCTAATTGAATCATAAAAAAATTCTTCCAGAATAATCGCGAATAAAGAAAGGATGATTTATTACTTTCGGATCGTTTCTAGAACAAACAAATTAGGGAAAAGAAGAATCGAGTACTACTCTCTAGTAGGTTCTTGAGACATTTATAAAAAGCGAACGCTGCGGACGAAGAGATTATATAGATTAGACGTAAAGCCGTGAGTGAAAACAGTGCGATAGACGGACAAGTGAAATTGTACAAATAAATTAGCCGTTAAGAGTGTGATATAAATTAATTAGTTAGGAAGTAGTCTAGATAAATTAAGTAGTTTTAAAACAGTGCTTAAATAAATTAGAATAAACGTTACAATACGTTTCTTTGTCTAACAATAGACTCTGTTCTCGTCGAGAAGGAGAGGTGAACTGTGTATAGGTCTTTTCCCTTTCATTTAGACGACACGCCAGTGCGAACGAACTCTACATGCGGCGGTCAAAGCCTCTTGGTACATGCTGCTCTTATGACAGAGAGCCTCTCTGTTTATTAGGGGATACCCGTCATTTTGATATCTGTTTAAACTACTGTAAAATGCTAATAAACCATTTTGTAGTATAGTGTTTATAGCTAACGCCTTCATGAAATCAGTGTATATTGACTGTGGGCATATAGGCTCCGCTGTGCCTTGACGTATCTGATCCAAATTCGGCATACGTATTATTTGTACTATTTGTATTATTCGTGAATCGAATCTCTGCACAGTTTCACTTCGAAAAGCAACCCTGAAAACTAAAACAGCCTATCCCATGTACGCGACATATGTTAGTTTGACAGATGGAACAAGGCGCCATCTCGCGCGGCAAAGAGAGAAGTTTAAAACAATCAAGCTATTTGACAGAACGCATGTCTTTGTTTATCATGCCTCCAATGGGAATTTTGGGCTTCATTTTCGGTTTATATCATTTAAAATACGTTCTTCAGATGATATAAGAATTTCCTACGCGAAATGCAAACGTGCTCAAAAATTTCACTTTACACGACTCGGTCGTAAAAATCTTTAGTGCCTCGTAAAATTGTCCGATAAGTACCGAGTTTAATACGCTTTAATACACCCGACTTGGCTGATTTGTGATTGAGGCAATCTGTGCTCCACAGTGCTTGGACGAATCTTATACATTTTGTAATAAATATCACCCGTTTCGCGGTGATAAATTTGAGTTTGATTTAAAGGTCCTAATCTAGAGTTAAAGGATGGACGTGGAATGAAATAACCAACTCAGAAGAATCACAAAACAAACTAACTACTTTAAAAAATAGAAATTGTAAAGTGTAAGTACAGTGTTGAGAAGCCTCACTTTCTAACTTAAGACCTGTGTTAATTAACAACTCTTTCAAATCTTACGGTATAAATCAACAGCTCTAAAGTGGAGGAATAATTAATCCAGTAGAGTTCTTTTAGTTTAGTTTAGTTTTTTCTTTAAAATTACTCCGCTAAATCAAAACCATCGTAGTATCTAGCAGTCTTTTATTCAAAGGAACGGATATATAGTATATCCGTTCCATATATCCATATATAGTTTCGGACAACTTGGGCCCATCCTCAGTTAAACAAATCCGTGTAAGAGGAAAAAACACAAAATTGTATCACAAGACGGTATAACAAATAAATTACTTACGGATTAAAATTCTTATGAGTTAAAATTTAAAAAACAAACATAGGTACATTATCTATCAAACATGTATCACAACTATCGACGTTTGAGATGTTTGTTTAACTTATAACAATTTTAACCGGCAAATAAATAACTACGTGTCATACTGTGACATAATTTGTATTTTTGTTTTCCTACACAGATGTGTTTAGCTGAAAATGGACACAAGTTAGCTAGTTGAACACATTATATTAGTTATTATAATCTATTATCTTTTTAGTTATATTGTAACGTTTTTACTCGTCAAAATAACTAGCAGTACGCGAAATGTCTTGACTAATTTATTTTTACTAACACGAACACTTATTATCTGGTTTATATGGGCAAACTGTTTCTTTATCTCTCGCGCCCGGCGGCTCAAGTCGATGGCTCGTTGCGTTGGATGTTTTATGATGGTCACTCTCCGGCTGGCGTTCACTTTTTATGTGTACCGCATATCGCTTCGGGAATATTCTCGTCGCTTCGAATTCAGGACTCACATCGGTTCGCCGAACCGACACCTCCCGACTTGTGATTGTTTTACGGCCAGACTTTCCGTTACAACATATTAATGTCAATTTGGTGGAGTGACTTTGATACAACTTTCCTGGATTAATTCTTTCATATGTTAACATAAGTAAATTTTTTTAGACTTTGCCTTTGACGCGGCAATAGTTACAACGATAAAAAAATATTTTGCTACTTATACGGACCTATTCTATTGAAATGCAGGGCCCGAAATCAACAAGAGCGAAAGAGAAACTAATAGTAGTTCGTTAGTATGACAGAGAAGGAAGTTTTGCAACGTTGCCGGCCGGCCGGTCCGTAACCCATTCCACATATTCCCGTCGGAGGCTATACAGCGAATGATCCGGTAGAGTATGGCGATGACTGTGATGTTTCGCGAGCTAGCAACGTCGTAAAAGTTCTTTCTCTGTTTAGCCAACGAGAAATATATGGCCTTTTTTTCGCTCTTATGTTTATACCATACTGCGACTCTGTAGAAACGGTCATATTAATGTAAATTTGGTGAAGTGACTTGGAGACAAGTCTCCTGGATTAATTCTTTCAAATGTGATTGAATACATTAATTGTTTAGTGCTTGTCTTTGTTGATGTGGCAATAGTAACAACAATAAAACCTCTACAGTTTGAATTACACCACAAAATCGTTGTTAAATACCATTACATTAGTTATTACAAGCTGTTATTTTATTAGTTATGTATTAGTGTCGATTTGGTGGAGTGATATTGAGACAACTCCCCTGAATTAATTCTTTCAAATGTGATTGAATACATGAACATAAAGTAAACTTTTTTAAACTTTGCCTTTGTTGACGTGGCAATAGTAAAAACAACAAAAGCTCTACAGAGTTTGAATTATGCCACACAATCGTTGTTGAACACTATTACATTAGTATTTTACTTAATTAATTCACCCTTTTCTGTAATTCCAGTTGTTACCAGCCAAAAAATTTATTAAATTCACGGTTCAAATTTCCCGTTGTGTTTTTCGTCGTGTCAGGTCCCAAAATAATGCGAGAAACCCACTTTGTGCGCCTCCTCTTCTGAAATTCGCAGGATAGCGTTAACGTATCGCACGTTTTGATCAAAGCGTTTTCCTGTTACCGTCTGGGAGAAATACAAGGGGACCGCTTTCGTCTTGTTGATTCAGGGTTTATTTGATTTGTTCCTTACTCCATTTTTGGAAAAGAATTCCGTGCAATCCCGAACGAAAATCGACATTTCTCGCCGATTTGGTAATAATAATAATAAGGTATCGACGTGCAATTTCATCCACACAAAAAGTGAAAGCGTATCGGAGTGAATAAAGGCAAAAAGTATCAGGAATTTGTTGAAAGCCGGTACCCGGGCTGAAAACGGAAAAGGTAAATATGAAGAACGTATGTGGAATAGATAAGATCCGCATAACAAAAGGGAACGCGGGTTCTTCATGTCGGAGCTAAAGTTTGATTTTTCCAATATGTAATTTCGAGAGATCGTTTGATTACCGTGAAGGAGTTTTATGTTCCGGATCTCAATTAATAAGCGTTCCGTGAACGTCACGAAACCCCGCTGTTCCTTATCGGGAATGTTCGATCACGTAAAAAATTTCCCATTTTCCTTCGAAACCAATTTCCAACGATTGCTCTTGTCTAAGTGAACAAACTAGAAACAAAATCTCGTTCCACCTCCTGCCCGGAAAACGATCCGTAGAGAGAGAGACAGAGAGGAAAAACTCCCTGGTGATAACTGATAACGATAACATTTTCGGTCGAGTGGTCGACATTATAGGCGGTGTGCGCATACGTGTTTTGTTACAGATGCAGGGCTAATTCTCGCAGTGATAAGCACGGGTAATGAACGCCGGAATTTGACGTTGTATTAATCAGCGATTCCACACGTCATTATACGGTTTTCAGATTTAACAGAACCGAGGGGGAGTTTTTTTGCGGGATTAGTCGGTTTCATGTTTACTTCCGGCAGATAAAAGGGTAACAGGCAAAACAGACGTCGGTCATATCTTCGTACGTTATCGGGTGTTGGGCTTTGTGTAATCCGATCAAGTAAAATGTCCAGGGATAAATAATGGGATCCCGGCATTTTTGCGGATTTCGAGATGGGCGATAGGGTAAAGGTCGGAGATGTGAGCCAGAAAGCTCCAGACAATTCCTTCGTTTTCGTCACGAAAAGTTACACGCAGAATTGTGCCCACAATTTGTGACTTTTTGAAGCTTTTGGGGGCCAAGTTTACCATCTTAAATAAACTTATCATTACTTCAATACCCATTTTTTGTTATCCAGTAGGAAAATATTTAAAGTCTAAAAAAGCTCCTCGAGCGAAATTCGAGAAAATTTCGAAAAACAATGTACACCTAGAAAAGTTATCAGTAGTTTCAACGGAGATATCAGTTTATCTTACCGAAGGAAGCAGTTAACATGGAATCTACCAATCAATAGGTTAGATTAACCTATTCCAAAAAAGTTTAACACCGACCGCTCTAGTAGATTAGTTCAACCTTCCGGTTAGGTAAATAGTACCGTCTTGATGACATCTATTACCAACGCAAATAGGTTGCAATTGTTTAACTTTAGTGTTTTAATAAGTTGAATTAACGGTTATAACGAGTTCATGTAACCGTTTAATATGCCAATTTAACTGTAGTATCAAGTTGAATTAACAGCCCCAATACGTTAATGTAACCGTTGAAGCAGGTCAATTGGACTGCTGCAATGAGTTAAATGATCAATTCCAATAAGTTAGTATAACCCTCTTATTAGGTAAATTTGACTACAGCAATACGTTTTTTCTTAGGTCACTGGTTCTGACACTTTTTTTTAGTTGAGGAAGTTGTTACTTTTAGCAATATTTGACCTACTAATGTACATTATTTCGAAATAACATTTGTCGAGTCAATATCCTGAAAACTGATTTGTCAACCAAGAAGTGCTGAAACAAAACACCCGAGAAGAAAACTCAATATGTATATATAGTCCTAATTATGTACACTTCCTTAGATTAATAGGTAAATCGGTAATTAAAAAATCCAATACCTTGTTATATCTACTTACTTTCTTACTCAACTTAATTTTTTATGGAAGGACATAGTATATGTAATTATACTATTTTATTTTATATCAAGTACAATCTAATACTAGGTACCTAAGTATTCAATAAAAAGTATACACATTTAAAATACAAAATACAATTATACAAGTACAAAAAGGCACAGAATTAAATAATATTTATCACAGAAAATGCATGTAAATAAAAGTACTATGTGAAACTTACAAAGGGAGATTAACGTAAATAATAGGGATGTTCCTGTCCAAGTCCATGTTTTCCAATTCAGGGAAATTGCACTTGTTGAAATGCTTTTCTGTAAACTCATTAAATTTGTGTTGAATTTATCACTGATTGATCCATTTTGTTCTAGTAAACTACGTTCTGTAGGACATATTTGTTTGCTTAGTATATTTAGTATAGCGTTGAATACAAACAAAATACAGCAGTTAAAAGCAATGCGTTATGCAATCAATAGAAGTGCAACGAAATGCCCAGAAAGCAAAAAATTGACTCAGAAGATTTCAAAAATATTTAGATAAAATGTTACCTACAGACACACCATTCCTCTTGTCAAGGGATACGTTATCCATATATGCCAGGGCAGTTAGGTCTGTGTCGTTGGTTGCAATCAACGAAATAGAAATAAAGAGATTGGAATGAGGCGGAGATAGTACAATTGTTGAGTCCGATTAAATTAGGAAGAGCACATGTGCAGATACCTAAACTCGTCGACTGATTCGATTGCTATGGTGACTACAAATTGATTCGGAGCAGTGGTGATAATGGGTGGTGCTCGAAATGCACCAGCGGGATTATAGACACCCCGTGGCGTTAGGGATCGTACCTGTCGGCCGTTTGCAAGTAGTGGTCAGGTAGTCCGCACTACCAAACAATATAAAATTGATTATAATTCAATATTATGTTCCAGCTAATTTTGATTAACGCGGATATATTTTTATTAAGATCGTTGTTTCTTCCTCTATAAATCGATACCAAACTCAAAATATTTCCAACAAAATCAAATTGTTTTATGGTTTTAAATGTGTATCTACTCACTAATATAAAGAGGAAATTGTTACATATTTGAGAAACAGAACCAGGCACCAATAACCGTACCAAGGCACGTAACTATCGGTTAAAACAAACCTTTTATATAGTTGACCATAATATTTTGCTAATATTTAATACAATCATAAAGGCCGACCAATCACAAACTTGTTTCAAGGATCAAACCACAATTTAGATATATCATAGAGAGAGATATATCATAGACTATGATCGAACCAGACTATATTCCTGGAACTTTTATGTGGTAAACAACATTAAGGAGGTATAACAAGTTCCCTTTTCATCAAGATTAAGATTACAGGTAAAGATTTCTCAAATATGCAACAATTTCGTCTTTATATCAGTGAGTAGATACGCATTTATAATTTCGTATATGTTGAGAAATATACTGCTAATATAATAATTATTTTCCCGAATATAGACCACAAACCATAAAACAATTTGATTTTCTTGGAAATTGTTAAAGTTTGGTATCGATTTGAAGAGGAAGAAACAACGATCTTGATAAAAATATATTCGGCTTAATCAAAATTCGCTGGAACATAATATTGAATTCTAATTAATTTTATATTGTTTGGTAGTGCAGACTACCTGACCACTACCTGCGAACGGCCGACAGGTACGACCCCTAACGCCACGGGTGTCTACAATCGGCTTGGTGCATTTCAAGCCCGACCGTGATAATGGTAGTAAAAATGATCACTACATCCCTTCAGTGTTTTGCCTTCCATTAAATTTAAATCATTATGTTCTTATCTGGCTTTTAAGTATGTAAAAGAAAATGAATGTTTTTTAAATCGCTGTTGTGGTTTATAGGGCGAAAACCTGTCACATACATATTAGAAACATTCGTAACTTATAATATAGAAAGCGTATCTCGACGGCATCTAACTCAAAGAAAGTGTTTTCTCAATGAAGAATTGTTGATGGCCCATGGTTATCAAAAATAAAAACTTTTTGAATGTAGTTTTAAGCTTTGAGCTTATCGTCCCTCCTGCTATGAAGATGCAAAGCCAACGGCAGAATATGGAGATTATACTTTATAAAATTTGCATCTTTTTCTTTTTTTTTGAAATTTGTTTGCACTTCTGATTTTTTTGATATTATTAGGGTTCATAAACACAATGACAATATGTCGTAACACAATGGATCAATGTAATAAATAATGTTCAATACCAGAAACAACATTAAATTATAGGGAAAAGACAACTAAAACTTATTTAAGAGGTATAATTTGCTGAGATTAGTACTTAAAAAAACTTGGGCTATTGTAAAATAAACAACCATTTAGTGTAGTTTCCTCCTATAATTTTTATTCCTAAACTTGCGCCCTTGTAAAGCTTCGTAGAGTGTGGGGCAAAACAGCGTATCAACAAATTATTATAGACTGATATAATTTAACAAAAAAAACAAAGTTTTATCAATTGTTTATTGTCTTTCGGTAGTTTAGGTCTTTGGGTTAAGGAATATGAAGTCAGACATACCTCAAAACAATGAATTGGAAATATTTTTCATTAGGAATCACATTTGGAAATTCTGTGGAGTTGATACCGCATTTTTTGAGAAAAAGACACACATTCACAGGCATTTCTTTAGAAATATGATATTTGGATTCAGCTGACTTTAAGTCGTCTATAATAACACAAATTCGAAAAATCGAACCGATTACAATACTTTTTGCATATGAGTGTATCATATAAGAAAGTAAAAATCGTGACGTAAGAGTATCAATCTTCTTTATGTTAATTTTAAAATTGTACTTTTGGAACATTGTGTTATAATCTTCAAACCTTTAGTTTGTGACTTTAGTAAGATTGCGCACCTCCTGCCATGGGTAACAACGTAGGCCAACATTTAACTGCCATCTTCGTAATGTTGTATATATCACACCAATAAAGTCGCAAGGCATAAATTTGCAATATACATTAATGATAACAACGGAGTCTTTCTAAAGAGTAAAAAGCCTATTAACATTGTAACGTTTATTAATTAATTTATTAGTAACTAATTTATTTATACAGTTCTTAACACTACCTAAAATATTTAGTCTATTCCTTACCTAATTAATTCATGTTAAACACAACGCGCTAATTTATTTGTACACTTATGGCTGGTCGGCTTACCGCACTTTTTCATTCACGGCGGCTCCTGGTCTACTCTGCCTGCGACGGAACCGTCTCGTAATTTATACCCCTAATAATGTCTTTTTGAGAAGCTTCCGGGTTATTGTTTCTCAAATTGGACGTTCTCGAATATTCGAGAAGAGTTTTTATGGTCGCGCTCCTCTTTAAAATGCGCCGCCTTCGTCAGATAAGAAAGAACACGCTTCACACTGATGTGATGGTAGTTAGTCTTTTTTAACAAAAGCAAAATAAGAAAATATCTTCTCTGTTTACTTGCAGAGGTAGTTAAAAAAAATCATAAGTTTGAATAAAGAAACTCAACAACGTATTACAATTTCTGTTGGTAGAATTTTCCTGTAGAATTGATAACTTATCGTTGATATATTATATCGGTTATTAATTACTCAACATGGAAATCTTTTGCCTGTATTAAACTAATGATGCAACTTATTTTAGTTTCCCAATTGGTCATAAATTGAAATTGAGGAATTTCAAGACGGAATACACGAGGTCGCTCCCCTCGAGCCAAAGCGAGTAAATCGTAATTTTTTACTCTAAGTGAATTATTGCAGTTAGACTCGTTCCCATCTGGATTCGAGCCAAACGATATCAAAAAATGTTTATTGCGGGACGCAATAACTTCTAAACTAGTACATCGCCATGACCGAGAAGTGTATGTGTGTATGTCATCGGTTTGATTTCACGCATTCACACATGTTAATGTCGTTTATGTGCCTGCATTAAAACTTAACAGAATTGTGTATATGGCGTTGGAGGACCAGTCTCATGTTGTGACCGCAAACATTCCACATAATTCAAACGGGAAAAGATTATTAATATAACAGTAGGCCCCGCATCTATAAAAAGTGTGGCTGTGTAGTAAAAGTTATATAAATAAACATCGCTATTCAGTCTACATTCCCAGAACTTTGTTTCCTCGGCGACAATACTACATCAAATCTACCAATTCCGTCGATTATGAGCAATTTTAGAGCTGTATCAGGCGTTGAGAAAAATTAGGAACGTGCCAAGAACTGGAAAACATGGGATTAAAGAATTAACCTAACCACAGGATCCGACACAGACAAGATGAAGGAATTATAAGAAATCAAGAGTGACGGCCCAAACAAAAAGTAAAATTAATGGGTGATGTCCTTGTTTACACTGTAATTACGAGCCGAAATTATTAATGAGTCTATTTCGACGAGGACTGAAAACCTATTCTATTATTGCTCGAATAAATTCTCGGACAGGGCAAGAGAGAAAGAGCTCTTATTAAATCAGTTCTTTCCATTTAATAATCTATAAATTGGGATCACGTCCGACTGAAAGCGCTCCACTTTCCCGACAAACAAACGGCAATTCCCTGTGTTTCCCCGTTCCCTCTCCTCCCGGTCAATAATTTTCATTGCGGCCCGCCGCCATTTGTTTAAACGGACCATTTCGAGTTTATTAATCGGTAACAAGGCACAATAAAATTTTACGATCAATTGATGTCGACGTATAAAGCCGTGATAATGTATTTTTAATGAACATACTCGCTGTGGCTCTCCTTATGAAGTTAATCCGATTTGAATCGAATCGAAACTTAACTAATCGAATGTGCCCCTAATTGGAAGAGTGATCGCTGAAGTAATCGAATATCGGTTATTTTAATGAATCGACGACGGGAGTGATGTTAAAGTGAAGCGCATCATTGGCGAACGAGGGAGGGTAATATTTATGTAAGTGGCCGGCTCGCGTGGAGTCATCAAAAGACTAACCCTTGCCTTGCACGTGAAAGGAGGAGGCAATCATGGCGATGTGTGCAAGACAAATCGGTAACGAAATGGGGCCGCGGTTTTAATTGAGCAAACAGTTGAATAACATCAACAGATTTAGAGTTTATTAGGGGTAAATTTATAAACTTCCCTACACCTACTTACTCCACTGGCCTCCATAAAACAGAATTTATAAACGTCATTTACCGTAGAATCTTATTAGAAATGCGAGTGGATTCTTACCAGTACCTTCCAACAATAGAGGAAATATAACAAGAAACATGTTCATTGAGACATTTCAGAAACTTATTGTAACGCGGAATGTAAACATCAGTGTGAAGCGTGCTCCTTCTTATCTGACGCAGGAGGCGCATTTCAACGGGGAGCGCTTCGCTAAAGTGCGACCATAGAAATTCTTCTCGAATAGTCGAGAACGTCCAATAAGAGAAAGAATAACCCGGAAGCTTCTCGAAAAGACTTTATTTAGGGATATAAATTACGAGCCGGTACGATCGGCGGCAGAGTAGACCAGGAGCCGCAATTAGTGAAAAAGTGCGACAAGCCGACTAGCTATAAGTGTACAAATAAATTAGCGTGTTAAGTGTTTAACATAAATTGATTAGTTAAGGAATATACTAAATAAATTAGCTAGTGTTAAGAACTGTAAAAATGATTTAGAATAATCATTAGATTATAATATCACAATTTCTTATTCTGCTTTTTGAAATTCACTTGTTCATAAATATTTAAGCATGTTATATTTATATTAGTATCATTTCATGAAGTGATTTTGTTAAAGTAAATTGTTACAAGTTACTCCAACAGATAAAATAATTACAGTAAGCATTATTTCCAATCACTACTAATTAATTGACAAAGGAATTATAATATGTGTTCTTTGAAATACTTTCTCATATGTTTTAAATATTCGTAGTAGAATAGATATTCAGAAATTAAAAACAAATCTTCGAAACGACTAGAGTAGCGTTTCATACGTTAAGCAATCTTGGTTTAAACGACATGTAAACAAATAGGGAAACTCAACTCAGTCTCAACGGCTTCCACTAAAGTGAATAACTGCACTTATGGTTATTTTAGGGCAACTAAAAGATTTTGCTTTATTGTCAACCTTTATATCTTTCTTTGGTTTTGTCAAATATCTCGTAGCATTGCTGTAAAAATTCAATTTCAGTCTTTTGCCGAACAGATATATCGATCCTTTGTTTTGTAATTCATTATAGGTACTTTACACAAAACCAAACTATGTATATCAAATTCTTTAAATACCCTACTCCACTTGCTAATAGCACTGACACAAATGAGTAGATATTAGACATTTGTACATGCCAGACATTAGATTTTGTCAAAACTGTTACTAGACTTTATTATCCACATTCGAGTTAGCATTAGAATTAAATAGAATTTTATTATAATATATTGTAACTTTTATTCTAATTTATTTACACAGTTCTAATTACACACTACACTACCTAACTTATTTAGCCTATTCTTTAACTAATTAATTTATATTACACACTGAGTGCGCTAATTTATTTGTACACTTTTCGCTAGTCGGCTTACCGCACGTTTTTCACTCACGACGACTCCTTGTCTAATATACCTCCGACGGCACCGTTTCGTAATTTATAGCGTCAATAATGATTTCGGGAACCTTCCGGAAGCTACTCGATTTTTCTTTCTCTAATTGGACGTTTCCGGATTGTTCGAGAAGGTTTTTTATGGTTGCGCTTGTTACTGAATTCTCCGAAGCAGTCACCACTTGGAAGTGGCCCGACTTCGTCCGATAAGAAGGAGCACCCTTCACGCTGGTGTTTACTTTTCGCGTTATAATATAATCTTTAAAGTTTACAAAAAATTATTCGAGTGGATTTTGAGAAAATTTTCTAAAACCGAAAAATTATGGGAATAAACTTGATACTCCTTTATCCCTGTCGATTTTAGTGAAAAGCTTATTGGGAGGTCATGGTGTAGGCGTGTAGGGCATATGGTCTGACCGATACTTAAATTATTTATCATTTCTCGCATTAAGTATCGACAATTTACAACTTACTAGGCGGTGCTATATTATTATCCCACCATTTCTATTGAAACTAAAATTTCGAGCTTATCAAACTTTATTCATTATTTAACTGTAACTGTGTTTGTAAATAATTTTCGATACTATTATTCTTTACCATACTACTAGTAGGTACTATTTTTTTTGGTGGATTTTAAGTCGTTTTGTCTTGAAAATGCTTCATTTGTTGGGAAAACGTTCACCTAATAGAACAAGTGATTACAAGTGATATTTGGCAAGGGCGTATCTCTGATTTTCTGTCTGTCTGTCTGATTTCCGGATCTTTATTAAATTTTCCCATTATCTTCGTACGCCTCATTCTCGGGATACCAACACAATCAATTATTAATTTCAATTATATTTTTGTATTTTTTGGATCAATTCAAATAATATCAATTGTTCGTTGGTGGTAACGTTTTTTGCCCTTTATCCATTTCAATTTTAATTAACTAGCACAGCTGCACTCGATAATCACTCGTGACAGTACCATGCCAAGCAGACAATCATTTTGACTTCAATTTTACTGTATTGCCAACTGTTTCGTCCCTAAAACTGTAGAGAAACGACTTGTGCATTTCTACATAATGCAAAATGGGATAAGTGCGCCTTTAATTTACTTAATTAATTTGCCCCTTAGTCACCAGCTGTTTAATGTCCTTAGAAGTTTGTCTTCTTGTATCTACCTTAATTGTGTAATTCAGATCAATTTGATTACAGTAAATCATCAAAATAACTTGAATTAACCGCTCTATGTCTGAGGTTATGGTTAAATCCATTATGGTTACCAGGAGTTATAAACAAGTACTAAACATGTGATTTCAAATGGACAGCAGGTGGTTAGGGTGGGTTTTATTAAATTTACCAATACCTATCTTAAATTTTAACTAGATGGTTAACTTCGTAAATCGTGATTGATTCTGCTTCGAAACATGCTTTGCCGCCATGGACGCTCAACGATTTCAATGAATTGTGGTCGTCGATTGAAATGCTTTTAGACACATAATCAGTATCGTCTAACAGCACATTACAGTCTCCTTATAATATTAAAGAAATAAATCAAAAAATTTATTTGCCAATTTGAATAGTTATTGAAAATGGCACCAGTTTATACTCTTAACATTATTTAAGGAACGCTGAATTTGCGTTTAATTGCACTAAATACAATTTTGCGAAGGGTTCTGAGATATGGCAATGTTGCATTTTAAGTTGTACTCCTAGTGTTCCTTAAATGTTTCTCACTGAAATATTCACAACTTCATAACCTAAATTTGCGTTTAGTGCAAATTTTAGGTTTTGCAAATGTAATATTGAAACTCAGTGATTTTTTACGATTGACAACTATTTTAAAATGTTTAAGCGGCACATGCATTAATTGTGTGTTTATTAAAAATATAAAGGGATTCAAACCTTCTAATTTTCCAGACACCAAAAAGGCCCTTAATACTGTTCAGTGTTTTTATGCGTCACTCATTATCAAACTCAAAATCATAACTAAATGGTGATATTTTTCTACTTCCACTTGCCAAGTACCATCTGGAAAACTGGAAAACTCTCTGATCTCCAGGTTCTCTCTGAAACTGCTATATTGATACTGATTGATTGATTGATTGAGACTGATTTTTTTGTATTACGTGCACACCTAGGCCAGCTAGTAACAATATCACAAATGTTTATTTTATCATCTCTTACAACCTTTGTATTAATGGAAGAGGAGGATACCTTCAGTTGCTATGAATCTCTGGATCTTCTCCTCCTGAAATCTAAAACACAATTCTCATAATTGTACTGTAAGATAAAATTGTATATTAAAGTGTCAAATTAGCAGCCTGATGCTAATTTGACAGCATATGTGTGCTACTCACACAGCCTACAACTCTAGTTAAAGTTAAAATTCTAATATTTTTTGAAAAACAAATCTAGTAAACTTGCTGGATTTAATGAAGTTTGTTACTTCTATAAGTATGTTACTCGAAGTGGAAATACATTATTGTTACAAATTTTGATGTTTGGTAAAGAAGTAACAAATTCCTTAAGCCTCTCCACGAAACAAATGTTCCTTAAATGGATATGTTTTGGGCTGTTTGGGCTAAACTATTATAGTGTAACGTTTTTACCTACGCGAGAATTACTACACGACACGAGTGGTCCTTACTTAATTTATTTTCACCACTTAACACTAATTTATTTGTACGCTTACACTACACTTATCTACTAATACTTAATCTAATTTATCTCATCTGACTTACTATTACTAATTAATTAATTTATATTACACGCTTAATCTAATTTATATAGACCACTGTTTCTTTATTTTACGGTCGGCCTGGCCGACATCCGTCGACCAGTCTACCGGTGGCCGTTTACGACTACCGGCGACTGTCTCCCAGTCTCGCTCTCGGTCTGTTATTTATTTAGCCGCATCGGAATTTCAGAAAGATCGAGGCGTTTCCGGCCCTTCCGCGAACCTTCTTGATAGTGCTCGAATACTCTACGGCTTTCCATGAATTCCACCAGTTCACCGAATCTATCTCGTTAGGAATTCTTTGAACTCATTCCGACGGGCGCTTATCTTTATGGCAGGCTATTTCGTTACAATGGATTAATATCGCAATTATATTACAGATTTTAGTGTAACTCTAGTTGTAATCCTAGTGTAAATCGTGGTCTGTAATGAAGAGATCTCAAATAATAGTCGATCACCCTTGTGATTTTATAAAATGTAGTTTTTAACACGCAAAGACTAAACACAAGTCTTTCTGGAATGGTAATCATGGCGACAGTTAACTTAGGCTAATTTATAGTCACTGAGTTAATATCTAATTTTACTTTGCTGGTATTACACAAGGAGCTTATTGATTGAAACGTGTTTAGAGTATATTCAGTCAATCCCTGCTGAGGGAGAAACATCTAAATCGAGACCAGAAGGAAAATAATATATGTTAGGCCTCAGGCCGTGCCAGCATATACATTTTGAATATTATTCATACTCATAAAATTCCTGGGGATAGGGCGAAACTATTAAAAACAAACAAATCAATAAAAAGTTACTGAAGATGGATACTATGTAGGTACCAGAAATACTCTTAAAAAATGTACTGTAATTGTTTTATAAATTCCAGCTGTGTATCTGTTCTCGTTTTACGTTTTAGGTGTCTGCTAATATTTCCACATACTCTACTGAGTTTATTTAATTTTTGTTCTATATCTATTATGTGGTCAGACCTTAGATCACATCAAAAATATTTAAAGTGTCTTATTTGTTCAATTATCGTGTCATTAGTAACCATTTTAGATGTTACTGTATCTGTTCCTACGAAGGCCATTGTTTTTGTTTTCTCTGTGGATATTTTCATGTCATCTTCAGTACAAAAATGTTCTGTAGTTGATATGCGCGTCTCCAGTTTATCATCTGTTTCTGCGATTAGTATCAGGTCATCACCCCATCAAAGGCAGTTAAAGTTTGTGTATTTATCCAGGTATATTCCTGCGTCGTATCTGTTTTTCCATTTGCGCATTATCTCGTCTCATATCTATGTTGAAAAGGGTTGGTGAAAGACAGAATTAAAGACGCCGAGTCTACAAGATTACATTAGATGTCGCCCTTAAACTTTCCTTTTTCATTTCGATCAGACACCTTGCGCACTCTCGAGACTCTTTTTTTATTGATACAGGAGGAAATTTATTCAACGCGAAGTGTTTATAAGAGGTGATTACAAACAGAAAACCCGTTGCCAGATTTTAATTAAGAACGCCCACAAACACTTTAAAAGGGGTAGTTCGAAATGAAATAAAATAAAATAAAGAGTCGAGCAGCTCGAGAGCGGCTAAAAGCACTTTCCACCTTGACAGCCTGTTCAGCTCCCCTTGAGCTGCTCGACTCTTTATGTTGTTCCGTTTTAAAGGCAGTGAGTGTTTTTATTTAAAAGCTGAGTAAACGGTCCTCGTTCTGATGTAAACCTTGCAAATGTGAAAATTGCTCCAGCAAGGAAGGGTATCAGCAGGTTATTTATTTTAATTTCCAGTAATTTGCACACTACGGGTAAATTTCGTGGACGCTCCGCGCAACAAATGGGGCACGTAATATCAATTGTTTTTCAAATTTATCCTTGTAACTCCTAAGTTGAAACTGCGACGCTTTTACCATCATTTCCAATTTTCTCCGGTTTACCCCTCGATTAGACTTTATGCATACGGGGGAGGGATCCGTTCTCCCTCCACGCACAAAAATGGAGATTCCACACGCTCTCCTCTCACCAACATATTTATTAGTTTCTCTCGGATATAAACACTTCTCAATCGAAAATATTAGGCATCGCTATTTTTAGAAGTTAGGTTAGAAATAGAAGCGGTGCTATTTATGCAGTAACGCGAACCGAAGTCATCTATTAATAGGTCTATTCACCCAATTATTATTCCCGACACCTTAATAAAGAGACTTTTATTATAGGTCGTTCCTATAGGCGATGCCACCCCGGCCGTTAAAATTATAGACGTAATAAAAGATGGAATTGATGGCGGCAGTCCCTGCAGTTTATTATGCAACCTGAGTAAATTGGGATCGAAGTCATATCTGATAGGCACGGCGAATTTGTAGCTTGCCGCAGGGCGTAACGTCCCCGGAGTGGACTGAAACTTTGATAAATTTCCATAGTTGCGCCCCGTTTTGGGACCGCAAAGCCAGCAAATAAATCACCGGAACGAGTGTATTTTTACTTCCGCGCCTAACACGTTATACATAGTTACTCCTCTCGTGAGGCGAACGAAGCGTGCCTCCGGAATTCCACTGATTGGCATTGAGTATCGTTTCCTCCAGATTAATCTGCGACAATCTTATCAGGCACGTTACTTGCCACGGAGTTCGTTAAAGAAGACTTTTAAAGTTCCTATTTATAAGTGGATTCAATCGAATAGGGATATTTTAATTGACGTTAGATAAAATACATCATTCCAATCTAAACGAAAGTAAAATTTCGGAAATTTTTGAGACCTTTTTGGGGAAGTTGGTCTCCGTTTCAATTTGACCGAATTTTTAAACTTCAAAAAATTCTTAAAAAGTCTGCGTCGGACGAGACGGTGGAAGTGAAACTTCTTTAGCCATATGCACACACACACACACAGACAGACAGGATATATAAATGGAATATAAGACAATTTTTTTTGCTACCGCAACGCTTGTACCGGCCCGCTCGAGTCCGCGGACAGTCTCGGCTCAGGTGATCTCCCACCTGCTGGCAGTTGTAGCATCAAACGCTTTCGATTGCCCTGTTCCGGGGAAGTGCTACAAGCGAGTGCCATAAGCACTCGCTCGTAGCTCTGCCGGCAAACCAGCAATAATGCAGGAGACATCATTTCGCTGGTAATGCCGACTTTCCCACACAACGCCAGCTTCGCATGGTAGTAGGTAGTCATTGTCCCGCTGGCCAACTTTTCCCATCTCATCATCTCCGTCATCATCCCGTGGAAATCTTGCTGCCTAGGGAACGCCGCCCCTAACATGGCTCGCCACTTTAATCAATCTTGGAGAGCCGCCGCTCCACACTACTCTCCGGGCTGCTGTCTTCATCGCCAAAGACTGCCGAGTCGAAGTCGGACGTTGCTGTCTGCCCCGACACGTCCAGAGCAACAATGGTCGCTTGTTGCCTCGCCGCTTCCACCATCTATTGCTGGAGTTCTCCTACGACCGCCTTCACGATGGTCTCCACAGATGTTGTCTCTATGTTCTCATCTGACGTGAGGCACGACGCCTCCTCACTTTTTTCCATGTTCATGTCACGCAATTCAACAATACAGCTCGCCGTTTTGTCGCTGCTCGGTGTTATTGTTTCTCGCCGTTTGAGGTTAGGTTAGGTGTCCGAAAGTCTCAACGCTCCCCGGTGTTGCCACGTTAACCTCTTTGGTAGCAGACGAAAATGATTTGGCGATCGGCTCGGTTCGCGGGCGCGATGGAAGAGGTACACTTTACGCGCATTCTGGCAACACGGCTTTGTCATCGGATTTCTTATCACGCGTGATGCGGTTTTTTGACCAACACCCCATCCCAAAGTGAATAACGAGCGCAAAGAAGTTTCACTTCAAAAGGAAATTTCGATACGGTTTCGGCATAAGGTTAAGTTACTCCTCAACCCACTTGTAAATTTCGAAATTCTGAGTTTTCCATCAAACTTCGAAATAATCCGCATGGTTCATAAACATATAATCGGCTTAACATCGAACTCCCCTATTACTGTAATGATACTAGAATCATTCCATTTCAGCCTCTTAACTCACTAGAGGTTCCATTACAAAAAAACATACACAAACGTAAAACATACACAACCACCTTGCATCCTTCATTAGTTCTACCATGCATCTACTTGAACTTCCTAAAGAGCTGAAATCACATTTATTCTAGTAATTTTTTTGAAAATTGTTTGACTGATTGACACATTTTGCCATGTGGTTTTTGGCTTTGCCCACAAAACTTTTGTTTTAGTGACGACAAAGCGTTTTTTTTCATTTACTTATATAAAAGCTCCTGATGCATTCTTTGCAACAATGTAGCTGTAGGCTTGTAACGGCCTTTTGGTCGTCATCCACGGCAAAACAAAGACGACGTTAAAGTTCGGTTTGCATGGCCGTCAGATTTGAAGGGTGTACTCCCTTACGCCCCAGGCAGTTTATACGGTGTTTGTGAAAATAAAACACGGAAGACGGAGAATAAACAAGGTATTAGGAGTAGCTGAAGCATTTAAGACGATTAAGAATCTCGGAAAAGACACCAGGGAAACTGGTAAAATAAATCTGATAAGCTATTACAAAACGTTACTTATTGAAAACCAAAAAGAGTTTGAGTATAAAAAAATAAACATCGAGCCAGCTACAATTGTACCAGTAAATGAAATATCAGTTGATGAAGCAAAACAAGCGTTGCAGAAGTCAAAGAATGGAAGAGCAGCATGGCCCGGAAACATACCCATCGAACTAATAAAATATGGACCAGACATATTATTAGAAACCATAGCTGAACTGTTTAATAAATGCCTATTAGAATGTGACGTGAAGTCTCAGAAGACTGAAATCTTGCTCATATCAGCTCAATCTACAAAATTAGAGATAAGACGCTGTGTATAACCTACAGACTACAGCAGGTTGTACGGCAGAACACGCAAAGAAAGGGTGGAAAACAGCATTATGGAAATAGAAGAGCAAAGTGGCTTCCGAGCAGGGAGATCCTGCTAAGTTGGTAATATATCTAATAATAATAATAATAATAATAATAATAATAATAATAATAATAATATAATAATAATAATATCCTCCTGATAATGTATTTGTTCTACAACAAATAATAGAGAAACGAAAACTCAGGAACCTGTCTACTCACCTAGTGTTCGTGGATTTGGAAAAAGCATACGATACGGTCCCCTTGAAAAACTTTTGGTCCCTGTGGCGAAGGCCCAAATGCGGTATATGTAAAAGCCATATGAAATATGTAAGTGAATTCTCAAAGTGCAGTAAAAGTGGGAAAGGCCATCTCAAAACCTTCCCAATAACAAAAGGCTTAAAACTGGGATGTAGTCTCTCTGCAACACTCTTCAAAATATACCTTCAAGAAGCACTTAATAACTAGAGTAGTAAAATAGGTGGAATGGGAATACAAATGTCACGATACTGTTGGCGACACTATTATTTGCGAACGATCAAGTGATAGTGGCTAACTATGAATAGACGAGATTATAATATATGTTAAGGAAACTAATAGAAGAATGCCAGCAATGGGGGTTAAATATGAACATGGGCAAAACGGAGTACCTTAAAACAGGAGACGAAGTAGAAGACACAGAACTTAAAATTCATGACTTTAAAAGTTGTAAGAGTTCAAATACCTATATAGGAGCGCTAATTTCGGAAGAAGGTACAACAAAAAAGACATCTATAACAGAGCACAGCAAGGGAAATCCTATATGCACACTAAACTCACTATTATGGTCAAATAAAATCAGATTAGAAACAAAAATGACTATCTACAATGCTATTATAGAATCAATTCTGACGTATGGTAGTGAGTGTTGGCAGTTCTCAAAAGAAGACAGAAAGAGAATAGATATAGTCGAAATAGATTAATTTAAGAAGAGCGTGTACAAGAATAAAACATATACCTATTGAGGAAATTGGAAGACGAACAGGGAAAATATTCATCAGCGCTGACAGGATAGAATCAAAACAATTGTTGTGGTTATGGTCACGTAAAAAGGATGAACTCAGAAAGATGCCTAAAGGTAGCAATGCAATGGAATACGAACAAAAAAAAAAATGAAGTGAAAGAAGACCAGGAAGGAAATGGATAAACAGAATTAGTGACACCATAATAGATAGGGCGATAACAGAAGAAGACTGGAAGGATAGCGGTAAAAACTAACCGAACTGTATACATAAAGAAAGAGCAGTGGTTAATTTATGCAAGCCTATTATAATGATTTACATAGTAGGCAAGCGTCTAGGCAACAAAAGCGGTTAAGTGTAATTACAAGCGAAATATGCATGCAAGTCTAATCGAAACGGTACTAATACAATTATATCCAGTACAAACAGAAGAGCGCTGCAAGCAATAACTAAATCTAAGGGTCTTTACCACTGGATATCTGCGGCTATAATGAAATGTAGAAAGTACAATCGTGAAATTCATTTTTGCATAATTTGCATAGGTCGGAGATTTCACGGTTTTCTTGGCATACTTGTTATCGGTCGGTAAGAGTCGTAATAGTACGAGGAGGTCGGAAAATTCGCGATCTTAATTCGTGGAGGTCGGAAAATGAGCGGCCTTCTCGGCGGTCTTCGGTGTTTACGGTTCTGTCAGCAAGGTGCGGTCGGAAAACTCGCAAGCATAAGTCGCGAAGGTCGGAAAACTCGCAGTTTATATATTTTTGGATCTCCCCAGGTACAAATTAGGTTCAATTGATATTCGATTTACTTCGGGGGCACCGTAACTGAATTACACCATTGATGTCGCATCTTAACGATTTTCTGTTATGTGTACATTATCTGTACGTTTAAAAATAAGTCGCAAATGTCGGAAAACAAGCGGTTTATATATTTTTAGATCTCCCCAGATACAAATTAGGCTCAATTGATGCTCGATATACTTCGAGGGCACCGTCACCGATTTACAGCGTTTATGGCGCATCTTAACGATTTTCTGTTATGTATACATTTTCTGTCATTAACGGTTTACTTGATCGTTTCTGTTTTAATTTCAGGGGAGCATTCTCGGTGGTACGAAGATGTGTTCAAAAATCTACGGGATTGGAGTTCGCAGCGAAAATCATAAACACAAAAAAATTATCCGCAAGAGGTAAGTCCGCTCCCTCCTCCCTTCGCGTTCCTCGGTCGCTTTTCGATTCCCGCCCTGATTCCTCCAGAGGGATAGACATGGAAAATATAAAATAAAAGGGAGGAAGAAATAAAGAGAAACACATACACACATGGGCGCGGCGGGAAACGTTAGTTCAGTGCTTTTGAGCCGTATAAATCTCTATCTGAAAAGAAAATTCCTCTCTCCGGTAAGGCTAAACTGCTCGTTTCGCGGGCCTTTTCATTCTTTTTTCTTGTCGGTCCGCCGGTTTCCGACGGGATTCCGTCCTCGTGTGGGCTTTAATTTTAATTTGTTTCCTCCCGTTCGGGACGCGGATATCTGGGAAACGACCAGAAATCCGGATTATTCGCCGTTGCTCATTGGCAATAATCCCGGAAAAAGTCCTCCACACGCTATTAATCTTTAGTGGCTTGTAAGCTTCTTACTTATATTACCTAAGAGCTGTACTATTTATAATTGTTTAAATACTAATAATACAAATAAGAATTGTTGGATGTAGATTTCATTTCGTCCAAAGCGTGGTTTAAAATACTTCATAATTTCGACCTATCCTTCAGTATGTCTGAAATATGACTTCTAAGTCTGTTCAAATGGTCAATTTGAACATGATACTTTTTATTCCTAACGACGTAGAAATTATGATAATTTCGATATCATTAAATAAGGTATTGTTCAAAATACAGATTATTAGTCGACTTGTATATCAGTTGTACCCTCCATATTAATGGGCTTCGTGTACTGGTACTACGGAACGTACTACCAATGCTTGTGAATCGTTCCACAGGAGACTTAATTGTAATGTTTATGCACCCCGTTCCATTCATTGCATTTGTTCGATAATAATATTTAAATTAGTGTTCATTCGCTCAATGCATATAAAAATTTCACACAAAAAAAACCTTATGACTATCAATAATTTAGTTTAGAATATGAAAATAACACTTTCAACTGATTTGTTTTTGTAAAATTTGTATGTTTTGTTTATAATAAGTGAATAGAATATTTGTAGCTCTCTTGTAGCTCCTTTTCTGTAATAATGTAAAATATTTTACATAATGAACATTCTTGTTTTCTACAATTAAAAGAAATCAACTGATTTTTCCACGTTTCACAAGTTTCCAGAAAAAGTGTCAATGCTGTTTACGAAATATACACACATGTGAGTGGGGCACACTAAACGTATTTAAACACGAAGGTATCGCAGAAGTTCTTACGCTTTTCCGAAAATATAAAATTGTGACAATTAATGCTTGCTTTATTTTTTTTCTCGTAAAACCTATTTAATAATTCTCTTGACTACATTTAATTAATAATACCTACACTCGCCATCAAAGTCTTCTCTCCATATCTACATCCCTTAATACTGTGTATCAATTGAGTGTTAACGAATAAAACCATATTTATTATTTTTGTTGCTACAATAAAAGAAAACAAAGCGAGCAGAAAACATTACATATAGTAGTAAATTTTTGATTTAGTACAAATATTTAAAAAAAATGTTGGAACAACATATCTACATGACACTATGAACCAGGTATCAAACAGATGCGAATTTTAATATTAAATTGTGTAATTTTCCAACATGAGGCTGGGATATCGTTGAAGTATCAGATTACAGTATTGGCCAGAGTGTGGCACGAGGCCACCATTTTGATACACTAAAATACATTTGAAACATGATTCAATTAGTTAATATTCGATTGATACAAAGTATTACAGGAATGTAGATATAGCGAGGAGACTTGATGGTGGATTAGAGAATTATTAAATATGTTTTAGGAGGAAAAAAGAGAAAGTTCACTAATTGTCACGATTTTATATTTTCGAAAACGCGTGAGAACTTATGCGTTTCCTTTGTTTTCTATAATGGTTATTTAGTTGTGTTTAGTTTATTCCGTTCACCTGCATGTATATTTCGTCAACAGCGTTGCCACTCTTTCTGGAAGTTTATCAAATCTGGAAAAGTCAGGGAATTTTTTTTAATTGTGGAAAACAAGAATGTTCATTATGTAAAATATCTTATATTATAATAGAAAAGAAACTACAATAGAATACAAATATTTTATTTACTTACCTACAATGAACATAACATATAATTTTTATAAAACCAAATCAGTTTAAAATTTTGTCACATTTGGGAATTAAATTATCAATACAGTCATAACGTTTTTACTTTCTCATATGAGGTACTCATATATGAGAGAGTATTGTAATCGGGTCGATTTTTCGAAATTGAGTTATTAGCATTTCTGAACGTTTTGAGGTCCCCTGAGTCCAAAAAACATGTTTTTGGAAAACCGTCTGTATGTATGTGTGTATGTGTGTATGTGTGTATGTGTGTATGTGTGTCTGTGGTAGGATTTTCTCAAAAACCAAAAACCACAAACGGTCAAAACTTTGTATTTAAACTTTGTACCATACCAGGACGTGAGAATAAGCTTTTCATAAAAATCGGCCAGGACAAAAGGGTTGTTTACTCTTGTCGTTTTTCGGTTTTTTGAATTTTTCTCGAAATTCGCTCCAAGAATTTTTTTAAAACTTTGAATATTTATTGTACGATTAAATACCTATAAAAAAGTTTCCTAACGATTTTGGCTAAATCTTCTGTGAAGGGCACTTTATACTTGTCAATTTTCGGTTTTTTCAATTTTTTCCGTAATCCACTCCACGATTTTTTTTTAAACTTTGAATATTTAGTCTACTATTGAATATGTATAAAAAAGTTTTCTAACGTTTTTGGCTAAATCTTCTGTGAAGGATACTTTATACTTGTCGATTTTGGGTTTTTTGTATTATTCTCGGAATTCGTTCCAAGATTTCTTTTTAAACTTTGAAAATTTATTGTGCGATTAAATATGTATAAAAAGGTTTGTAACGTGTTCGGCTAAATCATCTGTGAAGAGCACTTTATACTTGTGGTTTTTCGGTTTTTGAATTTTTCTCAAAATTTGCTACAAGAATTTATTTTAAATTTAGAATATATATTCTACCATTGAATTAGTATGAAATAAACTTTTGTTTTTTGCTTAAATTAACCGTATCTATTTCCCTTTTGGATTTGGCAAACGCATATTGAAACACCCTATATATGAGAAAGTACTCTGATGAACACATCACGATTTTTTTATATGTATTGGATGACTGAATGATACTATTGACTTAAATATTATCGATCAATAGCTGAAAGAATTCAACGAATGGAATGGAGTATATTAACGTTACAATTAAATCTCTTGTGTACCAGTACACAGTATAATACCAATACACGAAGCCCATAAATTTTGTGGATATACCTGTTATATAATAATTATGGACTGAATAATCCGCGTTTTAAACCGTACATTCATTTAATGATATTAAAAAAATCACATTACATCTTAGTTAGTGTGTCCACATGAAATTTTCTTTTTACCAAATGAAATAAATACAAATTTTCTTTTAATTCTTCTTCTTCAAGTGCCGTCTCCGCGACGGAGGTTGGCAATCATCATGGCTATTCGGATTTTGGAGGCAGCTGCTCTAAAAAGTTCACTTGACGTACATCCGTACCATACTCTCAGGTTACGTAGCCATGATATTCTCCTTCTTCCTATACTTCTCTTTCCTGGGATTTTTCCCTGCATAATCAACTGAAGCATGGCGTATCTTGTCCCGCGTGTAATATGTCCGAGGTACTGTAGTTTTCTGATCTTAATTATTTCTCTGATTTTCATTTCTCGGTTTATCCTTTTCATGACTTCGGTATTTGTGACGCGCGATGTCCATGATATCTTCAACATTCTTCTGTATACCCACAATTCAAATGATTCCAGCCTTTTGATAGTTGCCACATTCAGGGTCCAAGTCTCCATTCCATAAAGCAATGTCGAGAAAACATAGCATCTTGCCAATCTGACTCTCAGGTCTAGCTTTAGGTCTCTTGTACAGAGTACTCTTCTCAGTTTGTTGAAATTCGCCCGTGCCTTTTCTATTCTTGTCTTAATCTCCTTGGAGTAATCATTTGTGGAGTTAATCATTGTGCCCAGGTATGTATATTGCTCTACTTGTTCTACACTGGTGCCGTTAATTGTCAGGTTCTCGTTGTTTCTCTGGGTTTTCGATATTCTCATAAATTTTGTCTTTTTGATGTTCATTGTTAGCCCGTATTCTCGACCACATTCGACTATCCTATTCATCAGTCTCTGACGATCTTCGATGTTTTCTGCCATTATAATGGTGTCATCCGCATACCTAATGTTGTTAATCGGTATTCCGTTTACCTTTATTCCAGCTGTCTCTCGCTCCAGCGCTTTTTTCATTATTTCTTCCGAGTATGCGTTAAAGAGGAGTGGTGATAATACACAGCCCTGCCTCACCCCTCGTCTAATTTCAATCTCTTCTGACAGATGTTCGTTAATGCGTACTTTTGCTCGTTGTCTATAATATAGATTTGATATGATTCTAAGGTCGTTATGATCTATTTGTTTCACTTGGAGCACCTTCATTAGTTGGTCGTGGCGGACTTTATCAAACGCATTATTATAGTCGATGAAACAAATATACATATCTTGGTTCACATCCAGGCATCTCTGAATTAATATATTAAGTGAGAAGAGAGCCTCACGCGTACCCAGGCCTTTACGAAATCCAAATTGTGTTTCCTCTATATCCATGTCTAGTTTTTGATATATACTGTTATGTATGATTTTTAGGAGCAGTTTTAGTGTGTGAGACAACAGACTAATGGTGCGGTGATCGCTGCAATCCCTGGCGTTGGCTTTTTTGGGTAGGCAGATAAAGGTCGAAATCAACCATTCCTTGGGTATAACACCTGACTTATAGATTTGGTTAAAGAGTTTCACTAGGATATCTATGTATCTTGTATCTATGATTTTTATTATGTCTATAGGCAGGTCGTCAGGTCCAGGACATACAATACTTCTTCCTTTGTGATATCTGGGCCATATTCATTTGGGCCCAGTTCTGTGTGTTCTAGATCCCCTCTTTCATCTTCGAACAGTTCCTCGATGTACTCTTTCTATCGCTGTAACTTTTCATCTGTTTGTGTTATGGTGTTTCCATTCCTGTCCTGGAATGTGCTGGTGGGATTGTGTCGTCTTAACCCTGCCATTTCTTTAACTTTTTTATGTAGGTTAAACAAGTCGTAACTATTTTGAAGGTCTTCAATCTCTTTGCATTTCTCTTCGAAGTATATTTCCTTGGCCTCCCTGATCTTTTTCCTGATGTCGCAGTTGATCTCGTTGTATTTGTGCATATCTTTGTTCTTAAATTGTCTTCGCCGTTCCATCATATTCAGTATTTCATCAGTCATCCATTTTTCTTTTTTCTTCGGGGTGTCCTTTAGTATCTCTCTACATGGATCGAGTAGGCATTGCTTTAGTAGTTTCCACTGTTCGTCAATATCGTTGGTGTTTGTATTCAATTGATCAAGATTCTTGTGTAATTTCTGTTGGAGGTTTTCTTTTACTTCAGATTCTTTAAGTTTTCTTGTTTCTATTCTAGGGATTCTCTGTTGGCGATTACTGGGTTGTGGTCGGAGGAGACATCTGCTCCAGGATATGATTTCACTGCTTTAACAGCGTTACGATATCTTACGGTGATCATGATATAGTCTATCTGATTTCTGACTATTTTGTCCGGTTTATCTGCGGGTGATCGCCACGTGTATAACCGTCTGTCTGGTAACTTGAAAAAAGTGTTTGTAATGATTATGTTTTGCTCTTGGCAGAATTGTAGTAGTCGATCCCCTCTTTCATTGCGTTCCCCCAAACCATATTTTCCCACATTCTTTCCACTCTGCCCCTTGCCGATCTTTGCATTGAGATCACCTAGGACTATAGTAATTTCTCTATGTTTCGTCATTCTCAGGGTTTCGCCAATTTGTTCGTAAAACATTTCTATATCGTTCTCTTCTGCATCCGCTGTGGGAGCGTACACCTGGACAAGATTCATTCTGGCGTGAGATGTTTTTAGCTGTAATATCATTACTCTTTCTGAAATCGGGACAAAATTCTCCACTGCTCTATTCGATTCCTTATTGACCAGAATTGCCACGCCGTTCCTATGTTGGTTATCATTGCCTCCAGAGTAATATATTGTGCCATTATCTGTCGAGAACAAGCCTGAATCTTTTAATTAAAAAATTCATAATTGGTATAAAAATTACGTTTTGTTGGTATCCGAGCTGTGTCTATTTAAAGTGTGAAAGTCTCCATTCTCAATGAAACTGCATGGGGTATTTTGTATTAGTATTTTGGTTAAGTTCAAATTTATTTTTTTTTGTTTTGTGGTTTCTTGTTCTTGTGGTTTCGTTGTGTTTCTTATTTATTCTTTACATACTTTTTCTTGGGCAAGTAATATATCTATGAAGAGATTTTATCGAAAAGTAAATAATAATCGATATTTAATATATCCATTACTACTTCCATTTATTATTTTATTGTATTGATCCTCAGGATAGATACAACAAAACTGTTGCCTGTTTTCATCCTCCAATATAATTTGTATTGCAGTTTCTGCCCTTGTATCCATAACTTCCTAACAAATTTATTATTTGAAACTTTATAGGACTTCCATGGAGAGCTATTCATATAATTCGTACCACAAACGAGACATTCGAAAAACCTCCTTAACCGAAATGTTTTCATACAGATGACAACTGAACACAAACCTGCGGATCTTAAGAAACGTAAATCTCGTAAACTTTCCTCCGATTCATCGTAAATTGTAAAACTTGCGCTGTTATCTGATGATGAATTGGTAGTATGCGCACAAATTCAGCACTTAAAACACCGTTAAACGTACGAACATGCACCGTTAAAATGTACGAACATGCCCATATAACCAGCAATCGTCGTTTTATCGGATTTTCCTCACGTTCGCTAAGTCCCCGTTGCTGTTTATTCTCCTTTCGACAACTACTCGAAACTAATGGCAGGTGAAGTGAGGTGCTCTCTCTCGCCATATTTTTAATCCGTGTCAATATTTGTCTGGACGAGATCCTTCGAACGTCACGTCGAGACATCATTTACCGAACGTTCCCGTTTACGTGAATACTCATGCGAGGTTCGTTGTATCCATCATCTCGTAGGAATTCTGCGAGGAAAACGAGCTAAAAACAGGCATAACATCCTCCATTAGCTGGAGGGGCGTCGTTTTATAATTAAACGACATAAACAACCCAGCTGAGCATCCATTACGTGCGACCATTAGAAAGTTAACTGCGGCACATGACACAGGTAAACCGAGAGAAAGAGAGGGAAATTGGCGTCTTTCTTTGCAAATCATCTCTACCGTCTCTCTCCTTCTGAAACTAGAAGGAAAGCAGTTTTTCCGTAATGGCCCTGTTTCGACTGCATTCGGAGATGAGAAGCCGTTCTCGAATTGCGCCCGTAATGATACGGACCATTAACATGTTGATTACGATCGACAAATAAGGATAATAAACGAGGTCTTTCGAAGGAATCTCTTCGATGAAGTCGGTATCGTTAACGTTTTAATAGTTGTCACATTAAACGTTATCGCTACGGCGGAATAATCGCAGGTCGTTACAAGGATTCTGCCGTCGTTGGGCAAAAATTAAACGAAAACCGTTAAGAGGAAGAATATAGATAAGGGATGGATGGAAGTTCACGATTTATTCGGGTGATTTACGGAAGCTCCCATGAAAAACTGATACGAATGACAACATCGTATATTATTAGACGTGACAAACCCGGTAAACTTCTGCCAGATAAATATGTCACAACGGGAGATATGAGGATTATGTTGTAATCATACAGACAAGGATAGGAAACACGGTCAAAAGCCGTTATGACAGGAATGTTATCCTCCCCCATGGGCTTTTTAATGCCTACTCAAAGGCATATGTAAGATGCGTTGGACAACATACCAAAAAGCACAATAGTTAATGTCAACATGTCAACGGTATTAGATATGCTGATGATACAGTAATACTATGCAGATCCATAATCTGCAGGGAAATGTCCAGTGGCGGCCTGCTTCGCAAAGAAAATTTCACAATTTAATTTAGAAAACTAACTATATTCGCATAGATATATAAAATTAAACATGTACTTAATCACTGAATTTGTTCAAATCCATTTAAGTACATCTTAAAATAAATTAAGGTGTTTGTTCATATTTAATTTAATTTATGACATTTGTGAGTCAGTAATTAGTTGGTTTAAAAATCTAGCCAGTTAGTAGGTGTAGCTGAACTAGTCGACCTCCGAGTTTTTCTCCATTTCTCCATTCTCCATTTCTACGAGAGCCACCCAGCATAGTCTGCTAGTCATTACGTTGTGTCAGTGAAATACTTTCTCAGGGTCATTTTGTCAAGGGTGGTCATTGATTTTAAAATGATTGTCGCAGTTCCCATCCTCCATTTATGTCAATCATTTTTGAGTGTCAAAATTTATCAAGTCATTGTCCTAAAGTTTTGGAATTATTAGTATAATTTAGTTTTCCTTGTTAATAATAAAAACGTTATTAGTATTTCATAACTTGTAGTTCATTACTATTTTACAGCTGAAATAAGTAGGTAACACATTTCTAAGTTATTTAAATGATGTCATTGTAGCTTGACAATCACAGAATTATTTCAAAACGATGATTTATACCGTTTTACATTCCATGACAACCCTCGACCAAGATATTTTTTGACATCACGGTATTTCCTCAGTTGCAATTTAACTTGTGACTTTAATTAGTCGGTTGGTTAGCATAAGTTAATCAGTTAGTAAATGGACGTACACAAGTTGATGTTCAATTTCGTTTACTAGTCACCTTAGTTATTATGTCATATTCAGTAGTTAGTTTGTCATTCAGTATTAGAGTGGTTAGTACAACTTATTCGGTTAGTAAGTGGGGCTAAACTAGTCGATCTCAAGGTTGGTTAACTATTCATGCCCTAGTCAGTATATCACATTCAGAACTGATGTATTCGATCGGCTGTAATTTAGCTTGTGACGTGTATTAGTCACTAATCAACTGCTAATTAAAATCTAGTGAGTTAGTAATTGAAGCTGAACTATTCGTTCTCAAAGTTGATTAGCTACTCACTCTAGTTAGTACGTCACATTCACTTAGCCAGCCTAATCTGTAAATCATTGCGCTGGCTCAGTGAAATAGACCGTAGTTACTTAATCAATTCCAATTTAGCGTGTGACTTTATTTAGTGAGTAATTGACTGGTTGGTAAAAGTTGATCAGTTGGTATATGGACGTTAAATAGTTTCAGTTTGGTGGGCTGGTTACTCTATTTATTACACCATATTCAATAGTTAGTTTGTCAGTCAGTAATTGACTGGTTAGTGGAAACAGGTCAGTTAGTATGTGAAACTAAACTGGTCAAGTTCTAGGTTGGTTAGCTATTCATTTTAGTTATTACATCACATTCATTTACTCTATACTATGTACTTAATATAAGCTAGTCAGCCTAGTCGGTTGGTCATTGCAAGGAGTCAATGAAACAGTAACTGAGATATTTAATCGATGGCATTGTAGCTTGTGACTTGCGTTAGTTACTAATTAATTGGTAATTAAAATATAGTCAGTTAGTAATTGAAGCTGAACTAATCTTCCTCCAAATTGATTACTAACTCACTCTAGCTATTAAATCACCTTTAGTTATGTTTTGCTATATTTCCAACGTTAATGAGAGCTGGTCAGTCTAATCTGTTAACCATTGCGATGGGTCAGTGAAATAGACTGTCAGGGACCGAGTTATTTAATTTAGCTTGTGACTTTAAATAGTCACTATTTAACTGGTTGGTAAAGTTAATAAAGTTAAATGGTCGTTAAATCGTCGATTTTTAATTTGTCTAGTTACTCTAGTTATTACATCATATTAGGTAATTAGTCTGCCAGTTGCTAATTAACTGGTTAGTTTAGGCTGGTCAGTTAGTAAGCGTAGCTAAACTAGTCAAGCTCTAGATTGGCTAGCTACGCCCTCTAGTTATTTCGTCACATTTATTTTCTCATCTCTATACTTTATACTTAATACGAGCTAGTTAGCCTAGTCTGCCTAGTCGGTTAGTCATTGCGACGAGTCAGTGTAATAATTTTGTTACTAATTCTTGTCCCTTTGTTCTCTGTAGTTATTTGTTACTGATAAATAAATTACATAGTTTGAAACTAATGAACTGATTTATAACTGATACTAAATTAGTTAGTTGTAAGTGAAGCTCAACTAGTGGATCACAAATTTGGTTAGCTAATCACTATAGTTAATAGATCACATTCTTTTGTTTCACTATATCTTCTATTTTAATGAGAGCCTGCCTGCAGACTATTTTAATAGTCTGCCAGTTACTAATTAACTGGTTAGTTTAGGCGGGTCAGTTAGTAAGCGCAGCTAAACTAGTCAAGCTCTAGATTGGTTAGCTACGCTCTCTAGTTATTTCGTCACATTTATTTTCTCATCTCTATACTTTGTACTTAATACGAGCTAGTTAACCTAGTCGGTTACTCATTGCGACAAGTCAGTGTAACAGTTTTGTTACTAATTCTTGTTCCTTTGTTCTCTGTAGTTATTTGTTACTGATAAATAAATTACATAGTTTGAAACTAATGAACTGGTTATTAACTGATTAAATCAGTTAGTTGTAAGTGAAGCTCAACTATTCGACCACAAAATTGGTTAGCTAATCACTAATCACTATAGTTATTAGATCACATTGTTTTGTTTCACTATATTTTCTATTTTAATAAGAGCTAGTATGACCTCTTTGTCATTAGGATGTGACAATGAAATAATTCGTCGAAGGCTGAGATATTTGATCAGTTTCAATTTAGCTCGCGGCATTATTTAGACAAGTATCAACTGTTTGGTAAAAGTTATTCAGTTAGTAAATTATGGTAAACTAGTCGTTTAAAGTTTAAACAGTACTGTATGCTAGTCACTTCAGTTGTAATCAGCAGTAAATTAGTCAGTAATTATCTAGTTAGTGAATGTAGTGAGTTAGTATTAACTTAGTCGATCTCTAGGTTGGTTAATAGCTGTTAACTCTAGTTATTACATCACATTAATTTCTGTTTGTCTGCTCTTTTACTTTAGTAAATGCTAGCCAGCCTGATTTGTTAATTATTACGGTGAGTCGCTGAATTGGTTTGACAGGTTGCCGATCAGTTATAATTTACCTTATCACGTTAGTTAGTCCGTAAGTTTTCGTTTCCATCTAAATGTTTTTCTTTATTGTGATCTATGCAGATTCCCCACACCAAATTGTTGACCAGGCGCCGTTGATAGCTATACACAGTTAACAAGTTAGTTGTACGAATTATTCCAAGTAAATATCTTGAGTGATTGTGATTATTTTATAAATTTAGTTTTGTCAGTTGTATTTTTAGATGCCACGTTATATTGTTACATGTTAGAACGAATATATATATATATATATATATATATATGTGGATATATTTATCCACAGAGTGAATCGAGAATGTGTGTTTATTGGGTGGAAAATTACAAAATCTACTTAGGAAATCGTTTGTAAGATGTGTGAGAGAACGAATAGAGCGTCAGTAATTTTATTTAGAGTTGTACGAAACATTCACTAGTTTCTTCACACATTTCTTTGTCTAAACTTGAGAATCCAATTCATTCGCACGAAGTAATCCAATAGCGATGTTCTAAAAAAATATATCGATAAGGAGGTTTATGTGATATTGTATTTTATAAATAAGTACTTATTTTGAAATGTGTCCATAGAAAAGTGTAATTTTCTTTTTTTCATTTTGCTAACATTTTTGGTTATTAGTAGAATGTCAAAATTTAGAATTAAGTCCTTTATGTTAGGAGGAAGTTTTTAAGAATATTTTTTAACAATTTTTTTATAACTCTGTCACTCTGTTTGTAGGACAAAACTTTGATTGCTGGCAAAAATGTTATTTATTTCCTGAAATAAAATTTATATTTTATACTTCATATATAATGTACTTTTGGGGATATCGACGTTCAAAGTGAAAAAATACATAAATGTTGATAATAGTTAGATATGATGGAATCAAAAATTTATTCAAGGTAGAAGTATGCCTACCAATAATTTTCTAGCCATGAAATTTTCATGGGAAGCATTCTTTCCTGGACAACGATATTACTATTACGTAGTTATGTCTGTGTTTATACACTTGTTATATTGAATTGGTACTAAAGTACTAATTACGAAACTTCCGTAACCCCATAAGCTAAATGAATCTTCTCGAACAATTACAATTGAAAAATTGCGCTTCCAATATGTTTGACGTTGATTATTTTCTCTTCTATCGCTACTTAACTTGTTAAATAAGTGGCGCTACTCTCTCTTTAAAAACTACCGAGCTTATGATAATAATAAAAGGAAACAATTTTAAATTAAACTATGATAGGTTAGGTAATGATAGCTTAAAAGGTTTATTGTAAAGGCTTTCAAGGTGCTGATGTTCTCGATGAACTTGTAAATGTATATTAATTGCTTGCCGAAATATTAAAAATAAACAACGCTAAAGTGGCTCTTTAGATCATAATGCAATAAGTAATTCTATTTGACATAATTGTTTGCATCTTGTTCAATCGGAATGTTATTTTCCCATTTAACTTTATGACAATTAAGTATCGTATTAACTCCAAAATGTCGATTCTTTAAATGTTCTTTGGTGCGCGTTAATAACTTTTATGTCCTAAATAAAATGGACTGAACATCAACTAAGTTCTCAAAGTTTCAGATAAATTCGTCGTCGTTGTAATTACGAGACAAACTTTTAATGTTTCGTTGTAACAGCCATTACCAAGGTATACGAAGAGATATTATGTTGTACTCGTTAGCTTTTAGTGACAGTAATTAAACTTATGAGATATAGTGATGGGAAACTACTGTGAAAACTAAATTTTCAGCTATAAAATTTTACAAGTCGAATTTTAATATACCGCTTGGTCTAGGACTGTGCTGTGATTAGCACAATTGCTGTACGTTCAGTGTGTCTTTCTAGGCTTCCATCAACCTATTCTATGGACTTAAATTCACAGAGCAGACCGAGTATTTTCACATTATACCGGTGATAAAAGTAACGGTAACGTTAAAATTTTGTGGGTATGGAGCACCTGAGACTAGAGAAATCGTTATCAATATTTACAGATTTAACTAGCATATGGGAAACAACTATGATTATTTCAGTACGATGATACCTATAATTTTAATTTGACAAAATCTTCAGTCGGTCTAAATACAAAGACGTGGCACCCACAAATTACTAAAAATTCATTTACAAAATGTTGTTACCGCAACGTACGCTTACATTATTTAAGTAGATAATTTTTAATCGCCTTTATTTCCACTGGTATGTTCCTAAGTTCTGTTTCATGATTTACGATGTAACGGAAATCTTACCGGAAACGAGATATTTGAGTTTGCGGGTACCTGACGCGTCTTCTAATTTTAGGTCCATTCCATTAAAAACTGGAATTTAAAACAATTGTTCGAGAAGTAACAGAAATGTAATTTGTCTGTTGCTAAAGTCATTAGTTTTAACGAAGGACTATTACATTTTTTCCATTGATTATTTAATGGCTGTAAGTGCTATTAAACAATATGTAAAAAATATGCAGTTGACATGTAATTGTCTTGTTAAACGTACAAGTATGTATATCGTATTGTGTATTGTTGTCCTAATTCCCTAGCGACGTAGCGTGCAGTCAAAATCCATGGCCGTCAAGTGTTGTTTTTGAATAATAGTTCAAGAGCCGTTGGGAATTTCGTGACATCTTTGTAATACAGGTTTTTAGTTAGCTGTTTTAGTTAGATTTCACGATAGTAAACAAAGTGACAAAAATTGAGTACCAAATTTCATTTACCTAATTGTTGGTGTAGAATGGGAAATATGAATGGAAATGTACCAAAAGTATGCGCACATTTATGCACGAAATTTAGTATATCAAAAGGCAGTAATAACAGTTCGAAATATGCGATAACATAGATACTTTGAATGGAACTTGGAGGGTATTATTAGTATTATTATTATGATTATTATTTCTATTAAATTAAGGTAATTGAAGAGGTTACTAAAATTAATTGTAATAATAATAATTAAATAATTCAGTAAAACTAATCGTGACATTTTATAAACCGGTGAAAATTTAAGAACTTTCAATGGAATCGATAAAATTTTCAAAAACTATCTTCATTTCCATCACACTCACTTAAGATAGAAACCCAAATCTGTTATCTCTTGCTAAAATATTTTTGAAAATTTTACAGAATGTCTTAAATAACGTCTTTTGTTTGCTAACTTGCTAATCACCCCTTCAACCCTTAGCATTAAACTCATCCCAGAAATAGCAGAAAAATTGTACAAAAAAATGTATGTCCCTTAAATAAAGCCCGGGCTCTTTATTACTATCTAATTGCTCAACATTCAAGCAAAGTATGATTTTATTTTTCCTCCCCTTAGCGAGAAAAGGGGGAAAATCTGACATAAGACACATCATTCGCCCAGACTGTATTTTAACGGACATACATTTTTTACGATTTTTCTAATATTTCGAGGGTGAGTTTAATGCTATGGGTTGAAGGGGTGATTCTGGGATTGCTCTACTAGTCCCTATCGTCAGCAATAAATTAGCAATAAAATATGCTGCTTGTTTTATGTGTACATCTCTTGCGGTTATGGAGATACAGGTGTGAATAATATGGCTTAAGTCTTGAGTCAGATTATACAATGTGTTTCAAAATGATTGTCATTTAGTCGGCTGTGGAATTCCCATGTAAAATAAAAAAAATCGCCTTGCGAAAATATGAGTTTCTACTAGCTATACATAACCTCAAAATAACCTACTTAACCTCTTTTAACTTCTGGTTTTTCTCTGTCAAAAGAAAACGAATTCTGAGTATTTGCCTACTTGTAGTATTTGTTTTGGCCCTGAAAAGGGCCGTTAATTACCAGCAGTACTGATTGCCACTATTGCCAGTTTCACAATAAATGTTCGAAGTGTCACTTGTTGTCAGAATTAGATAGGTTCAAATCAATAGAGCGCGGCACATCAAAAATTACATGTACAGAACTTCCAACACCAACTAGATGACAATCATTTTGAAACACATTGTACCTTTTTTCTCGCTAAGGGGTGGAGCAGTAAAATCATACTTTGCTCGAAAGTTAAGCAATTAATTAGTAGTAAAGATCCCAGGTTGTGTTCATCAACCACCCCTTATCGTCCACTGCTGGACATAGACCTCCCTCATGGCTTGCCATCCGCGTCTATCTTGACCTGCGTGGATCCAGTTGTTTGCAACTCTTTTCAGGTCATCAGTCCAACGTGTAGGTGGTCTTCCTCTATTTCGCTTGTCTGTGCGTGGCCTACATTCCAGCAACCTCTTTGTTCACCTATCGTCACTCATTCTGGCCACGTGTCCTGCCCAATTCCATTTTAATGTGGTTATTCGTTCGACGATATCTTTCACACCGGTTTTTCGCCGCAGGTCCTGGTTTGTGACGTGGTTCCTCAAACTCAATCCAAGCATTGACCTTTCCATTTTGCGTTGTGCTACTTTGAGTTTTCTCGCTGATGTCACCGTTAAGGTGAGTGTTTCCGCGCCATATGTGAGCACTGGCAGAACGCACTGGTCGAACACTTTTCTTTTTTGACAGATGGGGAGTTCGCTCTTAAAGACGTGTCTTAACTTTCCATAGGCCGCCCATCCGAAGTTGATCCTTCTGTTCAACTCGCATGTCTGATTGTCTCTAGATATTCTAATTTCGTGGCCCAGGTATGTATATTTTTCAACCAATTCAATTTCGGTGTTGTCGATGTTTATACCTTCGCTCATGACAAGATTTGTCATGATCTTCGTTTTAAAAAAGTTCATTTTTAGACCAACCCCGGAGCATGCATCTTCTAATTCGTAGAGCATTTGTTTTGCCTCTCCCAAGTCATCCGTTGTTAAGACTCCGAAGCGGAGGTGGCTAAATTTCTGACCATCTATGTTTATTCCCCTTTTATCCCAGTTAAGCTTTTTGAAGGCATGTTCTAAAACAGTGATAAATATTATAGGAGACATAGTGTCCCCTTGCCTCACACCTCTTCCGATTTCAATGCGATTGCTGGTTTTATGCAGTCTAACTGACATAGTAGCGTTTTTGTATATATTATAGATGAGTTTTGAGTATCTATAGTCAACGCGACATTCTTTCAAGGCGTCTAGTATGGCTTTCAACTCAATCGTGTCAAAAGCCTTGTGGAAGTCTATAAAAAGCAGGACTAGAGGTCTATTGTATTCAATGGTTTTCTCGATGAGAGTCTTAATACTCTGCAAGTGATCATTAGTCCCAAAACCGGATCGAAAACCCGCTTGTTCTCTTGGCTGGTAAAGCTCGAGTTTATTATCCAGCCTTGATGTTATGATTCTGGTAAACAGTTTGTATAGATGGCTGAGGATAGTTATTGGTCGGTAATTTTCCAAGCTTGTTTTGTCTCCCTTTTTATGGAGTAGTATGGTGGGTTATGTTGTGTTATTTAACGGAAATACATTTTTACGACTTTACTGATATTTCGGGGGTGAGTTTAATGCTAAGGGTTGAAGGGGTGGTTCTGGGATTGCTCTACTAGTCGCTATCGTCAGCAATAAATTAGCAATAAAATATATCGCTTGGTTTATGTATACATCTTCTGTGGTTCCGGAGATACAGGTGTGGATGTTGTGGATTAAGTCAGATTATCACCATTTTTCTCGCTAAGGGGTAGAACAATAAAATCATACTTTGCTTGAAAGTTAAGCAATTAAATACGTAGTAGTAAATATTCCAAGCTGTATTTAACGGACATACATTTTTCTTTACAATTTTTCTGTTATTTCGGGGGTGAGTTCAATGCTAAGGGTTGGAGGGGTCGTTCTGGGATTGCGCGACTAGTCCCTATCGTCAGCAATAAATAAGCAATAAAATATGCAGCTTGGTTTATGTCCATGTCTCTTGCGGTTCGGGAGACACAGGTGTGGATGATGTTGGCTTAAGTCTTAAGTCACATCATCCCCTTTTTCTCGCTAAGAGGGTGGAGCAATAAAATCATGGCTTGCGTAATAAATAAGCAATAAATTAGCAATAAAATAAAATTGTTGTACTTGCGTGATGACTCAACCTCGGTATTTGCTTTGTTTATAAACTACTAATTTACTAACCTGCGATCAGATACCTGGATAATAATTTAACGTTTCGGTTTCAAGAGGGGGGGTGTTTTTTTCTCATTAATATGGATAAACAACGGCGTAATGATTTTTTTTTAAATTATGGTAAATAACCTCACTTGATCTCAAATAATATTATTTTTTAAGAGAAAAAATTGTTTCTCCTGAAAATTTCAATTAAATAGTTTTCATTTAAGAACATTACAAAAATTCAGATTCACTTCCAAACATCACTAATCAGTTCAATTTGTTCATTTAGCATTACAGGCTAGATTGCCTTCTTTTAATAACAATTTATTCAGCATATGTTCATTTTCAATTATTGGTTGCAAGAAGTATTATGGATAGTTATGTTTTTGAAAAAAAAACTACTGATTTTTAATTTTCACTTAGTAAAGGAAAGAAAGTAAAAATATGTAACGAACTTTGTTCGGTAAGGCAGAATTGCTGGCGGCACAGGGACTCTGGCGGCAAGTTACGTCACTTATTTGAATTGGCACAGGATTGCGGAGTTCGGGATTACGGAAAATGATTTAAAGTCGGTTTACCTCGGGCGCCAGATTTTTAAGGGTTAAACTCCCTATAGCCACGGGTGAGTTTAAGCTCAGGAGAATGCCAGGGGGTCCGTGAAAATAAAACACACAGTACGGGGAAAAATATGGTTGATCTATATTACATCTACTAAGTCATTTACAGAAAATGGACCTAAAGTAAACATGAATCGGAACATTAGAAATAAGCGGAAGGTCGTAATTACACTATATACAGTAGTTAGGGACGTTTCGGCAGCGGAGACAACGATTTGCCGGTTACTAGACGTTCGGAAGTTTTGGCAACTGTGCGAAATCCGGAAAGTCGGATTTCGGAGAGGAACCGGCAACGTTGCGTTCCACGGTCGGACGGGAATGTGCGGAGAACAGGTGGTACGATAAAAACGGTTTATTTATTGTTTGGAATTACGGAAAATACAAAATCGAACAAATGAAATAAAATATGAATAATTACTTTACAAACGGAAAGGAAATAGTGAAGCTAGCTAATTAAAATAGGCGAAAATAAATGTGCAGAGTCGGTTAATAGCAGTCAGAGGGAAAAGATATCAGCAAGAGAGCGAAGCGAGCGAGAGAATTTTGAGCGGGTCTTTTAAGCGGGTGCTGAAGCAGTGAGAACGGGAAATCTAACGTGCGGAGATTCCCGAATGGGAATCTAGACAAGGAAGAGGCCTACCGGCGAATCGAACAAAAATTGTGTACTTACAATTGGAGGAGATATGGCGGTCGGTCACTTTCCGCAAATTCACTCGCGGAAAAGTCTATCACTCTCGGTTACGGTGTTCGTCAAGAAAACTCTCGGTGCGGGAAAACTAAAACGGCGCGTCGGAAAGAAAACGGTTCTGCGGATCACTCTCGAGAACGGAATTTTGGGTTTCGGCGGTCGTCTCTTGGAGGATCTCGCAAGAGCGGAAAACACTTTTGATCTCGGTCGACTTGCACAAAAACGAACGGTGGGCTCTGCAGAGGCACTCCAGGACTACTCACAGGAGTGGCGACTACACCAGATACATTTGATACTTTTCGTTCATATTTAGAGCTCTCGGATAAACAGGGAGGGTTAATTTGCTGCTTGCAATTAAGTAGACAACTGGCGGCCTTTCGTTTAAACTCGGTCTTTGAAATTTGCAGGTGTCACGGCGGAGAGACAATGGTTCTTTATTTGAATTTACGGGCTTTCCGGAAACGGTGACAGAGGGAGACACGGGTTCTAGCCACGAGAAAAATATGCTTCATTACAAATAAGTAAAACCCCGTTTGAAGAAGTTTTCTTGAATTTTACTGTTGAGTCTTTACGTGGATTGTATTATTTAAATACACCATTTTTTGATTTTCGGTCATTGTTTATATCAATCTGGTAAATATAATTTTGTCGTTTTGTTTACTAAAAGCGCCGAGAAAACCTGAGCGCCCCTTGACGTATAATTCGATTGGTCCTATCTATTAAAAGTTTTGTAGTACATACACACTTTTCATACTGTTAATCGGAGAAAAGTAGATCGTTCTCTCGTTTTTTATAACACTTACGTTTCACATTTCTTCGGATAGCAGTTTGTGCATTCTTCGAGGAAGCAGAGATTAAAATTTATCATCCCCTAACTGGAAACCCCCAGACGCAAAGTTCGGACATTATATATATATGTACTCGGAAGTTTTATTCGTTGAATTATATCGTTTGTCTGATAAATGCTCCAGTTGAATTTCGCGAATTCGGCCCGAGTTGATTTATCTCCTTTTGTTTACCCTCGCTGTGTTTACAGCCAAGCCGGAAAATTACATATTTTGTCGTTATATTGTGCGCGCTCTTGAAATTTTCTCCTTATACTTCCCGACTTAGTGGAGGGGATCGATGGAAAATTCCTGATTACAGAACTAAAAGGGGCACTGTTATTCCAGAAGGAATCCCGGACAAAGTAATGGCTGCCGACGTCGGTGGAGTATAAACGAGGCGCGTTTCTAGATATTTCGAGTTTTAGTCGATAAATAACAATTTTCCGACAAAAAGCGCTCTCTCTTTCTCTTGTCGTTCTGGATTCCTGATTACTTCGCATCATCCAACGTACAAAAAATCGGAACGATAAAAGAAACCTCTAACGATAGATTTCCTTCCGAACCGTGTTTTTCTCTCCGACTTTGTGCACTCGATTATTTATTGAGGATTTTTTGCCGTAAGGAGGGTAATCATTTGTCATTGTTGGCTTCGGTATGGGGAGGGAGCTTCTTTTGATGTAAGGGACGACAGGAAAAGCGGAGAATCCGGATACTGGTTGCGTTGTCCTGCGTCGACGATTATCTGTCGGATCGAGATGTATTGTGTGCGGTTTATCGGCGGTTTTCTACCTTTTTCTCCGTTCTTAATATCGCCAAATAATAACTTCCCACTTACCACCGCCGTTAGGCGAACGCTTTTCCTTTCATCCACTTCCACTTCCACGGCGAGGGAAATCATAACGAAATTTTTTTCTCACTTTTGATAAATTGCAAGGGCGCCCCCTACTGCACGGTTTTTATTTATTTAGGATTTTGTCGAGTTCGTTAAAATTTTTCATTTTGTTTGACGAGCGAACGGGGCGGAAAGTCAACACGTTTTAACAAACGCGTATTCAGGACCTCATCTAGATAGAATTACGCAAATACATGCGGATTTCATTTCGGTAGTTTCGACACGTATTTACATTCAAATTGGACGTGTTTCAGAAGAAATTTCCACGCTTAAAACATCTACCTACTCGTGTAAAGGTCTGGATTCTGGACGCATTCATAGGTATAACACGTGGCTTGTGGTGCTTATGACATTATTTTTGCCTGGAATATCGCGAAGTTGATGGAGTTTGTGAAAGACGACGAAGACACGAATAAAACAAATCTCTAATGGAATCCGTCCGCCTGTGTGAGGGTGGAAGAAAGCAAACTGAGCCGTATCAAGATTCTATGAGAAGTGAAATAAGCCCGTATACTACCAATATCTATTCAAAGAAGTCCTATATGACATACGAAATAGAGAATTTTCGTGAACGTTAAATTGTTAAATATCAAATACTGAAGGAAGGTATTCATGCAAACTGCATATTGTGCATATTTTGTGAATGTTCAAAGTCACTTGCTGAACGAAGTGTGAAGTGGCCTCTTTAGAGAGTGGACTGTATAGATTTCTCTATGGCTCGTGAATGGCTGCGGAGATGAATCTTGTCTCCAGGTTGTAAGGCTGAAGACGGTCTCGTAGTTTTGAGATCAGGGCGTGACGTGATCTCTTGAAGTTCTTGGAGTTGAAGTTCTAGTTGTGTGGAGAGAGGGCGTGACGTACTTCTCCAGGTGGATCTGAGGGCGTAACGTGCAGATCCGGGGTTGAAGATCTCGAAGTTAGATGTTCTCTTAGCTTGACGATCTCGTAGAACTCTCAGGGCGTAACGTGAGAGTAGTCGTGTAGGGTGAGGTTAGGTCCCCCGACTGCAGTCTCACAGTCGGTTTTAAGATGAAGGGTGACTTTTAAATCAATACCAACAACACACGTCCTTTTGACCATACAAGTATACTGGTTTATTACCAAAATTTCACAAGCTTTTATACATCTTCAAATTACATTGGTTAAATGGCAAATTAAGTTTTGTTATCTTTCGGCTTCCTAGATTGTAATTTCCCTGACCTAGCTGTGTACTTGACCTTACGGAGCGCGTATTACGAGAACTGGTGTTATGCTTGCGCGACTGATTATTGTTGTAAGATTTTGAAATTATCACTTTGATCCGCGCTCTTTCGTCCACCTAAGCGACTCAGTTGTTTTAATACCCTCTTTAATAGTTATTAATTACTTAATAATTGATTACTTTATCAGCAAGCACACTAGATTATTTTCCTGACTCAGTTGTTCTAATTAATGTTTGATTACTTAATTTGCAAGTGGAAATTTCACCTAAGATATTTTTAATAACAAGTTGCTCTAATTCCCTATTTAATGGCTATTAATCCCTAATTGATGATTATGTTCCCTAAATTCACTATTAATTCCCTACAACCCTACTTAGCTCTCTTTTATGTTGATCGTAGAGTCAACAGTTGCATATTAAAAAAAAATGCTTATAATGCATAAAATGCAGAAAAATGTACTTTTTCCTTAGCTTTCTTCATTTATATACAAAGCTGGTTGGACTACAGCTGTCGTCGTTTCCCACATCCTAGTTTCCACTTGTTTCGTTCTTCCCAGTCAACTTCTCTTAGATTTCTGCTTTTCATTGCTTGGTCGTCCTCATCTCTCCATGTTCGTGGAGGTCTTCCTCTATATCGTCTTCGTGGTAGAGTCCAATCCCTTATCTTCTTTGACCATCTTTCGTCTGGCACACGTCTCAAATGTCCATGCCATTTTAAGCGTTTCGCATCGATTTTATCTAGAATATCCAGATCAATGTCTGTTATCAGCACTACCAACTAACAGCAAAAGTGCTGATAACAGACAACCTCAAAGAAGTCGGTTTAATGATAAACGAACTGAAGCAGGCAACTGAAAAAGTTGATCTTTACATAAACCAGCAAAAAACAAAAATCATGACAAACCTAGTACTGGGAGGGACTATATTACTAGACAGCAAAACCATCGAGGAGGTCGACGAATACAAATACCTGGGACACCAAATTAGAATAAATAGAGACAACCAAACAAAGGGATTACAGAGGAGGATTTGTCTTGGATGGGCAGCATATGGAAGATTGAGAGATATTTTCGGTAGTGACGTTCCAATGAGTTTGAAACGGAAAGTTACGATCAGTGCGTGCTGCCAGTAATGACTTACGGCGCCGAAACGCTTACCTTGACAAAAGGCACTATGGAGAAATTGAAAGTGGCTTAGAAAAGGATGGAGAGAGCTATGCTGGGTATTTGGATCCAAGATCGTATCAGAAACACCGAAATTCAACGAAGGACAGGGGTACAGGACATAATCCGACGAATCACAGCATTAAAGTGGAAATGGGCGGGACATGTTGCGAGATTTAAGGATGACACGTGTACCATAAGTCTAACAAACTGGAGACCCAGAGCGGATAAAAGAAGCAGGGGTAGACCACCAACAAGATGGAGTGATGATATAAAGGGGATTGGAGGACACTGGATGAGAACAGCTCAAGAGAGAACCCAGTGGAGCAGTTTAATGGAGGCATATGTCCAGCAGTGGACTCAACACCAAGCTGGATGGTGATAATGATGAAGATCCAGATCAATACCAATTTTCGCTCTCATTTCGAGGTTTCGTGTCCTATCTTGTCTTGTTAGTCTACAACGCCTTCTCCAATAGTTCATTTCCATGGCTAGTATTTTTGACTTATCTGGCGTTTTCAGTTCCCATTGTAACTCTAGTTATTTGTAGAGTTTGGCGCTTGGACTGAGTTCGAGAATTCGGATATACGGTTTAAGGGTAGCTTTGCACGGGCGCCAGATTTGAAGGGTATTCTCCCTCGGTTATTGTATGCCAGGGTAGTTTAGTTACTCAGAAGAATGTCAGGGCTGTTCGTAAATATGAAACATACTAGACGGAAAATACTTAGATTAATTTATTTCAGAACTGTAGCGGCAACAATGTACAGTCAAGCGATATTTACACTTCGGTGTGAAATGGAAGGTAGAAAGGCAGGAAAAACTATTTTTTGCAAGTATTTATAATATTTTCTGACGAGAGATTTGAAAGTAAGAAACAACCAACTGTCCCAAGTTTTAAAAATACGAAAATTACAAAATCGTAATTTTGGAAAATGCCAAATTATTCCAAGTATTAAAATGTGAAAATTATGAAATTACTGTGATGTGATGAAAATAGAAAAATATGTAATTATTCCAAGTGTTGAGAATGCGGAAACTCCCAAATTATTCTAAGTATTAAAGTTTGAAAAATATAAAATTACTCTAAGTGATAAAAATGCGGAACCTACCAAATTATTCTATGTATTACAAATGGAAAAATATAAAATTACTCTTAAGTGATGAAAATGCGGAAACTGCCAAATTATTCTAAGTAGTAAAAATGGGACAAAATACAAAATTACTCTAAGTGAAGAAAATCCGGAATCTGCCAAATTATTCTAAGTGTGAAAATGGCGATGTATCGTAAGACCGCTCATATGGCCGGACAAATTATTCATGGCAACATTATCACCGTTTTATAACATAAATTTAATATTGCATATTATCATTTCCTCTTATTAGTAAATATTCCTTTTGGTTGTTTGTTAGATAACAAAGCTTTCTTAAAAATGTTTTTGATTAAAACTTACTTTATCGAAACGATATATAAATTAACTTATGTAATATGACGACAACAAATTTCGATGTACATACTTCGAAATAAGACTCCAATCATCGAGTTGGAATAAGTAAAAACAACTGTACTTGATGGAGGTGTATCAATTAGATTGAACAATTACTCTATAAACCGATGTACTTAAGGAGGTACCTTTTAGGGCAATTTTAGATAAAAATGTTTCAAATAAAAGGTATAGGCATTACAGAATTAACTTAAAATATGAGATTTGATATAAATCACTAAAACCTTTTTAAAGAAAATTGTACAATAAAATAAAAATTCTTTAGAGGAAAGTGTTAAATAAAGTTGTGAAAATCTTTGCGGTAGAGAACCCAGTAGGAGGCACTTTGCTTACGCAAGCCACCTCCGGAACAACGAACAATGGTAGATTGAGAGTTCTCTTATGTTCCGCCATCTGTCTGCGGTTGGTTCTGTTTAACGTTAATGGTCTGGCTTGTGGCCTACCCACGGCTCTCAAAAGTTCACTTCGTTACACCATAGATCAGAACCATAGATTGCTATGCTTTCCACTATATGTGTGTATTTTAGTATTCTTTGTTATTTTTGCACTCCATAAAATTCCATTTAATTGTCTTGTTGCCACCCTTGCTTGTGTCATTCTGTTTAAGTATTCATCACTACTTCCTCCTTTTTCTGACAGGTTAACCCCTAAGTACCGATACCGTTTAATATTTCTTATAGCCACTGGTTAAAATTCAAGTTTTCGCCCTCTTCGCCTACTACCTACTATGATAATAATAAATTTAAGTAAATTCTCTTTCGGTATATCAATACTACGGAACTCCATTTAAAAATTAAAAAACTATAAAAATTCCTGGAATAGGTTTTTCTGAGGCAAACACCCCAAAACAGGAAATCTCAGAAAAAGAAATGTACAAATGTCATCCCAATAATTCATACCCAAAGAAATAGAATAGGAGGCACGGCGCCTCCACCATATGTCACACTTAAGGTTAGATGGGCACTTAAGTGTGCACTGTTGGCAATTCTAGCTCAGAGGATGCTGGACGGAAACAGGTTAAATTTAACACGAATTTATATATGCAACTAAATAACTTACTGACAGAGCCGTTTACTCATTTAGATGTTTAATCAGGGTATTCGCTAAGATGAAAATTGGGGGAAAGTCAAAGTAAAGAGGCTTACATGATCTGAAGTGGGCCGAGGTAATTTCGGTGTCAAAAGTTTGATTAAGAATCCATCAAGAACTGATCCCCGTTCAAATTTTCATCGTCTATTTACCTTCTAAAAGGTACTAAATAGAAGCTTTTCAACCCTACTGTTGTTAACGGTTCATTAATAATTTCATTGACAATTTATACAGCGAACATAAACTTTACTAACATGAGTGTGTAAAAGGGAATAATTTTCGCACCTGTAATTCGTGTTAATTCACGTTTGTTCCCATGACCTAATTAACGCGACCCAGTTTCCTAGATTATTAGACTCCTTACGGCCATTCGTGACAATATCAACGGGAAATTGCGAACAAAACAGGCAAAATCCGGCCTATAGTAATTAATTGTGACCAAAATGCGGCTAAGACTAATCACCACGTAAATTATTTAGCGTTACTATTACTACGACAAAAAGTTTGCCGACCCGATTTACAGTAAATCTCTAAAATAAATTTAAAATTCAAAAATCTGACATTAGGTAAGTAAAACAAGGTCTTCAGATTGGCTAGCCACAATCCGGATTGTGCTATATAGAGAAAATATTATCGATGCAAACGCAAATTGTTTGAAAAAATATCGATCCGTTCAAATGCACATAGGATGCACATGATAATCATAAGATAGTTGTAATGTTAGTAATATTTCAAGCTAAAATCTGTATAACACTCCTATTTTCGTTATAGTTCACTTATAACCCGATCCTATAAATATAAACCTGCTTATAAATGAAGTGATCTTAATTTGTCATTTGTAAGGAGTTGCTGCAGATCCCACATTAAATTCGTGTAATTCATTCGAATTGTCATCGATTCCAAGACGTGAAACTTTAATCTCACGTTCCAGGCCCAAAGTTTCCTATTTTACATATTTTCCGAATTACGTTTCGATGGCGATGAAATATGTAGTGATTCCACCAAAATTAGCGAGAGACTCCAGCAGAACTTTGAGTCCAATTAATATTTTATTCCGACGCTTTCAACCCCCTCGAAAGACACGTTTTTCGATATTTTGAAGTTACATGGACGTCTCTCGTGAAACTTCGGAGTGGAGGAACGCTATTTCCCCTGCAGAATTATAAATTAATGTTATACCGTAGGATTATTATTATTATTATTATTATTATTATTATTATTATTATTATTATCATTTATTTGCATTTTTGATCAATACAATCTTAAAATTATTTATAAATTTACAATTTTGTATTTGTACATATATATTATATTTTATGCCGATTCAGTACATTGCATAGTACTCTGCGTACACAGAGAGGCTTTTACTTATAAACTAAAATACTTATAATTTAAATAATAAACTTTTTTATTTATTTTATATATATCTTTACTTATTTTGAATATTTTTATAATAATTGTTGTATAACCCATTCCTTTAGTTTATTTTTTCCTAATTTCTTAAATTATTTTCAAGACCTTTAGCACATTTGGTGAATTGTTAAAACTTTTTATTGGTACATAATTGTAACTTTTTTAACTAATAGTCAATTTATATTTTGGTAATTCCAGTGCTTTACATCTTGTTCTGGTTGTACTTTGTAGAAATCTTGTTTTTAATATGTCATAATTACAAATAAGTGAATGTAGTATAAAAGATTGCTTGAAAGTTAAAATATTTTTTCTATGTTCCGGCACTAAAATGACAGCAATTCAATCACTAAAATGGCCGAAAACAGTGCTTTAATGAGGCTTATAAAAACATTGTTTTTATGTTGGTAACAAGATATTCCCTAATGTTGTCTAATGAAAATGGTAACATGGTAAAAGTGGTAACAGCAGTAATACCAACTTAAATGTCACGATAAAAAAATTCCCCAGATAAGAAATTTTAAATTATTTAAACATAAATAAAAATGAAATGGAATCCGGAACATAGAAAATGTAAAGTACTCGTTGCGGAAGACATTCCCAGCCCTCGTCCGTTCTAAAACTCGCCACAAGCGGCTGGTTTTAGAATCCCGGACTCGTGCTTGGAATATGACGTCTTCTGCAACTTGTACTTTAAAATACTATTAAGTTCTTTTTTTGATCAATAATATTTATAAGACTACTTTGTATTTCAACTTTTGATACTTAATGGTATATTTTGATTAAGTATTTATGCGTCTCCGCGTGCCATGTGTGTGTTTGCTTGCGGCAGTTAAAAAGCGGATATTTTACTCTTTTATTAATAATAAATGTTCGTACTCGTCAATTTTAATAGTTTGTTTTGACGCGTAAAAAGTCGATATTTCGTGTTTTTAGTACACTGCTGCATTGGATATGTCTCACTTGAAGGTCTTTGCTTGTTTCAGATTTTCAAAAGTTAGAAAGAGAAGCGCGAATATGTAGGAAACTCCAGCACCCGAACATAGGTAAGCGATTCGATCTTTTATCCTAATTGTACATCTGTAACTAACACACAGTATAATACTTAAAAGACATTAGCTTAGCTCATGTAGATCATCATCCAGAATCTTTTTGCCACACCATGACTAATCACACCGCCATTGTTTGCCTTGTAAGGTTGGATTTTAATGTATACTTTTGTTTTTCATTGTATATATAGTTACCAATCCTGAGGTGCTCAAGCATTTAGGTAACCGTCAATACTTCATTTCTTTAATCATCTTTTTTCTATTTCTGTATCATTGTGTCCATAATATGATTAGTTCTCACCCTCTCTGGAATTCTGCATGATTTTTATATACATTTTAGTTCAGTAGATTTATTTCATATTTTTATACGTAGGCTAGTGTTTCGTATGGCAATGGCACTGTGAATTTTGGAATGTGCACTTAGCAGGTTTTTGGAAATCCGGAAGGGTTCGTTGACTTGTTCAATTTTTACGCCGTTCGCTATTGTAATTCACGCATTTTCCACGTCATGTTATGTAGGGGCTGAGAAGGGTTTATAAAGGGTGGAAAAGCAATATAAACTGTAATAGGGAGATATAAGACGTTTCGTTTTTAAAATTAATTGAGTAGGTTATACTTCTTTTCAACACTTCAGTTGAAGGGAGCGTTAAGATGAGGTGTCGGAATTCAATCGGAAAAAATGAAGTATTTTACAAGGGAAGGTGATGGAAGCGATCTGCATATAAATGAACTTGTGGGACGAAGTGTAATATTGTCTGAGCCCCATTCAATTAGTGACACAGAGACTGTGGTTACATTATTTCAATTTAATTTAGTGGAGCTCAAATAATTTTAAAATGCAATTATAAAAGTGTTTTAGATATAATTAATTCTCGCAATTTGGGTTCATTTCGTTTTTAGAGCGAGGTGGTTCGGTCACCATAGATTCCGCTTTGATATGGATTGTTTCTGGTGGCCAATAATCAATATTTTACTTTTTTGTACTGTTAAGGTGGTTCTTGGGGAGTGAGAGAGAACGCACTATTTTTAAATACTGATGTAACTATCCACCATATATGTTACGTACTAAAGTACATAGACATGCAGATCGGCAAGGTAATGTAACTCGTAACGTTGTGTTGTTTGGCTCCAAGATCTCTCAGGCGGGAAAGAGCGGTGGTGTACGCTGCTCATAGGCGTACCGCGGATTTTTAAAATGGGGCACTCACAATGAAATTAATTGACAATGTATGTGTTGATTGTTTATCTTTTAATATTAACCAAAAATCAATTAAGAACATATTTGGGGGAGCAATATACTAAAAAAATCCATTTAGATGAAAAAAATAATATGAAATCCATTCAAGCGCTACTACGAGTTGAGATTTAAATAAGCAATTAGTATAGTATTGAACAATAAAAGTAAGGAGAATAATTGTTACAATATCGTTCTTTTGTAAGCGAATTCCTAATGATTACATTTTTATTTGCTTCATATTACTATTGTAAAAAATATTACCGTTCTTAGGTGCGTATTCACTTGGTGTAAGTTTTTTTTGGTGGGTTCACAAAGAACTAAACTATTTCTTTTCCTACACTAATTTATTTTCACTTACACCACGCACTTAATTTGTCTTAACTATTTATATTCGGCTATTTAGACTTCGTATTCAGACTTCTGCCTCTCGCAGTCGATCGCGTCGTCTGTACCTCTAACGGTTCTCTATCTTGGAAGGCATCGAAAAATCGACACTTCATGTCGCCGTCGTCACGTCACGACTTCTCTTGCCTACTTGTTTGAAAAAGTTCAACTGAGAGGTACATATAGCCTGTAAATTTAATATGGGTCCTTACACCTACCTTACCCACCTTACTTCTTCTATCGTAAGCGGGACTCGCTTGTAAAAAGAACGATTACTACGCGAATTCTATCACACTAAACACTTATTAACCATTATATCAGCCTTCTATAGAATAAGTTCAAGTAGTGAAAATATTAAAAATCAATACCAGAAATTACAACAATATGATTTTCCCTTCACAACAAACCAGATAGGCAGACCACAACAACGACAAAACATGACTGATGTTGGTGCAAGGTTGCCTTATTTGTCCGCAACCCAATTTGCTTTTTTTGAAAAACATTTTTAGGAGTTTTCTTTTTCATTTAGTTTAATTATTTACTCAAAATGGACAGCTTCCTAAGTGTATCGTTGAATATTCATTCAGTTATTGAATGGTGCCGTTTAGTGATGCAATAAACGACAGTTACTTTGGCAACATTAAAACAGCTTCCGTCCTCTGAGATATTGCGGACATGGTTCTATATACTAAGGCATATACAATGTGTTTCAAAATTATTGTCATCTAGTCGGCTGTAAAATTCCCATGTTAAATAAAAAAAACCGCCTTGCGAAAATAGGAGTTTCTACTAGCTATACATAACCTCAAAATAACCTACTTAACCTCTTTTGACTTCTGGTTCTTCTCTGTCAAAAGAAAACGAATTCTGAGTATTTGTCTATTTGTAGTATTTGTTTTTGCCCTGAAAAGGGCCGCTAATTACCAGCTGTACTGATTGCCAGTTTGGCAGTTTGACAATGTGTGACAACAAGTGACACTTGTTGTCAGAATTAGATAGGTTCAAATCAATAGGGCGCGGCATATCAAAAATTACATGCACAGAAATTCCAACGCCAACTAGATGACAATCATTTTGAAACACATTATACATGTACCTCTAGTACATAATACAATGTGTTTCCCATGTGGAAATCCCATGTAAAATAAAAAAAAACGCCTTGCGAAAATAGGAGTTTCTACTAGCTATACATAACCTCAAAATAACCTACTTAATCTGTTTAAACTTCTGGTTTTTCTCTGTCAAAAGAAAACGAATTCTGAGTATTTGTCTATTTGTAGTATTTGTTTTGGCCTGAAAAGGGCCGTTAATTACCAGCAGTACTGATTGCCAGTATTGCCAGTTTCACAATAAATGTTCGAAGTGTCACTTGTTGTCAGAATTAGATAGGTTCAAATCAATAGAGCGCGGCACATCAAAAATTACATGCACAGAAATTCCAACGCCAACTAGATGACACTCATTTTGAAACACATTGTATATAGTCGAAGGTTATACCATACAGAAATATATATGTATGATGGTAAACTTGGCAACAGCGCTTACGCAGACATAACGGACACATGCGAATTACATTGAGCATATTTTATAATTTGTTGGCTATTAAATTTATTGCCAAGTGATATTGAAAAAATTCAATCGGTCACATTTTCTATATATTGGGTCAATTATTTTCCGTTTATTATTTAGAATTGTAATCCTATTTATCTACGAAATTTCAAGAAAATTTAAAGAACGCTTTACAGGCGTAAACATACAATTTTTCTATCCGTCTTGTATTAAATTTACAAATTTGAATTGTTCATTACTCTAAAACTACACGGTCATTCAGCATCGAGTTTTAACAAGTGGTTTAAATTAATTTAATCTTCAAGTATACCAGTCTTACTAGCAATACCTGACAAAAAAGAACCACCTTAAACGCCTTGTGGATGAGGATTTATGAAATTACAAAATGACACCTTGTTAGTGGTTTAGGCACACACTAAGAATGAATGCAGACAGATTGCCAAAATACGTAATTTGAACCAACCAGGAAACTTGAAAATAATTTTGGATAAGCATATGCAATGAGCATAGCATAAGTAAAGCATGAGCACTGAGGACATGAGGCTTAGAAATCGAGGAGAGATGTTTGGGATGCTATGAAGGGCGAATCTCTTAAAATATCCTCCATTAAAGAAAGTAATGAAGGCAGAGTTGTCACATTTACCATTTATAAGTATCTTTACGAATGCACTCGTTTAAAACGGAAACATTTATTTCCTGTCACATCTTTCATGAAACTTATCCATTAAAATTCGATATTAAGGAGATAGGCCCGTAGGTAGGTCTTATTGTGTTGCAAGGGGAAAGGGCCTCGTGCCGGGGACGAATCATCGAAATTGAGACGTCGAGAAACATTCCTGAGAAAGCGTAAATAGCAAACGCAAATTACCGGTGTATACAGGGGAAGACGCAACATCACAAATGGAATTTGACACGATTGCCTGACGTTTCGTCCCAACGAATTTTATTATCCCGTAACAGTGGGTATTTTCTGAAACGGATGAGACAGCTCCATGGAAACACTCGTCTCCGCGCCCTAATTATTCATCGTTGGAAAGTTTTGCTTGGAGCGGAAAGTGCTCCTCGTGAGGCTTCTCCACATTGGATTTACGAGGGGGACCATAATTTTACTGGTGTCTCGGAATTCTGTCTAAATCTATCTGTCGTAGACCAGACTTACTTGTGCTCCTTCTAGTGGATGTTAAAGTCGCAGGAAGTACCATTGTAGAGGTGTTTCAGTAACTCCTGAAAGTTACTTAAGCAGCGCTTGTATAATCCTTCCGTTTAACAAAAAGGATTTTATTAGTAATTGAGTAATTAAGTAATGAGCAAATTCATTTTGGAAGTTAATACTTTCTAATTAGGGATATCGAAATGGTATAAAACAATTACACATTGGTTTATAAAGAACAATTTCGTTAGTTTAAGAACTCTAGAATCCATTGTTATTTCTGCAATTTGTGAGTTCCACTTCTGTTTTGCATGTTACAAGTTATATCATCGGAATATTGATATTAGTAGAGTCAAAAAGTATTTTGTTTATAAACAAAAATGAAATAGAATATTACTAGGCTTTGTTACTTTTAACTTCAGAAATTCGGAGATCAAACTTTCTATGAAAGTTATTATTTCATTATTTAATTTCGCATTTTCTACAAAGACTATTGGGTAATTTTCGTCAATTCCGTTTCTCTGAAAATGGAGGGTCTAAGAAAAACAAATTTTTAAGTAGAATTTCGTATTAGAAATTGAGTTCAATTTTGACCACAAACTTAGAATAATTATTGTAGCCTGAACATGCTAATCCTCTGCTCATCGATTATATATGTATAATTATTTTTTCAGTTCGTTTATATCTCCTAGTTGAAAATTCCAAGTTCCTAAGATACACAAATTAACGTATCTTATCTACAGATTTATAATATTTTCCAAATTTATAATAAAAAGAAGAAAAGGCTTAAAAAAAATTCCATTTTACAGTGATAGCCTATCGATGGAGTCGTTACTTTTAAGCTGTTTGTCTCTGTTCAAAGTGTTACCGATATCTTATTAGATTTATGCAAGGAAGTTTACCCTGGCATACCAATTAATGTGTATCAGGCAATTTGCTACATTTTTCAGAATTAAAAATAGGTTGCGAAACGTATTTCTTTGGATTTCAATTTGTTCTTTCGTTGCATTCTTTACCTTCTTTATATATCATATTTCGTAGTTACACAAGTGATTTCTATTCTTTTTTTTAATATCAATTAAAGACTCTGTATCTATTCAACACTTTGTATGTACTTTTACTAATTTTACTTGACTAATTTTAAATTATGTTTTATTTAAAAATGTCCTATTATACAAAGGACTCAAAAGGTTGCCCTAATGTTTTAATTGGCCATTTTTCAAAGTATCAAATTATTTTTTCAAAAAAGAAGAGAAAGACGGTTTTCGAAATGTCATTATTTGGAAAACAGTCGTTGTACCAAAGAATTTTTTTCTACTTTTGGCATCAAGACATTATCGTTTTTCGTCTACCATCGGAATGTTGGAAATTTGAAATCATCTTATTTTTAAAATGAAATCGCAAGGGGATAATTTGACTTTTTTGACGCCAAAAATGTGAATTTTCAAATTTCTTGGTGAAAATCACACGAAACATTTTGGAAATGTTCTAAAGTACTGGTGTGAAGTTTGATATTTGTCTAGGATTAGTAGTTTCCAAAATGTTGTGATTCTTCGAAAAAGAAGGAAAAGCCATGTTTCCAAATGGTATCCCTTGGAAAATAAGCGTTGTACCAAAAACCTTCTCTTACTTTTGTTAACAAGGCACCACCTTTGTCATTTGCCACTGAATTTTGCAAATCTAAAAATGACTCATTTTAAAAAAAGGCAAGTTATCTTCCTTTTCCCCCCAAAAATGCGGATTTTTTATTTTACGATGATAGTTACAGGATGCTTCCTGAAAGTTTTCTGAAATTTTGCTCAATAAATTTCTTATTGATCAGTAGGTATTCCTAGTTTTTTAATACATATATTTTTTAAAGCATTAAGAAGCCATTTTTAAAATAACATTACTGGGCAAGTAGGCATTGTGTGAAAGAGTACTTTTATACCTTTATTATCAGCTTTATTATATACTTCCTTTCGTTTACCACCGGAATTTTAAAAAATCAAAAATTTTGTAAAAAGAATTGTGTCCCCAAAAATACGAATTCTCTACTTTTACGATAAAAATCACAGAAAACGTTCTAGAGATATTCAGAAGTCCTATTATAAAGTATAAGTTGCTCAGGATTAGTGGTTTTCAAAATATTGTGATTGTTCCAAAAAAGAAGGAAATGATAGTTTTCAAAATGGTATTAATTGCAAAGCAAATGTTGTAGCAAAGAAATTCTTGTCACTCTTGGTGTTAGGAAATCATCCTGTTTCATTTAGATAAGTGTAGAAATCTCAAATCGAACATTTTAAAAAATCGTAAGGGGTAATTCTTCCTTGTTTTGTTCCAAAAATACAAATTTTCGATTTTCATATGAAAATCGCAAGAAAGTTTCTGAAGATCTGTAATTTAGTTTTAAAGCTGAAATTGGCCAGTAGTAGTAGTAGTTTTTATAATATTTTGATTACTCAAAGAAAACCCATTTTAAGGGATGTCAACTTGGAGAGTATGCATTGTGCGAAAGAATTTTTTTTTGTATCAAGGACGTGTTGTTTGCCACTGGCATTTTAAAAAGTCAAAAATTTTGGAGAGATCTAATTTTTTCTTTCTTTTTTCGACCCAAAAATTCTAACTTAAATTTCACAATGAAAGTTGCAGGCAACTTTCTGGAGATGGTCTGAAATCCTGCTGAATAAAGTTCTAATTAATCAGGATTACTAGTTTTTGAAATAACATTTTTCTCATAGGAAAGACAGTCATTTTTAAAAATGGTACACCTTAGATAGTAGGTTTTGTCGTGAAAGATTTTTTTAAATTTTGTTATCAAAAATTATCGCATTTCGGTTACCACTGAAATTTTGAAAAATCAAACATTTTGGAACAGATAAAAGGTCCTCTCTTCTGCGCTCCAAAAATACGAATTCTCGAATTTCACATTGAAAATCGCAGGAAACGTTCTAGAAATGTTCTGAAGTCCTGTTGTAAAGTTTAAGTTGTCTATGTATTAGTTATTTTCAAAATATCGTGATTCGTCCAAAAAGAAGGAAAAGCCATATTTCAAAATGGCATTGCTTGGAAAGCTATCATTTTACCAAAGAAATTCTTCCACGTTCAGCATCAGCACTTTGTCCTCATGTGTTTTGGTACCATTTTTGGGTACATCGCGGGTTAAATTTCCATTTTCTCGTTTAAAAAATCCGAATTTCCCAATAGTATGATGGAAATCGGTTTAAAATCTTGTTGTAGTATTTTAGTTGTCTAGAATTAATGGCTATTGAAATGTGATTCTTCCAACAAGAAAAATCCATTTCAAAATGGCATTATTTGGAGAGTATGCGTTGTATCAAAGAAGTTCATCCCATTTAAGCATCAGGAAATCTGATATATCTGACGATTCGTATTTTACAGCGAGAAATTTACATTTAGATTATATGAATCCTACGAATGACTTTTAGTTGCGTTGGAAATAAGAATTGGCTTGAAACTTCAAGCTTTTCTAGAATTTATTTATTAGAAATTTTCTCAGATGAACGAATGCTTCTTTCATGCAGAATATGTTTGTAGTAAATGGGTTTGTGGACTATCAGCTACTTAAAACAAGTGTGTGTAGTCATTTCAGGGTTAGTGCAGTCAAAGTTTATGTAGTTCATACTAATTAAGTATTTTTTGGGTTGTCTCACAAGGTTGAATTATACAACCCCCTTTTAAGAAGGTTTTCGGATTCTGCGGGTCAAAATACGTAGGCAAATAATTATGGGTGTGATTAGCATGTCCGAATCTTTATTTTGTGGGAATGTGTAATTATATTTGGATCATGAATGCGATTTTCAGTCCATTTAATTATTCTGTTTAGTTGATTCATTTTTTATTAAGAGAGCTTGAGGGGAATAAACTACATAAAATATTCAATATGTTGAGAGTGTCTGATGGTATGATTTGCATTGATATTTCTGGTAGAAATGAACTTCACGTGAAGTATGGTTAACACTTTTAACTTGAGTAACATCCAAGATACAAATCTCTTTGTTTTTTAGTTTAGAAAGTGGAGTAATCTTCATTAACTTCAAATTGTTAAGTCGCTCAAAGCTCACTTTGGATCAGTTAATTCTGAAAATACGATCGATTCGGCTCGATACGATTTACATTGGATTTAGATACAGTCTGTAGCATCTGATAATCTCGGCTGCGACCGTTGAAGCGGATCCAGCTCGGATCCGGCCTACTTGTCATGCAGATAGTTAAACTAAATCCGGTGCGTGTACAAACAGAAAATTTGATTTGAAAGCAATTAACCGTCTAGGCGGAGTGAGAGAGACAGACAGAGATGGAAGAACGGAGAACCGGGAGGGGACGAAGATAAAGACACAGCAAACCCGACAATTTCATGTCTCAAACACATTTCATTTCCTGTGATATTCGTAAATTAAAAGGCCTCAGGCAGAAATCAATAAGCGGCGACGGTAACCAAGGAGAAACGAAGCGTCGGTATATTTATGGATTATTAAAAGGAAAACTTCGTAATCGATACAATCCAATTAATTTTTGATAAGGCAATTTTGGCCAAGGGGGAAGAGATACCCGAGGGGGATGCCCCGCCGAAAATTTTTCGACTCTTCCGGATGCACGCGCGCAGATCGAGGAACAATGAAGGCGATATTAAGGGATAGTGGAAAGTAGCGTCTGACGCTTCGACAAACGGATGTTTCTAAAATATGGCGCAGCAACGTTCCCCCCGTTATTAAAAACGTTTATCTTAACGAGCACTTCATTTTTAATCCTGCCTACGAACATTAGAGAAGATTAAATGGTCCATCAGATGCACTTACACCTACGCCTTATGCCTGCCTCCGTATGTGACATGAGAATTACAATTATAACCCCCGCAAAACAAACTGAAAATTAAACTTATTCAAATACGAGCCTCACTAATTCCCCCGAATGTTTTAATTTAAATAATCTGACGTTGGAAGCGGGTTATTTAAAATTCATGAACACCGTTCCCGCATATTACCCCAGCAATATTCGAAATGCGAGTAAATGAATCCACCAACTCGGCGATTTTGCAGAATGCTCTCGCCATCACAATTCCCCGAAATGGCGAATACATCAACGATACATCAAAACATAATTAGGTTGTCACTTTAGGTGCTATTGATTGATACACAACAACCATAACAATTGAAATGTATTCTGCGCTCAGCTAGCTAGACGTTCGGCAAACAGCCCCGGGAAGTAATCAGCTTCTGACAAGCCCTTCAGCTCAGCACATCCCTGGGAAGTGGCCAGCTTCTTACGAGCCCTTCAGCTCAGCTTCACTCCCTCTAAAGGCAGGCTCAGCAACCCAAGCAGCTCTGTTGTCAGCTTGCGCAGCTCGACTTCAGGCAACAACCTCTTGAAGCAGGCTCAGCAACTCACTCAGCTCGACTCCAGTAGACAACATCTTGAAGCAATCCGCTGCGCACTAATTCTGATCATGCTGAGTGTCACAGAGATATCAGATCCTGACACAATTATTTCATCACATTGTTACTACAAAATGGGATCCTCGCTCTCATGAGTCCGCGTCGCTAGGTCCCCGTTTTGCATTGCCCATCTCTCTTAGCACGGTTTGAGCGCTACCAAACTGTCTCGCGCTACAGTTACTTTATTAGAGACTCAATTCGTTCAATGGTAAATTGACTGGTATTTCCATTCTCCAATTATGGTGGTCGACAGCGGGCGATTCCGGGAAATGCTCGCTGGTCAATTCTACCACCGGAAATAACTACATTCGAAGCTTTACGACCCATTAAATAGTGCAATCTGCTTTCCGCATTGTTAATGTAATTACTGTCAAATCTTACTTATTCAAATGAGGGTTAATCGAAACCATTGCCAAAGCGAGATGGTCCATTTATTATAGTATTGGATTTATTAAGGAAAATAATATCGAATGGTGTTCACCTTCTAGTGACAGTCTAGCGGTCGTAAGGTATATGCTCTCAGAGCAGAAATACTATTATTATTTATACAATAAAATAGTACATATTAATTTAAATGATAATCAAATATTAAATAATTAAAAATTGATGCTAATTAATTATTATAAATTAAATATATCATATAATACTATTATATTTGTAAATTTTGAAAGGAAATTACTAAAGGAGTGCAATGTTAGCATAACTTAAAGAACTGACACGGCAACTTTAATTCCATTATATAAGTTTCATTCCATAAGAAATTAGAAGGCCTCAGTGGAAGAAATTTGAATCTGAGATAAAATCATATCCTCCAAGCGCATTGTTACGCTTGTGTTGATTGCTACATAACAACCATTACAATTAAGCTATGTTCTGCAGCTATTTTTACATCGGTTGAAATGAAACGAGCTAACAGTTTGATCAAGGTACCCACACAATCGGGAAATCAGGGAAAAGTCAGGGAATTCTAAATTTAGTCTAGGAAATCGGGAAAAGTCAGGGATTTTAGAAAAAATTTCGGGAATTTTGGGGCTATTGGGAAAAATTGCGAAAAATACGTAGCTGCTAATACTCTCAGTTAGAAATGCACGGAAAAAATATGAAGTAGCCCTCAAACTGCAAAAGCAGAATAGGAATAAAGAAATCGAAATTGTAAATGAAGTTAGACTGGCAAACATTAAAATACGTGAGCTGAAGACCGAAAATAAGTTGCGCAAGACAACTTTTACAATCAAACAGCAGAACTTGATAAGGAGATTGCAGATCTTACCAAAATAATCTCTACTAAGAAGAAAGTTTAGACAATTGCATATTTTGTACTCACACGCAAGACTGAATCTCAAAAATGAAAAGAAACCAAACCAAATGAGACCTAATAAGCTAAGGTAGTTTAGAACGCTTATTTTCCTGCTACCTAAGGTAGTTTAATTGAGATATTCACAAGGCATAATACAGTATAAATAATCTAAATATTTTGTACAATATAATTTTGCAAATATTTTTGACCGCTGATTACAAAAATAAGGTCGGAAAATTTTTAAAATTTGGCAGGAAAAGTCAGGAAAAATCTGGTAAAAGTCAGGGAATTTCGAAAGGAAAATTCTGTGAGCACGCTGCTCGATTTAGATGAAGTGTCATTCCATTAGAAATTAGATAGTCACAGTTGAAGAGATCTTAATCTGAGACGCAATTGTACCCTATAAGCGAATTGCTACGCTGGTATTGATTGATACATAACAATCTACAACATACATAACTGTATTCGGCAACTACTTTTATACTCATTGAATTAAAACGGGCCAACAACTCGCTTAATTCTATTATTTAAGTTTCACTTGATAATCAATTAGTCAGCTACAATTGAAGAGACCTAAGTCAGCGATACAATATGTACTACAGTGCGATCGAATAAAAAATTAGTCAAAGCAGGCCATGAGAAAAAAAACCGCATGTCTTTACTTAGTTCCTAAATTTAAAAATACAGACAACAGAAAATACTAGTTAACACTGACAAAGTCAAACTTGAAGTTAATTTTTGAAATAACAAAAGTGACAAAACTAAAAGAGCATTTTATTTAAAGAAATATAGTATTTGATATTGCCATTCACCGTTTTCCAGCTTCAATCCATTTCTAATAGGATTCTAAAAGAACACTTTTGATTTGCTTCGACAATATCGTCTCTTGTCAATGTACGTCAACGTAACATTTGTAATTAATAATCTGAAGAAGGAGAAGAAGAATTTTAGGAAAAGACATACGTATTTTAGCTCATGGCCTACTTTGATTATTTTTTTATTCGATCGCACAGTATAAGCGGATTTTTGCTTATATTTATTGATACATAGCAACCATAACAATTGAACTATATTCTACAAATATAACTACCAGGATTATAGTCCAGTAAATGAAAGACGATAAACTCCCAAACCTGGGATAAATTCTGCAAAAGGATGAAACTGGGGGCAATTGTAGCTCTTAACTGGGTGTTTCAAAATACGAAAAGTTGTAGATTCTCCGGGGCCCGGAACATGGTAAAAAATGGTCCTCAAGTTTCAAAAATTCGTTTTCAGCCGATATCTCCGAGAATATGTATGGCATTTAGAGAATTTTTGTTTAGATACAAAAGGAAGATGAGTTCATTAGCTACAAAAGTGGTCCTTATGACTTTTTTCGTACCATCAATATTTTTTGCAAAAATGCGGATCCATAAATTCGTAATTTTGAGACTGAATAAATATGACCGTTTTTTGACGAATGTAAAATCGAGGTGTTTGGAAATGCACCAATCTTCGTGTTTTGGACTTGAGAGACAAAATTTATATGACGCCACCACGTTCGCTCTAGTTGTGAAATTGTGGAGAGCGTGAATGAGAAAACCTGGAATTCCAGATTACTTGACAATTTTTGGGGCTGCAATTGTTTTGGCTTCGGTTTGGGATTTGGGTTACCTCTGTTGGGTAATCGACCATTCAAATTTTTTACATGCCGGTGTGGCCAAAAAATTCATCCAAATCCTGCAAAAATCCGTTTCATCATGTAGCAAAATCTCAAAGAAGAATCTCTGTAATGTTTTGGCAACCGAAATAATAACCTTTCAAATTACGAAGAGTCCTAGACAATTCGGTCCAATTTTTCCCTTTTTTTTGTAACAATCTTCCTCGGGATTTTTAAGAAAACAAATAATCTTTGAAATATCTATTATTGAAATATTTATTACAAGAAATATATAGAAATAGAAAATACACAAACTTTTAGATCGTTCTGGAAATTTTCAGTACCATTCAGATGAGTCAAGTACATTTTCTTGGTCGTTAACAATATTCTCATCGTTTTCTTCGTCTTGTTCTATTTTCCCTTCCTCCTCTTTCACATCTTCTAATTCATCCACTTCTTCGGCTACAATTATACCCTCGCTAACTTTATAATTTGAACATTGTCTTGACTGATATGAACCACAGACAGGCGAACACTTTAGGCCTGCTTTCATGCATGAACATTTTTTTCCGCAGTCTAGCTTACACTGACAAAATATCATCTTCAAAATTTCCGGGGGCGCTGGTTTTGACACAATTGTGATGGGGTTCTTCTTTGCCAAACAGTTCTTTCTAGCCTCCTTTTCTACCGAAGCCTCCAACTCACAGAATATGCAAGTGGTCTTGAAATCAAAACTTTTGCGTAGCTTTCTTCTCCTAGGGCTCAACAGATAGTCAAATTTTTTTGTAACGTCCTTGGCAAAGTCGTTGTACTGGAAGTTGCCTTGATATTTGTGAATATAACGCTTCCTGCATTCTCGGTGCATTTGTACACTGAATTGTTTTTGCAGGAATAAGTGATGATTATCCTTCCTCTCCCGGCTTACATTGATCGAATTTTCCATGCCTCAGCAAACATTTACAATATCATCCACAACTTCCTTGTTGCAAGCAAAACATGTTGAACCAGAATTCGCTTCTTTTGCTTCCATTCTAGAACAAGAATATTCAACACATAATAACTTAAATAAATATAAATTAAGACAAGTGAAATTACTTAAGAGAAAGTTAACTTTACCTTCAGCTCCAACACGAAAAAACGGTAATTACGTTCTTGCTTTAAAGCAAGAATGACCTATAACTTTGTTCACTGTTTGCGCGTATTACACTATCTATGAGCACCGCGTATAATAACTCGGATAGAAAATAAACTGACGGACTATCGACGAAATTTGGAGGCGGAGTTTTTTTAGGTAGTAAACTTGTTAAGCGGAGTGACATGTAGCAATCGAAAGATCGGAATGTCATGTTTCTTACGAGGGAATAATAAATTTCCAAGACATAAACAGCGAAGAGAAAAACATGATTAAAAAAGAAACAGCCGTATTTCACCCCTTTGACTAATTTCGCGATTTCTGGAAAAATACTGAAGTTTACAAAAAACACGAAGAGACTATTGGAAAGGGAACATTTCAAGCGTTCTAGCGATGTGCATTGCAACCGATACGATGATTCATAATTTTTTAATGCCCGATTGATGTGACAATTTTACAAAACTTCGGAACTGTCAAAAAATCGAAATTTTCAAAGTTACTTTTTATTGGGATGCATAAGAAAGAAAATGAAACAACCTTTATGGGCTCATACCATAGGTTTTGGAGACCCATTATCAAGAAAGACCCGACTAAATTACGATTATTAATTAGAATATGGATGAATTTTCTAAAAGTCGAGAAATATCGAAGAAGAAAAAATTTTGCCTGGGTTTACAATATTCAAGAAAAATAAAAACGAGGCCCGAGACCCAGTATACCATAGCTATGGGTTTTCTCTTTCACGTGAATTTTGAATCATCAAAAAATATTCATTTTTATTCGAGTTATGGGACAATTTGCCCGCCCGCTTATATCTCTATTTCTCGAATTTGCTCTCCTTAATTCAGGGCAGGTGCAACAAGTAATGGGCTCGTTTCGGGGCCGTTATCTCGAAAACTGTCGAGTTTTCGGAAAAAGTCATAAGGAACACTTTTATAGCTAATGAACTGGTCTTCCTTTTGTATCTAAACAAAAATTCTCTAAATGCCATATTCTCGGAGATATTAGCTGAAAACGGATTTTTGGAACTTGAAGACCATTTTTTACCATGTTCCGGGATCCGGAGAATCTACAACTTTTCGTATTTTGAAACACCCAGTTGAGACCTACAATTGCCCCCGGTTTCATCCATTTGCAGAATTTATCCTAGGTTTTTTCCTTCATTTACTGGACTATTAGATTGAAACGAGCAAACAACTTGGTTTAGTTCTGTTATTTATGTTTCACTCGATAAGAAATAAGACGGCCACAGTTAAAAAAATCAGAATCTGAGATACAAGCATGACCTATAAGTCATTGTTATGCTGGTATTGATTGATACACAACAACTTTAGCAATTAAACTGTATTCTGCTACTAATGTTACATGGATTGGAATTAACCTAGCTTGAAACGGATTGGAAACTTAGTTTAAGCCCACTATATAAGTATCGGTCCGTAAGAAATGTTACTATCGGTATATAACCACACTAAAGACATCTGAATCTAAAACACACACATAATCTATTAGCGGATTGATAGGCTGGTATTGATTGATACATAACAGTCCTAACCATTGGCACGTCATATCATGATAGGTCTGCTTATATAATATAATTGATTTCCTTAAGCAATTGTTAAAAAAGACGTGACATTTGTCATCTCTTCACTTATGTCTTAGTAGGTTTACTATAAGGAGAGGAAATCCAGTGCTCCACGCGTGTCACTTCTGTCTCTCTCTCTGGCATGACACACATGCGTGCTAGCACTGAATGCTTCCTCCAAGAGCATAATGACCGGGGTTTTGACAACTCTGAATTTATTGCCATATTAAAGAAATGTGAATTACTGATTATATCTTCGTAGATTTACTAGAATGAGAGAAAGTCTAGTGCTCCACACATGTCACTTTTGTCTCTCTCTTTCTGTCATGACATGCATACGTACTAGCACTGAATGCTTCCTCCAAGAGCATAATAACCGAAGCTTTGAGAACTCTGCCGTTATTGCCACATTAAAGAAATGTGAATTACTGATGAAATTATGTGATTGTGGTACTCTTTCTTGTTTCTTAAATTCAATTTATTAAACGCAAAACAACTTACTTACAGAATTGATCTGATTATGGGACTTTTATTCATGTAATTCGATTAAATTTTTTTTGCTTCGAACCACCTAGAGACTGTCCCGATTATGACTGATTACTGACGTTGATCCCGCCGTTATCTAGTTATGAGAACAGCTGTGCGTGCAATAATTACAGATTTACATTGCTTTTCCACAATTACCGATTCCGATAATGGATAAAAAAAAATCCCTATGTAATAACAACGATCCAATCGTATCGAAGTTATGATCTGCTTGGGTTTGTTCCAACTTCATCCACCATCAAAATAACGCTTCTCGAGGATGATCCGACGTCGCATTCAGAGTTCCTCCATTTTAACAAATTAAAATGTTCATTACATTGATGCACGACCGACTAATCGAGCCTCCCGACGAACTGGATTGAAGTACAGTAACCAGCGTTTAATATTTGTTTAAATTAATGATTAGATGCGAACAGACGCAAAAATTCTTTTCGGCTTAATTTTATTATGGATGGCTTCTTTGATGTTGCCGATATTAAAACTTTAATTTCGTCGAGGTTCGTCGTGTAATACTGAAATATTACGTTTGTGCCTGAATCTCTTAATCTGTTTGAAATGGAGGTAACGTAATGTTTGGTTCATTAGCTGAGCCTCTTAGAAGCTGATCAATTGCACGTAACCTCTCTGGCGTAGATCATATATACCTACCACTCCTGTATCGACGATGATGAATTATACTGCAGATGGATCTTTGAACACCTTACAAATTTAATTACTAATTTATGTGTAATAATGATGGTTAACGTAAACAGCATCTAGTATGCTCCTCTTTATATTTTTAACCCCTAAGGTGTTATGAAACTTTTCTCAACAGTTTTGCAGTTGAACAATGATCCACTTTTAGAATAAGATTGTAACAAATTTTTGGAAATATAACTCGTTTACAGAATATTTTCTTTTAGATTTCTCAAAAGCTGCAGGTAATTCTAAATTCTACACTCTAACTAGATGTGTCTATGTTTTCTAACATTCAATAACTCTTACGAAATAGCATGAAAACTGTTTCATATTTCAATAAAATTAGTATCTGTCCTATTAAATTATTTCAGGTGAAACAGGTATCGATCGCTGATGGTTACGTGCAATTTCCTGCTTCCATGATTTTGTAAATAAAAATGTTTAATTTTCCTTTTCCTTGTGTTGTGTTGGATCCGTTGTAAAGGGAGATGCGTATGGGTTTTGCTCTTAGTTCCCTTTCTGTTTTAGTATCAAAGGGGATTAAAGCAGTTAAAAATTTTCCTCGCGTGGGTACAGTGAAGTTCGATCCTCCCACGAGATTTACTATATGCTGTTCACTCGTGGGCAGATTGCTATTTTCCTCGGTTGTTTGATATAACCTAAGGCATATTGTTTCCACGCAGTTTCTCCCCTGCCTTAACGATTATCCAAACACAGTATTTTAGCTAATACGATAATTGAATTTGATTGCATGTTTAACGAGCCGCCGCTCGGTTTAATAACAGTTTTCATTTACCGTCTCTCTTTTTTTATTTTTCAGTGAGGTTACACGACAGTATCCAAGAGGAAAATTTCCATTATTTAGTGTTTGATTTGTAAGTATGACTTTAGTTGTGTTAAATTGCATGTACCTTAGCACTTAGCGACAGGGAAAACGTGATAGGCAATCGTAAGCATATTTTAGCACGCAATTTTAAGTGATCGTGACAAGTTTCTCTTTATTTCATTGAAATGAATTCTGGCTGCAGATCATATCAAAAAGGATACATGACCATTCGTAACGTTATTGTAATGTAATGTTGCCATAATCGCTGTTGTGATGATGGGTTTAAGTAGATGGTCCACATTGTATATTCTATGTAAAGCCCAATCCATATGAATCCAACGAGGAAGAAAATCAGTCGTTTTGATTTTTCTTGAGACTTTCAAGATACTTACTATTTTACTTAGAATTTTAGGAGACACTTGTTTTTCTTTTTTCCATAACACGTTTTTGGAGCCCTTTGACGCCAGGTCAAAATTGAGCCTTATATTTGGATAGTGAAAATTCACATCTTTTTCAAATGGTCGCCGTTTTGACTCATCATTCTATCGAAACATTTTTTGAAACTTGCAGAATTCTATCAGGTTTTACATGAATTTTCCAAAATTTAAATTACTCGAAAACTTCTTAAGTTAAACGGGAAAAACTGAAAAGTTTTTTCAAATTGGATATCTTAAAAATACCACCATTAATATTCGCGAATTTTGGGTATGTTATTTTAGGTTAACAAGCTATACTTCTACCAAACAGCAACATTTCATTTTGCTCCGTTCAATGACAATGGCTATTTTCACTAGTTTAACACTCATATGTGTTAAGTGTAAGCTCGTATCGTAACGTATTAGATAATTCAAACACCAGAACTGCTCAAGGTAAAAATGAATAAGAGAATTGATGCAAAGCTACACTTAACATAAGTAGAAGTATAAAATTACATTCACATTTTTTAATTACAGTAATTTACACATAAAATCACTGTAATAATGGAGGACAATCAGTCATGCATAATAATGGAAATTTGTTCAGTTCTTCAGCTTCTCAAAATATTACAATTTATGAAGGAAAAATGTTATAAATTGAAAACGAATTTAGTCAATGTCATGATAGTCGTATGGGCTTTATCCGACGTTGAAGGAAATGTGAAAGTGGAAAGTTCAATAAGAAAAACTAACGATCATGAATAGTTTAGTGTTGAATGTTGAACGGTATGCTTGATTGTCGTCCATAATTGCTACCTATTACGCTAATTTCACATATTTGATAAACTATAATTTAAGAAACATGAAATAAAAAATGTACTTTATTTTACTTCTACTTATGTTGTGTTGAATTGTATAATTTTTTGAAATTTAATTTTGTTTTGAGCAATGATATTCGTGCGTTAAAATTGTCTGAAACGTTACGCTACGAGCTTAAATTAAATAAATAATAATTTTTATATAATTAAAATTAAATAAAATAGTCAGTGTTTTTGGAAGGCCGTATCTCCCGAAAGGGGTAAAATGGCATATTGCCATTTGGCAGAAAGATTGCTTTCTTTGGCATTGAATAGCATATCCAAAATTCGAGAATATTAAGAGTAGCCTTTTTAAGATTTCAAGTTTTTAGTCCAAAATTAATAAAATTCTGCCCATTTAAAAAATAACTTTTGGATAGAATGATTTGGATCAAAATGACAGCCATTTCAAAAAGATATCAGTGTCAATAGGTCAATTTTGATATGGCGCCGCAGGGCTCCAAAAACATTTTTCAGAAAAACAGAAATATGTCTCTTGTGAAATTCCAAGTAGAATAATATCCTTATGTTTCAACAGATTGAAGTGATCGATTTTGATCGTTGAATCCATATGGATTGGAATTAGTGATGCCCACGATATTCTCGTTTGCGGGAGTCTCGTCTCGTCTCGTTTTCGAGACGAGACTCGAGACAATACTTTAAGTTTTCCTTGCGAGACAAGACGAGATTTTCAAAAAGTCTCGTCTCAAATCTCGCAAGAGAGTATCGCAAAAGTCTCGAAGTATCGCAAATAAAAATGTCAAATATTAATTTATCATTATAATTATCGCGAATGTTATTGTAACTATTTTTTAAAACCGCGTAATAGCAAGAAGCCTGTGTTTACAATAACTGTTTCGCAATGTTTACCTTTTTGAGCTTTCCGACATATTGCCACGTGTACAATTATTATTAGAGTTGAAGAATCGAAGCTATCGAAGCTAGAATCGACCTATAATAATTGGTTTATTTCAGTTCTTGTCGGAAAAGCAAATTTTATAAGCATTTCGATATAATTGAGGAGCAAGGAGGAACCGGACGTAATAAAACGGCAAAATGCAAGATATGCACGAAATCGCGAGATTTTGCGAGAAATTTGCGAGACTTTTGCGAGATTCTCGCGCGAGACATGAGACGAGACGAGACTTTTATTGCGAGACGAGACCCGAGACGAGACTTTCCACTTTTTTTGCGAGAGAAGACGAGATTTTTTAGTCTCGTCTCGTCTCGTGGGCAACACTGATTGGAATACATACACACTGATTTCTACGTGTAGGGCCAGCAATGTGTATATCTGCTATAGCTTAGTTTAACTAGATGATACCTGAGGACTTTAAACGTGTCTGTATTAAAATTTGAGATTCTTTGTCATATGAAATGCTTCCCGACTATTTACTATTGGATTTCCAAAGTGTAGTTCCTAAACAAAATTGGTATTTATAATATCTACCAAAATGAATTGAGTTTGGCAATTTCATAAGATGTTTTGGTCATAAATCATCTAATCCATTTCCTGGAATTGCAATTGATTGTAAGTAACTACGATAAACAACGGAGAAAATGTTTACCAATACAAAACTTGCGAGGTTTAGTAATTGGGTTATCGATTTGTAACAAGGTTACCAATTATTGGAAAACTCTTAACAGCGCCGAATCATCGCGTGGGCACAATTAATTTTAAGCTTCCAAATATTTGAATTGATAAACGCATATTACTCGAAAAAGTTAAGGATTGCTTTTACAAAGTTCCTGGTGAAGGATGTTAACGCTCAGATTTTTACCAGGATATTGGAAATATTTATAATAATTAATTTGTAGTCTAGAGTGTATAGTTGTGCAAAATTTGTTTAATATTTCTAGTATGGTGTAACAATAACCAGGTCAATAACAGATTCAATGCATTAATATATGAGCGATAAGTAATTAATTAGATCACATGTAACCGCGTATAATCGGCAAGAATTGTAGATTACCGAATCCACCAAGAGACATGGAGATAAATTGTTATAACTAGTGACAGACTTTTCAATAAGGACATGGTTCAGAATGGTACTCTTAACTGTCACTTCCTACTGCTTTCAAAGCCTAAAGTTGAGACGTGAAGCTGCGGGAGTAGTTCCCGCATAGTCTTTAGTCACTCATTTATTGATTAACTCTCTCAGAGTTGTCTAAGTCGCGTTGGCATCGCAAAACTTTGAGACTGACGTTTTGGTTATGAGTCCCCTGTACGATTGTGCACAACTTACTACGGCCCGTACATATGGTCCTTCGAGCCGCTTCCATAGACCAGTGTCTAGAGATTATAAGTAACGTACTATCGAGCCAGGATACTCTCAGATGCAGAGGCAAAGAGTTGAGAGGCAAGATGGTGAGACGACTTGAAGAGATTTAAAGGAAAGTGGGTCCAAGTAGCACAGCACCGAGAAGGGTGGGAAAATTTGAGGGAGGCATAGGTGCAGCAGTGGACACTTGAGGCTGGTTGATGATGACCTCACGTCTCAACTTTAGGCTTAGAAAGTAGTAGGTAGTGAAATGAGAAGCCGTGTTGTCGGAAGTGTCGTGAAGGTAATCTTATACGTTTTTAATCTTTTCGGGGCTTCACGACGTTATCACTCCTAAGTCCCATATGGGCTTATTGACCCGGAAAAGCAGCTTCGACGGGACCTTATCTAGATCGCTGATGCCGCCATATTTAATACGTCGCCCCGTTAATTTCGCACGTACTGCAACCGCCAGCGGTCGCGGTCATTGCGTTTTATACAAGAATAAAATTATCATCGGCGGATAGTCGATAAATCGGATGCGCCCGACCCGTCTGACACATTCGACGGTATCACATTTTTAGGACAACGACCGTCCCGGTATTGTCCCGCATTTTCCACGACCGTGATAGGAATAGTCAATTTAGGTGATCGATACTTGATGGGAATCTATCGTGAATTTGTCCGGGGGTTGTTTTTCCGATTTTTCCAAACGGAGAACTGACGTCTGATGTCCCTCGATCAGATAAGCGTCAGTCAGCGTGGGTTTCGGCCTTTGTCCATGTAAATATCGACTGGTAAACAAAGTTGGACGATAGTAGACCGTGACGTTCGAACATACAACTGAGCTTTATGTTGGCGTACCTTCTTACCTATTTGACTTTCATTATTTTTCGAAAAGTAGTTCTTAGTCAAAGATGGAGGTAAGCGAATCGAGGTAAGTTACATCCCCACCGATCAAAACTCTCGTTAGCGCAAAAGATTATGTCTTCTCTGATGATATTCTGGTCAAGCAAAGAGGTTTTAATCATGCACTATTTCTGAAGGTAGATAGGTGAAGAAACGTGAAACAAAGTTTAACAACATTTTTGATAACAGCATTTGGCACATCTATGGGGAGGTTTACCTTAAAATAAATGTACCGAAACATAAATCCAATTTGTGAGCTGGATAAATGAACAGTGTTTATAAGTTTGTCGCTTCTAAAATGTTACGCTTTCATCCTTGGAGAAAAATTTGAATGAGGAAGTTATAGACATCGATAGGATTTTTATTTTGAGTTGCAGGTTATCAGTCAGTCAATTATTTACTTAATAGGGTCAAAAACTCCTCATTTGTGTAATTATTTAAAATGCCAATAATTTTTCAACAAATTACCTCAAATAATATTTATTACATTTTCAAAGGGTCTTTATGGAACCTTACAAGATTTCAGCGCGATCAATTGCATAGTTCATAAAATATTCCAAATATTTTTCCCGTGTAGGTCTATGTTTAAAGAAATGTGTGGCGAGAAATCGGGAAATGCTCAAAGAGGTATCTTATTTAATGAAATGTATTCTACGGAACCTCTTATAAAACTATATTTAAAAAGGATTTCTATCAAAATAAACGTAATCAGAAATATACCTGATACTTAGATGGTCTGTAGATCTCCAAAAATGATTTATTGACCTCCCCCTTAAGATCCATACAATAAGTGTAATGTTTTTCATTGATTTTGAAAGAACAATAACCTTTTACCCATTCACTGCCCAATATTAATCCATCAATTATATCAATAGATCGTTTATTTCTTGTTTTTTAAATATTTCGCAATTTGCGTAGGAATATCTACGCAAACATTATCATTTATTATCATATAATATCGGTTAATTTAAATGTAAATCACATTTACATCTAAATATCTAATACAAAATTTCCTAGCTCTGCGAATTTACAATTTCGAATTGTATAGCGCCATCACAATAAAGGTACAAAATACCTACCTATTTTAATTTTTAAATGCAAAACTAGTAAAATTATGTTAAAGTTTCTAACCATATTAACATTTTATTTCACTTCCGCCGGTTTCATATTTAAACTTTTATATGGTACCTACAAACTCATACCTTCAATAGCTTTAAGAGATCACAAATCAAGGAAACACAAAATATTAACTAGTTAGTCAAAATTAGTTACTAATTAGTCTAGACAACCTTTCAGCTTTAAAGGCTAATAGTTAGGATTAGTTATTAATTGGAAATTTAGACATTCAGATGTGCAACATTTACAGATACGTTGGTACATTTTCATAGCTACTTCTCCTTGCTTGATAGGTCATCTAGTACCATTTTAGTCTTTGGGTACTTTTCACTGTGGTTTACGTCTTTGGACTAAGTATTTTTTGTTTCAATCTTGGTACATTTCCGTGGCAACTTCTTGCTTCCTAGGTCATCTGGTACCATTTTTGTTTTTGGGTACTTTTCACTGTACTTTACGTCCTTATACTTAGCATTTTTTGTTTCAGCCTCCTTATCGATGGCACTAGATTCTTTCCTACATTTCGATGCAATTACAAACGTTCTTTTTAGATGGTCCTACGATTTTGTATTTCTTCTTTATCATATGTGAAGGTTCTCGTAGAAAGAAGCTAACGGCTAGATCAAATTTCTCAGTATATTTCCCACAAGTGAACCAGGTGAAAGGTTTAGTCGATATATGGCGACGTTTCCTCCAAGATCGTGGACATACTGGGCTCTACAACTGTTGTTAGGTAAGTAGTCGTATATGATCTTGAATTAAATCTCTAAAAAGATAATACCTAGTTTCATCTTTGAGGGAAAGATTGAGAAATTTGATCTAGCTGTCTCCTTTGACATTATAAGTTCTAATGTAGTACCTAATGGAACGTTTACAATTGACCTTTCAGCTGCTATAGATAGTTTCATAAATCATTGCATGTGTGGTAAACCAATTTTAACGTAAAAATATCTGTTGATTGAAATCTGTTAGATTATGTCCATAGGGGCTTCCGTTCGCCATAGCTAGATCAATTCGTATCTGTACCTAGGCTCCAAGACTCTTTCAGAGATCTCTTGGTTGGTTCTCTGTAGTAAGTTCATATCATCTTTCATGGGCCAATGAAGGTGTCTTGGTTTGCCTCCTTCTAATAATGCCTTCTGTATACATGCATTCCTAAGTACATATATCTTCACATTATAGGTTGCCACATGTACTTAGTTATCTCCATTGGAGAAGGAAAATTTATGCTTTATCATTTTATTCCTTATTATTTTGCACTCTGTTAAATCAAACTACACTAAATTTTAGGTTGCCCAAGCAATATAATTTCTATTTAGAAAGTAGTTGGTCAATACAGCAATAATGTCTCATCTTTATTCTGGGTTCACTTTTTGAGTTCAGGTTACATTGCAATATTATCCGTGCTTGCAATTGAAACAAACTTAGTATGTTTAGGAGTCAACTATTTGGACAAAAATCTTAACACAAATAATAAACCTGAATTTCATTCAGAGTACTGAATGTTACTCTTTGTGGTACTTAAAATGTCCTTGTTTCCACTAGTGTTAAAATGAAATGAGTGCATATAAAATTACATTACCCACGAGTTACATGTGTAAAAAAAATTCTACCCCTGAAATTTAATTATTCAAAAGGTTCAGGTTTAAGGTTATTCTTCTTTCTTTTAAATACAACATGATCAAGAAATACTGTTTAAGTTAGCAATCCTAAATTTTACTTTAAAATGGTAGAACTGGAACCACTTCCGGTTGCTTGACAGCTACTTCGACGTTCAACAGTGACAGCATTGACTCTTGAGCGGCGATTCAAATTTTATAAAATGGTACTATTTACAACAGGACACTTAGAACAGGATATTTTTATTGGCATGGCTTATTTTCGGAGTGCAGTTCATGACCCCATTTCTGGAGGGCAATACTCCTTGGAATCCACTTTGCACCAATTTAAAGAAATGTTTCTTGAAGTTGTGTTCACTATCGACGTTTTTAAACAACACTGCATGCGCGTAGTTCAACGATATTTGAATACAGGCAATGTGAAGAAAGGAAAGCCACCTGGTAGACCCTCCGTACTCACTGAAAATGTTTTGCAAGACGTCAGGGCCCGACTGCAACAAAGTCCTCACCAATCGGTTAGGATGCTTTCCCTCCAAACAGGTTTGATCCTTATCAAAAGTTCACCAATTTCCACTTTATTCCTAATTTCCCGTATTTCGTTTCGTGACTTTACAGCTTTATCATACGGAAGTTGTTCCACTGTGTTGAAGAGCAAATTGAAATACCCGTACAAATTTTCGATGGTCCAATCCCTAAATCCTCCTGACCGTCCACAACGCGTCCTGTTCTGTAACTGGTTCAATCAGGAAATGAACGATGATGACTTCCTGGATAAAACCTTTTTTTCCGATGAAGCCTGGTTCCATCTCAATGGCTATGTTAATTCTTAAAATTACAGAATTTGGTCTGGTGCAAATCCACATGCTGTTAGAACAACAACTTTACATCTTACTAAAGGTGGTGTTTGCCTGGCTGTATCGCGGCAGAGAGTAATTGGTCCTGTGTTTTTAACTTCACAGTGAATTCTGAACGATACAATCAGCACATTCTCCAGCCATTTGTTGCCCAATTAACCGTAGAGGAGCGCGAAAATGGCTACTTTCAACAACATCCGGCTCGAGCACGGCTCGTGCCACAATGCATAATATTTGCAGGAAGTTTTTGGCCATCGAGTCATAAGTATGGGAATATGGCCAAGTAGGTCACCAGACCTGACACCTCTAGAATTTGTTTCTTTGGGCACCTTGAAAACAAAGTGTTCAGTAATGTTCTACATACATGTGAAGAACTGGAAGCTGCAATTATCGAGGAAGTTGCAAATATTTCTCCTCGGATGTTAATTAATGTCTTCGAGAGCCTAAAACTGAGAGTGAATTTATGTTTAGAACACAATGGTGCTCAATTCGAGCAGTACCTTTAAATATTGAAGTCTTTTCTGGTGTGGTTATTTTAATCATAAATAAATTCACATAACCTAAAATATTTGTATCTATTTAGCTGTCGCTGTCAAGCAGAGAGCAGGCATTTCCAGTTAGCGTTGCAAACCCTTAGGAAGAAAATCCTCCAGGTAGGATTGCCAACTTAAACAGTATTTCTTGATCACTCTGTATATGGGCTTAGATACTAGGACATTCACCCAGTAACGATGACTGTATATTATCACCCTTTGATTTGTTTCTCATGTATTGGAGCTCTGACTCGAGGTCATCCTACCAGTTCCTTATGTTGGGGTTTGCTTGGTATGGATTCACGTAGCAATCAGAATTTTTACATTAGACAAAATACTAATAACACCTCACTACATTACCTTTTAAACTTAAATACATACTTGTTTTGGTTTAATATGTTTTAATTAAGTTATTTTTTGTTATAACTCCTGATATGCAATTTATGATGTGCTTCACAGGCCAAGAATGGTTTGGGGTTATGTATCAAATATCTGTATGTTGTAAAACAATGTCAGTGTTATACTAAACTTGGCCAAAATAAACTGTTAAATGCACTTTTTGAAATCTCATTGATAACTTTAGACTCGTTATGTAATGTTTCGTATTTTTTCGTTCATTTTTCAAGGGAAGATATTACCCCATACAGCTCTAGATGAATATAACTAATGCCATTGCAGCAATTAGTTCCAATACTAATTTACTTATCTTGTGCTCTTGAAAACAAACCATACTTTCAATAATAGGGCTTGTCGTTCGCTTGGTGATATCCAATAAAACATTCAGTATCTACATATTTACCTTTGCGTCTATTTCATTTAATAAATACTACGAAGTTTCGAAATTCTAACAAATGACGATCCATTAATTTCTCTTCGTTGATCAAAACGAACCATCAATCTCATTAGTTATTTACCGAGCTTAACAATTTTTTAGCGTTCCAGTATGATCAAATTACAAGGTTGTAAAATGGGGATGAATTTTTTTTCACCCCGATTCGATTAAAAATCCCAACTTTGATGTCATCGTACTGATCAAATGGAAGGCGACAGTAAAACAACACAGGCAAAAATTGCATGTCACATTTTCAAAATGTTAGAAAGTTCTCCTCTGTACACAGATCGGAATGGAGTGAAGGGTGGGAAAGGCACTCAGTGTCGTCTACGTTTTCGTGTTTATGAATAATTTAAACGAACATGCGGTTTGATTTAGGCATTATGTGGTATTAAGTAATTCAATAGTATTGTCGTAGCGATGTCATATCGATTTTAAAAATAAGTCATGACCTTGCTATTAATGATTTGTACGGTTTTGGTTCAATGTGTATACTATCTGTATCTATCGATTGCATCGCTTGAAATAATGATGAATTGTTCGTAATAGGTCGGAACTTGTGTTTGTTTCACGTTCAACATGTCATTTGACCGGGAAGCTAATCCATCAGTAATTTCCTGCACTTGCGCTACTTGATAGTTTTATTACGATATCGACTGTGGGGTAATTTATGTATGTAGATGGCATCAGGATCCATGTTAGTCGTTTAGAAGCCAGACAGCGAGCGCATTATCTTAAAGCTAATTAATATGCATTAGTCCTTGTGGAGAATCTGTCCTTGGGAGTGAAATTGCCTTCGGAATTAAACGAAGGTTAATGCATTTTCGGTTTTGCAAACGTTCGCCGTTTTAGAATAAGATTATTATTCAACGGGCGTGTTCTGATGGTTATTAATCACGAGAGAGTGAAGGTTCGCGACACGAGCGCCGGCACGCGAATGGAATACGTATATTCAATAAGATGTTTTAGTTTTACTTTAAACTGAATAACGTTCTGGAATCGGCAATAATCGTAGTGGTTTGTATTCGAAAATATGTTAACGGGACATTGTGGAGCGGAGAGATATTCTTGACAATTTGCCAGTCTATAACGGTCTCGTATATTACCAACTGTTTATATAGTACTACTACTACTATTACTCGTTTCCTATTTAAAACAGAGCTTTGAACTTTCACTTAAAAAATCGTTTACGTCTCAAAAGATGAGCCGTTTTAAAAATTGGCTGTTGTAAGTGAAGACGGTCGAAAGTAGAAAACTGGGAAGGAAACATTCACAGCTGGACTCCTTGAATTGCCAGTGGTTCTACTTCACAAGCCCATGGTCCAATCTGGACCCCAAACAGTCGTCGGCTATTTTACCCACCTCAGGACTTTAATCGAAAACTCGAACCGTCGACATTTTCAATTATGCGTGAGACAGTAACGTCGAATTTGACGAAGGTTTCAAGGAATGGGAACGGCTAGTAAACTTCAACAATCAGTACTGAAATGATCGATAGAAAAGGAAGTGACGTTTGCCACATCGTCATATGTTTATGTCATTATAATTATTATATATGTTACTAATTTATTAATTATGATATATGTTTACAGCTGTTAACATACATTCACTCACGTTAATGGGTTAATGGTAATGTAAAGTTAATGAACGGAATGTTATATACATAACATAACTTTCAAGTATGATGTTTTAAAACTGGCTACGGCTATTTGGTTTTGTTGATATGCTACTCTTTAGAGCAACGAATGTGAGTCTTTATTTCTGGTGGGAAAACGTCACTCTGGCAACTAAATACATTTATAATAATTATGATTTGTTCATTTACTTCTTATTTCGATCGTAAGTGTCTCTATCAAAATTGTAGTAATTATTGCACAAGGAGTTATTAACATGTTCCAACCATGTTCTAGTCATTGAAATTTAGGCATTTAGTCACATGACAGAAAACTATTCCATTTAATGGAATCTATTCAATACAATTGCTGGAACAACCCTATTAATTACTAGTTTATTCTAGCAGAAAGGTGAACATTTCTCCAATGAAACAGATGACGTGTATTCTCGAAATTGAATTCAAAATGAACGTGTATATGAAACAAATGTAAGAAAATCTGAAAATGGAATTTGTATTATCCCCTCAATATACGTTTAACATGAACATCGAAAATGAAATTGATATGTGTCTCGGTAGTTTAGTGGTAAGAACACCCGACGCGAAATTGGGAGACCCGGGTTCGAATCCCGGCTGAGCCACAAATTCCATTTTCAGATTCTCTTACATTTGTTTCATATTTCTCCAATGACTTTCCAGCTTTTATCATTGACATTGTTAATGTTTATGGCATCTTTTCTGTTTACTGTAACGAACCATATATAAGTATATAATGTGTCGTCATTTTGACAATAAATACGTTAAAACGTATATCAGAAGTGAGATAAACTTGACGAAAATATAAAAGTCTGCGTCGGACCAGACGGTGGAAGTGAAACTTCTTTAGCCATATGCACACACACAGACATACAGGCTATATAAATGGAATATAAGACAATTTTTTTGCTCCCGCAACGCTTGCACCGGCCCGCTCGAGTCCGCGGACAGTCTCGACTCAGGTGATCTCCCACCTGCTGGCAATTGTAGCATCAAACGCTTTCGATTGCCCTGTTCCGGGGAAGTGCTACAAACGCCATAAGCACTCGCTCTTAGCTCTGCCGGCAATCCAGCAATAATGCAGGAGACAGCATTTCGCTGGTAACGCCGACTCTCCCGCACAACGCCAGCTTCGCATGGTAGTAGGTGGTCATTGTCTCGCTGGCCAACTTTTCCCATGTCATCATCCCGTGGAAATCTCGCTGCCTAGGGAACGCCGCCCCTAACATGGCTCGCTACTTTGCCCATGGTCGATAGTAGTTACCGAGACGCTGATGCCAGAATTTCGCCGTCCCTTTGCAAACCGCGCCTGCAACAGAGTGCTCTTCTCTAAATCTGTCCAGTCGTAGATCGGCCCCAAGTTAATCAATCTTGGAGAGCCATCGCTCCACACTACTCTCCAGGCTGCTGGGGTCGAACACTTCCACCATCTTCGTCGCCAAAGACGGTCGAAGTCGAGCACTCGCCTGCTCCACTCCGGATTCCTCACTGCGTCTCGATCCGGACGTTACTGTCTGCCCCGACACGTCCAGAGCAACAATGGTCGCTTGTTGCCTCGCCGCTTCCACCAACTATTCTGGAGTCCTCCTACGACCGCCTTCACGATGGTCTCCACATCTGACGTGAGGCACGACGCCTCCTCACTTTCCTCCGTGTCCATGTCACGCAATTCAACAATACAGCTCACCGTTTTGTTGCCGCTCGATGTTATTGTTTCTCGCTGTTTGAGGTTAGGTTTGGTGTCAGCTGTCCGAAAGTCTCGACGCTCTCCGGTGTTGCCACGTTGACCTCTTTGGTAGCATACGGAAACGATTTGGCGATCGGCTCGGTTCGCGGGCGCGATGGAATAGGTACACTTTATGCGCATTCTGGCAACACCGCTTTTCTCATCAGGCGTGACGCGGTTTGTCGACCAACACCATATCCCAATGTATACAACGTGCGCAAAGAAGTTTCACTTCAAAAATTTCGTAATATGATTGAAATCACAACTGAATTATTGATAAGTTCGTCACCTTCCAAACAATTAATATGATACAATTTAAGTTTTTGTCTATTATGCTCATCACGATCAGTATTTAAATTTATATTTAATTTATATTGGAATATTGTGTTGTGCGAAAGAAATATTTTAGTACAATTAAATTTGATTTTAATAGTAGCAAAAAGACGATATATCCGTTAGATTGCTATCTCATATTCTATTATAAATATTCGTTATTAGCATAAATATTTCATGTTTAAAAACTTCTTCAAGTGGATTTTCAGAAAAATTCGAAAAAAAAAACTACAAACGACAAAAATAGAGTACCCTTGAGAAACCATGTAACCAAAATTATTATTACACTTTATTATATACATTCAATAGTAGAGTAAATACTCAAAATTTAAAAAGAATTCTTTATGTAGATTTCGAGGAAATTGCGAAAAACTGAAAACAAGAATAAAATATTCAAAAACCGAAACATGACAAGAATAAATAATCCCTTATTTCGATCGATCTTAATCAAAATTTTATTGAGAGGTCTTGGTGGACGTCAAAGTCTTATTCAAAGTTATAAACGTTTGTGGTATCTACTTTTGCAGTCAAACGTACCACAAACACATACACACATAAAAGTCAAGTAAATCAAGTTTCAATGTAAGTCTCAACTTAATCAATGCAGGGACACTGTTGTCCAAAATTTTAATGCAATGTGAGGTCACATATAAATAATCCTTACTGAATGAACTTAATCAATCTCACTTTTCATATAGAAATAAATGCACACGTATTCTGTAACAAATTCACAGGAGATTCACAAATTTGTTCTTTAAAGAACAGTTGGCCAACTTAATAGGTGTTCTGATTGTATTTAACGCAACCATAAAGTTAAAATAAACGAACGAAAAAGAAGATCAGCTGATCGGTAAATACGATCGAGGGAAGACAACTTCGCGGAATTTTGCCAACATAAAATATATCCGGTAATTTGAATCCTTATGTGGCAGTTGTATCCTACCACCCACTACAGTTTATATATATATATATATATATATATATATATATGTATATATATGACGTCACCGGGTCATGTGCGTCGAAATATGTTTAGATATACATGTTAACTCTTTTATTAAAGGGTTTCTTATTCATAATGTGTCATTTATTATTAATCCATATTTTCCAAACTTTATGCCCTATAATGTGACTAATTTAGCATTTAAGTTTGAGTGCTTAGAACGCAAAAATACGTCGCAATACAAGTTATTGGATCCCGACCTTTAAACTTGTACATTATATACGTCTGTTATAAATACATTTTGTTAATATTATTTTAGATTACACAATACTTCCAAAAATAATTCGTATCTGTTACAATTGCTTTAGACAAACACGAGGTTTTATAGTATGTATTTATCAGCGCGTGGCTGCTGAAAGCGCCAATTTTGCAAAATTCATATCTCGCTTGCTTGATATTGCTTGAAGAAAGTCCAGTCGAGGGTTAGCAGATAGTAAATTTTCTAGGCTTTCTTTTTTGTTTAGGTCTTTTTTCCCTAGGCTCAAAATCTATCGAAATACTTACATGTTACCGTCGAAATGGAACTTATATCGTTAATCACCAATTATTTTCAACGCCGAATCGGTATAACCGGCTAAATAATTATTCTACATATAACTTATAGGAGCAATTTCCACAGGATGGATATCATGTTGAGTAAATTTATGTGTCCTATGGATTTTAGATCTAGCTTTATTGAACTATTTCAATATTGACCCCTGCAACTAAAACGATTGAAACAGATTTTACAGGTTTCGTCCTTCCAGCTGTTGGTAATTAGGTTTGTTTCTGCAGTGATTGGCCTCTGACAGTTTGAGACCGATTCCAATCGCTGCAGAAACAAGCCAATTATTATTAAAGATATCAACGTTTCCGTCTCATAATTCATGAAATGTGTAACAAATGATATATTACGCTGCATTTTGCACTTGTTACACTTTGAAAATATATCTAGTAGTGGTACGAAGAAGTTGATATCTTTACCGATGAAAGAGAATGTGTAAAGAAATCAACTGTAATGTATTGTAGTTATTTATTTCAATCTCTAGAATTACACTAGAATTAAAATTTTACATAAAACACAAAAAAGAGCAAACGTGAATGAATGCAATAGTAACAAAGATATGTATCTCACATTTTCCATAGAGAAATATAGATGTTACTTACCATTTGTCTCTTGGGGCAAATGTAGAGCAGGAAAGGCGGTTTACTTAATGCCCTTCTTGCCAATCGGGACAATATCTTCAGGCATGAAGTGTATTTGACACACCATATGATTCCTGTAGATAGTTTGTCTATCCATAGTGTGCAGTATTGGATTCCTGATCTGCTGTATCCATTTTTCCATTAATTCAGGATCTCTAGGGAACCGATGAGATGAGCTGCAGGACATCCTGGCACAGTACAATTTTTATAGGTCTTTTTCCTTTCCTCACAAGGCCTCACCTCCATTATTAAAGAAGCCGCACAATTTATTCACCACAAACGAATTTCACTTATTTTCAAATGGTAATGTCACGTTAGATACTCAGATGAAAACTCATCTATAATATATACAAAAACGCTACTATGTCAGTTAGACTGCATAAAGCCAGCAACCGCATTGAAATCGGAAGAGGTGTGAGGCAAGGGGACACTATGTCTCCTATAATATTTATCACTGTTTTAGAACATGCCTTCAAAAAGCTTAACTGGGATAAAAGGGGAATAAACATAGATGGTCAGAAATTTAGCCACCTCCGCTTCGCGGACGACATTGTCTTAACAACGGATGACTTGGGAGAGGCAAAACAAATGCTTAACGAATTAGAAGATGCATGCTCCGGGGTTGGTCTAAAAATGAACTTTTCTAAAATGAAGATCATGACAAACCTTGTCATGAGCGAAAGTATAAACATCGACAACACCGAAATTGAATTGGTTGAAAAATATACATACCTGGGCCACGAAATTAGAATATCTAGAGACAATCAGACATGCGAGTTGCACAGAAGGATCAACCTCGGATGGGTGGCCTATGGAAAGTTAAGACACGTCTTTAAGAGCGAACACCCTATCTGTCAAAAAAGAAAAGTGTTCGACCAGTGCGTTCTGCCAGTGCTCACATATGGCGCGGAAACACTCACCTTAACGATGGCATCAGCGAGAAAACTCAAAGTAGCACAACGCAAAATGGAAAGGTCAATGCTTGGATTGAGTTTGAGGGACCACGTCACAAACCAGGACCTGCGACGAAAAACCGGTGTGAAAGATGTCGTCGAAAAGATAGCCACATTAAAATGGAATTGGGCGGGACACGTGGCCAGAATGAGTGACGATACGTGGACAAAGAGGTTGCTGGAATGGAGGCCACGCACAGACAAGCGAAATAGAGGAAGACCACCTACACGTTGGACTGATGACCTGAAAAGAGTTGCAAACAACTGGATCCAAGCAGGGCAAGATAGACGCGGATGGCAAGCCATGAGGGAGGCCTATGTCCAGCAGTGGACGATAAGGGCTGGTTGATGATGATGAATGTCACGTTTATGTGATTAGTACTTTGTGGTTGTGGTTAGGTTCGATCAGCCGATCAGCGCACAGGACGCACAGAATACAACTGATTAGGTTACGTTGGCTGCCAAACTTCTCAAATTCTTTACTCAAATTAATACCACAGTGCCACCCTTTGACTGACCAAGTCAGAAAACAAATCTGAAGGTCGCCCATAAGACTTTCTGTTCTATAAACCTTCATTATTTTATGTTATATACTTTGGTTTAAAATTACCACATATCCTTTACCTTTGTGCCATGTGTCCTGACAGTAACATGTCGACAGTTCGTGTCACGCAACGCTACCGTAAATACAAAAAGATATAGGGAATCGATGCGGATTATTACCATTTAAAGCTGCTGCTGTCACAATTGCTTTAAAACATATCGTTTTAACCATGATAACCCCTGATCGATAACGTATTTAACCAACGTTTAATTCAAAAGGCGTGCAAGAAAATTACATATGCACGAGGTTTACTTTTTCCATCGATCGCGTGCTCGTTACGCCCTTATATCATTACATCAACGCGACACACGTAAATTACCCCCTCGTTCTATTTCCTTTTTCATCCTAAGATGCAAAAATAAAAGGGGTTAATCGCGGGCAAAATAAATATTTAACTCACGTTGACCTGGTGTTTGTTAACGTAAAGAGGATAATAAAAGCGGATGATACAACAAAAAGCTTTTATCGGAATGAGAGGGCTGTCCTTGTGACTGATTCCCTTCTGGCTGTCACGATAAGTGTGCCCTGATCGACGAAATGATACTTTCCCTTTCGGCGGGACACAATGTTGGTGTTCACATTCAGTTGTTCCATGGGAGGTTTTGTTCGGCTACCAGCAGCTTGATTAAAATTGCAAAACGTACAGAGCAACATCGATAACGATACATTTCTGCTACTCGTTATACTAGTTGGAGTATTAAAATGACCCAAGGAACACACAGAGAAAAGAACTATTTGAGAAAAACAGTTCAAAAGTTGTTTACAGCCGATATACGCGATGGAGAAAAAATTTAACTTTTACTTCCATTTGATTACCCTCTCGCAATTTCGTGTCCATGGGTCCAATATAAGTCCTCATACGTAGATACGAATTTTTTTGCAAAAATTCGCATTCTATCTGCGAAAAAGTGTACCTACACCGGGAATCTCATAAAGGCAAAGCGAGGGGGAACGAAGGGACGCGAAAAAGTGATGCAAGTGCTTACACAAACGACCAGGCTACGACCCCCGCTTTGATATGCAAAACTGTCACGACATGTCCACCAACGCAAATTTCCAGAAGTTTATTACAAAAAGGGAGAGAGAATTGCGCTGTTTACAATTTAACCGAAATGTGTCGTCGAAAAGACGCCGAACGGTAGCGAATTTTCCGCCGGTGGTCCCGACGAGATTCTATTAGAGAAAGTTTCATCGGGAAAATCTGGAATAATCGAACCGTAGTGGGTACTCGAGATTTCCGATTTCCTGCCAAGTTTTTTCATTTAAAGTAACGGTTAAGTCGCTTCGCCTCTTTCGAATTTATAAAAGCAATTTTTGCATCGTTCGCCTAAAGTACTTTTAATGGCAGGAGTTGTGTTCGTTTTGCGAAAAACGAAACTTCGTATCGAAATAAAATTGCACGTTTTAGTATTAAGCTACTTCCTCGTACCTTTCCAAAATATTTAACTACATCTTCCTAATTTAAAATAATAAGTGCAAACCTAGGAAACAAATCGAAATGCAGCTTCTGTTATCGATACTTTCTACAATATTATTACAGGATAGTTGATCCTAAAAAATCCTAAAATGACACTCGATTGGTTCTTACAATTCCTTCCTTTACCGCTTGCCACAAACCAATATAGATGTCACACAATTTGCTGTTTCATTTTCGTACAGAAGTCACAAGGGTTGACTTTGAAATGTTGTAGAATATGTGTCGGTTTACTTAAGTTGCTATTTAAGTTCTTCAACATGTCGTTCCAGCAGCATGTTATATTATTGTGATATAACTTTAAATATATCATTAATAACAAAATTGATTAGTCGCTAGAACGTCCACCTAATCAGTTCTTTCACCCCTATAGAAAATGGAATTTAGGTTTATCGCATTCTTTGGAACCATCTGGAATCCCAATCTATAACCTTTCCAAATTTTCAATTTGTACCTATTTAGTAATGATTGCATTAATTTAACCCCATTTTCCACCCCCTTGGTAAGTGAACTTCGGGGTTTTTTAATTTTTTCGAGCTACTAGAGGGCCTAAGCTATTCCCCTGCAGACTTTAAAGTTTCTATGTACCCAAGAAGTACTTCATCCTGACAGCCTTAATTAGCGTAACATTCAGATTCCTTTTTTCAGAAGATAGTTGAAATGCTTCTTGAACAAGCCTGTTTACATCTTTCTGCCCATTTATTTTGAATAAAATAGTACCACACTACCCACTCTTCCCTAAATATGATATAAGCCCTCCCCCCCTTTAGTTCAAATCCTGGGAACACCGTTTTGAACCTTTCGAGGAGTATTGCTGAAACTTTTTTGATATGAAAACATCTAAAACGTTGGGATAACGTCCGTGGGCGTGTCCGTGGCACGTCATCTGGCTTCTCCACTCCACAACGCAGTGTTGTATAATCTACAACTATATTACCGACAATTACAGTAACCTTAGTAAGCCAGAAACCAACAGACATGAGACCTACGTCCATATAGGACATTTTCAACACAATTTCTCAAAAAAGCTCAAATTACACAATTAACACATTTGCTACGTTAAAATACCTCAATCTGATGCGTTCATGATACTTATGATACTCTACCTCTACAGGACCTTCTGAAAAGTTTTAGAAACAAAGATATTCTTGTTCTATTATTGTTGTTATTCTGAATGTTCTCCTAGAACGTTCTTGAAGATTTTGGAGATAAATAGAGCTTTGCTGAACCTTCTATAACATTCCAAAATGGCCGAGAATATTCTATATTATTTCTTTTACGATCAAATCTTATCATAGCTAGATTGTATAGTAGATTAGACAGATAGATATAATAGATGGAGGTCAGGAGCACAAGCTATTTTTTGAGTCAATTACTATGGCTTAGTTAAAGTTACATTGACAACAATTTGTTTAGTGATTGTTGGTGATGTTTCAAGAGAGCAATGGATTCTGTAAAACGTTCTAGCATATTGAAAAACAAGTACTACCAGAAGAATTGAACTTGATGGAGATTCTGTCACTCTGTGTAGAGCTTCCTAAAAGGTTATGCAAAGCCTAGAATTTGGTACAAATAAATATCCGGCCAACGTCGGACGATCAGCTAATCTTCTTCTTCTTCTTGTGGTGCCCTATCCGTTGCGGACGTTGGCGATTAACATGGCCACTTTAACTTTATTCACTGCACTCCGAAACAGTTCCACCGAGGTAAGTCCGTACCATTTGCGCAAGTTATGCAACCACGAGTGTCTTCGTCTTCCCGGTCCTCTTTTGCTGTCTGTTTTGCCCTGTAAGATGAGCTGCAGGATACGATACTTCTCATGACGCATTATGTGCCCAAGGTATTCCATTTTACGTTTTTTAACAGTGAACAAGATCTCTTTCTGTTTACCGACTCTTCGCAGAACCTCCTCGTTGGTGATGTGGTCGGTCCAGGATATTCTTAAAATGCGGCGGTAAACCCACATTTCGAAGGCCTCCAATTTCTTCATCATTCGGTCTGTCATCGTCCATGCCTCTACCCCATATAATAGGATTGAAAATATGTAGCACTTAGCTAATTTGATTTTGGTCTTCAAAGATATATCTTTGCAGGTAAATAAAGGCTTCATGTTGTTGAACGCTGTACGAGCTTTTTCAATTCTTGCTCTTATTTCTATAGATTGGTCCCATTTAGAGTTCACTACTGATCCAAGATAGTAATATTTCTCAACCTGCTCCACTAGTTCGGTGTTAAGTATCAGCTGTTCTGCATGTTGTTGTCGTTTACTGATAACCATCCATTTGGTTTTTGAAACATTAAGCTTCAAACCGTACTGTTCGCTGATGGTCTGAATCCTTCTCAGTAGATATTGAAGTTCATCGACACTGCTGGCAAGTATTACGGTATCGTCGGCATATCGAATATTGTTTATTAGCTCACCATTTAGTTTTATGCCCACTTTAGCATCATGTAATGCTTCCCTGAAGATTTCCTCTGAATACCGATTGAACAGGAGGGGAGATAATATGCAACCCTGGCGTACACCTTTCTTTATTTGGACCTTTTCAGTAGAGGAGTTACCTACTTTCACACACGCAGTTTGTCCCCAGTAGAGGTTGGCTATCATTCTTATGTCTTTACTGTCAAGTCCTACCTTTTTTAGTATGGATATGAGAAATTCGTGTTTGACGCTATCGAAAGCCTTTGCAAAGTCAATGAAGCAGATGTAGACATCTTTATTTGTGTCTCTGCAGCGTTGAATTAAAACTTGCAAGGCGAATATGGCGTCTCTGGTGCCGAGTGCATTACGAAAACCGAATTGCGAACAATCAATCTCAGAGTCACACTTTGCGTAGATTCTGTTCTGTATCACTTTTGTAAAGATCTTAGTTAAGTGGTTGATTAAGCTTATCAGTCGATGTTGGTCGCAGGTTTTCGCATTTGGTTTCTTTGGTATAGCAATAAATGTGGAGTGCATCCAGTCTTCAGGTATTGCGCCAGTGTCGTAGATTTCGTTGAATAGGCTTGTTAGCAGATCGAGGAAGCTTGGGATCGTCTCGCACATAATTTTAAGGATCTCAACGTGGATACTATCTGGACCTGGGGTTTTATTATTTTTCATGGACATAATGGCCCTCTCAACTTCGCTCTTCAAGATTGGTAGTCCAGCTGTAACTTCACCTGGATCATGATTGTCGGGTCGCTCATCATTAAACAGCTCTTCGATGTATTGTTTCCAAATATCAAGTAGGTCTTCTACTTCTGTTTTTAAAATTCCATTTTTATTCAGGAGGCTCGTTGTTCGGCGATTAAATTTTTTCTTCGATGTAAGATCTTGGATCTTCTTATGCATATTGTGATAATCGTACTTCCTCTCGTATTCTTCAATTTCACTGCACTTTTCCGACAGATATGTTTCCTTCGCCTCCCTTATCTTCTTCTTGATGAGTTTATGCGTCTCAAGGTATTTCTGTTGACATTTGCCTTTATAAGTCCTCCTTTCTTCCATCAATTCTAATATTTCGTCGGTCATCCATTCTTTTCTCTTTGCTTTTTCTCTGGTTAAAAGCTCGGAGCTTGATGTTTGAATAGCTTCCTTAAGTTTGTTCCACTTTTCTAAGTAGTCTTCGGTTTGAGCGTCAATTCCAGTAAAAAGCTTGCTGATTGATTCTTGCATCTTCTGTTTGACTTCAGGTTTTTGTAGTTTACTTATATCAACTGTTTTACCTGAGGGTTTTCTGTCAACTCTTTTCAGTTTGATCTCCATTCTACATACAACCGGATTATGGTCGGAGTTTATGTCAGCACCTGGATAAGTTTTTACTGACTTGACTGCATTGCGGAATCTCTCTGGAACAGTGATATAATCTATTTGGTTTCTAATTATCTTGCCTGATGCGTCAGCCGGGGACTTCCATGTATACAGTCGACGAGGGGGAAGTTTGAATAAAGTATTGCCGATAACCAGTTTGTGCTCTTCACAGAATTGAACCAGTCTGTCACCTCTCTCGTTGCGCGTACCCAGACCAAAGTTACCAACTATATTAGAGTATTTTCCTTGACCCACCTTAGCATTGAAGTCTCCCATTACTACAGTTATTTCACTACTTTTGTTCTGTTTCATGAGAAGTTCCAACTGATAGTAGAATTCCTCCGCCAGTTCTTCATCACTTTCCGCTGTGGGGGCGTAAACCTGTATTATATTCACATCCAGTGGAAAAGCATGCAGCTTGACCATAATTATTCTGTCGGACACTGGTATGAAGGATTTCACTGCAGACCTGATTTCTTTGCTTATGATTATTCCCACTCCATTTCTATGATCTGGATCGCTGTTGCCTGAGTAATATACTGTTTGGTCTTGTACTATACACTCTCCCGCGTTAGACCACCGTGTTTCGCTCAATCCCATTATATGTATGCTCAACCTTTTCATTTCCTGGACGACGTTGTGTATTTTACCACTTTCATATATACTTCTAACATTCCAAGTTGCTATTTTAAACCACCCGGGGATTCTTCGCACCCTCTGCCCATTTAAGGGCTGCCGGGGACTAAGGGCCATTTCTTCAGTTGTGTCTGCCATGCTAATATCTTGGGAGTTGTAATGAGGTAGTTTCCCGTTGCTTTCCTCATCGCTGTATCACAGCCGGTTAAATCATCCTGATTCTCGCCTGCGAGTATCTGATACACAGCAATGATCAGCTAATACCTATAACAAAATCATCAAAAATAAGATGGCAAAAATAATCGGCAAAAAAGATGGAATTTTGTCATTTTATGTAAAGCTTCTTGAGAAATTCTAGGAAGCCTAGAATTTGGTAAAAATATTTACCCGGCCAACGTCGAGCAATCAGCTAATACTGCAAAAATAGGAAGGAAAAAAAATGGCAAAAAATAATCAGCAAAAATGGATTGACATTTTGTCACTGTGTGTAAAGCTTCCTGAAAGGTTCTAGAAAGCCTAGAATTTTGTAGAAGTAAATAACTGGCCATCGTCGGACAATCAGCTAATCTAGAGAAAAATCAGTAAAAATAGGATGGCAGAAAAAATGTTAAAAAATAATAATCAGCAAAATAGGATGGAAATTGTGTCACTTAGTGTAGATCTTCCTGAAAGGGTCTAGAAAGTCTAAAATTTGATAGATATAAATACCCGGACGACGTCAAATAATCAGCTAAATTGCTTAAGCAAAAATAGGATGGCAAAATAGCAACAAGTTATCATCAAAAAGGGATGGAAATTATGGCACCTGGTATAGAGCTTCCATAAAGTTTGCAGAAAGACTAGAATTTGGTAGAAATAAATGCTGGGTCAACGTCGAGCACTCAGCTGATCTAGAAAAAATCAGCAAAAATAGGATGGCAGAAAAAATAGTAAACAATAATCAGCAAAATAGGATGGTAATTGTGTCACTTAGTGTAGATCTTCCTGAAAGGGTATAGAAAGTCTAAAATTTGGTAGATATATATAACCGGACAACGTCGAATAATCAGCTAAATTGCTTAAGCAAAAATAGGATGGCAAAATAGCAACAAGCTATCATCAAAAAGGGATGGAAATTATGGCATCTTGTGTAGAGCTTCCTTAAAGATTTCAGATAGCCTAGAATTTGGTAGGAATAAATACTGGGTCAACGTCGAGCAATCAGCTGATCTAGAAATAAATCTATAAAAATAAGATGGCAGAAAAAATGGTAAAAAGTAATAATCAGCAAAATAAGATGGAAATTGTGTCAGTTAGTTTAGATCTTCCTGAAGGGGTCTAGGAAGTCTAAAATTTGGTAAGTATAAATACCTGGACTATGTCGAATAATCAGCTAAATTGCTTAAGCAAAAATAGGATGGCAAAATAGCAACAAGTTATCATCAAAAAGGGATGGAAATTATGGCACCTTCTGTAGAGCTTCCTTAAAGTTTCCAGGAAGCCTAGAATTTGATAGAAATAAATACTGGGCCCACGTCGGGCAATCAGCTAATCTAGTAAAAAATTAGTAAAAAAGGATGGCAGTAAAAATGCTAAAAAATAATAATCAGCAAAATAGGATGGAAATTGTGTCACTTAGTGTAGATCTTCCTGAAAGGGTCTAGAAAGTCTAAAATTTGATAGATATAAATACCCGGACGACGTCGAATAATCAGCTAAATTGCTTAAGCAAAAATAGGATAGCAAAATAGCAACAGTTATCATCGAAAAGGGATGGAAATTGTGGCACCTTGTGTAGAGCTTCCTTAAAGTTTCCAGGAAGCCTAGAATTTGGTAGAAATAAATACTGGGCCAACGTCGAGCAATCGGCTGATCTAGAAAAAAATCAGCAAAAATAAGATGGCAGAAAAAATAGTAAACAATAATCAGCAAAATAGGATGGAAATAGTGTCACTTAGTGTAGATCTTCCTGAAAGGGTCTAGAAAGTCTAAAATTTGGTAGATAGAAATACCCGGACTACGTCGAATAATCAGCTAAATTGCTTAAGCAAAAATAGGATAGCAAAATAGCGACAAGTTATCATCGAAAAGGGATGGAAATTATGGCACCTTGTGTAGACCTTCCTGAAAGTTTGCAGAAAGCCTAGAATTTGGTAGAAATAAATACTGGGCCAACGTCGTGCAATCAGCTGATCTAGAAAAAAATCAGCAAAATAGGATGGAAATTGTGTCACTTAGTGTAGATCTTCCTGAAAGGGTCTAGAAAGTCTAAAATTTGATAGATATAAATACCCGGACGACGTCGAATAATCAGCTAAATTGCTTAAGCAAAAATAGGATAGCAAAATAGCAACAGTTATCATCGAAAAGGGATGGAAATTGTGGCACCTTGTGTAGAGCTTCCTTAAAGTTTCCAGGAAGCCTAGAATTTGGTAGAAATAAATACTGGGCCAACGTCGAGCAATCGGCTGATCTAGAAAAAAATCAGCAAAAATAAGATGGCAGAAAAAATAGTAAACAATAATCAGCAAAATAGGATGGAAATAGTGTCACTTAGTGTAGATCTTCCTGAAAGGGTCTAGAAAGTCTAAAATTTGGTAGATAGAAATACCCGGACTACGTCGAATAATCAGCTAAATTGCTTAAGCAAAAATAGGATAGCAAAATAGCGACAAGTTATCATCGAAAAGGGATGGAAATTATGGCACCTTGTGTAGACCTTCCTGAAAGTTTGCAGAAAGCCTAGAATTTGGTAGAAATAAATACTGGGCCAACGTCGTGCAATCAGCTGATCTAGAAAAAAATCAGCAAAATAGGATGGAAATTGTGTCACTTAGTGTAGATCTTCCTGAAAGGGTCTAGGAAGTCTAAAATTTGGTAGATATAAATACCCGGACAGCGTCGAATAATCAGCTAAATTGCTTAAGCAAAAATATGATGGCAAAATAGCAACAAGTTATCATCAAAAAGGGATAGAAATTATGGCACCTTGTGTAGAGCTTCCTTGAAGTTTCCAGGAAGCCTAGAATTTGGTAGGAATAAATACCGGGGCAACGTCGAAGAATCAGCTATTACTGCAAAAATCAGCGAAAATACGTTGGCAAAAATTAAATAGCAAAAAAGGGTGGAAATTGTATCATTCTGTGTAGAGCCTAGAATTTGGAAGAAGCAAATATCCGGGCTACGTCTGGCAATCAGCTAATGCAACAAAAATAGGATAAAATAAAAATAACGAAAAATAATCAGCAAGAAAAGATGGAAATTGTGTCACTATGTGTAGAGCTTCCTGAATGGTTCTAGAGAGCCTAGAATTTTGTAAAAATAAAACCCGGCCAACGTCGGGAATTCAGCTAATACTTTAATAAAGGTACTCAAAAGCAGGATTGTACGCAATGAAGGGCACTGGGATAGTTGACTCCCAGAGAGGACGAAAAATCATTTAGATTCTGAAAGCTTTTAGCATCATTGCTAGTCTTTCTGAATCCGTAAAACTCGAGACGGTTCCTAAACCTCTCTAGGATATAGTATCCCACTGAATCCGTGTGCTCACTTTAATGTGTAACAAATCTTGCTTCACTACCCACCCTTCCTCCAAACTACCATAAGCCTAGGTAAGCCCTCGCTTGCCCTCTAGACTCTTATTGGATGCGAGTTCATCACTGTCCTCGATCGAGGATCCATCTGGCACTTGATCGAACCGATATTATCAACATTTCCTTGTCCCGTGGCTAGAATCCCACCGCTTTCGCAGTCCGACATCGACATCCCGGCTACGTCCCGATAATTGGCGCGGCAGCGCGGACCGCTCTCCCCTCGAAGTCCCGATGAAGCGATCAATTCGGTTGCATAACTGGGAGTCCGCACAATGGCGTCCCCCTCTTCATTCTCAAAGTTTGGCGATTCGGTTGTCGCTTTTGAGTAAACGAGGGTCAAGAGCGGTATGATCCCTAATTAGCTCTCGCACTCTTCCGAAACAAAGAGATCTAAATTTAGCCCGTTTATCTCTATATCTCTCGGGTACCTTTTCTCGCGGAATTCAGGTGAGAGGAGGAATCGTTCGGGATAGAGAGAAAGAAAGAGAGGGAGAGAGAAAGAGAGAGAGGAAACCGCCTAACGAAAGGAGTGCTTAATTAGCGGCTCGAGCACCGCTGACCTACTTAATTTAATTGTGATTGGTTAATGAACGCGTGGAAGAGAGTGTAAATGTCTTTAGGTACTCGTCGCCGGGCAAAAGTGAATTTGGCCGGTGGGACACTTTTTTGGGTGCTTTAAAAGTCAAAATTAATGCCTTGGGTGTGCGCAATGGTTATTAGGTTGTTTATATTTTTTTAAAGAGATACATTGTTTTATTAATCGAAACAAGTATACTTCAAAATAAAAAAGTTCAAGGTACATCAAATCAGTGAACATCGACATTAATTCGGAGCCGATGACAGGTGTTGTTAATACAAAGAATGGTCATACATGAATTTTCCTCTCCAATATGTTACGATTGCTGTACGTTGATTCAATAAACGAGAAGCATCGATCTATGTTTGCTGTTTATTAATGTGACGAACCTTCTGATTGTTATACGTTAAAATAATAAACTATCAAACAATAACAATAACTTTGGTCTTCTTTTTGATTCCTGGAAAGTCTTCAACTATATATTCCAGTGCTTTCAGCCTTTTACAGTCAGAATGTCAAAAAATAAATTTGGTCCTCTCTCAAAAAATTATTTATGTCGATTTTGAGATTGCTATCCATTCAGTTCTCCATCCATCCACCTGCTTACGTGTATTCAGTTTTAAATTTTACCTTATGAAATTACCTTCAAACATATTTCCTTAAAAATAATGATTTTTTTTCTCTCTAAAACAACACGTTCTATATTATTTATATAGAGTTCCGCAACGGTTTAACTCCACAGCCCTTTTCTACGGAGGTACCGCCGGAGCGAATTCGAGCTTCCAATTAATAGACCCGGGAGCGAATTCAAGCCTTTTACCTTCGACCGGAGCTTATTCAAGTCCAGCCTAAATAGCCATTAATATTAAATATTACCAGGGTGCCCACACAATCGGGAAATCAGGGAAAAGTCAAGGAATTCTAAATTTATTCAGGGAAATCGGGAAAAGTGAGGGAATTTGGAAAAAAATGGGAATTTTGAGGCTATTGTCAGGCTTTGTTGGCTTAATAATGTCAGTTAGAAATGCACGGAAAAATATGAAGAAGCTCTCAAACTGCAAAAGCAGAATAAGAATAAAGAAATCGAAATTGTAAATCAAGTTAAACTGGCAAACATTAAAATTCGTGAGCTTCAAGACCGACAAAAAGTTGCCCAAGACAACTTCTACAATCAAACAGCAGAACTTGATAAGGAGATTGCAGATCTTACCAAAATAATCTCTACTAAGAAGAAAATTTAGAGAATTGCATATTTTGTACTCACACGTAAGACAACCTCAAAAATGAAAAGAAACCAAACCAAATGAGGCCTGATAAGTTAATGCAGTTTAATTGAGAAATTCACAAGGCATAATACAGTAAAAGTAATCTAAATATTTTGTACTTCGACGTAACATTGATAATTAGAAACATTATTTATGAGTCATAATAAATATTAAGAACTTTAGTTCTCCCATTTTCACAAGTTTCCAATGATATTTTTCCTATGAACTTCCATTACTTTTCTAAGAAAAGACTTCCTGGAAGCACGCGTGAAAGATCGCTGATTACAAAAATATGGTCGGGAAAATTTTAAAATTTGGCTGGAAAAGTCAGAGAAATGAAAGGAAAATTTTGTGGGCACCCTGATATTACGAACAACAGACCATAGCGTATGATTGTTGTACGTTGAATCAACAAACAAATGAATCCATGACCGCCAGTTATTGATATTACGAACGATGACCATTAGTTTATTATTGCTCTGCATTAGATCAATAACTAGTTAGGATAGATCTATGGTCTCTAGTTATTAATATCTTCTTCTTTGCTATAAGTATTAGGCACATTGCCTGTTACGGTAGTACCTATCTTTTGCGTGGTCGTCCAACGCTTCTTCTCCCGTTACATCTGTATTTGAAGGCTTTTCTTGGCAACCTGTTATCGTCCATCTTGTGAAGTTGCTCCTTTCCAGTTATTCATATTAAAGAGTACATAATGTCGAACTAATAAGATCGACGTTACTTTGACGTCTGATCGTTCGCAGTTGCATTTTGTGATAAGGTGTACTTTAATAACGTTAATGCTTAACTTTATATAAGTACGATTATGGTAAAACATTATTTTTTTTATTGGTACTCTATTTTGCCTATTTCAAACACGCTCTGGCATGCGTAAATCGGGCTTTTTAGCATGCGCGTGTTTTAAAGTTGCCATGGAAACGCATCAACAACGACGAAATCAACCAATAACAGAGCGTTTTTGGCCGTAGCGGGGCGACCCGATTGGTGGCACGACTTGCGCGTGTTTGAAAGAGCTCAATATCCACTCATACTTTAATATACTATTTTACTCTTATGTCACCTTCGGATGGAATAGCATGTAGGTAATCGTTAAAACTCGGCAAAATGCAGATTGTGTGCTGTGTGTTGGTGGTTGTATGTTGTGTAGTAAAATGAATTAAATATATTAATAAAATTTAAAAAAATCCTGTTAGAAGTGTGGTTGAAGAGAGAACGAGTCATCATTCCTCATCATTTCCACCTCCAAAAATAACTACTTCCAGAACCTCCTCCATGACCTATTAACGATTGATTGAGTGTCGTAATTAGAGGGTTCCTAATGTATCAATATGTACTCGGGCGACTTTGCCATACATTAACAACGACTTTAAGGTACTAAATAAATTCGCGTCTTAGCAGCTGACCGGGTTTCTAGGTATGTAGTTATGTCGTCTTATCATAGCAATGTAAATTCGTGCTCTGCAATATCTCTGTTTTAAAGTAAAGATAAATGCTAAGCACTAAATACTGTTTGTTAGTACCTATTACTGCAATATCTCTCTATTACGAACGACAGGCATTAGTTAATGACTGCTGTACGTTAAATTATTTAACAATGAGCACGTGTTGATAATAACGGAAAGATAGTCACTAATTTTGTAGTTTAAAAAAACCCTTGACTCAAAATTATTTTTTACGGCCATTGATTTGATATATCTTGCATCTGTATAGTAGTAAAATATACATATTGTATTAATTTTAAAGCGGCCTGAAAGAAGAGACATAAAGCTTGTGATACTTTCTTACTTAGTTTAAATTTAACATTTAAAATTTAATTCAAAAAACATTTTTGAAATACTTGGGTTACTAAAAAGGTGTCCTCAAATTAATGTGCATATTATTGTCACAAATAAGAAGCAAATTCTAATAAATGTTAGCCCAGCTCTTAGTATATGAGATACAGGCGTTGAATTTTAATTTTTTAAACAAATCAGTACCTCGTATCTTTTTGTCAATAACACAGCCCCACAAAAAAAGGAATTCCGGATCTGTAGATCAGACATGTGTATCCTTATGTATTTTTCACCGCTGAATCCGAATCTGAGGTCAGAAAAAGGTCTATACCCCTAGAATTGGCCCCAAAGGTCAATCGGGGGCCGGAAAATCGAGATTCGCAGGTGGGTATGGCGGCACTCGGATTTTCATGTACTTCCAAACTTCAACAATGCAGACGGTGGTGAAACAGTTCGAAGCCAATTGGAATTCACCCTCTGGGTTCAGAGAACAATTTCATCGTAGACTGCGTTGCTAAATTTTAAAAGTACATGAAATGCCGATTGCCGCGATACCGACCTGCGAATGTCGATTTTCCGGCCTCCGAGGGCCCATTTTCCGACCCCCGATGACCCATTTTCCGACCTCAGAGGGTGAATCCCAGTCCGTTCTAAACTTTTTTGACCAAGAAATCGGCTTTGGCTTGGGAATGAATCGACCTCGCCTGAGCATCCGTCATCCCGGAATTCATGTTTCACACCTTATGGCGGCGATTTTCGGCCTCTGGGACCAATTCCAGGGGTGCAGGCCTTTTTCCGACCCCCGATTCGGATTCAGCGGTGAAAAATGCATAAGGATACACATGTCTGATCTACAGATCCGGACTTTTATTTTGTGGGGCTGTGTAATTAGTTGAAATTTAGTACACGTGTTACTAGTGAAGAGTGTCTTCAAAATTTACCTTTCAATACAAAAGAGGATTTTATTGCAGTAAAAATTTTAACAATAATTGCAGTTACAATTTTAAAAGTTGCAAAACAAACACCAAAAATTGTTTTTCTAAACATATTTACATTATATACATATATATTGTTACAATTTGTCAACATGAACTTTTATTGTCGTCAGTAATATTATTCTGCGATCGTTGGGATTTGCTTATAGGTGGAAAAATGTGGCTCTACGTTCACTGTCGTGATTGGAGGCCATTGGAATTTAGTAATTAAATTTGGATCTGCTTCAAATTCTTTGCAGATTTGTTCACTCCGTAGGGCTGCGTCATATTTTTTAATTAGGTACCTTAAAACTTGTAAATTATAACTGAAAAAAGGTATAATATATTATGTAATGTAAATAAGGGTGTATACGGAGCTTTTCTATTAAAACGCCTATCCCGAAATCAACAAGAGCAAAAGAGAAACTTATTGTCTGTGGTATGATAGAGAAGGATGTTTTGCAACGTTGCCGGCCGAGCAGGCAGTCCAAGTCAACTCGTATCGCGGTCGCGTATCGCTTTACACTTTCGGATGTGTGCAGAGCGGATGACTGTGATGTTTCGCTAGCTAGCAACATCGCAAAAGTTCGTTCTCTGTTTAGCCAACGAGAAACATATAGACTTTCTTTCGCTCTCATGTTTATAGCATCCTGCGACTCTGTAGAAACGGTCTGTATATGTATTATATTTTGCCACGAAAATCTAGTTTCATCGACCATTATACATACACATTGATTATGTGAAGCTTTTCGTATTTTTTACATACCATTTTGGTAACATCCGGGTAAATATAATAATTTTTCCACAATGCGCTTTTATCAGGACGCATTTATAGGTGTATGTCCCCAAATATTATTTAAAATGATTATTTAATTTCTTTGATGGAATATTAGCGTCTATTGAAGCAAATCGTAAATCTGCAACAAATGACGTTAGTATTAATTGCCTATGTTTATTTTCATCTTATATAATGATGTGAAATGAAGATCCATTGAAAATTTTCTCTGCGCGCTTACATTTTTTTAACTTCTATCGATTACGCCGTACATAATGAGGCACGAAAATACATGCCTCACCTCTTAAATTTTCTTAGTGTCCAAAATAGATAGAAAATTGGAACAACACCAAAAATTGCAAAACTTACCATAAACACTCCGAAATTGCACAAATTCACAAAACATTAGTACATTACTAAATAGAAAAAAATAAATATTTTTACAGATACCTGTAAGCTTACAGAACTCAGGAGTTACATTTCTAAAAAAAGTGATTGGTTTGCTTCGCAAAATCAATGTTCAAACAAAAAGCGTTCTTTATGTTTTCATGTTTGCCGTTTAATGGTGGCTCATTTATTGTTCCAATACACGAAGTTATTAATTTATGATCAGAGTAAGGTTTTTCCCAAATGAAATGAAAGAGAATTTTGTCCCTACCTTAATAAACTTCTAATGTTTCCCCGAAAATATTTATAGCTCCTTTTGTTGAAAGTAATCAGTTTTTATTTCAATACAATTTTTACGTGCTATTTATGAGGTGAAAGGAAATTATTTTTTAATGGAATTATTTGGAAAAACACAATTCTGTAATTTCTTTCTTTGTAGGGTAACGGGCGGGGAACTGTTCGAGGACATCGTAGCGAGGGAGTTCTATTCGGAAGCCGACGCCTCGCACTGTATACAACAAATTTTAGAATCCGTAAATCACTGTCATCAAAACGGTGTAGTTCATAGGGATCTCAAGGTAAGGACGTTAACTTTGGAAATTCCCCTTCGGACAGGATTGCGGTTTATAAAGGCCCCTCTTAAGTTATTAATGTTTTAATTTACTAACTTTCCCTTTTATTAAAAGGGTTTTACCCTTAACTTTCCCCGGATAAGAGATGCCTATAATAAGTTTTAATCATGTTTAATGCTTGCATTTTTTCAGCTCTTGAATTCGGTCCCTAATTTATTACTTCCTTATTTAAGAATAAAAATTAATCGGAACGCTTGATAAGGATTAAAAAAGTTTGTTTGATTTAATAGTCCGTGAAAACATTTATTTATTTTCCTAAAAAAAGTTTTCAGATTTGAAAAGCTGCTATTGCACGTTGTTTGCGACTTCCTTGTATTGACTATATTAATTTTTCTTTTTTGGAAAAAGGTATTTATTACTATGACCAGGAAGGTTCCATTATTTTTTGTACGTATATAGTAACATATTCATCAGTGCAAATTGTAACGTTTATTTCCAATTTATTTACACTGTTCTCAATTATACACTACACACTACTTAATTTATTTAGACTATTACTGAACTAATTAATTTATATAACACACTTAATTTGTACCATTCGCTTGTCCGTTTTTCGCAGTGTTACTCTTTCGCGGCTTCACGTCTAATCTAATCTCCGTCGTCCGCAGCGTTCACTTTTATAGCCCTCCATAATGTATTCCAGAACCTACTAGTATTTGCTCGATAATTATTTTCCTTCTATGATTTTCTAGAAACGCCCAGAAGGTAATAAATCATTCTTCCTTTACTAAGATGTTGCCGGGACGTTCGGGACGGTTTTTTTAATTGCTCGATTAAGCGTAGCGGCGTTCCTTTGAGGTGAGCCGCCGTCCGATAAGAGTAAACGCGTTTCGCGCTGTTGTTTACATTTCGCGTTACAATATCTTGAAAAAAGCATTTACAATTCAATTTAATCAAAATTTATAAAAGTGATAATAAAGTAATAAATGTTTCCAACACAATACACTTGAGCACTTAGGCAACAATAAGCCTCTATGTACCTAAAGAGACAATAGATTAAATAAATTTAGCATGGAGATAAAGATCTAAAAAATTACTGCATGAAACACTACATTCTTCTAATACTATACAATCTAAGACCTCCAACAGCAGACCTTAAGTCGGTGTCACAAAATTTTCCCACCAAAGTATAGAAAGCAAGAAAGGGGTTAACCCACTACAATAAAATAATCACAATAATAATAAAATAATCACAAAACAAATTACAACATATGGATAAAAATATCGAACTATTTATGAATAAAAGTCTTGTTAAATTGTAACGCTAATTTGTTAAATTCGGTTCTCTTAATTTGATACATTGTATATACTTTTCGTTTATAAAGCTTTTACTCTTTTTGGAAAAGTATTCTTAGTTTACAGTTTCTCTTATTGTTTTTAATATCATGTTGTATAGTTTTGATGCTCTTGCTGCAGAAAGTCTTTTGCTGCTTTCACGATTGTAAGAAAGAGATACTTAATTGTTCATGGGCCTATCTATGATATCTATGGATATCTATGATCAATATATTTTGTAATTTATGATCTTGTGAATTAATATGCAGTTTATACAGAAGTACAGCGCTATTATATTTAGATTTTCATTGCTATATAGAAGCTGGGTTAGTTGTGTTTTTAAAATTGTTTTTAATATAAAATTACGTTTACCGTTTAAGAGTTAAAATGCTCTCCAAATTAGGATTCCATACCACAGAAGTGATTCCACTATTGATTTATATGCCAGTTGTAGCAACTTATTAGATATGATTTGACCAATTTAATACGTAATTAAATCTAGCCAGACGTATCAAAATGTTTATCTATAATATAATGATAAACAATTTTCTCCCAATTTTCGTAGACTTTTAATAAACCTTTTCATGAATAATTTCTATTTGTACGAATTTATCACTTTCATCGGTATAATCATTCTCGGTTGTGTAATCATCCTCCAACGAATACATTTATTTTCCTACTCAGCAGGTCCATTATTGGTTCCTGAATTGAAACGGGCGTCTTTTGTTTGTAAAGCCCAATGCTAAACAAGGATGTTTATCAAAGCAGAAAAACACAATACCAAAATTATCTACAAAGTATTGTCACGCTCAAGGGGTAATTTAGATATTTAGTGTATATTTGGAACAGGGATCTGTGGACGTAACAATATGTATTTTAAAGGAGACATTACAGAAATTTCTTTGCTTCTGTAATAATTATTCTCTATTACATCTTGCGGTAGACGGAAAATGATACCTTTATTATTATTGCCATCTGAATGTGTAGGAATAGGTGTAGGTGAAGTGCCACACTTTAAAATCCGTCTATTATTAGGATCAATGAAACAAGGTACATGATTAAATGTTTAAATGATTAAAACATGATATTGTGAAAATTTCTTAAGAAATACCTACCTCTTTTACAAACATTGATATAATAAGAACTGCTACATGATACATATTTTCAAACACTTTTTACTTATAACAGATTTTTAAGAGTTCAATAAAAATATAAGAGTATGTGTAGATGTGCAAAATACGTACAGTAGCAACTTTATTGTCGATTTTTAAACAAATCTGAGAGGAGAATAAGTTTTCTCAGGTTCAGTTGTCCACGAATGACAAAAAAAATATTTTATTCAATTTTGCCATATACACTGACGTTTATTGACGTCAAATCGAACCTATAAAGTCACTGTTTATTTTGTTTATTTAGGCAGCGGATTAAAATGTTTTAATTCGCTGCCTATTCAATTTTGCCGTATAAAGTGACGTTTTATATGTGTAAAATTGTTTTCGTCGTTGTCAAGATTGCGGCACTGAAGTTGTCATCGTTGTCATCTTGTCAAATTTTCTCTTCAAAATTGGACTTACTCCGCTAAACGTCAGTTTATATATGGCAAAATTGAACAAAACGTTGTAATACACTCGCGGATACAATAAACGTTTAACTCGCGATATTAACTCGTTAAACGTTCATTTATCCGCTTGTAAACTAAATAACTATTATCCACAATTACCTTATAATTGGCCTATGATTCACTTTTATGAACCGTATTAACCAATATTTTATCCACGTGTGGAATAAAATTACTTTATTTCATTAGAGGAATAATAGTTATTTATGGTACTAGTGTGTTATGTTGAAAATAAGTCACACGAGAAGGCATTGTAACGCGAGTAGTAAACAGGAGTGCGAGACGTGTTTACCTTTGTTGGACCTAGTCGGCGTCTCAAAGGGACGGCGCTACCCTTAATTGAGCCTGCCGCCTTACATCTTATTAAATAAAGAATCGTTCTCGACCTTTCTAGATAATAAAAGATATTTCGAGTAATTACACGAATACGCGAGAAGGTTCCGGACTACAATTGAGATGTATATATAAGCAGGCTTGTGGTCGGATTATTATTATTAGACGGAAGCCGCGAGAGTAAATAGCGAAATAGCGAGAGCGTTTGAAGTGAAATAAATTAACGATTAAGAAGTGTGATGTAAATTACTTAGTTAAGTTAGTTTAGTAATAGTGTAAATAAATTAAGTAGTGTTTAGTATTAGTATTAGTGTAAATAAATTAGTAAAATAAACGTTACAGTATAAATTCTCAAGTGACTTAGGAAACACAACACGCGAGTGGCATACAATGTGTTATCCAACAAAGTAGGTTGCTTGTTTGGTTGCCACGGGCAACCTTTAAATATTAACGTAACTATAACACTAGTGAGTTATTAACATAACTCACTAGTGAGTTATGGATTATAACACACTAGTGTGTTATTTGATAGTTTACTTGTCTAAAATGATATTAATAATGACAGTCATAACTGTCATGTGTTGGATAAAGTTACGTTATTTCACTGTTACAAAATTAACAACACCTTAGCTACCAGCGCGCATAGCATTCACGGAGTTTTAAAAAGGACGTCACGGAGCAGAAATTTGATGTGATGAATAATTTTAATAACCTGGACTTATGATTGTGGATAAAACGTTATATATATATATATATATATATTGTATTCGTGTTTTAGTTGCGTTTTATTCACTTAAGAATATTAAACGCTGTCTAAAACACTTATACAATAAATAGCTATTAAAATAGTACTTGCTGAGATAATTAAATGTAAATATTCTTAGGTTGCGTGCGGCGCGTTTCTATTGCTTCATAAAATATGCTCGTACATACGCTTCCCCTCTGTTCCAATTCTCACCATATTTTTCACGTAGTTCGCAAGATATTAGCGTTAAATGGGAGTATACGTTTTATAGCACTATACTTCTACTTTCAAAATGTGTTAAAAATGGAAATATACGCACATACAAAATGTGGACGCATAAAATATGAACAATAGGCAACATAGGCAAGACAGTGTTCCTACTATACAATTAGAATTGCAATACTGCCAAAACTAGTAGTTAGACAGCGCCTGTTTTTCGCACACATAAATAACGTTGTAACGTTTATTTGTAATTTATTTACACCGTCCTAATTATACACTACACACTACTTAATTTATCTCAACTATTTCCTAACTAATTAATTCATATAACACACTTAACTTTTAATTTATTTGTACCATTCGCTTGTCCGTTTATCGCACTGTTTACTCTTTCGCGGCTTCACGTCTAATCTCCCTCTCCGACCGCAAGCCCGCTTATATACATATCTCAATTGTATTCGCGATGATTCCTGAAAGAACTCGATCGTTCTTTTCCCTAATAATGTTTATCTAGAAACGCCCAGAAGGTAATTAATTATTCTTTCCTTAATAAGATGTTGCGGAAACGTTGGGGACGGTTTTATTGCCCACTTAACGGAGCGCTTTGATGTGACCGCCGAGGTCCGATAAGAGTAAACACGTTGCGCGCTGCTGTTTATATTTCGCGTTACAACATAATAAGGAACTATTTATTCGCAATGGACCAGTCCTGCAACCTGAAAAATCACGAATCAATGTATTTTTTTAAATAACGCTGAATTTTCCGTTTTTTTCAGTTTTCTGCGTTACTGAGAATCCGATAGGGCCAATTAAAATGTTTTGTTCGCATTTTGATCATCTCCAATTTATCTATTTATTGTATCAAGATTGGTTTATTAATTTTGGTTTTATAAACAAAAAGAGTGTGAGTTTTCGTTTAACAATGTTTATAGCAAATCAATACATGAAAGTTGCGAGTAGAACACATAATCTCATGATGCCACAGTATGTTTAAATGACTAATTTTGTTACATAGGAAGCTTCCATTGATTTGCCTATTTTGAAAAATGATAATTTTATGCATTGGAAAATTGTCTATATTTCTTATTAAAACTTCGTTACTACTTCACTCAAATGGGGCATTCTCCATCTTTCTTCATACTTGTAAGGGAAAAAGCTTTCCATTGTTTGCAATCACCTAATATTCGAAATGATGGTACAACTGCTGCCCGAGGCGTCGACTAGCCAAAAAACTTTTGGACCACTTCACACATTATTTTCGAGAATAATTACTTTAATTTCTAATTTTGCCATCAGCATTCCCGACCAACGCTAATTTGTCAGCGAATCTTCATTATATGGCGACATTGAAAATAATGATGTGCTAATAATATCGCGCGAGGATGAACAATACGTCGCCTTCTAACAAGTTAATTTGACGGCTTCGTTAACTCAGTTAATAAGACGCAATTTTTGATCTAAAATTTGAGTTGTTCAGGTCTGATTCGGTCGTGAAGCTTTCTTGGCGTCGATCGATGGTAGACGTTTGCCATTTCCTTGAAATGATAGGAGTTTGTCGATGCGGAACATCGAATTTAAACATGTTTCTCTCCAACGTTCCGCTGAGATTCCATTTCCTTTCGGAATTTTTTTAACATCTCTGATGAAAAAACGTACGTCTTACTTGAGACTCCTCTTTTAATTAATAGAATCGAGCGACTTAATTTCCTTTTCTTTTCAATTAAATTGGTAAAGGTGAAAGGGGAAGACAGCAATTCCGTCCGAAACAACCGAAAAAACCTCCGCCGGCATAATCTCGACGAATGAATCGTTTCCCGTCCGTCGATTTATTATTTAAACATTGGAAACATTCGCCATACTTTTTCTCCCTCCGATGAAGTCCCTCTTGGATTCCCTGCGATAAATCGGCTCGCAGCCATCCGGAAAATTCATTAAGCACCAGCTATTAATTCTTGTTTAATGTGTCCCTTTTCAATATTTCAATTTGGAGGAACACGGGGGATCCTGATTTGACACGTAAAGGGACATGCCGGGAAACGGGATCCTCGAGGACGAGACACATAATTGGCGCAGCAGGACGCCCGTGGCTCTATCTCCCTCCAAAAGGATTTTTATGATTGCTTCTGCGTCATTTTTGAATCGTTCCGTTCCCGTCAAGTCAGACGGGGTCAACATAACCATCAGACTTCTAACAATATTGTAAGAGGTTACAAAATCGTTGGGAGGAAATTGGCAAACGTTTTCAATGTTAAGATTGTTGTGGTGACGTTTCAAAGTTTATCAACTGTACGATTTCTGTTACAATACTGTATCGATTACCAGCTTCAATTATTTTTTAATGGTAATGAGAACATGACTTATCAGTGACGGTATCCAAGTGTCAATACTCGATTATTTTAGAAATGTTTAGGTTTAATTGAATGAATTAAAAATATTTTGTGGATTTTAAGAAACTACTTGTTAAACGGTCTGACCGGGCAAGGGGATCACTATGGCTTAGTGCAACCTCAGCACATGACATAGGTCACTAGCTAGCGCATGTTTGGAAATGCTATTTGGGTAAGGCTATTTGGCTCTTCAGCTTCCTATGTGCGTGTTTGGGATGCGTGGCCTTCAATCATGGATTTTTAAGATTTTTTCATCCAAGATGGGTCCAGGCAAAAATTGTAAAAAATCTGGAATTCATCAAAACATTTTTTTACTATTTCCTATCACTATGTAACTTTCAATGTTTAATATGTCAAGATTATAGGCCTGAAAGATTTCCATGAAACTTTTCCTATCATTGTGCAGTGCTGTCAAGCTCACTACAACCACAGAAGGTCTAGCAAGATAAAATAGTGTAAATACCTCCTGGACTCTTAAAAACATGCCTATTAAGCCACATCAGCCACTTCATAAGTCATCATTTACTATAGGCTCATATTTTATTGCTAACCACAATTTTATTGCTCCACCCCTTAGCGAGAAAAAGGGGCTAATCTGACATAAGACTTAAGCCACATCATCCACCCCTGTATCTCCGGAAACGTAAGAGATATATACATAAACCAAGCAGCATATTTTATTGCTAATTTATTGCTGACGATCGCGACTAGTAGCGCAATCGCAGACCCACCCTTTCAACCCTTAGCATTAAACTCACCCCCGGAATATCAGAAAAATTCTAACAAAAAATGTATGTCCGTTAAATGAAGCCTGGGATCTTTATTACTATTTAATTTCCCATCTTCCAAGGAGAGCATGATTTTATTGCTCCACCCCTTAGCGAGAAAAAGGGGATAATCTGCCTTATGAAACAACCCCAACAGCTGTATCTCCGGAACCGTAAGAGATATATACATAAACCAAGCGGCATATTTTATTGCTAATTTATTGCTGACTATCGCGGCTAGTAGCGCAATCCTAGACCCATCCCTTCAACCCTTAGCAATAAACTCACCCCCGAAATTTCAGAAAAATTGTAACAAAAAATGTATGTACGTCAAATGCAGCCTGGGATCTTTATTACTATTTAATTTTTCATCTTCCAAGGAAAGCACGATTTTATTGCTCCACCCCTTAGCAAGAAAAAGTGGGTATTCTGACTTAAGAGTCCATCACCCGAGTCAATTTAAGGCGGTTTTAGAGGTACGGGGGAAGTATGATACCTCGGACATCATTTGAGATATTCTTTTCAAATAAAAACCAGTCGAAGTGAAAAACTCAAATACACATCGGTCTAGTAACGGATTTTTGATATTTTCTTTTTGTCCGTTTAAAACCGCCCCAAATTTGCCCTATTTTACGTACTATTTTCAGATCAAAATTTGACCAAAATAAGAAAAAACTCAAAATTCTGTTACTAGACCGATGTAGAATGATCCTTTATCTCTTCATTGAACCCTATTTCGTTTTGATAAGATAATACACTACCCTAGGATCATGTTTTCCCTGAACCCTTACAGTAGCTAGAAAACTCGCTATAAAGTGCTGCCATGGTATATATTTGGGAATTTCAACTTAGTGGGAAAATTAACTTAGTCCTGGCTAGTTAAAAAGTAGTGGAAGGGAGAATTAGAGTTACGCCTACCGCTACTTCTTCCTTGTCTCTTACCCCGCAACAACGTTAAATTCTCGCCGGGTGATGGACTCTTAAGATACACCCTCCACACCTGTATCTTCGGAACTGCAAGAGATATATACATAAACCAAGCGGCATTATATTTCTGATATACCGGGGGAGAGTTTAATGCTAAGGGTTGAAGGGGTGGGTCTGCGATTGCGCTACTAGTCGCGATCGTCAGCATTAAATTAGAAATAAAATATCCTGCTTGGTTTATGTATATATCTCTTACGGTTCCGGAGATGCAGGTGTTGGAGTTGTGTCTTAAGTCAGATTATCCTCTTTTTCTCGCTAAGGGGTGGAGCAATAAAATCGTGCTTCCCTTGGAAGATGAGAAATTAAACAGTAATAAAGATCCCAAGCTGCATTTAATTGACATACATTTTTTGTTAGAATTTTTCTGATATACCGGGGGAGAGTTTAATGCTAAGGGTTGAAGGGGTGGGTCTGCGATTGCGCTACTAGTCGCGATCGTCAGCATTAAATTAGAAATAAAATATCCTGCTTGGTTTATGTATATATCTCTTACGGTTCCGGAGATGCAGGTGTTGGAGTTGTGTCTTAAGTCAGATTATCCTCTTTTTCTCGCTAAGGGGTGGAGCAATAAAATCGTGCTTCCCTTGGAAGATGAGAAATTAAACAGTAATAAAGATCCCAAGCTGCATTTAATTGACATACATTTTTTGTTAGAATTTTTCTGATATTCCGAGGGTGAGTTTAATGCTAAGGGTTGAAGGGGTGGGTCTGCGATTGCGCTACTAGTCGCGATCGTCAGTAGTAAATTAGCAATAGAATATGCGGCTTGGCTTATGTATATATCTCTTACGGTTCCGGAGATACAAGGGTGATGATGTGGCTTAAGTCTTATGTCAGATTGCTCCTTTTTCTCGCTAAGGGGTGGAGCAATAAAATCGTGGTTTGCGTAATAAATTAGCAATAAATTAGCAATAAAATATGAGCTTATAGTAAATGCTGACTTATGAAGTGGATGATGTGGCTTAATAGGCGTCTTAAAAAGAAATAGTACGTTCATGTAAAAGTATAACTTTCGTCACATTTTTAGACCTTTCCCACAACCTCAAAAAAATAAACGTAATTATCGTTTGGTGACGATATCTGTGGCTCTTTTCATTGTAGAAGCTTGTTTCTTGTTTAAAATTGTAAGATTTTTCATTGCCTACGCACCAGCTTTTTTAAAAAGAGATACCTGCAGAATACCTGGCAAAAGATTAGTCTAGGTAAAAAAATTCAATCAAGCACTAAATGAATCATAATATTTAATATTTATCTATGTTTTAAATTATGCAAATGACTCTATTAGTAGCTATTTTGCCCTAAATTGCTCGATTAAAATTAAGTAAACCTTAAAAAAAATTAAATAAAAAATCGACAAGAGTAAAGTGCCATTTTGTGACAATTTGTTCAGATTTTTATTGTAGTGGAATGAATGTTTATAAAGTTTACAAAAAGATATTCGAGTAGATTTTGAGAAATTTCAAAAACCGAAGGTGACTAGTGCAAAGTGCTCTTCAGTTAACGTTTTGCCAAAAGTGTTTTTAAACTTTATGATATAATGTTCCATAGTAAAAGGAATATGGAACAGTTAAAAATAGTTCTTGGAGCAAATGTTGAGAAAATTTCCAAAAACCGAAAAGCGACAAAAGTAAACTAGCCCCTTACCCTATTCGATTTTAATAAAATGCTTATTGGAAGGTCCCAGTATAGTACAAAGTCTAAAGTTAAAGTTGGGCTGTTTGTGATTTTTAATTTTCTAGAAAAACGTACCAAAGCGCATAAATACACACATCATTTCAAAAATACGTTTTTTGGACTTCGGGGAACTTAATACGTCTAAAAATACTAATGACTCAAATTTGAAATTCGACTCTTTTACAATAAGAATTCTCATCAATGAATGCCACTTATATGAAAAATTAAATATGGTTCTGCATTGATGAAACTACTGGAATAATGGGGAGATATGTAGCAAATGTTATAAAGGTCCTCTTAACTATGGAGGAACTTATTGAATTATTAGAAAATTGTTGCTCGCATGAACGTTCTAAAGAAATACGTCAGTATCGTTACCTCCCCAGGCTGTTATTGTTCAATAACTTTTCGCAGTGACGCATTATAAATGTAATTTTGACTTGGTGAAAATTGTTGCTACTTGTTTGAAAGATGATAACGATGCTCAAAATGTAACAGACTGCAAAGAAATTATAGTTATGCTGAATGTCAAATATTACTTCGAATTTATGGAGTGACCATTCTGGGGATATTTCACACGCAATTTAAATATGTCGATTACCTCCTCATATTTTATTATTAATATTAATATAATATTCGATAGTTGAATAAATATTTGACGTTTAAAAAGAACTCTTCATGCGGATTTCAAGAAAATTTCGAGAAACCAAAAAGCGACAAGAATAATACGCCATTCATAAACTATTTAGCCAAAAATATTATACACCTTTATTACATTTAGGTACGTCCGACAGTAAAATAAATAGTCAAAGTTTAGAAAAAATGAAGTGGATTTTGAGAATATTTCCGAAAATCAAAAAATGGTAAGACTAAGGTGCCCTTCAGAAACTATTTAGCCAAAAATGTTATAAAAGTTTATTACACTCATTAGACAGTAGAATAAATACTCAAACTTTAGAAAAAATTTTGAAGTGGGTTTTAAGAAAATTTCAAAAAATCGAAAAATGACAAGAGTAAAGTGCTCTTTAGAAACAACTTAGCCGAAAATATTACTAAATTTTATTATGCACATTCGATAGTAGAATAAACATGTATAATTTGAAGCCAATTTCAAGTCAAAAATGTTATTAAACTTTATTATACACATTCCATATTATTAATTAATATTTAAAATTTAAAAGTGCCCTTCAGGAACAATTTAGCAAAAAATGTTAGGTATATAAAACTTTATTATACGAATTCGATATTAAAATATGTACTCAAAATTTTGAGAATGTGAATTTTGAGAAAATTTCCCAAAACCGAAAAGTGTGGAGAGGGAGGCTCTTTGTAGAAAATTGATACAAAAATTTTAATAAACCATATTTATTCGGCAGTGAAATACTATAAGTTTAAAGAAATTTTTGCAGCAGATTTTGATGAAGTTGTCCAAAACCGAAAAGTGGCAAGAGTAATCTACCTCTTTATCTCGGCCGATTTTAATAAAAAGCTTATTGGGAGGTCATGGTATAGCATAAACTCTAAATTTAAAATTGGAACCGTTTGTGGTTGTTACTTTCGGAGAAAACCCTACCAGAGAAACACACATAGATACACAAGACATTTTTTGAACAAAACATGGACAGCTTAAAACATCTAGAAATGCTAGTAACTCGAATTCGAAAAATCGACCCGATTACATTACTTCTCATATATGAGTACCTACCTCATATAAGAAAGTAAAAATCGAAATGTTCCAATTGCTACTTGAATCCTACAGTTTCTTCGAAACGACCACATAAAAGCTAATAGTGTTTTCTACCGAATTTGATGAAAAACTGAAAACAAATTTAAAAACAATCTGAGAAAAAGAAAAAGAAGACATTTCAGATATGCCCCTCAAGCAATGAGGAGCATATCTGAAATGAGTTATTCGCGCCTGCGCGACGTTCTAAATTATAAATGAACAAATTTAACATAAGGAGATATTGAAAAATTGTTAATTATGTTATAGAATTCTATCAAAGTATAGAAAATTTACTGATCTATTTATTTTTTTATTATTTGCGCTACCTTCCGACTTTAAAAGGGTTGTCAGATTGCCACAGACACTCATACCATTATAGTAAATCCCTCTAGAAGAAAACTTCCATGAAACACAAACGTCGAAATTCAAAGCGCGCGACCAGCTAGCGAATAAGTACAGGGTCGCATTAACAGTGATCGCCTTAATTTATCTTTTACTAAGATTTTATTAAGGATGTTCATTTCTTTCTTTTCTGTATACATTTAAAATAATGGTTTTCTCCCCGCAGCTTAAGTATGTTCCAGGTCTCTTTTTGGGAGGCGAGCAGGGAAAGTGTCTTTCCATAATTGCAATAGATCACAGAAATATTTTTATACAAATTTACATCAAAAACCTGAATAACAATAGCGATACGTTAAAATAAACCATCAACTAAAAGACCACTATCACCGTCAACGACTTACCTGAACGCTTGTAAACAGACAACCATAGATCAGACAACTAAACTTGTTAATTTTACTGAACCGACTCTGTACATCAACAATTCCCGCCGAAAGTTTTATACCTTTTCCACCAATAGCAAACGACGTGTATTAGGTGTTGTCTAACTGTACTATCTTTTCTCGTTTCGTGGATGCTTTCTTCTCGGTGGATTTACTATAGAATACTACTAAAACAAATGTTGTTCAACGGAACGTTTCAAGTATAGAACATGACTAAACCCAGTTATAATAAGGGGCCTTGCCTACGATCAGGCAAATATCTGGTCCCTACAAATCACTTTAGAAGTGATACACCGTCCCAAATACTAAAAATACTAACTTTCAACAAATTTGAGACTAATAATGAGATTGCGGTGATTCTTGTAATTAACTTAGCGTGCCGTCGTGCTGCTCCCGGATCGATATCCCTAATTCGTGTCTCATTCCAGCCGGAAAATCTCCTATTAGCTAGTAAACAAAAGGGAGCCGCCGTCAAACTGGCGGACTTCGGTCTGGCGATCGAGGTGCAGGGCGAGCAACAGGCGTGGTTCGGTTTCGCCGGGACGCCCGGCTATCTGAGCCCCGAGGTCCTCAAGAAGGAGCCCTACGGGAAGCCCGTCGACATATGGGCGTGCGGCGTCATACTCTACATCCTCCTCGTCGGCTATCCGCCCTTCTGGGACGAGGATCAGCACCGGCTCTACGCACAGATCAAGGCTGGAGCCTACGACGTAAGTTGGTTTCATAAAATGTCGCGTCGTTGGGACCGCAGCGTTAAGTGAGGCGAGCGAAATTCAAGAGATCGTTAATTTAACGTACTGTTTACTAGTAAGAGGCTTATTTCGTTGGGAAACCGTAAAACGTCTCGCTTAGCGATGGGGTTCCATAAGTGCGCAGAAGCGGCAGTGACGTGTTAGAAATTCTTATCAAAAATGTGTTATACCTGTAAGCCCTTTCAAATTTAAGCTTATATACATCAAGTTTCTACAGCGGATGCCGCTTCTTCCTTTCCAGTTTCCCTTTCTTCCTATCCAGGCTTCTTTTCTCATTTAAAACTATTTTATTCACGGACTCGTTTAGTCCATCTCCCAGCTTAGTCTTGGCCTTCCTCTTTTACAGCGTTCTGGGGCTATCCGCGTCAAAACTCGTTTAGGCCATCTGTTTTCTCTCATTCTATGTACTTGCCAAACCATGAAAGTTGCCATATATAACCGGTTTTATAGCATTATTCTACGCATCCCGCTCCTATTCTCCACACTTGCCGATCATTCCAATCTTCTGCGTTCAGATTCCTTTCAGGCATAGCTTTCCTAATTCCTTGCATCTGGGAGCTTTTTGGTCTTCCTCCTTTGCGTCTGTCATTTGGAGTCCATTTCAGCACTATTTTTTGGATTCTGTCTTCTGGCATTCGTTCCACATGACCGTACTATTTTAGTTGTTTTTCTTCATTTACCATCACATCTTTTTGGGAGTCCATTATCTCCCGAATTCGGGATATTCCTGCTGATCAGCGCCAGAAATCCATTTCTACTGTCAGCAGCTTCTTTTTTTTTGTTGATTTAGTTGCCACACTTCAGCTCCATACATGGTTATATTTTGTATGGTGGTATTATACATAATGCTCTTTCTACTCCTGGTAATGTTCTTTGACCATATTGCTAGATTTAATGCTTTGATAGCTTTTTTCCTTTATTTATTCTTTCCTTAATTTCACTCTCGCTCCTCCCGTTATTTACAATCTTCACACCCAATTACATATATTCTTTACAGCCTTCTATTTTTGTATCATTCTCCAGATTTCGGTCTTTCACCGCTTCTCCAATACAAATGTATTTGTATTTACCTTGAGACCCCATTTTATTAATTTGCTGGTCATATACACCAAGTTACCTTTGTCATGTGCAATTACCACTTGGTCATCCGCAAAATGTAATGTGTAAAGCGAATAGTTGTCGGATGTTGAGATTCCCATACCCTCACACCTTCTTCGCCATTGAAGTGATGCCTGATTCACATAGTTTGTCTAAGCCAGTTTTTAACAGTTCAGCTGGAATATTTCCCGACGCTCTTCGTGATTTCATGCTGAAACAAGCTTTAGTTATATCCTCGATGTTTAAATTTAATATATATTATTGGCCAATTTTCTTCAAAATCGAATCTGTATTTATTCCTGTAGCAATCCTTCGAGAAATACTTCCGCAATTCTGTACCTGGAATGTTTCTCTTTCTCTGTATGACGTTGTGATGGACTTTATTGCTTTCCCCTCTTCAGTATTCCTAGAGCCACTAATATGACTCTATTTTCCTACATTTCCTCTCCCAGGAGTCAGTTTTCTTTCTCGTTACTTCTATTTTATCCGTTCTATTCAGAGTTTGACATTTCCTCCGATCTTCATCTGTCTTATTTTCTAACCATCTATTAGCTTTATTCTTGCTTCTGCTTTATTATGCCATCAATATTCAAACTCATGCTTCTTCTTTTAGCCTAATTTCTATCTTTCTTTAACTGGATACATGCCTCCCCTAATTGTTTCCAAATCTCCCTATTTTGAGCTGTTCTTTGGCACATCAGGCCTGCATGTCTGACTATATCATCTTTCCATCTCATTTGTGGCTTGCCTCTGGACCTTTTCCCTTCATAAGGGCTTACAATTTCTGAATTCCTACGATTGTCTATTATACGTTCGTTATGGCCTGCCCATTTCCATTTTAGTGATGCTGCTCTCTCTATAGCGTCAACACCGTTGGTTTTCTTTCTTATCCAGTCATTACATTTTCTCTCTCTGAGTGATATTCCCAATACATGTGTTTCCATATTTTCATATATGTCTACGAATTCTGTCCAAATTTGCTTTGATGAATGTCCACGTCTGCGCTCGATCTGTTAAAACTGGTAATATGCAGCAATCAAAGACTTTGGTTCTTAAATGGAGAGGTATCTTTTGGTTTTTTAAAACATAGGAGAGTCTTCCGAACTCCGCCCATCCTAATCGAGTTCTGCGGCTTCCTGATTATCCTTGCCCGCCCATATGGCCTGGCCTAAGTATATATATATAATCATTCACCTGTTGTTCGTCCGTGTTTGACATTACTTTTGTTTTTTTTTTAGGTTCATTGTTAAGCCTCTGTAGTGATTTTTCATGGAGTTTGTTTATCATAGATTGTAGCTCCTCCCAGTTGGATGCAATCAAAAGTACATCATCTGCATAACTTAGGTGATTCAGGGATCTACCATTAATTTTAACCACTTTATTTTCTCAATTCATTGCTTTGAACAAGTCTTCGAGAACCATCGTAAATAATTTTGGCGAGATTGTATCTCCTTGTCTCACTTCCCTTTTGACTTGTAGGCGTTTAGTCTTTAGCTCGTCGTCAAGTTGTACTGTCATCGTTGCTCTAAATAAACATTATGCAACAGATTTTTGTATCTCGAGCTTACATTCATGCTTACTGATTGCAAAAAGGAGACCAAAATAAGAATCATTAGGTCACTGCTGGTGATATCGTTAGAAACAACATCAATTTAAAAAAGTTACTACAAAAGCCATTGCCCTTTGCCGTTTCATCAGCTCAGATCTCTTGTTGACGAAGTCTCATTAGTTTGAGACTGAAATGACAGCGAGTAAACCGAGACTTCCGTAATATTTCCAACATATGAGTCTCGGAGTAAAATGATACCCTTCCCGCAGACCATTTCATTTTTCTGTAACGCTTTAATTAACGAACTGTACACTTACGTTTTGCGACAGTGTCTTCGGTTCGTCCTAAAATTAAACGAGAAAAATGATCTCTGCATCCTTCGCCGCCTCCTTCGTTAAGAGCAAATTGATCCGAGAGCTTCTTCGATTCTCGATAGAGAAGGATTAAGTTCAAGTTCCAATTAAAATCTATCTTCTCTCGAAATCGATGAAGGGGCCTACGGTTTTCCCTCTTATTTCCGGGAATTTTAAAATGAACCATCCGACTTCGGATGATTCGTGATCGTGTCTACATATTTCTCGTATTTGCCACATCTCTCGATCCTTTGAAGTTTATTCACATCCCAAAGCAATACACACACATCCCTGTTTCTCTGGAAATCACCACATTCCCCACCTCAAAACCGTGCTTCCTTTTATATATATACATACACATTTATTCCGATCGACATTTCCATCTTTACGAGATTTCTCGAGCGACGTGTGATGTGTTTTCCTCCATTTTTCCCCGTCGCCTTCTTTATCTTTTCCAGTATCCCAGCCCGGAGTGGGACACGGTGACAACGGAGGCGAAGAACCTAATCAATCAAATGCTGACTGTGAACCCGCTGAAGCGAATTACGGCCGCCGAAGCCCTCAAACACCCCTGGATATGCGTAAGTACACCGCATGCTAAGGAACTTAAAAAAAGTTTTGTTCCGTGCAATAGTTACGGTTAGGTTTCGTTTGAATGTGGAGTTGCTGCATTTAGACTTTGTTTTGGTCTCTGGTGGGTTTGTTTGGGGTAATTTTTTGGACTAAGTCATACTTACTTGAGACAAAAGTAAAGTTTTAATGCAGTATGTGTATTTTGGGAAAAGGCTCCACCTCTTGCTAAATAGTTATTGACCCATCACAATAACGTTTGAGACTGTTTTGGTATTTCCTTTGTTCCAAACTCGTACATTCCATGTAACAAGTATCTCATTTTGATTTGCAATTAGAGTAAGCTTTAGGATATGAACGTTTGTCTTTACTTATTTCAGATCTCCGTTATCATAACAACCACGTCATTACACCTCGTTCACGTTGACGTGATATGAAACAATCACAATCAGGATTTTCCATATAATGCCCAAATTGTTTTCCGGAAATCGTCTTGGAAACAACATTTTCCTGCTTATTTACGCGCAAGAAAATTGACTTTTCCGGAGACTTTACAAGACGCACAATATACTGTTTTCACAGCACAAGCACGAAATTGATGAAATTTTTTCGATACTGTTTGCTTTGTAACTATACGAGTAGTTGCCAACAAAATTGACAAACGTGACTTTTGTGGAATTTGTTCAAATAATTTATGAAATTTTTAAATTTCGTCTTTTTTACGATTTCCAGAAAAATTCAATACAAAACACGCCAGTAAAATCTCTTACTTAACGAGCTTTAAAATACTCGGCACAAGGTGCCTCGTATTTCAATTTAGCTCCTCTTCAGTAATGCGAGATTTTTCTGACTTTTCAGGAAAATCTCACATTACTGAATCTCACATAAAGTGTTGGCAAGACATAGAAGTTTTTCCTTCCTTCTGCTCGTCATGGACAACTGAGAGAACTTGGACAACCTCCCTTTGTTTCTGACTTTTATGTAAATAACTATTTCACGAAGCTGTTAGACGATTGTCATTAACCCGATGCGACCTACGAGTCGAAGCTTTCATAAAGTCTCCTCTCGTCGATGAAATGTGAAGTATCGTCTTGAGTCTCGTCTCGCAAACCCCAGTCTCGTCTCGCTTCTCGTGGGAATCGTGTATAATCTTTCTCCGCTCCAGTACATACCTAACAAAAGAGTAATTATTAAATGTCAATTCATTAGCTCTTTTCAAGAGCAACTCTTTGACAATGAAGCTGTTTTATAAAGATTGTATCATGAATAACTAAACTTCACAGAAAATATTTCAGGAATAATAGATAGTTAGAAAGTGCTTGCACCAGCCTGTTAATTTTTAGATATTGGTTCTTCCGGAAATAATTCAAAATTTATTTTTGGTGTTTACTGCTTAGGTGTTACTCCTGTAATATTGCCCCATTGTATTTTAATTTGCTTCGAATTATCACAAATTTTACATCTGGCAGCAGTTACTTTTTTGATTACTAAATTATAAAGGCATTATCGGATACTGCTTCCCACTAGAAAGATTGTCTCGTGTTTCGTTTCGAAAATGAGACGAGACCATTCTCGAAAAAGAGACTCCCGTGGGCATCGCTAATGCCTGCATCAATTTTTGCCGAAATCTAAGACATGTTAAAACAAGCAGGTGTTATACATAATTGTTAATGTGAGCACGATTTGAAGTTTCATCTTTCATACTTCCTTCAGTCAGATTTCAGTCATCATGGATAGTAGTTACATAACAGCTTTGTTCGGGATTGAACCAGAAATGGTCCAGAATTGCGCATAACCAGATGAGCTGTAGTTTAAAAATATGAACGGTCGGAACGGCATGTGAAATTACTCGAGCATTAAAATCCGATGACCTAAAATTTTATCGAACCAATCTTTACATATGCAAATATTGGAAGTAGTACAGCCAACGTGGTTCCACTAGCCCACTAGTTTACATTTCTGCTACCGTGTTTCGGGATGGCAATAGTCGCAAAGAGGCCTCACAACACAGATCTCCAAATTGAAGTCCTTCAGAGCTGTTCTTGAAGTGTTTTAAGCGATTTTAGAACTTTTTAGAGCTATCTTAAAACTTTTTAAATCAGTTGGTAGAACTGTTATGGAGCCTCTCGTGATCAGTGGTGCTACCTCAAGAAACGGTGGCAGAAATCTGAACTAGTGAACCAGTACCATGTTAGCTATACTACTACTACTGAAATTATTAGAAAAGAGAACTGTCTAACATGCCTCTAACAGATAACGCTGCCAAAACTACAAACAGTCCTGTTAGAATGGTCCTTAACCGTTCAAAATAGTTCTATGATAAATCTAACAGAAGTAATTCATCAGTTCCGAATTTTCAAATATAAATTCGAGCATAGTTTTAGGGATGCGCCTGCGCAAGACAGTTCTGGGCCAAGTTGTGGCTGGACTCGAACAAAATTTACAACTTATGGACATGTATATGGCTTAAAACAATCACAGACATGACTTCACATTTAATGAACAAATTATTTTCGTATGACATAGTGGCTATCTCTTGTCAAAATGTAAGATACCATCGTCAATTTTGTTCCAAGCGGTAATTTTATAAATAATGAATGTCGAAGTTGATTCATACTTAGTTAGACTCCGCTTTGACAATTCATCGTTTGTCTTGGCTCACTACATATTCTTATTACTGTGGAAACTACGACCTGAAGACTGTTACTGTTTTAAGTGACATGATGCAATCACAGACATGACTTTCCATTTAATGGACAAGTTATTTTTCGTAAATCTGTTTGATAAATGTCCCACTTCTTGCTAAAATATGAGAATGTTTTCGTTGTTTCCATTGTTTCAGTTACATATTGGACGTTTGTCGTTACTTACTTTAGATTTCATTACTCTTGGAAACTACCTACGGGATTATAATTGGTTGACAATTGTGTAAAGTGAAACAACCACATTTAATGGCCAAATTATTTTCGTATGGCACAATGCTACCTCTTGTCAAATTGTAATGTACCATCGTCATTTGTGTTCTAAACGCCTTTGTTTTAAATAATGGGCGTTCAACTTGAAGATGGTTATGTCAGTGGAAGTAATCAAAGACACGATTGTGTGTTCAATTGCCTAATTTGTTTTGGTTAAACTGTACAATACAGGTGGGACCGTGATATCAAAAATTACCTTGGTCATGAATTTTAAAATGTTTGTCGCAGCTCCAATCCTACATTTATCTCAATCATTTTTTGAGTGTCAAAATCTGTCAAGTCATTGTGCTAATGTTATTGATGATGTCAGTGTAGCTTGATTTCAAAATAGCGTATATAGCTATTAGCTATCAAGCTCATATAGCTTGAAATAAGCAAAAAAAAGCTTATTTCCAAAGGATGATTTAAGCTAAGACAACCGTTTTATGTTCCATGGCAACCTTTGACCAACATAATCTGTGATATATATCACGGTATTTCTTGCTTAAACCTGAGACTGTCCTCGTTGCTTCCTTTGTTTAACACGTATATGTTCAAAGAATCAGATGTTCTATTTGGTTTCTAATTAAACCTCAATTTAATTGTTAGACGTAGGTCTTTATTTACTTCAAATACTTATCACTTATCTTTGAAACCACTACATTAGAACTAGTTAATATTTATGTGACGTGACGCAATCACAGACATATCTTTTCATCAATCGCCAAAATAGTTTCGTAAAGTTGTCACAATCTGATGTATGATCTTCTCAGTTAAGACGTACTTTGATCTAACTTTCTAAGTTCTATGTTACGGATGTTCCGTTAAATTCGTAATTATGGTAAAACTTTGGAAATTAAACCTTGGAAATCCGTACTTACTGCGGTTTTCCGTAAGCATTTCTGATGTGTAGTAGTCACATACATTTCTCTATTCAATGAAATGCATTCTCGAACTAAATGAAACTAAAGTGGAAGATATTTTAACTTCATTGGAACGCATGTCCGTGCTTCCGTAAGATAATTTCGAAAACGCTGATATCAAAGCAATTAACGCTCGACAAGCTGCACTGCAATCAGTTAATTAATTCTTATGTGAATAAATTTAATCCAAATTCATTTTCTTTCCCTGGAATGAATCCCCGGTGGGTTTGGGTGTATGTGTGTGTGGGCGTGCGGTTATTATTCCGCACGGAATTGAAAAACGCTACCCAATTCGAGGTTTCGTCCCAATTAATGTAAACCCTTTAATTAGAGTCTATTTGTGACCCGACATCAGAGTTAACAATTAGTTATCGGAAAGTTTATGCAAAGCTCTTAAAACGTTGTCAACCGCTCTGCCGAGGGACTATGTTGTAATCGTTTAATTACAAATTCGAGAGTATCGTATCGATAGGATTTGATTCTTTGTTGGAATATGTAGTTTATTAATAACGTTATGCCGAGCCGCGGAGTTTGTTTTGGTTTAAGGGTTAGGGGAAATTTGAATTTAAGGACCGAAACGGCGACGGTTCGTAATGAGGTTTGTTCAAGCTTTGAAGTTTACAACGTGTGTGAGCTTAAAGTAATTTTCTCGCGGCCTAGCAACTTCAAGCTATATCTTAAAGAACGTGTTTAATATCCTGCCTAATACGGTGTTAAGATTTCCCATTAAAAACAGCACGTTCTATACGACCATACTTGAAAATCAATGTAAAAGATGAAATCCTATAACAGTACAGATTTGCAATGTTAATTGTAACTCACAAGTTGTTACAAATGTCTTTAATGATTTCTTCAAATTTTATTTCATCATCCCCTTGAGCGCAAAACTTACATGAAATCGTAATTATCACGTTAAACTCCCATACATCAACTTAAATGTCACCGTTATTATCACTGTAGGAGTATAGTTTTGGGTCTATTCTGAAATCACGAAAATCTATTTAAATATCGCCATCTACGTTCTTGTGAATTGCAGTAAGAGATGAATGTAAAAAGAAACCAACGACACTTTGTCTTTCAATGATATATTGAGTTGTAAATTATTTGATCGATAATAGTGTCGCGATGCGACCCCAATTAGCGAAAATAGGTCGCCGTCCAAGCTAATTCAGCACCGAGGCGACCTTTCCGAAGAAACCGAAGGACAATACGTGACTCTCGGACAGGTACGACATCACGTTCATAAACATCCCGCACATATTTATACGGATCGATCATAACGATCGAGGATTCAGTCATCGAGTACCACGTCACGCTGCCCGTCTGAGAGTCCGTCCTTCGACATGCCGCTAATTGGAGGAGCCTTGCGCCTGCTGCGCATCGTCACCCAACAGTAAGCAACCACCTCCCTTTAACCTTTTTCTCACTTTTTACATTTGCTCATTTGCCTTAACTTTGTTTCCGATGTTCTCTCCCCTATCATATTTGAGGTTCAAATAAATATTGTCCGTGTTGCCATGTCTTCTTTTTCAATCTCTACCTAGCTACACCCCCAACCAGAGCACTCCCTATGGGCCCTAGGCCCTCAGGCGTGTGACATATGGTGGAGGCGCCGCGTTTCGGCCCCAGGAGAGGTTCTTCATAATCTCTCCTACCCCCCTATGCAATCTTTTTCTTTCCCACCTCCACCTATGGTGGAGACTCCGAGTTTCGGCCCCTAAGAGAGGTTGTCCATAATCTCTCCTACCCCCTTTAGGGAACCCTCGTCTTCGCCTCCACCATATTTCACACGCCTGAGGGCCTAGGGCCCAAAGGGAGTGCTCTGGTTGGGGGTGTAGCTAGGTAGAGATTGAAAAAGAAGACATGGCAACACGGACAATATTTATTTGAACATCAAATATGATAGGATAGAGAACATCAGAAACAACGTTAAGGCAAATGAGCAAATGTAAAAAGTGAGAAAAAGGTTAAAGGGAGGTGGTTGCTTACGTGGGTGACGATAGGCAGCAGGCGCAAGGCTCCTCCAATTAACGGCATGTCGAAGGACGGACTCTCAGACGGGCAGCGTGACGTGGTACTCGATGACTGAATCCTCGATCGTTATGATCGATCCGCATAAATATGTGCGGGATGTTTATGAACGTGATGTCGTACCTGTCCGAGAGTCACGTATTGTCCTTCGGTTTAAGGTCGCCTCGGTGCTGAATTAGCTTGGACGGCGACCTATTTTCGCTAATTGGAGCCGCATCGCGACATTAGTTAATGATGAATAATTTTCATTAAAATAAAAATGTAATCGAAAAGCCATTAATCTCGTTATCTCGAGTACCAATCAGCGCGTGACGTCACGGCTAAGTAAACATGCTAATATCACTATTATTACATCTGCGCGTTCTACGGTAATTCCATAAGTTCCATTCGAATTGTCCTTTTTAGTGGTATTTTATAGTTTTGTAGTGATGGCGCATCAAACAAAATTTTCGTACTATCTTCTTACTGTTAATAAGTATTCAAACAGCCATTTTCAGTTCTCATCAGTTAATATTACTGCGTTAATTGTAAGTAATAATTTTTATCAAACTGTTCGTTGAGTTAAACAAGTTTACTAAATGTTTTTTAGTCTTAATTCGAAATTGTCGCCTTTCTCAATCATTTTAAATTATCCGATTGCTTAAAGGTTTCAAGATTTGCAATTGATGCTGGATTTATTAAGGAAAATATGCCCAAAATTGATGCTGGGAATGTTTTTTTCATCAAACAGTGCTTTAGTTAATGTAGGAAAAGAGTTATGTTGAAGCTAACCTCAAGAATTTGAAATATTAATTGGCACTTAGTTTGATAAAAAGATTTTGAAAATATGTTCTCATGAAATATAATGCACTTACACTGATCTTCACACATACCAATGGAAGTACTTGTAAATAAACTTGGATCTCGACATACAAGTTTTAGCTAATTTTTCCGCATTCTCTTTCTTCCATTCTTCTTTCTTGAAATGTTAACAAACAGTTTGTAGGGTGATTTAATTGATGTTTTCCTACATACCACTTATCAACTTCGGAGTCCATTTCAGTGATTTCAGGTAATAAAGCATATACGAACAAACGTAGCTACATATTACAACAAGGAACGCGTAAAAACCTCCACAATTGTATGTTATGCGCGAGTCAAAGACTCACAAAACGTGTTTACTGAGTCGTGACGTCACGACAGTCGCCATGACCGCTACGAGCGTTTTGTCTATAGATCTTATTAGTACATGGATTGCGCTTCAGTGGTTTCAGGCTGTGCCAACAACTGAAGGAATTGCATGGACCAATTTTATTATGGCAGTGATCAAAACAATAGTATAAATAGCGTCACTGCTTAAAAGTAATAAATATGTGGAAATTGTCTTACACTATCGAGATATAAAAGTCACTATAGGGAATATGTACATTAGTTCATGTATTAAAATTTTATTATGAACAAAATAACATCAATATGACCGCCAAGCTTTCAAAAGGTAAACAATATGCAGGGTCGGACTGTAATAGTTCTTCTTCTTCAAATTCTTCTAACTACATTTTTCGCCATTGGTCCGACGATTTCGAAGTGAGTTACGTGCAGTGCTTCCCTGATTGGACCAAATGTATTACCTCATATGTTAGCACACGGCTCTCTATACAGGCAATACGCAATCCACATATACTATAATATCTATGGTTTTCGCGCTGAAATGTAATTGTATATGAAACATATGAAATTATACATGTATACATTGTTTTTCTTTCAAGAATACCGTAGCAGATGCAGAGATGCATTGAGAATTATTTTTTCAAAATTATTCAACAACCCTAATCACTTTACATTGGTTAATAATATAGTAATAATCTTATTTCATTTGTCTCCACCCATTACATTTTATGACCCCAGGTGCGAATAATGGAGTTTTAACCACCATTCTTTCACATTCACCTTTAGAAACGATTCATTCCCATTCATTCGAACTGACGTATCGATGGGGCCGGTAATTGTATTTCGTCTCCTTTCGAATTATCCCCGTAATCCACCAACCGAATCCGAATCAGTCTCAAACGGAGTTAGTGTCAGTTCCGAACTAGTCCGGAAACGAACCAGAAACTAATTTCTTGTCCTGATTTCAGCAAAGGGAACGTGTCGCATCCGTCGTGCACAGACAGGAGACCGTCGATTGCCTCAAGAAGTTCAATGCAAGGCGTAAACTTAAGGTAGGTCGTTAATTCGCTTATCGCGAAGCATTATTGGAATCGATTGTCTGAGAAAAAGTTATAATTGTGTTTTATAGGGTGCGATCCTTACAACCATGTTGGCCACCCGTAACTTTTCAAGTAAGTCTTCGACAGATTTGCATCGGTATTTTTACGAGACCGTTTTAATGCAAAATATTATCTCTTACATGGTGTTCCCTTGGTGGTAATTCTGATATGTAAGGGATATAACCTGAAATATGTTCTAACAATTCATTCGATTACAGTTTAATAAAGAACTTATACCCACACTGACAGACATCACACACTTTTCAACTCGAACACTGGTTTTAAATATGATTAGATATAGTAATGAGTATTTTTTCTTTGGTACTAAATTCTGCATTTCTCGAAAAGAGTGTCTCCGTTTCAAGTGCTTTCGCGGTCGTTACAATTGACGTTAATTTAATTGTGTTTCATGCAAACAAAAACTGATACACTCTGTAGACTTTTATAAATTTTTGAGTAATCGATATTACCTTTTGATTCTTTATGTTTTCACATATCGTGGTTATGTTTCTAATCTGAATGAGTATTTTCTCATTTTAGAAGTTCCATTTTTTTTATTAATTTTTCTTTATAGTAATAAATGCATACAAGCATGTTCGAAATAGAAGTGAATAGATGTAGTCTACCTATTTTTTATTTAATATACATGAAATTATATTAACGAAAAATAAACTAGTTTTTTCTTCTTTCAAATTGAAACCAAACACACCAAAAACACTACGTTCGAAAAGATAATATGAACGAAACTTGTAAATAAAAATTAGTGATTTTTATTTTATTTTGCTCAACACCACATCCACACCACACATACACGAAGAGACACCCTCCACGCGACTTTTGTTGACCTGCAGACGGATTAACGGCTAATCCGGGTAATTAGATTATGGAAATTTCGGAAATACGTTAATTAAATGTGAACGTTATGGAAATTGACCTTTGAAGGTTTTTTGGTAACTTGAGAGATTTCTCCTAACTTAATAAAAGTGATAACAATAACGGAATATAAACTAATATATAACTATTAACTGTATATATACTTATACTAAATAGAAACTTTTTTTTCAACACGTTTACAGATCTAAATATTATATTACGTCTAAAGTCCAATATAGTGCGTCACCAAAAGTCGTGTCTTAATACCTGAACACAGTTCACATGCTATATACTTCTATAGTAGTTGTGCATAATAATTTAGTATAGAGCATTGGGTAGTTGGTAACTTTTGTTTTGTTGGTTGTGGCGGACTTGTTCGCGTCACCCTACCTCACTTCACTTCACCTTGATGCAACTAGAATGTGGTAAGAACACTGCATCCTGCATCGATTAACCCACTTGTTTCATTTTATTATCATCCTGCTTTGTTGGAGAATAACCTCACATGTGTATTTTATTCAGAGCTGTTCGCATTACATGTATAAGTGTGTGTGAGTGTGCGTGTCGTTTTTTCTAATAAGAGAGCATCTCTGAACCGGTCGAGACATGCCCGTGAATGTGAGGTTATGTCGGGATGCGGAGGTGTTTGCTTCATATGCATGCGGTTCTGATTGGTTAAAACATGTCACAACATATTATTTGAATACGATTTCTCTCACCGACTCATCGCGTCACGCACTACACATGAGGATACGCTTATTTTTCACTTTGGAGTTTTCGGCGGGAAAGTGAGCCACAAACGATATCGAAATCATCCACGGTAAAACGGAAATATTGTAGCACTGTATTGTTTATAACAAAAAAACATTTTTTTGTTATACAGTTTTGGAACGCTTGTTTCATCACCAAAAACTGTCCACAAACGTAAGATATTTGCTTAAAATTCACTCTTCAAGAAATAAGACTGTTTTCGGAATGTAATCCTAGCCTAATCCAATTTAGAATGTTTCAACGGCATATATTCCCGAGCAGAAATTTACAAGAAAAATGTACAACTGGTACTTACTTCTGAGTTACATCTAAAAAAATATTGTCACTCTTAGGGAGATGATATATCACTGGGGCAAAGAGGGAGGTGAACTTGACCGATCACTGATCAATCCTCTCTTGATCCTTCACCCTTTATTGAAACTAATTTAACTGCCGATTTGGCGTCTTCTGTTTATTTTATTATGATGAACTATTATATTGTCGCTGGCACGCGTCTTTTTGATGGTAATTGATTTGACCTGATTACAGTGATTATTAATTCGGTCAAAATTATCGCGACCTCTGGACGTTCGATATATCTATAACGCAAAACAATGGGAGAAGAGTCAAGTATGATTTGAATTCACTTTGGAAGGTTTGCTAAAGGCGACAAAATGACGCATCGGGATAAATTGTGCTGTGCTGTCACCCTTATTTGGCATGGCTGCTCTATTGCATATATTATGCACATTGATCTTTGTGTTATCCTTTCCGCTATTTAACGTCTATGACAAGGGTTTCAGGAGAATGGCCAAAAACGAAAGACTGATTGCTTGCCATTTTCTAACTGAGTAAGTGTATTGCTTCCAAAGTGACCTAACCAGAAATTGCTCACCAAACTGTTGTTAGAGAGAAATTTTGAAAAGTAAATCTGGATTCAAGAATTCCTGTTCTGACATCACGCCTCACGCAGTATCACAAATTAGCGCGAAAAAGGTTTGTTCAGGATAATAAACCTTAACAGCTTCATCATTGGAGACTTGTACTCTTTATGGACCATTTCGCTCAACATGCTATATAGACCTAGAAAACGACGTCCCAATGAACGCTAGTTAAGTAGGTACTGTATAGAAAGTGGCTAGATTTCGTCTTAAATCTGTGATGGTTCGAGCTGGAGTCGGTGTAGACAACGGAACTGATCTTGTGATTCATGGTAGACTAATGTAATGAATTATATCGAAAATGTATTGGAGAACCACGTGATGCCTGCAGTTTATGGAATAGGTCCCAATTCCGTCTTAATGCGATGCAAAGATTTACTGCAGGTATGACCAGAAAATATTTACAATAGCGTGAAATGCACATCACAGAAAGGCCGGCGTTAAGTCCTGATCTGAATCCCATTGAACACGTATAGGATCAGCTTTACTGACCTTAGGCCATCACAAGCCATAAGGGAGCTGACACAGGTTTGATCGGGGAATAGAAAAATATTTCTCAAGAATATCTTCGTTAATTTGTATAAATCATGCCACGTAGGTTACTCAGACTAACTACGAATTGTATGCTCTTTTTGTATATCTTATTTAAATATATGCCGTTGGAATATAAAAATAATGCGTCGCGGCTTCGCCTGCGAAAATGGCAATTGTAAAGGTTAGACTTTAAATTTAATATCGAGTTACACATTAGGTACATATTTGTAATTTAATGTTGTAAAGAAATACTTCATAAATATATCTTCTGTATACATAAATATATGACAAATCTTACGATAGAGGTCCATCATACAAGGGTAGAGGAACGATGATTAATTCAACGGAGGTGCTCAAAAGTTGTCTACCAAAAAGACGATGTGTCCTCTAAGGATCTTATTAATTCAACAATATTAATTGGACGTTTTCAGAACTTCCAGTATTGATCCAGGAACAATCTCTGAATAATGTCAAGAGATGTTGAAGTATGTAAAATTTTTACTTACTTAACATGTAATTAAACTGTATTAAAAGTAGTAATCCCTTGCGTCAGTAGTCGAAAAATGATATATAAATGGTATTAAACTGATGAAGTAAATATTTAAAAGATATCTATCACGTACAGATAAATGGGACATTTTTGCAACTAAATGTTCTAGAACAACCTAGAAGTTTTTTAAATCGAGGATAAAAACTTTACTCTATAATATATTGTCACCCTTAGGGGGAAGTTTTCCAAATTTCAAAATTGCCAATTGTGGCTCTAACAGTAAAAGACTTTTTTCTTTGAGGAACTGTTTAAGATGGCGTTTGACTGTATTGAAAATATGGTTGCAACTGTTCCCATTCTAAAAGATTGAGAAATTTAAAAAGCCTTTTCTATAAATTTTCCAAAAATATATCGATTATTTGTATTTCAAACCTAATGGAAATTTGTCTGTATTTGAAGTTCGGTCACGTGATCGAAAACACTCTCCAATTGGTTATATCTCTGGTGACGTCATATACTTGTAAACAAGGGTAGGTTATAACAACATTCAAATTATAAGTTTTCCCACAAATATCATGGGATTTCGGCTGTCTAGTAACGTTTAGTAATTTATTATGAAATTTATTGTATTTAATCCAGAGAATATATATAATGGAGAGACATTTTTTGACTGCTGCCAGTAGAAATCTGCCTAAAATAATTCGTATAAAATTCCACATATCTAGTATTCTTTTACTAACTGAATAAACACTATTTTTCACCAGATGTTCTGTCATAATTCGACTTTGACTTATGACGACATGTGACGTCACGAAATTCATGTAAAATTCGTTGTAAATATTTGAATACATATTGACGGCATAATATACAACAAACCTTTCAACATGATTTCCGAAAAGTAGTCAGATATCGTATTTAGATAATTAAATAAGGATAGTGTTTCCCGCGTCGTAAAATTATTGCAACAGGTAGCTGCGCTAATTATTAATTAGGGCGAGAATGTGAAACCCGGGACGTAAATATGTCACTTTTACATTATTTTTTACATCTTTATATCTTACAGATTTACATCTGTTATAGAGGGCAAGAACAACGATATCCAAAAATCTTGTGAGTTGTTCTAGAACCTTTAATTGTTGTATATGTACTTATCAATAATCACTTCTTATCAATTGAACACCAATTATTGTAGTTCTATATCATTGTTTTATGTATCGATATAGGGCATTGTTACTTCCTATACAGTTTGATCACATTTTAAGTAGATACAAATTTTTATATAAAATTGTTCAGTATCTCTTGACAGAATATGTTGCACAGCTTGTTGTTTATGATGGACACTGGAGTATCCGAAACACACCCAATTAATATTTTTGGTAAATAAGATCGTTAAATGAGACGTCATCTGTGTGGGAGGGAGACTTTGAGTACCAGCCTTGGATGAATCCATAACAAAGTTTTGATTTAATTTAGATGCCTATCTACATGTACCATAGAATGGCATATTATTCCGAATAATTAATATGTGTTTAATTTACGTGAAATATTAGATCTCTGTCGAATCATACATAATATAACTAAATTAACCTCTCATTAATTTTTTAGTGACAGAAATTCACGGGATAAGAATTTCTTCACAGAACACGACTTAGCTGCAATGCAATGCATTAATAACTGCGGCGTCTTGTTCCGTGACGAAATTCTTACCTTATTCTGTCACTAAAGAATTAATTTAAATTTAATTTAGCTTTATTTTAACAAATAAGAAATTGATATACATTATTAAAGGCTTGTTCTTCTACTTTTTACACTTTACAGTTAACTCTATGGACGTAACGCGGAAATCTAGTTTTTCTCATTTTTCCCTATATATCTGGTAGCAAATATGATTGATGAGTCTAATATGTCACTTTTACAATAACATCAAATGTATAACAATAATTTTTGTTGCTTTTTAAAGAGAGGAAATCATGTTATTGGTTATTACTATTCCATGGTTCTAATAATTATGATTTAAACACTCTAAAGGAAATATTAAATTTCCGAAAGCTTGGTGATTGACAAAGAGGTTCATTACTCTTAGGATATAATTATTTTTTACACTTATCAGTATTTCATCAGTTTAGAATGTAGTAAATATTTCGGCAGTATGCAATATTTCCGTATTTGACCGGTTTACATTGACATCATCCCTTCGCTCGATTGAATCGTTTTTGGTGCACGCACTTCGCCCTTCATCCGATAGATTTGACGTTTAACTTTTAAAACGAACTGTTTTGGTTTAGTTTCCCATTATTAAAACAGACGAATAATGTGAATTGGCTTGATTTTATTTTTTGAAAATTTACTTTCGTCCATTGTCGACGTACGAAGCTCCCATTGACGTGCCCTATCAAATTTTAGGTCGAAGTATTATAGTGAAGAAGGGCGATGGGTCGCAGGTGAAGGAGTCGACCGACAGCTCTACGACGTTAGAAGACGATGATATCAAAGGTAAGAACGACGATTTTCGGTGTTCTTTTCTATTATCGCGACCCGTCACTTGTATATATTTATAACATATAGAGCATTTACCTTATCACTTCGTTGTTTGTTGCGGAAACGCGGCGTTTCGGCAGCAAGTAACCGGAGGTAGAGCCCAAAAGGTCCGCATGGCGGGAATATATTAATTGGTTTTTTGGGCGCTGCCTCCGTTCATGTTTTACTCACGTCCCCCACCTCTGTCTGAATTAGCGAAATCATCCATCCACATACCACTGGTTTATTTGATTCTTATAATGGTTTGTAAAAATCGCTCGAGAGATCTCATCCGAGATAACTTGACCCCACCTTGTATATCGCTTCACATCATATACGGGGTGCTTGAGGGAAAAATTATTCATTAAATCGGGTGCTTTTGTCTTATATGTTCGCCTCGAGACAGGTATGTATTGCATAAGAGCTTGAGGATTGGGACAAATGTACATACATACATAAACATGTACGTTGTTGTAGTGTACATTTTCGTGACGTCCTGTACAAAACCGCGAAATATTAACAAACATACTGTTTTGTATTACCTTCTTTCACTACCTTTCAGGGACATTTTTTAAATAAGCTACTCAGCAGTAAAGTTCGCCGTTATAGCGTTCTCTTCCGTTAATTACTGAGTAGGTTATTTAACTGTGATTTTACCATTTATCTCACTCATTTCTACTTTTCAATACTCCATAACTTTTTACATCTAAGCATGTAATTCTAGCATGTTTTATAAAATAAATTTACTTATTTTAAAAACAGCAAAAATCCAAAAAACCATGGACGGTTTAACAGCATGATATTTTTGTTTCCCCTCTAATCCCATTTCTCTCGGATAATTTCGTGCTTATGTGTGCTCGTTTAACATTTAACCGTACCTAAAGTAATTTAACTTTTGTGAATCTAGACTTTATACTTTAGTATTTTCGGTGTGTAAGTATCCTTCCACTTTATGGCATTACTTTTTCTCTCTTCGTATTTTGTCTGCCCCGAAACATCTTTGAAATTTTTGAGAGTAAAACACGAGAAAGGCGGGTTTAATGAATATATTTTTTTCGATGCACCCTCTCACTCATTCAGCACAGTTCATTATTACATCACTCATTTAGCACAGTATAAAGTTGGGGCACAATTAGTGAGTACCTATCTTATAAAACGATGAACTTATAGAGGAGAACTGGAAGGTCGATTTTGGACTCTAAATAAATAAAAAGTATATAAACACGCCGAACTTGCGTTAATAATGTCTTATTAACTTAGGAAGTGATTTTGAATCGTACGATATAAAGTCCTAAAGCGAGTTATGGGAGTTATCGAACTTTCGAAATTGCGGCCTCAATAGGGGAAGTTTATGTGGGCAATCTTTTTTAGATTCTCGAGTGCGTGAAGTGTTTCCAGAACTTTTGTGGAGGGCAATTGGTTTGTAATTTATCGAATAAAAATGTTGTTAAAAAAGTTACCTACATTCACTTTATATGTTTGGTAGATTGTGAGATTGGAATAAGTCAGCTTGAATGACATTTTAAAAACTCTATGAGTAAGGATTTTCGGTTTTTGATACTACTAATAAAATCGTTTTCTATATTGGGAATTGTTATGCAAACGCTTTGGTAGTTTTGAGTTTCTGGTATGTTAATTCAAATTTTCGAACATGGGGCATCACTGTACTTCCCTGGGTATTAAAGGAAACATTAACATTTTTGAATTTTGCTGTGTTTTGACAAAAAATGTTTTCTCTTCAGTTTATAGTGAAGCAAGTTTAGCAAGCCAAGCTTAGAGCTTTAGCTCAAATTCAGCTTTTAGCTTGCGCAGAGAATGAGATTTATGCTTTCAAACAATGTTATTTTTATGAAAAAATTGCAAAAGCCAATTTTTATTTGAAATATCTCCTGAACCCAACTAATTAGAGCAAAGTCATGTTATATGAATTCAGGTAAAATTACAAAAAGCCTGTATTGTTACTTTCTTACTATATGAGCGTTCTACATTCATGTTTTAGTGTGATTTTGGAAAGCTGTGTTGGGGTGTTACAAGAATTTAAGTGAAATAATGAATTTGTTGGTGCCAAATCTATTTCGAGTCTATTTACCTTTTTTAAATTTTTGCTTATATATTTAAAGTTCGAATACTAGTAGTTAAAATAGGTATTGTTGTAATTACACTTAGTGTTGAAGAGCGTCTGTTTTTAGTAAATTGACAATTCTAATATCCTTATACAGAATTTATAACAGAAGGTTAAGTGAAACTAAGACTTTCAATTGACTATCAATTCCAACCGTACACATTACTTGTTATGGACAGCCATGATGATATTTCAAGCTTACAAGTGCTACATGCCTATATATAAGGTGTCCAGTAAGTACGCAGCAAACTGTCGGTTGTATACAGGGGACATCAAAATTACCCTAGTGTTTCGTATTTAAAAATTTTTAGTATAATTCTTTAACTTTCTTCACAGTTGGCATTTTAAAACGGTTTTTTGTTCATAAACCGTTTATTTGATATGGACGTATAACGTCTACAAGTATATAGCATTAGTACGGCAACAATATATATAATGTAACAAGTACTTTTATTTTTTGATACTAACCACACACTCTTCATTAAAAAATAAGAACGTACGAAGCCCGATGGTTAGACACTCAAAATTTTAACAGTATTGACGATTGTGGTACGCCAATTACGATTATGACTGCCTCATACAATTCGCTAACGAAAATGTATTCTTGTTCGAATTTGATAGAATCAACGGTTTCGGAGATAATAGGAATTTGTTACCTCAGCTTCCACTGTTGCCTTCGCCATTTCCTGGTACCGCCTTCGTGGGTCTAGGACGTTTGGCCGCCGCCGTTTGGCCGCCGCCGTTTGGCCGTCGCCGTTTGGACGTCGCCGTTTGGACGTAGGAACGTTTGGACGTAGGGACGTTTGGACGTAGGAACGTTTGGCCGTCAGGACGTTTGGACGTCGGGACATTTGGCCTTGGCAAATTTGGTCCTTTATTGCAAACACCTTAAACACTATATTAAGGGGTAAGGGTAAAGGTAACACTTTTTCGTGGATTCTGATTATAATTAAATGACAATTATTATATCTCACGATACAATTGGTTTTACCTATATTATTTAACCCACAAATATAAATATAAAAATGTTACGTATTCCCCAAAAAGTATGTAATAGTCATTTAATTCAATTTTATCATTTATGCATTTTTATACATGTTTTATTTTTGGGGTGATATATTTTGCTTACTGGAAATCAAGAGAAGGAACAACAAAAATATTAGAAATTATAATTATTCATAATTATCCTAATTGACATTCTGGGAATCATTTTTCTAGTTTACCTACGTCTCATTTATACCGTGATATCATTTACGATTTATTAAGTATAGAAACCTTCATTTTCGGCAAAATATGTATTTTTAATACATACTTATTATGTATATCGAAAATATATATTTCTAATAATGAGAAAGCATTTTATATGAAATTCTAACTCTAATAATAATATTTATTAGTTTGGTGAGTATCTATTTATTTCGGATTAATTTATTTTATATTTATGTATTTATAAAATACATTTATGTAATTTATTTTATTATTTAAGTCATCCATTTTATTACCCACCGGTAAAATTTGCAAACCTACGTTAAATAGGTATGGGTAGGTAATCCACTGTATTTTCATTCATATATTAATTAAACTGTCTTGCAAACTGCAACATATAACAATTGTCATTAAGTTATAAACAGAATCCAAGAAAAAGTATTATTAAGTATTACCCCTTAACATTGTGTTTAAGGTGTTTGCAATAAACGACCAAATTTGCCACGGCCAAATATCCCGACGTCCTGACGGCCAAACGTCCCTACGTCCAAACGTTCCTACGTCTAAACGTCCCTACGCCCAAACGTCCCTACGTCCAAACAGCGACTTCCAAACGGCGACGGCCAAACGGCGGCGGCCAAAACGTCCCATCCTGCGCCTTCGTAGCTGTAATATCTTCAATCAGCTGAAAACGCAGCTTAACTTAGGTCAGTAGATTTTGGTGGCCATTAAACAGGTCGGCTTCTGCCACTCCAACGACTATCAAAATTATATGTTAATTACAAGGAACTAAATTATGAAAATATTGTGCAACACCATCTATCATAAGCTACTTCTGAGTCTTGACTTGCAGGGGCTTCATCCAAAAGGTTTTTTCTTTGTGTTTTTAAATAGATTTCACCAGTTTATCTTTCTTAAAGTACGAAAGGCCTAATCAAGTGATATCCAATTATCCACGTTAAATCCATATTCTGAATGAGAATAAGGTTCCATTACCTAATTAAAATTAGTGGAGAACATTTGAAATTATCATCGTCTTTCATGAGTGTGCGTTTTAAACTTGTCCTACTCTAAGAAGTGGTGAAGGCGCTTACTGATCGTTAATTCCATAGAATTCGAACAAGACTACATTTTCGATAGCAAACTGTTTGAGGAACCTTTTGTCTACCATAACCGTCAATACTGTTAAAATTTTGAGTGTCTAAACATCGGGCTTCGTCCGTTGCTATCTTCCAATCAAGATTACAAATGTGCTTAATGTCAAAAAATAGAGGTTAATGTTAATAGGTTATGTCCGTTATACTTTCATATCCAATATCACTACAATCAAGTGTCACTCGATCGGCTTGTCTAACAAAATTTGTTTTCCAAAAGTTAAAGTACAGTAAATCTGCTACAGTTCGAGCTCAAATTAAGATCTATAGGCTACGTCGCGATTGAGACGCAAGCTTTCAAAAAGTTGTGTTTTTAGTAGAAATTTACAACAGTTGTTATTTTTCTTCTATTTTTATTAAATACCTCTAAACCGAGAAATTTGGGGCAAAATTAATATAAATCAGTGCCGTGTAAATTTTCTGTACACAGAGCACAATTGGGCGTTTTCCTGACTACTAATTGGTTGTTTATCGGTCGGGACACAAACGCCAAACAAGCAGGTGATGTGTTCCACTTGGGAAAATAATAATTGGGGGAGAACTTTGACACACAGGAGGGTAATAACGAAGGTGACATTCAAAGAGCCAAAACTCAGCTTTATAAAAAATATGGTACAACATCCAACCGAAAATATACAGTATGTTTCAAACACATGGGATACAATATCGTCATATAATCGTGGCATGAGGACGGAGAATATGATTCCACGGGAAGGAAGTTGCACGTGGTAAACACGCTTAGTTCTAGTTAAAAGCTAGAGCTCCAATCAGCTTTATTCTGTCTTATCATATAGGGGATGTAAGGGGGTGAGAATGTTATTGCGTAAAGCCTTCCTATTATTAGTTTGGATTTTATCTAATTTTGCAAAATTGGTGTTGTTCAAAAGAGGTCTTGTCCACTAATGAGATATTCAGGAATTCTAACCAATCGAATAAGTTACGTGGACACCAGTAATTTCTCTTGAAAATATTAAATGGAAGCTAGAAATTTGAGTAGAGTTTAAGTACAGACCAAATTTACAGCAAAATAGCGAAAATCTGATGTCCACATCTTTTCTGTCTTGAGTTATCTTTGGGAACGTCAAAAAATGTTGATTTGGGTGGTTAGTTACGACAATATTAGTATGGTGAGAAAGGAGTTTCTTTGGTCTATAGACAATAACTTCAGGTATTTGATGGTTATTGTTGCGGCTATCTAGAATTTAAATAATATTGTCAATTCGAAAGAATATAAAGAAGTGTTTTGTTTATCACACAATATGTTTATTATCGATAACATTATTAATAGCAGTTCATACTAGCAATATAATTAATTGTATTAAACAAGGTGGGTAATAAAAAAATTCAAATTATACTAAACGCTTCCCAACAAAAATGTTTTATATCGACCTATGAACAAATCCCAAGATTTTCAGATAAGATTTTAGGTAACTTTGTGTTTAAATTAAATTTATTTTTTATAATTACCTTCATACCACTAATGCATAATGTGTTTTCTCCAAATATTTTGAACATTGCTTTGACATATATCCATGTTGCGATCCTTTTGTTTGCGTGAGAATTGAAGATATATCTTAAGGTATCTCTGGATACAAAAGAAAAGATATCGAAGTCCGGTTTTTTTCTATTTGGTCGCAAACTTTGCATAATACATTTTTCATCTGTGCTCGTAGTTAATGTTTTCAAGCGATACCACGATATTAAAAAATAGCGCCCTTTGGCGTTCACCTGACTTGCTCGATTAGTTAACATTTCTGAATATTCCATTAGTGGATAATAGCTCTTTTGAACTACATCAACTTTGCAAAATTAGATTACAGACAACCCAAATAATCGGTGCTTTTTCGAGGTAAGATACCCACCCTTTTCCACCTCTTACTTGAGATGGTATAGGAAAGCTCATTTGAGTTAATAAAATAAACAGAAGTTTTGAAAAATTCTCATTTTCGAATTTTCAGTCAACTATAACGAGGACATTTTATATATATTCGTTTCATTTTTTTTTAAATTGTGTCCCCTTGGAGTTAACATGCAATTCTATAAATATTTTCAGACAATTCCTAAGGTTACCTTTGTTGAATAACTTTTTAGCGTAGATATGGTGAATGTAAATTAAGTGAATCTCCCCTTTTTATTATACCTGGACAGGATTCACAGATATCGCTATAAAATGGCGAAATCTCTCCTAGAAAATACTCCGTCAAAGTTTCGAAAATTAGCCGTGCGACTTAGTAGAAGTGGCGGACGTCTGGTTTATTTTGTATTTTAATATTGTGCGTGTACAGTAGTAATTTAAACCTTATGAATTCTTGAATATTGATCAAAACTTCGTAAATTCGCTCTATTTTCTATAAACGAGTTCCTATGTAACTTATTACCTGATTTGCTATTTCTTGACTGAATTAAAATCAAATTATTTTTGAATGAAATCGAAAAATATTTACATGTGCTGGCAGAAATTTGTGTATTTGGATTAGCAAACTGGAACAAATCCAATTTCACCCAATCCCTCCCTGCGGCCAAAAAGATCGAATTAATTCACCGGTAAATGAAGACTGCTATTGCAAATATCCTCATGTAATTGATGCAATAAAGTCTTTAAACGATGAATTCTGAAATTTAGTTCGTAGTAATAACATACAAGTTATTTGAGCGGTCAAGATTATCAGAATCGGCCCAAATTCAATGGTCACAACCTGCGATTTAACGAAGATGTGTCATATATGTTTTTATTTGGAATAAATATGATTTCATTATTTCAATATAAATAATTGATACATAAAAAAATATTAATGGTATGATTTCGTCCAGTCAAAATCGGCCCAAATTCAATGGACACAACCAGCGATTTCACGAAGATGTGTCATTATTTCAATATTAAATAACTGATGCATAAAAAAATATTGGTGGTATGGTTTCGTCGAGTGAATAGATTAACTAGTACTTATATTATTTTAATGTATATTACACTAATTTACAATGTTATGATGGAAGTATATGATAACATAAACATTGGTAATATACATTCAATATATCAATACGAAGTTTAAATAAATAACAATTTCAGTAAAAAATTGGCAATCTGGAAAAATCTCTGGAGAGGGAGACTTCCGTGAAATACCACAAAACTGCGAAATTTTTTTTGAAAATTAGATTGACTGTATTCGAAATTCATTCCGACTTAAATTACCATTGTAACAAATATGCTCTAGGCTAGAAGAGGTCCAATGTGCCTTGAAGCCCACTCAGAGATACCGGATTAAAAATGTAATTGTTAGGGTGTCAAAGTAATAATATTAATATTAATATAATAATATTAACTAGAAGATTATTTAATTAATATACGTAATTTCATGATTACATTATTTCTAGGCTTTTTAAGCTTTCTATGTCATTTTTAACGAAAACGGTGACATTCTATTTTGAAACGTGGCTTTATTAACTCAATAGTGCGTGAGAAACGTGACATGAAAATAAAAAAGAAAGAAAAAGAAATCATGTAAACATATAACTAACTTTCATCTAATGCAAACATTTTACAATTATTTACCATACATACAATACATTTTGTCTTTAATGTCTATTCACTGTCACGTTCCACCATCAAAAGCAATAAGCTGCTCAAATAAACTCAATGTTTGATACAACAAACAGTATTAAAACAAATGTGGCGATTGCTTCAGACACGGTGAATATCCACTGTTCAAAACACAACAATAAAATTAATAATTGTGGTGGATTAATGTGGCTCCAAGGTAAAATTCACTAAATTGCCTATTTAAGTTCCAATGTAGTCATACATCATGAAAACATGAAATATTAATTCATAAATTTGCATGCTATATTTTACTGTAATTAATATCATTAGCGCATCTTCAAGATTGAAGTACATCAAAGTAGGTATATGTTTAGTAGCAATATTACAATAAGTGAGGTACATATCTAATAATAATTTAATAACTCACATTGGAATTTTCTCCTAATTAACTTCTTACATTTTACCTTTTAATAACGTCCTTCAGATAACATATTTATTAATTTGCAATATTTAACTTCCCTTAATGTGTTTCCGAAGTAAAATTCACCAAATTACCTATTTAAGTTACAACGTAATAATACATCATGAAAATATGAGATATTAAATGATAAATTTGATAAAAATAACCACAATAATCTGACGTTCGCCACTGTATTAAGTCAGCATGGTTGATTAACATTTCGAATATTTGGCGGCGGCGCAGTTTAGCTACTGTCGCCACTCATTTTATACTCCATCCATCCATTGGTGAATTCAGGTATAATAGCCCAGGCTACATACTGAAAAAACATAGTTTTCACGGCATTTTGTTCTACATATATCTGAAAGTTTTAAACGGTAGGGGGGACCTATAGAAAGATCACTGTATGACCATATACAGCTAGAATGTCCGTGTTTTTTTATAAACAATGGGTTAAGGTGTGAAAATCGATTTTTTCCCATAGAATTTTCGGGTTGCATTTTTGAGAAAAGTGGTCAACAGGAAAGTTGTAGAGAATAAAAAGACGATTAATTTGATTTTTTATAAATTAAAATCGATAAATAAACAATTGAGTTATTAGCAAAAAAACATAAAATTTTCAATATTCTATAAATGATAATAACTTTTGCAAATAACTTTGTAATACACGAATTATGAAGCCTTTGGGGGTCTTTATAACTGTGCAAAATTTCAGCCAGATCGGGTTATTAGCTTACGAGATATCTTATTTGTTTATCCCAGAGACTCAATGTTTAAACAATTGAGCTTAGCCAGGCTGCAATCCTACAGATATTTAATAAGGTGGAATAGTTTCCTTGAATGCCGAACTGTAGGTTAAGTTTGAAAACCAACTCATTTTTAATGAAATTGTTGTTAAAAAAATCATTTTAAAAAGGGGTTAATTTTTTGCTTATAAATAAATTTAATAATTTTTTTGAAAATGATGATCATTTTCTGATTTTCCTTGTAAACCTTAATTCAATAATATTAATTATAATAATAAATAGTATTTTATTAAAACAGAATATTTTCATCATTTTATATATCTATCTGAAATAAATATTTGTAATATTCATAACACTGAAATTGTAAAACATACTAATTTTATACAAAATTTAAGAAACAAGGACTGCTGCAAAAAATTAGCATTGAAATTATAAAAAAATTGTGATCATTGTATGTATTGAATTTTCGGTGATTTTCTAGGGCGATAAAAATATATTAATTTCATAAAAATATAAAACACAAAGATCTATTGAGTTTTCCGGGATTTTCCAATTTTCCACGGCGATGAAAATAGGTTAGATGTTAATATTTCGTCGAGTTATCCCAGAATAAAAAAAAGAAGGTTCTACGTTGCCTAGAAGCCGAGATATAAAAAAAATTTTAGCGCATCCAATTTGATGTTTCGGAGCCCGATATGCTATCCTCTCCACTACGACTTCGTGGACTGAGCGAAAACCTTAACTTAAAAGGGCTATTACCTTCTCAAGGTGCATAGATATTAAACCTATAAATCCTATAATAAAATTTATGTCTTCATTTAAAATTGGTGAAAATTTCGGCTCTCAATATTTATAAATAATAAAGATATGATTTTTTAAAGAAATGTTGCTATCTCGGCTTCTATTGGCCTTAGAACCTTTTTTTTCAGAAAATGAAAGGGTTTTTTTTACCAGCTTTTAAATGCAATTTATTAAAAACGTGTGTAACAATAGACAAAAAAGTTATTCAATTTGTTTATAAGCAAAAAAATTAGCCCCTTTTTAAAATGATTTTTTTTAACAACAATTTCATTAAAAATGAGTTGGTTTTCAAACTTAACTTATAGTTTGGCATTCAAGGAAACTATTCCACCTTATTAAATATCTCTAGGATTGTAGCCTGGGCAAGCTCAATTGTTTAAACATTGAGTCTCTGGGATAAACAAATAAGATATCACATAAACTAATAACCCGATCTGGCTGAAATTTTGTACACTTATAAAGGCTTCATAATTCGTGTATTATATTTCATTTATCACTATTATTGCAAAAGTTATTAACATTTATAAAATATTGAAAAATTGATGGTTTTTTGCTAATGACTCAATTGTTTATTTATCGATTTTAATTTATAAAAAAAACAACTTAACCGTCTTTTTATCCCCTACAACTTTCCTGTTGACCACTTTTCTCAAAAATGAAACCGGAAAATTATATGGGGAAAAAATCGATTTTCACACCTTAACCCATTGTTTATAAAAAAACAGGGACATTCTAGCTGTATATGGTCATACAGTGGTCTTCCTATAGGTCCCACCTACCATTTAAAACTTTCAGATATCTGTAGAACAAAATATCAACTTTTTTTGTAGCCTGGCCTATAAGTGATGTCCCATCTTCAAAGGAAGGCATAGGATCTTAATGTCGATGCCACAATGAAATTTAAGTTTATTATATAGTTGTATTTTCGGTAATCTGCCTTGAATATACAATTCGTTCTTAATTCATAGAAGTTCTTAATTATGGAATCATGTCTTTATTTTACACCCTTTACAACAGATTCAAGGTTTTGTACAAATCTACCCCCCGTTGAGCTGTCCGCCAGAAATCGTACAACAATGACAAATAGCGTGAATAGCTTTTTCGGTGTTTCGCAAACCAAATCTTCATAAACCCAGACCTTGTAATTAATATGAGTCGTCGTTTCGCTAATGGACGAAAAATTAATTCGACCCCGTCGCCTCGTAAATATGTTCCGTTCCGTTAACATTTCCATTCGCGCCTTTAAATCCGTAGCAAGGCGCGAAAGGGTGCGTAGGTGTGTGTGTGTGTGTATACGTCGGGTCGATTTGATGACTTGTAAAATTCGCTATATAAATTTTATAATCGCCATTTCCCAGACGTTCCAAGACGGGTCGTCGGGGTCCTCCTAGATTAGAAATGAGGAATTCATGAGGCAATTCCGCTTCGGACGCGTGGAAAAGCGCGATTGTGTTGTAAACATACCCACAGCGTAATCAAGTAATCCATTTTAATTCGACCGCATCCCCGGATGCAAGTAAAACGGGAAGTTTAATTGCTTAATACAGTGCACGTGCAAAATCGATCTTCCAACCTAGTAGGATTTACTTATTTTGTTATTATTAATTTCTATATATCTTTCTCTCTCTCTCTCCAATCGAATTGTATAATGCCCTCTTCGATTTTTTGAGACACAAGATAATTCGTTTATTTTCTGGGCAACGCTCAGAAGATAAGAAGGGTGGAGTCGATAGAAGTTCGACGGTTATAGCCAAAGACCCCGAAGGTAAATCCCTAACATTCCTGTTTTTATTTTGATATGATTCCCAAGGTTCGACTGGGTTACTCGTTGTGAGCTCATACAGAAACCTAGTCTGATCTTGTTTTTATTCTTGCATCATTGTAATAATTAACGTCGGCGTTTAATGCAGGTTCATACTAACTCTAAGGGTAGACCTCGAACATTTCCCTCCGGAGGCAATGTTATTTTATTACCGAGTTAGAGGTTGTTACAGGGAACTTTTTGCGGTCCACTCTTTTCGAAGTTTTCCTTGAGCTTTTGTTACCGCTCTAGTTTATGAGAAAAGTTTCTCGTTTGAGAAGGAATTATTATGGTGGTGCAGCTGGTAACTATTTAAGTAGTTTTTATTTCTTCGTTTTCCTTTCCTCGGTATTTGACAGTTAAAAATAATTCATACCTATTTTTATAAGACAATGAAAGTTATTTAATTGTGAGTTACGTAATGCCACGTAAATATCTCGAACTCTTATAATCATGTTACTGTGATGTTTTATTACCATCCTTTGTTTTTGAACGTTGAAGTAACACACGAAACCTAAAGGTGTATCGAAATTATTTCAATAGATCGATGTGACTATAATATTATAGCGTTTTGAGCATGTTTAATTTTAGTTATTACGATGGATCTGTTTTTGAGATGTGTAGGTGCACGTTTTGCATGTGCAATGTGCAGAGCACGCTCTTGACGTTTAGTGCCTTTAATCTTACTTTCATAACGCAAACAAATCGTAATATTGTTGAGTTCGTTAAAATTTGGTTGTACCTCTCCACGCGTAATTGAAACGGCATTTCCACGTTTTCCATTATCAGCCATTAAAATCACGAGTAATCCCCAACCCTCGCGCTATCGAAATACGAAATACGTTTCCGGCGATCAAACAAGAACGAAAAAACTCTAATCGTTAATATTTCCGATCGGACGACTTTCGTATTCCGATGAATATGTGGCGAATTTTTAATTTCACTGGAGTAAATGTTTATTTTCGTTTCTATTTTCGAGTTATGGATGTTCCGCAATAAAAACGTCGCGGCGCACGATGCGCCGCACTTATCAAATATTAAATTCCATTGGGAATTTTTTTATCGTCGCAACTTTATTTTAGTTTAACGTTTTTGCGATCTTACGAATGGACAAGATGGGTCGTCTCCGGCAAAAGTGTAATTTTATCGGTTGAGTTATGTCTTTCATATGTGAAGACCGCAGTTGGATCGCTTTTAAAAATATATTTATTTTACTTTTAAGTACAATTATTTCAAACTACAAAATATTGCTGGTAGATATAGGAGTACTAAATCAAAGAATCGTTCCTTTTCCAAGAGATGTTGTTTATGAGAATACATTATTATAGTCCATTCTTTCACGGTTTTTGCCCAAAATTTTAAAGAACCGATTGACCTGAAATTTGAAATATACATAGAAAAAATGTAAGTTTTTCTCGGTAAGTTAATATTTACCGAGTTATAGTTCAGTAAACGAAGGTGCCAACCTAGACATCACATAGATCCCGGACTTTTATTTTTTTAACTTGTAGGTCTACATGGGTACATTAATTTCTGAAAAAATGTCCACCGAGAAATGTGCGGAAGGGGCTGGAAAATGTCTTCATGGTGTTAACATCGACTATTTTCCCAGATGTTGGCCAAAATATGACACTGAGGCAATTTATGTTCGAACACAAAAGAAGAACAGTTTATTACCTACAAAAATGTTCCTTACCATTTTTGTCAAAAGTTTAACCGTTTCCGAGATAACCGGGCCCAAGCGTAGCCTGGATTTCAAGCTACTACGCCGCGTCTCGGAAAGCACGTTCCGTGAATGTAGGCATGAGCGGGCGGACAAATTGTCCCTTAACTTGGGTAAAAATAAATATTTTTTCATTATTCGAAGTTCATATGAAAGAAGGGACCTGTAGCTATAATATCGTGTTACTTTTTCCTTTTTTTATTTTTCTGGAATATTAAAAAATCTGGCCAAACTTTGTCTTTCTTCGATATTTGATCCTCCTTATCAATCCATTTATATTTTTTTAATCAAGAGTAGTTTCATTGAATCCTTTTGGATAATGGGGCTTTGATAGGTGGTGAATGTATTCCGAAAGTATCAATAAATAGTTTTTGTGCATTTTTATAAACAACGTGTTTCTCTTGGGACGTTTTTTTTTTGGATTTCCTGAGTTTTCGAAAATGCTCGAGTCTATCGAGAATTGATAAATAATGAAGGGCCATATCGGCGTTAAATGCACATCGTTGGAAAGCCGAAAATGTCCCCTACTCGATAGCTTTCTTTTTTTTCCAAGTTTTTTTGTTTTCCGGAAAATTGAGAAAATTCTCACCTCAATGAAAAATCTACGTTTTTTTTCTAATCACTGTTTTCTTCTCAGGGTTGAACTTCTGGAGGTAAGGGATTGTACTAGATGAAAGATCAGACTCCCAGCTTTTCATCAATATATATATATCAAGTATTTTATTACGTACACGCGAAAAACTCTGCCTCCAAACTTCCTTGATTGTGATATACTTCTATTCACCGAGCGCGGCCACGCGGGTCTATGTATAGTATCGTACATGCGTCTATAGTATAAAAGGAAAAAGTAATACGATATTATAGCTACAGGTCCCTTCTTTCATATGAACTTCGAATAATGAAAAAATATTTATTTCTACCCAAGTTAAGGGACAATTTGTCCGCCCGCTCATGCCTACATTCACGGAACGTGCTTTCCGAGACGCGGCGTAGTAGCTTGAAATCCAGGCTTCGCTTGGGCCCGGTTATCTCGGAAACGGTTAAACTTTTGACAAAAATGGTAAGGATCATTTTTGTAGGTAATAAACTGTTCTTCTTTTGTGTTTGAACACAAATTGCCTCAGTGTCATATTTTGGCCAATATCGGGGAAAATAGTCGATTTTAACACCATGAAGACATTTTCCAGCTCCTTCCGCACATTTCCCGGTGGACATTTTTTCAGAAATTAATGTACCCATGTATACCTACAAGTTAAAAAAATAAAAGTCCGGGATCTATGTGATGTCCAGGTTCGGCGGTTTTCCGGCCTTTATTTACTGGACTATTATTTACGATTGGAATTGTTGATTTTCTAACTAAAAAATGCATGTTTTTGAATGGTTTTTCAAAAATAACTCAATAACAGTAAATTTAAACAAAAAAGTCATGAAAAAACCTTTTAAAATAACGAATCGAATGGTTTTTCAAAAAAAATGATTATAATGTTTTTAAAGGTTTTATTCAGACCTTTAAAATGAGCTAAGTGATATGGATAGAAAATAATCGAGTTATTACAAAAACAAAGTAGTCCAGTCATTATAGGGGGTTCACCTAGGATAATCGACATACCCAGTATATTAAAACGTAAAAACTTCTATTTAGGCATCCTAAAACTTTCCCCAAAATTCACATATAATTGGATGGCCGCAAGTTTTAAAGTTGGGGCTCAAACGTAACAAAAATCGATTTTTTCTACATATTTTGCAAATATCTCGTTTTCTATGGGTTTGACGCTATTTGCATTCATTATCGTTATTGTAGAGAATCAAACTCTCTACAACTTTTGTATTTAACATTTCTTCATATCTCGAAGTGTTTTCGAGATAGAGGGCGGAGAGCGCTGGCCAGAGAATCACGTGAGGTCAACTGCTAGTCCCGATCAAAAACTCGTATATTAAGGTTATAAATTATTGCTAAATATTTAGTTAGCATTTATTATTAACTTTTACATTAAATTCAATCTTTCTTTCTAATAATTCTAAAATGTATCAATTCAATAACACTTGTAATCTCTTTCTGTAATTGAAAAATTATTAAGGGACATACTTTAATTACATTTTAATGATATTCTCATTTACACTAATGGCATTTGAAGTAAAAAAAAAAATTCTTTCATAACTTTAAAAATTCATAGTCAGAAGAATAAAAAGAAGATGAGAATTGAAATTAGAACTTGTTCTTCTCGAAATTTTTATTCTTTTATATTAATTTTGACAATATTAAATTAATCAAATGACACTTTTACTAAAAACGTTAATTACAAATTTCATTCTTTTTTTTATTTATTTAGGAAGTTATTAGTATAAATTAGATTACAATTAAAATGTAATTTAATTATTTTCCTCAACAATTTTTTTCTTACATGGCCAGGTAAGTGTTATTAAATAAATTGACACTTAACTAAAAATAGATAAGTAACCAAACAAAATGAATTTAATGAAAAAGTTAATAAAAATGATATTTATATATTTAGCAATAATTTATAACCTTAATATTACGAGTTTTTGATCGGGACTACCAGTAGTACCAGTTGACTTCACATGATTCTCTCACCAGCGCTCTCCGCCCTCTATCTCGAAAACAGTTCAACATATGAAGAAATGTTAAATACAAAAGATGTAGAGAATTTGATTCTCTACAATATTAATAATAAATATAACTAGCGTAAAACCCATAGAAAACGAGATATTTGCAAAAAATGTAGAAAAAATCGATTTTTGTGATTTTTAACCCCCGACTTTAAAACATGCAGCCATTCAATTGCATGTGAATTTTGAGGAAAGTTTTAGGATGCCAAAATATAAGTTTTTATGTGTTAATATACTGGGTATGTCGATTTTCCGAGATATTCACCTAATTTGGCCTAAGATGACTGGACTAAAGCGAGTATATCATTATAAAAGGAAAATAAATTAATGAATTTTCCACAAAAATGAAAATTACTCTTAATCCATATATAATTAGCTTTATTTTTGTACTAACACCTTGTCCTAAAATTTTAACTAGTTTGAAATGCTCACATTTGAAGAAAACCTCAATTTAGAATTGGATTGTTTGTTGAAACTTTAAAAAAAAATCTATTTTTTTCAAAATTACTCGTAAACTAAAAGATACGAAAAATATGCACGAATACTAAAATATAGTATTTTTTGCTGAAAATTTTCCATTTTTTTAAATTTTTTTACGATGTGAACTAATTGAGATATTTACATTTGAAGTTTGCATATAAGTGTGAGAAGTACCTTTTTTAAGTCCTTAATCGCATCCTTTAAAAATAAAAGACTTCTAAAAAGTCTAACTTACTTCATAAATCTGATATCCCTCCAAATCCCTACAAAATAGGCTTTTGACCAATTAATATCATTAAAATCAAAGAAATTATCGTTAAAAAGTATACATTTTTTAAATTCTTTATAGTATTTTAAAAAAAATTCTACAATACTTTGTAAGAAGGGGTGATTTTTTAGGAGTTGAAACAGCGAAATATTTGAGAAATAATATTAAAAATAATGAGATTTTATTTAATTGCACTCACAACATTGACCAATTTGAAATTATAGTAAGCAATTCTTATACATTACCCCTATAGAACGTGGTTTTTCAGGGTTAAATAAATGTATTATATTACAAAGGAGATTTATAAATGGCAATATAAATGTAATTTATCATAAATAGGCCATTTAAAATTTTGAACTATTGAAAAAAATTCACTAAATTTCATTGTTTATAAGAGTTGAATATTATATAGTTAAGAAATTAAACTATGAATATTAAATAGATTTTAATTCAGCATAAAATGCATCATTAAATAATTTAAAGCTGCAAAAAATTAATTTTTTTGCAGCTTTATCTCGTTTTACCAAATGGATCTTAGGTTGTCTTAAATATGAATAAAAACATTTCAACTTACTGTAATTACTATATTCCTTAAATTGAGATAAATAATTTATAAACATAAATTCCTATAATTACCGTATATAATTCACGCAAGAGAAATAAAACAATAGTACAATACCTTGCTGTTCCTCCATAATAACATGGTTGTAACAATAAATGGTATCACAAGCCCATTAGCAGCAACAGGTACATTCATTTTCGTTCCTACCATCCGTGGAAAACGAAACTTAATCTTATCGTAGCCCAAAATGACAGAGTAAGGTTATCCCATAGTAATTTGCTAAGTGAAGCTCAAAGGTTATGCTTTGACAACTGTTGATGGAAAACTCCCCCTCAAAACTTCTAGTCAACAGATTGCATCTGAATTTTACAAAAATAAGATTTAAGTTATATTTAAGTTTATACTAAATTTAAATTTAAGGTTAAGTCCGCTAAATTTCTCAAATAATTTAGTGATTATGGCTAATTTGAATGAAGAGACAGAACAAGTCATATTTAGATCCCTTCCGTTTATGGATGAACTTAAGTCTACATTCAAATAGTTAATAAAAATGGGATGAATCGGAACAATTTTCAAATTTTAAGATTCGTAACTTAGCGATGCTTAAAAGTATAAACTTGATTTTTTTTTGTATAAATTGCGGTTTTGAGTTGATTTGTGTATTTTAAGATTTAGTCCTTTTAGACATATATATGTTTTTAATAGTGTCCCTATTCTCACATCTCCAATGCTCAAAATATCTCTAATTATTTTCAAAATCTCCATGTTCTCAAAGTGGCGTAAATGGTTGAGAAAAAATGAACAAAGGTGTAAAACAGATATCTTTACTATGAATGTTAGTAACCGGTTTCGACAACTACCATCATCAAACCTAAGATGTAATACAATAAATAATAGGAACCAAAAGGTAAATACTTGATTACCTAAGGTCGAGCATCACAATAATCAAAAGTACAAATTTAAAATGTATATTGTCTAGTACCTTAAATATTGTTATTTTAATAACACTACTTTCGCTCGTTATTAGTTATATCGATGATAATAATCCTACGGACTGATTGAATTAATGGTTAATTGTTTATGATTAATTAAAATAAATTATCGCCTTATATCAAGATAAAAAGGCGCTTTAAATCAAGCTAAAGCGTGTTGCCATCGTAGGTATCAGTAAAATTTTAATTAAAAATGTCATTTCTAGTTAATACGGCTTTGTTGCAAAATATAGCATGAGGAACAAAATTTTCAATCAATTCAATCGTTTTTAATAAAGGAATCATGCTAACTTGTTAACCTTTGGTTAACCTCTGACTTTAAAACATTTCCAGTTTACGATTAATAAAGTTTGTTGATTTGCCAAAACCAACTTTGTATAAATTAAATTGTAATTCCCAAGAAATACAAAAAGTTTAGGTTTTCTTGAAAACAATGCGTCGTGTTGATTTCCAAGGAGAGTACCCTGAAACTTTCTATAGAAGTCCATATCCTCTAAGGGGGAAGGGTTATACATCCAAAAAATCGTGTTGAAACACGTAGCGCACATTACCATCTCTTTGATCATCAGTTCTTTCAATACCAATAAGTTAATTAACACCAAAAATCGAATACCTCCAGGGGACAGATCAGGTGTATATATGATAAAATACCCTTTTGAAAACTGTTTGGCAATCTATATGTTGGACAAACGGGGAGTCGTTTTGACTCTATTAGGATGAATGAACATTTACAACAGTTGTTCAGTATACTTCCAACCCTCTTTTGAGTAACATGAGTTCTCTAGCCAACCATATAATAATTAATAGCCATATCCCCATCGTTCCACCAAATTTAGTACTCCAATTAATGATCAGCTGGTTTTTGTGCTGAATTTTTTAATTTCCTAATTTGTTTAGTGTATTGATTTCGACTAAAAATGTAAAAACTTAACATTTGCAGTCATTTTTCGTCTCATATTAGCCCTATTAAAATGCCTTTATCTTTTACTTACTACATAATTTATTTCTGCCTGTTTTGCAGTAACTTATTGATGTCAGAAACACACTTAATTATTTTTTTAATTTCAATATTGTTACGTTTTAAACTAATGTGTCAAGTGATGTCCCTATTCATTTTAAACTGTCGAATTGTCTGTCTGAAGTCCATTTCCAACATCATCCTATGAATTTTTTGATTTTACCCATAAGACAGTAGGGACGTCATAATTTCTAATTGTAGGAGTTTTATAAATAGATTTTAATTTTTAATTTCAATTAATACATTTTACTCTTTTTTCCTCTTATTATCATTTTCCTCTTATCATAGATATACTGATAATAAGTACTAGTAACCCGAAACATGTGCATTTATGTAAAAACCATCTAAGAATGCATTGTTTCAATTGGGTGGAGTGACATTAAGAATTTTTTGGATTTAAGAGTACGCTATTTTCACAAGGCATCTTAGTTTTCCAAAAAATGGTAACAATTTGGAGATAAAAAATTTTAATCAAAAATGCCTGTTTTTTCGCCTCTTCCTTTCGGCTCTTTGTGATTACTACAATATAATAATCAAGTGTGCAGCTATACCGATTGGTCATTAGAAGCTTACTAAGTGCGCCCAGTTTAAACCTTTGAGGTGTGTTCAAAAATTTTACCTAAAGGCGCCAAGTTCAAGGATCGCATCTCATTCATGAAGTATTTTCGGGTTAAGGTTAAGTCAACGTAAAATGAATCCAATATCTGAGGTTTTTGTTTGACAGGAAAGTTCTGGGAATTTTTGAGGAAGTTTGATACATTTATATAAATCTGATGCATTGGGTATTGGTTATCGTTTTCCGTCTCACCGTAAGCAAGATCCACGCGACCAAAATTTCGATTTTTGTAAATATGCACCGCGTGGGCGGATCGCCTATTCTTCTCGTGAGAGGAATCCCAGCCAGATAGCTTTACATCGTAAATTTTTATCCGGGCAACAACGATTGCGCGAACAATTCCCCCCGGTTTTACCCAACTAAACACCGAATACTAAAAATAAACCTGTTTTAGTTTTATTTTGTTTAGAATCAACATCAATTAAGTTCATCAGTTAATTTTGGCTCAGTGACAACGCTTTCCTACACGGTCCGGGTGGCGTTTTATCGGCCCAGTAGTTTTGTTAATTTTCGACCGAACACGCGCCACGGTCGCTATTTTGTTAATTTGTTTCGTTGTCGGCCGTGTTATTTTCGTAAAGGTGTATGTGCGATTCGCTTTTGCGGTCCCGTGCGTGCCTTTGACGTTTGTGCGTCAAAATTGGTTGTTTCACCAACGCCATGTCCGCCCTGGCGGCAGTCCTTGGAGCTACCAAGAGAAGGGACGGTAGGGGGACGGATTTCCCTGAAAATGGGGATATGATGGAAAATTAGCTTGTCGAAGTTGATATTATTACTAAAATAGTGTATAGCGTTGTCGCTATTAATACACGGGAGTATTGCACTCGATTTTACTAAAAAGGTCGACCATAACATATTATTTCTTATAAGAGCACATCTCTTTCGGTATTAAGGCTGGTCCAGACGTTACGTTTAAAGCGTTGTAATTTTTAGAGCGTCTATATGGTGCAGAGATATCTGTATATTTCGCACAGGTTTAGTGACATCGTCATGGAGGAGGTACTACTCTGGACAATTTTGCAATGCTGTCTTGTTAAGAAAAATAACAGATTGGAACGTCTCAGAAGTTGCTTTCAAAGTGGTCGCGGAAGTGGCTTCTAAAAAGGCAGCACTTTTCCCGTATTAGATTACTGCGTGAATTACGTGATGAACTTAATGATTGGCGGAACCACTTGAGAATGAACATAGACAAGTACCTATAGCTACTTATTTATCGAAATTAGTGGCACCGCATATCACCAAAAAATAAATACTTGAGAACAACAATTTCACCACATGAAAGGCTAACACCAACTTTACGATTTTTGGCAACTGGCAGAAGTTACAAACACCTAGAATTCACAACAATTATATCGAAACAAAATCGTTAAGTGAAATCATTCCCGAAACATGTCGCTCAAAGTAACAAACACATAAAAAGAAACTGGGGAAACGGAAAACGGAGCTACCGTCTACATGGCCGACTTGTTCGCACAGTTCAAGGATATCTATGCTCTAGTTATCGCTGAAACTATATCGTCTTCGCGTCGGTTTCAAAACTGCGCACTTTTCTTATCTAGACGCAACGTTTTATCTGCAACGTCTTGAACTGTGCAGACAAAAGGTTGTGCAAAACGTAACATCTGGACCGGCATTTAGGTTCTAATTGAATTGCAAATACATAAAATCGTCATGTTAACGTCATATTACGGTTTAATGGTAACGTTTTCTTTCTACAACCATATTTCTAAAGTTAGTTTTAAATGACAATTAACAGTTCTAATTTGAAATTATTTTCAGTTAACGTCTCAACCCTCAATTGAACCTACTTACTCCTTTCTGTGCTCGCTAATACTATGGAGTGTTGAGCAACGATAAAATTCTTTTCAGTAAACGTCTCAACGCTCAATTGAACCTTCTTATTCTTCTTCTTCTGGCCTTATTCAATTCATTTTTGCATGTAGGCCTCCTCTTTTTCCCTCAAACCTTCTCTGTTTTGCGCTACTCTCTTCCAGGCTAGTCCAAAGTGTCTCTTTATGCCATCTGAGGTCTTACCCTTCCTCTTTTTCCTAGCCATGGTCTCCAGTTCAATATTTGTATGTTCCACCTGTCGTATGTTTACCTGGTATTGTTTTCGGTAAATTGCCACTTCAGTCTTGCTGTTATCTCTCTGAGATCTCTAACCTTTGTTATATTTCTAATCCACGAATTTATTTCCTTTTAGTGTTATCCCAGTAATTTGACGTTCCATGGCCCTTTGTGCTTTGATCAGTCTGTCCATATGTTTCTTGGTCAAGGTCCATATTTTAGAGGCATATGTCAACACTGGTAGAATGCATGTGTCGAAGACTTGATCTTAGGAACTGTGGTCTTTTCTTGCTTCGAAGTATATAACTTAATCTATAACTAATCTTCCGAAAGCTGCCCAGCCTAACTTTATTCTCCTCTTTATTTCTATTTCTTGGGTTTCCTTGTTAAGTGTGATTTTTTGGCCAAGGTCACTTGTTCTAGCTTGAGTCCATTTGTTTCTATTTATGTATTTTCATTTGTGTTTGTCATTATTTTCCTTTTCAATAGGTTCATCTTTAGACCTATGTTTTGAATATATTTGTTCAGTTCCATTATCATTGTCTGTAGTAAAAGTCGTTATTCTTGACTTGTAAGATTATAACGTCTGCGTACTTTAGGTTCGATAGGTACCGACCGTTTATACCTTTCTCTTCCCAGTTTAAATTTTTAAATACGTCTTTAAGTGCCATTATAACCAGTTTGGGCGATACTGGGTCTCCTTGTCGGACTCCCCTTTCTATTGGGATTGAGTTTGTTTCTTCTGGTATTTTGATGGTCGTATATGTCTCATTATAGATGTCCTCTGTCAGTGAAATATCTATGCTGTCAATCCTTCCATTCCGTTAGTGACTGTTATACCTCCCATCTTTCTACGCTATGGAACTCTTTTTCCTTATTTTTCGTATCTACATTAGTAGATGATACTCATTTGTTTTTTATATTAACATTTTAAGGGTTAATAGATGGTAAGCCGTACTGAAGCGTTTTCTAAATCCTGCTTGTTCAGTTGAGATATATCTCTACATTTTTTGTTCTAGTCTTTTTACCAGTATTCTTGATATTACTTACTTTATAAGTTTGTGAGAGAAGTTATTGATATTTTTATTTGATTAATATTGATATTGTTATTGATCTATAGTTCATCAAATCTGTCAGGCCCCTTTCTTGGTTAGTATTATTGTTGTAGCCTCCTTTCATTCCATTGCAGTCTTTCCTATTTCTAAGCACTTATTGAATAGAGTTTTTAATATTTTAACGATTTCTTCTTCTCCTTCTATTGTTAATTCCTTGGTTAAATGTTCCTTTCCAGAGGCTTTATGGTTTTTCATTTCAGACAATACGACAGTAATTTCTTGTTCTTTGTCTGGCGTTTCCTCAGAATTTGCGTTATTTATTTTCTTTTTTATCTCTCATTGCCATTATTTTGTTTTATTCTATTAATGGTTTTAATACTTTCTTACTTAGATTTTTCTCTATTGTTTGCTGGATCATCTCTTCTTGTTTTTTCAGTATGTCACATTTTATGGTTTTTCTAATGAGCTTATTTAAGTCTGCGAATTCCACTGTTGATTTCTTTGTTTTGTTGTACTAGCTCTCGTCTATGTTCTAGCACATTCATTATTGTTAGTGATATATTTCCCTTTCGTTTCTTTATAGGGACGGTTTTTTTTGTGCTGCCTTTTTCAAAGTGAGTATTAGAGTCCAATTTATTTCGTTTATGTCTTGGTCTATAAATTTCTTTCTCTGCGTATGTTCTCGATTTTTGATCATGATTGATCATTGCACATGATGCAATCTATATTAAATCCACTGAGAAGAAAACTTCCACGAAACACAAACGTCGAAATTCAAAGCACGCGACGAGCTAGCGAATAAGTACAGGGTCGCATCAAGAATGATCGCCTTGACTATAATTTATCTTTTACTAAGATTTTACTAAAGATGTTCATTTCTTCCTTTTCTGTATACATTTAAAATAATGGTTTTCTCCCCGCAGCTTAAGTATGTTCCAGGTTTCTCTTTTTGGGAGGCGAGCAGGGAAGGTGTCCCCACAATTGCAATAAATCACAGAAATATGTTTATAACAATTTATATCAAAAACCTGAATAACAATAGCGATATGTTAAAATAAACCATCAACTAAAAGTCCACTATCACCGTCAACGACCTGAACGCTTGTAAACGGACAACCATAGATCAGACAACTAAACTTGTTAATTTCAGTGAACCGACTCTGTACATCAATAATTCCCGCCAAAAGTTTTATGACTTTTCCACCAATAGCAAACGACGTGTATTAGGTGTTGTCTAACTTTACTACCTTTTCTCGTTTCGAGGATGTTTTCTTCTCAGTGGATTTACTATAGTTCGTTTCTCGTTTTCCCATCCGGGCTCAACCATGTCCATTTATTATGTGGTTTCTTTTTCAAGAATGAATTGCCTCACACCATCATTGAATGAATTCAATGATGATGTGAAGAAATTCGCCTGTTCTAGAAAGTTGTATAGCGATTCTCCTCTCTCGTTTCTTATGCCATAGTAGTAGTTTCCGATTCTGTATTTTTCTTGATCTTGCTTGGTGCCTATCTTGGCATTAAAATCGCCATTTACTAAATTATATCGCGCAGGATATTCATGTAATGTTTTGGATACATCTTCATAAAAATTATCTACTTCTTTCTCTTCATATGATTCGAGTTATTTTGCTCTTCAATTTAATTGCGATGTATGCTACTCTTTCCTATATATTTTTGTAAACTTTAACTCTGTTTCTGGTATTTTTTGATAGTAAGAAACCTCCTCTTGTTCCATTTTGTTCCCAGTCTGAGTGGTATGACACATTTCCAGAGTTTAGTTTTATAGCCATTTCGTCTTTTCTCCTAATTTCCGCCAATCCTAGAATATTCGATTTAATTCTGCTTCTAGTTCTTGTATTTTGTTTTCTAATTTTAGAGTTTCGCTAATGCTATAGAGTTTTGAGCAACGATAATATTTTTTGTCTCGTCGCCTTGTGTCTTATAATTTCACCTTTGGAAAAATTCCCATTCCAATTTTATACGGTTGAACTCAAATCTAATATAAAGAGAAAGTTCTGCTTTACTACAAGCTTCCAGAAGTAAAGTCAACCAGGAACCTTATTAAAAGTACACCTTATCCCTCACGCTTATACGTCAAAATAACGTCGCCCTTATTACTGCGCTCTGCAGTATCTCTCTAATTATACAAACGACATAAATTACGAAACAAAAAGCGAAGTCCGAGTCCCGCTTCGCGTGTCTGCGGTCCCCTTTTTCATATTCCGCTAGAGGGAGAAAAATGGGAGCACTGCCCTTTTTAATTACCGCAGGACGAATTCGCCGCTTTTACTTGATATGCATTAGCCTTTGCATGTACTTGTCACGTTCCCGCAGATCCCCAGATCGATCGAGAAGGGTCCGCTTCACTTTACTTTTCATGTACGTCGTCGTTAACAGAACTGTTAAGAAATTGAGTGCATTTAGAGTTCGCATTATTGTTCATTAGGTTAGTCACTTAAAGTGATGGGAAATGATTAAAATGCGAAGCCTCTTTTGAAATATATCATGGTTGGTTTGTTACACTTGGAGAATATAAAGTGAGAGTGGATCTAGTGGCCTCCATGAACAGTCAAAGCCAAAGTAGGTTTTTAGTAGAAAATTTCTTTTGATCATTGCCACCACTAAGATGAGACCATAAAAGGATCCAGAGTCGATCCCATTGCAATAGTCCCTATTTGCGGACTTCTGGAACGTTCAACGTATGTACAGTTTACCTGTCTCATTTCTAAGCTTGCCTTTGGGGATGCCTCGAAATTCCAAATTATGGAAGCTTTAGGAAAGCCCATTTGAATACATATTTGTCGTTTTTACAAGTGGGCACCAAGCCATATGTAGTTACAAAATAATAAATACCTACTAGTTACCATCAGATATAAAAACATATGGTACTTATATTGAAGTACAGGTGATGTACAACACAAAAACTATGTGTGTTTTTGAAGTAATGTACCAAGAAAACTGCTTACTGTCATCTGAAATAATTAGTGGAAAATGTCATAGTACGCGAATTGAAAAGTGTAGACACTATTTCTACACCTTCAGGAAAAATTATTAAGACTAAAAGGAATTGTTTTAACGTTGACCGGATGAATAATAAAATGGCGAATGCAATAATAGTAAAATAATAGGTACCTCATTATATACAGGGCAAATTCTATCGATAAAGAGATGTCGGAAACTACATGATAGACAAAAAAGTTGAAACAAGTATTTATGAGCACAACTTTTGAATTGAAATTTATGCTTTGGAAAATTTTGGATGATTTTCCAAATCAGATAAATAAATGTTAAAATACAAAGATTGTTTGGAATATCCTACCAAATGACATGGAAGTAGTTTTTGTTTTGAGTAGTTTTGACCTAAATCAAATTTTTTTCAACTTTACCTTTCATTTGTGTCTTTTGTGTACATCAAGCATCACAACCTCAAAAGTTATTTTTGAAGTGTGCTGAAAGTCACTAAATTTCTTCGAAACACTTCAATAAATAACTGATATGTATGAATTTTGCAATAATCCTTGCAAATTGCAATCTCATTCAACCACTGTCAGGTTGTTAAATAAACCACGTCAACTTCAAAACCGCTTCACAAAAAAGTGAAACTAAGTAAGCTTCCTGAAAGTACGCTAGTTAACAAGTTTAGTGAGTTTTATCTTAATCTACGTTTAAACAATTTTTTAATGAAATTTTACAACTAATATTCCATAGAACTGCTGAGGGGTATTTAAATTGACACCGCAACTTTAAAACTCCTTCATTACTAGCTGTAACTCAATAAATTTTCTAAGGACACTTCAATAAATAATTCTAGTGAGTGTTACCAAAATATGAGTTTCAATAAAAAAAAATGTGATTTTTTTGAAACTCGAAATCGTGGCAAATTGAATGAGCATCGATAACTTGAAAACTCCTTCACTGAAAGGTTCGAAACTCACTATACCCTCAAAGGATCCTTTAGTAAACAATTTCAGTGAGTTTTACCCAAATCTGAGTGTCAATGCAAAAATTATGAATTTTTGAGGCTAGAAATCGTGACAAATTGCAATTACACTCGTTCAATTGTGTCATTTTTTCACATAATTTGTCACACTTTCAAAACTCCTTTAAGAATAGTGCTGACACTCAATATACTAACAAAAACGTAACCTAACAAAAAACGAAATGAGGCACTCCCGGAATGACCAAGAGGGAAAGCATAGTTTTCTTAAAGCACTGCACTACAAGTGAAACAAAGAAATATATGAAAAAATCATGACGTAATGTTAATTTATTATAGTAAGGAAAAATAAATGAAAGAGAAAATAGTTTAATTTAAGTATTGTCTTATATTGAAAAATAGTATATCAATAAAAAGATACTTTAATGTGATAAAAAAACTTAATGTCAAATTTAAAAATATTGTCTATTCGATTAAATTGCATTCTACAAAGGATATAATTGGTTTATGGTAGCTAAAGTCTGAGATTCAATTTTTTCTAACTATCTTGGAAAAAACGGTATCAATGGTTATAGTATAGTTTGTTGTAGGCTCAAGTGGATTATTATTTAATCTCACGTTAAATGTTGTATACAGATCATCTACTAGTTTTTCTGACTCTTCTTCCGAAAAACTCACCTAATGTACTGTTTGAAGATAGAGAAAGCTAGGAGGCTGCTAGTAAACCCGGCATTTCTTCAGAGTGTCTATATTACTCGTTTGTTTTAAAATTATTTATTTACTTACATTGATTGTGGAATAAAAATTTAAAAAGATTCCTCTTGACTAGAGTCATCACTAGTAATTGCTGAATTTACTATGTTTTTATGATATAATTTAAAGGAACAAAGTGTGTAGCTAACAAATTCACATCTAAGAGAGAACATGTCTACAATGTAACAGCAAACCGTCTAGGTATCTATAAGTATACATTTATTAATAATACGCATGTACCTGCGTGTACCATGCGGTATAATTTATATGGTAGTGGAGCGTGTGTGTGCGAAAGAGAGAGCGCGATGCTGACGCGCCGCTCTACGCCCTTGCTGATCGTTCGGGTCGTTACGGTCGTTCGTTTTTTCGACGTTCATACCTCTCAGCGATCCAGCGCTCAGTGCGAGACCCGCGATAAGAAAGCTATGCTTCCAACAAATTAATTCCTAATATCGAGATTTCGGTATATTCCTTTAGGTTTTTGTTGTATACCGTATGCCGTTTCTGATCAGGTCCGGGCACGCCCCCGCAGACGCCTAGGGCCCCGCAGGCGGCCTCCTCGGGATCTCCCCCGACCAGCTCGATGGTGGCCACGAGACCGAACGCCCTTAATTTAGGTCAAAGTCTTTTGCAAGGCCTGCAAGGTTAGAGAGAGAAATTGGTCGTGGAATAATCCTTTTTGTTTGTTTTTTTTTTTTGTTTTTCGATTAACCCCTCATTAACAAATTCGCCTGCGAAATAACCGGAAAAAGCTTCATAGAAATTAAATAGTATTGAAACCAATACAGTTTATCGAGCGTCATTTTTGTATGTTATCGTTTTTATCGTGTCAGGATGTGTTTTTGTTTAATTATAGAAATTAATTTACAGGATTCTTCAACTCATTGTGTTGTTCTGTTAGGAAAATTCAATGAGGTTGTGTTCATCGGCAAGTATACATACTTACACATAATTTTTTTTTTTTTTGACTGGACTAAACATGCTTTTTTATGTTTAATAAAGATGTTTTTTCTAAGATGATTGCATTACTTTTTTTATCGAAAGATTTTATCGTACACGCGAAATTCCTCCCTCTCCGCCTAAATTCAACTTATAAAGATTGTATCGTCGAGGAAGATCGTTTTTTACACCGGCATCGATAAAATACAGCTTCATTATCAGTATGTCATTCTACGATCGCGTTACGATAGCTATTATTTATTACGACGGGGTTTATGACAGGTTACTTCATCCCAGTGATTAATAGCTCTAACCGCGCTACCGTATTACTATACTTTTAAGGTTTTATCGCACTTTTAAGAGGAAGACGTATGCTAGTCCAGTCAGATGAAAATCTTTGGTGGTCAGTGTTTTTTTTTAATTTTCTTAAATCTATCCAAGACCCGTTGTTATCCAAAGTCGAGAAAGTGAGCTTATTATGTTATCGACTTTGTTGATCCAATAATAGTACCATTTTTCTTCACATTTCTTGGACAGGTTCTAAGTTGGTTAAATAATCGACTCGTTAAACTTTCTTTTTCAAGTTTACTTTGAATTACTTAACCTCCTCAAAGGATATAAGATTCTATAAACCTAGGTTTTCCGAGTAGTTGTAACATAAGCTAGCAATACAAAAGTGTATTACACATGGAGTTTCTGAAACGACAAACTAGGATAACTAAGGATTTATAAAAATCAAATTACTAAAAGCAACTTCCTTGGCGTCATTAACCAAAAAAAAAACTTATTCTAACATTTTCTAATGTGGCAACATAACCACTGTCATGATGGAATGTAAGGATATTCAAATGGCGGTTCTAAATCTGTTCTGGCCAATGGAACGTCTTGCGATAGCTTCGCAATTGAAACCGAGACAAGGACCTATTCGGGATTTCTCTTAGAACAAACCTATTATAGTGGCCATGTGATTACTTGTCATTGATGTAGTTTCCTTTGTTTAAAAACTTACTTCAGGGATGAATAACAGTAAATTTTGCATTAACTGAAAAAAGTGGGATACACCCAGAAATTTTGAAAAATATCCTTGGCCATCTTAATTCAAAGATATAACTGTTTTTTGCTATTAAAATCTAGCAGTACCTCAGTGTGGTAGTGGAATGAAAGGTATGTTCTATTAGAGTACAGAATTAATTCTGGATCTATTCTTGCTATTGGTTCCCAAATCGAAACCGACACATTCTATTGGCTGAATCCGATTAGGGATTTTTTATTTTAAACAAACCTATTGTAGTGTCCATAGTACTAGTTGTCATTAGCATGTTTTATTCTGATCAAAATTTGTTAACAGCAGTAATTCAACAGTAAACTGAGATTTGATACTATCCCAAAATGTAACTTATTTACAGTTCTGATTTGTTTTTGAATCTATCTTGGCCAATGGAACGACTTATGACAGATTCACAAATCCAAACCTAGACGTTGTATTGACTGAACCAGATTTTGGATTTTTGTTGGAACAAATCTCTTATAGTGGCCTTGTTACTACTGGTCATTGGTATACTTTACTTTGATTAAAGCCTGTGGTTGTCCACCAATTAAACAATAAACTTTGCAATAAGTAAAAATAAAATGGGTAGCATCTTCTCATTTTTGGAAAATATCGTTGGTCACCTTAATTCAAAGATATAACTGGTTTTTACTTTTTAAATATGACAGCATTTCGATGTAGAAGTGGAATGTCTGGTATGTCCCAATAACAGTTCCGAACTGAATCTAGATATAATCTGGCCAATGGAACGTCTGTGGTGTCTACCCATAGGTCCCAATGAGTAAAACAAGTTCTGGTCGAAATGCTTCTATTGGTTAACCAATTACACGTATTACCTTAAGTAAAAGTGAAGTGAATTGAATGAATGTGAATACATAACTCTACTGATGAACGTTTAATAATGAGAACAATTGTAGTTATGTGTCGTTGTTGTCGAGAAACCTAATTGGAACAATAACAATTACAAGTATCCCTGGTGGAGTAATACGACATCAGCGATATTCGTATTGTGAGCTCAACATACTTATGTATTATTTAAATGAAAGGTGAGCGGAATGATAAGTCGTGACAATGGAAGTAGGTGATAATGATTAATATTGATAATTAAGTTATTGCCTTACGCAATCTGCTACACGTCTTGTAAGTTCACAAATCGAATAAAAGTCGTTTTATAAGCAGAAGTCACTTTAGAATTTCTGTTGGAACATAACCAATTGTAGTAACCACGAGACTACTTGTCATTAATCAAAATCTGATGAAAAGGGTAATCAAAGAGTAAACTTTGCATTAGCTGAAAATAAGTTGGGAAACATCTTCAGAAAGTTTGGACAATTTCCTTGGCCTCTTTAATTCAAAAATATAGGTTTTTATTTTTTTAAATTTAGTAACCTCTCAAAATATAATTTAAGATATATTCCAATAATGATATTGAATTAATTCTGAAAATATTCTGATGAAAATATATAAAGTATCAGATTTGAATTTGGTTAAGTACCTATTAAGGTTGCAGGGCGTATAAGCATTTCGAAATATCCCTGATGCCTATAAGTCATTTACATCATATTATTATGGTCATAACAAACAGGAAAATGGGCATTTTCAAAACAGTACAATCAAATGTCTTCAATGCAACCCAATTTCCAAAAGAAATAGTGTCACGATCACAATACCAAATTTTTCAAAAGCAAATAGACCATAACTGACAAAAGTGGAAACGAGTGAAAGTATAAAGCCTTCAACAAAGTAATTGTTTAACAATTGACAATCAACAATACCAGGCCAGAATAGATCAGAACAGACCCGACAAGACCAGACCAGAGCAGACCAGATTGTTAATTGTTTTGTTAATGTTGTCACATTAAAAAAAATTTTGTACCTTTTTAGTACTTACAATCTTATTTTTTAAATGTTTTTGTCAAAATTCCATTAATAACTATTTATTCCCAGTAAATGTACATTCTTTCAAAGACATTGTGTAGTGTATTTTAAAAATTTCAATCAAAGTAGGATCAACACTAAATTTGTAAACAACTGATAATTGTGCCAAATGTGATGAGCATTGATGCACAACACCTTTAATTATGCAAATATTCTACGGAACAAATAAGAGCCTGTGTTCCTGTGAAAACCACTCTGGAAAATTATTTAGTGAAACGAAAAATAGTGCAAAGAAAGAATATATGTTTTTCAATTAAGTTCACTTTTGCGAGTTAAACTGGACTTAAAGAGCACAACGATTCGAGCCAGAAAGAGTTTTTGCAAACACGTGATCGAATATAAACATTTATACAGTGACCCTTTCCATTGATCCTTTACCATACGTGTGTCACAATCTCGTCGATGATCACATATGTTTCGTTGTGTGTTAACCCTTATTAATAAGAATTTGTTTTGTTTCTATGCTTGCATGTACATGTTCATGCTTTTGTGCACTGTAGACGATGAATCTTGGTTCAACCGTGATGTTTCGAAATGGATAGGAACAACAGTAGAGTACAAGGTGTTACCCAAAAGGGAATCAGGTTTGTTTATTTTTATTCCATTTATTTTCCTCCTCCTTTTTACACGAGAAACCTGCCCTACGACACTGGCATCGAAGTAAACCTACCGATCGAGATCGAATTGATCTTTCGCTTAGATATCAAGTTTGGTGTACTTCGATAGCCCCTCGGCGCATGTTCTATACGTTACGGTTCTCTTTTCTTTTCCATAGAAGATTCTGTGGCTTATCAACGCTTAGAATCGTGTGAGATTGAGTTTGAAGATGGTGAGATATGATCATTACCTTACTTTAGACTGTGTAGAACGACCATTTCCTCCTCCAGGCGAAGTAATTATCTAAATTTAACGTTTTGGGTCCGAATGGAGAAGGTCGATTCTCCATTCGGATAACGAGTCGATCTTTAATTGTGTTATTGTCTTTTATGTTTCATAAATCGTTACGTGGACTGCCTTGGGGTTACCTGGTATCCGTAGATTTTTAGATTTGTTGTTGTTGTCGTTGTTGTAGCTTTGAGTTAAGGTTTTTATGTTACCCGAAAAGATTTCTGGTTCAAAAAAATTTTTTTCAAATAGTGTATAATATTAGGACGAGAAATCTAATCGTGTAATGCACCTATTTGAACCATCGATTATTTGGATTGTTTCCCCACTATGTATTATTCAAAGGAAACAAGGCATTGTGTGCTTCACATTCGCTTTATTATATTTATCATGTATTGTATCTATTTTATTATTAGGCATAGAAGTTAAAACAAAGGGTGGACAACATAGAATCTAATGAATGACAAGGTGTTATAATAAACGTTAAACACGTGACTTGTATCATTGTTACTGTATAATGCCTGAGCCTAAATTTAATGCGGATAACGCTTTAAATACGTTAACGGTCTTAATTCCCGTATTCGCCAGGTAAAATATTATTTTACTTCTTTACCTAGATTATTACTAATTCATATATATCTCAGCAAGGCTTTCGATTTTTTTTTATTTATAGCTAGCACTTGATTCTCTATTGCGGACTGTTGAAATGGCAGATTGTTTAACGTTTCCTAATAAATAATTACATGGACGAGTCTTAATAAAACGATGCGTTAAAATGTTTTAATTCGAGTTTAAACAATGTAGGATTTATGCGGAATTCATGTATCATTTCTTGAAGGCGTCCTTCATCGTAACAAATTGATTGAATGAATTGATTTGTTTTTTTAATCGATCTTGGATTCGTTAGTTACATCGATACATCGATTTTGCATCAAATAAGAGTAATTGAATTTGATTTGAATCTGCCTTTTAAAGACAGTCCGTTGTCTGGTGCATGCACGGCTACAGTAAACCCAAAAGAGATACTAACATGCTCGTTTGCCATTTGTAGACATACGGATTGTGTGTCCCGATAAATCGTCAGTATCGACAAACTCTCAAAGCTCAGGTATGGTGTTTTAATTGCGTAATTTTGAGTAACAGCCTTATTTTCCATTTTTTATTGCTAAGCTAGTAACGATTTGACTTTTTCCATTACCTGTTGTTGATATTATTACACATAACTGGCTCTCAGCTACTACTACCTGTTTCTTGAAAGGTATCTGCGGAGTACTTTTGATTTTTGTTCTTGTCTCTTGTCCTTTCCTTCTCTGATATGGATAGTATCACGGAAAGTCGGTGCTAAAACTATACACAGTTAATACAAACATTATCTCGATGGTTAAGAATTATTAGTTGAAAAGTTGAAAACAGTTGAAGGTTGAAATTTAGGTATTTTTAAATTATTAAGTAGTTAGTTGTAAACGTAATTCTTCTATATTTTTGTACGTGCTACGTATGAAAGCGTCTGGTTGTTGATTAAACTGTGAAGAGATCAACAATTAGAATTAGTGGTGCTTAAATTTAAAACAACTTCAGTGAAGATGTAAATTTCTACCTTTGACATTAACAAATTTCTCTAAATTTGGATTGTACATTATGTATTTGTGACAGGAAATCTTGCTTCAGCTTGCATTGCGAGGTGCTCCAGGTACTTAGGCTTTCTAAAACACGATGATAAAAAAAGAGAATTTGTACATAACTGTAAAAGTTTTCATCAACATTTTCGTGATATACATATACATATACCTACTTACATACATGTGTATAAGTCTTATAATACACGACTTCCTGTATTCGTATTCTTAGGGCTCTGTAACTTGTATTGGTACCTGACATGCTGTATTGTATTAATATTCAGGACAAGTTTATCTTACTTTGTTTTATGCATGGTTGAAAGTAATACACTTGTATCTTTCTCTTAATTATAAACCAGTGGTACTGGGTATTCTTTGTGCTTATCGTAGATATATATACTTAAGTGTTGTGTTTGGTAGAGTCACTGGTGTTGAAATAGAAATCTAAACTATTGTCGTTTACTGAATTATTCGTTTCTGTACCCTCAGCGAGGAGACAGGAGATCATCAAGATGACCGAGCAACTCATCGAAGCCATAAACACGGGGGATTTCGAGGCTTACACGTAAGGAATATATTTATTCAGCACAACTTGTCGATACTGCGATAGATCAATTGCACCGTTCTATTTTTAGCAAAATTTGTGATCCACACCTAACTGCATTTGAACCCGAAGCCATGGGTAACTTAGTCGAAGGGATGGACTTTCACAAGTTTTATTTTGACAATGGTAATTATGCCGATAATAGCGAAGTAGACGGGGTTATCAAAAGGCTGTTTATTCTAATTACAATGTGATGTGATCGAGAAATACTGTTTCTGTTGGCAACACGAAATTTAGCTTAGAGTTGGTAGTGAAATTGACAAATTTTAAATTTGAGGTTTTGATGTACCACACTAAATTAAGGTAAAATAATGAACAAGATCCACTTAATGTCGATTCCAGTTACCACTCTCATGAAATATTCGTTTATACGCAAGTTATTTTCATTTTTAAATATTGTTTTCATGAAACCGTCATTTTCGTTGAAACCTATCAAATACAGTCATTCAAATAATTCCTTAATAAAAGCCCCAATGCCGCGTTTGCCAACTGAATCAATAACTTTTCATCACTTCTTAAAATTGGTTATTAAAGCCAAAACGCTCCCTATGAAAATATTCTTTTAATAATCCCAAAACTCATTAAGCAGTTTATCATTTTAGAGAAAAGTTACCTTTACGCAACTCTCGTTGCTTTATGGGCATTGTATTTTTTTCAGTATTGGGGAAGAACTGTAAAGCTGTAAACACCACAATACTTAACCCTCACGTGCATTTACTGGGAGACGATGCTGCCTGCATCGCTTACGTTAGGTTAACGCAATACATGGATAAGTAAGTGATTGGTAATGATACAAACGTCCCATTAGTATTGAAACTATGGCATTGTTACATTTTAACTAACGAGTTGAAATGCAGATGGTATAAACAATTAAAAGCAACACTGGTTGTTGATATAATGATTTAATTGTTCCAAACAGGATTTAAAACTCTTGAGTTCCGTTCAAGAAGGTGGGAGAAGATATTTCCTCTTTCTATTTTTATTGCTATATATTATTCCAACTTGTCAATATCAATCTAACATCAACTCGACGAGAAATTGGAACCTAGAGTGTAATTCAATTTTGTTGATTACTTCAATATTGACGTTTTGTTGTTTGCTGCCTGTAAGGACTCCCATCCAATTTCCTTTAAAAAGAATAATTAATTATTTAAGGGTCTTTATGTTATTGTGATTTACTCTGGTTAACTCTAATACGACATTCCTTCCATTTTAGTTATGAAGGTAATATCGCCGGGAGAATTCTCGTCGGTAAAATTTACGTACTAATAATGTAGGTATATTGTTATAAATGTATATTACTAATTTACCTCATTAAAGTATAACTCTTCGCCAGGCCGACCCAAAAGGAACTTATTAACGATAACTGCTGTACTGAGGCCAGATATTTCTTGGAAATTTAATAAAACGAAGTTTAATTATGAAAGTAGGCAAACTTAAGCTGAACTGCATTATTGGTATTCAGTTTGTGAACGAAACAAACGTATAAAATGTGTCAGGAGTTGCGTTTTTACCTAAAACGGGCAAGTTTAGTGAAAAATACCTGGGGAAAAGTTTCCCTTGTTGTTTTAAACATGACGAGTTACAAAGTGATGAAACTGCACAAAGTGCAGAAACCCAAATACCGAACTTTTGAAACAGGTTGACAAAGAGATTCTTACTAACCCATTTATCAGCTTAATGAACCACACCCTAAAAGCATTTCTTCAAATAACCCATCGCAGAATATCTGAGAAGTGCGAAGAAATGAATGGGAAAACTTAATTTAATCAACGGGTTACATAGCAGAGAGGCATTATTCTGTTAAAACTTCTGGCGCTATGATCAATGCCAAAACGTATATATATGCTTTATTAAATAATTATCAACGTCCATTTGGCAGTACAAAGCATGAGTTGTGCTGATTGAATAATTGCGTGAAATTAGCATAGGTGAAAAACATAACAGATATTTGAAAAATATGTACTATTGGAATCAAACACAGAAGTTGGAACCGTTCAGTGAAGTGAAGGAATGTCCCATGTCCCACTTATAGCTACATTTTGATATCTAGGTACATCTAAAAGGTACGTACCGGAAAATGAATCAAAAGGGACAGAAATCGACGGAAAGCTTAAAAACATCTTATCCAACAGTAAGGAAGACCAACAGAATGTGCATGAACACCGGCATCAATACAGTTTGCGTATCAATATATCAAAAACAGAGGTCGTGAACATTAGTTCCCAGCACCCTAATTAACGGCAATGTCTCCTAATTTGAAAAATCTGGTCACTATTGTTAATAATAAATGGTGTGATAGAGAAATTCAAATCTTAGTTGGTTTGACCAAAATAACATTTTTGAAACTTAAGACGATATTGCTATATAAAGAGATTTGCCCTTCCATCTGTACCTAAAAGTTATCAAGTACCTACTACGTATGGTCTGCACCACTTGGCACTGATACATGATCTATTAAACTAAGATCGTTAGCAATTAAACAGCAATTTGAAATATGAACTCGCTAGGTACGTAGATTTGCCAACAAAAATGAATCAATTCAACCTCTCTTAACTTCTATATTGAAAATGGCCAACGAAAATAATGGATTCTTAAGCTCTGGGTTGGTTTATAACCTGAATTAACAGTAGAAGCGAAATGATATTTTAGATGAGCTACAAGATTGGCTTGCTACTAAGTTGAAACCAACTCTTGGGGTGATGAACCCCAAAGTTTGGTTCTCTATGGAGAACCAAACGATTCCAGCAGAATGGAAAAGGGCTAGGGAGGTGCTTGTTCTCAAGCAAGAGTAGTACCAATGATGGGCAAATTGCTTAAGGCACTGTTCAAGAACAGATTGGAGGATGAGCTAAATGAGAGGAATGCAATATAAGTGTCCATCAACATGGCCTTCTCAGGGTAAGTTCGACGAAGAAGAAGAAGATGAACCGTGAAGAATTCCAACACAATTAAACCACTCTTGTATTATCGCATTCCCCTGTTTACCGACGAGATTTCCTCCACGCTCATTCTTAGGTAACCTTCTTAGGTGATAAGTTTTCGCAATGGTAGCCTTCATACTTGGTGGTAATTTTATTTTCTGTTTGATTTAGGCACGGCCAGGCGCACACCCATCAATCGGAGGAGAGCCGGGTATGGCACAAGCGTGATAACAAATGGCAGAACGTTCACTTCCATCGCAGCGGTGGTAACGGCGGCGCAGCATTCGGCTTCAGTTCACATAAATAGAACAATTAATTATATGCATACTATATTTAAAAATGATGAGAAAAAAAATTTAAATCCATATGAACTATAATATTTACTGTGAAATCTATTTGTGGTGATGTGTGATTCTCATGTTTTAGGTTTCTACTATGGTCCATTATTTTTTAACGAATTTCTATATTTTATGAAATATGCCATTACTGTTCGGTATGGATTCGGATGCCAACCTTTTATTTGATGCGATAGGGCGCATTTTCTAGGCCATAGTTTCTATATTTCCCTTTTCTACTTCATTTACGTGCTATTGCAGGTTTGCTTTAACACCGGATATCGACATCAAAGGGTAATAGATAAGGATTCCAATTCAATTGCAGTTAACGATTTGCTAGTTAACGGGTGCGTTTTATGAATTGGCGTCCTGACTGATGTCTCGGTGTGATTCTCTTTCTTTGCCTCCATGAAAGGTTGGTAAGGTAGTTAGGTCATTTTTTTAAAAACAGCACACCAAATTAATCGTATGGTACATATATATACATAAAAATTAGCCAAAATGAATTCAAAAGAAGTTTCATAGGTATTTATTAATTAATTGTACAACTCGAGAAAACTTTACTGGTTTAGTGCGACGATTATTTTATATTTGTAAATTATTGCAGCTCCATTTAGACTAGTGATATATGTATATTTTTTAGTATTAAATCCATGTAGTCTTTGCAACTGATAGGATCTGAAAAGAATATATGCGATCGACTTACCTGAAAGATCACTTAGTTTAACACTTGTATTTTTTCCAAAAGGAAATCGTGGGTGATTGGCTTACTTTAGGGATATCATAAAACTGCCTTATATTTAAAAGTAAGGGAACCTAATTCTCCCATTTTTTGATAACTCGGGTATGACAAATTTTAGGACTGGAGACCATTTTCCATGACTTTTTGCGCCTCGACTTCTCCTCGACTGAACTCAAACAATGGTGATATTGTATAATTAAAAGCCTTACAGGACAGCCTTGAGGTACCTATAAATCGTTATATTTTATAAATGTAAATGCGAATTGTTTAGGGTATGTAACAATCCAACCCACATCCCCGAAGTTGTTTTTATTTTTGTGTAGCATTGAATGCCGTGAGTAAGTTTTACAACCACAATTTACGATAGTTTCAGTTTATTACCTTTATACGCTGTATAACTTTAATAATCCACTTTCTAAAAGAGGAAACAAACATGTGGCATAAATCCAGGAGAATGTAATACCTATACTTGACGTTTGAGTGCAGGTATTAAAGTTTATAGGTTCGTTTTCTGAATTTTTAGTTTGGGTAGTTCAGTTGGGGGGAAACACGATGTGCGTGCTTTAGATCTCATGGTAATAGTTTACAAATCTATCATGATAGAATTCGCACTGCTTTAAATCCAAGATTTTTTACTAGCATTTAAATTACTTTTCGTGGTACATTTCTTACTATGAACGTTTTCATCTACATTACGAATTAAGGTTTAGAAAAAAAAAAGTGAAAGGAATTTACTTAAATAGTAAGTAAAATGTATCAAAAAGTGATAATATATTGTTGGAATAATTAGTTCCACTTGACTGTTAAGGTAAAATTGAACATTGAGGTGTTTTTAGCTCTCTTAATATTAAAACAGTATGTATAATCATCAGATATAATATATAAACGTGTATGATATAATTTTCAGGTTTTTTCCGTTAAGTTTTGGAACTCGATCCGGCGTCTCCGCGCGGAACGTTCCGGGGACCGAACGAAGCCTCGATAATCACTTCCGAAATTTTATAAAATAAAAATTATTGAAAGCATTAAATCAACGATGAGTAACGAATCACCCAATATGTCCCCCTACCTCGGGGGGTTCACGGGACACGCCGGACGAGCGCGCGCGCGTGCGTTTGCTTTTTCTGTATTATACTTAACGCGACATTATCGAATTTAAACAGATTTAATTACGTGTCTAGTATAGTTCACCTTCTAGTGAAATCGTAGACCATTAGTTCAATGAGAAGTGATTTACACGACAACAATATTAAGTAAAAATCGGTCGTTCTGTGAACTGACCCTATTAGATCTTATTATATTTTGGGCCTAGACATTCGTTAAATGTTGAAAGTGGAACTCGCAAGACGTTTGAGATAACCGATTTTTTGGTAATTGGAATTGCAAAAATTGTTTTTAAGTTTTATTAAATGTTTAAATAAAGGAAAAATAAATGCATTGTTTCAAATACACAATTCTTAGCAAAATTATGGTTTTTTCATCTGTCGTGTGCTTTCCATGCAAACAACTAACATTTAAGGTAATGTTGTAATAAGGCAGTATTATTGTTTCCTAGTCTTTTTACGGTGGCAACTGAAACGCTGTCTAGTCAAAATAATTTATAAGAACATAAAGAAAAACTTAAACATTTTTACATAAATATTAACCTTAGTCTAAAACACTACCCTTCTTCTGATTAGAAGAATTTTTTATTTCAACTTCTAGGCTATTTAATAAGGAAAATAACGTCTAATCTGACTAAAAAAAAAGAGTTTAGCGAATATTTATACCTACCTTGTAAATTTTTTGATATTTCACATTTTTAACCTGCTAATAAGATATCAAATGTATAGAGTCTAAAGGTAATAAGTAATCACAGTTTTGTTTGTAAAAGTATGTTAGAACATCCAGAAACTCGCAGAGTTGTTCGTGGTTTCACTCCATCCGTTTATCTTCCTCTTGCACTGATCCTTAGTATTAAAAAATCTTTTTGTTCTTTTCTGTCGCTCTCGACTCTTCTGCAATTTTATTGCCTTATAATCTGGATAAAGGGTGTTTACCAGTGTTAGGAAAATCGTTTAATGTGAGGTTTTGTTCGTGAATAAGTCCCTCGAAGGAAAATGTTTATTGATGTGTTAACGTCCATGTCGAAGGTTTCTAGCCAAGTATTATCGTGCTGAGAGTATCTTCGAGCTCGCCGAAACTGAAATGAAATTCGGATTTTGTGTGACGTTGTCCTCTTCCAGTTTTGAAATACAATAACTCCACTTTCCAATTGTTAAGACGCGCGTTTTCATTTCAGGGCGGATTCCGGGCTCGAATCTTTTCCTCTCTGATCCAACCGGCTTTCGTTTTCGATAAGTAAGGTTGTGCTGGCAGTCATATATTTCAAAAACACGATTAAACTTGTAGGCGTAAGAGAAATATCGGCACTTTAAAGGCATAATGGCATCCAGTCGAACAAACATGGAGGCACCGAAAATAGGCAGTTGCTCTGAGAATAAGAAAGGGTTTTTGAAGTTTGTTTGGAACTAATCACATCAGTCCCAGTACAAGGTACAGGTACCTATGGTGGTGTCAAAAATTGGATTTCTTATTTTTTGAGTTATTGCTTTGTGTTTGTACGAATGGACATGATATTTTCCAGTCAAATTTTTTTCTGAATATACTCAGTAATTATTTTTGTTGAAAAGCTAATATTGATATTAAGTGTGGCAATATACTGTAGATAATAACTGTTGGTGCTCTCTTTTAAAAAATGGGATTGTCTCCATTGTCAGATATTCGATTCGCTTATAAAATGTATCCACTTGCAGGCCAAACTTTGGACATTCAAGGAATAATAATTACTGAGTATAAAATATATTTGTGCAATATGTATTTATAACGTTTTATTGTGTAATTTTCACATTTGCTCACTTAGGCCAATCAATAATGCTTGGGTTATCAGTTAGTTGTCGGAATTTTTAGAGGCAGTACTAAGACCTTTGTTAACATGTCTACTCGCGACAACTAGTGTTAAAAAACATAAACACCTTCGAATAGTCTGTTGACTGGCTTAAATATTCTTTATGTACCTACTATAAAATTATTGTTACTGTGTGGCACATAATACTTTTATGTACAAAATATTAAACGTTTTAAGTGCCATTTTTTTTGTATAGTTCAAGATTTTTCATTTGATTTTGTGATAATTTAAAAGATGTTAACCTATTTAAAGAAATGTATATAAATAATTATGGAATTTTGCTTCTACCGATTCATAATGTAATGTACGTTTTCTCGTTACGATCAAGTGTTTGAGTAAGACCACTTTTATGGAAAATTAAAATATAAAAATGGATTGTTTCGTGTTTTATTGTATAGAAACCTCCATAATCAATAAAGGGAAAGTACGTAATGGATTTGTGCTCCAAAACAGGTGAACATGATAAGATAGTGTTTGCTAATTTTGAAATGGAGTGGGAAGGGGGGTTTATTCAGGTTACTAATTCATTACCATATGTTGGCTACAGATTTACAACAGATTCGACAAGGCATATCTGCTCATCTGGTAATCTAATCAGTCCGATTTAGGTGTGCTAGGAGTGGCTTTCAGTTTCAAATTAATTGTACGTGACTTAACCAAAAAATATTGCAACATTTATTCTCACTTAATCAAAAAATAAATAAATTCAGTAATTACATAATATGTACAACATATAATAGATCTACGAAAGACTGTACAACAAATAATTTAACTAATACAATTCCTCTCTAATCTTTCTTAAGTATATGTTGATTGATCATGGTGTAGAGTAAACCTACGCTTAGCGACGCAACGGCCGCCCCTTGCGCTCCGACCCTCAGGTGCATAAGGTATACGCTGGTGCTCATTTTCCCCTTATTCTTATAAGCGTATACGCCGTAGCCGACCGATGCCAGACACATCACAATTGCTAAAATAAAATTTGGATATTTATAATAACAAATCTGGCAATCAATTCACTTTATTAGAAAGCAAAGAGGGGGTACAAATCCAACCAAAACCTGCAACAGTACTTATTTTAGATGTTTTTAATAGTAACTGGTTACAGCCTTTTGCTTCGTTAATATGCAATTGGGTTCTGGAAAAGTTGTTCGCTTGTTCACTTACCTATGGGGAAAAAGGGGGTTTCCTTTGATTTCCTAGCTAAACGTTGACTCTGGGTTTCCTCTTCGTAAAATATGTTCGGTGGTTTACCATCCATTACTGCTGAAATGAAAGAAACTGCCTTTACAATCTTGTATAAGGAGCAACTTTAATTGGAAATGAAAGCAAGTGTAGACTAAAGTAATAAGTAACTGCAATTTGTATTCGAGTTTAAAGAGAAATTAGATGCACTGCCTCTTTTGGGCCGGTTATAATACCTACTTTAATTTTTAATTATTTTTTTAATACATGCTGAAGTTGAAGTGATGTTATATAAAGAAAAACAACTAAACGTCTAATCGACACGAGAACGCCCACGACACTCGACAGTGATTTTCCAATTGCAATATCGACCTTATCCGCAATTCAATGTCTATCGGTATGCTCCAACCACGATTTAACACTAACAATAAGCTACCAGCGCGTTACGAAATAATTACTTTGCAATATTAAATTAAAACAATAACTTGTAACTCACTTAACGACATTTTGTTAAATTAACGAAAGGGGTAGAATAGTGGCCGGACTTACTAATCGCTGGTTGAGAAGTGGACGAATCCTATTCTATATCACAGTTATAGAGATATATATTTAAAAAGAAAAGTCTGATCAAGGGGATCCCAAGGCCGATGAGATCACAGACTGAGGTGTACCGTGTACCGGGTGCCGGGTGTACGTGTACGTCACATGTTTGATGTTGAACGTCAGATGACGCAATGCCAATGCGACGTTGTGGGAGTGTGGGAGACGAGTAAACGTCAATTTCCCGGAATTAGGTCGAGTTAATCAAACATTTTTACTATCCCTCTGAACTTCTATAAAAAAATGCATCTATATATTAACCGAATTTTTGTAATAATAAAATCCTCTTTCTGACTAACAAAACAAACATTTTTTTGCTAAATTTAATAAACAATAGATATAGTGGTGTAGTTCTTGAGGTTCATTTTATCGGATCACGAATTTTGATATTTTTTTATCTTATTGGAGCGTCCTCTCTTCGTGTTCTTTAAAACGTCTTCTCTTGTCCCGGAAAAAATTAGAGAACCGGCAACCGGCATCTATGCGGATTTCCTTAGATACAACGGAAAAATTTCGATCATACTTGACACTTGACGTAGTTGACATTGAATCGTGATGCATTTCGTGCAGTCTAAAGTACAGTACACGCCACGTTCACTCTAGATTTATGTGTGATTGTAGTTGTAGGTCTCGTGTATTTAGCAAAATCCCGTGGGAAAGCGATGGCTGCATCGTTGGTTGCGTCTTTCCAGTAGGCTAGGAGTAGCATAATTCCTACTTTGGAATTACGCGACTTTTCACGACCTATACGCTCTACCTACGTTCGTAGTTCGAAGTAGTAGTGGACTGTGGTAGTGGTGGTAGTAGTAGTAGGTGAAGAAAATGCATTGTAATTCTTTACAAATCGCTAACTTCAACAATTTCGGAATTATCGCGATTTTTGGAAAAAACTAAATAACAAATTTGAGTGATTGGTATCTGGGAAAGTAAACAACTTTCTCAGAACGTTTTCTCTGCTGCCCCCAAAATTTTTCTTCTTTTTTTTATTTTGAATCTTTTTTTGCAAATTTTGAAAAACGTTATCCGATCATTTTTTTTAAAACATCCTTCGAGGTCAAAATTTAAGGTTCCAAATTTTGTGAAGAAACTCTCAGAATATGGGGATATTGTGAAATATCCTCTTTTCTCTTCACGTAATTCTTTTATTTCTATTATTGTTATCTATTATTTTCTATATTTGCTTTTGAAATTCCTTTCTACTTGAATATTTCCTACAATATTAGTGGAATATCTCATTCCTCCTCCTTCATACTTGCATGAAAGTGGGAAAGAAGACAAAATTAGTGTTGACCGAATAAATTTTCAGTTACTTTTCTTTACGACGTATCTCATTAGAAATTTGTGAATTGTTCGTTATTTACTTAAAATTCGTTAACAGAACCTCAGTTAAAGCAAAATTGTTGAAAATTTGATCAGTTATAACCGAAACTTTTATTTTCGGTTATAACGTTCCAAACGTGCCACCTGCATCATGCCTCCACATTGTGCTGGCAGATCGTACTCCAAACGTCCCTACGTCCAAACGGCGGCGGCCACACGTCCTAGACCCACAGAAGGCACTGGTAATAATTGCAGTCAATGGTATACCATACTTACTACATATAAGTATACTGCCTTTAACTGAATCACTGAAAAATAGTTGTGAATAGATTTAATTAGGTACCTTTCAGTTATACAAATTAGTGTAAAATTTTCAGTTTGTTCCAATTTTTCTAATAGCTACAGGAATTCCCACACACAGGAAGTTTATGCCATACCATATATCAAAAGTAAATTATAATTAATTACCCATAAATACCATCATTCAAGAAATTCTCTATACTTATTATACTATTTCATGGTAAATCTCTAGAGGCATTACAAGAGGAATAGGAGAAAATAAACGGCTGAAAGAGAATTCCGAATATTAAATTTTGCGAATCGGCAGTAAGCTCTGGATCTGAAAATCCGGATGCATTCAGACGGAGAAATATTATAAGGTATCAATTATTATCTTTCAAGAATATGCAATATTACATATAGTTTCTGGGATGTAATAGATAAAAGTGATAATTGTATAAATGAATAAACAGTGTTTTTTTTTTCAGAGGGGAAGTGATGATGATGAATTTTCTAACTCTAGGCAAGAAATTAAAAGCTGTGAAACGTAGTGCCGTTGATTGTGTAAGTCAGTAAAAAAAGTAAAATTAAATATATTAAACAAATAATTCTTTCCAAAAAAAGTCATATACAATATATTCTATATAATATAAATATAAATAATTATATATATATACATAATAATAATATAAATAATAAATCATATAAATAATTTTCAAAGCTAGAATTTTTTGTCATTAATATATTGAGGTTAATATAATTTAACTTCTATAATTAGGTCTCGGATAATATTAGTCTATTTCATTATACGAACTGCAGCCATTAGATTCTAACAGCATCGCCAAGTAGCCCAGTCTATGTAGATTTTTCACGACATTAATTCATAACCGGATTGGAGTGGCCAAATGTTGTAGGGTTTGATTAGTTGATCATGCCTATATAGTTTTAAACATTCAAAAAGTGTGCATTAACAAATGGGAGTGGTCCAAAGTTAGCAAAAACAAGTTTTTCGATTCTACAAGCCAAAGTATGCATTTTGGCGAGAAAAATTTCAAATATAAGTTGTAGAGAATTTAAAACCCTATAATTTGAGCTACAGCACGATTAATTTTGTTAAATAGTTATTGCAAAAATGCCAAAAAACCACTGAAAATGGTCATTTTTTGAATATTGATTATTTATTGCAAAAATAATATGATTTAGGTTTTTACCAGTTCAAAAGCTAACTTTTAAAATTCCAAACCTAAACAGCTTTTATAAAAGTCAATTGGTTAATTTGTTGCTGAGATATTGCTATTTGTTTATCCCAAGACGCATAATGTTCATTGCTGTTCCGTCTTTTTGGATAAACATTTCGAAGTGCACAAAGGCTTATTCTCTTCATAAATAACCAAATTTTCATATGCCGTTAAGAAAATATAATAAAAACAACTGTCAACCCCTTATTTATCGCTTTAAAAAGGGGGTGATTTTTTTTATAAACAAATAGACCTGGAGCCATTTTCATAACTTCTACAAATTTCTGACTTACAAATTCGGGTAGCTGGATTGAAAGCGGAGAATTGAAAAGAAACAAGTTTTTTCGACCAATAGGAGCCGAGATAGGATTTTTTTAAAAAAAATTCGCAGCCCTTTTATTTATGATAATTAAGAAATGAATTTTGCCCTATTCGATAGTTAAATATTTATATTTTTTTAAATGTTTATTAGAAAAGACAAAAAACCGATTGTTATTGTTAAAAAAGCTGTATGATTCAGGATATGCAGAATAAAGGTGTATAGGTACTCTCGGACTACGCGGAGTGCGAGGAGGTGGGGATGACAATTAGCAGCCGGTCGCGTTGAGACGACTAATTTAAGCGTTCGAATCGGCAAAACGCGGACAAAATATCCGTATCTCAGTCTCAAAAAAAATTCCTATCTCGGCTCCTAATGGTCGAAAAAAGTTGTTGTTTTTTCCAATACTCCGTTTTGAATTTGCAAGTCAGAAATTGGTACAAGTTATAAAAATGGCTCCAGGTCTATTTTATTATAAAAAAAATCATCCCCTTTTTTAAAGCGATAAATAAGGGGTTGACAATTGTTTTTATCATGTTTTCTTAACGGGATATGAAAATTTGGTTATTTATGAAGAGAATAAGCCTTTGTGTACCTCGAAATGTTTATCCAAAAAGACGTAACAGCAATGAACATTATGCGTCTTGAGATAAACAAATAGCAATATCTCAGCAACAAATTAACCAATTGACTTTTATAAAAGCTGTTTAGGTTTGGAATTTTAAAAGCTAGCTTTTGAAGTGGTAAGAACCTAAATAATATTATTTTTGCAATAAATAATCGATATTCAAAAAATGACCATTTTCGGTGGTTTTTTTGGCATTTTTGCAATAAATATTTAACAAAATTAATCGTGCTTAGCTCAAATTAAAGAGTTTTAAATTTTCTACAACTTATATTTGAAATTTTTCTCGCCAAAATGCATACTTTGACTTGTAGAATCAAAAAACTTGTTTTTGCTAACTTTGGACCCCTCCCATTTGTTAATGCACACTTTTTGAATGTTTAAAACTATATAGGCATGATCAACTAATCAAACCCTGCCATATTTGACCACTCCCATCCGGTTATGAATTAATGTCGTAAAACGTCCAAAAATGACTACGTTGACTGGATAAGGGAGGCTGATAAAGCTAGTAACTTTATTAAATATTAGTTTTCGAACGTTTTTGGCTACATCTTCCCCAAAGAGCAGTTCATCTCGTCGTTTTTCGGTTAATTCGGACATAATCAAACACCATAAATATTGCACAATACAACTAAATTAAATGTTTTTATGATTATTAATTTTACTTTTAGATTCTACACCAATTTTAGTTATTTTGCAACCCTTTTATATGGTGAATCATGTCCTTAACCACCTTATTTGGATGAGATATAAATATTTTATTTATTATAGAATATTATTATATTATTACGCGATAAAATGCAATAAGCGTGTGAGGTTAAAAACTATCTACATAGAACCGTATTGAGTTCCTATCCAAAAAATCGGATATGGAATGATAAGATATGTAGTGTAATGCGAGAAGTAAACAAAGCGACACATGTTTACTCCTTCAAAAGAATAACTACGACGCGTACAAGACAGCTGCATGAGTTTTCCTGGAATGTTGTTTACGAAAAGTAATTTGTGACGTTCTGGGCGTTTACTGCGTAGGCGTTGTTAAAGAAACAATCGTAGCTTCTGGAACGTTCTCGATCAGGGTTGGGGGTGTATATATAACGGGGCTTGTGATCGAGGGAGTTAGTTAGAAGTAGAGAAGCAGAAGTGAACGCGACATACGATCCGAAAGCGGAGCAGTACAAATAAATTATGTAGTGTCTAGTCTAGTGTACAAGTAGTTTAGTGTGTTAAATAAATTAGTGTTCAATTAATGTAAATAAATTATAAAATAAACGTTACAGTATGAATTTCAGATGTGGTACCAATTAAACTCGAGAGTTATTCAGTTAAATAATCTAAAAATACGTGTCAAATAGGCCCCTTCGTATTATTTCGCCTCCTTCAGCGATCGGCAGGCGCCTCCAATTGCATGTCTGCTCATACGTGACACTCCATCGGTCCCCGAGAAACACTTACACATCACCATTTCAAATGTGGAACCAAATTCGAGAGTTATTCAGTTAAATACGTGTCAAATACGCCCCTTCATATTATTCAGCCGCCTCCAGTGATCGGCAGGTGCGTCCAATTTCATGTCTGTTCATACGTGACACTCCATCGGTCCGCAAGAAACACTTACACATCACCATTTCAAACGTGGAACCAAACTCAGGAGTTATTCAGTTAAATACGTGTCAAATACGACCCTTCGTATTATTCAGCCGCCTCCAGTGATCGGCAGGTGCGTTCAATTTCATGTCTGTTCATACGTGACACTCCATCGGTCCCCGAGAAATACTTACGCATCACCATTTCAAATGTGGAACCAAACTCGAGAGTTATTCAGTTAAATACGTGTCAAATACGACCCTTCGTATTATTCAGCGGCCTCCAGTGATCGGCAGGTGCGTTCAATTTCATGTCTGTTCATACGTGACACTCCATCGGTCCCCAAGAAACACTTACACATCACCATTTCAAATGTGGAACCAAATTCGAGAGTTATTCAGTTCAATACGTGTCAAATACGCCCCATCGTATTATTCAGCCGCCTCCAGTGATCGGCAGGTGCGTTCAATTTCATGTCTGTTCATACGTGACACTCCATCGGTCCCCGAGAAATACTTACGCATCACCATTTCAAATGTGGAACCAAACTCGAGAGTTATTCAGTTAAATACGTGTCAAATACGACCCTTCGTATTATTCAGCCACGTCTAGTGATCGGCAGGTGCGTTCAATTTCATGTCTGTTCATACGTGACACTCCATCTGGCCCCGAGAAACACTTACGCATCACCATTTCAGATGTGGAACCAAACTCGAGAGTTATTCAGTCAAATAAGCTACAAATACGTGTCTAATACGCCGCTTCGTATTATTCAGCCGCCTCCAGTGATCGGCAGGTGCTTCCAATTTTATGTCTGTTCTATCCAAATTTTATAAAGAGCATTCAGCCTCAAATAAGAGCTCACCGACTAAGCTTCAGGATGTATACTTGGAAACAAGTTCTGAACAGCAACAGGTATAAATAGAGTTCCTGGAATGATGCAGAAGTTAACGATCTTGTCGAGTTCTTAAGTGCTCTAGGATTATGGAAATCCGTAATACCTCTAATTACATCATTAAACCATCTAGACAACAACAATGTAAGAGAACATATGCGAGAAACTACCGATCTAATTGGAATATGAGCTTTGTGAATTTTAGGAAGGTTATGCAGTCTTGGAACCACTTCGTTCATAGGAACGAAAGAGGAAATGATATCCTCCATAATACTCAATATTTGTTCCTTCAATTGTGAGATAAGATACATTAGTGTCAAAGTAGTTGAATGGTCCAGAAGAGATATAATTCAAATTTTTATTTACACATGCACTCTTATGTATAACTTGTCAAAATCAAATCACGATGCGATAACTTTTGTTTCAGGGTAATGTGAAAACGTACATAAGTTATTTCAAGCCAGTCTTGTTCAAAAATTCATTTTCTTAGAACGAAAGGGCGCTAGGTGTGGCATTGATATATCTTGTGTGGAAGAAATGGGTAAAAGCAGAGACCTAATTGGGTGGTACGATATTTAATATGGTGCGAATTCTATCGAGAATTTAAGGGATGATGGTGGTGTACAATACTTTGACGATAATAAGATACAAAGTTTATGCGAACCACTACGATATTTGTTAATGACTCTATCACACACATTATCTCTTGAGTAAAATTTCTGTGAGGGGTAGATCCTAAGTAGATCCTGGGACCATTAAAGTAAAAAAATATTTTCAATACTTTTAATAAGAAGCTTAGAGGGAAATTTAAAATAATTCAATAACATTCACTCATCAACAATTTTTTAACTTGGGACAACAATCCGGGTAGGGCTTTGACAGGTCCACCGTCGTACCACATGGAGCTGATACTGTTCCACACCTGAAAATTAATATAAATATGTTTAATTTAAGCGAAATTAAGAAACTTTATGAGTTGTACTAAATTTGTTTAACGCAAAACAGATAGTATTAAAAGGGATTCTGTTGGTACTACCTAACTGTCGTGTTATAAATTTTTATATACCTTTACTATAACTAGGTACTGTTTATTATTTTTTGCTAGTGTGATTATACTATATGATTAAAACTACCTAAATTTCAGACCTTAATTAGCTACTTACGTGTGGACTACTATGGATTTGTCATCACTGCACGTTGCCCTACCGCATGTCCCGTATGGTACGACCATATCCTTCTCCATCGCACCGATCTCCTTGTAGAAACAATACCCGGGATTACCTGAAGAATTTATATATAATTTAAATTATCCCTCTAATAAATGGGAACGTTTACCTTCTTCGTACGGTATAATAAACTGTGCGGCCTCCGAACACAGCCATGCAGCCACGATGATGGTCACAATTAGTACGAAACGCATCGTTAGTTGCTAACCGAAGAATGTTTTATCCCATGAGTTTCTACTTTTATATTCAATTCGTTCATACACATTACGTTATTGTTTATTATGATTTATGATTATCACCAAGTTATATAACGATGGTTTTCGTAGAAAAACAAGCCGATAAACATTTCAAAAATAAATTAAACGGGAACATAATTCAAGAAGTGGTCAAGAGTTGATGAGATTTGTTAATTTCGTATGCGTTTTGTGGGAATACGTGCCTACTACATATTAATGGTTCTTAAGAGCGCCTAAAGTGTTGTTTAACTCGTCTTGAAAATTATTCAAACATATACGCATCATATCGTTAATTACTTATTTCACATTTCACCTCGAGTTAAAAACATGTTGTTTGTTGAGAATTAAACAAATTGTATTAGTAATTAGTGTGGCTACTACATTTATTATTAGGTAGATTGTTTAAGATTTTAAGTCCAATCACCTCTACTTACCTACCTACTGTAACGTTTATTTTATAATTTATTTACATTAATTAACACTAATTTATTTAACACACTATAGTACTTGTTCACTAAACTAGACACTACATAATTTATTTGTACTGCTCCGCTTTCGGATCGTATGTCGCGTTCACTTCTGCTTCTCTAGTTCTAACTAACTCCCTCGATCACAAACCCCCTTATATATACACCCCCAACCCTGATCGAGAACATTCTATTACATTCTAGAAGCCTACGCAGCAAATGTTCATGCACCTGTCTTGTATGCGTCGTTAGTTATTCTTTTGAAGGAGTAAACATGTGTCGCTTTGTTTACTTCTCGCATTACACTGCCCCCGCCTTAGAGACGTTTCGTCTCGGAACGTATCCCTGGTAGGCCCATGCAGGAACCTGCAGTTAGCCCCCCGCTTACAGCGAGACGTGGCGTCAAAATAACAGGGGACCGTCTTCCCGAGTCGACATGGTGCAGGCCCAAAACAGCAGACTAAAACTTCCACTCCGGTATTCTTCAACACTACTTCCAGCATGTTCCGGACAACCCTCCAGTCCAGCTGATCTCGTCCAGCACCTAACTTGGGGACAGCTAGCTTCCTGATGTCGAGCTCCAGCAGTCGGTCTCGTAGCCTATGCAAGGTTCGCCATACATCGTGATAACATGGTTTAAGGGACCCGATCTCCTTCGTAACCAGATAAAAGATGTGTCTTACGTTGTCACGTAGTTCCAGAACCTTGCCAATTTCCGGGAGTTGCGCTCTGAGTTGTTCCAAGCGCCCGTACTTCTTCTTGAAAACCGTGGCGATACCTCGTGACATTACCAGGTCGGTGGACACACAATGGGCCAACGAGTATTCTTCAGGTACGCTGAACAAATCCTGTTGTTTTTCACAGGTTACCCCATACCGTGCTTTTCCGGTACCCCCGTAGGCGCTCATAAATTCTTCGAACGAAAATTCGTTCTCCTGCGCCAACGTGTTTCTTACTCGGGGAACCTCCGCCTCATCGTGCGACCCCTCATAGGGTGCCAACCGATTGAAGTGCACCACTCTCGGCTTGCCATTTGGTAGTTTGCTTACCCGGTAGACCACGTCATTGATTCGTTTCTTCACAACATAGGGACCTTCCCAATTGGTCTGTAACTTAGGGGACAAACCACGTTTCTTCTGTGGGTTGTACAGCCAAACTCGATCTCCCATTTGGTAGCCACCCTCTTTAGCGTTGATGTCGTAACGCTCTTTGATGCGATCACTGGCGATATTTAGTTGGTATCGGACTTGATCGTGAATCTCGTTCATCCTTTGCCGCATCCTGGAGACGTAATCTTCCCCCGAAACGTCCTCGTCCGGTCTAGCGCCAAAGATTAGATCACAGGGCAGTTTAAGTTCTCGCCCGAACAGGACTTTGGCTGGAGTTTGTCCTGTCGACTCATGAACGGCCGAGCGGTAGGCCATCAGGAAGAACGGCACGTGTTCGTCCCAGTCTCGTTGATGTGACGAGACCATTTTCGCCAGATAGCGGTTGAGGGTGCGATTCATCCGTTCTACCATGCCGTCAGACTGAGGGTGAAGGGCCGTGGTTCTTGTTTTTCGTACCCCAAACTTTTCACAGATCCTCCGGAATAGGCCACTCTCAAAGTTTCTTCCTTGATCCGAGTGTAATTCCATGGGTACTCCAAACCGGCAGATCAGCTCCTTCGCGAGCACATCAGCCACTGTCTCTGCCTCCTGATTAGGGAGAGCGTACGCTTCTACCCACTTCGTAAAATAGTCCATTACGACCAGGATGTATTTATTCCCCTTTTCGGTCTCAGGGAAGGGTCCTGCTATATCAATAGCGATCCTTTCGAAGGGGCTCCCGACGTTATATTGTTTCATGGGAGCTTTCGGTCGTCTTTGTGGCCCATTACTTGCGAAACATGTAGTACATTTCTTGCACCAGTCCTTCACGTCGTCTGAACAATTGATCCAGTAGAATCGCTCTCGTACTTTCTGCAGGGTTTTCTTGATCCCTAAATGTCCACCAGACGACTCGTCGTGAAGGTGCCGCAAGACCTCCGGGATTTTACTGGAGGGAATTACCAACTGCCGTCTTTCCTCCGTCCCGTCTTGGCTCTCCAGTACGCGTTTTAGTAGTCCATCCTCAACCACTAGCGAGTCCCACTGTGCCCAATAGCTCTTGAGTTTTGGCGAGCCGGGTGATACCTTTTGCCACTCAGGACGCTCTCCTCCCTCTTTCCAAACCAGGATTTCTTTGAGAACCGGGTCTTTTCCTTGCTCTTGTCGTAACGAGGATGGTGTCCATTCCTCGGCGACCACGGTCGTTCGATAGACTTTCTCGGACTTTTCCTCAGCTCTATGACAATGAGGACACTCATCAGGGCATGGTCTTCTCGAGAGTGCGTCTGCGTTTCCATGACTCTGTCCTGGCCGATGTTCTATGACAAAGTCATACTCCTGGAGTCTCTCGATCCAGCGAGCAATCTGTCCTTCGGGATTCTTAAACTGGAGGAGCCATTTAAGAGCAGCATGATCGGTCCGGATCAAAAACCTCCTTCCACACAAATATTTATGAAAGTGCTCGATGGACTTGACGATGGCCAATAATTCACGTCGGGTGACGCAGTAATTCCTTTCTGGTTTGGAGAGTACCTTGCTGAAGTATCCAAGGACACGTTCTTGTCCCTCCTGACGCTGCGATAGAACACTTCCAATTCCCACATTGCTCGCGTCGGTGTCCAGGATGAACTGTCCTTCTGGCAGAGGAAAACTCAACACTGGGGCGCTGGTCAACTTCCTCTTCAGCTCGTCGAAGGCAGACTGGCATTCCTCATCCCAACAGAAGTTTCGTCCTTCTTCCGTGAGCCTTGTCAACGGCTTAGCGACGTCGGAGAACATCCGGACATATCGTCGGTAGTACGTGCAGAGGCCCAGAAAACTCCTCAACTGGTGTTTATCTACCGGTATTGGCCACTCCTTCACCGTACTTGTCTTGTCCGGATCAACGGCGACGCCCTCTCTGCTCACTACGTGCCCTAAGTACGAGACCTTCCTTCTGAAGAGTTGACATTTCTTCGGGTTCAGTTTCAGCCCCGCACCTTGCAGTCTCTGGAAGACGTCCTCTAAGTTTTTCAGATGTCCTTCGAAGGTCTTGCCCATCACGATGACATCGTCCAAATAGACTAGGCACGTTTTCCACGTCAGACCCATTAGCACGCTCTCCATCAGCCTCTCAAACGTCGCTGGGGCATTACAAAGTCCGAATGGCATGACTGTAAAATGCCACAGGCCGTTACCGAAGGTAAATGCCGTCTTTTCCTTATCGGCAGGGTCCATTTCGACTTGCCAATAGCCGCTTTTTAAATCCAAGGTCGAAAATATCGTGGATCCAGCAAGGGTATCGAGTGTGTCGTCGATACGTGGTAGCGGGTAGCTGTCCTTTTTGGTGACACTGTTCACCTGCCGGTAGTCTACACAGAATCGAGTAGTCCCATCCTTTTTCTTCACCAGTACTACCGGCGAGGCCCATGGACTGCTTGACGGCTCGATGACCCCGTCCCGCTCTAGGTCCCCGATGATTTTCTCGGCTTCTTCCCGTTTGGCCAAGGGTAGTCGTCTTGCTGTTTGTCGAGTCGGTCGTGTCTCGCCCGTGTCAATTTTATGTGTCACGACCTTGGTCTTTCCCAGCTTTCCATTCTCGGTGGTAAATATGTCCTGGTACTTATTTATTAATTCGTGGGCCTTTTGTTTCTGTGTGGGCGAGAGAAACGCACTGGTCTGGGAAAGAATTTGTTTCAAGTCCTGCGGAGTGTGTCTCGACCTTTCTTCCTCACTAACGCCCCTTACGATGGCCGATGCGGCTATACATGTGCCCAGCTTCGTACCCTTCTTGATGGTGACCGGGTACTGATTGATGTTGAGTAGCCGCACAGGCACTTCGCTTGAGAGAGTAACAAGCGCCTTTCCTACCAGTACCCCCCGAGCCAGTCGATTGTCATCGTTTTCTGGTTCGATCACGGCTGGAATTCCCTCTTCCACAAGACCCCTCAGACAGGTAGAGGTGATCGTTTCGCTTCGTTCCGGGAGAATCACATCTTCTGCCATTATTACGTCTAACACAAAGTTGTCACGATTGTGTAGCAGTAATTCTTCTTGACCGATCCTCAGCACTCGGTGTCCGAAATCCAACTGGAATCCATGATTCCTCATGACGTCCATTCCCAGTATGACGTCTTCCTCAATTTCGGCTATGAGAACAGGGTGGTCAAACTTTACTCGTCCCAACGTCATGCTAACCGTCGCTTCACCGTGTATTACTGCCTTCTCCCCAGTGGCAGTTCTTAATTGCCACCTACTTGGCCTAATCTTCCTACGGTCCCTCACAACTTCCGAGCGTACGATCGTCTTCGTAGCTCCCGTGTCCACAAGCATGGCGTGGGATCTCCCGTCGATAGTGCCATCGACGTACGCGCTCCCCAATTGGTGGGAAAACGAGGCTATACTGGCCCGGGGGTTTCCACTGCTACGGGTCGACGTTCCCCCTTTCTTGTCGACCCGCATTAGTTTTCCTGGGCCTTTGCCGGCGCCGCTGTTCTGGGCCGCTTGCAAGAACTCTTCACATGGCCCACTTCGCCACAGTTCCAACAGCGAACTACCTTCTTCTTCGCCGACAGCACCTCCATGATCTGCTGTAGGACCCTTTCGACGAGTTTTTCAGTGTCTACTTCCTCTGTAACCGCTCGAACACGGCCGTGACCACGGGAGGCTTCCATGGCTGCATCATGCTCCAGTGCGATGGCGAGCGCGTCCATTAATGTTTTCGGTCGAGCTAGTCTCAGGGCCCTCTGCAGTTCCTGGTCCCGCAGCCCGCTCACGAACGTCTGCACTGCGAGGCACTCCATCATCTGTTCCGGTGCCGTGGGATACGCCAACCTCACTAGTCTGGCTACGTCCGCTTCGAACTCCTGCAGGGTCTCGTTCGATCTCTGACGGCGATTGGACATCTGGGATTGATGGACTTGCTCCAGATGTGTTTGGCCGAACCGCATTTCCAGTCGCCTCAACAGCTCATTGTAATTCCCGGCTTCCTCGGTGGATAGCGTCTGAAGAACTTCCAACGCCTCTCCACGTAAGGCTACCGTTAGGGAAACAGCTTTCTCGTGAGGGGACCAAGCATTAGCCTCCGCTGCCGCCTCAAACTGCTTCTTGTAACTGGCCCACGGAATTTTTCCGTCGAACGTTGGGGGCGTCACTCGATTGGTGCATATCGAGTTCTGTTGAACGACCGCCTTTATTTCTTCCTTCGTCTCGCCGCTACTGACTCGCCTTAGTCGTTCTTCCAACTGCTTCGTCTTCTGTTTAATTTCGTCTTCTTTCCCCTCGCCGCTACTGACTTGTTCTAGTCGTTCTTCCAACTGCTTGATCTTCTCTTCAATCTCCTTACGCTGAGCCTCCATCTGGTCGGATATCTCTTCCCTCTGGGCGGCGATTTGAGCAGTAATATGAGTAATTATGTCTTCCCTCTGGCCGGCGATTTGAGCAGTGATGTCTTCCCTCTGGGCGGCGATTTGAGCAGTGATGTCTTCCCTCTGATCGGCGATTTCTTCCCTCTGGGCAGCGATTTCTTCCCTCTGGGCGGCGATTTGAGCAGTGATATCTTCCCTCTGGGCGGCGATTTGAGCAGTGATGTCTTCCCTCTGATCGGCGATTTCTTCCCTCTGGGCAGCGATTTCTTCCCTCTGGGCGGCGATTTGAGCAGTGATGTCTTCCCTCTGGGCGGCGCTTTCTTCCCTCTGGGCGGCGATTTGAGCAGTGATGTCTTCCCTCTGGGCGGCGATTTCTTCCCTCTGGGCAGCGATTTGAGCAGTGATGTCTTCCCTCTGGGCGGCGCTTTCTTCCCTCTGGGCGGCGATTTGCTTCGTGATGTCATCGTCTTCGAACTCGAAAACTTCCGGGTCCTCGCCATTTTCTTTCAAAAATGCTGAGAGCCGGTCCTGGAGTTCGGTCTTCCTCCCTCCTGTTTCCAATTCCCGTTCCTCGAGTTCTTTTTTTAACTCGGCCACTTTTAGTTCGCGTAACTTCTTCATGATCCCACTTCTGACACCAATGTAACGTTTATTTTATAATTTATTTAGATTAATTGAACACTAATTTATTTAACACACTAAACTACTTGTACACTAGACTAGACACTACATAATTTATTTGTACTGCTCCGCTTTCGGATCGTATGTCGCGTTCACTTCTGCTTCTCTAGTTCTAACTAACTCCCTCGATCACAAACCCCCTTATATATACACCCCCAACCCTGATCGAGAACATTCTATTACATTCTAGAAGCCTACGCAGCAAATGTTCATGCACCTGTCTTGTATGCGTCGTTAGTTATTCTTTTGAAGGAGTAAACATGTGTCGCTTTGTTTACTTCTCGCATTACACTACTTACTAGTCTATCGTAACTATCTACAATATCTTTTAATCTCACATTCAATGTATAAAAGCAATTGATTGTACTTTTATTTTATTAAAAAACAATACAAAACCATCGCTTCGCTGAAACTTTTATGAAGCTTTCAACATTCATTAGGTATACAGGTCCACTTATCTTCCATTATAATCCCATAATATGAATTCTTTCCATAAAAGCACGCACTTCCACGTGAAACTCCCAGATGGTGAAAATGATTCCGTTCATTGTACTTTGTTCCCTTCTCACAACAGTTACTGGTAATAAAATGATAAGTGAAGAATTAGCCGATGACGGTTTTGAGGACTATTTAGAAAAAGTCGTCATTACATTTTTTCAAAGTCGTAGTGTGATTATACTCGACAGTAATTATTTGGTATTAAAAAACACGGTTAATATCAAAGTCGACTCGAGGAACATCGACACAGTTAAAAAGTTCACATACGGTAGAATCGCTATTGTAATTAATTACCACAATTTAGTCCAATTGAACAACTCTTTGCACCATTTACACCTCAACGACGATTCCTCTTGCATAGTCATTGTTAAGGAACCAATTCCCGAATTACCCGAAATTGGGAGACTCCTGTGGAAATTCAAGCTTCACAGGTCCATCGTTGCAATTCGTAGAAGAAAGAGATTTTCATTACATATGCTGGATTTGGAGAGATCAAAGTGTGGAACGAGACTGAGATTACAAAGGGTAGATAGATTGGTTCACTATGATATGAAGAGATGTTTCCGGGATTGTCCTTTCAGGTATAGGTATTACCCTACCAAAAGAAAAAAAAATATTTTTTAACATTCATTACATTGTAAACACACACACACGCACACACATACATATTGTAACGTTCATTTTCTAATTTATTTACACTAATACTAATTGTACACTAGACTAGGCACTACTTAATTTATTTACACTATTACTAAACTAATTTATATAACACACTTAACTAATTAATTTATATCACACTCCTAATCGTTAATTTATTTCACTGGTCGGTCTTTCGCTTATTTACTATATCGCGCTCACGTCTACTAATAATCTCCGACCACAAGCCCGCTTATATACACATCTCAAATGTAATCGGGAACCTTCTGGGGTATTCGTGTAATTACTCGAAATATCTTTTATTATGTAGAAAGGTCCAGAGGGTCATAAATTACTTTCCTTAAATAATAATCCGGGAGTATTCATGGAGCTGTCTTTTTTTTATAGAATTCAATTAAGCGTCGCGGCAATTCCTTTTGAGGTAGCCGCTCAGGTCCGATACGAGTAAACACGTCTCGCACTGTTTACTTTTCGCATTACAATATATATTGGGAAGGGAAGGGGGGTTCTACAGCTGCAGCCACTTCCCGTGTTACAGTCTCCATTCCCTTCTATTTTCCCAATCTCCTTCATTAATTTTCCTTTTCCTCGTGGTTTCTTCTAATCCTTTTCTCCACGATGTTCTTGGTCTGCCGTTCTTCCTTCTGTTAATTATCGGCTGTCTATTCGATTCACAATGGTATCTATATTCTGGTAACGGGAAAAAAAGTCCCTAGGAAAAAAGTCCTAGATTCATCTATTCTACATGCACCCTTTGTCTAATATCGTCATTTCGGTTTTGGTCTAACTTTGATATTCTACATCTACACGATCGGCGAATGAAGTCCATTATTTCTGCTTTCGACTCGACTGAGTTATTATTTTTGATGTTAGTTGCCAGTATTCTGCCCCATATGTTGTTATTGTTTCTACGATAGTACAGTATAACTGGACTTTTGTGTTGAAATAAATATTCGAGGACTATGGAATTGGGTATTTGCCATATATTTTAAATTAAACGAAATGTATCTAAATTCATAGGGACGAACCCTCAGTCCCTCAGACAAATTTTATAATCTTAAAAAATCGTGTAATAGACCCAACACCAAGTATTTCAGGGTATAAAAAGCAGTAAATGTGCGATAAATTAAAGGACCAGCGAAACGGCCGCTCATTGGTCGTGACGTCACTTCGCGTGTAAACACGAGAGTCCGTTCTGCAGTCCACAAATAGATTTTTCGAAACTTAACCTAGATAATCTGTGTTTTCGAGTATTTTGGACTTTCTTGTTGTTTCCGCTAGACTGGTAGGAGTTAAATTTCGACCAAATCTAGTAATTTGTATTATTCGCGTCGTAAAATAGTGTTTTTGATTAGTTATTTAGTTAGTTATGGCCGCCGTAGGATTTGTCAAAGCTTCCACGAACAATTTACCATCTGTGGATATGTTTATGGTAATGGATTACATAAAAAAGAAGGAATGTTTTAATTCAGCTGAAATCAGAGGTGTAATAGTAGCAATGTAAGTATATATGTGCAAAATATGCATTCAGTAAAAGACAATGTGACCATTTTGTTATAAATAAATTATAAGAAGAACAGTTCAGAACAAAGCCAAATCTATATCATGCTGATTGGCGTTTAAGATTATAATTATTGTTGCTAACAATAAAAATTAACACAGCTATTGATAGTAGCTTCTGCTACTAAACGTTTTCGTTCTCTCTTCATAGGCAAAGAACGTGGGAGAACGTTAGTCCCAGTTCTTTTCCGAGCTCGTTGGCACTCAAAAATATGTGGAATTACGTCCCGTTTCATTATTATTTTTCCACCCATCAGTTTAAAACGTACACAATTTTCCACGTCTTCTTCCAACTAAATAAAAAAAAAATATTACTTTTGTATAAGATATTAACATAACATAACCTTACTTTAAAATGGTCTTCACAACAGAAAAATTCACTTTTGGATTTGGCATATCACGTCTTCCTGCTGAAAACTACAGTTTCTTACACCCATAATCTCGAGGTACACGAACAAATATTTTGTTTGGTGTACTTACAGATGTGCTTGTACAACAGGGTACAAAACAGAGCACTTGTTGTGAGGTCCGTACATAGCCATTTATTTAGCTTGTAGTCCTTTAAAAACTTGAAAATCCCAGATAGCACACAAATATTTACTTAATATTTAAAAAAATATTTATTTCATATTGCGACAGACAGATTGACAAATATTTTGTGAATGTTTGATTATAATATTAAATAAATATCATTTAAACATATCAATATAATATTGCTTAGTAAATATTTATATGATATTACAAATATTGGCCTGGATTTTAGCCTGTACTTAACCCCACACTAAAATTTAAAACAATAAATATGATCATGTGTATTTGTAATCAAACATCTTCTCAAGGGAAATATCACTAGATTACCAATAGATTACTTGTCTTTTTGTTTTTTACAGGTTGCAGGCGATATAAATCCTACCAAACAAGTTAGGTTAGGTCAGAATACTAAACTAACTCTCACTAAACTGAGGATATGTAAAGTATACGGATATAAAGTATAAAGTCACACGGCCACCGCCGCCCCCAACTGAAATAGGTTAAAACAATGTTTACACGCGATGTGACGTCAGAGGGCTATAACCTTCAGAAAGCTAGTTTTGGCGCCAATTCCTAGCGTTTGAATTTCAAATGACTTTTTTGCTTGAATGTGTTTGATTTTTTTTTTAATATTAACCTAAGATTTATAGGCATATAATCTCTCATTTAGCCAATTTTCAAAAAATGTGAAAATACCCAATTGAGTTTCTATAGAATAGAAACTGTATAGAATTTCTAGTTTCTATTATATTCTATCTATTTCTTCTATTAACCTATTTCTTTTCGTTAATAAATCTATTTCGTTTCTATCTACTAATTCCATAGTTTCTATAGAATAGAATTTCTGAATTGCCACTTTTCCCTCAACAATCCTGTTTTGAACACCTTTTTACGTTGAACCTTCCGATGATATTATGTAGTTTCCCAAGTATTTGAATTCATTAGTGCTTTTCATAATATCATTATTGACATGAAGATCATTAGGCTTTCCCCAATAACAACGTATTCGGTTTTGCTAATATTGATCATCTGTCAACATTGGTCATCTGCAAACAGCAATGTATACAAGTAGGTATTTCCAACTTCCACATTTTTCATCCATGTGCTCAAAGCTTTTTATACGGGGCATTCCACGCCAACTCAGCAGTCAATCCCACATCACCCTCTCGGATCGGGCTCAAAATTGGTACATCGATTAGTACTATCGAAAGAAGGATAGTCCCAAATTTTCAGCCCCGGGGACCGCTTCTTGTCCCCAGGGGCTCATATTGAAGTTTTCGGGCATAATCTTACCCTCAGGTGTCCGCGCTCGGTTTTTCGTGTACTGACGCGGGGCATTTTAGTCTAAAAAATGGTAAAAATCACACAGCAGATGCCAAAAATTTCCCGGAGAATACGACACGGGCATCTGTTTTTCGATATCTTATAACCGGAGCTCAGAAATCGCAAAAAACCCGCTTTTTATTCAAAATCTGATATCTCATGTGAGGCCACTTCAAATTGGCTAAAAATTTCAGCAGAAGGCTTTTCGATTATTGCTCTCTCGAATGTTCATATGCGTGCAGTGATAATTTTGTATAAGAAAAAAGTTACATGCATTTTACCGATTTTTCAGAGAAATTTTCGTAATTTTGTGACTTTAACCCTTCTGCAGGTCGTCCTAGTTAGATGAGAGTTTAAATTTTGTGTTTCGGAAAGCGCCCTCTTTGTTTGTCGACCCTCAAAGACACAAACATTTTCTTTTCTGGTAGGTATTAGGGGAAAAGTGATCAGTTTAATTTAATTTTTTCGTGAATTTTCGAATGTTGAACAAATTTATATTTATTGCAGACTGATTCCACCAATCATTCACAAATTCGTAAGTTCACAAACTTACGAAAATTTCTCTAAAAAATCGGTAAGATGCATGTAACTTTTTTCTTATATAAAATGATCAGTGCACGCATATGAACATTCGAAAGAGCAATAATCGAAGAGCCTTCTGGTAAATTTTTAGCCTATTTGAAGTGGCCTCGCATGAGATATCAGATTTTGAATAAAAAGCGGGTTTTTTGCGATTTCTGAGGTCCGGTTATAAGATATCGAAAAACAGATGCCCGTGTCGTATTCTCCGGTAAATTTGGCATCTGCTGTGTGATTTTTACCATTTTTTAGACTAAAATGTACACGAAAAACCGAGCGCAGACACCTGGGGGTGAGATTATGCCCGAAAACTTCAATATGGGTCCCTGGGGACAAGAAGCGGTCCCCGGGGCTGAAAATTTGGGACTATCCTTCTTTCGATAGTACTAATCGATGTACCAATTTTGAGCCCGATCCGAGAGGGTGATGTGGGATCGACTGCTGAGTTGGCGTGGAATGCCCCATAGATATATTTTGAAGAGGGTCGGATATAGACTACATCCCTATTTTCAGGCCTTGTTAACTTTAAACGGCGCGGATATTTTGTTATTTTATTTGATCACACACATTCTGAGTTCCTATGTAATGTTTTTATAGCCCTGATGTAGCATTTGTTAATGTTAGTCTCATGAATGTAGGTTAGGTACTTCAAACATTTTATTAATGGGCACGTTATCACATAGGCCTTTTCCAAATCAATAAACATTATGTGTATTCAAATTCCTTTTCGACCTTGTCTCTAATTGATTGTTGCAGAGTGCTGACATTGTCTAGGCATGATCTACATACCGCTCTAAAACCGAATCGCTCTTCAATTTCTTCAAAGTCGTACTCTATCTTTGTTTTCAGGATTCTGCCATACACAATCTTTTCCTATTGAACTGGTTAATCGTTATGCCTCTATAGTTAGAGCATATCTTTTTATTGCCTTACTTGTATGGAGCTAAGGTATCCTCTATTTTCCAAACATTTGGAATGTCGTCCCTTTCCACAAGCCATTTGTTATATACCTACTTCCCACCAGTTTATCTAGCAGTATGTCCGGTCCATGCTTTACCAACTCTATATAGGAAATCTTTCACGTTCAGCTACTTTCCCGTTCTTTATCTAATATAGGAAATTTTTACTATATATATTATATATTACTACTATTTACTGTTTCCTCTATGTTACTCTACATTTTACTATTTCCTCTGTATTATCTCTGATGTTTTCCTGCTACGGTATTGATGTCATAAACTGAGGCTGTCTTCTTTCAGTAATGTTTGGTAATAGTTTTCCCATTCATTAATTTTTATTAGTGTGATGTTATTATACTGTTATTGTTATCTTTTCTAAGATTTTTTTAGTTTTCAATGCCTCCGATACCCTCGTGCCACCCATATATCGAGTGATTTGTTCATTCACTTCTTTTTAGAACTCATTTTTCCTTTCTTGGACTTTCTTTCTTTCTCTATTTCCTTTTTTTCTCTATTCAATCTGATGTACTGATGTTTTCTATCTTCATAGTCTCCCTGTTAGTTGTTAACCACTTGAGGTATGTTTGTTTCTTCTGTTTAAAAGGTTTAAAACAGGTTGTCTTTAAAAGAAAATAAATATGCTGTCAATCCCTACAGGAAAAAAAACGTAACTCTGGAATCTAAAAGTATAATTCACTATAACCATAAAAAAACACCATAATCACAATGTATACAAATCTAATTTATATATTTTTGCCTACTTAATATTGTAAGAAATTCTGCCAACCTTTCTTCATTCCTTAAATTCTTCCTAGGTTACCTACCCACACTCTTCTAGTTTTGATCCTGAGCAGGCTCTTAGCATGAAATAATTTTAGGGCGTACGGTAAAAGTTTTACACCCAATTTTTAGAAATCACTTTCCCTTTTAGCTTCATTGAATAGTTCCCTTATATTTCCGATAATACGATAACAATATTTTCCTTAATATTGAAACTGATCAATTCCAATTTGATTACGTTAAGCAATCTGAATTGGAATTGAAGAAGGTACAATATTATAATGATTTAAACTAGAAAATGCGTTAGGATCGCATGACCAAAGATGGAAATTTACATCTGATAGAATACTATTGCAACATATAATTCTCCTTTATATAAATGATTTACTCCATCCTAAAACGTGTTTTTTCATTGAATGAATTAACTGAATTTCATTAAATCAATTGATTCAATTACCTACTTGAAAAAAGTCCTGTCGGAATCAAATATGTTTATCCGTAGGGTGATTTGGTCTGTTTTCCCTCCATGGGTGATAGAAGTCTCTAACCGTACCAAAGCGGGTGCTCATATAGCAATAATGAGACTGTTCCAACAAACAAGTGGTTTCAAAATCGTCTTCATGCCGGAAAACTCCAACTATATCAAGGAATTAACCGTCGGTTATAAGTTTGACAGTATCTCGAAAGATTTCGACAGGGATTACGCTGACCTCTACATCGGGCTTTCTAGTTACTTCGGGACTCCTCCTTTCGCGAAAACTTTCACAATTGATAATAAGTTGTTCTTTATTATGAGGAGACCAGATAGGCTGCCATATTGGAAAATGTTCATTAGGGTCTTTGACTGGAGCGGATGGGTAACGATCTGTTTTACCTTCATAGTCATAGCCATTGTATTAACCTACTTGGCGAGGAAGAACGAAGAGATGCATTTTGTTCAGATGGGGAAGAATTTGGTGCATTGCATCGGTATAGCATTGGGCATGGGGATTTACAGGTCGCCTAATAAATTGCCATTGCGAGTTTTAATACGTAAGTATTAACATTTCATAACACCAAATTACAAATCTTTGTGGAAAACATTGCACCCACTGAACTGCCCCTGATACAGTACTACCCACTTTGATTTGTAGATGGTCCCCTATTTTCTTCCCCCCATTACAGTTATTTCCCCTATATAAATCCCAACATATTTCACATTTTCAGTATCCTTCATGTTGGCCTCTATTATCTTAACAAGCCTCACTCAAGGAAAGCTGTACAGCTTCCTAAGTAAACCCCTCTATGACCCACTGATCAACAACCTACATCACCTCCTGTCCTCGGGGATCCCCATAGAAGCTCCGGGAGGGATGAGAGTCCTGTTTCTCGGCAAGGACGATGTGAATGACAAGCTCCTGAGGAATATGATCGACGTCAACTACGGCTCGTTCGTCGACCATGCCCTGTCAGCTTACAGGGAGAACACCGCGAGGATCATCGACGAGGGGGTGAAGATCCTCAGGCCAAACTTGTGGGACGCGATGGCGAAATTCGAGATACACAGTTTTATTATGTGTTATTACATGCCAGAAAAGCATGTGTTGTACAGCTATTTCGATAGCACTATTCATAGAATTATTGAAAATGGTTTCATGGACATGATCATAAACAAGATGAGATTTCAGTTTTCGCTGAAAGAGGAAATGAGGGAGAACAGTGCAGTGTTCAGTTTAACATTAGAACACACGGAAACTGGGTTCTATCTTTTGCTCATTGGTTATGGTGCCGCTGTCATCGTTCTACTCTTTGAAATTGCAACCAAAGCTATTTGTAAGGCATTTTAGAATCTGTCATACCTCTGAAAATGACAATGGAGACATCTTCTAAGTAAAAATATATACTATTACAAATATGAAATGTTTATAGATAGTATGCAGTATGTGTATGTAGTGTTATATCACACATCAGCATTTACTTTTGTCATAACCAGTGTTTTTAATTAGATCTCTGAAGTCAGCTGGCGCTTACAATGTGGTGTAAAGAAGTTTAAAAAACTTGTAATGTTATTAAAAAATACAAATTATGGATTGACAAAGTTTTAAAACATCTTTACATCCTATTTTAAACGCAAGCAGAGCTTCAGAGATCTTCGTGAATCAAGAGAACCTACATATAAAAAATTTGAGCGCTGATGTGTCACATACATTGATACTCAGTGTTGTCTTACATAGTGTAGGTTAAACTATACAATGCCTTAAATAAAATTACATATTTACAAAATTATTATTGACAAAGTTGCTAACTCTCTTTGTGGTCCATTTCAGCCGCTGCCCGACTTCAGAGATCTTTTTGAAATTTCCATCAATGTTCCTAAAAAAATATACATATAAACATACTAAATGTATCCTAGGAATTAATTACCTCTACACTGACACAAATATTTAGAAAAAATAAATAAAAGAAAATGTAAACCTATTACCTAGCCAATATAATTTGATGAGCTGTTTTCACACCAATCGTTTGCAATGTTTCCAATTCTCTAGCAGTGCCGTTGTTCAATAAGTTGAGTACATGTTTTGTACGAATTGTGCGTGGACTGTCAATGCTAAAACAAGGAAAGAAAGAAATAGCTACATACTTTCCTTAAATCTTTCACAATTAAACAGGTAATCTTATAATAGTAAAAGATTGCATTAGAAAGTTTTTATTAACATAAGCAATAACAACTTACTTCAGTGTACTGTTCATCACCCTTGCGATTGGTAATTTGTTCTCTTTACCAGCCAATTGTACTTTGGGTTTCTTTGGACTACCTCTAGGAATATCACAAATACTTGATACATTCAAAGTATCATTGAAATTGCAATCTCTTACAGATAACCTCTTGCTACGTCTAACAGGTAGTGTCGGACTCTTGATTCTCTTCTTTGGTATTTCTGGCACCTTGAACGCCTCCGTGTCGTTCAAAGTGGGACTGTCGTTAAAGGTCTAAAAGAGAGAAGGAATTATGGACAGTGTTTTGTTTTGTATTTCATACTAGATAAAAATTGATTATGTACTTAAATGGGTATGATTAGAACCTGTAAATTAGAACTTTCAAGTTATTTAAGTGTTCTAAATTGGGCTAAAAATAAAATTAGTAAAAAAAATAAATAAATAAACATAAATTAGTAATTGGATGTATGTAGAAATTTGAAAATATAGTAATTGACAAAAATTACCAAAACTTTTTTAACTTGATCCATCTCATCTGACAATGGAGTACTTGCAGCTCTATTACTTTGACGTTGTAACTTTCTGAGTTCTTCTTTTATGGTCTTCGATATGGTACTTTGGAGTTCATCCCAAGTGAAACTGTAACAAAAAACAAAGAAAGTATTACTTTAACGTGAAAAGTTTATATATATAATTTTTGATACATTTAAAATGTATGTTCGCTAAAACAAGCAATTGATAAAAGACTTGCTTTCAACATGGAAATAGATATAGTTTTTATACACTTAACAAAAGCATATGACAGCCTACCTCTCTCGAAGCTATGGATATCTATGAAAAACCAAGGTATAAATAAAATTTATATAAGAATTGTCCAACAACTGTATAACATGACAGCAAGTGTAAAAATGGGAAACCATGTACCAAATAAGATCCAGATTACACAAGGCCACAGACAAGGATGTTGCATTGCTCCTACCCTTTTTTGATTTTGATGCTCTTGATCAGTGGAGAAAAAAGTGCTGTAACATGGGAATATCAATAAGTGATGATAAACTTTTCACCCTGCACTTTGCCGATATACTGGCTATACTGGCAGAGGACGGAATCGACATCGAACATATTTAGAAACCTATAAGATACATAATATATGATAAGTGGGGGTTTTCTATCAACCCACACAAAACAAAATATTTAGTCGTCGGGGGAAGTGGACAAAATATACAATTGGGAAACCACACTATTAAAAATATGATATAATAATTAAATATAATAATATATAACATAATGTTACAAATATCTTGGGGTTAAATATATTTTGGTGTAAACTGTGGAACTCAAATATAATAAAATACGCATATATAAAACAATGGTAGAAAGTATTGGTACATATGGAGTGGAACTGTCAGAAATGGACTATTGGTGGCGATGCTGTTGGAAAACTCGGTTGGACAAGATTCGAAATAGTGATATCAGAGAAAAAATGGGAATAGATATATTTTCGAGATCATAGAGGCAAAAAGATTAAAGTGGTATGGGCATCTAAATCGAATGCCAGTCTATAGATGGCCAAAGAAAATTGTTGATTGGACACCACTGAAGCGTAGGAAACGTGGTAGACTAAAACGAACCTGGAAGAATGATGTCACACAAGCAATGGACACACAACAGAGGTCTAGCGGATGGCGACTAGCATAACAAAAAAAAAAAAAAAAGAGTACGACTAGGATCCGAGAAACGGCTATACAACTATACTCAAACTATAATGTATGTTGTGGCAATATGCATTTTTTTCATAATACCATCAAATATCCGTCACACTTACTTAGGCATATTTTGAACATTTTTACTAATCCTCGAGCTACGCCTCCTCACCGACTCCTGTATCATGACGCCCACCTTCTCCTCCATTGTAGTCATGTACCTCCTAACCACCGGACTGAACGCCTTCTGCAAATCATCCAGATGGCCCATCGCCGAGATGCCACTCAACGGCTCAGGGCAGTGCTCCAGGATTCTCTCCGGGATATGAGGATATTTAGGTGTCATCGGCGTCTGGAATGCTCCAGAGCGTTTCATCGGCGTAGCAGAGATGCGCGCGAATGGATGCATTCTCCTGTAATTGGCTATCACTTCGTTAACGATCGGTTTGTTCTTGACTCCTTTCACGCGCTGAGCGAAATCCAAGGTCTGGGAAGTCTCCGCGTAGTTGGACGATAACGGACTTATGCAGGCTATCAGGTAGAGGTAGGTTTGTTTGTTCAAAGAATCTGGAATAGAGGTAAAAGTGGTTGTTTGAAATGTGATACAGCCTCTGGAATTCATAAGATCATTAATTAATAATATGTACAAATAGAGAATAAGGAACCATGGAATATTTATATTGCAAATATTGTATTTAATAAGATTATATCTGATTCTACTCGCCATTCTGTTATATTCAATTAATCTCAATAATAGGCTATTATGATATTAGCTCTATCATATTATAAAGTACTATAGTTATGCAGTGTATTGTATTCCATCCAATTGTTATCCTATGTTACTCATAGTTATCCAAATCACTACATTTTTATCAGTCACTGATAATTATCCTCCTCCTGTGCTTCACTTTTGTAGATGACGTGACTACCGACTGTAATTTCTCCCAAGTGAATTATCAATCAACAACTATACAACACGTATTCGACGATGACACTTTTCTGCAGAATCCATCCACACAAAAAGAATATTTTGACAGGACTGAAGAAATGTTGAATGTGAATGACTGACAAGAGCAAATAAGACCTTTCCGGATTCAGATGTGATAATGATTCGGGCGAAAGTGTACCTCACCTTTAAAATTACCCTAATCTGACTACATCTTCTATTTAAACCAGTTTCTGTGTCCATTGGTTAGGTACATATGTAGCTATCCGGATACAATCAAATTTATCTATTATCATTTTTTCACAGTTTTAAATTAGTAAAAATGTCTGTCTACCACACATTTATCAATTCATCAGCAAATAAAATAATAGATTTTGGATATTTTAATGCAGAATACGTCTGACACTCAGTAAAGCTGAATAATAATTAACTGATCGAGTTGTCACAATAGGACAGGAGAGATCTTCTATTGTAATTTCTTAGTATATTGAAAAAATTGTAAATTTCAGATTGGATCTTATAGATTTTTCTTATCTGCATTTCACAAACGATAGGGAATGTTGGAAATCACCTATGATTCAAAATGATAAAAATCACCTAGAAAATTCTATCATTTTTAATCAGACGTTATTGCTATGGTCATTAGCATTATGGTTACTCCAACTATTGTAATAATTTACAGAATTCACTCAGAACCTTTCTAAAGACCATTATTTACTATGTATATAAGGAGTTTACACCTTGGGATTGGAATTACCTTGCAAAATGGACGTGATGATAGATTGTCTGTATGGTATGTAATTAGAGTTTGTAGATAAAGCGGTAATGACTCGAGATATGGCAAGCAATCCTTTGTTAATGTTGATACCTTCGTGAAATTTGCTTCCCTGATTTCCAGTTTTTTTCACGCTTTCGCTGCCGGCTAAATCTACCAGGTTCAACTTGGCCAATGTCTCAGTTTCCCTGAAAATCAATACATTTTCAATAATTATTTGATTCTCGAAAACATTTCAACTAAAAGCAATACAAAAAGAAACTACAATATGCGTCTTTCCACTCTTACTATTTTATAGTTACCTATGTTTAACGTTACAATAAATGGTGAAAATTGCATGAGATCTAGAGCTTTCTTCATTTTGCCTGGTTTCGGCAGTGTGTCGGTTTTTATTGCCACACTCCATAAGTTGTCTAGCAGCACTAAGATCAGACACTTTTTCCTGATTGAACCCCTTCACTTTGAAACCTGAAAAAAGTAGGTATTATTTTTTTAAATTCCCTTATCAGGAGACTGATTTACCTTGGACCAAGAGGGGGTTGGAACTAGGCTGGAGTAAATCATACACCTTCTCGTTATAGATCTCCAGAAAAGAAACGGATAATTCTATACTCAAGTCCTCGCCAACAAGTGGACGCCGAAGGAAATCGTTCAGCGTTCTTGGAATCAGTCCAAGAGAGGCATCATCACTGACCTTATAAACCAAATTGGATCATAACAAGCGTTAAAGCTATTAAATACACCATAGAAACCTTACTTGAGGATGTGTCCCAACAGTATACGTTTTACCAGTTCCTGTTTGTCCATAAGCAAAAACTGTACAATTGAAACCTTTTATAACAGATTCCACCAGAGGCTTCACAGTCTTATTGTATATGGTCTCCTGACCGACGTCTTCAGTAAATACGTCGTCGAAATGGAATGTTTGCTGACGATCAGGGACTATCAGTACCTAAAATTTAACTTCTAGCTAGATTTGTATAGATGGTCAAGTGAGGACTTACTGATGGATCTTTACTTATAACCCGGAAACATGGATTATCCTTTTCGTTTTCAGGCTTGATACGGATCGCGACCTTTACAAACTCTTGTTCGCACATGTTTGTACATCAAAAATGTTTGCAAGACAAGACGCTTATGATCAATTCAATTTTAACGAACTTCAGATTTCAGATGTTAATATGAACTGCTGCGATCTGTGATACACAGAACAGTAACACCACCGAGGATGCACGAGCGGTCAGTAGCGCACTGAGACGAAATGTATTGGGGGAAAATCAATTACGGTGTTGTTCTATACCATTAAACGTTTACAATTAAACATTTATCGTTTGATTTTGATCAATAAACCACAAATTGATTCTTAGAACTCATTTTAAACAAATATAATGTATATTATGAGGAAAATATATGGCCGCAGAACTGGTTGCCTAGGACGATGTCGGGTTTCAAATTTAAACAGTTAACTCGAAGTGTTTCCCAAAATCAATTCTGTGAACGTTTCGCATATATTCAAAATATTCTATAACAAATGGACTTTTCATAGAATAGTTAGTAGTTAAAAGATCGCTCGGAGCGATTATAAGTTCGCTTATTATTATAAGTTTATATAGGATATATGTTATATAGTTTTATATACAAGTTTTATAAGTTCAATATTGCATACAAATCGACCACTTGGATTTTAATTTTTTTTGAAACTGTTCAGGAGAATCGATTTCGATTAAATTATGGTCAAATGTGTTGAATTAAAAGGCGAATCGATTGACCATAGTCCGATTAGTTGCTGAAGATCGCCAATAGCCAAGAATCATAGGATACAGGTTGTCTTAAGGCTCTTAATTTAATGCTAAAAATTCCCCTCGATCCCCTCGTAGAGTAATTCAATATATAGGTACTTTTTAACACGGCGTGTGAAGTCCCGCTCCGCTAACAAAAACAGTTGTGTATTTGGATGAAACTTCGATACACATGTATCTATCAAACTCTAAGACGGACCTTACACGTTCAATCTGCCGTCAATTCAATCCACGATCTTGATCATGAATGAATTGATGGCAGACTGACGGACTGACGGACGGCATTAGACGTTCAATCCAGATTGTTCGTCCAGTGTCAATCTTCCCAACGAACGTGAAGGCGAAGGCGAAAATGGATTATTACAATTTTCAAAAAGGTGTTGTTGTTGGTGTCCAAAAAAATTGGAGTAATATTAGCATTGGCAAGTAAAAGAGGCGTTAGAAGGAAAAAGTGGGTGAAAGCGTGGCTGAAGAAGCGAGACCAATACACACATTTAAATTTAATAAATGAAATTAAACACACGGGAGAATTGGAAGATTACGAAAACTATTATCGTATGAAAGAAGCCTGCTTTAAAGAACTATTCAATATGGTGAAACCATATTTAACTAAAAAAGATACTTGCATGAGAAAGTCGATAACCGCCGAAGAAAAAGTGGCTGCAACGTTAAGATACCTACCTTGCTACCGGAAAAAAACTTTGAAGATTTAAAGTTTTCGGTCTTAATGTCTCCCAGCTGCTATTAGTGAGGCCATATTGTACACATGTGAATATCTGACTGTCCTCAGATAAAGAAACCTGATCTTTCAGGACAAAATTTTATAGATGCAAAAATGTGTTGGGAAAGTTTTTTGAATTGGGAATTTATTTAAAATATTGTTTACTTTTGAAAAATGTAAAAAACCCGTTCTGATTTCCAGGAAGATAATATCCGTTTTCCTGTGGAGTGATACATATTGTTTTTAACAATGCAATGTGTAATACTTCTCTAATAGTTATTTAAGCCACAAAGGAATGTAAAGACGTTTTAGCATTCGAGGCAAGTGTGTACGAGCCGAGGCAAAGCCGAGGCTTGTCACTTGCCGAAGATACTCTATCGAATGAGGTATCGTTTTAAAGCGCTCAAAAAGACGATTTTTCTGAACATATATTTTTATTAAAATGTTGGTTTACTCTAGTTGTTACTAGATTTATATAAGGTGTCAATATACATTTATCCGATGGGACTCCTTTGCCACCTGTTTCAGGACTTAATCGTCGGTGCGGGCGTAGATGAGTTCCTCCCGCGGTCAGTTCGAAAGTAGGTAAACCTCTTAGAGAACCGACGAGTTCCTCCCCGACAACCATAATTATTAGGTATATGAATTCGCTATCGCTTGTTAGGGTGCGGATAATTAAGGTTTAGTAAAACGAAGAGGACCGATCACCTGAATGATGGAAACTGACCAAAAACAAAACAAACAATTGATTGAATTGAAACAAAAACAAACATATTGATATTTAAGAAATCTTCTCTAGTCATTTCTTTAATCCCTCGTTTGCAGCTACCTGTCTTAGGGTCATCAAATTTCTGACCGCCGGGAGGAACACGTCGCCGCCCGTCGGTGCACGGTCCCCTTCCTTATCGTAATCCAATAAGCCGGTAATGGATTTCGGTGCAGTTTGCTATCGTCCCTTCCAGGTAAACACAAAACACAATCGCATTAGCAAGTACCACGTGCGCTAATGTTTGTTCGTTATATACCCATTTTGTAAAATTCTTCAAATTTACTATTATCTATAGGAGTGATGACGGGAAAGTGTCTTAATCCTTTTATAGTCGGTGGAACCGATCTAAGAGAATGACTTATGCATAACACCTTAACCGTAAAGGGCCAGATATACTGTGGCCAGGTAGCCGGTAGCAATAAACTCGGTTGTAAATCTTTGAAGAAGAAGTGCCGATAAGAATAAATGTTGGAAGAGGGATCGGACTAAGGAATTTTTTTTATAAGTATATCAGTTTATAAGAGATGTAAAGTTATATAATGGAATTCGCAGCCGTGATTAGTTGAAAAGTGTTGAATTATAAACTATTCAACGGTAGCAAATTCTAGCTATTATTTTTCATAACGGAAAAAATGGTAATGATAAAAATGTCATTATAAATGAATGCTAATATTAGATACATAATTATAAAAGATATGAAAATATGAATGGTAAGTAAGTAAGTAATCATTTATTTAGCATAATTGGCTACCTCGATATACATTTGTAAATTAGTTATTGAAAGTATGCAATTATATCTGCTGATCTCTATGTGGTTAAGAATGCTAACGAGCGTTACCTACCCTCTTATCTCATTTGGGACAGAGGTCCGTAAATTCTCTTTGTCTAGATGTATACTAGTTTCCTCCCATGGTCAAATTAAAATCCTGTATTTAAAAGAGGGAGCAGGTAAAATCGCTATCGGTTAATTGTTAAGTGTAGTAATATTGAATAAATTACCCGTACGGTTAGTTTCGCATTTTGTTGAACTAATCCTATCAAAACCTCATTTCTCCTTAATTACACAATTTTTGTAACATACTTATAATAAAATCATTGTATGCATTAACATATATCATAAGAAAACAATATCTGATGTTTAGAATAATTACATATATAAATATAGTTTTTTCTAAAAACCACGTTTTTGATTCCGACTAAAGGTATCCAATAATTTCTCATAGATACATATAGTCGTATAACTCCATATAGTAGATTCGTATTTCACTACAGGTTGCCCTAAAAGTGTGTGATAATGATTTTTAATAGATACCTACGTAATAATATAGTACTTACTTGTAAAATTCAAAACAAAAAACATGGAAGTCATGCAATAGATAATTGCTGCAAAAATGGTAACCGACAATTCTATTGCAATAATACCAATCATTGTCAGTACAATCGATAACATTATTTATTATCTATTGTATCTATTGTATGCTTCCCAAATTTTTTGTTTTAAATTTTACAAGTCCCTATATTAATATCTACTAAAAATCACTATCACAAATTTTTAGGAGAATCTATAGTGGATTATGAATATATATGGAGTTGTATAAGTCGCACTTGGATATTATCGAATCCCTTATTATCGAATATTTATCATAGCCATTCTTAATGCTAGCTACTGTCATTAATACTGATACATTTTTTTAAATATATCTCATATGATTTGATAATAAAATGTGACGGTTCATTACATTACAAATATGTATATCTGTATTTTTTCTTCGCCTTGTATATATTGGATAATCTATCAATCAATTCTACAAACTGTAAAATTAGCGTGGATTTCTATTTATAAATTAATCGATTGCATAATTCCACCAGGACAACCACAACAAGGAAGCGAGTTAATGAAAACCTTATAATAATAACAATACAATAAGAAATACAAAAAATCTGAGTACGGACCACCGAATCAGCGAAGTAATCGGCATATTTATAACTATTCACAAATGCGTATTTTATGGTATCCCTTGTTGAAAAGTTGGCAGGGGGTAGGCCTCCTCTGCGATAATGAGTCTCTTAGATCTCTTCCAGGCACTATACCTGGTCTAGGTAAAGTTTATTTCATCCTGAAAGCCGAACACTTACACAAGCTATTATTTTTATTCGAAAAGGTTAAATATAGGTAAAAAAATGACTGAAAAAGGTAAAAAAAAATAAGAAAATACCCAAAAAAAGTAAAATTAGACAATTTTGTCCAAAAAAAGGTAAAAAGGTAAGGTTTTAGGTTTTTACCTAAAATCCGCTCTCTACTCATCAATCCACTCCGTCAGTCCGTCAATTCGCTCAGTATTTCGTCAATCTGATCGCAGAATTGGATCAAATTGATGGTAGATTGAACGGGTAAGGTCCGTCTAACAGATCATTCTCAGTTTTCAATGGGAAAATAAAAGGGAAATCTTCTGGTAAATAAACATACGCTGGTATTGTCCTGCTTTGATAACAATATGTCAAAATTTTCCCATTTTGCTCTTTTATGGTATTTAACAGAGTAGTAGTCCAGTATCTGTTTGTCAAAATCTAAAATATAACAGAATTGAAAACATCGACTTTTACTTTCCGGGGAATCTTTTTCCTTGAGACTCTTTTCTGGGACTTTCTTTGGTACTTTTTTCCGGGGACTTTTTTTCCGGTTACCGTTGATGGGGACACGCTGGCCCTTAGTGACCTAGTGACCTTAGCGATCTTCAGCAACTAATTGGACTATGATCAATCGATTCGCCTTCTCATTCCTCACATTTGACCAAAATTTAAACGAAATCGATTCTCCCGAACAGTTTCAAAAATATTAAAATCCAAGTAGTCGACGTGTATGCAATGTCGAACTGAGCTTATTTGTTAATCGCTCCGAGCGATCTTTTAACTACTAATTATTCTATGAAAAGTCCATTTGTTATAGAATATTTCGAATATATGCGAAACGTTCACAGAATTGATTTTGGGAAACACTACGAGTTAACTGTTTAAATTTGAAACCCGACAACGTCCTAGGCAACCAGTTCTGCGCCATATATTTTCCTCATAATACCGTAATTTATTTTCCCCCAATACATTTCGTCTCGGTGCGCTACTGACCGCTCATACATCCTCGCACCTAGACAGAACATTACATGTGGTTGGAGTTCTGTGCGCTCTAGGACATTCGAAGGAGGATTCCGTTTCGTAAATCTAACAGTTCCCTGTCACATTTTGAGGTTATACTAGTCGAATATATCACAAGATCTGAAGTTAAACAACTTGATTGTACAGTTTAAAATAAACAAAGGACTTATCAAAACTCGCCAAATTTCAGTTATCAACTCATCGCTAAACCTATAACTAGAGCTAATCTGTACAAATTATCAACACCAAGATAAGGGATCATTGTTGTTATTTGAATTGTTCCAGACGAGAGTTTTTGGATAGATAGGCCCGCATTAATGTTATAGCATAACGTTGCTCAACTACAACAATGACTGGTTATCAAAGCAACAGGGTATGCCCTTTGTTAAGGAACCCGGAAGCCTACATTTCGGACTTGGTAGATCTCAGCATCAACACCAAGGAGAGGAACTACTGGTTACCCTGTCTGGAACAGATGGTCAAAAAGTTCGTCTCTAAGGCTGAGGCGTTAAATCCGGACGACCCGAAAGCCACAGAGAGGGCAATGACTTGTTATGAGCAGTTCCATAACTTGGTGCAGAAAGTGACGGCTAACCCCAGGTGAGTTCCTTCCCATCTTTGGATATTACACAGTGATATAACAGGATGGCTGTATGTGAATATAATAATATGTATTTATATAACATACAATAACAAATATTTGCAACAGGTATTTTCTTTAAGCTGCAATAACACTTTTGTTTTATAGTTTGATGAAACCTCTAACAGTACGTACATTGTTGGAGTTCCAAGAGGACACCTTACGCGCCAACGATTTCAAGGACCCATACGCACTGCAAAAGACCATTGAGAACGACCTCGCCCTAAAAGAGTTCAACGAAAGGCTGAGACAGTTAGACTCGATCGAGGACTTTTATCAGAAATGGGTGGAAATAGCCAGAGGTGTCTTGGCGGGGAACGTCTTCGATTGGGGCGCGATGGCCGTCGCAGACATACTGGAGAGCTCGCATAAGTTTGGACTGGAGGAGGCGCTTGAGATAATCGAGAAGAGGCCATGGTTCAATGATAAATTAGACAAATGGATCAGTAGAATGAAGGTAAAGTGGTTTACTCAGGTTTTAGTTTTGCATGTTTTTTTACGGACCTCCTATATTATTTGAAGCTGTTTGTGTGTTAGATAGGTAGATAATTTGTCTGGTGAAATTCTCTTCATCCAGCCAAATTTTCACTTTCATGTTGTGAAACATGAATTACTCATTACAAGGAAAACTAAATTATAGGATAGGCCTACTGGTTTTTATACATTGAGTTTAGAACAAGTATACACAATAGATCAACAAGATTACACTATACATCATTTCTACACATTCTTTCAGAAACAATCATATAAATGCTGTACGATCTTCATGGATAACTCTGGGGTAGATCTTATCCTAGGGATCTTCCCTCTGGCCAGGGAACTGTTATCCTTAGGTACAAAGGTGATCCTAACAGCTAACACTTCCCCTTCATTAAATGACGTCACAGTAAATGAATTAAATCTATACTGTTGCAAAGCCTCACAATACTGTAACATATTCAAGGAATCAATAGAGAATGGAAAATTGGTGACGGTGGGGAACGGACAACGGGGGCCATGCTTGGATCTTCTGAACCTGGCGCCAGGTAAGAGAAAATATAATTATGATTGATACATTCAGTAATACTGTTTCTCTATAGAATTATGTGAATTAATGAAACCAGCGGATCTTGTGATACTAGAAGGTATGGGCAGGGCAGTCCATACGAACCTTCATGCTAAGTTTAATGTAGACTCCGTTAAAATGGCTGTTTTAAAGAATGAGCACCTCGCCAGGAGCCTCGGGGCGAATCAGTTCAGTGTAATTTGTGATTATGAGCCCGCCTCGGCAGAGTAAATATGATTTAGTACCTGATGTATGATAATAAAAAGACAATATTTAAATATCCTCCGTTGTTTCCTTTTGTTTAAACAAATTTCAATTAAACATTACGTCATAAGATATTCTTATCATTTCTTAAAACAATGACTAAGAACTCTTACCTAAGATTGGAATCAACAAAATGTTTTATTACATTTTCTTCACAAAATCCAAATATAAATCTTTAATAATCTTTCGCTATCTTTAGTGTGTCTACTAGAGCACTGTGATCAAATATAACCTCAATGTTTATATATATACAGATGATATTCCTAATCAGTAATTGTTACTAAATGAATAGAAAGTCAAATTAACTGTAAACAATTTTTCTATTTGAACAAATACGACACAACTACACATTCGAGGATGCGTCCATTACTTTTAGTAGACTTTTTTACTACTATAATATGTAGACATGGAAACAAAGTTCAATACAGTTATATCAATTATCACTTATCCTAACTGATAATAGTTAAAATATCTCTACTGTTGGAAATCTCCTTAAAGATGCTCCATATATTTAGTGGTGGTGACTCTGGGAACAGCTCTGAAGGAAATATTTTTAGTAATTATTAAATGGTGAGTTAAATATGAATAGTCATTGGAGGAAGATATGTTGTCTCTTATTGACTATGTTTTGACTTAGTTCTCAGTATAGTGGAGAAGACTAACAAAGTTTCTTGTTATTAAAAATGGTGTAGAAGTTGATACATTTATATCATGATGACATGATACAAAGTTTACCAAAGTGTTTTATTCCTAAACAACAATTGTTACTACAAAGGAACAATTAATCTGAACATAAAATAAAACAACAATTTTACAATACTATAAATTTAATAATATCGATATCAACTAACCCAAAGCTTCCACAGACCACTTTCCATCAACTGATGTATCCCGCACCGTTATCTAAATCGGTCAACACAAAAGTATTTACCAATGTTTTGAATCTGCCAAGGTTACCAGTACCGAAGTTATCTCAAACAATAGAAAAATACATAAAGACTGTAACTCCATTCCTGAGCGACACCGAACTGAGGAGGACAATAGAGGTATTAAAAGATTTCAGTACTGAAGATGGCGTGGGGACCAGACTGCAAAAGTTACTGGTGAAAAGAGCTGAAAACAGCGAGAACTGGCTGGCAGATTGGTGGTTGAATGTAGCGTATCTGGAATACAGAGATCCCCTTGTGGTTCACTCGAGCCCAGGATTAGTTTTTCCTTTTGAGGATTTCAAGAACGAGGGAGAAAGGCTAAAGTACGCTGCAAATTTAATTCTAGCTGCTGTCGATTACAAATTAACCATTGATAAGTAGGAAATGTAAACAAAAATAATAACAATAGCTTAAATGGAAGTTTTTTAGTGACAAAATGCCTCTGGACGAAATGGGAAAAGATTTACTAGATATGAACCAGTACAAGAAAATCTTTGGGACATGTCGCATTCCAAAGGATAAAAGAGATGAGCTGGAATACCATTCGGACTCAAAACACATAGTTATAGTTAAAAACAATAATGTAAGATTGAATGGCAAATGCCTTCTCAAAACTCACATTGTGCACTTCCTAGTTCTTCAAACTAGATGTCTTGAATGAAAATGGAGAACTACCGAGCCCCAGTCAGCTAATAGATCAGCTGGAGACCATCCTGAAGGAATCGCAGGTAGTTGGACCAGCTATTGGAATTTTGACAAGTGAAAATCGCGACAACTGGGCAAAAGCCTATAAGGAACTTTTAAAGGGTAAAGGAAAATGTTACTATAACATAATAAAAAAGAAATCAAAAATTTTAATACTACTCTATTATGGTTAAGTAACTTCCAATAACATTTCCACAAAATCTAGATCCTGTAAATCGGAGATCTGTAGAGGAGATCGAAAAATCTTTGTTCCTGGTTGCCCTGGACATTTCGATGCCAAAAATGGAGAATAGCAGGATGTCGACAGCAGGGAAACAGTTTATCCATGGCGGGGGAAGTGGGGCAAATTCTGCTAATAGATGGTTTGACAAAACTGTACAGGTGAGGACTAATATTAACGTCGCCGAGGAGTCACGGTAAAACTTGTACATGTTTCTAGTTTGTCATTGGAGAAGATGGTATGGTAGGCTTGACCTATGAACATTCCCCCAGCGACGGACAGCCGATCGCAACAATGACTGACTACTTAATGGAATTCATGTACTAAGTTTAATGAACTGACCTAAATTGATATTAACTGCTTCTTGATATTTCAGTAAAGGTAACAAAGGAAATAATTTACCTGACACAAAACAGAACTCGTTGCCAGAAAAGCTTGGATTTAACGTTGATGGTGAAATTCAAAGTTACATAAATCAGGCTACTAAGAATATGGATAAGTATGTTGTATATGTAAAACTATTTCTTGTAATTATAATATATACCATCGTCATTAATTTTAGGTTGGTGGATAATTTTGACATGGATTGTTTCCAATTTACGAACTTTGGAAAGGAGTTTGTAAAGTGTCAGAAACTTAGTCCAGACAGTTTTATACAGATTGCTATACAATACGCATTTTACAGGTAAAAATAGCGATGTGAAATAAAAGTGTAAAAATGTATAAATAAAACGATTTTCAGGATTCATAAAGTGCCCGGTGCTCATTACGAAGCTGCGTCTACAAGAAAATATATTCATGGTAGAACTGAAACCATCAGGTCTTGTTCTATAGAGTCCATTAATTTTGCCAAAATAATGCTTGAAACAACCAGTAGTGCACAAGAAAAAGTGAAAGCATTGAAATCTGCTATAGATTCACATAAAAGATATGCAAACGAAGTAAGAAATCAATAGAGTTGAATTCACCTGTAACAACATCACCACAAAAAGTGTTAATTTTATGATTCTTATAATTATTTGGTACCGTGTAATGTTGAGATAAGTTAGAATTCAAGAATTTTGATAGAAAAGGGCTAGTATGTTTAGGATCTTAAATAAATGCTATTTTCAGGCTTTGAATGGTTTCGGTGTGGACCGCCATTTCCTTGGCTTAAGACAAACAGCCTTAGAGAATGGTATAGACTTACCTGAGATTTACAAGGATCCATCATTCACCCGGAGTGCTCACATGAGACTATTAACTAGTCAAGTTGCTATGAAATGCAATGCGTTCATGTGCTTTGGGCCATGTACTGTCGATGGTTACAGTTGCTGTTATAATCCGAGACCATACGACATTAATTTTGGAATATCAGCATTTATCGAACATCCAGATACATCTGCCAGGACATTCAGAGAAGCCTTAAGGTCAAGTTTGATGGACATGCATGATGTTCTGGCAATAAATAAGCCAAATATCTAAACCTTAAGGATAATTTTTGAAAAATCATCCAAATTGCATCTCTTTGTCTTAAGGAGCGAATTGAATGAGCTCCTCATGGTAATACATCTTATAGTTTGTTCTAAGTAATACAGACTTTAAGTGAAAAGGTAGTTTTGTTTTTTTGTAGCGATTTGATTGTATCGATATACCAAATTCATGAGGTAAGCCAATTAAGGGTGGTTTTCCTACTTTGGATGCTAAAGAAGGTGGCGCCCATCAAATCAAGAATGGACTAAGCTAAATTAAGACTTTTGTGACTGTGGCTCTAGGCTAAGACGTTTTTATACTTTATAAAAAAAATCTCAAAAACCATTAAGAAGTGCTTAAATAAACTCCGCTTATATGTGAAAACACTTAACTCCACCTATTGTATTTCAAATTTTATCATTTAAATTTACACAGCACCATCAGCACCTGCTTACAAAATTGTTTCGGTCCGCCACTGCATTCATTATTAGAAAGAGAAAGTGTAGAACAGAAATAACCTGTTCGGAAAAGGTCATTCGATCAATAATTTGTCGATATAATAAAGTAGACATGGTAAGTATAAAGTTCAAGAGAGAATCAGTTATCACTTAATTGATAACAGTTCAAATGACAGTACTGTTGAAAACCCTATAAATGTGCTCCATGTTTTCAGTTGTGATTGTGACCTGTGACGACTCCAGGTACAGGTGCAAAGGAAATATGTTTAGTAAATATCAAATGGTAAGTTAAATAATGATATTCAGTGCGCAAACATATGTTGCCGCCTATTATCTGCGTTTTGAATAAGTAAAGCATTCAATATAGTTCAGAAGTTTTTCCACCGCTTTTTATACGCGAGGAAAGTAATGACGTAGAACATGTGGGAGTGGGGATGGTAACCATGACAACTGATAGCAATTGTTTCAACACAATTTTTTTCTTATGGGCGATTAACATGGGAAAATTTTCAAGTGACTGGTAAAGTACATAAACGAAATTTCTTAACTATCACCTGTGAAAAATAAGAAACACTGAAGTATGTACTTTTCTTGTATACAAAAGAATACATGATACGTTATGGAGGAAAGAAGAAAAACGTGATTTATTACAGAAGTGACATTTCACTCTAATTCAAATTTGGTGCCACTTGTTAAAATACGAAATTGACAATTTGTTAACCAATCAGAAGCGACTACGACATAACAGGTTAACCTTGATTTTCCCTTCTCTCAGGCTTTCACGACCACGCCTCTTATTTTTGTGCTTCTGATTGGTTCACAAACTGTCTTTGTCATATTTTCTGACAGATGGCGTCAAATTTGAATTAAATTGAGGTGCCACCTCCGAAATAAATCACTTTTTTCTTCCTTCCTCCATAACCAATCATGTATTCGTTTATATACAAGAAAACTACATACTCCAATGTTTCTTATTTTTCACAGCTGATAGTTAAGAAATTTCGTTTACGTAGGTTATCAGCTGCTTGAAAATTTTCCCATGTTAATCTCCTATAAGAAAAAAATTGTGTTGAAACAGTTGCCATGGTTACCAAATTCTGACGTCACACTTTCATCGCGCATTGCACCAAAATCAACATAGAAGTTTTTGCGGCATATTTATACATGAAATAAATTAATAAATAGAAATAGCCTTTTAGTTTACAACAAAAATTGTTACCACTGAATAGTCGGAGTCTATTATGCCTCAGAGATACAATTTTATCTTTTTTAAGTGATAAAATCACACTACCGCAATTAATCTTAATTCATGTCAAACAAGACAGGAAATGTTGCAATACTATAGCTAAATATACACCTTCACTTTGAATTTAATTTCGAGAATACATTCCATCTATAGCTAAATTTGATAATAACGATACCAACTAACACAAAAATTTTCACAGACCGTCCTCCAGCAACTGAGGAACCCGGCGCCATTCTCTAAATTGGCCAATGCAAAAGTATTTGCCAATATTTTAAATCTGCCAAGGTTACCAGTACCGAAGTTATCTCAAACGATAGAAAAATACATAAAGACTGTAACTCCGTTCCTGAGCGACACCGAACTGAGGAGGACAATAGAGATATTAAAAGATTTCAGTACTGAAGATGGCGTGGGGACCAGACTGCAAAAGCTACTGGTGAAAAGAGCTGAAAACAGCGAGAACTGGCTGGCAGATTGGTGGTTGAATGTAGCGTACCTAGAATACAGAGATCCCGTTGTGGTTTACTCGAGCCCGGGATTAGTTTTTCCTTTTGAGGATTTCAGGAACGAGGGAGAAAGGCTGAAGTACACAGCAAATTTAATTCTAGCTGCTGTCGATTACAAATTAACCATCGATAAGTAGGAAATGTAAAAAAAAATTCATAAGAATGGTTGAAATGGAAGTTTTTTTAGTGACAAAATCCCTCTGGATAAAATGGGAAAGGACCTACTAGATATGAACCAGTACAAGAAAATCTTTGGGACATGTCGCATTCCAAGGGATAAAAGAGATGAGCTGGAGTACCATTCGGACTCAAAACACATAGTTATAGTTAAAAACAATAATGTAAGATTGAATAGCAAATTCCTTCTCAAAACTCAGATTGTGCACTTTCTAGTTCTTCAAACTAGACGTCCTGAATGAAAATGGGGAACTACCGAGCCCCAGTCAGTTAATAGATCAGCTGGAGACCATCCTGAAGGAATCACAGGTAGTTGGACCAGCTGTTGGAGTTTTGACAAGTGAAAATCGCGATAATTGGGCTGAAGCCTATAAGGAACTTTTACAAGGTAATAGAAAAATTTTATCTGGGGAATTACCTATTTCTCTCCAATATTCAAGCAAACACTAAAGAGAAAAAAATTCATTAAGCTCATTATCACTCTAATAAGCTTCTGAAATTTCCAACAGCACTTCTCCAATCCTGAATTGATTATTTTAGATCCAGTAAATCGGAGATCTGTAGGGGAGATCCAGAGGTCATTGTTTCTGGTTGCCCTAGACAGTCCGATGCCAAAAATGGAAGACAACAGGAGATCAACAGCAGGAAAACAGTTTATCCATGGCGGAGGAAGTAGGGCGAATTCTGCTAATAGATGGTTTGACAAAACTGTACAGGTAAGGACAACTATTAAAGTCGCCGAGCAATCAACGTAAAATTTGTACATGTTTCTAGTTTGTCATTGGGGAAGATGGTACGGTAGGTTTGACCTACGAACACTCCCCGAGCGAAGGACAGCCAATCGCTGTGATGACTGATTATTTAATAGAATATATGTAAGTTTTATATGACTTTACTTATATTGACATTACCTGCTTCTTGTAATTTCAGTAAAGGTAACAAAGGAAAGGCTTTACCTGACACAAAACAGAATTCGTTGCCAGAAAAACTCGAGTTTAATGTTGATAATAAAATTCAAAGTTACATAAATCAGGCTAATAAGAATGTGGATAAGTATGTTTACTGTGCAAAACTATTTCTTGTAATTTTAATACTAACATAATAATTTGTAGGTTGGTGGATAATTTGGACATGGATTGTTTCCAATTTACTAACTTTGGAAAGGAGTTTGTAAAGTCTCAGAAACTTAGTCCTGACAGTTTTATACAGATCGCTATACAATATGCGTTTTACAGGTAACAATACCAATGTAAAATCACGACATAAAAATATACTTGTACCTTTATTAGGATTCATAAAGTCCCCGGCGCTCATTATGAATCTGCAGCTACAAGAAAATATATTCATGGTAGAACTGAAACCATCAGGTCTTGTTCTATAGAGTCTGTTAATTTTGCCAGAACAATGCTCGATGGAACCAGCAGTGCACAAGAAAAAGTGAAAGCATTGAAGTCTGCTATAGATTCACATAAAAGATATACAAATGAAGTAAGAAATCATTAAATATGGTAGGATTCATCTATAAAACCACCACAAATAAATGGTTAATTGTATGATTCCTATAGTTAATTGGTTGTAATGTGTAGCTAATTAAGATGTCAAGAATGGCAATATAAAAAAGACTAGCGTCTTTCAAATTTAAAGAAATATTATTTTTAGGCTCTGAATGGTTTTGGTGTGGACCGCCACTTTCTCGGTTTGAAGCTAACCGCTGTAGAGAATGGTATAGACTTACCGGAGATTTATAAGGATCCTTCATTTACCCGAAGCGCTCACATGAGACTATCAACTAGCCAAGTCGCTACGAAATGTGATGGTTTCATGTGTTATGGACCATTGACAGTGGATGGTTACGGTTGCTGTTACAATCCAAGAGCTTACGATATTAATTTTGGGATATCAGCCTTTGTCGAACATCCAGACACTTCCGCTAGTAGATTCAGAGAAGCCCTAGAGTTAAGCTTGATGGACATGCATGATGTTCTCGCCCTGAGCCAAACTGCTAAACTTTAGGTATTATTTTCGAAAATCCGTCCAAATTCCATCCATTTTTGTAATGAAATAATTGAAAGAGTTTAAGAGCTCTTCATGATAATAAATATCATATTTTGTACTAAATAATACATACTTTAAGTGAAATAAAGATTATATTAACATGATGAATTTTAATGACTATTCGCAGTAAACTAATGAAATGTAGGAATTATTTCAATATACAAAAAAATACATTGCTTTTAAACCCGTCTTGTATCCGACAACACCCTAACTATACACCCAACTCCACTTACATTATAAATCTTTTCATGCCATAACAATAAAAGTCCGCTACTCCCCTCCGAAGGAGACTCGAACCCTTTGTAAACGTACTTCATCAAGGTGTCCAGTAAGGTCTTGTCTAGGGAGTTCACGATCTCTTCTATTTGTGAGGGTTTTATCGCCAGCAATACTTTGAGCGTTATATTTAGTGCAGACTCCTGAGAAAAAATCCTAGTGTAGTTAAAGTAGAAAAAGATAACATGGACTTGATACATTATCATGTCTATGAAATACAACTTCACCTAACCTTTATCTGTTGGTTCTTGATCCCAATAGGTGCATTCATCAGCACTAACTTCAGGGCGTCGAACAGTTTACCTGTGTGCCTTAATTAAGGAAAAATAAATACAAGATAACCATTCATATATATACAATAATTAGTGGCTTAATAAAAGGATATTTTTGAAGCAAGGAGTTGACTTCCTTCTCGTCGGGTCCGGCTAGCCCACTATCAGTCTCGTCCTCTTTGAAGTTATCTTCAGAGTACTGATCGACGTCGATTTTCCTAAACGCCGAACTCGAGGTATTTTTTGCCATTTTATCGGATTAAACGGCACTACTGGAGTTCTAAACAGAATCACACCCACTTTTAGGTTATCCAGGGAGGGTCGATTTGACTCACGGAAACACTCATAGAATTAAAACATCTCTTGTTCTGTGAAACAAAAGTGAGGTTACATAGCCCATCAATAACAAAGGTGTATAAATTAATAAAGTTTAAGATTTATTTAAATTGCCCCGGCGTTGGTCCGAATAGACTGTTTCCTTGCTTGGATGCTGCCCTCGAAGGTGCGAAGCCCAATAATTTCTGTATATTTTGCCTGATCGACATTGTGCACAAGATGTACAAGAAGATGAATGAACAGTCGTAATAATCCTCCCCAGGCAGGTTTCTGTGGCTTAATCCCTGTATCCACGTCAGGGGCAAGAAGGGTAGCCTGGCCACGACCCGACCGTCGAAGCTAAACAGAAAACAACAGAAATTAGTCAGTTTCATACAAAAATTATGTATAGTAAGTATAGTCAAACAGTTGTTATTTATTGTAGTATCATCAAGAATAATTTATGAGCTGTTTGGGTATCTGTTTTCATTATATTCCAAATGCCAGTGACAGAAAATTGTTTCAGATTTTGAAATGAAAGTTTTGTATACGAATAACTATTACAATCACTCTGCTGACGTCTATATACAATTGTTTTATGAGCACTTTTTTGTTTGATACATATCCCACATTTCAAACTGGAACATATTGGCAAATTTTGGTTTTACCAAATAAATAAAATTGACAACAACTAAAATGCATCTGCTGATTTAAAGTTCGAAAAGTAAAAGCATAGTTTAAATACATAGTTGAACCATCTGAAGGTGTGGTAAAGAAGAAAAATGGAGTGTAAAACAGGTATGAGAGGACCTAGTGCTACCTTAAATTTATCTTAAATTTGTTGCAAGCTCATGAACGCGTTCCTATGTATCTGTGGTCGACTAATAGCATATTACCAACGTTTTACTTACATGCTGTTAAACATGCTTAGTAGCGCCGTAAAAGCGAAACCGATAGCGAACATAGACTTCATCTTAACGAACGATAGATCTCTGTTGTTGTTTTTCAGCCTCTCCTCCTCTCGCTCGATCTTCTTCTTGTGTTGCTTGTCTAACGAGTCCCCATGAGTCTCTTTTCGTTTTTCAACTGAAAATAGGAAATATTACAATCCCTTACGAATTGTACGACGTTGAATTACGTTTTTTGCTCTGTTTTTCCACTTCTGTCTTTAGTTTTTGGTACTTCTCTGTCCTGTACACCATCAACCACGTGAGCCCCTCTCCCAGAAGGGCTGTGCATATCGAGATGAAGACGATTAGTAACGTGTCGATCCACATTATACAGAAATAATCAGTTCAAATATGTTATAACCGACCAAATTAGCGAAAAATAATGTTAAAAGTTTGACTTCGAAACTTATGCAACGTCAAATCCGTCGGTTCGTCGGTTCGACAAATTTTTGACACGGAACACTGGTGTGGTGTCAAGTTTTATCGTACTTTTAGCCGAGGATGCACGAACGATCAGTAGCGCACCGAGACTAAATGTATTGGGGGAAAAACAATTATGGTGTTGATCATATCACTGGTGTTGATGCAACCATTTAACGATTACAATTAAACATTTACATTTATCGTCTGATTTCGATCAATAAACCACAAATTGATTCTGAGAATTCATTTTAAACAAATATAATACATATGATGAGGAAAGTATATGGCTGCAGAACTGGTTGCCTAAGACGCTGTCGGGTTTCAAATTTAAACAGTTAACTCCAAGTATTCCTCAAAATCAATTTTGTGGACGTGTTTCGCATATATTCAAAATATTCTATAACAAATGGACTTTCCGTAGAATAATTATTAGTAGTTAAATATTGCTCGGAGCGATTAAGGAATAAGTTCTGTTCGACATGGCGTGCACGTCGACTACTTGGATTTTATTTATTGTTTTGAAACGGTTCCGGATAGTGGATTTCGTTTAAATTTTGGTCATATATGTAGAATTGAATGGCGAATCGACTGGCCATCTGGCCATAGTCCAATTAGTTGCTTAAGATCGCTAGGGGTCATTGAGAGCCAGCGTACAATTTGTATCTGACGTTACATCGACGTCGACCACTGGGATTTAATTTTTTTTTAAAACTGTTCGTCGGATCCGACGTTTGGAATTACCAAGTGCCTATGTGTTTTGATTGATTTATGTTAATATGATACTAAATTATACATCTTCCAGATTATGGCAGAGAAGTTGTTAAGCTCAAAATAGCTCCTATAACCACCAATGGTGATTGGTAGTACAGTTTGTACAGAAACTGTATTCATTCTCACCATTTATACACTATACCATTTATTTAGCAACGGATAAATAGAAACACATAAAACAGATTCATTGCTATCTGTTTTAATATAATTTAATTTGAATAAAGGAGACAAATGTAGACAGGAATTGAGGAATTTAAACCAATTTCTGAAACTGGCTAGGTGCACTTCTAATAATGACTATTAGGTATAGATACAAGTTGTTTTACTAAAAATAAATGCAATCATCAGACAGTTTTTGATCAACGTAAATTTACGTAACACTGGACGTCCAGTTTAGGTCCATTTTACGTCCCATACGTCCAGGTCCAGATTAGGTCCTTAACGGACGTCCATTAGACGTCCAGTTTAGGTTCATTTTACGTCCCAGACCTCCACGTTCAAATTAGGTCCACAGCGGATGTCCATGGGACGTCCAGTTTAGGTCCCTACATGTACGTCTGTTTTAGGTCCACAGCGGACGTCCATGGGACGTCCAGTTTAGGTCCCTACATGTACGTCTGTTTTAGGTCCACAGCGGACGTCCCATGGACGTCCAGTTTAGGTCCCTACATGTACGTCTGTTTTAGGTCCACAGTGGACGTCCATTGAACGCCCAGTTTACGTCCGATTACTTATGTTAATAAATGTGCGGGTTGAGTAGACTAGGAGTAAAATTTCCTAAGAAATTAAATCTTCCAAAAATTAACAGCTAAAAAAATTACCGTCGAAAAGGGTGCTATAAGAAGAAAAACCTTAAAAGTATATTAATTAAGGCTACTGAAAGAAGTCCCCAATAGAAAATTAAACTTTGTCAGACTTGTGTTAGTGCGTTTTTGTACACTAACATCAAAAAATTATTATTAATAAAAAACAGACAATCTCCAATCCTCCCTCAATGTTAACAGTTTTATAGGGTTATTCTCCACGGTTAGAGTCACCAGCACTGCCGTTTGCCGGGATTAACTAGATACCTTTGGATAGTTGCTATAGTAGTTTGTTTTATATAAACAGTAGTTGTCAAATAAATATAAGTGTATGCACACATATATAATAAATCCTGTTTGTGACTTTGTGATTGTGATTTGCGATTGTGACTTCTACAACACGGTAAGTGCTATAATTAGTTGAGTCAATTTAGATCAAAACCAGAAAACTCGAAATTTTAACACTTAATCTTTATATATAAACAATTAGCGAATATTTAATAATAATTCTCGGTTTCTAATTGAGCTACGCAGTTATAATTTTTTTTTAAATTGTGTTATTTTTTTACTACAATCTCGAACATGTAAAGAATAAACGGATAAACCATAGTTTTAAACGTTGCCAAGTTATTCTCAATTTGATCAAAAGTTATAGTAATTTTCTCCCCACCCCCAACTTTCTGAACTAAAGATCTGCATTGACTGCATTAAATTAGATATTTACTATGATTGACAAATTATTTATTTATTATAGTTAGTTCGTTGTTTTATAACAAGACTTACAAGTGACGTAGTTAATTAATTTGGCAATATTTTTGTTTCAGACTGCGTAAAGAAAGGACCATTTGCCTGTTTTACAGAAAAGGAGACTTATGATTTTTGTGTGTATTTTGTATTTATATGTGAATGTATATATTTTTTATGATTTTTGTGTCTATTTTGTATTTGTATATGAATTATATATGCTTGGTACAAATGTTTTAAAATGTATAGTACTTATTAAAATTATTATTGTAAGCTGCGCATGTAAAATATACCTTTTCTACATTACGTCTGATTTAAGTTAACTTTAATTTTTTATGAAATTAGAATAATGTGTAAAAACAATTTTATCCAATAATAATAAATAATAACCAATCGATGTAACGAAAAAAATAAATTTTGGACGTAAACTGGACCTATCCTGGACGTCCGATAAACGTCCAATAAACGTCCGGTCGAACCTATTCTGGACGTAAAATGGCCCTATTCTGGACGTTCAATGGACGTCCGGTCGAACCTACACTGGACGTAGAATAGCCCTATTCTGGACGTTCAATGGACGTCCAGATTTGTGAACTCGTACCGTCCATTGGACGCCCGATGGACGTCCAGCGGCCAAATCTGGACGTCTAATGGACGTCCTTCGGGACCTACATGGACGTCCAATGGACGTACATTGGACGTACATGTGTTACGTAGGAAGAGGTAAAGAGCTGTGTTAAATACTATCGGGTGTTTTTTTAAATTTCACCTCATAGTAGGCCGTGGATAGTGTTTGTGAGTGCGCCTTACTAAAAAATGTCAAAATTGACGTAACCTCACTTTTTTAATACAAATTGAAACTGCTCCAATCAGTTACTAGTGTCTTGAAAAAGACAGCTTGGCGACTGGCTTGGCTCTATTAATTAGGCGTAGATGAGTGAGCTGTCTTTTTCAAGACACTATTAACTGATTGGAGCAGTTTCAATTTTTATTAAAAAAGTGAGGTTATGTCAATCTTGACATTTTTTAGTAAGGCGCATTCACAAACACTATCCACGGCCTACTATGAGGTGAAATTTAAAGAAACACCCGATATTTAACATTGTAATTGTCATAATTTGATGTTTTCTTTTTATTTGACAATATTCACAGTGAAGTCATTAAACTGTAAATTGTTAATATTGTAACGTTTTTACTATTGACTAAAACTAAAACACTACGCGATTATCCTAATTAATTTATTTCTTACACTACACTTATAAACTTAATTCGTACACGGAAATGTTTATTTATTTTAGCGCGCGCGGTCTCTCGCTCGAATGTTTACACACACCGGTTCAACTGGCCTGCTTCGGGTCCGACATTCCCTTTTTATGGCAGGTAGAAGCTTCTCGTACTTTCGGGATAATTACCAGAACGTTCGATTTTCCAAGAACCAGTTATCGCATCGAACTCTCTCGACTGTTGCCGTCGTCCTTCCCGGAATTGCAATAAGGCGAACTTGTGTAGCTCCCGGCGTGTTTATGTCGCGGCCGGCGAGCCGTTTCGTTACACTGCCCCCGCCTTAAAGATGTTTCGTCCCGAAACGTGTCCCTGACAGGCCCATGTAGAAATCTGCAGTTGGTCCCCTGCCTGCAACGCGAGGTTTGGTGGAAATAACATGCCACGGTCTTCTTGTGGGGACTTCTCTCAGGATTCCAACAACACACCAAAATGTCTACCCCGGTGAAGCGAAATAAGACCTCCAGCATATTCCTGACGACCCTCCAGTCCAAGGCGTCCAATCCGCAAGCCAGTTTCGGGATTGCTAACTTAGTTAGATCTTCGCTAAGTAGGGTATCCCTGAGGTCATGTAGTGCGTCCCACAGGTCCAAATAGGTGGGCTTGTGAAAAGACCTCCTCTTGGTAACCAGGTAGAAGAGCGGCCGTTGTGATCCATCTTCCTTAATCCTCAGCGCTCGCCCGACTGCCGGTCCCTGATGATGGAGTTCGTCCAGTTTGCCGAACCTCGACCGAAACTCCGCGGCAATTCCCCGGGACATCCGCAGGTCCTGGGCCACGCAATGAGCCAGCGCATATTCAGGCGGTGTTCCGAACAGATCCCGTTGTTCTTCCCTGGTCACACCGAATCTGGCCTTCCCGGTCCCACCATACGCAGCCATAAATTCTTCAAAGGAGGGCTCATCCTCTTGGGGCCGTAGTTGGCGCACCTGATGATCTTGGTCGTGGTCTCCCTCAAAAGGCGCTAATCGATTGTAATGCACCACCCTGGGTTTCCCATTCGGGACTTTGCTGATCCGGTAGATGACATCATTTATCTTGGTCCTCACTGTATACGGCCCTTCCCAGGCTTTCTGAAGCTTTGGTGATAACCCTCGTCTTCTTTGCGGGTTGTACAGCCACACCAGGTCTCCTTCTTCATATATGCCGCTGTCCGCCCGAACGTCATAGTGATCCTTCATGCGGTCGCTGGCGACTTGGAGATTCGTCCGCACCATCTCGTGAACCTGGTCCATCTTTCTGCGCAGCTCGGTAACGTAGTCTTCCCCAGCCAGATCTTCTCCCGGTTTGCAACCGAAGCTCAGATCGCAGGGAAGCCTCATCTCCCGCCCGAACAGTACCCTTGCTGGTGTCTGGCCGGTGGACTCGTTGATGGCAGAACGGTAGGCCATCAGGAAAAAGGGGAGATGTTGATCCCAGTCTCGTTGGTGTTGAGACACTACCTTCGAGAGGTACTTGCCCATGGTGCGGTTCATCCTCTCCACCATTCCGTCAGACTGAGGGTGAAGCGCCGTCGTTCTAGTTTTGCGAATTCCCAACATTTCGCAAACTCCCTGGAACAGCTCGCTCTCGAAGTTACGCCCCTGGTCGGAATGCAATTCCAACGGTACTCCGAAGCGGCTCACTAGCTCCTTCACCAGGACATCTGCGACAGTTGTGGCTGCTTGGTTGGGAATCGCGTAGGCCTCTACCCATTTCGTGAAGTAGTCCATCGCCACCAGGATGTACTTGTTGCCGCAATTGGTTTCAGGAAATGGTCCAGTAATGTCTAGGGCGATCCTCTCGAAAGGACTTCCCACATTGTATTGTCTCATCGGGGCTTTCGGCTTGCGGTGCGGTCCATTGCTGGCTGAGCAAACTGTACACTTCCTGCACCATTCACGAACAGCCTCAGAGCAGCCCACCCAATAGAAACGCTCGCGCACTTTCTGCAGGGTCTTCTTTACTCCCAGGTGGCCTCCAGATGTTCCGTCATGGAGGTGACGTAGCACTTCCGCCACCTTTATCTTGGGTACGATGAGTTGGAATCGCCTTTCTGCGCCATTATCTGATTCGAGCACCCTCTTGAGCAGTCCATCCTGTATCACCAGGGAGTCCCACTGTGCCCAGTACGATTTCAGGGTCCTAGAGGATGGGGCCACTTCCTGCCATTCCGGCCGACGACCTCCTTCTTTCCACTCCAGGATCCGTTGAAGTTCAGGGTCGCCTTCCTGCGCTCGTCGCAGCCCGTCTGGTGACCAGTCTTCGTCAGTGACTGTCGTGCGGCATGCAGAAGCCTCCTTTACCTCTGCACGACTACAATGGGGACATCCTTCTGGACACGGTCTTCTTGAAAGAGCGTCAGCATTACGGTGGCTGGTTCCTGCTCTATGTTCGATGTCGAAGTCGTATTCCTGAAGACGCTCAATCCACCGAGCTACCTGGCCTTCCGGGTTCTTGAATCGCAGGAGCCATCTGATCGCCGCATGATCCGTTCTCAACAAGAACTTCCTTCCGTATAGGTACTTGTAGAAATGTTCTACTGACTTCACGGCGGCTAACAGCTCCCTCCTGGTGACACAGTAGTTCCTTTCGGGCTTCGACAGGACTTTACTGAAGTAGCCAACGACCCGCTCTTGCCCATCTTGCAGTTGTGACAAAACCCCTCCGATCCCGTCGTTGCTTGCATCTGTATCCAAGATGAAGCGTCCTTCTTGGGTCGGAAACCCGAGAACAGGGGCCGTCGTCAGGCGTCTTTTCAGGGCGTCGAAGGCTGTTTGGCATTCTTTATCCCAAAGGAAGGCTCGTTTTTCCTCGGTTAGTCGTGTCAGCGGCTTTGCGATATCAGAAAACATTCGGACATAACGACGATAGTAGGTGCAAAGCCCCAGGAAACTCCGCAACTGATGCTTGTCCTTCGGTGTTGGCCATTCTTGGACTGCTCGCACTTTTTCAGGGTCCACCTCGACGCCGTTACTGCTGACCACGTGACCCAGATAGTGTACCCTTGTTCTTAACAGATGGCATTTCTTTGGGTTGAGCGTCAGGTTAGCCATTTGGAGTCTCTTGAAGACTTCCTCCAAGTTTGACAGGTGTTCGTCAAACGTCCTCCCTACGACGATTATGTCATCCAGGTACACGAGGCACGTTTTCCAGGAGAGCCCTCTGAGTATGTTCTCCATGAGCCTCTCGAAAGTAGCAGGCGCATTACACAACCCGAATGGCATAACCGTGAATTGCCACAGTCCAGATCCTACTGTGAAAGCCGTCTTCTCCTTGTCTGCAGGGTCCATTTCTACCTGCCAGTAGCCACTCTTCAGGTCAAGGGTGGAAAACAGCTTCGATCCAGCCAGAGTATCCAGGGTGTCGTCTATCCGGGGAAGAGGGTAGCTGTCTTTCTTCGTCACGTTGTTTAGTAGACGATAATCTACGCAGAACCTGGTGTCTCCATCCTTCTTCTTTACCAGGACTACAGGAGATGCCCAAGGACTGCTAGATGGCTCGATGACTCCCTCTTTCTCCATGTCGTGGATGATCTTCTCCGCTACCTCCCGCTTCGCCTGCGGCAACCTCCTTGCTGATTGACGGATTGGTCTCGCGTCACCCGTATTGATCTTGTGTCTAACAATATTCGTTCTCCCAGAAGGTCCCTTGTCAGATACGAAAATCGATCGATATCGACGGAGTAGCTCAATAAGCCTCTTCTTTTCGGATCCAGCGAGAGAATCGCAGGCGCCCACTAGAGCTTCCTCCACTTTCGCGACTCTGCAGCCAGCGCTCGCCGTCACCTGGTGGATCAGTGACGTCACTGGTGAGCAGGTTCCCACTTTGGTCCCCTTGCGGATGGTAACTGGGTAGTCATTGATGTTGATGAGCCGGACTGGAATTTCATCACCCAGCGTTACCAAGGTCTTCCCTACTAGAACGCCTCGGCCCACCTCCACGTCGTGGTTCCAAGGTTCCACTACGGCAGGATTCCCTTTTCCGGTGACGCCTTGAAGTCGGGTCACCACTATCGATTCGCTCCTACTCGGCAGGGTCGTGTCTTCCGTCAGCCTTATCTGATGGACCGTCTCGCCCTTGGTGTGCAGGAAAATTTCCTCTGGGCCGACCTGCATTACTTGTCGTTTCAAATTGAGTGCGAAGCCGTGGGCCTTCATGATGTCCATTCCCAAGATGGCGTCCTCTTCGATGTCAGCTATCAGGACTCGGTGTGGCGAGAATCGCGCAGTGCCGATCTTGATCTCGACGTCTATTTCTCCGTGGACGGCGGCAGCTTCGCCCGTAGCCGTTCGCAACCTCCACCTGGACTCCATCACTCTCTTCCCTCGCGTGTTCAGCAGGCCTGGCTTCAGGATCGTCTTGGATGCCCCGGTGTCGATCAGTAGGCTGTGCTTCCTGCCGTTAATTTCGCCATCCACGTACAGGCTGCCACCTTCACCTCTCAGGGTAGCTATCTTGATGAGGGGGTCTTGGAACGGGTATCGGGTCGGAGCTGCCCCCTTGGAGCCGACCCGCTTTAGTTTTCCGACGTCTGGGCCTTCGTTGGCTTCTCCACCCTAGGGCGCTTGCAGTCCCTTCGGATATGGCCAACCTCTCCACACCCCCAGCATTTCGCCGGTTCCCTTCTGCCTACCTTCAGCAGTCCCTTGAGGGCGTTGAGGACAACCTGCTCCAGAGCGTCCTCTTTTCGCTCGGCTTCCACGCATGCGTCGTCCCCTACCACCGCCCGAACGCGGCCACAGCTCCTTGACGCCTCCGTCGCAGCCTCGTATTCCAGGGCCATCGAGAGGGCATCCAATGTGCTCTTGGGACGCGACAGCCGTACCGCCCGCTGCATCTCCACATCCCTCAAGCCGTCGATGAAGGCCGAGACCGCGAGACTCTCTGTCATGGACTCGGCCGCTTCCGGGTAGGCGAATCTGACCAACTTCGCGATGTCGGCTTCGAACTCCTGAAGACTCTCTCCCTGCTTCTGTCGTCGGTTCTTCATTCGGGATTGGTAGACCTGCCCCAGGTGTGCGTGCCCGTATCGCCTCTCCAGCCTCTGGACGAGTAGTTCGAAGTTGTCCAGCTCCCCCTCTGGAACAGTCTGCAGCACGTCGAGGGCGCTTCCCCGGAGAGCGACCGTCAGAGCCACTGCCTTGTCCCTCGGCGCCCAGTTGTTTGCTTTCGCCGCTGCCTCGAATTGCCGGAGGTAGTTCTCCCAGGGGATTTCCCCGTCGAAGGTAGGCGGCTTCACTCGATGGCTCGCAGTAGGGACTGCCTCGACCCTGGTTACCTCCTCCGAATCGTTGAATGGATTACCTGGACTGGAGATGTTTTGCAGACTGGGCTGTAAATGCATGGATTCTAATCGGGCCCCCAATTCTCGTAATTGATTCTCCAATTCCAGTCGTTGGATTTTCTCAGTCTGAAGTGCGCTGTCCAGATTTCCAATTCTACTATCCAGCTCACCGTGGAGTTCTCCTAGATTGTCCAACTCGCCCTGGATTTTTCCCATTTCGCCGTGGAGTTCTTTTATGTTCTTATCCAACTCGTCGTGGAGTTTTACTAGTTTGTTGTCCAACTCTCCGTGGAGGTCTTTCATGTTGTTATCTAGTTTTCCTATTTCCTTCGTTTGGTTATCCAACTCGCCGTGGAGTTTTTCCATTTTGTTGTCCAGCTCGCCATGGAGTTCTTTTAGGTTGTTATCCAACTCGCCATGGAGTTTTTCTATTTTGTTAAGGATGAGCTCACCTTCCTCCTCGAAACCGAAAGTTTCAGGGTCGTCTCCATTGTCGGTTAAATATTTCTCCAGACGTTTCTGCAGCACTGTTTTCGACCCTGTCGTTTCGAGTTCTCGTTCTTCTAACTCTCGTTTGAGGTCCGTCACTTTTAAATCGCGTAATTTCTTCATTGTTCTTAATTTATTTCACTAATTAGTCCGCACTCTGACACCACTGTAACGTTTTTACTATTGACTAAAACTAAAACACTACGCGATTATCCTAATTAATTTATTTCTTACACTACACTTATAAACTTAATTCGTACACGGAAATGTTTATTTATTTTAGCGCGCGCGGTCTCTCGCTCGAATGTTTACACACACCGGTTCAACTGGCCTGCTTCGGGTCCGACATTCCCTTTTTATGGCAGGTAGAAGCTTCTCGTACTTTCGGGATAATTACCAGAACGTTCGATTTTCCAAGAACCAGTTATCGCATCGAACTCTCTCGACTGTTGCCGTCGTCCTTCCCGGAATTGCAATAAGGCGAACTTGTGTAGCTCCCGGCGTGTTTATGTCGCGGCCGGCGAGCCGTTTCGTTACAATATATAAAGTATTACATTATTCTTATGTGATCACGGAGATTTTGTAAATTTTATTAAGACATCTGTCTATTTCATCTGAAATAATAATATATCAATGAAAGTCGCTTCAAAAGTGGAATGTCAATGAATTTCATATTCTTTATAACAAATATATTTATGAATTTTTCTGTACCTATGTATTTCAGTATTGAAGCTTAAGGTAGTTAAGTCTCATCGAATGCGTGTATCTCATATACATATTAAACTTCATATTTTTATACATAGGATATATGCTATATATGTGAAAATTCTTTTTTTTGTAATCCGGACTTACATTTTAGATTATTTTATGCTTATACTGCTCAGTTTCAGTTTCAGGATACAGCTAGTAACCATAAATACAAAGAAAAAATAACAAACAAACAAAAAAAATATATTATTAATATATTGTTTATTTGTTTTATAATATTTTTTTTATATATTTTGAAATTGTTAGAATTTTTTTTCCGTTTTACTGAATAAATATTTCGTTTTATCCAAAAATTGTGGAATTATTATTTAAAAAAAGAAGACTTTTCTCATTCCAAAAATTAAGTTTAAAAGTAAATTTAAATTTATATTTTTAAGTGAGAGGTTCGTAAAGAAGGCAAATATAAAAATATTAGTTTTATTTTTATTTCTAACATACTTTTATATAAAAGAACATGGTGTGTATGTATTTCATCTGAAATAGATAAAACAATATAAATTTTATAACTCAAGGTCTTCCAAATTTGTTGTGTCACCATTAATATCCATAAAATTACATAATTTTGAACCATTGTCTTCTACAAAATTAATTAACTGATTACTTGGGTAGGCCAATCACTGCCTTGAATCGGATTCCTTTAAAGAAACAAACAAATGTTTACCCAAAATGATTGAAAATAAGTTGGTTTGATAAGTTGGTACCTACAGCAGTTGAAAATACATTTTAAGGTATTTATAAAAACGAGAATTGTTACTTGCTTGTACATAGATTTAGCAAATGTTTTATCTACTAGCATAGATTTCTACTAGAGACCAAAAGTACTGTTCTTTGGTGATCTTTTCAATTTCATAATTGGGAATTAATGAAATTACGCACTTGTTTTGGAGCTTAGAAGTCTACTTAAACCGGTGGTAATATTACAACGGATGTGGTAAATTTTTCTTCGTTAGGCCACAAACGTCCAACAAAATTATTTTGAGGAATAGTTCGAATTAACTATTTAAATTTGAAACCCTGCAACGTCTTACGCAACCAGATATGCAGCCATATGTTTTCCTCATAATCTAAATTCTATTTGTTTAAAAGAATTCACAGAATTAAGTTGAGGTTTATTGTTTGAATACAGACGATAAATGTTTAATTGTGGTGGTTTAATGGTAACATTAACATCGTAATAATTATTAATGTTACTGTTGATTCCCCCAATGCATTTCGTCTCGGTGCGCTACTGATCACTCGGTACACGGAACATGGAACAATAATTTTGGCGTTTTGGTGACATAACCTCACCTTTTGGCCCCCTAAACCGACCAATCACATCGTTCCACACGTTTTGAAGGTTGCGATGACTGCATGAGCTGTGTCAGTAAATAAATTTGAAACGTTGTTTCTTAAAATTATTAATGAAACTGTGATATATACACCGCGATGAACATAAACCTGGTGTTGGTGTTCGTTCTCGCGAACGTGCTGCTAGTCCTGGCCGGTAGAGACTTCTATAAAATCCTCGATGTATCGAAATCGGCGAGCTTGCACGAGATCAAGAAAGCCTACAGGAGGCTAGCGAAGGAGCTGCACCCGGACAAGAACCAAGACGACCCGAACGCCTCGCAAAAGTTCCAGGACCTGGGGGCCGCCTACGAGGTCCTCTCCGACGAGGAGAAAAGGAAGAAATACGATAGGTGCGGGGAGGACTGCCTGCAGAAGGACGGGATGATGGACGGCGGAATGGACCCATTCGCGAGCTTCTTCGGGGACTTTGGGTTCCACTTCGGGAACGGCGAGCAGAAGCAGGAGACCCCCAGGGGAGCAGATTTGGTCATGGATATATTCGTAACATTGGAGGATTTGTACACTGGGACGTTCATCGAGATAACGAGAAACAAACCGGTCATGAAGGAGGCGAAGGGGACGAGGAAGTGCAACTGTCGACAGGAGATGATCACCAGGAATTTAGGGCCTGGACGGTAAAAATTAATGACTGCTATATATGAATCACATCTGGTTTTTTCTGCCTACAGTTGTGGTTCTTCCACCACGATTTTGGTCTGCACTCTTTTATGTTTGTATAAACTAAAAGAAGTTTCCATTCATATTTTATCTTGATTTCTTTGGCATTGGGTGGAGTAGAGATTCCTGTTGTCATTCAGTGTAGTGTATAGACTATAGTCCATTGAATGCTTTCCCTCTCTTGTGTACCCTTCTTTCTTTGGTCAATACTCCACTCTTCTATTCCCAAGACTTTTTGGTTATGACACTCTTCTTGTTAGTACTCCTGGATTCATTTTAAGCTTGTGACCATATCACTTCAGTTGCTTTCATGATTGCTATCAATGTTGCCAGTCTCCAAATTTAAATTGACCTATTTACTCTACACTTCTGCTATTGATTATCATTTTTAGCTCTTAGCATATTGAATTTTTTAAATTAGTCCATTGTTTTCACATGTTTGATTGTGGAGTTATGTAGTCATAGTGAGCACAAACAGTCCTTGTAGATGAGTTAATTGATTAGGTAGTAGTCATTAACAAAAGCATTGTATTTAAATACTTGTCTATGGATGTCATCTATGTGGATATTGCAAAGAGTTTGTGAAGTGCAACCCTGTCTTACTCCCTCAATTATCTATGACATTTGGTAGACGTGATATATTCTTGGTCACAAATAGTTAATAACAGCAATGTTAAATTAAAAAATTTAACCAGATTTATTTTTCTTGTCCTGCAATTTATATTAATGAGTCAATTAAGGTTTCAGATGATGCAGCAGACCGTGTGCGACGAGTGCCCCAATGTGAAGTTAGTCAACGAGGAAAGGGTCCTGGAGTTGGAAGTGGAACCTGGGATGATCGATGGGCAAGAAACGAAATTCACTGCCGAGGGTGAGCCCCATTTAGATGGCGAACCTGGCGATTTGATACTGAAGATTAAAACACAGCCACATCCAACGTTTGAACGTAGGGGGGACGACTTATATACGAACATAACGATAACTTTACAAGTAATTAAAGTGAAAAGAGAATTTTCAAGGTGAATTATTGATTATGTCTTTTAGGATGCCCTAACAGGTTTCACGATGGAACTCCCTCACTTAGATGGACATATGGTATCGTTAACGAGGGATAAAGTCACGTGGCCGGGGGCACGTATACGTAAGAAAGGAGAAGGAATGCCGAATTATGAGAATAACAATTTACATGGTACTTTATACATAACGTTTGACGTAGAGTTCCCTAAACAAGAATTGTCTGAGGAAGAAAAGCAAAGTAAGGATGCTTTTTTGATAAAACTGACATTTTAACACATTTTCTTAACAACTTTGAATTTCAACGTTGGTTTTGATTTCTAAGTAGACTCCACTTGGAATCTGGATCTGGAATTTCTAAGATCCTATTGGAAACTGCCATTCGAAATTCTAAAATATGTTACATTTTTACATAAGTTCCACCTTTCGGATTCTTAAATTGAAGATTTGTAAACAATTTAAAATTTCCCAAACCTCAAAACATTTTATAGAAGTATTTAAAGAGAGATTTATTTATGTGAAATATGTTTTTTTTTTCAGCCATAAAGAAAATCCTGAATCAAAGCCCAAACAACAAAGTCTACAATGGTCTTAGAGGTTATTGAAAATTTTTGTACATATAATGATAAAATGGACAATTTAGTGTAAAATATTTGTATTTATTTTCCTGTTTGTATTTATTTCCGTACAAAAAGATCAGTCAATTCCATTTTTGTACATTTTTCTGTGTTCTTAGGGTGTTTAAATTTGAATCAAGTTTTGTAATGTAAAATTACAAATGTACTTGTTATTCCTTCTTTTGAAGTAAAACATTAAAAAACGAATTTTACAATTAGGCAGTTTACTATCATTATGTCAATTTAAAGCTCCTGATATTGATCGTTATATATCTTGCTATACAGGTATACCTATCTAACTGGCAAGGATGGTGGCACCTTATATACAGGGTCCCAAACCCTCGAAGTACTCTCATCATCACTACATAAGACAGGATGTTACACTGAGAAGAAGGTATGTATATCACAAACACTAATATGTACTAGAAAAGAAAATTGCATTGACAATAATACAAATCTAATACTTAATTCTAAATACCTAAACCTAATAATAAACCTAGTACTATCATTGTACATTCACTCTATCAATTTGCGTAGTATAAAAGTATTTCGTGGATTATGAAAACTTTTATACTTTGCGCGAGTAATGATAAACGATCAAAACAATTAAAACTAGCATTATAGGAAGGCATTTACTGCGTCATTATGTTAATAAAAGTGCTGCATTAATGATGAGAAATTCCATCAAAGGATGATAAAAATGTGCATAGGCACGGAATAATTGGAGTACACTTGTAATTTATAGGGATATAAGATAATAAGGAGGTATGTGGATAATAAATATCGCTGAAATAGTTATTGTTACATATTGTAGTGTACTAATTATTCATTTATCGTACGGTAATTATTTTAAATGGAGACATTTTAATAAAGCTGTTAAATTTCGAATAGTTAGACTTCAGTAGCCAACGTAGGACATTCTATTCTTCGAGGTGAGTACGTAAAGAGATTATTTTTGTATATCGTCGAATATGATTGGCTTAGGTATTTAGAATAATCAAGGGATATGAACGGTAAATTCCCAAACAAGGACTTAAATAAATGACAAAATTTTAGGTTCCTAAGTTTTGCCACAATTACCTTAACACTATTATCTAATAACATTATTGTTTATTAATGATAAATTAATATTTGTTAATTAATTTAAGTAAACATTGTATTATTGCTTGCAAAGGTAAAAGTAAAGGTGCTTTACCCATAGGTTTTTTAAAATTTTAACCGAAATATAGACGTCATTTCCAAATTAAGCAAAGCATGGTGGGTTAGGAAACGAAAAATGTCTTAAATTGCTTAGGTGTGTAGAATTGTATTATCTTAGAATTTAATTTTATGGGTAAAATTAAACACTCGTTAGTTGATAAGGACTACTTACCTACAATAAGTTGGGGTATATAGTATGACAGTTTACATTTGAAGTGCTCATCACTCATCACCATTAGCTGTTCAGGAAGTAGAAAGATAAGGTAGGTACCAACCATCGTAATATAGCAAATTAGGTATTTTTTTAAAAGTTATATGTTTACCTAATACCAAAATTCAAATACAGGACAATTTTTTTACAAAAGTATTATGATTTTATTTAAATGAATAAATAGCCGAATCACTTGTTATTATACATTTTGTTAGGTAGGAATACCTAATAATAATTAGTCAGAATTGGTAGGTACTTACTGATATTATTAGGTAATTTTTGAGATGTAAATCGCAGAAAGTCAATTTTACACAATTTTTATGGTTTGCTATTTTAATAAACCTACTAACAGAAAGTAGACATAAAGCTTAATATAGATAGATACTTTGTAAGTAATCTGATCTAATACATCTAGTTACTATCTACTTGAATGAGTAGGTATGAACACACATCCGCTTACCTAACTTACTTATACAACCATTTTTATTATAACTTCTACTGTTCAATATCAAAGTTAAACTTGAAATTCTAATGCAAATTTCATTAAGCACTGTCGTTACCCACACCCCTTATCCTAGCACGTTTATAACACCGAACTCGGCCTTTACGTGAAGGTAGGCAGGGCTTTCGCCATTCCACACAAAAAGAGGAAGTTCGGTTCCATTACTGCCATTGGTCGTCTGTGGCGGTCTGGGCGGGAAAATCCTTTCGGAATTTATGTTTCTTTTAACGTAGTTAATGGTTTTACATGGGATAATTTGTTAGTGCGGACGGGGCTCGGTTGGTTCTCTTATGCTAATTAAGATGTTTAATGCAAATGTTGGATTTATGGGAAATATGTGGATACTGATGTTATTTTACAGATACCGGCTTGTACGTGGTTTATTTGGGATGGGAAAATTAAGTTTCGGTAGGTCACAAACCTTAAAATGTAAAATGGAGTAGGCATAGGTAGGCATATATGCACAACAAAATTTTGAAAACTGTTTAGGTAGGTAGTACTTCAATTTCAAGTTGAAGTAAGTAAGCTAAATTTCATAAACGCATGCACATAAAAATGATTACTGCAGTATAATAGGAACATTAAACTTCATTTGCAATACCTTGGTTAATGTACACGTAACCTAATAAAAATCTCTCACTCTATAAGTTTTACACAAGTAGGGTACCGACCTATCTCATTTTTAGCTAATGAAAATGGAGCAATAGCTGGCAACTAAATTTTAGCTACGTATACCTACATGCAATAGAATTTTAACTATTCCTACTAAGGCTAAAAGTTATACATTCCAAAAGATTTATTTTTACTATAACCATAATTTAAATATACAGTATACAGACTTGGAAGAATTGAGGTTTCTTAGATGTTAGAGATCTCAGATTTTCTTAGAAAAATTAGGTAAAAATTCCCATGTGCATCATTTTTATTATGTTATATTATCTACTCTTTATATTAAGTAAGTAGCTAAAAACTATCAACTTTTTGTATAACTACACCTAATATAAAAGAACTTAAACCATAACAGTAGGTAGTATATGTTTAGGGAAAATAGATGTCGGTTCTGCTTATTTCTACCCAATTAAATTAGCTAATTTTTAGTCTATTAGTTACCTGTAGGTGACTAACTAACCGAAGAGATCAATTTTACTTGAATAAATGGTCGAAATTTCTCCTGGACAGTTGTGAAATTAAGTAGGTAAAACTAAATACATAGATGTAGGTATATAGGTGGGGAATAAAATTTTGAAACGCAAAAACCTATTAGGTAGTTAGGCCAACTTTCAGATTACCATTCGTGAAAAAAATATTAGATTCACAAATGCTTATTCATGTATAAGAAAAACCAAAAGCTACTTAATTTACCGTAATTTTGTTGGGTATTTCGATATTCGCAAACGAGTATATTTAGTAAGGTTTGAGATAATTAAGTATACTACCTAATTATCAAAAAATGTCTCATGAAACTGTTTTAATAGTGAGTTTGATTTGAACTTTTTTTAATTTAACTGTATCATTGGGTATTAATCATTTATTCATTGCATTTATAAATTTGCACACTAACAAATGTGATAAACTAGATAAACGATCCATCCCTGAGACGTTTTTTATCTCATTTGGTGTCCATAAAGGATCCCTTTACTTAAAACAAAAGGTATGGGTAGTTACATTTAATTTAATGTACTGGAAATAAAGTTTAATGTATCTACATATCTACGTACCATTTTTAATACGAGTGGACATGAAATTGAAGTTACTAGAATATAAAGATCAAGTAAGGTACCTACCTATTGCAATTGTGTTTATATAAGCAGTGCATAAAATTTAAAGTAGGTACCTACATTTAAAATGAAAATGAATGTAGGTACCTACAATAAATTTAAGTTTCCGTATTTAAGTACGTGAAGGTCAAAGTCAGTTAAAAAATGATTTGAATGAAAATGAAGATTATTAGTTGCACATAGGTTACATTTTAATTTTAATTTTAATTTAATTAACGTTGGTTAATTATGTCCTGGTAGAAACGAAAAACACTTTTATATATCACGCACATATTTTTCTAACTTCTAATCCAGCTTATTACATCTGATTGTTACGGGGAAAATTACAATTAGGTAGGTACCTATTTTAAACCAAATAGCTACTTATTAATATACATAAAAATATATAGGTAATACACATAATTGATAATACAAACATATATCTACTAATAATGTGTAAAATGATTGAAACACAGGATAGGCAGCTAAATAATAAAATATTACGAGAGTAATACGTACTTACCTATTACAATTACCTAATAGTACCTACTAGGTATAGGTATTACAAGCATCTTTGGAAGGTCTACCCTTCCGTATGAAATCTCTATTAAAAAAAAATAAAAAATATGTTTGTCTGGATTAAAGTATTAATACCTAATCATTTATATTTCGATGGTGATCCAAATTGTTGGAATTTCAACTTTTGTCCGTAATTTTAAGGATTTCATGTCTCAATTATAGGTAATCTGTGTGCTTTAATCATGGCATGGCAACTTTAATACAGTAGGTACACGACATATCAGCTTTTTTTGAAATCCACACAAAATCTACCCACTATGCTTGTCTAATAAGTCTTCTACACTTCTACCTATTCTTTAATGGAGATCTCAACTACAGAATTGCTTTATAAGTGAGACATTTAATGAGACATTTTAACCGCAAAGTTAGGTGAAGTTACTGATACTTACGTAAAAAGTGTAGGTATAAATGAAAAAGTCGAGTTCCATGGAAGAAATTTTGTGGTCTATATAATTGTTAGCTAATAATTATAGAAATATACCTGGTAACTAAATTTTAACTAGCTAAAATTTACCTATGTCTGATGGTGTATAATATGGGTTCTTTCTATTTTTGTATTACATAAAATATGCCTATTAGATTAATTATTGGTAGGTACAGGCTTAGAAGGTTTCTTAAATTTAGGTAAAATATGTACAATTTACAAAATTGAACATATTTATTCCCAAAAAATAGCGAAAGGCATCCCTCATATGCTATATCGGCAAAAAACGAATACTCACATACTAAAATAAGTACCTACACCTACGTATAAAGAAAACTAAAACTTTGAGTCCAATTTTAATGAAAAAAGCGTTCCAGGTTAGCTCATTTGCAGCTAAAATTTAGCTAATTTTTAATCCATACACTAATAAAAACGGTTATTTTTGTTTTGTTTCGAATAAATGATTTGAATGTCTACCAAGATTGTTTGTGTATTTTGAGAGAAACTTAAACGCAGTCGGCAGCAAATGTTTAAGTTTGGTATGAAAATGCCACTGGTACCTTGATGACTTTTTTAATTGACGACCCCCTACTTTATGCAAATGATTAATTTAACCGTTGCTTCTTCTAGCAGAAATACGTGTTCGGAGTGTTCCTATTATAATAGGTATCGCAAGAATTATTACCGCATATACCTATAGTTACTTGGCACCTGTATAAGATACCTACATATGTTGGAATTAGTAAATTATGTAAAATAATTACGAACAGAAATAAATAATGGTAATGAGATAATGTAACCGACCACTTTGCATGTTTTTTGCATAAGTGAAAAGAAACATATTAACCCTTATATTTCTTTTGACTTTTTACGTTCGAGTAAGGTGTACCCTGTTGGTAATTTGACACAAGTATGACCTAACGTACCTAGGTATGTAAAGGAAAATTAAAACAAGTTTCGATGCACGTGACCAAGTGACGTTACCTATATACTATACTATAAAATCTCCGATTTTAAGAGTCCATCACCCGAGTCAATTTAAGGCGGTTTTAGAGGTTCGGGGGAAGTGTGATACCTCGGACATCATTTGAGATATTGTTTTCAAATAAAAACCACTCGAAGTGAAAAACTCAAGTACACATCGGTCTAGTAACGGATTTTTGATATTTTCTTTTTGTCCTTTTAGAAACGTCCCTAAAATTGCCCTATTTTACGTACTATTTTCAGATCGAAATTTGACCAAAAGAAGAGAAAACTCAAAATTCTGTAAAGACCGATGTAGAATGATCCTTTATCTCTTTATTGAACCCCATTTCGTTTTGATAAGATAATACACTACCCTAGGATTATGTTTTCCCTAAACCCTTACAGTAGCTAGAAAAATCGCTGTAAAGTGCTGCCATCGTATATATTTGGGAATTTAAACTTAGTGGGACAATTAACTTAGTCCTGGCTAGTTAAAAAGTAGTGGAAGAGAGAATTAGAGTCACGCCTACCGCTACTTCTTCCTTGTCTCTTACCCCGCAACAACGTTAAATTCTCGCCGGGTGATGGACTCTTAACTTAATAAATTGCGTTACATAAATACAATCGGAAAACCAGTTAAGTTTATCAGTTGTTCTTTAAATAATATATTTGTGAATCGTCTGTGAATTGATTGTGAAATACGTGTGTATTTATTTCCATGTGAACAGTAAGGTTATGTTCATTTATATGCGATCTCATTACTGTTTAACAATTTTGGGCAACAGTACCTATTTGTATTTTCAGTGATGACGTACACTGAAGCTTGATTTTACTTGGCCTGTACATATACGTTCGCCTGCCTGCAAGTTTATTTTTACTATTTCTTTTCAAACTGCAGTTGATTTGAATTGCTATATTGGGCTTTATCTAATTGATTGAAAGGAAAATGTTAAAATTTTTGAATAAAGTTCAAATAAACTCGGCGTAATTAATAATGGAATTAGATGATTATAAAAAGTAAAATAAAAAGTGACTAACTTTATGTCATTTCTTATCCTCATTGCTAACAATTGTTAGAGAAAATGTTTTTCCCTTGTGGGGTAGCGACCAAATGTGGTAAGGTTTAAAGAGACACTCTTTTTATTTGGAAAGCTTTCGGAATTAATTTATTCCATCTTCAGTCCACTGCAAATTTTTAAGTTATTACTTATATAATTGTGAAACTATTTACTTACTGTAAGCGAGACATAATAATGAAACTGCATCGTAGTACAACTAAGTATTGATACTATGAATTTATGATGATGTATGAAGATTTAAAAATTAGAGGATAACCTTGGTTTCTCCTTAACTTCTTAACTTAACTTTAACTTAACTAACTCTCTCCTTAACTTCTCTCTCAACCTCTCCGGTCACGCTTCAGAGATGAATATGAAAAAATTTTAAAACGACATTTGACATTTCACCTTCAATTTTATTGTTAGTTATTTTCAGGTGATCTTTGATCACTTTGATGAGGTGCATATTATATGCACATATCAATGCATGGTATTTAAAATTGTTTCCTGGGTCACTTCTCAATAATTAAACTTATACCTACATTAAAATAGTAAAAATGCTATTGTGATATTATTTAAGTTGGTCTTAACGCCATTCCTAGAATTGTTCTTTTTGTCTAAGGTTCATACTATATATAAGAATACCATTGCACATATTCTTATCTATGTCCAGAATATTAACATTATCGAAATCCACTGAATGTCCTTTCTTCTTTACATGTTCCTCTAGCGCACAAGTTTGTTGTTGGTTGTAATATCACTTTTATGCGAGATTAGTCGATATTTCAAATTCCTCGTTGTTTGACTGACATATGTTAAGTCATAATCTTTGCAAGTGATGCTATAGACCAAATGCGATTTATCCATAATCTGTTTTATCTTTAGGATTGGCAAATAAAGTGTTTAAAGTTAGAGCTGATTTGTTAGCTATTCTCAAACAATCTTCTTGTTTTAAAATTGTTGTTAACTTTGGTGTGAGTTCTTTAATGTACGGCAAAGATCTAAATTTCTTTATGTACCCTCCTTATTAGCGGAAATTGTGTTGTTCAGTATGTTATGCTTCTCCCGATTGGGACTTGTATGGGTGAAAATACTAGTTTATTGATTAACTTTTCTGGATACAAGTTATTTAGGATTAATATTTTGATTTTGTTAAGGTTTTGTTGTAAAAGTGAAGGATGACATGATTGCATTACTCGTTCTCGCAAGGCAATGTCCAGATTTATTTTCATTTTTCCGAATGGTACGAGTGGTAATTCATATACCTACCTACCCGAATTCACCGGTTTTCTGTACAAATCCAGCATAACTTTGTTTGCATTTGTGTTGGGATGTTCTCGGGGCCAGGAGCCGAAGCTGAGAACTGTGTGCTGAATATTGCTCGTGTAAGGGTTTCTATTCTTGAATTCAGGAATAATGGCCCCTTTTTGATCTTGGTCCATCATTTGTGAGCAAAGGACTGTTGTGGATCTTTTGACCATTCCATCGCACACTAGATAAGGCTCTGAATGTTTTTTGTACCTGTAAAATGTAAGTTTTTTGGAAAATTGTTATATCATATACTTACCTAGACCATTATAGCGCCATGAGTATGTCCTTGATCCGGGACGAAACGTCGGCTGAATTATTAAAGATTGGATTTTGAAACGAGTGTTTCATTTTTGGGGGTTCCACCTAGAACATCAACTCAGCTTTGTTTGCATTTGTTCTGATAACTTTTGTATCTAGGAAAGGTAAGCTACGTGCTATTTCTTTTTCCAATGTAAACTGGATATTTGGATTGTAACTGTTAAAGATTTCAAGTAAACATCCTTCTGGTCAAGTCAACAACGTACTTCAAAGGGAACATTAAAAGGTAATTTTCTTATACAACTCTCAATCAAGTCATCCATAATATACTGAGCAAATATTGGCGATGACTTTCCACGCATTGGTGCTCTTAAAATTTGCTTATAATATTCATTGTTAAAAGAGAAATAAGTGTGTTCAAAAATGAATTTAATAATGTTGATATATCAATTTTTGTTTAATGTGCAATAATTTTTTATTGTCTTCCAATGTTTTTTCGACACTTTCTAATAACAGACTCAGAGGTATGTTTGAAAATAGAGAAATGACATCTAATCTTACAATTGTGTAGTTTGTTGGTTATGGAAAATTGTTAATAAAAGCAGAGAATTTGAATGAATCCGCAATATACCTAATAGTCATTTTCGTCATTATACGAAGTTGTCATGATATTAGTTATACATGCACTTAGCTTGCTGGTTGGCGAGTTGATTGATGAAATAATTGGTCTTAAGACAATGTTGGTTTATGTATCTTTGGCAGAGCGTAGAACTTATCCTTATGTGCACCAGGGCCACCAGGGTTAATTGTTAAGGTTTTGCTAAAATGTTCTGTATATCTTTTTTGCTTTTTAATTCCCATACCATTTTGTTAGCTTTTCGTTGAACTTAAACTAAGAGGGGATCCTACATGTACAATCCAACAAAAAGCTAACAAATGGTATCGGAATTAAAAAGCAAAAAAGAAATAGAGAAAGATTTTGCAGCTTCTGCGTAGCATATTTCAACAGCAATCAGTCTTTTTTGTTTCTTTCAAATAGGTTTATTATGTAGCTGAATGATGGCTTAGTGGTTAAAATGGGACACCGATGGACATACATTTATTGATATGAAAACAGTTCGGCGCGTAGCGCAGTAGGTAAATTCCAAAGTTGCGGGACGACGTGCCGGTGGCACGTCATCCGCTCTGACTCTCTCACTTCACAGCGCAGTCTTGCGTAATTTACAACACATATTATCTACTGACAGTTGCAGGAATCTTCGTAACCGACACACCAACGATACCTCCTTAAAATTGCATTTATCACTACATCCACAGGAAATTTGCAATAATATTTCAAAAAATAATAACATTACATTACATAATTAACATATTTTCCAAGTCTAAGTATCCCAATCTGATGCGACCGTATCAATTGAGTTCGCCTATGAAATCGCAACAGGCTAAATAAACTCCTGGACAAAATTAACGCACCACACAATTAAACTTGTTTAATTACAAGTTATTGTAATTAATTAGTAGTAATGTAGTAATTAGTTAATATTGCAATAACATTTTTATAAAAGCTTATAGTTAGGTACTGTCTAGTGGCTAGTAAATGAAATTAGCAAATCAGGGCGTTATCTGAAATAATTTTTTATTAAAGAATTTTTTTTCTTGGAAACAGTGCAAATTTGCAAATAGAAAACAAACGAAAACAATAGAATTTTCAGACTTAGAGCTGTTCTAATATTGTGTATGTCCTCCTCTACTCCTAATTACTGCTTCCATGCGTCTTGGCATACTGGAGATCAAATTTTAAACGACTTCTTGAGGAATATTTTCCCATTCCTGCATTGCTGCATCTACCAGTTGATTGCGGTTGGCAGGTGGAGGTATACGACGTCGAATCCTTTTTTTAATATCGTCCCATAGATGCTCTATTGGGTTCATGTCGGGACTCTTGGCTGGCCATTCCATGAACGGAACAGCTATAGCATTTAAGTAGCGAATAACCTGCCCAGCCACATGAGGACGAGCATTGTCCTGCATAAACAAGAAATTTGGTCCAACAAGTCCAACAATAGGAGCAAATGGCATTACATGGTCAACAACAATATGATATGTTCCAGATGATAATCCGCATTCATTGACCTACCACGTATTGGGACCAATTCTGTGCGGCCATCGAAACAGATGCCTCCCCAAAACATTACAGAGCCGCCACCAAACGGAACTCTTGGAGAGATATTGCAACTTGCAAATCTCTCTCCTGGCCTTCTCCAGACACGCTCACGTCCATCAGAAGATTTAAGGCTGATTCTCGTTTCATCTCAGAATAAAACCCTCTTCCAATCATTACGAGTCCAATCTTGATGTTGTCTCGCAAAACGCAACCTTTGAATTTTGTGCTCACTGGTGAGCAAGAGTTTCTTGGTCGGTTTTCTGCTGTCTAATCCAGCTTCATTTAAGCGCCTTCTAGTCGTTCGGGAAGATACAAGAAGATTGCGAGCAGCTACGAGTTCATTTTGTGGGATGGTACTAGTCGTTGTCCTGTTTCTTAGAGCGGATTGTCTAAGAAAACGTTCATTAATATGATTAGTACACCGTTTTCGCCCTTGTCCCGGCCTTTGTAAATGAGAACCTGTCTCGCTATTCTTCCACTGGCAAATTTGTTCTGCGATTCATTATTAAACTGGAGAACACTCGTACTTATCTACACATCAATAACAAAAAAACCTTGCTTTTCTTTGCTATTACACTTTTAAATCACATTTACTTGAACTGTCGAAGTATACCCAGAGCCTACTTGTAAGATTGCTAAACAACTGGAAATCATCATTATTTTGGAATAACACAAAATATATGTGGTGGTGCGTTAATTTTGTCCAGCAGTTTACATTTTCTTTCCTATGACCGCGTGGAAGTAAAGAAGTTCTTTTGTAAGAGCTTTTGTGGAGCACTTTGTAGCCTGTACCTATACACCAATATGAATATTTTGAGTGCCAACAGTACAGTACGAATAATTTTAATTTTTTTATGGAAAATTAAACTAATCTGTGGATTTCACCTTTTATGAGCTCAACATTTAGGTACATTTTCGACAACTTATTCGTATCAAATTCACGAACAAGAAAGCGAAATCCCTTAGTTCTGCCCTGATGATACGGTGCAATATCCCGCTTAATACACTATGTAGGTACTGTGTAAACTCAGAAGTAAGTCAATTTGCCCTATGGGGTCCCAAATTGTTCAGAGCTGATTGGCGTAGCGTAGAGTTTATTATATTTCTGTGACTACTACTTAGGTACCCTGTGTTTTTTTGTACTTTAAGATGCAATTACCCAGTCATGTTTATAGTAGATAGTAGAAAATGTAACTCTAAATACTTTTAAGTAGGTTAGTGCCTAACCTTTTTTTTTTCAAAAGTTCAAAATGAAATGTGGTAACAAGATTTTGCATTTATGAGTAGGTAGATATATTAATTCATTGTGTGTTTAAACTTTGAACCATGTACACTCAAAGTAATTAGGTAGACATCCGAATGAAAAAAAATATGCATTCGATCAAAATAAAGAAAAAGTAACAAAGTTATCCCCTATTCGCCGTCTCGTCCAACAATAAAGTGTCTGCTCAATGATCGCCGGGGCCGACAAAACAGATATATATATTTTACGCTCATGTAGAAAGACACTAACAAGGGCGATAATTAATGAATGGTCGTCTGCGCTCCCGCCCATGGGCGGTCCCTCCGTTGCGCCTTCCCACCGGTCTGCCCGGCTGCCCGCCACAGTTCGCGCGTGATCCGCTCTACTACCTGACGTCCTCTGCCGGTCGCACGTTGCCCATACCCTCAAAACACACATATTAGGGAGACAGACGCACACGCACACGGAAAACGAAACGATCAACTACGTTTCGTGCGAACCGCCGCCCATCATCAGGACCGTCGTGTTAATTGGCGGCGGGGCTGTTGGACGGATCGTGATGAATTGAACTTTTTGGTTCCTTCTGTGAATCTCGGCGGGTCAATTTTGAAAACGTAACGTCAGTTTTGTTGGTAGGAGCGGTGGTTTAAGGGTGGTACTCCAGGGGCGGCTTTGCAAGTCGAAGGGGTTACGTCGTCCAGGTAATTAATATTGAAATCCAACCTCTAGTGGTGGTACCTACTGAGTGAATAAATTCGTAAAATACCAGTTCACCTACTTACGTGTGAGAAGTGCCAGTAAAACCGTCAGAATTTTCCTATTTTAGTATTTAAAAGTATTACCTAGTATATATACCATTAGGAACATTAGTAATAAATTCCTAATGCTATTTAAATCCAGAAACTGTATTAGAGGTCATACAGGGTTGTATGTAACCCAAAATAATCATAAACATAATTTACCTATTCCATTTTGTCATGTAAACTTATGACGAAATTAAGGCTTTTACGAACCTGTGCGAAACAACCTGCCATCGAATGTTTAGAAATTTGATACATAATTTTAAACAAATCCATTCTAGTTTTTACAATTACTTATTAATTTTAATAAGAGTAGGTACATAAATACATCATAATAATTAATGACACCTAATATACTACTAAACGTGTAGGTATCGACAGTAATTATTGCTATAATAACCTTTTCAATTTCCAAATCCAAATTCACAAATGGATTTTGAAACCAGTGGATAAATTTAATAGTTTTGGTTAGATACCTAACTGTAGGTGGAGCCATAAATATAATTCGAAACATCTTAAAACATCTTCAAAGGAACGACAAAAGGTGTGCTATTGGGCGAATTGAACCTAATTAAACAAACTTAGATGTGGTTCAATCTTGCCAAGTCATTATAAAAAACTTCTCATTTAATAATCAGTGGTGTAGGTTAATCCGAAAAAAAATCATATATTTTGAAAACTGACAAACCTATCGAACAAATTTATGTGAAATTTTTATCAGGAGAACATACCTAAATGAGGATTTACCCATTCCCTTGAAAATTTTAAAATACTTATCACTTTGGAAACATCCCCATTACGTTACATTAAAATACATTACATTGGGCACATATACATTACATTACATTTGGAAACATTTATATCGTGCCCAAAAGAAAATTATCTACTCCTATTTCTCAATTAACGTGTAATTTTAAAAACCTTTCCAATCAGGTTTCCAGGTAATTACCATTATCAATCAAATTAGTGTTGAGACCTGATGTAATTTACATAATGATAAATACCTAAACGTTCCGTATTCTAACGTTCAACTGAACAATTGAGTGATGTCTAAGTCCATGTGTGATTTCAATTACGCACTAATAAGTAGTAGTTTATTATATTATATTATATAAGTAGTAATTTTTAATTTATTTCTTTTTCTCATCATGTTATCAATTTATCACAGTTTCACTATACTATAGAATATTAGCAAAATCATAAGTAAATCATTTACATTTGAATCGTGTATTTCTTTTTATTATACTTTTTTTTGCATTTTAATTTAGTAATGGAACGAAATGGTACATGAGTACTTGCTAGACTTTTTAAATAGTAGGTACATATTTTTTGAGCAATTATAATAGTACTTATTGTATTATTGTTATTTATAAGTATTGTTTATATTATTCACTTTATTTTATTTATTTATATTTTATTATTTATAATTTAATGCTACCTAGGTAGCAACTTCAGAATTCTATTTATAAGCAATATAACGTTATTACACATATAACCTAAGTAAATTTTACAAAAAGGTTGTTGAATAATGTTTTCAGCAAAATTAAGTCATACTATTACTGAAGAGTTTTTCTAGAATGTAGAATTCATATTTTTGAAATAAATTACTTCATCTAAAGATATTTAAATTCGACACAATTTGAAATAGTTAAAGTATACCTACCTAAAACTGAGTTTAAGATTGACACATTTACTTTTTTCCCTGTCTATAGATTTGAATACTTTTGATCATTAAAAAGTTACCCTTCATAAAAGATATTAATTAGTCGATCAATAATTGGTAGACACCTGTTAGTCGGCTCCATAAAAAAGCTTCGGATAAAGTAACCAGAGCTATATATTCTTGTGTATTTTTACCCACTGAATCTGAATCCGGTGACAGAATTGGCACAGTGGGTTTGGTTTTTTTTCGAAAATTACAAAGAAAAGAGTCAAAATTGGTAAAAAAGCTCTTCATCTCCTTATTAACTCGTTAAGTATTAAGTTTTTGTGAATCCTAAAAAATTGACATTTACTTCATATACTTTGGATCACCAAATTTGTATCTGCCAAAATGGGCCAGAAAAAAAGCGCAGAAAATTTGAAGAAAACGCATAATTGTAGATATCTTAAAGCCGTAGCGACAAATTTCTTACGAAGTATCAACGGTCATTACTACAAAGAAATTATGGCAAATATGGTGAAAAGCATTGATGTACTGGGATGTTTAATACATTTTAAATTGCAATTCCACCATTCACATTTCACCGTTTTTCTGAAAATCGTGGAGATTTCAATGAGGGACAAGATGGACGATTCCCTCAAGATATAAAAGTGAGGGAACGACGACATGGGAATATGGAAATATATGGGCAATATGGCAACGGACAGTGGGAATGAGAACATGCTCGCGATCATTTGTTCCCTTGATGTTTTGATCAACATTGAAGAGGTAAATGATCAATAGGGACCGAATCTAAGCGAAGACCTTTTAAAGAAAAGAGAAGTCGCTACACCGACTAGAATTGAAACACTCTTGTGTTTTCTGAAAGGTTTCGAGTTTTCTGACAAATTCATACCACTTATATCTTATTCCAGATACAAATTGGGCGGTGTAAGGTAAATAGAAATAGTTGTCTAGTCCGTAGATCAGAAAATTTGTGCTTAGTAACTGTGTAATTAACTTAATGTGGTTTCTATTTTTTTTAACTATATTTTGTCAATGTTGACATACTTTTTTGCCTTTTACAAAAAAACTTAGATCTGCTCATCTATTTATGTTGGCGGATTCTCAGAGTAAAAATGAGTATCTACATAGATATATGAGTGTCGTTACTAAATCAAAATATTTGTAGATTTCATGAATTTTGTTTATCATAAAATATTTTTTTCTCATAAATTTTAACCCATTTTTCATGATTTTTTTTAAAACCATGCCCTTGAAACCAAACTTACTTTAAACATAGAAATATTAATTATCGTTTATTTTTTCAGTGTGGTCGTGTTATTTTGTAAGCAAAATGACAGTCAATTATATGATTAAAAAGTGGGTATTACTTACACAAACGTTCTTAAATCTACTTTAATCGTACCAAACTGGACAACAACGCGTATAATTGAAAACACTTTAACAATAAATTTACTTATTAATGCATTTAACATTGTATTTTGTCAATAATCTATTATTGTCACGGTGTTTCCACACAGCGCCAACGAGTACAGACGAGTACAAAAGTCACCTTTATTAATTCGCATTTATAGGCCTGATGCTAATTTAACTTGTACCAATCGTAAATTCACGATAAAAAACGCGGTTTGCTCTTATCGGCGGGTAAGTAATTACCTAAAGCTCGCATTTTTAGCTAACTCGTTATGGTTCACATTGTTCGTAATAATTTCCGATTTATGCACAAAAGATTGCAAAAGTATGAATATGCATGCGGCATGATTGTACAAAGCCGAAGAATATTATCCTGACATTGGTGTGTTTATGATAAAAAAATAAAATGTTTAGTTGAAAACTTACAAAAAAAAAAGTGAAGGGGACTGTTTTTTCTGTTATATTTTTTACATATAAGCGGTTCACACAGAACGCTGTTCATTCTTCAACAGTTAACGTCAATAAAAGGACCAAAGTCAATTCCATCACTAATATCAAGAGGTACTTTATAGGTAACAGTTTAAAATATTGAATAAAATATTGCTATCTACTAAACACTTAATCAGTGTTACTAATACTTATTCGAAGTTATTCACTATAGTTGTAGTTCAAAATGAAACACTATCTTTTTGAAGTGAAAAATTACACTCGTTAGAAATTATAAACTTTCCTAATAAATAATAAGTACAGTAGTTGCTATTGCTATGCGTTGATTTCTTTTAAAATCCTAGCTCTTCTATGATGTGGATTTGTTTAATCTATTAATCTACACCTTATTAATTATTTCTCATTTCAATCCGGATGAAAATAACACGATTTAGTTACCAAGTAAAGTAATTAGGTGTTATAAGTACCTACCAATATAAAAACCAAAATTACTGTAAAGCCTGCACATATCGAACGAATCACCTTAATCGCTTTTATACTTATTTATCAGTGCAACGCCTTTGTCAGTAAATATTATAAAGCTAATAATAATACCTAATAATAATAATAGTAATTCTCTTATTTGACGAATGACATGTAGGCACACTTAATCTAATTACAACATGGTTTTCCATTTATAAGAATTTCTACTGCTATAATTTCATTTAATCAACTTCCTCTCCTGTACAAGTACCGTAATTATATAACCGTGATCGCTATAACAAGCCTATGTACGAGTACAAATTTCGATTAATTTGAAAAGGAAATTTTTCTAATAGTTCCCATACACGGGATAATAGTTCTTATCTAGAAAATGGATAGTTTAAAAGTTTTGAATGAAGTGTTTTAATGGAACAAATCAAGAAAACAGGGTCGAAATAAGCTCTTATTACTTTAGTTATCTCCTTAGTGAAATGAATTTTAAATCTACTGACCAAACTAGGTAAGCACAAAAGATTTGAGTAAATTTATGTTTCATCAGCACATCAAGAGTTTTTTTGGTAGATTTATTTATTTATTTTCAAAAAAAAACAAAAAATTTTTATTTCGCGTCTGAGAGAAAAATGTTACTTGGGTTTTTTGTTGCTCTTATAGAGGCGAACGACTTTTGCATAAAACATTTTTTCGAAAAATGTACAGAAAAAAAAAACTTTTATTTCGCGTCTGAGAGAAAAATGTTACTAAGGTGTTTTATTGCTCTTATAAAGGTGAACAACTTTTGTATAAAACAATCTGTCGAGAAACGTACAAAACTAAAGTTATTTTTATCAAAAATAAAAAAAAATAAAAAAACTTTTATTTCGCGTCTGAGAGAAAAATGTTACTTAGATTTTTTGTTGCCCTTATAGATACGAACAACTTTTGTATAAAACATATCTTTTAGAAATGTACAGAGAAAAAGTTATTTGCAAATATTTTAAAATTTTGTCGTTTGTATTTTTTCACACCTCGTATGCATTTTTTTGACACATCGTGTGTTATAATACTATATATCCTACCCATAAATCTACCTTTCAGCCTGGCATGCCATGGGGTTTTTAATCTCCTAACCTCAAATTGCAAAAATGTCGATTTTCATGAGGTTATTAGATGTATCTACCAGTTTATACCATTAGGTCTATCTTAAATCTGGGGTCGGTTGAAATCATGTGTTCAATCCCTTTGGCCCAAAACATCCCTTCTTACTTGTTTCTAAGGCATGCTGGGATTGATTATAATAGGTTTTTATCGTCGAAATTTGTAGGAAAAGTTGCGAGGAAATATACATTGTTCCAATTACCTCTCCCGCGCAGAGGGGGTGAAACAACCCCAACAAGGAGGGTGTAAGGGCTTCTTAGAACAGGTTTTTCGGGAAATGGACCACAAGATTGGTACGAGTCGGCCAAGGTATTCTAAGGGACCCTATATAATTCTGCAAATTTCCTCGCAATGTTCCACGATGGCATCCTATTCTGAGCCCTCGCACGTGTTGGAAGTGGGAAAAATGGTACATTTTGGCCGTAAGGGCCACGTACGCCACAATATCTCAACATATCTCAGATTCATGTATAGCACTTTTCAAATAAAATTAAAACTAACACCCAACCTTCTGGTTATGACAGGACTCTGATAACTATTTTTCTTCAGAAGTTGGAAAGTACTATCAGGAATAATATTTTAATAAATTTATCTAATATAATTATTGCATTATCTCTTATTGCCGATTTTAACTATCTACTGCTTACTTTAAGAAAGTTATTAAAATAAATGACTTCTAGTTCACATTTATCGAAAACATTGGGAACGTGATATGATTACAAAAATGTTAATAACAGGAGCATATTACTTACATATTAAACAATAAGCTGTATGTAATTAAAACCGTAACCGAAAATGAAAGGTTTCCTACACTTTAATTGTTTGCTTTTTTTTTCGATAATATTGCAAATCAGAAACTAACCAAGAATCATTATCATAATTTGCGTTATCTAAAATAAAATTAACTGTCACAATAATTATTTTTACAAAAATACTAAATTAAGGGATAAGCATGTTAATGACGACAAAAGGTAATTAGTTTACCCGTTGTGATATGTTAATAGGGCATAATTTAAATTATTTATTCAGTTACACACATAACGAAATCTTATCGTAAATATGAAGAGACTTAATTAGTAGCTTTAAATAGATAAACGTGCTAAACGAGTGTGACACAGTAACGTTTTGTTAATGTTAACGTCGCGTCGAGACCAACCAGTGAAAGAGTTACACGTTTTGTGTTGTTGACAGTTATACTTAAAAAGGGACAGCGGTTATCATTTTTGAAAATTAGTTAACTCCAATGCTTCAGAGGTGGAATACTTGTGCAAAAAACAGATCTAATATAGGTAAACTGCAAAATATATACTTTTGGATGATATTAGTTTTCAACTCTGTTTCACTGACATTACGAGACTGGTATCATGACCTGTCTTGTTCTAATTAAGGGAAACAATCCTTCGGTCTCTTTGCTGCTTAGCATTAAGCTAAGCTTCTTAGTTCGATTGTGAACGGAGAATAACTTTGTCTTCTTCACAAAGCATACTTAATTTCCAGTTTTCTGAATCACCCTTTGGTTCACAGCCTCTTCCTCGTGAACTTAGACTCTGCTTCTAAATTGAGTTTGAACGGAGAATAACTGTGTCTTTTTCACTACCATATTTCAGTTTTGAGATTCCTCAATCGCCCTTCGGTTCATAGTCTCGTCGTCATGAACTTAGATTCTTAGCTTTAAGTTTAGCTTCTTAAATTAGGTTTTAACGGAGAATAACTGTCTTTTTCACAAATCATACTTCAATTGCAAATGTTCTGAATCGCCCATCGGTACACATCACCTTCGTCATGAACTTCGACTGTGAGCTTTGAGCTAGGCTTCTGAAATTGAGTTTAAACAGAGAATAACTGTTTTCTTCACAATATATTTAATTTCCTGTTTTATGAATCCCCCTTCGGTTCACAGCCTCTTCCTCATGAACTTAGACTCAGCTGTAAGCTAAACTTCTTAAATTGAGTTTGAACGGAGAATAACTGTGTGTTTTTCACAAACCATATTTCAGTTTTGAGATTTCTGAATCGCCCTTCGGTTCACAGTCCTTTCGTCATGAACTTTGACTCTCAGCTGTAAGCTAAACTTCTTAGATTGAGTTTGGGCGGAGAATGACCGTCATGTTCACAAATGCTATTTCAATTTCCAATTTTCTGATTCACCCTTCGGTCCATAGCCCCTCTCTCATGAACTTGGACTGTTAGCTTTAAGTTTAGATTCTTAAATTGAGTTTGAACGGAGAATAACTGTCTTTTTCACAAATCATATTTCAATTTCCAATTTTCTGAATCGCCCTTCGGTTCACAGCTCCTTCCTCATAAACTTAGATTTGGAGCTTTAAGCTAGGCTTCTGAAATTGAGCTTTCACGGAAAATAACTATGTCTTCTTCACAAAACATAATTAATTTCCAGTTTTCTGAATCACACTTCGGTTTATAGCCTTTTCCTCATGAACTTAGACTCTTAGCTTTAAGCTAAACTTCTTAAATTGAGTTTCGATGGAGAATAACAGTTTTTTTCACAAATGCTATTTCAATTTCCAATTTTCTGAATCACCCTTCGGTTTATAGCCCGATTATCATGAACTTGGACTGTTAGCTTTAAGTTTAGGTTCTTAAGTTGAGTTTTAACGGAGAATAACTGTCTTTTTCACAAACCATATGTCAGTTTTGAGATTTCTGAATCACCCTTCTGTTCACAGTTCCTTCGTCATGATAGATTCTTAGCTTTAAGCTAAACTTCTTAGATTGAGTTTGGGCGGAGAATGACCGTCATGTTCACAAATGCTATTTCAAATTCCAATTTTCTGAATCACCCTTCGGTCTATAGACCGTTTCTCATGAACTTGGACTGTTAGCTTTAAGCTTAGGTTCTTACATTGAGTTTGAACGGAGAATAACTGTCCTTTTCTGAAACCATATTTTAATTCCCAGTTATCTGAATCGCTATTCGATCCACAGCTCCTTCCTCATGAACTTAGACTGTGAGCTTTAAGCTAGGCTTCTGAATTTATGTTTTAACGGAGAATAACTGTGTCTTCTTCACAAAACATGTTTATTCTCCAGTTTTCTGAATCACCCTTCGGTTCATAGCCTCTTCCTCATGAACTTAGACTCAGCTTTAAGCTAAGCTTCTTAAATTGAGTTTAAACGGAGAATAACTGCCTTTTTCACAAATGCTATTCCAATTTTCTCAATTATCCTTCGGTTCATAGTCCCTCCCTCGACTCTTAGCTTTAAGCTATGCCCCTTAAATTGAGTTTGAAAGGAGTATCCCTGTGTCTATTTCACAAACCATATTTTAACTTTTCTGAATCGCCCTTCAATTCGCAGCCTTTCTCTCATAAACTTATACTCTTAGTTTTAGACTAAGCGTCTTACATTGAATTTGAACGGAGAATACATCCTCTCTCTCATGAACTTAGACTCTTAGCTTTAAGCTAAGCTTACGGAGAATTCATGTATATTTTTCACAAATCATGTTTCAATTTACAGTGTCCTGAATCGCCCTTCGGTCCACAGTCCCTCCCTAATGGACAGCGACTTCCTGGAGATGGACTTATCGACCAGGCCGAGGGACGGAGTCCCGCAGGAGAACGGGTGCAAGGTAGGGAGCAGGGTGGCGAAGTCCGTCTTCTCCATCAGGAGTTTGGTGGACCTCGGCGAGGCGCAGGAGAAGATCGACGGGAACGGCGATGTGATAGACGGTGAGTGCTAGTTTTAGAAATTTTAAAGGTACCTGTTAGGTATTATTCTGGTCGAATTTTAACTAAGAAGAAGCTTTTATGGAAAAATAAAACTTTGGGGATAAAATGCCCAGAGAGGTCTGTTCTTTTGTTAATTTTAATTTAATTTTTGTAAGAGATTCGATTTTGGAAAATTTTGAAAAAATACACCTAGATACATTTAATTATGAAATGGTAAATACCTACTGCTTCCCACTTAATGAGCTAGTACTTTTTGTAATACTAATAAATCTGTTTGCTATCTAGTTTGTTTACGTTCAATTCATTATATGTGTTTCATTATATCATTTTTGGTTTAAAGTACCTAATTGCATTTGTAATCAATAAGTATATAGGAAATCTACGTCAAATTTAAATATTCCCATTATTTTCTTAAAATTTTTGGAATTAATTGGATTAATTACATTTAGCAATTAGCGCTAGAAGTACGTCTAAATTTCACTACTTTTGTAAATAATAAACTTAATTACCTACCATTGAATTCTAAAATATATGTAATTAATCGTATTCAATTATTGTTTGCGCAACTTATCAAGCCTGTCGATTTTTTACTTCTAATTTGTACCTACATATTAGTTTATCATCAGGCATAAGGTCATTTCATTTAATTACGCATAATGCTATTCGCGATATATTTGTTTAATGAGATTGATTTAATTGGTTTTTTTCATTCTAAAAGTTGTAACGTTTCTCTTTTTTATGTGACACGTGGCACGTACTTAGAGAGGCAAAAAAGTTGAGGTACAAGAGGTGCAACTCTATACCTACAAAATGTTACGTTATTTACTATTTACATATTCTATTGTTGTGAAAAATAATTAACGTATTATTGATATTAAATATCATTTGCACATGTACCCGTATTGATTAGTACCACATAAATTACTGACGTGTCGGAATTACGATGTTTCAGGTTTAATTACTTTTGATGTAATAATAAGTTACAAGTGCCTATCCGTTGCGGTAATTTAATAATAATGAGATGCTTATGGAGGCACCTTTATATCTAAATTGGCGTTTATTGAAAGAATGGTATTTTCTAACAGTTGTACCATTTCGTTTTACAATTACGGTCACATGTTTAATAATTCCAATGATGCAGTTTGAAGTCATTCATTCATAAATTGCTGTTTGACAGCATTGCGCTGTTTAGCACACATTTGTAAATGGTGCCCCTTCTCAATCGTGTTACGTATTGAACTTTGAAACAGGAAGAGTTTTAAATCTTTTAGACGTCAAGTGATAGCTGATTTGAACCCCTTTACCCCCTACCTGACAATTAGTGACAATTTCAGAACCGTCTCCCTACTCTAGACTCCTCACTCAATTTGTGAACTACCCCCTTGATGGTTTTAGAGTTTTACCAAAATTGAAATTTTACAAATAATTTTACAAAACAAAAAATTCCACGATAGGAAGTGACATTTCAATTTCTGAAAATTTTGAATTGTTCAATAATCACATTTCTTTTCAAACAGTGACAATGATAAATACAAATGTGTCAAAAGTATTTAGTTACCACAAATTCTTATTTTATAATCTATCAGCCTCCCGAAATTAACGGATCTCTTATACGTCCGAAATTTCTATACACGTGTTACACCGACAAAAAAGCTATTAATTTCTTAAATACCTCGCCCGTCCAAATGAAAGGCACATTAATAACATTTTCTTTTTTGTTAACAGCAAATCCCCGGGAGAAATTAATTTCACTATGACGAATGTAATTAAATTCCGTTACGTCTAAAACACTGGATTTTAATTGAATCTTTATATTTTAGATCCGGAAAAAAAACGAAGCGTGATATTTTTAAGGCGTGCAATATCCATCTTCGGTGACATCTCATGTAATTCCATTATTTCGATGAATTTTTTCTGTTCGCCAGGTATCATCGATCTGTGACGGAATAATTACTGGGCGATGGTAATAAAAAAACTAATAATACGAGAAGTGTGATAATTAGTAGAAATGCAGAGACAGAGGAGTGAAAATGAAAAAGTTTTACGTGATAGAAGTTACCAAATTGTAATTTGTTCGTTTATTCAGCGTATGCCTTACATAGATGTTTATATGCTTAGACAATTACACACAAATATCAGTATAAAAATAAAAGACAAAAAAATATTACACTTTATATGGTCAGGCGTCTTGTAAAACAGATAAAGACAAAAATAAGAAATTATATTCTAATGTCGGGGCGAAATCCAGTCTAGAACTGTGTAACAAATTAAGAGATATTGAAAAAGGTGTTTGTAGTTCAGCCGGGATTTGAACCCGGGTCTCCCAGTTTCGCGTCGGGTATTCTGGCCAATTAAACTACCGAGCCACGTAGTTGGTTGGCCAGAATACCCGACGCGAAATTGGGAGATTCGGGTTCAAATCCCGGCTGAGCTACAAACACCTTTTTCAATATCTCTTAGTACATTTGTTACATATACCTTGTCCTACGATTTAATTCGAGAACCTGCATCTATTCAGTCTAGAACTGGTTCCGCAGCCTGTATGAAGTCGATCTTGTCTCCAGGGTATGCTGTTAAAGGACAGGCAGCTACAGTTTGTTGGGCAGTCTGCATGGCGAGCCTCTCCGCAGTCGCACGATGGTGAATCTGTCAATCCCCATTTATGAAATGCATCTCGACCCACACCGTGAGAGATTCTGATTCTATTAAGTGTCTTCCATTCCTGGCCGAGCAGTTCCATACCCAGCATACCCGCAGTGGGGAATATGGTATGGGCCATTTGGAATACATTCCCAGTATTCTCTCCATTTGTCGCGTACATTGAAGTTTTCTGCTAGGAGTTGTTCTGCTGAGAGCAGTGGAGGAGACCTAGATTTTAGTCTCTGTATGGCAATGCTAGCGAGATCCTCATGTAGTGGCAGAAGGTGATTTGGCACTATTTTTTGGTATTCTCTTAAATGGTTCTCCTGTCTGCCAGGATTACTTTTTAGACAATCACTAATCACCCTCTTAGTGTCATTTAGTTTAGTGTCTACTTTCTTTGCATGACAACTGTTTAGCCAAACTGGTGAGAAGTTATCAGCAACGGAGTAGACCAAACCGAGCGCTGAATTCTAAGTGTGGATGCGTTTGCACCCCAAGTGGTACCACATAAGGCAGATTCTTCAGTTTATTTGGTTTCAGTACTGAGATAATTTCTGCCTTTTTGTTTTTGCGGGAGGTATCTTGTTAATTCGATGTTAGAATAGAATTTATTCAGCCGCATTCTTATATGTTTGCCACAGTGTTTGGAAAATTCTAGGTGTATCCCATCAAACCCAGGAGCTTTACCATATTTGGTGTTATCTAATGCTCTGTTTACTTCCTATATATATGGTAAAAGGTCTAGAATATTCAGTCTAGGCGTCTGTAGTTCGACGGAGGATTTTCAGTTCTTCTTTAATCTGTGTGTTGTGCTCTTTCATGTTGAGAGCTTTGGAGAGCTTTACAACCCGTGCAGCTATTTCGTTTTAGGAGATTTAGAGCTAGTTTTATGTCTAGTCTGTTCAGGAGCTCGTCCGCTATTTCGGGATCACCGCCTTTCTCAAATTCCTGGTACATCTGTTCAGTTTCAATGTTCTATCCCGGAATATACTCCTTTCGGAAGCCCCTTGGTATGAACTTTTTTGCTGTTGCTATAATGTTCTTGTGAATCGGTCATAATTTGTGGTTTTTGGAAGGATCTACCTGACAACTGTGTCCAGCTGCGACGCAAATTTATCCCATTTGGCCTTCTTAAAATTGCAGTCTATTATAGGGGTGGAATCGATTATTGGAACTTTCATACCAACTTCAAGTATAATAGGGCGATGTTGGCTAAGTGGCAAGTCATGTAGAGTTACCCTCGAGACTGAAACTGTACGATTTTAAGTGTCCTCTGTAACAAAGCATAGGTCGAGATTCGTTTCCGTGTTCCATGCAGCCGATCTAAAGGTTCCTCTATCTTTTGCATCGAATATTAGGTTTATATTGTGGGAGTCAGCCCAATTCAGAACTTGTTCTCCGTTATTATCTGTTGTTATGTATTTCCAAATTGTATGGTGGCTGTTGAAATCTTCCCCATATATAGTTGGATGCTGGTGGATATCCATCGATCTTAAAGGTCAATACGTTGTTAATGAGGATATATGTATATATATATATATATATATATATATATATATATTTACAATTACAACAGTGACATTGGCTATTTTGGTCACTACTTGGTGAACATTTTCTTCTATTTTTGATTGAATTAATTGAGCGTCCTCGATGTTGTTTCGAAGGTAGGTCACGACACCATATGATCGGTAATAGGTAGCTCTGACTAGATCATATCCATATATTTTGCCCCTGTAGCGTTGTTGCTCAGCGTTCTCTATATGAGTTTCCTGGATTATGACCATGTCAATATGTTTGTCTGGCAGGAGCTTCGAGATGAACTCACTTCCGTGGCTCTGCTAAGTCCTTCGGCCTTTAGTTGGCAAATTCAGGCTATTCTTCCGAGGGTTTTTTGTCAGTTGGTCCTGATAAGGGCCATTGCTTGAAGACCTTGAAGTCACTGAATCCATGTATGATGGCCAGGAGATCAAAGGTCAAAGATCAAGATCTAAGATCAATAATATTTTCTGGCTGCCGAAGATCGTTCTAGCTCACTTAGCGTTCCCCAGGGGGCACGTGTGGCATTCTGCTACGAACGCGAGCTAGTTTATCCCCCAACAAAGCATAATGTGTGCACTTAAGTAGGTACTACCTAGCTTAGTGTAATATATCTAAACATTTATATAGAACAAACCATCCAAGCTTTTAAAAATGAGCTCAGATAAATGAGATCAAGGTTCAGACGTTTGATTTTATTAATTTTGAAATTATTATAATTTCCGTAATATTTTAATATGGATTATGGATTACAATAATTTAGTTAGTAATGAGTACTCACAATGCCAACCGTTGGTGCCTAAATTCTCGAAGACAACTATCAGGTGTGTATATATTTCCAAAAAATCCCTTTTAAATGATTGCATTATAAATCGATTGATTCAAGGAATGGTCAACTTTTTGGTGACTTTCTCGTTGATTTAATTTTGTTTAAATTACTGTCCTGATCATTGAAATAATTTCTAATTAAACAATTGTTAGTTAGTAGTACGCTTCATTGCACTGTACCTACCTACCTACCTATTCCAACCCTGTATCACTGGACACCTGTTAATTTAATAAACTTGATCGCTTTGTCGTTTCGAATCGAAATCGTATAATAATTGTCTAACCGTTTAGGATGAACGATCTTCATAGTTAATGTAATTACATGGACAAGTGAGATGCTCTCGTGCATTTTTTCCGTAATATCATACCGGAAAATTGGATTTCATTCTGACGGATCATTTTACGGGTGTATAGCGCCCGGACACCCTGCGTTTTTTCTTCTTTCCCGCCTCGCCCGCATTAATTCGTAAAACGGAATATTTGTTGAGCGTATCGGACGGTTTTATTTATATCCAATTAGTTTAGTATGAAATTAAACGTGGTCGATTTTTTTTGTACAAACAGTGGTAATCGAGTGGTCGATGTTTTCAAACGGCAAGACTTCTTCTTCCTATTCAGCCGTCTCCATCAATGCAGGTTGGCAATTACATTGGCGAACGCTGTTCTGTCTTCTGCGGTTCTTATGAGTTGCTCAAAGTCTCGGCCTGTCCACTGTCGAATGTTCCTCATCGATGATAATTTTCTTCTTCCTACTCCTCTCTTTCCCGCGACCTTTCCTTTTATAACGAGTTGAGTATAGGTATTTATTATCCCTCAGCACATGACCCAATTAAACCGTCTTGCGAATTTTTATTATATGGTAGAGCTCACGTTCTCTGTTCACTCTAGGTACATAGTATGTATTTCTTCATTAGATGTATTCTAGATGATAGATAGATAGATGATTTTCAGGATTCTACTGAGTGTCCACATCTCGAAAACCTCTATCTTATTAATCATAGATGTTTTGTCAATGTAGTTTGTCGATGATACCTATAAAGAAGTCGTACTTAGTCATCTTGAACCAGATCTGATGCATCAAATAAAGTTGAGGAGTTGTTAATGAATTTGTAATCATTGTAATGAACTGTAATTACTTTAAAATAACATATAGTTTTAAAAGTAACTTTTGAAGTTTTTGGTGTAGTTTTGGCGCTGAATAAAATTTAGAGGTTTCTAAGAAAATTACAATAGTTGTAGTCAGCCAAGGTGTTAAAAGAATATTATTACATTTTTAGAATATAATTTTAGCCGTTCTAAAATAAGTTCTTACACGATTAGAAAGTTGAGAATTTTCTATGGAATTTATGACACTTTGTAAAGAAAAGATGCTATTTTAAAAGCAGTTGTAATTGTGTTAAAAACAGGATATTTAAAATAAGGAGTAGTTCTGATATTCTTAAAGAAAGTAAGGAATTTCTAAGTTACTTGTTACTGTTGTAGTAATCCTACGAATTTTTAAAGTATTTGCAAGTAAGTATTTTAAGGGAAATATGACATTTGAAACGTTACTTGTGAGGTTTTTTAAAGAGTTCTGATTCTTTCAAAGAAGTAAAACAGTAGCAGTAGTAAAGGGATTTGAAGGGTTTATAAATTTTGGAATCAACGGCAATTTACTTAAAACATTATGAAGTTTGAAATGTAACTCATGGCGTTTTTCAATCGGTTTCAGACGTCTTAAAGTATTAAGTTTCCCCCTATACACTATTTTGTAAAATTATTTTATTTAGATACGTATTCTCCAAAAATGTTACAAATATTGTGTCGCTTTACCTAGCTGATAGTATACCTCACCTTCACTTAAAAATTAGCTGAAAATATGATTTTTATTTATACGAAAGAAACTATAATCTAGTTCGTTTTTAGTGTAAAAAGCATTTTCATAGCGACAGCTTATATCTACAGCTAACAAAAATTGGTAAATATTGTAGAAAAAATCATAACATTTTCTATCAGGGTGAAAGTAATGTTAAAAACATGCTTTTAAGATAAAGGACACCATCTACAAACAAGCATAATTTATATGTTTATACCAAATCTCTGCTGATTTTATCAAGGGATCTAATAGTGGTTATGTATAGAGACCAAAAATCCCAAATATCGGTACCTCGCAAGGATCTGGAAATCTTAATGCGACTTTGAATTTAGCGGGAAATGTCACTGGTGTGTAGTTTTTCCATCAAATTGTACACTAATAAGGTGGTTTTTAGACTAATTGAATTGAAATAAATGTTGGAGAACCATGAAAACCATGTGAAGTATATAAATTCTGAAATATAACTTCTCAGTCATAAGACAGATCAGTCATAAGAGTAGGTACTAGGTATGTGTTGTATTAAATATGTTAATCACGGTGCAGAGTGTCAAATTAATTTAGGAATATTATTATAGTAATAATTACAAATAACTAGTTAAGTTAGCCTGTTGGAATTACAACAAAACGAGATTGCGTGTACTGTTATATTTTAAATCGTTTGAATTTTTCTGTATATATAGGTATTCTATTAAACTTGTATAATTTTAGAAAGCAACAACAACAAACACGTTAAAATATGTAAAACCTCAATCGGAAACGTTACATTGATACTTTATTGATACACCATCGATACTTGTTGTAAATACCACAGAGCGGAAATGGGTTCAATTGAAATTCATGTCATTTAAGGATATCCGAACCTGTTAGTCTTCCGCTATTAAGGTTCTTCTCGTTTCATACTCAACACGCTGGTCGTTTAATTTTAGTTCTTTCTCAATATTTTTCCCTGTTCCTCGACGCGACGATGTGCAGTTTATTAAAGTATGATTTTAAACGGCATCGTAAACTTGATGAAATAACCAAAACCTACTAATTAACCTAACCTAATTGCCCGGAAAACTCCTTGATTGGTCATAATCCTGGGGATCGTACGTGCCGGGTGCCGCCGCCATATCTTCGAACCCGAAATACAACAAAAACCAGACAACAACGAAATAAACCATAAAGCTAATTAGGCATAAAACGAGCGCGCATTCCGTATACACACATAGGTACGTACAAGTCGAGCCGAATATGTCCTCGAGCCCACTCTCGATTATTAAAATCGTAATAAAGTTAATTCGAGGTATACGTCACATTAAATATCAAACGTAGGCCATAAATTCTAATCAAGGGAGCAAAGAGACAGACGGGCATGCCCGACGGGCCACGGGCCAATTAAACCGCTTACGATTGGTCGCGTAGGGGAGTTTTCGCCATCTTGGCATCGTCCACACGCATCCTCCAACAGAATTTTTGTTTTATGCTCTCGACAGAGGCGTAGATTGGAAATAATTGGATAAATTGAAGTGGAGAGTACTATTTGAGTTATAGTTACTTTGCGAGCTTAAGAATAAAATTGCCCACTAGGGTGTTATACACTCACTTAACGTTCCAAATACATTTAACGCATTTAATTTCTCTTAAAAGTTATCCACTGTTACACTTCTTTTTGAGACGTCTAAATCATCAATTAACAGTTATGCTTGTTGTTGTGGCATATACCACTTCTTGGGAACACGTAAATTGATTCCCAAGTTAAGTAGGGTCAAAAATAACATACCAATTGGTTCCCACAATTTTTGGTTTACCTGACCTGTAAGTGTAAATTGGTTCCCAACGTTTTCAACTACCTGAGCTTCCAAAAAACTTAAGTAGCTTATTTTGCGTCTCTGCATTGTAAGTGGAATGAAATATTTTTTACTGTGGTGGAAAATAGGCAATTGGAAGGGGCAAGGGAAAACCTGATAGGCAATTGAAGGGACAAGGGAAAACCTGATAGGCAATTGAAGGGCCAAGGAAAAACCTGTGTGAGTCCGAACTCGCCACCTCCTATAATGTCAGGTAAAAGAAAAATCCCAGGAACCAATTTGTACATAGATAAGAGGCACTATTAAGTACTACTTTTTAATTTCTTACCTGCCGGGAACCAATTTACCAACACCGCACTTCTTATATACTCCCAAGTTTAATTGGTAGATAATTTAATTGTCGTAAACATTATAGCTTATCTTAACTCTAAGTTCGAGTTATCCACGTTTACATAATTAAACTGCATAATTGACCAATCTTCCTGTTATTGAAGTTTATCGTATACAAATAGGTTGCTGTATTTTATTCAGCAAATGAGACAAAGCTACAGGACAAGTAAGGTATTAAAATATCGTTACCCATTTCTCTAAACGACGTAACATTTTTCTGGATATATTTTTGTTATTTTTGTTATGATGAGGACCATTTTATACCTCAGCAATAAACATTAATGGCAACTGTTTATTGCAAGATTATATAATTCTTAATCAGTGAATCCATATCCATGAAGGTACAGCCCAGCATAAGACGTAATGTACTGGGTTCGTACCTAAGTCATAAGAAAAGTGACGTTACATTTCAAAGCTTTACATACCATTACAGAAGTATAGGTCAACAAATGGGGTAAATATATTTGAATTCAAAAACGATCACAAACAAGTTGACAAAAGTTAGTTAAGTACTTATAAATCAAAGTAGATCTAGAAAATTTGTGTGAAAAACGAGTACAACTCGTTACACTGAAGTATATTTTGATAGAATAACGGTTGATCAAAATTACCATTTTCATTACATAGTTATAGATTCAAAATTAGCTACAAATAAGTAAAATCGAGTCGCATTTTTCACTAAAATGTACTTAAAAATTTTAGGTTTGTTCATACATATACCTACATAAGAGTGACAGTTTTTAGCTAACTAATAAAAAGTGTATTCGGTTTTCGCCGATACGTGGGATATTTTGAGCTATTAGGAATAGATATGTTCAGCTTAGTAAATTAGACCATTTTGAAGGGAATTGCCATAAATTTTACCTAAATTTAAAAACATGTTCTAAGCGTGTACATTTTATCTGTATTTTATGTATAAATAGAAAGAACTCTTACCCCATTAGACAGGTGTAATTATAGGGGTAATTATCAGCTAGTCCTCCATTTTTATTAGCTAAAAATTAGACATCTGTTTCTAATGTTGCAAATGATTTCTACCAGGGTGGTTGTATTTAATGTTATCGAACATTAACTTAACGTTAGTTAAGTTTTTAGTATACAATAACTAAAATTTCACCTGTCTAATGGTGTAAGAGTTTTTTCCATTTATGTTACATAAAATATTAATAATATGTGCAAGCTTTGAATTCCTAAGTTTGGATAAAATTAATTCAAAAAATCAGTGAAGTGTAGACTATGTGTATTAGGCACATAGCTAGAAACTAAAAATATTGTAAAACCATTTTTCTAAAATTGGTGTTAAAGCTTAAATATTTCAATTTCTTTCGAGATTAATAAAAAATTGCATAAGCTAGCTAAAAATATTAGGTAAATGATCCTATATAGTATACAAATATGAGAAACATATATCTCTACTCTATATTCTTTATATTACACTATATACTACTCTATATATTAGATAGGTACTCTATATATTAATTATTTAAAAACGACCCATTTTATGTTTAAGGAATACTTACTAAAATTTCATGTGTATTTTTAGTGAAAGGTGCGTTTCTGTTTGGCTTATTTGTAGCTAATTACCTTACTTAATTTTTAGTCTACAACTAATTATAATGACTTAATGAATAATGTTTATTGAATAAGGGTCTAAATTTCTACCATGGCCCTGCCTATAAAATTGGAAAAAGTGTAACAAAATCAAGTTTTAAAAACTTATTACTTTTACTTGCCTGTATCAAAATAAAATACTTGTAGATAGCTACTATGTAGAAAAATGTAGGTATATGTAACATTTAAAATGAGCTATCCATAAGCATCATAAGTTAAAAAAATTGAAAAAGTTTTTCGAAAGCTCTTCAATCAACGCTGTAGAATGTACGAAGTACAATCCTTTTTAGGAACTTAAATATTAAACCTGCCATATTCCATGATTCTTCAATTTTTAGAAATGTATTCAATGATTCAATGAGATTGCAAACATTATCCCAAATGCCCAATATTTAGAAAAAAATATCCTAATGATTATTTCAGAGACTTAAAAATAAGCACAGAAAAACTGCTAAAATGTGCATTATTAAAACCACACATTGTGAACGTAAATAGGCATTTATAATTTCTTTATTGCATTTATTGTTTCAAAGAATCGATGTATATGGCATATTTCATGTGTTAACGTAGGTTTAAAATGTACAGGTAAATAACACATCAATGAGTGTTATATTTATATAATACTCATTAATTCAAAATTTAACTTACGAAATTCCATTTTATTGCATATATAAAATTACCTACTTATTATATACGCTTAATTATCATCATTGGAGGTTAAAGAATTATTTAGAATATTAAAGAAACCTTAAAGAGACTTAATATTTGAACATACACATAATTTATAAAAGCTACGTAGCTATTGTTATTTAATATTTATGGTCATAGAAGGACACAATTAAATGTTCTCATACGTTTTTACATTAGAACTTTGACAGATCAATAAAAATTTAATCATATGCAATAAAATCCTTACTTCACATGAGGTGATTGGTGTAAAGTAGAAAGTTGACTGATCTCGGAATAATCAAGATCAAGGGTTTTATGAATGACTTCCAGCACTGAGACAGTTTAAAATTATCTTACAGGTAAAAAAATTAAGAGTACATTTTTTGACGAGGAAATAGACAAAAGTATGCTATAATGAATTTTACAATAAACTCGAAAATACCTACGAAATGTTCTTTGTAGTGCAATATGTATGGTAATAAACGTTACACAATACAAAACCTATATCCAGGCCAAAAGAATTAAAAAGTATGCTTTCTAGACATTTAACAAAATGAAGATATGTAAGAAGCAGGACGGAAGTGTGAAACACACTGAAAATCTACTTATAACATGTTAAATATCAACATAATATTTCCTTATATGTACTAATTAATCTTACTTACGACTTTAATAATGTTATTATTATATTTGTGTAAATATAGTTTTTTTTGTGTTAAAATTCCTATATATTTTTTACACTTATAATTACCCAAAGCTCATGTTGAGGCTCTTGTTTCTGGGTTAATAATTTTAGCGGGGGTAATATTAAAGTTAGGTGGTTATGGTTTGATGAAATTTTTAAAATTTGTTGTTTATGATGTGCCTTATAATCTCCATCCATTTGATAAGAGCAAGGGACACTTATTACTGATTGTCTGAACTGTACTCATCTCTAGTGATATCTAAATGTAGAGCAAATTAATACAGAAGGTGACATATTGTGTAATTTTAAAGTGACAACATGATTAATAGTCTAAATGAAAATTCTTAAAAAAGCTCTATTCGGCCTTAAAAGATTTAATTCCCTGGCATTTTACCTAGTGATCCACCCATGGCGAGACAATTCCCTTTGTGATCCTAAACTAACCAAATTGGGTTAGTAAAACTAGATCTTTTACAACGTAAACATCATCAACAATCTGTTGTGTGGGACAGGACAGGCCGAAATTTTTTTAACCGGCCGATCGTCTAACAAACTAATTAGGAGTGCCTTTTGTGTAGGCTCTCTTTTACTCACAATGCGGGAATACATTTATGTTCCCGTTAAATACTTAAACAGTTAAAGTAAAAGGTTTTATTGTTGCGTTTATGGCGTTCTCAATTAAAACCCAACAGTTTTATTGTACCCGTAAGACACGTTATCGATGCTACGTTGTCCGTAGGTGTTTAGAGAGACATGGTGTGCAAATAGATAAGTTTATAGAAACGGAATTTTTTCTCGAATCGTAAATCCATCATTCGATTCGAAATTACAGTTGTAAATTAATTTAGAATTTATTAATAAATTAGTTTCTCCGGACTCGTGTAATTTATTAGCAATAAAACAATTGACATTTTATACAGCTGGATGCTTGTATGATGTTCACCGACCAATTTACAGAACGTTTGCTTTTTACTACAGGTAATGGCGAAAACGCTGTTACGTTATACGCCATACATTTCATTCTTGTAACAAATTAATTATATTGTTATAATTAGATATTTATTTGATTTTTTTGGTAGGTATATCGTCATTATTTGAATAAATTGTACTAAGTGTCCTATTAGGACAAACATAAAAATTACTTTACTTTACGGAATAATGAACGAAAATTGCTAACTGTCCTCGTATAATGACTTGGATACACCTAATCACTTTTACATGTCTCATCCCACGACGAAGATCCTCTGGAAATTATTGCGAGGATACGTTCACAACTTTAGACAAAACTAATATTCACAATTACGGTTGACACGCATTTCAGTCACGAGAAACGGCTATTTGACTCGTCGGTTATTATATGTAAAACCTAATCCTAACCATTTCAATAAGATAATAACGCAGTTAACTGTATTTGTGTTTTATAATTTGTAACGTTATTATCCGGTAATGTACGTACCTACATCGTTAACATTCCGAAATTTTGCGCTGAAAGGTTATATTTAATTAGGTCGTTCCTGAAACTTCTTGCGTTCGTGAAATTCGTGACGGGAGCTTATTAAAAAGTTAATTGAACACATGCGCCATTACCCATTACAAAATAGAGATAGTGGACGGTTTATTCGAAGTTATCTCGGGGTTTAGTGTCGATCACGGTAACCGCGATAATTTGATTAGATGTATGTAATTACTAAGTTGTAATGAGGTAATTGCAAACATATAGTGCAAGTTACGAAAGGACATTGATTTAAAAATGTCTATTGGTGATTGACCGTTTAAATTACGTCGATCGAAATTTTAATGAAGTTAATATTCATAAGAAAAGAGTTAGGTTAATTAATAATATTTTGAAAATGTGATTGCCATCATTAGAGAAATAAAAACAAGGATCGTTTCGAATTGGGCCCTGAAACTTTAGAATGTACCTCAAATTATTAAAGTTCAAGCCTTAAATACTAGGTATCTGAGTTTGTGTCACTATACACAAAGTTAGTTCGATTTGGATTGTTTGTCAACTATTTAGTCTTTGTATGTAAAGTGGCACAAACTTCAGCTTTAAAATTTTGGGGGTTATAAGATTTGAACGAACCTGCTAACAAATACAGAAGGAAGGATTGTCTCAAAAAAGCCCTTTTTATAAAAGATTTATTTGTAGAAATGTGTCGACGTTTCGCCTACAATCTAAGGCATCATCAGGACAACATAGCTAAAATTTACATAAAAATCAAACATAAGAAGGATTTACATATTTTAAACTTACTATGTACGTTGTGATTTGATTAAAACGGATAATTATACTAAATTCTTCATCTCTGAGAATGTATCACAGTGATTATTAAATGATCATTTCACATGCTATCATTCAGCTGTAATCACATTTAAAAATGAAATGCAAGGTCCCGAAAGTACAAACACAATATGGTCCCATCCTTCTCTTTTTTTTGTGTAATAATAAGTAAGTAATAACATAGTAAGTTTAAAATATGTAAATCCTTCTTATGTTTGATTTTTATGTAAATTTTAGCTGTGTTGTCCTGATGATGCCTTAGATTGTAGGCGAAACGTCGACACATTTCTACAAATAAATCTTTTATAAAAAGGGCTTTTTTGAGACAATCCTTCCTTCTGTGTTTGAGCTGCCCTGAGAACATCACTTGGTTTTCTGCTAACAAATAGTTTTTTCAGTTGAGAAACTGAAAAAAATTCGGGCTAGTTTCACCAGTTAAGGGCACCTTTTCACACAAATATAGGTATTTTTTAATTAGAATTAGGTCTTTTCACATTTTTTGAAAACTGGCTGAATGAGAGATTATATGCCTATAAATCTAAGGTTAATATTAAAAAAAAATTAAAAGCATTCGAGCAAAAAATGTCATTTGAAATTCAAACGATAGGAATTGGCGCCAAAACGCCGTCTGACGTCACACCGCATATAAACAGTCTAATGAAAACACTATTTTACGACGCGAATAATACAAATTACTAGTTTTGGTCGCAATTTAACTCCTACACTCCAGCGGAAACAACAATAAAGTCCAAAATACTCGAAAAAAGCTATTTGTGGACTGCAGAACGGACCCGTGTTTATATGCGGAGTGACGTCACGATGAGCGGTCGTTTCGCTGGTCCTTTAATTTTTCGCACATTTACTGTTTTTTATACCTGGAATACTTGGTGCTGGGCCTATTACATGATTTTTATTATTATCAAATTTGTCTGAGGGTTCGTCCCTATGAATTTAGATATATTTCGTTTAATTTAAAATATGTGGCAAATACCTAATTAGGGTTCTCAAGTCGCAAATTCAAGTACGTAGTATATTATTGGACATGGAGATTGAGCAAAAATGTATCATACAAATCACAAATATAACATTTGATGATACAAATTCGATTGTCAAAATTTGTCAATTTCGTGAAGATTGCTTGAACCCACATATCTGAATTAAACGAGAAAGAGTTGGACGTGACGGATAACTACACAAATGAGTCGTCGTTTAGGTCATGGTTGCATTTCCACTTTGTTGCTTATTAGCATTCATTGCTTCTTTCAGTGTAATATAGCAATTGATTTCCACGACAACATCCTCAACGTTAGGTAGGTTTCTTATGTACAAGTAATTTATTCAGTTTGGACGAACGTGAGAGGTCTCAACGCCCCGCTCTCGTAAAATTAAAAAATATCATCTCCTGCACGACATGCTGAAAAGTCCAGAATTAGCATAATAATGGTCGAAAATCAACAGATTAAAAAGTGAAGATCTCGAAAATACGACAACGTCAAAAAGTCCACAACTGGCCCCAGTTTGGTCCCTCTTACCTGTTTAATAACGTAAATGATGTTAATAGTCGAAAATGTTGAAAGAACGCCCCTTCATTATAAAATCCATAAAATTGTTTGTTGGCGTATCGCGTATAATACGACGATTCCCAATTCAATATCGTTATTTATTTTGTTTTCGTTCTTCCGTTACTAATGGAATAGGTATATATATTTTTACCTGATAGCCGACCGGCTGCCCTAACAAATAAATTAAGACCGTGAAATTGTAAATGTAAAAGCATGTGTTTTAATATTAGTGAGACGAATCGTAATTAATGGTGTATCGAGCAGTTTTTGGAAAGCAATGTTTCGCTTCGCTTCGATTTCGTTCGACGGATTCGATCCCTGAGCGCTTCATTTATTTATTCGATTTGAAAAGTAATAAGTTTTATTTTTATAATTTAATTTTATTATTCGGACGGTTTTTGTGTACAGGTTGTCAGTCGGGTATCCGCTTGTGAGCGAAACCACCGGGGAGCAACGTCATGCTAACCAAATCTGACGTTAATATAATAAACTGTCCTGGATGGGGATTTTCCTATAAAAATCTTTAACGTGCTGTGACCGTTCGGAAACCATCGTTGCGACATTTTAATAAATCTGATCTCGTAGTTTACCTACTACTCGGAAACACGATTTGTGACGAATCAATTCGATAATCAACAAGATGAAGTAGTGATGCTTACTGTATTATTATTATGCGTTTCACGCTCGTTGATTCGAAATTCCCCATTCCCTGTCGATAAAAAAATTGCTTAGAACTGAATGTTCCATTCTTATATACTATTTACATAAGTGTAGGTATTGCTTACGATCTGTACCACGTGTTCTCAACATTATAAGTTCTACCCGTCCTTTTAGTCGGAGAGCTATAGCTACATAAAACAGTATCGATAAGGTACACGGCAAGATAAGGCCATTTGAGTTCATAACTGATTGTAAAAACATTAACCCAACACCAAGTGGCTATTCTGCCGGTTTGCATAGGCCGGATATGTGAATGGCAGCCTGAAAAATCGATTAGGTACACGTGTCAATTTTTTTCAGGCATTGTTTAGACCTTGACTAAGAGCGGTGTAACAGTGGCATAAAGTTAGCTGGTCGGAAAACCCTCGGCAGAGATGACTCAAAGTCGCGGAAAATTACCATGAAAAAACCGATATGGTACAAGTGAAAAACATTTTTTCGTAGATTCTTTGGGCCAGAAGGAAAAAGGGTGCGATAGTGGCAGAACATTAGCAGGTCGGAAAACCCTCGGCAGAAGGTGTTTTCAGGACTTTCAGTTCCTTCTTCCGAGGGTCGTGAACTCAAATGTCGTGTACCTTATCGATACTGTTTTATGTAGGACGTTAAGACGAAAGATGTGTTATATCTTGGACTATTTACAGGTAAGGGCTTAAAGAATGAGGAATTTTTAATGAATAGATATTATTACTGAATTTTCTTGGAAATTTGTTGTAACTCAGGTATGAAGAATTTTACTTTAGGACGAACCAGTTGTGCCTTTTTATTTCATTGTGTGTTTATATTTGAACAAGGAGGTGTTTTAAAATAAGTGACTGTGACGAATCATGTTTTCCAACTATTGAAGCCTCATTAGAAACAAAAAACAACTCAGTAATAAAATTTGTTTTTATTCAGAAAATGCCAAAGAAATCAATCTAAATGTATACAAGGGTAAATATTCTTTAATTTAGTCAAACATTTTATTGAAATAAAATTAACCCTTGTACATAGATAGTTGAATAAATTTTCTAATAGTCTTTGTCTCTAATCGGAACAGGTCTTTCTAAGGTATTATCATCTACTTAAGCCCTAAACAGAACAGTTGCTTTAACTAAAGTTTCAGTGGCTACAGTACGCAGACTAATAGAAGAAAGTCCTAGGGAGAAGAAAACAAGGCGATATAAAGGTGTATCGAAAATATTAACTGGCGCTTCTTTGAACACTGTATAAGAAATAATTTATAAAATGTATGGTGAAAATAATTATCCCACACTAAATACTTTAATGGGTGGCATTGAAAAAAGATGCATTTGAAAATTGTTCTAAGAGTACATTATGGAGGTATTTAAAGAACAACGGTTTTAAATTCAAGAGGCCTCTTCACACATCAAAATCGCATTATGACTGTATTTTTTTTTAAATAAATAAAAATGTTTACCATGACATGACATTACCAAAAGGTATGGGATTGGAGTAACGACAGCAATTTAGGCAAAGTGGACGTCCTCCCTAAACTGGCATTCTGAAAGAGAGGAAATTATTTAATAAATTTCTTGCTAAATTATATATAGTAGGTACGCTTGATTTTGTTCCAATATTTTTCCATTACCTATGGTATCAATGTGATGTCCCCGCTTTCACTTGTTAAGAGTCCATCACCCGGCGAGAATTTAACGTTGTTGCGGGGTAAGAGACAAGGAAGACGTAGCGGTAGGCGTGACTCTAATTCTCCCTTCCACTACTTTTTAACTAGCCAGGACTAAGTTAATTTTCCCACTAAGTGTAAATTCCCAAATATATACGATGGCAGCACTTTACAGCGAGTTTTCTAGCTACTGTAAGGGTTTAGGGAAAACATGATCCTAGGGTCGTGTATTATCTTATCAAAACGAAATAGGGTTCAATGAAGAGATAAATGATCATTCTACATCGGTCTAGTAACAGAATTTTGAGTTTTCTCTTCTTTTGGTCAAATTTTGATCTGAAAATAGTACGTAAAATAGGGCAAATTTAGGGGCGGTTTTAAACGGACAAAATGAAAATATCAAAAATCCGTTACTAGACCGATGTGTATTTGAGTTTTTCACTTCGAGTGGTTTTTATTTGAAAAGAATATCTCAAATAATGTCTGAGGTATCACACTTCCCCTGAACCTCTAAAACCGCCTTAAATTGACTCGGGTGATGGACTCTTAACTATTGAATTTACTATAATATAAAGTTAATACTTTTATTTTCGACATCGTCCTACAAATTTTTTGTCTTTTACAATTTTACTCGTCAGAACTTAGTAAGTAGATTTAATTTTTTTTCATAATTTCATTTATAAAATTAATAATGAAAGACTATTATGAAATTTTTCAATTTCATAATAATCATTTTATTATCTTTTTACCCAATGTATTTTCTCTTATAGATACGATGATGATGGGTACTAGTGGCCCAAAACTTGTCCGTGTATGTTAAGCTACTATTTAATTAAGTTTCGACTGGGTGGACTGACGATAATTTTTTTTCGGATTTATTCCCTCTTTTCCCCTGTAATGGACTTACAATGGAGGATATGGACTTCCATAGAAATATACAGTATATGTATGAGTGATTCATGGAAACATCGCTTTCTGCCAGTTACCAATTGGTGGATTCTTACATTTGTGACCAAAAGTCCACTGTTTCAGCACGCCAATCAGTTATCGATTTCTGACGGTTTGCAAAGCTGCTTGTGGATTTCTTCTCACTCTGACTTCACAAATTGCGGAGTAATACGTAAAAATTCCATTTTGGTCAATTACTAAAGTGGGAGCCATGGAAAATGTGCATAACCAAACGTTGAACATCTCCAAAAATGTGGAGAAAATTATTTCATACCCAATTTGCAATCCTATTTTATTATATTAGATATAAGTACTAGACAACGAAGTAAATAGGGATGGCATGAATGACGTTTTATTTAGAAATGAACTGTTGATTAACATTTGGGGATTAATGAATATATTGAATGATTTTTGTAGTTGAAATAAGATAAATAAATTTTATTCAATTTTGTCATATAAACTGACGTTTATTGACGTCAAATCGAACCTATAAAGTCATTGTTTATTTTGTTTATTTAGGCAGCGGATTAAAATGTTTTAATCCGCTGCCTATTCAATTTTGCCGTATAAAGTGACGTTTTATATGTTTAAAATTGTTTTCGTCGTTGTCAAAGTTGCGACACTGAAGTTGTCATCTTGTCAAATTTTCGCTTCAAAATTAGACTTACTTAGCTAAACGTCAGTTTATACATGGCAAAATTGAATAAAACGTAATACACTCGCGGATACAATGAACGTTTAACTCGCGATATTAACGTTTAAACATATCGCTCATTAAACGTTCATTTTATCCGCTTGTATAATAAATAACTATTATATTGCACATTTTTGTAGAATGTATTAGTGATCCTAATAATATAAGTTAGCATTATTGCAATTAATATAAGAATTCACTTTAAATGAGTCGTCATAATTATTTAATTCAATTTAACCTAGTAACAATTTATGTCTAACTTGTCATTTTTACAGCGATAGCCCTAAAATGGCCTAGTTGTTTTATTCGGTACGGAATTAAAATAATTTTTGAAAGTAATTTAAGTTATTTGGGTGAGCTTATCTTGATATCACTTTTATTATTATAATTTGCTTAATACATTCCATGGAAACCAAAATTATCACATTATAAAAAAGTATTTTCCAAAACTCATAAAAAACAACAATTGCCATAGAAAATAAAAACAGTGGTTTGATATACAACTTTCAGTATTAACCAGAACAACTCTCATAGTGAATACACATAATTAAAGAGACAAACATAACTTTCACACTCAATAAAAAATGTAACGAAATAAACAAAATAAACTGTTTAGGCTATTAACTAAGTAATATTTAATCACAAAATTTGAGGTAATTCGAAAATTTTTCAATACAAATCTGCCAAAGTTTATTTCTTTCCTCAATTAAGTCACTTTTTTGTCTTTAAAACTCCCGTTTTTGTCCCAAACTAGACAGCAAAATAATTATACACGAGTACCCATTGGAACAATTAGACCCAAAGATGAATGCCATTATGCCATCAACAAATCAAGGAATTATATCTTAACCAGACCAATTACAGCATCCGGTAATAGCGCATTGAGGCGAAAACTGTGGAAACTTGCGGTCTATCGAGGAGATCCTGAACTCCCAATACCAGCTTTAATTCAAGCAATTAGCTTCATTACGAGAACCGTCTCGAATTCCACGCATGCCTCCAATATCACCGAAAACTTAACCTAACCTCGTAAGATTTTACGGCCAAACTTTCTTTATCGCATCCTCGCTTTTATTGCTTTTGGTGGCCAACGTCGTGGTCGATAAGAGAGGAAAAGGCACGCGACAAATGAGTAATCGCTACCTTTCAATGATCCGCGTTGGACGTTTCTAATGTGAGGAAAAGAGAGAGCTCCACTTAGATGCACTCGGGCTTCTTAGAAAGCCGGGCCCCACACACAAATAACAGACTTTATGGAAAAACATATAACCGATGGGTAAATTAATATTTATGTATATAAAAATTCCTAAGATAACGGGCTAATTGTTAATGGAATCTCTTGGAGTGTGGCCGGTAAACAACCGAAATATTTATCGTTTTAATAGAATTATATCGACAAGGTGTATAAATCTTTTGGTGCTCTAAAGTGATTTTTGTGTTTTGCATTTTTATTTTCATACAGGTGAGGTTGTGAAGATTTATGGGAACGCGGGTTTATCAAATTTTAATAAATCTCAGTATTTAAAACTATCGAAATTTCACCGTCCTGTATAACGATAAACTTCTGAATTAACGAACTGAAAGTTTTAGTTATTTTCCTTATAGGTATTATAACACTACAAATTCGAAGTGATTTATTAGTCTATGTAATTTCCGCATGAGCCTCAATGTATTTATGTTCTAATACATTTCATCCCGTAAATTCCTTTATATTAATGCACCAACAAATTGATTCGTTTCAGCTCGTTTGTGAGTACATTTCCCAATCTCATGAAAGTAATAAATTAATATAAAAAAAATTAGACCTAATTAACTTCGTGACCTTTTTGGCGTCACGAACGGATATACTCGACTGAAATGTCATAAATCAATCGTAGTCTTTTGTGTATCGGAATTCTCAGGTAAGTCTTTAAATTTAAGCGTTATCATAAAATGCATGTTGATTGAATTAAAATTTCGCCGATTTATGGCTAATGGTTTTTAATTTTAATTATTGCTTGGGATTGGGCCCATTCCGTAATCGTGAAACGATGAATAACGCAAAAGCTGGATTGAATGATTGATGTGACAATTATTAAGTTAATTAACTACAATGGTTACACACCCATTGTCCCAAATTGGAAAATGTGAATGTTATAAATTCCAAAGTTATAATTGAGCAATAGTATTTATACACCATTTAATACATGGGATCTATATGGTGCCATCTTAGTTACAATTTTAATTTAATTTAACGTTATCTGACTGCTATTTAAGTTGACTTAATTTTCTTCAACATTTTTATCCACGCTTTGAGCATCAGATAAGCATTTTCTTTCTTTGTCTTTTTGTTAACCCTACCAAACTCTACGATTCTTGTGTAATGTAGTGTACTTCACACCATGTTTCCTCTTTAATCGTCCCACTTCTGCTATTATATCTTTCCAATTGTTACTATATACCTTTTGGTATGATTATGATCCATTCCGGCTATATGGTCATACCAATTTAGTTGTTTTTGTATTTTTTTGGTTTTTGTATTCTTGATTCTGTTCTTTTCCATTTCGTTTTTCCAATTATTTATTATGGAAATTTTTGTTTCCGCTTTTATCATTTCCCTTCATGTTTAGTTTGAAGTGGCCACCCTTACACTAACAGAGATATAACTGATATGTATATACAGAGTGTCCGCTAAAAGGAGGTCAAAAACGTATATGGCTTTCACTGTGGTGTATTTTACTTTAAACTTCAATGTTCAATACACAGAACATCAAAGTTTGAATTTGATAACTACTCTGTTTAATTAAGTATTAATTTATAATTTGGTGTAGAACTTCAACATAACTAGTCACATCATTTGACCAAAAAAAAAGCAATTTTCCAATAGGCAAAATAGAGCAGTTTAGTATACAATAACCTCATGTGTATTTTAATATTTTTACTAGTGACTTCTAATCTAACTTCTTCAAAGTAACCATTTATTTTCGTAAATTTTTCGTCGCTTATAAAATTTCGATAAAATGATTCTATTTTTATAATACATAATTAACAACGAACAGCTGAACCGAATAAGACCAGTCCCAATAACTTTACTAAACCACATAAATTTAACAGAAATTCCTAAAAAAAATCCTTTTCAAGTCGTATTTATAAATTTTTTATTACTTTTTTCCCTAAATTATAATTAGATTTATTCCAAATGCTTACAGTAGATACTTGTGCCGTAAGCATAATGTTACATCAATCTATGTTCTTTGCAGCATATTAACCTTCTATGATTTCTCATGAGACTATAAATAAGCTAATTAAAGAAATAAAGCAAATGTGTCACAAACCTAGTTTAACATAGCTCAGTCAACGTTCTCTGCAGCATCTTAATTTTCTGAGATTTCTTATGAGACCATGAACAAAGTAACTGCAGCATTAAACAAGCAATGTTACCCTATCACTAGTAACGTCACCGTGGCAACTTGAATTAAAGTATTTAAAAAATTATGAATAGACGTTGTCACCAATCAAGAAATAATACTTTCCAAATTATTCATTAAAACACTTACGTGGTTCATTGGGTACTGATCTCCCTGTGTTTTCATTATTTGACAATTGCTTTTTATTTTGCTTTTCTCCAATCTTGTGCAGTGTTATGTTGAAGGGCTGTATCAAATTATAGACTATTATCTTAATAAATAGAGTAACTTACCAAACACAGTTGTCAAATTAAAAAAAAATTATCTACTTTGCGTTACTAATGATATCATTATTACACCGAAAGTAGTGTAATAATATAGTAGTGTAATAATATTCATATTATTACACTAATAATAATATTAGTAATAATATTACACTATTATTATACTAATAATATTCATATTATTACACTACTTTTGGTAATTTTTAGTTTGGTTAAGTTGGTACGTCAGCCTGTCACGGAGACGTGTGTAGACGCCAAGGTTAAATTATTAGTATTTCAATAAACATAACCTTTAAAATTTCATGAATCAACATTTTTGTCTTCCGTTTTGCTCATGTAAGTAAGTAGTTATTGGATTTGTCCTAGGGCTACTAGATTTTCAAATTCAAATACGAACGTCAATGTCAGTGACGTCAGGTAACCAACCCACGCAAAATTCCCTACAGTAATACGAAAACTTGAACTGCCACAATTTAATGAATTAATAAAGCAAAGTAGATAAAATAGTACTTATATTACACACTTTTAATAAGACGTATTGTCACACTCGTTCTATTAAAGCACTCCTCGCTTCGCTCGTCGTGCTTTAAAACTGTCATGTGACAATACTCCGTCTTATTAAACTAGTATAATAATATACTATTAAAATACAGCTTGAAAGTCATTGGCGCAGGTACTAAAATACATAGGAGTGGGTCACTGTACAGGTACTGAACCTCATTATTTTGATTATTTGAATAGTGCTACTTTTTTGTTTTTGTCAAATTATGTGATTTATTTGGTTGAAGTACTGCCTCAAATTATGAATTGATATCTCAAGTGGAGTGATCTACAAAAATTGTCAGATTCGAATTTTGGACGCCCTGTATATAGAACAGGGAGGTTTAAAATGAAAAAATGATATAGTAACAGTCATATAATTCTTCATCAAAAAATACATGGCTGACGGATTGGACTCCTTTTAGCTGACACCTTGTATGTCCTATTTGATTTCTACTGAAAATGCGATTATCGTTATATTAAGCATATGTTTTTTATTTCAGTATTCTTTTGTCGTCATTCTTTTATATTTAACGGCATTTATTTCTTATTACTTATTACTATGGCAGTTCTTTGGTTAATATTTTTACTGAGTTCAGTACATTGTTTATGTAGTCATTTTTATTAGTTTCAATGTGTTGTATCTGATATGCTGATCCCTTCTTCATTCTTCTGCAGCTTCATTTTCTCTTGCTTACTCTTATGATTTATTGCTTCTCCATTCTTCATTTCGAATTTTATATTAAAGCAGTTCACCTCATTTGTGGTATTAAAAGTATTGTCAAATTTTCATATAACTTATTTGAATGTGAAAAATCTTTTATTTGTAAGTCAGAATAAGAGGTGTAGCTTGCCCCCTGATGATGGTAACCGGTAAAGTCGAAACTAGCAGTGAACCAACCAATATATACAATTGAACTAAATCTTGTAATTAACGTAGGTATTCCATATATCTTACAAGCCCTGGCGCATTCAATTCAAAATTAGCCCATCTGTTTTTGAATGGAACTGAAAAAGCCGCTTTACTTGATTTTAATTTTAACAATAGGCTTAATGAGGTGGGCGTGTTTCATAATTGAACCAATTTAAATCTCGTTCACTGCTAATAATCGCCTTTTCTTCGGGGTTCCCTCTCTCGGCTACTAAAGCGAATTTACCTCCCGCGGCTCCTGGGAGAGATTCTCCCACAAATCCATCAACGTCAGAAAAACGAGAGCGTCCGCTCAGTCCTCCGCAGAGGGATTCACTTAAATCGTCACTTTTCCAGCGGTTAAGTGATAAATGAGTCCGATTTCCACACCTCCCGACAATTATAATAATAATTTAAATCGAATACGTGCGAACCTCGGATCGGCCCGATCGCAATTAAATAGTTTTTCTGGATGGGTTCCGCCTCGCATATTCCCAAGTTCATTACCGGACCCGGAGAAAGAGAAACATAGAAGAGACAAGCCGGGCGTTTTTGCGCCATTATTTACTTTAACTGCCGTGCTACCTGACAATGCCTCGTTATTCGAAGCAAATCGGATTGTACCGCTAAAACAATCCATTTTTAATACGACAAATCAATGAAGTAAATCAACGGGGTTTTTTTGGAGAGCGAGCGAGCTGCTTTTCGAACGAAATCGATACGTTTTGACAACTATACGTGCGATTTTTTGATACTGTAGGTAGATGTTCACCACATAAATGGGTGATCAAATAATCATCGAATATGATCTTATAGATTCGTATTCACGTGTAAAAACATTACTGACATTGAATTTGTGTATTTGATCGCATTGTATGTGTATTAGGAAACCATATCATGAGTCATACTTGATTTTTCTTTGAAATTCGTAAAGGTATCTTATATTCATTTCGATTTTTCTTACTTATTCTCCGTTCACGAGAAGTTGATAGCACGAATTTTTACCTGCATACAATTATCAGTCCTAAACCATAGGCGCAGCATTTCATATAAAAATATCTAAAGCTGTTAGGGAAATCGTGAGTAATTTTTCGAATATGACAGGAGTTGGAGAAGCAACAGTTTATGGTTTTTTAAAAGAAAGAAAAAATAAAGGGGTTGCCGGGCCACAAAAACATTATTATTATTTATTTAATGATAATCAACTATCATTAGGGATTTTTCGGGATATTCGGTCAATGGTCAACCTATTAACAACATCAGGAATGCTGACGATACCGTCTTGATCGCGGGAAGTCTGCATGACCTACAGAGAATGGTGGACAAGGTGACAAAGACAAGTGATGAATATGGACTTAGCATAAATATTAAGAAAACAAAAATGCTAGTTATGTCCAAGTAGAAATATAACAGAGGCCAGCTAAGTATAAATAATAAAGTCGTTGAAGAGGTAACGCACTTCAAGTAGGTACCTTGGCACAATAGTGGATGAAAATATCACTCATAGGGATGAAATCGTACACAGAAAATAATTTCGTACGTAAAATCAATGAACGGCCGTCGTCATTTTTGTGAACATTAATATTATGAATCGGTGATTGTTACAACGATTTCTGGTCATAAACTTATGACTTCATACATTGAACCGATAAACGAGCCAACATTAAACAGTGAACGCAAAACATTAGAATTAAATATTTCATCCATTAATCTAATGTAAAAATTCATTGAGTTAATGTTTGAGGATTATTAAACAACGTTCTTCATCATTATAACGATAAATTTTCGTCATAGATCTATGAACAGCAAACATAAAATATTTATGAACGGTTTTCGTTGTTTCAATGAACATCAAACATTGATTTTACGAAGCCAGCCATTAACTTTTAAAAACGCATTAGATTGAATGTTGTCGGAAGTTGAAACGATGTCGGCGAACATTAATATTACGAATCACCGTCGTAGACTTCTCTGCTTGTACCACTTTTTATGCGAATTCTTCTGAATTTCCTCCAGTCGGTCTGATAAAGTAGAAGAGGCAGTACAGCGTTCTAACTATTATACCAATTGTGCCAAATTATTGTGTGATAGATGAACAGGCTCGAGAAAGACAGTATTTCCCTTTAAGAATGGAAAATTGGTAAGTATTAGCATTATCGGAAAGTTGAAATGACACAGTTCTATGCAATCTCTTATTAGTAGGTAGTCTTAAAATTTTATTTTTTTTTCGAATCATTTAGGAAAATGTCTAATGTTGTATTACTTATAACACTTTTATATTTTTAGGTTAGTATAAACTATGAGATTGCTTTCGGAAATTGGGAATTACTTTTAAATAATTGGGAAAAAATGGTTTCCCCACACAGTGACATTTCTACAGAAAGACGGACACATGAAAAATAAAACTACTAAAGGCCTTCTAAATAAAGCGTTTGAGGATGCTTGTAATGAAAGTAAGTTCTATTTTACATACTTAAAAAAAGGAAAATTTGCTTTTCTTAAACCTTCCACATTAAAAAACATTTTCTTTAAATCCTTGTTTCAGATAATGAATATTCGTTGCTAAATAACTGTAATATGTCTTTTTGTGCTTGACATCGTGCTCGGACTTTGTTTTATGTAGAAATAGTTATAAACACACCTGTTAATGTTCTAAAACGTAAGGTGTTTAACTAAGGTTTTTCTAACGTCATAAAACGAATATTTTTTTAAAGCGTAAATCTAGGTTTGGTTTACCATTTCTTCTTCTTTTTTCAGATTGGCGATCCATGGATATTTGGTACCATCGGCCAAGTTTTGCCAAATGGAAAAGACATTTTATAAACATAACGTGTCGCTTAGAGCCCAAAGGTTCATATGATTTGTGAGTTTCTGATGCAATAAAAAATTGATGTAGCAAAAAAGGCTATTATTCTGCAAATCCCTTTGCGAAGAATTAGAAAGTGGTATGTATTAGTAAGATTTTCCACCTTCCGCGTTCCAATGCTTCTGAAACGCTGCATACAATATTTTTTCAAAAGTCACTGCAATTAATAATTGGAGGTCATAGGTCTATCAACACCAGTTATTGATTTAATGTACAGCAATCATAAGCCAATGTTGATCGTTCGTAATATCAATAACCGGCGATCATAGATCCATGCTCACTGTTTATTAATTTAACGTACAGCAATCATAGGCCTAACGTATGTCGTACATAATATTAACGTCCGGCAACCTTAGATCTATGCTCACAATTCATTGGTTTAACACATAGCAAACATCACATTAATAACCGCCAACATAGATCCATGTCTACTGTACATTGACTCAATGTACAGAAATCGTAACTTAATGAACAGAAAAATTTATGTACGACCGTTCATTGAATCAACAACACTCGTCATCGGCCCGAAATTAATGTCGACGTTCATTGATTTGATGTACTTTTTTATTAATATCACGTACCTTTTTCGTTCAGTGTAGCCAGAATGGAACAAGCTTGGAAAGTATCTATTTATTACACTGAAGAAACTGTTAACAGTTAAGGAGTTTTCACTTGCCCTGAGAATAAGACCCATTGCTATGTGTTTCTAGTGTTGCTGTATGGTTTGAAGAGTTGGACACTGAACAAAGAGACATCAAGGAGATTGGAGGCTTTCGAGATGTGGGTGTACAGGCGCTTCTTGAAAATTTCCTGGGTGGACCCGAGTCACGAATCAAACTGTATGTACAATAAACAAAGATTTCGAAATTCTGTTCACTATTAAGAAAAGGAAACTTCAATTTGTCGGACACATTACAATTATTTGTACATTAACAATTAATATGAATCGGTACAGGTTATCATGTAGGGAAAAATCGTAGGTCAGAGTAGCCATGCTAATCAGCAACCTTCTCATAAAAATGCTGAGTACAAGAAGTGGACTTTCTAACTACCTGGAAACTTAAAACTTTGCACGCCTGTAGGTTTGATCCCCAACAGGTTAAGAAAAATCCGAAAACCCAGAGGTTTTTCCTATCTGAATGGGTGAAAAATATGGACATAATTAATTTCTGTTGGTTTTTATTCTGAGATATTTCTTGAGAAGTTGGGAACTTTAAACTGGTTACGTTATAATTTAGACCCTTCCAAGTGCCACGAACTAATTTAAATCCAGCATTTCCTCACCGACGAGTAGAAAATGGAATGAACTTTATTGAACAATACCAAAATAGCTGGCAACTTTAAAATTGGTACGCTAAGCTCCAAGGTGTATTAGAGAAATGCCATAATTTCGAATAGGTATCTCTTTCCGAACGGGTGAAAAATAGTGGTAAAATTTATTTGTGTTGGCTTTTTCTGAGGTACTTCTCGAGTAATTGGAAACTATTGCTATAAATATATGGTTATATCATAATATAAAAAATTAAATTGGTGGTCCTGGTCATGGATTTTAAAATGATTGTCCCAGCTCCTATCCTACATTTGTCAATTATTTTTTGAGTGTTAAAATCTGTCAAGTCATTGTGCTAACGTTATCGATAAGCTTGACAATGACAGAATTATTTCAAAAGGATGATTTAAGCTAAGACAACCGTTTTACATTTTATGGCAACCCTTGACCAAAATAATTTTTGATACCACGGTAACTTAGGCCTCCAATTGTCTCCAAAACATTTTAAAAGCACCAATTTTTGACTTACCCCAGAATGAAATGAAGGGGTAAAATTAGCGCAGTAGTTACTGAACACTTAGAAATGGAAACTAGGAACAGCAATGGGTATATTGGTGCCTCAGGCGGTTCAGAACAATCCAATAATCCCAAATTTCACTTTCTGCAGGGGTGCAAATCAAGTGTGCAACTCGCATATATGCCTACGCTTATTAATATCTTTATTCAGAAGTACATCTGAGGAAGCTGAAGTACATTGGTACTGTTGAAGAAGTAGAAGTAAACGGGAGGATAATTCAAGAGATATTAGAGGCATATTATGTTTAATACAGTTACCCGACAATTATTTTAAAGAAAAATCAATTTCAAGCTTGTTATCATTTTCTATACGAAATAAAATTGAGACAACGTCGTAATAGTTATTTATTATACAAGCGGATGAAAGGAACTTTTAAAAAGCGATATGTATAAACGCGCGTGCGGCGCAGCCGCAAGCGTGTTAATATCGCGAGTTAAACGTTCATTGTATCCGTGAGTGTATTACAACGTTTTATTCAATTTTGCCATATATAAACTGGCGTTTAGCGGAGTAAGTCCGATTTTGAAGAGAAAATTTGACAGATGACAACTTCAGTGCCGCAACCTTGACAACGACGAAAACAATTTTAAACATATAAAACGTCACTTTATAAGACAAAATTGAATAGGCAGCGTATTAAAACATTTTAATCCGCTGCCTAAATAAACAAAATAAACAATGACTTTATAGGTTCGATTTGACGTCAATAAACGTCAGTTTATATGGCAAAATTGATTAAAAACTATTAAACACTTTTCATACCTTCTGCATCACAAATACAAATTTCAATGAAATGAAGCTTGTCGACGCTAGAGTCAACATTATTTAAAGGTGAAGAAATCATAATTTATTGTAACCGAATTTAGGGAACTTTTGATATAATTTAATCATTGAAATTAATACGCGTTGTTTTACAAAGGGAAAAATTATAATTAAGAACGAGGATAAGTGTGAACAACATCAGTGAATTGTTTTAACGTGCGCACACGAATCAATAACACTAGCGACCATTTCACGTTACTAGAAGAAAACAGTTACTATTAAACCTGAAGCGGTCAAGTTCAACTCAGCTGACTAAGCATAACACAACATCTCGGTAACGTGATAACGGAAGGTCAGCTGGGTACAAGGTAACGAAAACAATAAAAGCGCATTTAACCCATGTAAAATAATATGTATAAAAACCCTGAAATTTGGTACAATAAATTTAGTATACCCTAGTATGCTCAAAACGACAGTGTGTTGTGGTCTTGATTATTCAACCCAACCTACAAGCTCTCACGTTACGCCCTGAGAGTCTACGAGATCTTCAAGATACTACAACTTCTAAACTTCAAGAACTTCAACCCGGACCTGCACGTTACGCCCTCTCTCCAGACTTCTAAAACTTCAACCCTGACCTGCACGTTACGCCCTCAGGTCCACACCGGAGAGCACGATACGCCCTCTCTCCAGACTTCGAGAACTTCAACCTCGGACCTGCACATTGCGCCCTCAGGTCCACACCGGAGAGCACGATACGCCCTCTCTCCACACAACTAGAACTTCAAGAGATCACGGCACGCCCTGATCTCCAACCACAACTACAGTCTCCAGCCTTACAACCTGGAGACAAGATTCATCTCCGCAGCCACCCACCAGCTACGAGAGATATTTACATACAGTCCACTCTCTAAAGAGACCACTTCACACTTCGTTCAAAGCTTTTATTTCACAGCTTACAATGCTTCTGTGTTGAATCCGAATTTCACTACTTCTATTTTACCAAATAGTTTTTAATTATAGATACACTTTGCTGCTACTTATTTGTTTGTCAACGAAATTCTTTTGGGAAAATTGTAATAAAAAAACGTTCTTTAGCACTTTTCATACTTTATACTTTCTGTATCACAAATGAAAAATCATTTAAACGAAACGTTTGACTTCACAGCTTCCAATATTTCCTGAGTTGAATCTTAATTTCACTAGTTGTGTTTTACCAAATAATAATTTTTAATTGTAATATACTTTGCAGCTAATTGTTTGTTTCTCGGCTAATTACTTTTGGGAAAACTGTCAAAAAACGTTATTAAGCACCTTTCATACTTTCTGCATCACAAATAAAAAATCATATTAATTAATCGTTACAGCTTCCAATGTTTTCTTGGTTGAATCCGAATTTTATTGCATCACTTTACGAGATAACTTTTAATGAAAGATACACTTTGCAGTTGATCATTTGGTTCTCAGCGAATCACTATTGGAAAATCTGCCGGAGAAACATTATTGAACTTTTCATACCTTCTGTATCACAAATGAAAGTCTAATTAAATCACAGTTTCCAATGTTTTCTTAGTTGAATCCGAATTTTACTGCTTCATTCTTATGAAATAATTTTTAATGAAAGATACACTTTGCAGCTTATTATTATTAAAAGCGAATCACTTTTGGGAAAATTGTCGGTAGACAGGCTGTCTCTATATTAGGAATGTTATTAAATCTCCGCTTTCGCATTATAACTCATAACCGAAGAAAATTAATTACCCAATTTCACACTTTCCCATAGTAAAACAATCTCGCCTTCCCACAACACCAATTAATATCAGATTGAAAATGAGCTTTACCCATCATTAGGCGAGCGTGGTTAGGATCGAGCTTTAAATGTTAATTATAATGACTGCTCCGTAAGATATGGCGAAGTTGTGAGACGGACGGTATTTACACGCCTTTAATTAATAAAATTAATTAAACGTTTCAATATAACTGCATACGGTTAGTATGTAGAAAGAGAGATACCTCTAGAGGAAGTTTTTTAATTCGATTTTAATGCGTCATCGTTCGAAAGAAGTGAGAAATCTGCATTAGTTTCTTTTCGTCACAGTCTTTTTGTGGACCACCGCATCTCTTCCGTAGTTAATGATGCATGAATTTTATCATCGACCATATCATCTATTTCGGCGTGGTTCAGTTTATAACAGCAAAAACGGTTTCATTCAGTGTTTGTCGTCATATTTCATACGTATATTAACTGACAGTATAGTCGTTGCGACGAGGCGAAAAACTTCTGCGATATTTAAATTAAAATATGAAATACACTGTAACTTGCGATACAAATTGTTATAATAGGTTGCAGGTACGTAGATATGCTGCGATTGATAGTATGGTAAAGTGGTGTAATTGCTGGGTACGTTAAGAGTGGCAATAAAACTACATTAGTTTACGCAGTACATAACATATGCATCATTGCATTAAGCGTCGTTTTAAGTTATAGTGCTAAAAATTGCAAATTTAAAAATAAAAACATACATACATAGTTTTTACAAAACTATTGGGACATATCTTTCAAGCTAATAATATCTAATTGAGGTATCTAACTCAGTGAATACACATATTTTATGCAGTTTGTAGCCTATTTTTGAAATTAATAGGTTGCCTTCTGTTCGTCAAAGTTTTATTTTTATTTATTCCTGTATTATTTGACGAAGCTAGGACTTCATCCACAATTCTTTAAATATATTAATGGATTCATAAATCAATTAATGTTGTACCTACTAACTACTTTTAGATTGGCTCAATTAAAAATACATCATTTTGATGAGAGACGCATTAAATTATAAAGTTAACTCTTTTAGATTAATGTAGAAATACGCTGTGACAATAGAACTGATTTTAATAAACAATGTTACATAGGTTAATGTATTTATACATTTTTACTTTCTCATATGAGGTACTCATATATGAGAGAGTATTGTAATCGGGTCGATTTTTCGAAATTGAGTTATTAGCATTTCTGAACGTTTTGAGGTCCCCTGAGTCCAAAAAACATGTTTTTGGAAAACCGTCTGTATGTATGTGTGTATGTGTGTATGTGTGTCTGTGGTAGGATTTTCTCAAAAACCAAAAACCACAAACGGTCACAACTTTGTATTTAGACTTTGTACCATACCAGGATGTGAGAATAAGCTTTTCATAAAAATCGGCCAGGATAAAAGGATTGTTTACTCTTGTCGTTTTTCGGTTTTTTGAATTTTTCTCGAAATTCGCTCCAAGAATTTTTTTTAAACTTTGAATATTTATTGTACGATTAAATACCTATAAAAAAGTTCCCCAACGATTTTGGCTAAATCTTCTGTGAAGGGCACTTTATACTAGTCAATTTTCGGTTTTTTCAATTTTTTTCGTAATCCACTCCACGAATTTTTTTTAAACTTTGAATATTTAGTCTACTATTGAATATGTATAAAAAAGTTTTCTAACGTTTTTGGCTAAATCTTCTGTGAAGGATACTTTATACTTGTCGATTTTGGGTTTTTTGTATTATTCTCGGAATTCGTTCCAAGAATTCTTTTTAAACTTTGAAAATTTATTGTGCGATTAAATATGTATAAAAAGGTTTGTAACGTGTTCGGCTAAATCATCTGTGAACAGCACTTTATACTTGTGGTTTTTCGGTTTTTGAATTTTTCTCAAAATTTGCTACAAGAATTTATTTTAAATTTAAAATATATATTCTACCATTGAATTAGTATGAAATAAACTTTTTTTTTTGCTTAAATTAACCGTATCTATTTCCCGTTTGGATTTGGCAAACGCATATTGAAATACCCTATATATGAGAAAGTACTCTGATGAACACATCACGATTTTTTTATAAGTAATGAGTATTTTCCTGGAGTCAATGTATTCAAACATGAAAATTAATAAAAAAATAATGTAAGTATGTATAGTCCTTACGAAGCCAGTGTAACAACGGGCTGCCGACGAGAAAGAAGAACATAAACGAGCCGCCTCCATAGGCGCGCGCGCGGAATATTTTTTACTCACTTAGTCAGTAAAATTTCATAGAAAAATTTTACATGAATTATTGTAAAATAAATGAGTTTAAACATTAAGTAATTAATCGTAATCTTCACAAGAAGATTCGGAGCCGGGACGAATCACAATGGGGTTAATAGGTGGTAAAACGTGATATTCTTCCTCTTTTTTTAATTACATGCGAAACGCAATTTTGCCAAATTTGTTTGTAAGTATCATCCCTAAAGACGGTGTTTCAATGTTCTCAAAAACAATGTTAGTGAAAGTAGGACTGTGGTTTGTTTTCCGCAAGCGATCCTTGACGTTAGCCCAAATTAATTCTATGGGATTAAAAATACAGTAGTAGGGAGGTAGTCGAAGAACACAATCACCTTTATCCTCAGCAAGCTCATCAACAGCATACTCCTTTTTGCAAGTACCCGATTTAACAATTTCAAGAAGCTGTTTTTTTGTACAGATGTTTGAAGCTATAGGAATATTTTTGCTGTGAAGAAATTCGATGATAAATGATTTCCTGGAACTACTATTAGGAATTTTATTAATTTGACGAGAATGACATGAAGCATTATCAAGAACTATAACTGTATTATTAGGAATATTGGGCAGAAGTCGATCTTTAAACCACTTTTCAAACAATTCGGCATCCATATCCTGATGATAATCGGCGAAACTCTTATCGATATTCTTGGCGGAAAGAAGCAAAGCATTAGGCACAAAACCGTGTTCATTTCCTGCATGTAAAATTACCCGATTTCCCCTAGAACTGGGTGTATTTAATTTACCGTTGTTGCTTCCATCAACCCAACCACGTTGAATTACTTCATGGGTGTCAAACCATGTTTCGTCTAAATATACAATGTTGCTCCCCGATTCCCGAAATGACCTAATTTGTCTCAAATAATCCTGACGCAAAGCAACAATACGAGGTGACTCCATGATGACCATTCGAGAATCTAAGTTTTTGTATTTAAATCCGCAACTTAACAGAATTGACCTTAAAGTGTCTAAAGATTTATATTTATATTCCTCAAAAGACTGTAATTTTTGAAAAATTGATAGTAAAGTGGGCACCTCGTTTCTGGCATAAAAATCGTAAACGGTTCTGCGTACAATGTTTTTAGCAGCGTCATCTAATGCTTTGAACTTCTTTTGTTTACCTAATCTATTTTGATGATGATCTACAATTCCTCGCTGAATTATTTTATAAATTGAAGAATATGGAATTAATGTCAAGTCTGAAATTTCTAAAATTAAGCAGCGAACCGATTCTTCGGGTAGTCTTTGTTGGAGGCGCTTGAACATATTTAAAATTACTGTTTGTAATTTGAGGATGTAGATCCTTATTTGCAAACTGCCAAGAAGGAGACGAGGAAGAGCAAGAGGGTTGAGTAGTCACGTTTTCCACATCAACTCGCACTGTTTCTGTCGCCCACGGTCTCCAAAACGCCATTCCGATTACAATTAATTATTATTATAACTATAAAAACGAACGGCAGATTATATGATTATGAAATTAACTTAAAAACAAACAAAATACCTCTATAACCTGTCTCGGTGATGTAAACCGTGCCAACACTGGTAAAAGACTGAAGACACGTGTTCGAGACGTTCTAGGAAGGATCCAGTCTTTCAAAACGTTTATGAATCCACTACAGCACAAGCGAGAAAAGTAAACTATTGACAATATTTAGGCGTGTGACTTGCTCGGCGTAGAACTGGAATGGGAGGATTCTACAGGACGAGTTCGCTAAATAACGTATCATGTATCGAGCATGCCGTATATGTTGTTATTGATCGATACCCGTATAAGCTTGGTTGTTACACTGGCTTCGTAAAGACTATAAAAGTAATGTAAGTTTATATATTACATCAATGTATGATTTTTTTTCACACAAGATTGTTTTTTTTTTAAGTTAAAAGTTTCATAAAAGATTGGTTCAATAACAGAGTTTTAATTGTTAATGTAACCCATAAACATTGATTTTAATATAAGCTGTACATATAATTAATATTAATGATACAAATGGTGTAATACAAACGATGCATTACTGTACTGTAAGCTATACATTGGTTTGATGTAAACTGTACATTGGCCTAACGCAAAGTGTACATTGAATCAATGAATATGCATTAAAACGGAAATTGATATTGTTACATTGTGCCAGTGTATCTGTAAATTAGTTAATAACTACAATTATTACTTAACAACAAACGTCTCATTACTATAATAAACGCTTACATTGGACCAATATTAATGAAATTTACATTGGCTCGACGTATTTTTTATTATGTTTACGTAACCTTTTCGTTCAGTACAGGTTCCTGAGAAATATTTCCAAAAATAATTGTAGGTGACATTACTTTGTCCCTTAAGTACCTACAACAGGGACAAATTGACATTGTTTCAAAAGGGAGACACTCTTCTTCTTCTTCAGCCGTTACTCTTCCACTCCTGAACATAGGCCTTTCCTAGCTCCTTCCACTGATTTCTGTCCTGAGCTTTCTGGTACCAATTTACACCTGCTAAAGGGAAACACAATTTAGACAAAAACACAAATTAAGGGTTTCGTTTCTTACTTTTAGGGCAAATACGTATAATTAACTCATCTGTATTTCTAAGTTTCTAGACTTATTGACGCCTCCCTTCAAAACAGCAGCTTAAGGGCGCGTCATCAAAGCTTGTAGCATATTCAGGCGACGGATAAAGAAACGTTTCAACTTCATGTTATGTAGTTGCGAACTTTTCATGGGCTCAGGTAAATCATGGCATCGTGGAAATGATTCTCGGGATACACATGCGAAGCCTTATGGTGTGATATGCATTCATAACGTCTGTAATAGCCTCGCTCGTTCCTCATGTTGTACTAGTTGGTTACAGTGATCGATACCAACAACGTTCACCTTACGTGAACGTAAATTTAATTTAAGTTTAAATGAAACGGAGAAAGTTCGCGTGCCCGCCGCCACTAAACCACCAAATAAACAAGGTATCGCTAATTTTATTAGGTTTTCCTCGTTTACCATTAAGATACTTAAATTCTGAACTCCTCCAAATTTGTTTTTAGGTAGTTCCCCGAATTGGATTTATTCGCTTTTATTAATAGTATCACGCAAAGCTGGAAACTTGTTTAATGAGTCATTATTGTTCGGTAGATTGGGGATTTCTTGATAAAGTCGTTTCGGGAGCGACGCGACGTTCGAAACGCGGACCGGTAAATTATTACACGAATTACAATCAGATGGAACAACGCGATTAGCACTTTTAATGAGACTTTGTCCGTGGGGTAATTTTTCATTTACGCCACCGTTTGTTTTTAACGGTTTGATTAATTATTGTTAGATTCACCGGACGTTAAATTCCGTGACTTTCACGCCCAACATCAGAGGTTAAGCGGTATCTGTACGTACCTATTTTACATGAAGATGCCGAAAAACAATTGTTTTACCTAAAAGTAATCGAAATACACTTTGGAACGCGTTTTTCAAAATTTTGAGCCAACTTTTAACGAATTAACTGCTTCATATAAAGTGAAGACATATTGGCACCATGTTAAGAAAAAGGTGTTTATAAATGTTGTTTACTAATGATCTCATTATTACATCAAAAGTAGTGTAATAATATTCATATTATTACACTATTTTTGGTAACTTTTTGTTTTGTTAAATTGGCACATCAGCCTGTCACGTAGACGTCAAGGTTAAATTATTAGTATTTCAATAAATTTCTTGAGCAGCTTTGCGTATTTCTGGGGGTGTACATGTCAATTCTCCTTTTTTGTCTTCCATTTCGCGCACATTTAAGTAAGTATTTATTAAATTTATCCCAGGGTTACTAGATTTTCAAATTCAAATACGAAACGTCCATGTCAGTGACGTCAGTGTAGCCAACCCACACAAAATTCCCTAGTGTAATACGAAAACTTGAACAGCCAAAATTTAATCAATTAATAAAGCAAAGTAGATAAAATAGTATATTACACACGTTTAATAAGACGTATTGTCACACTCGTTCTATTAAAGCACTCCTCGCTTCGCTCGTATAACTAGTATAATAATATACTAGTTCAGATCACAAAGAGACAAATACAAAGTTTGGCCACATGAAATGTTTATTGTTAAAGTTTAAAATATGTTTCTTTATATTTGAATGGTCTTGAGGACTGATAGTTCTACGGTCACACAATTTCCATTCGTTGTATGTATTTTGATACTTATATTGATACTCATATTGATGATGATTGATCACATCCGGTTTTTAAAACCTATAAAAACAAACCCTTTTTTTTCAGCGGAAAATGAATTTCAAAATTAAAAAAAAAAGAATTTCCGCCAATAGTTTTACAAGAAAAATCTTTATTGTATACCACCAAAAACTGAACAAAATGGACAAAAAATTGTTTTTTTTAGCATGAACGAAGTGTGAAGTGGTCTCTATAGAGAATGGACTGTATAGATCTCTCTCGTAACTCGTGGGTGGCTGCGGAGATGAATCTTGTCTCCAGGTTGTAATGCTGAAGACAATCTTGTAGATTGAAGATCAGGGCGTGACGTGATCTCTTTGAAGTTCTTGAAGTTATTGTAGTCGGAGATCAGGGCGTGACGTGATCTCTTGAAGTTCTTGAAGTTCTTGTAGTTTGGAGAGAGGGCGTGACGTACTTCTCCGGGTTTGGATCTGAGGGCGTATCATGCAGATCCGGGGTTTGAGGTTCTAGTAGTTTGGAGAGAGAGCGTGACGTACTCTCCGGGTTGAAGTTTGTTAGGTTTTGGGTTGTTGGATTAAGTGGCGTGAAGAAAGATCACAACACACTGTCGTTTTGAGCATACTAGGGTATACTGGTTTATTACCAAAAATTCACAAGCTTTTATACATCTTCAAATTACATTGGTTAAATGGCAAATTAAGTTTTGTTATCTTTCGGCGTCCTAGATTGTAATTTCCCTGACCGAGTGCTTGACCTTACGGAGCGCGTTTGTTATCATATTACAAGAACTGGTGTTATGCTTGCGTGACTGATTATTGTTGTAAGATTTTGAAATTATCACTTTGATCCGCGCTCTTTCGTCCACCTAAGCGATTCAGTTGTTTTAATACCCTCTTTAATAGTTATTAATTATTTAATAATTGATTACTTTATCAGCAAGCACACTAGATTATTTTCCTGACTTAGTTGTTCTAATTAATGTTTGATTACTTAATTTACAAGTGGAAATTTCACCTAAGATGTTTTTAATAACAAGTTGCTCTAATTCCCTATTTAATGGTTATTTATCCCTAATTGACGATTATGTTCCCTAAATTCCTTATTAAATCCCTACAACCCTACTTAACCCTCTTTTATGTTGATCGTAGAGTCAACATAGCACAACAAGCAAAGATATCGTTAAAATTATTTTTAGGTCATGTTTGGGTCTAATTGGAAGAAATTTGGTGGAATTATATACTTTACCATACTGTACCTTACTTGTGGTTATTTTTTGGGTTGGCTATACTAGCGAGGGCACATTTGAACACCTTAATAAGTAGACCTCTTGATCTCATTTACTTGTAAAATGTGTCTACCAATATTAATGTATGACTGAAACAATGTACAATTAGTAGATTTTAACAAGAATCTATATTTAAGAGCGAGGTTCATCAACTGATCTGAGCGGTTTTCGATGGTGAGCGTATACTGTCGCCGAATACACGTTTTAATTGAGGTTGCAACACTGTAGACATTATCAAGAAGCGGTCAAAGCGCAATAGGCGAGAGGGGGGGGCGAATCTCTAAATACTCTAAAACTCTAAATAGTTATTGCTGCTTCATTCGCCGTAACAATCCGAATAGTTCAGGGAGATCAGTGAAAAATATACCCTTTTAAATATACTGACCTAGCCGACACTAGGTTGGCCAACATGGGACATAGTTTTTTCCGTTGCTTGGGGTTGCCGGAATGAAACCTATATAAATTATGCCTCGGATTAGGCGGTTTTTTGCACTTATAAACAAATAAAGGTCTAAAAATGCTTAATTTTCCATTTTTTTGTTTTCCAGAAGAGAATCAACGTATTTTATGAATAAATAAGTATAACCATCTTGTAAAAAATCGAAAAATCTTTAAAATGATGAAGTTGATTCACTAACTAAAGTTGATTCGCTAATTTGTTGCTTAGAAAATTGCAGAGAAAGGAGTAAATTTGCAAAATATATAATTATTACTAAATTTTGCAGAAATGAACTTGTGAATTTGTAATTTCACTTAAGTTAGATCTTGTAGTACTTAATATACTCTAGTATAAATTTCAGGACGATCCGTCAAATAGTATATGCAACATTGTATTTGTTTATCCTAGAAGTTTTTTTTGGATTAACATTAGGTATGCGCAAATTAATGAAGATATGATAATTCTGCGTATACCTGGTGAAAGAGGAAGAGTTATATTACCAAACTTATTCATAAAATAATAAAAATTATTGTAACAATTTAAAAACCCTTACGAAAAACATGTTTATTTTAACTTAAGTGCAATTAGAATAACTTTGTTAATATTAATTATTTCAAATTCATATTTACATATTCGAAAAGCTGGCATTTATACACGAATTTAAAAAAATGTGACCTAAAATTGTTAAAGTTACAATTAACTTTGCGAGTTGTGGAAAAAGTGTTCAAGTGAAAAATTGTAGACTTTCTTGAGGCCTACAATAATCCTTATCAAAGTTGTGCTATATATTGATGGATTTATAAAATAGACTGGCCCTTCGGATTGACGATTTTATCCCTAACTGGAAGTCCAATGGGATACAGCGGATAAATATGTAATAATAATATATAAAATAATAATAGAAAAATCGATAATTAACATTACATTATTAATTACATCTTAGATGTGAACTAATATACGGTAAGTAATAATTGTGTAAAAGGATCATAGCAGATACGAATTTATTTAAAATACTTTGAGAACTCTAAAATGTGTATTTTACTTACCATACTTTCTTTGAGATTTGTTTTTTACTTTTCCTCTTCGTTGACAAATTTAGAATTTTTTTATCAACAGACTTAATTTGTTTATTACGTCCCATCTTTTAACATAAAAATGGCACACGCCCACAATAACACAAAAATAAGAATTAAATTCGCACAAACACAGAAACAATCCAAATCAAACGATAATAAATAGAAAGTGAAAATCTTCCCGCGGAGAAACAGTGAAATAGTATTCCGTACGTGCCGGCGAAGTGCGTTGTTGCTAAACTGAGTCAATCGTAGCAAGGTTGTTGGGTTTTTGGAAGAATCTAAATATATTCTGTATATTCCTTTTTAAGAAAAAACTATCCATTTTTCAAAAAAAATGTATTAAATAAAAGAGGTTACATCTGGAGTAAGGAAGACGGGATGCTATTCTTTTTAGAGGAATTTTCAAAAATATGGTTTAAGTTCCCAAACCTATCAAAATATTACAGGTTTAGACATCATCCAGTCTGGTCAATCAAAAGTTAGACTCATACATCAAATTTCGTATTCCTAACTTTTTTCGTTTCGGAGTAAAACGAAATACCGATTTTTGGGGGGTGGACCGTCCTCTTAACATGAAGATCGTTTTGAAAAATATCTCGTTTTCAAAACGTACCCACACGAAAGATATAAGTTACACTTCTTAAGAATTAATACTTGATATACTACCTTCCGTTATAATCTATCTACCTACATATCTAATAGATAATACGTGATAATACCCAATGTCTAATAAAACGGCTACAGTAGGTGGTACTGTAAAACAGTGCGAAGCTTCTTACTATTCTTTTCTTCCATGGGAAATAACGTTTTTACAATAAATAATATGGAACTCCAATTAACCGCACTGTGGTGCATTACGCCCGCATCTTCACTTCCGAACACAATACGACACTTTCACGACTTTCCCACAGGAACGGCAACGTCGCCTCTTTACGACCGATTTTACGTCATAAATATCGATGACGACAACGTCGTGCTCGGGGTTAACGTGGAGCTGATAACGGCTGTCGAATCACCGTGGCGTACTCTGAAAACGAGATAAGGATAGAGAGGGAGGGAGTGGGAGAACTTATATGCTCTCCCCTCCATGTTCGGAATCGTTTGTATTACATTGTAGGTATATCTGGTATATACTGAACATGTATACTATAACACTATATATAACTACAGCGTTACATATTTTCGTGACGCTCGCTCCTGCATTTTACTCTATAGAAAACATAATATAACGCCAGTATAGAAGCTTCGCTTCAATGATAATAAATGATAATTCCTTTCATATAAAACGAGGCCTACAGCAATGATGTCAACTATAGAGTAATTTACCTATCTTAGGGAGTTTTATGTTGATTTGGAGACATAGGGATTTTTTCGCAGTTTAGGGAACTTTAGATACTTGAATTTTAGTGTATTGATGATTGTTAAAAACTCATGACTCTAGTATTTCTTGCTCATTACCACTTATTGGACTACAGTGCATAATTTAAATAAGACATAAACACATCAACTGTAACACATGAAAGAATTATTTGAAAGTGCAACCTGTTACAATTTTGCAGTTAATCCTGAAATGATAAATAATATGAAATAGTACATATTACTAATTTAATATTAAAATGATATTTTGTTTGATTACAAGAAGGCCTGAGAATTTAATGATGATAATAGCAATTAAAATTTTATAAATACCTATGATAAAAGTCAATGAAAATGTCCCACATTTACACTTTTTGTTTTATATGTTCAATAATATTAGAATAGTACATTGTTTTGTTAATGTATTTGCTTATATGAATATTGTAGTATTTATTTTCGTTGCTCGTTATTTTATTATGGTCTTAATTTTCTTAGTTTTTGTGTAACAAGAAGATTAACATAATAGATATGGCACATGTAGATATGTATATCTTTTTAAATATAAGAAAAATTGGACGATCTAGGGAAATTTTATCGACAGTCTAAGTATGTTAGAAAAATTAAAGTTGACAATAGCTCCACCCAACCAAAAAAGTACCACAAATTTAGAAGAACAAATATATGTAATGCTATTTCTCAAAAACCAACCCAAATTTATAATCTTACAACAAAAAGTAGCCTCTAAAAAAATAAAATTAGCCTGTTAGTAACTCTCTAAATAACAAAATTAAGAACGTTGCTTTGAACTCAACGGTCACACTACGCAAGGAAACATAATGTCCACCATAACTACGTATATTATATATCTCTAAAAACAAAAGATCTGTTATACATAATCTCATCTTTGGCCTGATGCAGTAATAAGCTCGATTTTGCAAGCACGACGAAGAAAGCGTTTACTCACGCCTCGTCTCGATTGAAAAACTAATTTACAAAATTACACAAAACAAACATAATCACCGACCGTAGGTCGCGCATAATCTCACATTACGATAAGTGTTCGAAAATCTACCTGAATAAATTTTCGACTCCACCTTCAACGCATACTTACCGAGACGCCTCGGACGCTCAGCAATGATATAAACAACACAACCGAAGGCAAAGAGAAAAGAGAGCGAGATAGACCGAGAAAGAGAAAGAGAGAGAGAGAGAGAGAGAGAGAAAGCGATTGCAATAAAACAAAAAATAATGAAAAATACGTGAGCATCCAGATCGAGTTTTGATTGGCTAAGCGGCCATAACGACTGGTTCTATGTAGCCACACTATACATTAGCCTAATCTACTCTAATATACCATAACTACAGAGTTTATCTAAAGTTAACGTCCACTTCGATATTAAAAAATGTTTTGGTTTCGACAAATTGCTCGAGTGTGTTTTAGGTAATGGGTTATTATGGGTTTGTTGTTGTTTTGTGATTAGGCGTTCTCAGGTTTAATGCTCACAGAAATGACGGGCGACGTTCCGATTATTATTGTGTTTGTGAATCAGGGATATTAAATTACTACATACCTGTACCGACGTGCCTAATTCCGTATTTATTGAGGAACACATCATTTACATTAATAAATAGGAAAAGGACCCAGAGTTATACCCTGGTCGCCCAAAAATGTGCCCAAAATGTTGTAACTTGTAACTCTTTATGTTTTTAACCTGTTCCTGTGGGAACAGAAGGCCACTAATAGGAACAGCCGGAACATGAGGCCACACAAGAGGAAAACATCCGGAACAAGACACAGTAAGCTAAGAACAGGAATAACGGAAACAGGAAGGCTCAACCTACAGGAACAGAACCCCTGAAAAACACTCGCAAATAAGATTAAGTTCGCCATTTCAGCCAGTACACCGGAACAAAGGGTAAGATCAAGAGGACGCACTGATCCCAATAACACACTCAGATTTATTCTACTGTATTGCTACTATTTTAACGGAAACTGTAACAAGTGACAGACTTGCGTAATTTAAACTAATAAAATTCAAAAGGTCTGAGTGGGATACACCAAGGACTTGTGCTTGTTCTCTTGCTTCTGATTAAACATCGAAATAAGGTAATTCCCGATCAAAACAGTTCTTGATCAAAAGCAAATATAAAAGGTTTTGCTCGACGCGAATCATCGCAATATAATTATTTTTTCGTAAAATAGAGAAACAATTGAAAGTTTGTATATGTCTTTAGAGATGATCATTTGATTTAACGGTTATAAATTTGAACTGATTTTATAGAATAAATGGCGTAATATCTTCTTCTTTTTGTTAACATTTGTCTTATTTTGGTTTGGTGCTCTTTATGCTTACACTTGGATATTAAAACTTCTATAGTGAGTATGAGAGTTCATATATGTGAAGAAGTTAGTATTCGAATATACTTATAACATGAATACCTGAATGTTAAATCAATATAACATTTTTTGCGAAACTGGTACATTTAAGAAAAAAATGGTTAGATATATGTTCTTAAAAGAACCGATTTTTTGGCCTTTTTAGCTTTTCAATAACTTTTTTCTGTTTTGTACATTCAAATGACGTGTTTCTAATAAATTTATATTAAATTAAATTCAAAAAATCAAATACGTATTATACAGTATATGCGGTCTCCCCGGATGCAGTGTACCTTAACTATCCTATGCTTCTATAACTCGTCATTTTTCAATATTCCATAGAAGGTTATTTTTAATTAAAAATTTTTAGTTCCCTTGGGAAGGAGCGGTTAAATTAGCTTTAAGTTATACAGGTCGCGTAAAATTTACACAAAACGTATATCTTTAATTTCATCAAAAATGTTAACAAAGTCGTTTAGAAATAAATAAAACCTGAAATACCGATTTTACAAAATCCATATTTTCCTAATACAGCGAAAATGACATTTTAAACGAATGATTTTTATTCAGAGACGTATAATTTTAGGTAAAAAAAGGTACAAGTGTTAACACTAAAACAACGAATTTACCTCGTAAAATGTATTGGAAACATTTCATATAAATATGCAATTCAACAATTTAGTTAAAAATTTCGAAACGTTAATGTAATCCCTAAGTAACACGCACGAATCCAGAAATTTATTTCTTCAGTTCTGCGGTATTTGTGTAGAGAATACCCGCATTTCAAAATTTGAAACATTGAAATAGAAAATAAGGGAAGCTTGGTATTTGTGTAGAGAACATTCGTATTTCAAAATTTGAAACATTGAAATAGAAAATAAGGGAAGCTGTTGATTCTATCATGGAAAACACAGTATCGCCATTGTGTACGAAGGATTCAGAGAAAATTAGAGAAATGTGTGGTCGTGGGATACCATCATGTGAAATAATTTCATTTCTGTTGTACTATTATCAAAAGTTCACATCTCTTACTTAAGTGTTTTACTCATTTTTTAAGTACCATTTCCATTAAAATTTTTCATAATATTACTGATGTGCTTATCTTCAATTGAACGTTATTTAATTTTTACGCGACCTTATCTTAAGTGTAACCACCCCTTACGACATCCCAAGAGTATTAGCAAATCTTTTTGCAAGGAATGATTTTTTGTCGATAAATGGAAAATGTTTACAAGTATAGGGTACTCCTTTCGAGACAACATGTTATATAACTATAATTCACTATTTACGAAGATTTTGTTACATTTTGTGTGATAATGCAGGTCAGTGTTGCCTACTTTGTTTTCAAATTTTCCTAGACCGCAGATAACATTTTCCTATATCATCCAATTTTTTTCTAAATTTCAAAAATCGTGATGTGTTCATCAGAGTACTTTCTCACATATATAGGGGCTAATTTAAGCAACAAACCGAAAAACGACAAGTACCTATAAAGTACTCTTCAGTAGATTTAGCCAAAAACGTTACAATACTTTTTTATATATTATATCTAATGTAGAATAGGTACTCAAACTTTTATAAAAATTCTTAGAGCAAATTTCGGGAAAAATTCAAAAAATTGAAGAATGATACAAAGTGCCTTTCACAGAAGATTTTGCAAAAAACGATAGAAAATTTATTTTATACTAATTCAATGGTAGAATATATATTCTAAATTTAAAATAAATTCTTGTAGCAAATTTTGAGACAAAAATAAAAAAACCGAAAAACCACAAGTATAAAGTGCTCTTCACACAAAATTTAGCAGAAAACTTTACAAACCTTTTTATACATATTTATTTGCACAATAAATTTTCAAAGTTTAAAAAGAATTCTTGGGACGAATTCCGAGAATAATACAAAAATCGACAAGTATAAAGTATCCTTCACAGAAGATTTAGCCAAAAACGTTAGAAAACTGTTTTATACATATTCAATAGTAGAATAAATATTCAAAGTTTAAAAAAAATTCGCGGAGTGGATTTCGAAAAAAATTGAAAAAACCGAATATTGACAAGTATAAAGTGTCCTTCACAGAAGATTTAGCCAAAATCGTTAGAAAACTTTTTTATACCCATTTAATCGTACAATAAATATTCAAACTTTCAAAAAAATTCTTTAAGCGAATTTCGAGAAAAATTTAAAAAACCGAAAAATGACAAGAGTAAACTACCCTTATATCCTGGCCGATTTTAATGAAAAGTTTATTTTCACGTCCTGGTATGGTACAAAGTCTAAATACAAAGTTTTGACCGTTTGTGGTTTTTGATTTTTGAGAAAATCCTACGACAGACATACACATACACACATACACATACATACATACATACAGACGGTTTTCCAAAAACATGATTTTTGGACTCAGGGGACCTCAAAACGTTCAGAAATGCTAATAACTCAATTTCGAAAAATCGACCCGATTACAATACTCTCATATAGGTATGAGTACCTCATATGAGAAAGTAAAAAGAGTCTCTTTTTTTAAAAAAATTACTCAGAAAATTAAGTAATTAACAATATCTACACAAACAAATATATTAACAAAACAATCGACCCTAAAATTATTGAATACACAATAGGCAAAAAGCGAGAGAATCTCGTTAAAATCTGGTAATAGTACATTTTCTCTTAAAGACATCTGAAACAATAACTGAATTGGTTACATTGACCAGATATGATAAACAATTCAATAAACTTTCTTTTTAAATGCCAAGGAGATCAATAGGATCTAGCTATTTAAGGTGTTCAAATGTGCCCCCGCTCGTCTGGCCAAACGTATAGTACATGTCAAAGTGTATCTTTCCACCAAATTTCAAATTAGAACCAAACATAACCTCAATATAATCCTCTCATGGATTTGTTAACTTTGATTTCCGGTAATACCTAATTTATTGTAATATAATGACAATAAATCACCATGCCAATTTCATCTTTGATTTTCGCTAATATATTTGTTTAATGTTTAAAATTAATTCTGCTTAATTGGAACACTTTAAACTTAATTTTATTTTTGGATGCAGAATTGAAAAGTATATTTGTGCATAATTGATTGTAAATTACTTTTATAGATTTCAATCTCAATAATTATTTATTATTTAATTAATTAATTATTGTCATTATTAATTTTGGAATATGTTTTACCTAGCATATATTTTTCCATTTTCTCTGCATGTATATTATGTGCATGTCTTCATTCAATTTTCTTACCTAGAAAGTTTAGCTTTAATTATTACATACCATACATTTTAGTGCAAAATCCAAATATCATCAAGTACCAACTGTCAAATAATATCTTTATTAAGTACTTATGCAATTTTTATTAGGTCGTGATAGTAATATCACTCCACTGTTACATTAAATCCAAATCGATATAATCAACAACAGATTAATTACAATTTGTCACTTTTTGTGCATCCTTTATATTAACACATTTCAATTAAATGTGCCAAAGCAAACCAAGCTCATTTAAAGTCATTATTATCTCTCTTTCATGTCGCTTCTACCCACTCTGCTGCATTAATGGTTTATGTAACACCGTACAATTCTCATATTAATAATTCATAAATTTCTGGTCTGGAAAGAATTTAAGTTTCCGATCGGTCATCAGACGCGCACTCTTAAATCAATCGACTTCCAGGAAACTTTCCGCATTATAAATCGCCCCCGATAAGGCGAGCGTCGAAAAATAGCGGACGACACACAAAAATGATAATTCATTCCGAGAAACGGCGTGGAAATCGTGAATTAATTAGCCGAACCTGGCCGTAGGTACGTTATATGCATGTAAGAACGGAAAAAAATTCCGTTAAATTACAACCGAAGAGATATGTAAACAATTTTAGCTAATAGTAGCGAAGGTAGTATTTGTAAGAGAACAACCAATGAACACGTACAATTTAACATTAGTAATGGCTAAAAGATTGACACAAAGTGAGCACGTTTCGAGCTGTAAAACATATCCAGCGGAGAGCCGGTGCATACGTGAACAAGGCTCCGGTGCCATTTACTACAGCTCGGATCACATAAGATAGGTGAAGTAAGGCCAATAAAACAGCAAGTGACTGAATGTGAATCCAAATTGAAATGTCATACATAAACTTTATGAAATATAAAATTTTAATTTACGGAATTTCTTGGCTTTTCTTGCTGCTTTGTACCAAGTTACGAGTTGATTCCGAATATTTATTATATTAACGTCCTCCGTGGATGGAGCACACGTCTTAATAACTCCACACCTCGACACGAAAATACATTGTCGGAACGCAGTGCTGTGAGCTCAAGGAATATAGATAAGAGAGAGACAGGAGGAGTTAAAGGGTGTAAAATATGTTTAGTAATGGTAAAATAGTATATTATTATACTAGTTTAATAAGACGGAGTATTTGCTTGGGTTGGTCACACTGACGTCACTGACATGGACGTTTCGTATTTGAATTTGAAAATCTAGTAGCCCTAGGACAAATTCAATAACTACGCTCTTACTTACGTGCGAGAAATAAAAGACACAACTGTAGAACTGACCTGTACAGCATATTTTCAGGAGAAAAACAAGACAAAAAAGTCTTCGACGCTCTGGGAATCGTACTATAGCATGCTGAGAGCATGTCTAAATGCTTATAAGAACGCAGATATATCGAACTTTTCACGATTGCATGCTTTTCTCAAACGGCAGTCTCAAGGATATCAGCCTAAAAAATAATTTTTTTTTGGATATTGCTGAAATAAATCAGTTTTTAAGTCAAGGCGACGATCTTCATTATTTGGCAATTAAAGTAAGTTTGTTTTTTTAAAAATCATGTTTCATTTGTTACCTGCTTGTATTGTTTTCGTTCAGGTTATACTCATAATGGGATATAAGTACTTATTACTTGCGGGCTTCATCTTATTAAGAAATATGTCAGCTTTCGCCCAATCGGTATAGCTTCAAAACGCTTTTTTCTCACATACCGAAACGGCCGATGCATCACTAGCCCTATGGGGATTAATAAGATTAGCCAAGTGTCACGCATAATTGCTACGTTTCTGAATCTTGCTAATCCGGATCAGTACACGGGGCACTGCTTCCGTAGGTCCAGTGCATCAAATTTGGCCAATAATGGAGCAGATTTAATTACTATAAGAAACCATGGGGCCTGGAAGTCTTGAGCAATAGCAGAGGGGTACATTGACACTTCGTTAAAAAGGAAAAGAGATGTGGCGGATATGCTGAGATCATCGACATCCACTTCTACCTCCGTCAATGCACATCCAATGTCCGAGCCAGAACCCCCTGAAATTGAAAAAATAAACAATATCAATTCAATCACAAATGAGACCAGTTTCGTACGATATATTCAGGGAAATACTAACTTTAATCACCCAAAATATCTCTGGCATTAGCATAAATGCCCAAGCCACAGTAATGTCGTAGTTAAAGTTTTCACTAATTGTACATTAGTTACTGATTAGTTGTTCGTCTTTTGGGTCATATCGTCCTTTGTAACTTGTAATGCATTTTGTACTAGAATAATATAAAATAATACCAAATAATACATTTTTCATATAAATTTTAAAGGTTATGTTTACTATAATTTAACCTTGACGGCTGCACACGCCTCGCACATCTCTGTGATAGGTTGACGCCTTTGACGTGCCAACTTAAAAAAACTAAAAAGTTACCAAAAGTAGTGTAAGAATATGAATATTATTACACTACTTTCGGTGTAAGAATGAGATCATTAGTAACGCAAAGTAGATAAATTATTTTTCTAACAGAGAAAACAGCAATTTCTTGCCTTTTTAAGAAGTGGTTGGTTCGCCCCAGAAAAAATATAGCAGGGTAGGTACGTAGCAATCCAAGCTGAAATCAATGGAGGTGCTGTTTCCCCACCTTCTCCATTTTTCCTCAATTTCTATAGTTATCTGGGCACCTAAGATACCTAAAACAAAGTAAACGCAAGTACAAGTAAAACAAACGAAAAACGGAAGAGGTACCTGAAAATGAAAAACTAATATCAAGAGTTCAGAAACTTCTAAAAAAGGATGAAAGTACCGATAATACAGTAGATCAACGTTTCTCTTCTATATGGAAACAGACACTGCATTAAAAATACCTAATAATCTACCTTTGGAAGGAGGTAGAGGAGGAGGTATTTGCGCAACTCTTAGTCAATTCGCCCTTCATGTAATTGAGCTGATGGGGGTTCTAGGAGTCCCACTTGCATTCAATCAGATCCCAATTAGTTTACTGTATTAACTTTTCTAAGCAACTACTGTAAATTTCATTGGGAATCCTTCTCTAGTATTTAAGATGTATTTACACCAATGCTTTAAAATAAAAAAAAGGAAGGTAAATATATGGAAAACATGTATATAACACCTAAGACTAACTGGTAAGTAATAACTAGCTAAGACAACAACAATCAAAGCAATATAAAATTAAGTAACATTTCTTCTTTCTTTATTAATCAGAATACAATTTTACTCGTTATAATTCAGTATTAATCACAATTAACGTATCCCCATAATGTAGGTAGTTATATATATTTTTCTAAATGATTATGTTGTGTGCGCGTCTATTAATAGTACACCACTGATTCGTTACCCAATTTCGCGTTTCTAAGATGGTCTTCATGATTAATCGTTCCCCCTGAATATGGTAGTCAACAAATGATCACTCGTCAGTTCGGGCTATTGTTCCTGATTGATAAATAATGATCGATCGATGCATTTGTTAATACTTTGAAAGTTTGACAGGTGAAAAATGGCCGCAATAACTATAAGACAAGAAGTTATGATTGTAATGAATTTGTCGTTACCGGTTAATTATATTAAACGGTCTTAAATAGGTTTTGTGTCGATGAACTCGAAACACTCCATAAGATGGAATACCACCCAGGCGAGGAAGGATTTGTTTACGGATGGAATTGTGGGACGAACCGCTCGATCGGGATGGAATCGAGGAAGTTTTGAAACTACGTTTAATCATCGGCGTCGTGCAAACGGTGGATAGATGTACTTAATCGACATCAGTTTCATAACGTACGTAGGTACTTTTGATTACTGTTGGTTTGAACGCGGATATGATTAATTACCTGTGAATACATATGGGTCAAGCCAGCATCTTTTTAAAAATCGCTGGGTTATGTATATACCTATAATTCTCGGATTTGGACGAATCTTTTGTAATTTTGAAAAATATCGTAATATATATATTATATTATAGTAGCCATACTTTAGGACCCCTAGACCCTAGACCTAGTGGACCCAATAATCGATATAAACGTCCTTTTTCCACCAATATTAGCTTATAGACTCTAAAAATCTAAAAAAATAGACTGGCTCATTTCAACTTCATAAACTGCCACTATTTTTTCACATTCCTTAAGGCACTTATAAGGTATTGAATTTTTTAATAATTTTTTTGAAGTGCTGGAAACTGCACGTTCAACTTAAAGAAAAAGATGAGATTTTCTGACGCAAAAATACATACTCTCGACCTTTTTTAAATTTATATAAAAACGCGCTAACATTTACAGAGGAAAAATCATTTTTTCTTTGAAAATGAATATCTTTGGGCCATCAATTCTTCAAAAAAAATGTAAAACTTAGAGATGTGGAGAATGGTGATGGATAACCTCTGGATTTTTTCAGATTTTCAGAAAGAAAGATGCTGGCCTAACCTGGCCTGATATATATTTAGCAAGAATGCTTTCCTACCTAACTAAGTAGTAAATTGGTTAAATCTTCATGTTAATACTCTATCTTTACCACAGAAGGAAGGTTGTCTCAAAAAAGCCCTTTTTATAAAAGATTTATTATGTCGACGTTTCGCCTACAATTTGAGGCATCATCAGGACAACACAGCTAAAATTTACATTAAAAATCATACATAAGAAGGATTTACATATTTTACACTTACTATGTACGTTGTGATCTTATTAAAACGGATAATTACACTAAAATCTTCATCTTTGAGAATGTATCACAGTGATTATTAATTGATCTTTTCACATGCTATCATTCAGCTGTAATCACGTTCAAAAATGAAATGCAAAGTCTCGAAAGTAAAACACAATATGGTCCCATCTTTCTCTTTTTTTTTTGAGTAAATTCTTTTGTTTATTGTTGATTTTAAATATGTTTTAATACCCATAATGCCATCTCACGTGAAATAGAAGAGTAAAAGGAAGGTGTATACTATGGTATTTTATTTCATTCTGTGATTAAGTTATTTGTTAGAGTTTTGTTTTCATCAATGTTCGGATTGGTTATGTAATAGATTTTTGTATGTATTGATAAGACCTAGGAAATCTGTTTGAGAGTTACATGAATTTGGAGTAAGTTTGATAAAGATTGATTCTAAAAATAATCTTTTGAACCAATTGTTCTCTGTCTTAAGGATTTTAGTGTTCTCAAAATCAAATGTATGCCCTGTGCGAATGGAGTGATCACTCAAACCAGAATGAATATTGTCTTTTTTCTTGATTGCTGACTGATGTTGTGTAAGACGTTTGTGTATATATTGTTTTGTTTGTCCAACATATTTTAATGGATGTGGATTTGGGAAACAATCCTTACATGAGATTTCATAGATAACATTATGAATTAAATTAGAGGGAGTTGAATCTTTTAGTTTAGTAAAAATAGTATTAAATTAAATAGTATTTAAATTTTCTTTCCTATGCTCCTACCAAGTATAAAACATCTGTTGTATACAATTTAGTTGATAGAGCCTGTCTCCTATCAGATCACACCTTTTGGAATGACAACCTGAAACTAATTAAAGATACACTCATTAAGAACATGTACCCAGAACATTTTATTCTCTCAAAAATAAAGAAAAGAAAACATATTCTCACCACCTCATTACAGCCTTCCATTAACAACCCTTCCAATACTTCTCACAATTCCAAAAATTCAGTTGCCAAATACATAAAACTTCCTTTTTGTTCTGAAATTGAAAAGAGAACACAAACTCTTCTTAAACCTTTTCAACTCACTCCCGCTTGGTTCAATCTAGAAAAATTGGATTCTATTTTTACTAAACTAAAAGATTCAACTCCCTCTAATTTAATTCATAATGTTATCTATGAAATCTCATGTAAGGATTGTTTCCCAAATCCACATCCATTAAAATATGTTGGACAAACAAAACAATATATACACAAACGTCTTACACAACATCAGTCAGCAATCAAGAAAAAAGACAATATTCATTCTGGTTTGAGTGATCACTCCATTCGCACAGGGCATACATTTGATTTTGAGAACACTAAAATCCTTAAGACAGAGAACAATTGGTTCAAAAGATTATTTTTAGAATCAATCTTTATCAAACTTACTCCAAATTCATGTAACTCTCAAACAGATTTCCTAGGTCTTATCAATACATACAAAAATCTATTACATAACCAATCCGAACATTGATGAAAACAAAACTCTAACAAATAACTTAATCACAGAATGAAATAAAATACCATAGTATACACCTTCCTTTTACTCTTCTATTTCACGTGAGATGGCATTATGGGTATTAAAACATATTTAAAATCAACAATAAACAAAAGAATTTACTCAAAAAAAAAAAGAGAAAGATGGGACCATATTGTGTTTTACTTTCGAGACTTTGCATTTCATTTTTGAACGTGATTACAGCTGAATGATAGCATGTGAAAAGATCAATTAATAATCACTGTGATACATTCTCAAAGATGAAGATTTTAGTGTAATTATCCGTTTTAATAAGATCACAACGTACATAGTAAGTGTAAAATATGTAAATCCTTCTTATGTATGATTTTTAATGTAAATTTTAGCTCTGTTGTCCTGATGATGCCTCAAATTGTAGGCGAAACGTCGACATAATAAATCTTTTATAAAAAGGGCTTTTTTGAGACAACCTTCCTTCTGTGTTTGAGCTGCCCTGAGAACATCACTTGGTCTATCTTTACCACTTTATCTACCACACTTTAGAAAGATCTTACCTAACAACTTTCTAAAATAAAACGAACCAAATCAATATCACTACCCATCACCTATATACCCTCAATGGCAGAAGTACTGTACCTACCTGTTAGGCCTTTTACAAAACTGCCAGTTTAAAAAAGAGACCTGCCTGTTCATCAATTACAAATTATTTTGAATAATTTTAAATTGTAAAGCATTTGTTAATATACGCTAATTTTGTTTTATTTTATCGTTGTTCACGGAGAATCAACGCATGATCTCGGTTTTAAAATGGATTAATCGCCGTTTGGGAGAGGTTACGTGTAGTTTAATGGCGTCGATACATGTCAAATTAGCACTTTTATAAATGAGATGTATTACTAGTAGCAGTGACAATAAAGTAAGTCGAAATGTAACATTTTCAGAAATATTTTGATATACTGTAGCGAATTTTTAGTTTAAAATAATAATATTACCTCTCAATTATTGTTTTAAACAATAAACTAAATAACATGGTACTACATGCGAGACTAACTACATGGGTTCACTAATTTTTGTTTGGCAAGAGCTTATCCCTTTTAATCAGTCAAGACAAATGAATGTTTTGACCAACTTAGATTATTGTTTGAATGCCACTTTGAAGAACTCTTAAACTAAAATTTTAAACGAACATAACGAATGTTAAATTTTTTTAATTTTTTCCATATCTTGTGTTTGTTTCGTTTTGATCAATTGAATTGTGTATTAACTTAACATATATGCATTATGAGATTATTTATCATACAAAATCAATGCCTTGTATATTATGTGGTTAATTCAATAAAATCTGAAAACTGACTAAATTAGATTAAACAGTTGAAGTGATAATATATTTTTGCGGGCGTCTTCCAGAAAGCTAAAGTTGAAAATTAATTTTGTGAGAGTTAATCATGGGTAGAGGTGTATAACCCTATAATTCAACTTACTCCAAATAGAATTCAACTATTCCTTAAAATATCAAATATTCTTGTACATTTTATATTAGGGTGCAAAGTGGTAAATAATGAAAGTTCATATTCTAATCTTGAGAGTACAAATTTCTATTGACACTTTTTTGAACACCATAAGAATGTTCAAAAATGCATTAAGATTTTCAACACTAATTTCAAAGGAAATCCATACAAGAGTGCGAGTACGAGAGTTTTATATCAAACGTTTCATTTTTCCATAATTTTTGCTCAAAATATCTAAATCGTTACCTACAAAAAAATTACGTTATAGCTTTTACCCCCTACGACCCTTAAAAATCGCATTTACTTTAAGACAGGTCTATTTTCCATACCATAATTGTGATAAGAGTACCAAATTTAGTATCGGGTCTGAATTTTGCTTTACTATTGAAATTAGTTTTGAAGATAAAATGGCTAATACCTATTTTTACAATTTTACGCCTTATATCTCAAAAACTAAAGTTTTCCGGACACGTGTTTACTAAGATTTTCTTGAATATGTTGGGCAATATGATCCCTCATTTTTCTTTGTGACACTTCTTTTTTATCTTACATATATTGCTAAATTGTAAAGATTTGTTTTGATTAACTTAGATAATTTCTTGAATATCATTACAAAGAAATGTTCCTTATTTAACTTTAAGCGTAGATGCCAAAAACACAATTCCATTTTAAAATTTCACATTGTCTGGTCCTTCTTTTGAATTACCAATCTGTTTCATCGACTTTAGCTCTCTGGAACTTCTGACATCAACTGAAAAACGATACTTTGTAATTAAACATAGTTTAAAATTTAAACTTGGTTTATCCCAACTAGTTACTTTGGGATGGAAAAACTGGTCATTCGTGTTTCTAATAATTTCCTTTTCGGGGTAGGAGTTACAATAAACCTGTTTTAACCTTTCCAAAACTTTAACTTTAAAAAAATGCTAAGAGCTTAAGTAATACAAAATAATAACCAAAATTGGAACAGCTTAGGCATTTCTTTAAACGTTAATCAATTCTGGGAGAATGTTCTCGGGGAGCTGAGATGTAACAGTCAGGAATGTTCTTGATAATCCCCAAATAGAATAAAAACAACTAATTGTTGAGATTTCTTAATTTTTTTATTCTATTTGGGGATTATCAAGAACATTCCTGAGTGTTAATCAATTCTGTTTGTCTGTAACACGTTTCCAGTTTTAGATTAGTAAATTGACAATTAGCGACACGTAAATGTTTTTATCGTATTAATTTCCTGTATTGTTCCCATATGTGGCGAACGTCGAAGTTATCGCAGAAATGTGGTCAAAAGGTATTCAAATAGTACGTATCGATCCCTTACACCAAGACAATATGAAGCAATAAAAATATCTACGGACAAGTTCGCCGTCCTTTCTCCCATTTTTATGGGAACAAATGGCCGGATAATTCATTAAAAGAATCACTTAATTATTCTAACAAAGTGGGAGGTACGCCAGCTCCAAGACGCAATAACAATATCAATAAAATTCGGATCACAATGCGAGAGCGAGATTATTCAGAAACATAAAGATCGCATATAAAATCGGTTTTTACCTCTCAGGTGGAAGCCGTTCCACCGCAAACACACAGGATATTGTCTGGCGCTACAAAAAGTCAACAAGCATAAAAATAAACAGTGCTCTCGGTGTAATTTTCTCGGTGTTCAATCAATATATCCGTAATAAGAAAATATTCTCGGTAACGCGTGCACAATGCGGTTTCAACGAAAAAACCACTAACTGCCAACCTGTGTCATTTTCACAATTAACCAAATCATATATTTACTATACAATCGCCATCGAAAGGCGAACGATTCTCTCGGTCCACTATCATTACTTAAGATTGTGTGTGTATAACCAGTTTACATATTAGAATTCTCATATTGATGGGCTCTACGTGAAATGGATTAACTTTTTTATCTATACCTGCTATGCCTAGTTATGGCTTATGGCCAAATAAACGCTGATTATTTTATGCATTATTATTCTGTTCGGGCTCTAGATACGTCGGATGTATCTACAGCTACGTACAGACTTGAACATTGCGCCGCGCGACGAACAGCGCAACAAACCGAACGCCAAACAGAACGCTAGTTTGGACGGGGCGACGAACGTGTTTGCAAACCAATTAATCAAGCTGTCATGTTCGCGGTCGTGTGCGTGGTCGATCCGTCGTTTGTCGGTTTTTCAGCGCGCCTCAAAGCGAATGCGCGCAAATGGGTTTGTAGGTTTGGACGGGACCGCAAGCAAAACGGCGAACACGTGTAGAAGACCCAAGGCGCTAACTCTATCTTGGGCTGACATGGCTCTTCTTAGTGTAGTATCCCGTTTTTCGATTTCTTTACCAATTTTGCCCAATAAGAACTCAAAATCAGAAGGAGTCATCCTTGTAAAATTCTTGTACTCTCCACTTACAACTTTAAACTTAATTGACTTACTAAACTGCTATTTTCCACATGTCTTTGTGTATATAAATTTGTTTGCCACCATTTTCTCGATCTGTGGCGTTTTTTCGTCACTGCCAGTGAATAATGAATGTAAATATAAGCTGCTGCAGCCTCCATGGGCTCCATGACTGTTTGGCAGAAACTGCGGGAACGGCACAAACCCGTTCCGTTCGAGGTTCTGTTCGCCAAAATTAAACACCCGTTCGCCGTTCTGTTTGGCGTTCGGTTTGTTGCGCTGTTCGTCGCGCGGCGCAATGTTCAAGTCTGTACGTAGCATAAAACTCAGTAAAATCACTGCACTGACGAACTTTGTACCCTTTGATAATGTTTCAGGAGTAATTTGGTCGCTATTAACGAGCTTAATTCTATCATGCCCACACTCTCCTCACAGTTTACTGATATTTAAGAAACTTTTTCAAGACTTGTATGCTTCTTTCAAATATGGTATACCACGCCTTTAGTACAAAATCTAAAAAAATCATCACAGCAAACTATCTGATTGTAATTATAAAGGTGATTTCAACAGCCGTTACCAAGCTGCACACCGTAATATAATAAACCCAAATAGTCCAGTCGGCTTAGATATTGGTGTGGATGTTCTTGATGTAAACCAGATTATCTTTGAAATTGTTCAAAAAAATGTGTAGAATCAGAATATCTATAAGCTGCGTGCGAAAAATGACGGGAAGTTTGTTTAAATAAATGAAAACTGCAAAACCACTCATTTTCTCTCCAGAAATAAAGCGCAGCTTGAAAACGAAGGCTCGGTCGAAAAAATATGACTAATTATTTCTTGTGTATTTTGAAATTTTACTTAATGTGAGTGTATTGCTTAATTACAAATTGCGATATTTACATTGTAAAATGGCAAAAACCACTTAAAAATAAATTTTCAATTGGAAACAAGGCAAATATTAATAATTATTTATGACAATGTGGATTTAAGTAAATGCATGTCTGGCGAATGTGGTTGCACGATCCAGTGACAGTACGACAAATAATTTTCCCTAGGCGAATTAATTATCTAAAGAATACACGGAAATTTCGATCTAATATAACTTCTGTAAAAAAGATCTCAGATAATGCTTGAATTTTTTGAATACTTTTCAAGACTGCACAAATGATAAGAAATCAAAAAAGTGCAATTTTTTCTTTTTAGATTTCAATTTTAGAATTTTTTGAAAATTTCGCTTTAATTAACAATAGTAAAATGGCGATGTGTAACATCGTAACACTTTCTCATATGGCCGGACAAAATATTCATGGCAACCATTATCACCGTTTTATAAAATAAATTTATTATTGGATATTAATATTTTCTCTTATTAGTAAATATTTCTTTTGATTATTTATTAGATGGAAAAGGTTTCTGAAAAATGTTTTTGAATACATCTAATTCTATCGAAACGATAAATACATTTACTTCTACACTATAACAACAACAAATATCAATGTCCATACTTCGAAATAAGAATCCCAATTATCGAATTTGATTAATTAAAAATAACCTTATTTAATGGAAATGTATCAGTTAGACTGAACAATCATTCTACAAACTTTTGTTAAGGTAAAATTTTTTGAAAATAAAAAAAATGACAAAATACCTTACTCACATCAAAAAGATTTAGGCACCTATAAAAAAGACGAAAGAATTATTGTTACTGAAAATAAAAAATTATTTATGTATAACATACGTACTTACCGGAAAACCAATAAATATAAAACTCACTCGCAAAGTCCACAAAAGCACCACAATCCACGAAAACTTTTCCGATTTTTCCAATAGAAACCATGTCCGGCAATGGCCAGACTAGCTTCGAAACGTCAAACGATGATTTAACAGTAAAAGGTGCGTCAATAAGGAAATGTTCACCTACCTGAAAATAAAGAAGAAAGTCTATTAGGGTTGAAATTAAAAGAAAATTTGGATTCATTATACCTTAAGACCCTTAAAAATCTCTTCCATCTCGGTTGTGTGCGAAGGCGCTCTCCGATGATCATTTTCTGTAAAGGGGATAAACCGAATTAAAGAATGAACATGGAAACGACTTATTTTTGTAAAATAGACAAGTTTAAAATTACAAAATAACAAAATTTCCGTTATAAAGTGACAATGATTATATAATCAGATAACAAATACATTTCTTCCTTTTTGCAATTGAATTTTAAATATCTCATCATTTCCAATTGTTCTAAGTAAATTTTACCTCACCATGTGAAAATGAAACAAATTTAACAATCTCTAAATATATCTAACAGACGCCACAAACTCAGACTAACCACACAATCTTATAAACAATACTATAGAAAGGCACAATTATTTAGTTACTTGTGTTAAATTTACAAAATTCACCAAAAATGATAGAAATCAAAAAGATTTCAATGTAACTTGTAAATATTTCTTTGGCGGGATACTTACCACTTTTCCGAGGATTCCCAAGGCCCGAATCTCATCGCTCCTCTCATGTGTGGATCCTGGAGGCACGTCATCTTTTTCCTCGCCATCCAAAAGACATCAACACTCTGGGACTCCTTTAAGTGATCAAAAATTAACCCTAACAATCAAAGCTTTGAACTGACGTTCCAATGTAAATTTGAATTGCTACACAGAATCAATGTAATTTGGCGAAATTGGTGTGCTCCCAAAATTATATCTAGGAGCCATTAGGAAGTACGAGAGCGTAGACGTCAGTGATGGGAGTCGTTTCATTCACAAAATTCACTTTCACAGTCACAAAGAACTCGAGTTCCGAATAATTTTCGTATGCACCGCACGCGACGAATTCTTAACATGAACTGTTCGTCCCTACGGAGAATTACACAATTAATCATATCGACACCTAATAATGCTTATCTTAACGATGATTTTATTTTAACGAGCCTCTTTGCACACTTATTGTTTTCGAACGTTCCTTAATACACAATATTAGATTTTTGCTTCTAATAACACTTATGCAACAGATATTTTTTGCTTGTGAATTATTCTCCAAAATGTTCTAGTCGTTGATAATTTTGAATAAACAAGAAATAATTAGTCATATTTATTCGTCCAAGCCTTCGTTTTCAAGCTGCGCTTGATTTCTGGAGAGAAAATGAGTGATTTTGCAGTTTTCATTTATTTAAACAAACTTCCCTTCATTTTTCGCACGCAGCTTATAGATATTCTGATTCTATACATTTTTTTTAACCAGTTTCAAAGATAATCTGGTTTACATTAAGTTTGATTCATCTACCTATCCTTTTCTGGCTCCACCGACTGGGCTAAAAGTAGGAATAATGATGGCAAGCTGGGTATTGTTCTGGCCTATAACCACAGACCATTAATATAACTATTTTAGACCCGGTGTTCCCATTAGAAACTGATGTTTGTTTACATGCCAACATAGCCGATAGGCGCGGGGTAAAGGGGGATGGAAATATGGCCGCCGTCGACGAATTTTGACAGCGTACAAAATAGCTATCCATAGACGTATCAATAATAAGGGGCAAAAAGGAAACAAAATTAAGAAAGAATTTATTTATTTATTTAGATCAACGGGCAATGAAGCCCTTTACATGCTAGGTAACAAAGGTGCGAAATAAGAGACAAATGAAGTATAGAAGGACATAGATTGTCAAAATCATCATGACAGTAATAATGCATACAATAAGTACAGTCCAAGACCCATCTGTCAGAAATTTGCTTTAGACTGACATAAGAGGTAACCTTAATGTTTTTACATGAATACCTCGCGAATAATGTCTAGAATAAGTATTGACTTATTCTCCAAAGCGCAGAGGTTGGGAACATTGTTTAGGATGCAACAATTTAAAAAAAGATTAAAACACGCGTTTTTTCCCGACTTGTTTTGCTTATAACTTTTTAAGTATTGAATTTATGAGAAAGTTGAAGAGAAGAAAAAGTTTCAGAATCGCTTTTTACATAAAATGGCATAGGTTGAAATTGAAAAATTTATTAGCGGTTTTGCCAAATAGTAATAAACAACAAAAAATCGGCCCAAAAAAGTGTATTTTAACTTATTATTTTAGGCACTTTAAAATGTAGTTAGGACTTCCATATCACTGGTACAAAATCTTGAAGTTATAATAAAGGAATCCCGTAAATTGCGTTTCGACCGGTTTATTAGATTTTGCACAATAATTTTGCAATCTAGAAAAATCGAAAAATATTAAAAATTTTCAAAAATGTTTAAATTTTTTTCCACTATTCGATTTTAATAAAACTGGCGGTCATATATAAGAGGGAACAAGCTTTCATGTACTTTTTGTCAGAATTAAAAAATATTTATTAGAACGGTTATAGTCATTGTTTAAAGTTGGTGCCGTTTTTTTTTGCTTATAAACAAATAGATTATCTCTGCGAATTTTTTGTTAAATGAAATTCTGAAAAGATAGCCGCAATGTACTCGGAAAGACGCTTCTTTTTATAAATAATAAGTTGCTATTTTGCTCATTAGCTTCTGAGATATAACTCCTCAAAATTGTTTAGTGTTTAATAAAATGGTTAATAATGGTTAATAAAATTAATATTTTTTCTCATATCTTAAGAAATAATTGTTTCTCACAGTAACCAGTACAATATTTTTGTTGAAATTTACATTAAAAAGATTGAAATTTAAATAAAAAAAAATGTCTTGCTTCCAATTTTGACAAATTCATAAATTTGATATTTCTATTAAACACAGTTACAGGGTAGAAATTAATTACGTCGTAGTACTTTTCGGTTCAAAAACTTGATGCATCGGTAATGGAACAGCATCTCTCTTTAAATATCTAGCATTGTCGGTTGCACCTATTTTAGACACAAAATCATCTTTATTGAAATGTTTTGAGCAAATATAGGACGATTTTGTTATGTTATCATTTTCGCTAAGTCCCAAAACAGAAATCCAAATATTTCTTTTAATTGGATCTACTGGAAACCTAAAATAATAACACTGATAGAACGCCACTGAGATGATACATAACCTCAAAAAATGTCATTAATAAATCTCTTTATTTACCAATGAAAAGACAATCCCGACGCTTTCCCTGCATCGCTATAAACGTTGCATATCTTTCACCTATTAACCATTGTTAAATGTTTTCTATTTTTATCAAAATACACACACAAACCGCGTACACAACGAATTCTATCATGTGAAAGACTAGGACGCGATGTTGCCACTCAAAACAACAGTGTATATTATTTTAGATTTACGTACAACTGACCAACCACAGGCGAAGTAGGCTGGATGTATACGCAAATCGTAAGCAAAGAATTCGTCATCTGCATTCATGCAACAGCGCAAAAAACGCTTAGAATGTGCTAAGATCTTGGCAATACATTATTTTGTAAACAAACGGGTCTAGTTATATTAATGATCTATGCCTATAACTAAGCCAGCCCCATCCAAGGGTTCATGTTTGTTTTGATCGGAGCTAGGTTACCGTCGGGCGCTTATTATGATGAGTTATTTTATAACTTATTTTATTTATTATCTATTTTTTTATATACTATATATTATTGTTTTGACATTTTGTCATTTTACAATTTAGATTAAAATATTTACCTAAATTAGTTTTATTAGCAAAATTTAATAGATAATTTAAAATGCCTTTGATGAGCAAATATATTTATTTCACTGTAAATTAGTGTATGTGTCCATTAAAACTAAACAAAACCAAAGAACAGTAATTGAAATAGTGCAGATATTTTAAAAATAACATATTTTTCGGTTTTTTCACTCTAAGGACTAGCAGTGCTTTGGTAAATTTGTAAATTGTAAAACGTGTCGAGAAATCTGTCTGAAGTCAAAAATCATATGTACATACATATATGGATGTTGGATATATGGATAAATGGATGTTGGAGGAAATCAACTCTCTTCTGGGTATGCAGTCAAAAGGTCTTTAAAAGAAAGGCAATGTACTAATTAGCCTGGCGTTTGGAGGTGTTTTCCTGCTTCCTCAAAGCAAACCTAAGAATGCAAGTGTCAAATTCAAAACAAATAACTATTACAAGTATATATGCAGGTATAACATTTTACATAAGTGACGTAGACTGTTATCAAAAATTATAAGAAGGTACCTATAAATATGTTCACCATAACAATATGAAGAACAGGTTAAATTAAAAGTAAATCGGTTACATTGGAATTTAGATAGATAACTAAATGAATGTTACATATTTATATTTATTATCTTGATAATAATTTACAATCTAACATTCATCCACAACATGAAATTTTATATGTAGGTATTAAAAATAAATAATAATTAGTTTATGACATTTATAAATATAATTTATACATAAACTGGGGATATTAACTTAAACCCTATACGTATTTAATTATTTATTTATTTCAAGAGAATTCTTTTTAAATTTACTTGGTTCTGAAATTAAGATGATAGAATGATTGGAATTCATTGTATTAGAATTATTTATACAATGATCTACTAATAAAGCACATGTACGAATTTTACGTTTAACATAACTCTCACCTGAAGAAGTTGTACCTACCACTTAAAAACATTGATGTTTGACCTACCCATGCGTTTCAGGTGACAATGGTTGCAAGGGATTTCATATAAAATGTTAAAAATCTCTGAAGGTTTTAATGGGGATTTTTAGTTTGGTATACAATTGAGAAGTACTGAATACATTTTTTTTAAATTTAATGTTTAAAGTATTAAGTATATTTAAAATTTTTGTGTTAACCTTGCACTGTATGGGAGTCCTGGAAACTTAACTAAAGAAAAATCAACATCAACCAAAGTAGCATTTTCAAGTCAGTTTGAACAGAATGATGTGTTAGCATATTTGATAACAGTTACTAACGTCACTAATTTAAAATGTTAAAACTTTTTTTGCTCCAACATCTAATCCTAAATGTGCATTTTTGATTAATAGTTTTTTATCAAAAATATACATAAGGCGCTTTAAAAACGTATAGAACAATAGATATATACTTACTAAATTTCACCAAATACCTACATATACGATTTTCATAAAATTCTTATTACATTTTATAAAGTATTATATATCGTCGAATTGAATGTTGAAATATATGCTTTTATTCATTACACGCCTCTAGTTCTAGTAATACCTAAACTCCATAAAAAAAAATTAGAAGCTTGTAAATTTAATAAATACATAGCAAGTACAAGTACGACGGATTCAGGTTTTATAAGCTAAAATAAGAGACTTAAATAAAGCATAATTATTAAACTGATACCTTTCCGTCCTACCTCTTTAGGTGGGTATGACACGTAAAAAATGAATTCCGATCCATTTACTTCGTATTAGTTCGAAGTTAATTATGGAACATTATAAGTTAATTAAAGGATACCACAGCCCTAAATGGGTATCATTATTTATTTCCTGTTATCATTTCACTTGATTTAGCTCATCGCAATCCCGAAAAACTTAACAAACCAATTAACATCAAAAGATCCTCAGCCAAACAGACGCAGCCGTTTTGTTTAATTCAAATGCGGCCATTCAACAATGATTATAAAATACGACGCGAACGGCGCCAGAGCATCAGGTTTGCCTCTAAAGGGTAATATCTGTTTTCAAAACGGGCAAAATATTATTATTTCTTCTTCCCGGCCCGTTTCACCTTTCTCGATTCATTAAATTTAACGATAATGCCCCGAAGTATTAGGCCCGAATAAACGAAATTAAATATTGACGTTTACGATTCATAAAATATTTTAGCCGCAAAATACGGCGACTTTTCAAAAAATTAATTCAATAAACGTCCAAACATCTGCGAGCGTAAGTTACTGCCGAGACGGAATAGAGGCTGGAAATTAGTTTTGCCTGTGTATCACACGCCTAAAATACAGAGATTATTGATTATTAATATTTTGAATAGGCGCAAACAATGGGTAAATACTCCGTTTTCCTCAACGTCGAAATCGATTCTGCCTGCCAATATATAACTGTACCTGCAAACCTATCGAAATACCATAAATAATTGCAAGACAAAGAATGAGGCGATTTTATGGTTCCTAAAGCTTTTGCATGTTTTGCGAACCATATCAGTTCAATTTAAAGCAATTATAAAAAAATTTATAGAAATTTCCGGATGGACGTAGAGTTTGTCGTCTAATCTAAACATCAACCGTGTAATTTGAGGCAATTATAACAGAAAAAAGGAAGGAAAAAAGAACAAACGAGGTAGACTACTGTAGAGTTAACCAAATAGAAAAATTAGTTTCTCACGCGGGAATAACATTTTCTTAATGGTTTTAAGGAAATTATGCTTAAACATGAGCAATTAAACACAAACAAAAGAGATGTGTCGAACGTTGCTCTACGAATATAATTAAAATGACATCAAATTAGATATCGTTATTTCGGGGAAGATTTTCTAATTAATTTTTTCATGCTTGATAATTCGGAATTATGAGTTTATAATCACCTTACGGGAGCACCTAAGCTTATCTTTTCATCACAGTTATGATGTCCGTAAACTTAAATTATGAGTAATGTTGACTGTCGAAGTATAAATTACGGTAGGTGTAGGTATTCCTTTAATTTCGACAATAATTTTAAATTAACAGTGTAATTCTTGTACATTCTACATTTTTTTGATATTCATTTCAACCAACAAAACATGCCTACACCTTTACGTTTTGGATTTTACTTTCTCATATGAGGTACTCACATAATAAGAGAAGTATTGTAATCGTGCTGATTTTCGGAATTGGAAATATTGGCATTTCTGGATGTTATGAAATCCCCTGAATTCGAAAAACATGTTTTTGGAAACATGTCTGTGTGTATATGTATATGTATGTGTATGTACCTATGTATGTGTATGTATGGTGTATGTGGCCAACGTTTTCTCAGATACTATAAATAGTGCAAAGTTGAAATTTTGTATTTAGGCTGCGTCCCCTGAAAACTCACCACCACACATAAATTTCATCAGAATCAGTTAAGGGCAAAGGGCGCTTTAGTTTTTTCATCATTTTTAGTTTTTTTTTTGTTTTCTCAAAAACTAGTCCAACTATTTTTTAAACTTTGTATATTTACCTTACTATTCAATTGTTTTTGATTGCCGTTATCGTTATCTACACTTATCTTCTTCGAAGGGCTCTTTACTCTTGTAAGTTTTCAGTTTTTCTCAATTTTGTCAAAAGCGGCTTTGCCCATTCTTACCAAATTTTAGATTTCTTCTTCTTCTTAGGGTACCAACTCCATTCAATCGGCAACAATTTTGGCAAATGCTTCTCTATCTTGTGCACTCCTGAGTAGAGTATGAGAATCCAGTCCCGTCCAGTCTCTGACGTTCTTCAGCCATGAGTTTTGTCTGCGCCCCGGCCCTCTCTTGCCTTCTATTTTTCCTTCTATTATTAATTTCAGGAGGGCATATTTAGTATTCCTCATGACATGTCCAAGATAGGCCGTTTTTCTCTTTTTCAGGATGGCTAAGAGATCACGTTCTTTGTACATCCGCCGCAAGACTTCGATATTTGTAACGCGGTCTGTCCAAGGTATTCTTAACATTCGGCGGCACACCCACATCTCAAAAGCCTCCAGTCTATTCATTGTAGTGATCTTCAGCGTCCACGCTTCGACACCATGCAGGAGCACCGGGAAAACATAACATTTGACGAAACTATATCGTATTTGGGCATTCAGACTTTTGTCGCTCAGCAAACTACGCATTTTCAAGAATGTTGTTCTGGCCATCTGGATTCTTGTTCTTATTTCGAGATCTGGATTCAAGTCCTCTGTAATCCAGCTACCCAAATATTTAAATTTCCGAACCCTTGATATAGACGTCCCTTGAACTTTTATATCTACCAGCTGATTTAGGTTTCTACTTATCACCATTGTTTTTGTCTTTGTTTTATTTATTTGCAGTCCCATCTGACCACCCACTGAAACTATTCTGTCAATTAATCTTTGAAGACCCTCAGAACTATCCGCAAGTATCACTGTGTCATCGGCATACCTTAAGTTATTTATCAGTCTGCCATTGACTTTTATGCCATCTCCGGATCCATCAAGTGCTTCCTCGAATATGACCTCAGAATAGATATTGAAGAGCATGGGGCTGAGCATACACCCCTGTCTTACTCCGCGCTTTATAGGTACAGCTCTTGTCTCGGTACTTTCTAGTCTTATTAAAGCTACTTGGTGTTCGTATAAATGCTGTATGATCTTCAAATCCTGCGAGTCAATACCTTTGCTTCCTAGTATTTCCAGCAGTTTTTTTATGTTTAACACAGTCGAATGATTTTGTATAATCTATAAAACACAAGTATACATCCTTTTGTTGGTCTTTGCATTTTTGTAGCATGGTCGACAGTGCAAACAAGCTCTCCCTTGTGCCCAGTCCCTCTCGGAAACCCATTTGTTCTTCGCTTACATCTTGATCACATTTTTTACGTATTCGATTATGCAGAACATTTAACAAAAGTTTTAATACTTGGCTCATTAAACTGATTAGACGGAAGTCATCGCATTTTGTGGCTCCCGGTTTTTTCGGTATGGGAACAAATGTTGATCTCAGCCAGTCCTGAGGTATGGCTCCGGTTTTGTTTTGTAAACCTTTTTTTTCACCTATTTCACCTTGTAAAAGGTGAACTATTGTCTTAAGATTTTCCTCATTGATCAGTTTCAGTATTCCCGGCTAGATGTTGTCTGGACCGGCAGCTTTTCCGTTTTTAATACAGGCTAATGCCTTCTCAACCTCCGAGAACATTATATCTGGGCCTTGCTCTGACTGTATTTGGTTGCCCTTCGAGGGATCCGTATCGTCGAACAGATCAGTCATATATTTTATCCAAATTTCTTCTTGTTTTTCTTTGCTTGAAGCTGGTTTCCCATCTTCATCTAGGATTTTCGAGCAGGGTTGGTGTTTTCGGTTTCCGGTAACTTCTTTGACTTTTTTGTGGATGTTGAACATGTCGTGTTTGGCAAGAAGTTCTTCTATTTCCTGACATCTCTCCTTCATCCAGGATTCTTTGGTCATTCTAATTTTGCTCCTTATCATATTTTGTGTTTCTTTATACTTCGGAAGGTTTGTTTGTTTGAAACCTCTCCTCTTCGCCATTAATTGGAGTATTTCTTCAGTCATCCATTCTTTGTGTGGTTTGTTGTTATTTACTCGTGTTAACTGTTCTTGAGTCTCCTGCAGAGCATGCTTAAGTTGTGTCCATAATTCTTCTGTCCTGTTTGAAATTTCCCCACTTGTGTCTTGTAGATATTTAATCCATTGGATTTCATTGAGTTTTCCGTTCAAGCCATCTGGTATGACCTGTCTTTGTTGTTCGTTCTTTAGAGAATTCAAATCAGGTTTTTAGACTGCTTTCTTCTTCAGCCTTTTGAGCCGCACTCTAATCTAGGCGATCACTGGGTTATGGTCTGACCCAATATCTGCTCCTGGATAGGATTTAACACTGAGTACTCCGTTTCTGAATCTCTTTGGGGCCAGTATGAAGTCAATCTGGTTTCGTACTGGGCGATCGATCGTATCTTGTGGGGACTTCCATGTATACAGACGTCTTGCGGGTAGTTTGAACCAGGTGTTAGAGACAAACAGATTCTCTTCCTGACAAAATTGGATCAGGGTCTCCCCTCTTTCGTTCCTGTCTCCCAATCCATATTCGCCTACGATGTCCTCGCTTTTTCCCTTGCCCACATTAGCGTTAAAATCGACTAAGATGAAAGTGATTTCATCCTTTCTGGTGTAAGATAATAATTGCTTTAACATTTATTATTTTGCCTATTTTAAAAGTTCCGCTACAGTTTGTTTTCATAATATTTGGTTTCTTCGTGGGGATTCTTAGCACCCCTTGACCATCTAAGGTCTGCCACGGACTAGGGGCCATTGTATTTTCTTCCATTTGCCATGAATTGTTTGTTTGCCATGTATTTTAGATTTGAACTCATCTAACTAATGGCTGTAACGTTTATTTGAAACATTTTCTTCTAAAACCTCCTTAAAGGGTACTTTACTCTTGAACATTTTCAATTACTCAATTTTTTTTTCAAAAAGACTGAATGTCTTCACTAAACTTTATATATGAATTAGCATTTTGAATGTATATAATTTTTATATACATTTTTATTCGATATATTTTTTCCAAAAACTGTCCTAAAGGGCACTTGACTCTAGGATTTTTATTTTGTTGTACAATTTTCTTTAAAACTGTTTTGGTGATTTATACCAAATCTCATGACTTAAGTTAGCTGTTTAATGCCTTTATTTGGAACAGTTTTATCTAATATTGCCCTAAAGGGCGTTTCCAAAAATACATGTTCAGTCTAACTGATACATCTCCATTAAGTAAAGTTCTTTTTATTTATTCCAAGTCGATGGTTGGATTCTAATTTCGAAGTATGGTCATTGAAATTTGTTGTTGTTATTTTACACAAATAAATTTATTTGTCATTTCGATAAAGTTAGTTGTATTCAAAAACATTTTTCAGAAATCTTTGTCATCTAACAAACAACCAAAAGAAATATTTACTAATAAGATAAAATGTTAATATTCATTTCTAAATTTATTTTACAAAACGGTGATAATGTTGCCATGAATATTTCGCCCGGCCATATCAGAAAGTTTACACATCGCCATTTTAAACGTCACAACAAAATTACACTTTCACTATGTCTTTTATTTATCAATAAAATTAAGAACATTGCAAAACTCTGTGTTTAATTTCTTGATTGCGTCTTTATTTAGTTACCATTCTTATCCTCATATTAATTTGAAATATAATACTAATTCATAAGCAAATTAAGACCACCGCAATTATATCCTAATGATTTTTTGCCCAATCTGTTTTTTTAATCTAAGAGCTCCTGATTTTACTTTGATTAAGACATCGCATTGGCGACCTTTCCACGTCCCTATTATAAATAATGACCACGAAATTATTTTTAAATAACAGCCAGCTGAAGTGCGTTTCATTTTGCGGTCGCAAATATTGTTACGTTTCAATTAGTACTTAAAAATTTGCCCGCGGTACCGAAATTTGTTTCGTTAGTCCGGCAATTATTTAAAGTATCTCTCGGTCTAACCTTTCACTCGGTTCGATACCTTCGGAGTGACTTTGCTGATGTGGATATCGAGAATCGAGACACTTATTGTCGTCCCTGTAAGAACAATGGTGCCAGGTGTGCGGGTTTCATTTGATAATTTGCGCAGTCATTTTGAGTAAATTACCTTTCAACGCCTATTAGCACAGTAGATACTACTAGTGGGGTTTGGACTGCAACTGTCGATTTGCCATTCCGAATTTGTGTTTGCTGTCACTTAACAACATATTAATCCGCCTATTATCCTCTAAATGATGTTTTAAATTGAATTTTTTTAAATAAAGATCTATTGACCGCAGCTCCATTGTCAGAATAATACAAGACCTAATACATGCTTTTTGTACGTCGAACAGAGTATTATTTGATGGCAAAATTAAAAAGAGATTAAGTGGTTTTGTACATGTAGGTATCGAATTAAATATATAAAACCTATTACATTAAGTAAATAGTTTTTTACATAACAAATTAACTTTTTAGGCATCAAAGTAATCGATGTATCAATCCGGAATTAAAGTGTGTGACGTTGGCTGAAAGAGAAAAGAGAGAGAGAGGGAAAACAAGATGTAAGCGATCCGACTCCGGTAAATGATTTTGGAAATGAAGACTGCGGTTCAAGCACTTGTCTGAATTTAGAACGATGGACCGTCTCAACACCAACGATACCTTTTACTAAAAGGTGTATCATGAGAAATACCTATATTTATTACCTCATATAAGGCACTCATATATGGGAAGTATTGTAATTTGGTCGATTTTTCGAATTTGAGTTATTAGCACTTCTACATATTTTATGGTCCACTGAGTCCAAAAAACATGTTTTGAACAAATATCTCAATGTGCGTCTGTGGTATGTTTCTCCCCCAAAGTATAAAAGCGACAAATGGTTCCAACTTTAAATGTAGACTTTGTTCTTCACTAGGACTTCCCAGTAAGCTTTCCATTAAAATAGGCCGTTTTGAAGAGGTATTTGTTCCTGTAATTTTTCAGTTTTTGGAAATTTTCTTAAAATTTGGATATTTTTTTTTTACTTTTAATGCTTATTCCATTGTCGAATATATGTAATTAAGTTTAGTAACATTTTTGACTAAATGTTTTCTATGGACGCTTTATATTTGTCATTTTTCTGTTTTGGATTTTTTTTTTCAAAATCCACTTCAACATTTTTTCTAAACTTTATGCACCTATTTATTCTACCATCGAATGTATATAATACAGTCTAATAACATTTTTTTTGGCTAAATCATTTCTGAAGGGCACTGTATTCTTGTCGTTTTTCGATTTTTCGAAATTCTCTGGAAATTCGCCTGATGAATTGCTTTTAAACATTAAACATTTACTCTGCTGTCGAATATTTGTAATAAAATTTGAAAAAATAGTCCGATGGACACGTCGCCATTTTTAAATATTTCTTTCAAGTAGGCTGGGTAATAAATTTCCTAGATACTAAAGTTCAGAAATTGAAATAAAGAATTGAATAATAATACATAATAATAATAATAATAATAATAATAATAATAATAATAATAATAATAATAATAATAATAATAATAATAATAATAATAATAATAATAATAATAATAATAATAATAATAATAATAATAATAATAATAATAATAATTGAATTAACCATTCACAATTGAAGCAAGAACTCAGAGAAAAATATAAAAAGAGGCTGAACAAACTCCTCAATACTAAATTATCGGGTGGAAACTTATGCGCTGCGATAAACTTGTGGGCAATCTCTATACTAACATACTCCTTTGGTGTTGTGAAATGGTCGAACACTGATCTGGAAGAATTAGACAGAACAACGAGGAGGTACATTACCAAGTCAAGAAACCTTCACCCCAACTCATCAGTGAAGAGGCTCTATTTACCCCGAAGAGAGGGAGGCAGAGGCCTACTCAACATAAAAAAATTATGTTTAAAACAAGAAGAATACATGAGACAACATTTTCAAACATCTGATAGTGAAATACTAAAAGTAGTAGTGAGAGAAGACAAGGGCTACACACCTCTCAATTTGTCTCAACATAACTACCAAAGCGATATTGTGTCAATGCAAGAGAATCTGAATGCTTGGCAAGAACAGCCCCTCCATGGCAGATACCCCAAATTGTTACACCTAGAGAATGTTGACAAGAACGCTTCTCTACGATGGCTCCACGAAAGACAGCTGTACCCGGAAACGGAAGGATTCTTAATGGCCATTCAAGACCGAGTAGTAAGAACAAGGAACTACGAAAAACACTGCCTGAAGCTAAATGTCATTGACAAATGTTGGAAGTGTGGGGCCTCAGGTGAAACAATTGAGCATATAATGGCGGGATGCCCCATGCTAGCAGAAAGTGCATATTTAGGGCGGCATAACCAACTCGCCAAAATAATCCATCAACAACTGGCAATCAAGCACAACCTTCTTGATGCTCCACCCCCACCGTACTATAAATACGACCCCTCTCCAGTCTTGGAAACGAACGACCATCTGTTATACTGGGACAGAGTTATAACAACTGATCGGAGTGTGGATTACAACAGACCGGATATCATACTGATAAATAAGAGATAACAAACTGGAATCGTCCTTGATATAGCAGTACCGTTGTCGCACAATGTAAAAAAAACTGAGGGTGAAAAAGCAACGAAGTACGAAAACCTGGCATATGATCTCAAAGCTCAATGGAAACTCCGCAGTATCGCTATCATTTCATTTGTTATATCAGCTGAAGGTATAATCAGTAAAAATTTCTTTGCAAATCTAGACAAGATTGGACTTCCCAATAACATTGTAAATCTAGGCCAACGCGCAGTATTGTTACAAACGTGCCATATAGTCCGAAAGTTTCTAGGCTAGTTGAGAGGAGTTGAATTACTTTCTCAGCTAGATAGATGACAAAGTTAATAACCGCACCAACTTGTATGTTGAGAAATGGGACAATAATAATAATAATAATAATAATAATAATAATAATTTCAATAATAATAATGAGCACAAATTGAATGTAGTTAGAATAAAAATTTGGAAAATCACAAATTGGACAAAATGAAAATACACGTCTTATATGACTCCAGGACTTTGTTTTGTTAAAACTTTACAATGTTCTGAAGTAGGATTTAAATATGTTGAAATTGCCATCATTATTAACCACAATGACTGCAGTTGATTTTTTGAGTTTCAATAAAAATATGCCTTATTGTTGTTATTCTGGACATGTCGTCACGATGATTGAATGACAAAGAGAGAGGGGTAAAGAAAATATAAAATTTTAGTCAACTAAATTATTTCGCTGCTCGTCAGTGCGATTTGCACGTGAGGTAGCTCGTCGCACATTTGATTGACTTCGACGACCTAAGTCAGGTCGTCTTCTCCTTGGCATTTTATAATCAATAAAGTTCTCGCGTACTGACAAACTGATGATGGATTTAATAATCGTCTTGATATTTATTTATTTGACAACCAACTGACACTATACTCTCATTTGCTTGATTACAAATGTCAAATTACAAAACGTACCTTTTTTAGTATTTCCGTTACCTATTATGTATGTTTCTCACCGCTTAAACCTTCTCTGAACTTCCACAAATATTTTAAGATCAAAATTAGCAAGATAGGTCCAGCCATTCTCGAGTTTAAGCGAGATAGAGATTTGATAAAAATACTACTGGATTTTTTCTATTTGCATTTCGATTTCCATTGTTTTTTGCATTAGATATGCTTTCCTATTTGCCTATTTCGAACTGTTATTGCATATATTTGTTAAAGTTCATGCAGGAATTTGGGCACACTTTTGGTATATCATATTGCCTTTCTATAGTTATCAATTTTTTTAATAATCAAGAATATGTCTGTTGTATACTGCCGTAGGATGCTGACCTAGGCATGTTGTTAGTTGCTAATATTGGTCAGTTCCTTACGTTATAGAATATTAAGGTATTGCTTTCTGCCAATTAAGGAAAATTAGGATTCTCCCTTAATTACTTTCAAATGATTCCATTTCTGTGTTGTCCCTCCTCTAAAGTCGCTCGCATAGGTACCCTTTCGTGAGTGTTCGAGTATAAAAGAAGTGCATTCAGGGAAATTTTGCTTTTAACATCTCCATCCTTCTGCGTCTACTCCACTGTCACATCCAATTTGTAATCTCGAGCAATATTTCAACAGCTCACTAGGGTGGTCTGCAATTAATTCGAGGCGCCGCCAGTGGTTCTGTCGAGATTTCACCGTTGTTCCATTCCTGCGGTCTCCTCTTTGATAGTTTCTAATGACACCGTTGTGACATCCGGTGGTACACCGAATGACATATCCATCGGGGGACCGCACTAATCGCACATTAGATCCGTCGAAGACGAGAGATGAGCGATTTTTTCTTGCCTTATTAGATAGCGTGAGAAGTTTGCGGAAATGTCGGGTAATTTTCGTTGTTCTGATACTTTTATTGTCGAGATATTAATTTCGATTTTTGCCTCGGCCTTTATTACTGTTATTGTCCGGGCGGGGGCACAAGAGGGAAATGCGTTGTGAATTGATTTAGGACGTTGGGACTTTAATGGGTCGTGTTATTTGGGGATTTTATTACGACATAATAAAGCGGGCAAGGTGTAAATTAGGCGACTTGGGGGAATTACATGGGATTTTATGAGCACATCCGGGGGTTTTTAAAGACAAAACGTCGTGTTTTGACAGTTTTTAAAATCACTCTTAAATTTTGTTTAAAAATATTCTGTTTCTTCGGACACAAGTTTGGCAAGCAAAAACTGATATAGTAGTTTAAAGTACAAGTTGCAGAAAACGTCATATTCCAAGCCCGAGTAAGCTTTTAGAACGGACGAGGGTTTGGAATATTTTCTGCAACGAGCACTTTACAACGTTTTCTATGTTCCGGCTTCCATTTAATTTTTATCTATGTTTAAATAATTTAAAATTTCTTATCCGGGGATTTTTTTCTCATGACATTTAAGTTGGTATTGCTGCTGTTTCCTAGACATCTGTAAGTTTTCACACCATTTTCAAATTTAATTTCTTTGTTTTCTCGCATATGTGAGCAAAATTGACGTATCAAGTGATTCATAAGTGATATAATCAGATCATTTCACTTTCACTTCAAACGTAAAAGGAATACCCCATAAGCCACAATCTTAGATTCATATAAATTTTACATATGTATCCCCGCCGAGGGTCTTACTGTACGAAAACGAGGAATCGTGAGGTTTTTATTTTATGATACACCTTTCAAAATACAGAAACGAATATAGCTTATAGTCAACACTTGCATACTTGCATCCCTTTCCCATCGACCCGGCGGCCATATTTATTTTTAAATTTGTTTTGACAGACATCTGACAGCATTAGGGAATATCTTGTTACCAACCCAACAAAAAAAAATTACCAAAACGATGCTTTAATAAGCCTCATTAAAGCACTGTTTTTGGCCATTTTAATGCTAGAATAGCTGTCATTTTAGTGCCGGAACATAGAAATAATATTACAGATTTGCAAAAGTACCAGACAATTCTACAATTTTCATCGAGTCGATATAACATTACATTTTTGTTTCTTACCAAATGATTTTACTAAATTTTCCCATGATTATTACAATGTCAACCCTTTGCATGTGAATTTTCAATTATTGACATAGAACTTATTACACAAACCCAATCAAATCATTTTTCTTCTCAGTTTAATACAAAACAATCAAGCACTATTAAAGTTCGTTGAAAACAATGCCCAACGAACCCACCCTTATGAATCGACTATATAGATACCCACAACTTTGAGAAAGGTGTTCAAAACTTTGAAAATTTTGTAACGGATCCGGGCGGGAGTGTTATCATTTTAAAGGTTAGAAAAGTAAGGGTATTCGAGATAGCAGGTTATTAATGTGTTGTATCTAATAACGCGTTAAATTCCATCCCTATCGTTGGAAGATAAATTTTGAAAAAGTTCCGAAAGGTACTTTATTACATTAACTACAAACACTTTTTCCATTTTTTTAAATTTTTGTCTTGTTTAAGTAATAATTTCTTTAACATTGTTACTATTCACTGGATAATTAATGTGTAAATTCTAACCACTCTTAAATCATTTTGGAATCTGATAAATTGAAACAAAATATATTTTATTGATACGAAAATATCTATTGGCGCGTATGTGGCACGTCCCGCTCCACAGCGCAATATCATAAAAATTTACAGTGCATGTTACGCACAATTTTAGGGATCTTCCGTCTAACCAATAATACTTAAAATTATAGTAATCAATACATGACATTTTAAATACAATTTCTAAAAAAAAACTTTACTCAAGTAACACATTCTCTATATTCCAATACTTCATTCTGATTAATCAAGCCGTATCAATGGAACTCGCCTATGAAATCGCGGCCCCGCTGCTGCGGCTAACTTTACGCCGAGTGTCACAAAGTTAATCGCAGCGTCGTGAAGTACGTGCAGATATGAGACGCACGTCAATCGGAAAATCGTCGGAAATGTTTGTTTTTCCATACACTATTTTGTAGCTTTGTATTGTACGTCATTTCGTTTTTGCAACTATTTTGTTATTTGGAAGGAATTTTTGGTATCTTCGGTAGTACCTACTTACGCACTTTACGCGTCATTACGACCCTCAATAAACCAGCTATTTGGTATACTACACATGATGTTTATCAAATCGATTTTATATGTGAATTAATCGGTTTGATAAATTTCTGTGGAATTCACAAATATCTAATTTGTACACATACAGAAATCAAATGGCGTGTTTTCTAAACAATTGAGTAACCGTCGTTTTCAAACGAAAATTATTTTTACGTGTCTCTAAAATTTGTTACTCTGTCGTCTCTCTCTCTGTCTTGCTAATCTTTCACGCATTTACTTTGATTTGGAAACATCTAATTGCGCGCATAATAATTTAAAACAGTGTTAAATCATAGAGTCTCACTTTTGTAACACATAATTATATTTCATTATTAAACAGTATACACTTTCAATTCGATGCAGTTTAAATGATTTCACATTGACCAGGTGTCCTGCGACCGCTCACTTTAGTAATTATAACGTCATGTGAAGTATCCATAGGCTTGGTATTGGTTCATGTATCAGTTATTGACAATATATTATTTCCTCTCAAATTATTCTGTCACACACTAAAGCCATTTTTCGTAATATTTTATCAATTACAGTCAAGTAAATTGCTTCTATATGTTCGTATTGTAAAAAGTTCTTATTACGATTAACATTGTTATAATTCTCTTAGTTTGAAAGTTCACTTATGCGTAATACAGGTAGCAAACCTTTATATGCTCAAGTAATACAAGTACAAGTAATAAAAGTTTTGAACGTTTACATTTTGACAAATATTTTTCTACCCCTCATAAGTTAAAGAGACACGCTTGTTAGGCAGGTGATAAACATTTCATTGTAACAAAGTTTTTATGACATTGTGACGTGTTACAACTATTCGAAAATACATTGTTTATACAAATAATGAGCCTTTTATATGCTCTCATTTGAATAAGCCTTATTGTATCAGGCATTTACACATTGACAAATTTTAATTTCTCCAATGAGATGCCCAAAGAAAATAACTATAAGGGGAGTATCTACTTTAATTCATTTTTTTAAATGTTTCTCTGAATTTTGAATATCCATCTCATATTGTAAAAATATATATTTTTCCTGAATTTCTTAAATGTCTTGTGTTTTCCAAAAACAATTATTTAATGGCAAAATCGGGCAATTTTAATGACAATTGGTGCAAATTGGTTTATTAAATTTATTAAATAAGTTTATTTTTATATTTATGTACTGCTATGTTTCTTTGAAATCGTTACACCTCTGAATTATTAATAATAAATTAGAGAGAGAGAACACGATTTCATTTGTATCAAATAGACTGTTCTACAATTAAGACAGCATTCATTATCAAATTATCACACACCTTACAGCTTTCAGATTTAGATTTCAGAGCTAAGGAAGTTCATAAAATGGCGCACACTTTCGTCAGTTAAATGATGATTTGTTTGATATTTTAAATTTTCTTAATATATTTTGTGAATTTAGTTTTAAGCAAGTAACTTTTGTTAGTTAAAACACTGTATCACCTGCTACTGAGTATTTACTTTTTGAGACAATTGAATAAAAATTAAGTTATTTTAGATCTCATTCCTGATTTAAATTTAATAATTTTCCATTTCATTTTACAAGGTTTCTTAATTACTTTTTTTTTTCAGAATTAACCAAAATACTTGTATTCTTAAGCAACTGTATAGGTACATGCACATTTGTTAAAACATTTGCAAATACGTTTCCACTAGCTACTTCCAAAATTTCCAATAAACTATTCGATGCATCTAAGTTAAAGTGCTTCTCTCTTATTTTTACTATTAAAGATTTAAAGACGTTTCCAACGAACTCTAAAATTACGTGTTCGAAGCACACACCCTTCACGGCTTGATTATTATTGGAACTACATTTATTTGTATTCTTGCATGCTTGCATCCAAATATCTTATTGTGAATACCGAATGCACTATTTGAAGTAGATTGGCGTTAACAATTTTGCGTCCTCCTTAAGGCCAAAATTTAAATTTAAATCCAATCGAACAGTGTTGTATGAATGAAACCAAATCAGGTTAAAGGCGGGAGGTTACGGGATATTATAAAGAAATAATGTAACAATAATATACATATATAACAAAGTAACAAGTACACAAGTACATAGGAACCTATGTAAACAAGTAAATAGGATTATTTATATTACAAGATATAATTTGCGGGATTTATAAATGTTTTGATTATTTGTAAAAAATAAAAATGTGTAGTTAAAATGTAAGTAATTATATATCAAAAATTTATGTCACTTTCGGTACCTTTAAAGTAAATTTAAACGGTAAAAAAGAGAACAACTCTGTAATTGACTCTTTGTTCTATTGTTTTTGATTAAGCTGTTGGTAGAAAACGAAAAAGTGATTAAAATCGAATAAGTAATAAACAAGTAATGAGCCATCAAACCTAAATTTGAAGTACTACGTTTTTTTGAGTTTTGCGTAAATTTATATGATAGGTATGCAACAAAGCAGAGTATATAAATTGCAATAATATTACAGTTATGTTTGTATCATGCAAACTAAATGTGAACTAATTCATCAATAATTTGATTATTCGTGCTGCTTTCTACGTTTATACTTTATTAAATTTAAAACTGTAAACTGTTTATGGAACTATGATTGATTATTATCTGATTATCTTAAACATAATGATCTTCCTCTCCTTCAGAAATTACATTATAGACGAAAGGCACACATTGAATTTGAGAAAAAACCCCATGCAACTACATAATTTCTCATTATTTGTAAGATCACTTTCATAAGTAGTTTGTAATCTGCATTACTATAGCATCAAGTAAAAAAAAAAAATTAAACGATTTAATGACCTGGAGTTGGTACACAAATTTTAGCATTAACATCAGCGTTAATTACAGCTTGTCAGACCGCTTTTGCTTGTAAAAACATTCCGTGTTAATTAAACCTCGTGGATAATTTCAAATGCGATCATTCACACCTAACACCGAATTCTGAACGTCATCGACGTACCTTGGGTCCCCGTGTTAAATCAGCACAAGAATAAATTTTTTCACGGGCCATTGTGGGCCCGTTCTCGAAGAATGAAAAAAATCTAAAGTCATGCTAATGCTATTAGCTCCCTTATTGCCACATAATGTTGGATTATTCCCCGACAATGGATGAATGTTTGGGCGGATTGTGCATGCTTTTGTCGTCAACAATGGCCCGAGGTTGCTGTTGATTTGTTGTTGAATTTAATCGTTGTTATGAAAATGGCTGTGGTATAATCGATAGGAAAGTAGTTAGCTGGTAATCTAATTACGTTTTATGGCCGATGGAAGTAAATGGAACCAAGGCTGGAAACGTTTGTGTAAAGTGACAAATTTCTATTTAGTCTCGCGGTGAATGGAGGTGTATCGCATAGGTATACCGACGTTAAACAGTTTCACAACTGCCTAACAGTCTCGATGTTTCATTAATAAACACGTCGCCCACCGAAAACAATTAGACCAGGTCTAGCGGTACCGTCTCTGTGAAGAAAAATGTATCGAAACTTGTCGCCTCAGAAAAAAAAAACTAATTTAATACCTTTACCTGAAACAACAGTTAACTCAAGAGAAAGAACTCCTTAACGAAGAAAATAATTATAATGTGGCTTCAAAACTTTGGTGGTACTTACCGAACGTAAAAACCGGTCGATTACATTGTTTATAGGTTTAATAGAACCGAATTTCTTTTAATCCGTTAAAATTTCGGATCGTGACATAGCCGCCGCACACTCTTTTTTATTCAGAGGGAATCGAATGGGCACACGTTTTATTCACATTGGAATAAGGAGTACGTGTATCTGAAATTTGATTATAATCAAAAACCAACGCAAAATCATACCTACTCTTTACAATTTTACTTGGGACAGAAAACAAAGTGCCAGTGTACCGGGTGCATTCAAAAAAGTGCTTTTTGCCCTATACGAAAGAGCAGTACTATTTACATATATACAATTTGTGGTGAAAGTAATCCTCGTATATTAAGTAGACCACCCATAAGCAGAAGCAATAGGAATTACGCATATTCATATCGAGTACTGCAATAGTTTTGTTTTCGTAAAATTTTTACGGTTGCGTATCGTGGTCTTGATGTACACACCTGCGATCTTCAGTGGTGTTACAACATTATAAATGTTTGATGAAACATTGCAGTTTAGATGAATATAAGTACAACTAATTTTTCCAAGTTTTTGCTCAATTAATTAATTATTTTGTTATGCGTTTTTGCTAATTTTTATACTTTGCATTAAATTTCGCTGGGTTTTGAGCCGTCTCAAGTGACTTTGTAAACAGTGTAAAGTAAGCTTACCTACCTAATGTTTGGTGGTTTCAAAATGTTGAAAAGTGAAACACAAATAAATTGGCAGAAATGGGAATGAACGTTGTCGCAAATGAGAAAAGTGCGCTTTTTTTTAAATTCAAATATTTTCCGACATTTGAGATAAGAAATAACCATTCCGGAGAAGATTTCCAGGTGTTCAGATATAGTAGTTATGTTAGAGGTGTAAAGTGTGTTTAGAGGATATTTCATTTATTATAGGAATTAATAATGAAATATTTGTTAGAGTGACAATAAAATATATGTACGTCAATATTGCCATAGGTATTTAGTAATGCGTAAATGGTTGACTTTCTTTCATCATGATCTTAATCACTTTCTCGAAGCCTACAGGGAACATTTTTACTGTTGTCCTTTAATTTTGACTTGCAGACTTTCAAAGTTGTCATTTTGAAATCGTTTTCTGTTCAGAATTTCTTAAGCTCACATTTTTGGTGTGAATGTAAATTCCTTTATTTTTTGATACTTGAGCAATTTATATTGAAAATCAGGAATGGGCTATGTCCGGTGGATAAACATTCAAAATTTGGTAAATTTTTACTTCTGCCACTTCTCCTATTTTTCGTATTTATTCTGATAAAGGGATAATACGTGAGAAGTTCAGAAACGCGCCGTAATCTCAAGGGGGCAAGGAACATTCATATACCTATGGAGTCTAGTAGCCCCTGTAGCACTGACATTAACCATGGTCGTCGACGTCGGCGTCTCATTCACGGAAGTGGTAGAACTAAAAATTGACCCAAAATTTTAACGGCAGATATTGAGCGTTACGATAGGTGTACGTAAGTTACATGAGTAAATTCTTCATACAGTTATTTGTTTAAGAGATAGGTTGAATTTTTTACTCCATTTCCAAAAGTAAGCGCCTTTGCCAGTTCTCAAATCGGCACAATACGCAATCGCAAATGTCAAGTTTATGACAGACTATTATTTTCAAGAGCTCTCTACTAATTTTAAATAAGTAATGGGCCTTTATAGTATCACAGACAATGAATTGTCTGTGATAGTATGAAGAACATGCTTACATGTATATCTCCTCACCTAGATCCGTTAGATTTTTTTTGTTGAGGATATCTCAGAGGACTTGTTTATACAATGTCAGTAAACACCAGACTATAGTTGCCTAAAAAATATTCCTGCAATATTTTTCGAAATAATTCTGGAACTTATAAGTTGAAAGTTATAAGTACAGTGAAAAGAAAGGTACTGGGAGCCCATTTTGAACAGCTGCTTAAGTCTGGATTTTTGCTATGAACCTCTTTGAGGCTTAGTATTTTTCATAAGTCTAGTAAAAATAATTGCTCAACAAATAACGTGGGCTTTTGCTGCTGAGACTGCAGCAAGGGATTCAAATTATTACTACTGAAACCGTTAATTTCAGCGAATTTAAACAAAAGTGTCTGTTTGTTAGTAAATTGTATTATAGGAACTTATTTTGCAACTTGCGTAGCATTAAGGGTTATAAACCCAAATTTAGGACAGTATAATTTTTTTTTTATATGAATCGATAGTTTCATTAGCGGAGTATTACAATAGATAAGATAACGTAAGAACCTATCAATACTAAGATATTTGTAAATTTACACAGTTTTATTATTTACATGAAATACTTTATCATATATTTATTGATATCGAAGATATGTTTGTGCAGTGTTTAAATGTACATATTCAAATAATATTAAACTACAAAAATGTACCTAATCCTTGCCACGGATGAGTATTGGTCATTAAATTTAGACTATAACCTTCACAATTGAAATTTTCTTGGGCGAAGTCATCACGACGGGTAACGGCTAGTTTACGGTAATCTTATGATGTAAAATTTGGATAACACAAACATGCAGAGTTTATTAACGTTAATTAATGTTAAGTTCATATTTATAAATTTGGAAATTTTTGGTATTTTTGCTTTCTCGTATAATAAGGGGAATTATTGAATCGTGCTGATTTTCGGAATTTGAGATATTGCCATTTCTGGATGTTTTGAGGTCCCCTGAGTTCGAAAAACTTGTTTTTTGAAACATGTCTGTGTCTGTATGTATATATGTATGTATGTACCTATGTGTATGTATGGTGTATATGGTTAACGTTTTCTCAGAAACTATATAATATATAGTGGAAAGGGCTGGGTCCCCTGAAAACTTGTGAAGGCATAAATTTTATCAGAATCAGTTAAGGGTAAAGGGTACTCTACCCTTATCATTTTTAGGTTTTTGTGGATTATCTCAAAAATTGGTTCAACACTTTTTTTAAACTTTGTACACTTCTTTCACTATTCAATTCTCATTTGACTGCCATTATCCCTATCTTCACTGATCTTTTGCGAAGAGCCCTTTACTCTTGCCAATTTTCAGTTTTTCTCAATTTTCTCCAAAACGGCTATACTGATTCTTACCAAATTTTAGATTTGAACTGAGCTAACTTATGGCTACAACTTTTATTTGAAACATTTTTTTTTGTAAATCCTCCCTAAAGGACCCTTTAATAATGTTGTCATGAATGTTTACGATATTTACGATTTATATGAATCAATATCAATGGCGTTCAAATAAACGTGCTAGAATTTTAAACGCACTGCTGTGTTTATAATTAAGAAGTAAAATTTTCCAGAAATGCATCAAATTAGACTTAATATTAGTTGCACAAATAAAATGCTCCCTCTATTATTGGCTAGTAAGCTATTTGTTTCAATTAACTGACGCTCGATCACTCTCTTGTGAATTTAGATACTTTTGTTAAAAGAAAGTATGTATCTTTCCTTAAAATCCCATATTAAAGTTTATGTTTGAAGATACTGTTTTGGATCTTATGAAAGACGTATACATATTACCATGATTTGAAATCCACATATTAAGGCAACAAATATCCCAGAAGCATATCAAATGCTGTGTAATGCTTAATTTTTCCTCTGAATCGAATTGTTTTGTCAGAATTACTGTCTACCAATTTAAAGTGACCTTAAAAACATGATAAGCTGACAATTAAGAACAATACACTTATGTGTATGACCGTCTCTATCAACTCTTTACCTTAGTTAAAGTCACCTCATCACCCCACATTTAATAGGAAGAATCATGGTACTTATGGAAGAAAAATAAGTTCCAAAAACGGAAAATGACAATGTGTCATATTATTTTAAAACTATTTAATTATCAACATTCCTGCAAGCGTCAATTTCAGGGGTGCATCTTAACTAAACGTATAATAAAAAACAAACGGCCACAATGTAAAATCCTGTAGAACATCGCAATAGAAGCAGAAGACATATTAGGTTAGAAACGTGACAATAATTTCATATTTGTGCAGGAAAATTCTAACATAGCGTTGAAAACAAAGTGACCATTGGCCAATAGATCTACAGGCAAGGTGGTGATTACTAACCTGACACCACGATATATTAAATTGCTGTTTTTACACATCATGTGGAACGTGGAATAAACTGTGTATGTTATGAACTTACATACACGAATAAAAATAAATTTTAGTATTAATAATTACGTGTGTGTTTATGTGGTACGTCGTCGGCAGGTTGCGCCCATGGCGATTCTGCATATTAATAGTATCATTTGCATGTTCATTCATCCCGCAATCCATGACTAATCTCAATATAATTTTGTTGATAAAACCGATTTTTAATGTGAAATGAAGCCTGTCGTACGTGCCGCAAACATCCGCTTTTTGAACCAAGAAAACGTATTTAATTCAATAGAGAATCGACAAAAACGCCGTACCGTTTGAAACAATACAAAAAAGTTGATTAGTGCGTTTCTGACTTTTACGATATGGAATTTATTCGAGGGAAGAAACTCATTCAGCATCGAGAGTAAAGTATTTAAGAAAATAACGACTCTATTGATGAGGGAATTTTTTCAATCGTAAACCACAGTCGCGGTACCCGGAACTCGCTATGTAAATAAATCAATCTTGGTTGTGAAGGCGGTTTCGCTCCTAGACTTTTTTCTTTCTCTCTCTCCCCCTCTCTTCACTCGACGCAAACTTACGTTGTTACAATGGTCGATGACTTAACGTTCTCTCGAATAACAAATCGATCCTACAAGATAACTATTTACTATGTTAATGAACGCATTTATTACAATATTACATTAATCCTTCCGTTTTTCACGTGTAAATTATTGTTGGCACAAAACATTCACGTTCTATCCTAGTAGGTACAGTAAATCATAAACTTAATGGGAAAAAATTAAAACTGTTTAACCAGTGGGGTTTGGCCTCAGTTCACTTTAATTGTGCTCGATACCAAATATGGATTCCTGCCAGATTTGATAACAAAAGGTTATCACGTCGGAGAGTGGCATTGAAAGTTATACTTCCTCTTCTTCAGCTGCCAATCCAATGTTGGCGATGGTGGCTGTAGTATGTGGAAGTTCCCCAATAGTTCGCAGACTTGTCCATCCTCTTAAGTTTGTTAGTCAAGACATTTGTTTCCTTCCCACACTTTCTTTGTCCTTTATTTTACCCTTAACTCTTAAGTAGAGAAGTCGGTAGTTTGGGTTTCCCATTTCTCATGGGTGTGAATCTATCTGTCTTTTCCCGTTCTTCTCAAAATCTCCTCGTTCTTAACCCTATTAACCAATGGTACCCTTAGTGTTCGACGATAAGTGCACTTCTCGAACTCTTCCAATCTGTTTATTGATATCGACTGCCCACTTTTGCCTTCCGTAAAATAGAACGCACCACACATAACATTTGGTGCAATACATTCTTAACTGTAGACTTACGTCTTAGCTGGTTTAATGTTTAAATTTAAAAAAGTAGTTACGAGTTCAATTTTGGGCTTAATCTCGTTTTCGTTGTCGCAACTTCCTAGCTTCTTTCACACTTTGTAACTATTTCCAAAGCTGTTCCGTCGATGACAGTTGCACATTCATATAAGGCATTTTTCACCAACTAACTACTATAAATTTTGTTTTATTTTTATTTACTTTCAGTCGATAGTTCTTACTGGCTAAGGTTAGTTATTTGTTTCGAATCAAGACAGATTCATCCGAATATCTAATATTATTGACAGATACTCCGTTTGTTTTGATTTTAATACCTTTAAATATTCTATTAAACATGGCCTCTGAGTTCATGTTAAACAAGTGCTGTTTTAATATCTGGTGATTGTAGGTTGTAGGTTTTAGGTTACCTATTTACTGCTAAATGTACAGTACTGCCAGTACTGTCAGTACAGATTTAAAGTCTTTGTCATTTAGTTACCTGTGTTGTTTTTAATAGCTCAATTAGTCTTTTGTGTGGAACTCTATCAGATGTAACCTCTAACTTCAAATTGTATATCTTTAAAATGGGCTTTACATTTGCTATATATTCGGGGACATCCGACTTCGGCCACCACTCTCCACAGAGAAGAAAATCATATCCGACTTCGGCCACGCGATTTTATCAGTAGGATTAGTAAGGATTATGGCTCGTTAGGCCAGGTAGGTGCAGTAAAATAAAATTGGGTGGATTTCGGTCACTAATTTCTTTCAGTTTAGTGTTAAGTTAGTAAAAGTAAAATTGGAAAATAGAGAAATTATTAAATAGCGGCGGCGAGTTCCTTCCGGGGTCAATTCGAAAGTAGGTAAAACCTCTCAAAGGACCGACGAGTTCCTCCCCGACGACCATAATTATTATATGAATGCGCCATCGCTTGTTAAAGGGCAAGGATAAACAATTGAGGTTTAGCAAAACGAATAGGACGAATAATTTTTCTTGAATGTATGTTGCAAATGTAGATATTGCAAAAAGAAACATTTGCTCTCTACACAAAGCCAAGTTATTAACTAGCGGATAATTGGTTAATAATAAAAATTTTCCAGCGAACCATTTTTCTCAAAATCATTGCAATTTCATTGGTTTATTGATTCGCTTACAATTTGACAGCAGGGCGCATTTCGGTTCCACCGACCCATTGAAACCCTAGGCTAAATTCAGGTAGAAAGGTGGCCGAAGTCGGCGTACTTATCAACGTACCATAATCCTCCGATTACGCTGAAAAAGATTCGTGGCCGAAATCGGCTGCTCCGATATAGGGGTCCAATATATTCTGGTGCAAGGCTTTAAGACATATTTTTATTGGATCAGACTTATTAATCTGTCTTCATTATAACTTTGTACATTTTTTAGGTGTTGAAATCAAGGTAGATTCCGATCTGGGTAGTTAGTTCCTTTTCGTATTTATGTATTTCGTATATATTTTTGAATAAAAATAGTTTCCAACAGGGACACAGATCGTCATAGGCAATTAATTTAATGATCTCAAATGGTGCTTCGCCTGGTCCACTTGTTTTATGTTTTTTTTGAAATCATTTTACAAATTTCTTATTTCTTTATTGGCGACCTAGTTAGTGATTCATTTTCTTGATTAAATTCTAAATTCGTTTATTGTCTTGGGAAAGTTCTCATTTGTATTGTTCCCATTCGCTTTTCCAGAAAGAGTTCGTTCTTATCGTTGACTAGAACGTCATTTCTTTCAGTTTCTTATATTCTCCATGAGTGTCATGTTTGCTTTTTATTGCTTGATATTCTTTTTCTAGAAATCTTGTTTCATCAATTTCATCAACTACATCAATAGTTGGGGCATATACTTCAGTGATGTTAATGTCAAGAAGGTTTGCTTGAATTTTTAGCAACACTGTTTTGTCCTAAAATGGAACAAATTTAGTGACACTCTTCGCTATTTCCTTGGTGGTTATGACAGCCACACCTCTTCTGTGGTCTCCATTATTGTTACCTGAGTAGTATAATCGCTTATTTTCTGTGTTACATTCCTGGCCATCTTCGTTCTTCATCATTATCTATGTTCGCTAGTTTCCCAACCTTCTACATACTTTTGAACATTTTATCTCCTAATAGAGCATCTGTACTGATAGTTTTACTTTCAGGCTTTACCCTAATTTTTCTGGAGACAGGATCTTTTTTCTATACATTCTCCCATATGATTTTCTTGGGATAAATACTTTAGTGGTTTTTTATTGTTTTCTGGAAAGGTTTGTCGTTTTCCTTCTGTACTTGGACACCGTTTGAAGGAACTACAAGTACTAAGAGGTTGCTTGACTTAATGTGACCATAGCCCATATGTGTATTTTCTTATAAATTGTAACAACAAAACAACTTCAGCATTCTTGTTAATGCCATTTACTACTTCAATGATAAATTAGGTTGAAAGATTTATAAACTAGCAAGAACAACTTTTGTGTGTGTTAAATTCAATGGGAAATTAATTGTCCACCGTGTAAACGTGTACTTTTATTTTTAATTACAACGCATCAGAAGTAGGAATCTAATGTCTTTTGACAATAATTAACAATTAAGTTCTACCAAGCTGACTCAGATCATGTAAACATTTAAGTTGAGGATATAGATCTCTGATGAGAATCATCAGGAATATCAAGAGCCCCGAATGGGACCCTTGGGGAACTCCTTAAGATGCTGCATGAGTAGATGATGTGGGGCTTTTGCAGATTTTTCCTTAAAGCAATTAAAACTGTAAAGAGTGACTGATTGGAGTACAAGAGAGTCCATATGTTTCCATTTCTTCAATTAAACGTTTAATAGAAATGGATTTGAAAATTAAATAGAAAATTGTATTTTTGAAAGAAAATTCAATTGTTCCTACTCAAAGCGAATTTAATGTATTTAAAATAAATCAAGAACGTATTTCAAACTTCGCTTAAACCTTCACGACAATTGAAAGTACGTTGATATTTCTTGGAGAAACCATATTTACAATTCGAAAAATGCTACACCTTCGTGTGGAATGGCGCAGTTACTTTAAAAATCTCAAAATTTTCCCAAAATCCGTCGTGAAATTCCAACTTGGCAGTGGATTATTGTTTGAAGGTTCAGTAAATCAGTAACAGTAACAGTAATCTCCGTAAAGCTACAAGCTGTTCCCAAAATTTCCGGAAAGTGATGAGTCTTCCAGTCGACGATTTTCGTGGGTGCCGGAGATTACGTAGTTTATAATTATTTGTTCTTCTTGTCACAATAGACCCGGAAAAATTGATTCATGGCGTAAGAATGGCCGCCAATTATCTAACATTTCAATACGTATCGAACGCATGCAGGTAATTTAATCAAACAATATCATTAGAGGCCGCACTTAGATCGTAGTGATTAGTCGGCTTGTACGACGACGTAATACCCGTAATATAATTTTATTTCGGACAATAGGCCTTAATGATGTTAATGCTAAAGCTATTAGGTATGTTGTAACGGGCAGGCGGTTTTTGTAGCTGGTAAGCTTAAGCTGACGATCTTATCTCTCGACAACACGAAAAGTCCTCATTTGGGCTGGTGTGCTCACTACTGCGGTGCCCAGTCATCGGCCACAGGTGTCATATGAATGACAAAACACCAACCGACATTTATTATCATTTATTTATAATTACAGTGAACGTACACCCGTATTTATTGTCATTGTGATCCAATACAAGAATGAAATAGAAAATTATTATTAATGATACGCGCCGCTTTCGGGAGCTCGCTTATGGAATGCGACTGTTGAAAGTGCCATTTGTATTCGTTTACCCAATGGGAGTTGAGATTTATTGACGGCACATCAAGGTAACTAACTGTATAGGTTTCATTAGATCAATCTCACAGTTTCATTATGTGAATACGATATCATTACTTCGTCTGTTTGAGAATAGAACGAAAAGAACGTGTCTTCAGTTAGTTAAAGGTCTTAAGTTTTAACATATGCTCCGCATGCATAGAGGACGCTTGAAATATCCAAATTTTAGGGTGGCTTTATTGAGGCCCCACTTCGGCAATGTGTTTCAAGGTAAGTTTCATTTTGCGTTCAGATAGTGGCTCTCACGACGAACTTACTTAATAAATTCAAAATGTTGGCAGTACAACTAAATATTTAGTGAATGCAAGATACTTAGCAAAGCTTACTTAGGAGGTCTACTTATGAATTTTGTAGTTTATAAGATTTACCTCTTTCGGAAAGTACCTAGCAAAAAGAAATTTAGAAAAACAAAATTATTTATTCCTGTCAAAAGATCATTTTATAATTATTAGTGGTGGACAGCAAATGCAGACTTGTCTCGATACACTGTCTTCTTGAAATTAGAAATTAAAAACGAAACGAAGAACGTTGAAATTTCGAGTCAAGACGAGAATGGTCTCCTCTGGAAGTCTCGAATTTTATATCTTAGTTTTTCTGTAGGGTTATTCTCCACGTTGGAGTTGGCAGCACTGCTATGTGCCGGGAATAAATCTAGTTACCTTTGGAAAGTTTAGTTTCCATAGTAGTTCGTTTTGTTTCATAACAATAGTTGTCAAATAACTGTAAGTGGTGTACGCACACATAAATAAATCCCGTTACGGAAAAAAACCAACAATGGTTATGGGCCCAGCAAGCAGCAGGAGTCCACTGGGCCCAGGAACCCAATAATGGTTATGGGCCCAGTAAGCAGCAGGGATGGTATTCCCACCGCCGACGAAAGGTCAGAACGAGGCAGACCTCGGACTGCAGAAGTCCACAGGCGGACTGCATTGGATAACCTTGGCCAGATGCGCCGAAGGAGGCAGGTCGAGGACAACCAAGAAGGGACTCGGGTCAGATGCGCCGAACGAGGCAGACCCCGGACTGCAGGAGTCCACGGGGCCAGATGCGCCGAACGAGGCAGACCCAAGACTGCAGGAATTCACTGGGCCAGATGCGCAAAACGAGGCAGACCCAGGACTGCAGGAATCCAGTGGGCCAGATACGCCAAATGAGGCCGACCCCGGACTGCAGGAATCCACTGGGCCAGATACGCCGAACGAGGCAGACCCCGGACTGCAGGAGTCCACTGGACCCAGGTACGCAATAGACGTGGTGTGTGTACACAAGAGGGCATTAAGTCGCCATCGACATCGCCAGCCGTACTTTGGTAGAACAAATTCAAGTGCCAACAAACATGGCAGATATTATGAGGTAAAGCATGTTGGAGAGATTTCTCACATGCTAGGAGTCAAGTTTGAGAACAACAGTCTCGCACTTTTTCAAGAGGACTACATCGATAAACTGATCAACCGATTCGGACTACAGGACGCGGGAGGAGTTTCAACGCCGATGGAAGTCAAACCAACGTTCCTAGACGGAGACGTCGATGAAGATCATCGCGCCCGGATGTTACAGTAACCCCATTGAAGAAGTTATCAGACCAGCGGAACCATCATCGTGATGAAACAGAGATCCTTCCGAGGGGGCGATTGTAGGGTTATTCTCCACGTTGGAGTTGGCAGCACTGCCGTGTGCCGGGAATAACTCTAGTTACCTTTGAATTGGAAAGTTTAGTTCCCATAGTAGTTCGTTTTGTTTCATAACAATAGTTGTCAAATAACTGTAAGTGCGGTGTACGCACACATAAATAAATCCCGTTACGAAAAACCAACATTTTCTGTTTGTAAAACCCCCAGAGCCATGAATGAAGAAAGCACAAGTAAAAGGATAATAAAAGCTATGTCCGGCAGCTTATTCATCGGACGTTTAAACCAGTAAGGACGATATATGGTAAAATTGTCAGCTTTTATCCGTGTAACTGTGCATTTTAAGGTTATCACTTGGCTTTCTTACAATTTTAGGAGGGTTTATTATACGACCGATAGTCGGAAGGTGGTGTGGACCGTTTAGTTGAATTACTAGACATATTTGACAGTATGTAACATTTATTCATTGTTGACATTTCCCAAATTTTAACCATTTTTATTATAATACGATAATCTGGCAGGTAACGGCATGACGAGTTCCCAGTGCAAGATAATCAATAGAATAAAATAAAACTGGCTGATGTGATTGAAACATAACCGCCTAAAGATATCTTTCTTTTGAAATGCTAATAGAACCTATTAATGATATGAATACTTTATAAATTTTGCCCGTATTGAAGCTTCCAAGTAACATTTCAGTTACATGTATCCATTTGTTAGCATCGTAGTCTCCCAAATTTTTATGTTTTTTTAAATCCGATAATCGAGCAGGTAATGGCATGACAAGTTCCTAAAGTTGATATAACTAATACATGACCGTTCCATCTATTCTCCAAAGATATACCTATTGCTTTTAAAAAGCTCATAAAACCTATTAATGACATGAGTACCTACCTACCTACTTCAAATCTCGCGACACCTGATAGAAGCTTAAATATAAAATTTCGTCAAAACTTTGAGGCCGTTTTTGAGGAAATTTAACTACAGAAGAACAGACGAATTACCAAGCAGATAGAAATAATTGCAGAAATATCTTCTTCGGATTTCAAATAAGGGCTAATTAGAGCTTCCTAATTTTATGTCGAAAAATAATTATAGGTATAATTACAAGTAAAACGGCAATTAATGCCACTTTCGAATATAACATTAATTTCTTATTTGTTCTTATAATTGAAATAATTAGAAGTTTTGTTGGTGATATCCTAAAAAATATGTTTTTTAATAAAATTGATCTTTGGTTGTAGGCCTGTTGTCCTTAATGTACTTTAAATTCATATTTGCCAAAAATTAAGTACCCTGCATCAAAATATGAAATCGATGAGACTAATTTCTGTACGTTCATCTTTATCAAACCTGTATAGGTAGGTACTTCAGAAAAATCAGTGAATGTTGTCAGAGAGAACACATGCAATTTCTTAGAGATTTTTCTAGACCGAGGCGAGACAAGACCAGACTTATATCGAGACATAACCTTTAGTAAATTTTCGAGACCGTGACAAGACCATGTTATTTCTCGTCTCGTCTCGAGTCCACCACTTCTTATAATAAATGTGTCCATCCTTGACAGTCAATGTTTTAATGTGTAAAACTTTATCACGATTTCCGTTATTTTTTGAGAGTGAGTGGTGTATTATATCTCCACATACTGAGGGGATACGTGTTCTCACCATTGCGTCATATATTTCGATTTAAGTTATTATGGCGTACTACAAAATAATATCTCTCACTATTTATTCGACTATAGTCAGTCAAAATAACCCGTGGAGTAATAAAACGATTATTTCGTCGGTAACCAGAGGCGTTCTTAAAGAAATGAACGGAAATAAATAAATGAGTTATAATCGTATATGTAATGATAAATTTGCTTAAAACCGTTATAATTATTTTAGTAAAAGGTGGGCATTAAGACCGCGAATGTTATCAACTCAAAAACGCTTCCATTTTTACCTGATTTGTTGTTAACTTGTCATTAATATAATATATTTATAATATCGGAACTCGGTATTTATTTATAATATCTTATGGTTATATTTTTTATATCTCCTATTTATAACGATGTGTTGAATTTTTGACGTCTATCTTGCAAATTTGTCTATTCAGATATTGGTGATCAAATCTTGAATTTTCATTAATCAATACATTCATTTTTTTATAGTATTATGTCTGGAGAGATTTGCATGTACTTACTATTTTGTGAAATGTGAAAACTTACATTACATAAAAATTTCAATTACTTTCACAACCAAATACTATCAACTTTTTTGTAGCTACATTGATTCATACACACTCATTCATTCTACTAATGTTTCGTCACTAACATCACTATAATCTTAATTTTGTCAGAGCTGGAAGTGACTGTGAAGAGGCATAATAAATATTTTTTACGCAATAAAGATCTTTACTTGTTATGTTTTTAAAGTTTGCTTTCCAAACTATTCCACAACGGATATTGTCATCTCGGCAATTCTAGGTAAGTTAAGGGAACTTCAGCTGCAAATGCTTGCGTTAACATCTCGGGTGTTTATGTAAATAACATCGGCTCATTTATTTCATTTAAAATCAGTTTATCAGTAATCAGTCATCGTTGCCTAGACTTGCAAGTGTGTGTAATTAGACAGGGACAGTTTGAATTTCAAAATAAAGACCTGAGTTTACCAAGAAACCATTAGTCCTGTGTGTTCATAGTGGTATTTTTAAACTACGGAGATACGTTTTGGAGTATGGAGAATTTACCGGGACCATCGAAACGCCCAAAATTAGCGCCATTCTCAGTTACCTAATGAGAAAGTTTTAATTTTGAATTGTTTCGATTCCATCAAGAATCAAAATTCCGATGCGAGTGTGGACACACACAATTTTTCCAGTTACCTACCGACTATTGCGTATTTACTCATTTTCCCCGACCGTACGCCAGAGAGTGATTATTCCCTGTATGTTTACAATAGTCAGAGGTACAATATTCGCACGTGTTTCGGGTGAGTCACTCAAAATACAAAGCAATTCCGTAAGACAGTATAAAACTCCCAAAATTTAGAGGATGCCACCTTGTATGGGTTTTGCATTTATAATGAGATTTTATTACTCCATGAGTTATTTTGACAGACTATAGTGTTTTAAACTTTTTTTGTAGTCCCTAGGAAGCATATATAAGTTATTTCGAAACGTCTGCTTAAGAAAAAGTCCCAAATAATTTTATTTGCCGTGAGACACTGAGGTAAAATGGACTGACTATCCATTCCTTACGTAGGTACAATATTTCCTAACTGACTGTTGTATTTAACTGATGTAATTTACGCGAGTCGGTAATGGAAAATAAGAGGAGGATGACGATAGTAGGAACGGTGTCGATTATATAAATCGATCGAAATGGAAAATCTTTGGCGCCACACCCGAAGAGCGAGGCCGACAGAAGCCCCCGATCCCATTAAAGGGCACCATAATCGAAGTCGCCTCGCTCGAACAGCACATCTCTACCGTGAAATTGTTTTGTTATTTTGTTTAACGTGCATAACTACAATTCATTTTAACTAATGACGTAGGTGATTACGTGAGTTTTTTCAACGTGCGATCGGCCCGAAGACAATGATAGACGTAATTAATCGGCTCGACGATGGAATGTCCAGTTCGAGACGGGATGCCCGTTTCGTACTCGAGAGAATTTCAGGTGACAATTACTCGAGGGGGAAAAACGGCATAAGGATCGGCCTAGAATATCCTGCATGGCATGCTTAGGATTGTTGCGACCGGTCGATGTCGTGTGATTAAGAAGAAGAAATTAAATTACTACTCGCCGAGAAACTGCGACAATTTGTTGACAGATGTCTTCGCTATCTAAAATAACTAAATTTGGCGAGTCCGCCGTTACAAACGGCATTCTTCGCATTTTCGACTTGAAGAAGTTGTTACAACTAATGCAAGAGGGTACCTACCTAAGTACATTTTCACCCAATTCGAATACTAAATGACATTTTAACAAAGCTAAGTCACAACTAACATATCGGTATCTTAAAGGATTAAATTCCATTCCATTTACATCTTATTGAACTACAACCTCTAAAATCAATAGTAACTTGACTATTTACTGTAGACAAACGACTTCCGCTGGCTGGTAATAGAAGCAGGACATAAAGGCGTTAAACTCCGCCTACAAGAAAATTTACATTCATTGCAAACACAGTAAAGTCACCAGAAATTTAAAGTAGCCCTATTGAGCTTGGCTCCAACTAAGGCAGCAAATTTAAATTTACACGCTTTATGAGATAAATTTTATTTTTGTGGCATTTTGTACTACTTATGTTAATATCAACTGAATTATTTCACGTCGTTGACGCTACTATAGGTGTCAAATATAAATAAAATTTTTGGAAGGTGTGTATTAGTCTGAAAGTTTTATTCAATTAAACGCAAATCAACTTCGCATATTTTATTATTGCTTTACAACAATATCTACAATAAATAATACTTACATCAAATGACCGTCCTCACTGAGTCAACATTGTCCATCGACAATATTTAATTAGTATGGGCAATCAACTGTGTCGTTGAACAATATATAACGAGTTAGTGTAGACGCGCCTTATGTAATTAGACAAGCGAATTATTGATAATACACACCATAATATACAATTACGTACATTATTGGAGAAAGAGGTACTACTCCAGAAACAAATCCAATTTTTAAGTCGGTATTAGGTCCATGTTAATACCTAATCAATAACTGAATTGAGATGTTTAAATAACTGTATCTGTATCTGTGTGTCCTCAACACCATGAGTATACAGAATACCATGTAAATGTGGAAAAGTCTACATTGCCACCACAAAACGATCCACCAACACAAGGATAAAAGAACACAAGAGGAACTGCTGCCTAGGACAAACAGAAAAATCTGCGGTAGCAGAACACACTTTAATGGAGCCTGGAGACCATCAAATCCTGTTTGAGGACACACAGATTTTGGCCAACACTCAACATTTCCACACACGACTACAGAGAGAAGCAATTGAAATTTTCAAACACAAGAACAATTTTAACCGGAAAGAAGAAACTTTAAAGATAAACAGTACCTGGATTCCCATAGTTAACAGAACGAAAATTAAACCATTAAACAGGGAAACGTTCAAATGGAAGGGACAGGTATACGAGGGACCGGACAAACGGACATCTTAACAGATAATCATGGGAGCACAAAAACAAACGCAGCAGGTCTAGGAATGTCGAGTGTCACGTCGAAGATACAGTCGAGGGTAATTTTCGAAGCAGTCGAACGCTGAGAAGACTACCACATCGCCTCTGAAGATGTTTGCCACAGAAGCAGACGAAACGTCAGGTTACTTAAACTTTTTTGGACCACGGCCAAATAGCCCGGAAAAACGCATTTGCACGAAATACGGTTAGTTCTCTAAATTTTCAGAGTATTTTGACATTATTGTGTTATCATCAAAATTGGCAACTGACACCTGATGAATGAAAAAAATTAAATTAATCGCAGATATGTTTAATTAAACAATGGAAAAGTAAAAAAATATTTATTACTCGAAAAAAAAAACTAAAATAGATACTTTTCTCGAGGAGCAAGTAGAGATAAGAGGCAATAAAAGCCCTCTTGAACAAAAAAATAACAAAAATTGGAATATAGAAGATGTCACTTGGTCAGATATTTTTCTTATAAAAACCTTTTGACAAAAGATTTCTTTTTCAATACCGACATAAGGTCAATTTTTCAGTTACATAAAAATCCTTCGATAGGAAATTTTTGATAAACCTTTTTGGGATATTTAACTTCGTAACGCATAGGCATTTCTAGTCAGATAATAAAGCCAAAACAGTATTAAAATTTTAACATATATTTTTTAAAATAATAGTTTCCGAATTTATATATATATATATATATATATATATATAGTTTCAAAAATTTGAAATTCCATTTCGATCATTCTACAATTTGAAGGCGTAGCACCCAATAGTTCCTAGAACATTCTGGAGACTCAATAGTTGTTTTCAAACGATCAGTTTGGAACATAAGTCTCTATTAAGATTGTTCTAGAATTATAAGACTCGCTTGTTAGAAATGCTTCTAGACTAACACTCTAAGTCCATTTGTTGGAACATTCTGAAGACAATAGTTGCTTTCGACTTTCGAACCACCGCCATTTACATTTTATAGCAGTAAGTCTCTGCAATCCACATCGTCAAAGCTCTTTAATCCATTCTTCATTATTTAGACGACAAAGGTGATAACAACAAATCAATCTTCTGTGAAATAATTATATTAATTTACTCATTCATTTATGTGTCTCCTTACTTTTAATGTATCCTTATTGATTTTCGTAAAATTAATAACAGGCTATAGGAATGAAGACCCTGATGTGATGCATTACTTCCGGTGAGTTAATCCATTGCACATGAAGTTGTTTCTTCTATTGTGTAGGGTATTCGTTTATTCATTTTATCACTGGGAGTGCCACATTAGTGGCACATTTATTTTCATTATTCCATAATTTCTGAGCTGCTCAAATGTAAAGATGCAGCACTCACTTGCCAATGATGCATTACCAAGGAAATCAAGTTGCCTTTCGCATTTCTAAGTTTCCAAACTTCACTGCTGTAATTTGTGAATCTTTAAAGACATTGTAACAAATTGGTCTTTATGTCGTCGAATAATCTCAACGAAAATCCCCTTGGGTATGCTGAGGTGGACTTTGGAGAAGAAGCTTAACCAAAGTTATTCTACCAGTTACCCTCAGATCGAAGTGTCTTCTTACTTTCTACAACTGTCCAAGTTCCTTCGTCCAACTTTCCTGATTTTAATTTACCCTTAACCCAATAGTTGGTAGGTACTCTGATCAGCTGATCTGACTGATTCCCCCTGACCCAATAGTTGGTAGGTAGGTACTTCGTTTTCTTCTCGTTAAGCGCCAATGATCAGCACCCTTCAGACGTTCGTCCACATTTTTTTCCCAATTTCGTCTCTTGCCCGTCCCGCCACTGCACGGCAGAAAAAAAGTCGATAACATCGATCCAATTTTGATCGAGCATGTCCATCTGTGATTTGAAATGCCAGCAGGGCGTCCGCCTTGCTACCGTTCGCCTCTGCGGCACAACCTCTAAACTGCAACTATTAGTACCTGTTTACAGAAGATAATAACCGATAGGTTATTTATTTTTAAATCTCATTATGCGTGAAATTAAATTTAAACTGTTTCAAAAAGTAATTATCCGTTTTGGTAGAGGAAGAGAGAGAAAGAGAGAGATAGAGACCGTATCTGGATGAATTTATCTCGGCGTAATAGACTCGGCGGTGATGGGGTTAAGGGAGATGTGCATGGAAAAAAAGACGGCGGCGACGACGATGGAGGAGAAGAATGCGTCGATGTATTTACATAAATTTTTAGCGTAATGACTTGTCGGATGAGAACTGGTTTATCACTGAGACCTGTTATCTGTTACAGAAAGGTGATTATCGGGATTAATGGACGCTGATGATTCTCATTTCTTCTAGTTTTTTTTTCTTTCTGCGTTATTCTTATGATTAATTGCAATAATATGATTTGTGCTTGTTACACTTTGATACTAATTACTTTGTGGGCTCTTCACATTAATTATGCCTGGTTAAACAGAATTGATTGCTTGTGCGAGGACGAGTTGGGAATTATTATTTACTTCTTCCGCACTTTGGGAGAATTCATTTAATTTATCCTGTACGTACCACCAAGTGGGTTTATAACAAATTTTAATTACATGAATGCAATCTACTCCTCAGAAATATTGAAATATAGATACAACCCTTTCAATAAGAAATTAATTCGAGCTAAGTACTTTCTTGTTAGGCTAGGCATCAATTGTGAAAATGAATATGAACATCCCGTTCATCCTATAAGTTGATGACTTGAAAAATTGTTACAACTTACGTTGAAATTTTTTTGACATGAACCTCAAAACGAAAACTCGTTTGCTTGAAACAAGCCCCTTTAATATTTTCGTGATAAAGATGGGATTTCCCGTAATTTTCGTATTCCCTTGGCCTTACCTATTTTCCTTGCCCTTGCCTATTTTCCTTGCCCTTTGTGTATTTTCGTGATAAAGGTGGGATTTCCCCGGAGATTTTCCTTGCTCTCTTGACCTGTAGTAACAAATAAATTGTTTTAATGTATCTATCCCTTTATTTTCATTCCTAATTCAACCATCAATACCTACGCGGGCTTGTTAAAATTTCTTTACCGTCGAAAATACCCATACAATAAAATCACCTTTTCGTCATGCCGTCGAAAATCCGCATCAACCCATCGTAAAACACCTGGTCCCGTCGAAACTTCTTCCCCCAAATTTAGGGACCAGCTGTTCTTCCATTTTTATTAGATTTAAAATAAAAGTTGAATTACAAAATCTAACACCTTTACAAGCGATGATCAATTTTCCCCGCCATTTTGTGGAAACATTTAAGAAAACTGAAATTGAAAATTTAAATTTAGACAGTTATCTAACCTCAAAAATAATAATTTTATTCTCATTTTTGAGTTCTGGATTATTATTTTTCATTTTTTCAATATACAAGAATATGTATTATAATGAACAAAAGTAGTTGATTTAATTAATAGATAGAAATTAACAGAAATAATTTATACATAATTAATAGATGTTGTATAATAGAATAAAAATAATGTTGAAGTTAATAAGAGCATTCTGCAAAAGGTTTCATGTAGGTAGGTACATAAATCTATTTTTCAGTAGACAAATATATTCAAAGGTAAACACTACGTTTGCTAGACTAATTGGTAGTTATATATGTGTAATTGATCTTATTATCTAACAATTATTATTATTACGTAATTAATAATTGATCTCGACCAGGCGCAGTTTAAATGTAAACGAGATGCAAACCCGGATTTAAGATAGATTCCAAGAAAAGGTCGCCGAGACACCGAGAACTCTTTCTTATGGGCAATTAGGTCGATACAAATAGCTAATCACTTATCTATCGCTTTGTACACTTTATATAAGTACACGCTTTTAACACTATTTAAATTAAGTTACGGAATCCATTCCAATCGATAATTAGATAATTACCCTCATCGAGATCCTCACTGAGGAACATATTTATTGCAGCTAGAATGTGAAACAATATACATATAAGGGTAATTCATCCTTATCTACCTACTTAACTTTACCTGGGAATTAATTTAAATTAATTTATTTTTAATTAACTGAGTCCATTGTATTTACAAATATATAACAAATATAACAATATACCAATATAATATGTATACAATAGGTATAACAATATAACAATATACAAATAGATACCTAGGATATTGTATCTGCACGTTTTTGGAAACACAGATTCATAAAACGGGCATAAACAGCTTAAACACAGTATACGGATACACTGTGGCTGAACCCTTATTTACAGATAATGATATCAGGTAAATACCGAACACAATGTCAATAACAAATAGCAATGCATTCGATCCATGCATCTATTGAATGAAGACATGAAGATGCACAAAGGTCAAATAGGTAAAATTTCAATACTCGCTATCAATGAAGAGACAGACCCTGTTGCCAAAAGTTTTCAAATAGTAATGAGGTCGCATGTAAATAACCCCAACCTTACTATTCACATGTAATAAATGCACACTTAAGTAGGTATATATTTCTTAATTAACTCAGACCATTTTACCTACAAATATGTTCTTTAAAGAGGACTTGGCAACCTTAACAGGTTTCCTGGTTGTATTTAACGCAAACTATAGGTAGATATCTAAAGTTAAAATCGACAAAAGGAAAAGTAAACAAGATCTGCTATTAATCTGCTAATAATCGGTAAATGTGTTCGAACCTAGGACGGGAACACAACATTACGCAATTGTGCCAACATAAAATAAACGCGCGAATTTTAATCTTCTTGTTAAACTTAACTGTAATATCTACCACCCGCTACAGTTGGTATTGTATAGCTATACATGATGTCACCTGGCCACGTATAGGTATCTAAACTTGTCATTTATATACCTACCTTACCTATTATTGTTTCATAAGCAATATATGCTAAAATAAAGAGACCAAAAAATTTCTTTAATTTTCAGTTAGTGCCAAAAGTATTATAATTATTTAACAGATTTAACTAATGGAAACAGGCTCGTTAAAGCAGTTATTAAGAATTAAAGTGCTAAGTACTTAAAGAGCCTTAAACATTGTGGGCTTTCCTGAGAACCAATAACAAATTTTAATTTCATTCATTATATCACTACCTATTATCAAGCGGCACGTTCAGATTAGGTAGGTACATGTGGACAGTTTAAGTTTTTTTATTGATCATTATATTTTTTAATTACCTAAGAAGGTACCTACCTACCTATTAAAAAAATATTTAGAATATTTTTGGTTAACTTAAATTTTGACATATTTTTTTAAAAACTTTTTAAACTGATTAATTATTTGTTGAATTTAAAATTTGTTTCATTTTGATAAAATATGGAAACTTTAAACTTTTTCGTATAAGTTCCATAATTATCGCAGTGGAACATCCAAAAGTTTCACTGTTTCACTTTCATTAAAGCTATTTGTAATTGAAATTCTCCATACTGAACACCGGCAAAACTGTTATGCTAAGACTGTCTTAGAGAAAGAAGGATGAATCAAAGCTAATAGGCAGAAGTGCGTCGATTGGTAAGAAAAGAGATAGACTTAGGTATGTGCACTGTTTATAAGTATGTAAAGTAATTAGATTTAATTTCTTGATCATATTTCACTATTTCACTACTTCAGGTAATTTTCTATATCTATAATTTTCTAGAAATCACAGGTGAACCAAATTAAAATTAGTAGTATAATTGTTTGTTAAAGATAATAGATTGATTAATCGTTAATAGATACCTACGCTTTGTTTTAAGTGCCTTAACTGAGTATTATATTAACATCAAAACTTGTATTATACTACAGACGGTCGAGCTGACGAAGATTCGGAGCTAACTTGACGGCTAAGTATACAAGGCAATTTATAGCCGTAACCGTATAAGTCTATTGTTAAATATGGTAAGAAGTAAGTGCCTTTATAATGAATCTCAAATATCCCTTCGTCCTACTACTATAGGTAGGTAACCAACTATATTAGTAAATTATGGAACTGTCTTAAAAACATGTGAAAAAACTATTATGTAAATTGACAGTCATTATACCCGCCACAAGAGCATCTATAAGTAGAGAACATTCTTTTTGTTTTTGATTTTTTCTTTTTTTAATCGTTTTTGCTTCCTCCTTTGAAAATTGAATTTTAAGGGTAGATAAAAGATCAATTATGTGACTGTTTGATTTTCCGATTCCACATAATTTGATTCCAGTCGTAGCCTGCATATAAGGTAAAAATACCGCTATAGCATACGTGTGCATAGTAAAGTCTGGCGCTAACCCTATTACTTAAATCAGTTAAATCTCAAAATGGTACTTAAGTAGTAGGCTATTGACTATGTCGAAAATAACAGAGGTAAAAGGAACTAACGCGTGCAAGATATTTTATTTTTTCATATGGTCAGTTGACCTCTAAAGAAATAAAATCCAAAAGTGCTACTAAATTTAGACATGCGTTTTTGAGAACGGGGTGAGTTTGTCCACTTTTCGATTTTCGGCTATAGCGCAAAAACAATGCATTTTTCCAAGATATGTGCCGTATAGGAATTCTTGTAGAGAATTAAATTTCCTATGAAAGTGATATTTTTTTAAATAAAAAAGAAATTTTTTAATGGAATAAATTCAAAAAACAAAGTTAAAAAATGGAAAAATTTCAAAAAACTTTTTTCTGAGTGAATTTAGGTATAGGCATGGCTTCATAGAAATAGAAAAGAAAGCTTATGAAAATGTCTTTAAAAAGGTGGGCTTGTAAGACTTTATATTATAAGTGTGTTTAAATATTGACTAAGATATAAACGTTTGAATTCGGCCATTTTTTGTCTATTTTTTACTTTTTTTTAATGCTTATTGTTTCACATTTTTACCTGAAAAAAATAATTTCTATGCAATAAATAATTATGTACGAATAATTTAATATGAAAAATGATCTTATTTATTTTTATTTGAAGTCAGTTTAGCACCGAAATTCACTGCACGGTTTTCCATCATCAAAAATATATTTTCCACGCAGTAAACGCAATATATATAAATACCGAAAGCTATGGTCTTCCTGTTAGAAGAGCTAAATAGATTATAAGAATCTCTCATTGAGCTACCCGAGCAGGTATAATTGAGGTTTAACGAGTGTCTTTAAACGGAATTTAAAAATGAAGGTAGAGAACATATGGAAATAGTACGTAGGTATCAATGGTATCCTCAGAAAATGACTATTCCGGAAGATGGATATTCGGGAAAGGACTATTCGGGAAGATGGACATTTGGGAAAATGACTATAACCATTTAAATTAAATAAGTATGTAGAAAATGTTCTGGTAGAATAGTAATATCCAATACCTATTATTGATAAATTTATTTTCATAAAATTGTTATTGCATAAAAATCTTTTTTTTTTCAGGTAAAAATATGAAACAATACGCATTTTAAAGAAAAAGTAAAAAATAGAGAAAAAATGGCTGCATTCAAACATTTATATCTATAAGTCAATATTAAACATAAAGTCTTACAAGCCACCGTTTTAAAGAGAATTTCATAATCTTTATTTTGTATGAAGCAATGCCTTTTCCTAACTTCACTCAGAAAAAAGTTATAGTCAAAAATTAAAAAAAAAACATATTTTTTGAAGTTTTTCCATTTTTTTAACTGTTTCTTGAATTTATTTCTTTTTTTTAATTTAAAAAAATATCACTTTCATAGGAAATTTCATTCTCTATAAGAAATCTTACGGCACATATCTTCATAAATGCATAGTTTTTGCGCTAGGTATAGCCAAAAAAAAAATCGAAAAGTGGACAAACTTGCCCCGTTCTCAAAAACGCATTGCTAAATTTAGTAGCACTTTTGGATTTTATTTCTTTATAGGTCAATTGACCGTATGAAAAAATAAAATATCTTGCCCGCGTTAGTTCATTATTAAATGACATAGTCAATAGCCTATAGGTATCCTCCGTATTAGGTACTGCAAAACATGATTTACATCTGCAATGTATTTCTATAAGGATACATCCTAAGGTTACACAGCACATCGTTACAGATTTCATGCTGACGGCAAGTTAAAGATTTCACCTCTTCTAAAAACGTTTATTTTTCTCAAGCGCTCATAAAAGTTTTCACTGAAAAAAAATAATCTTCGAATGACCGAGGTGAGCCCATCTCGACGATAGGCATTTAAACGCATAAGCGCAATATATTCGATTAATTAGAGAATAGTTATAGGTAATTAGCTACCATAATTGCGTTCCATAATGAAGCGTTTCCATTATTGGGTCGGCGACATGGGCCCCTCCCACGGACAGGCGATTCGTCGCCGGGCTCCGCCCCGTCGCCCCATTCGCCGGCGCTAATTGAAACACTCCGGTGTGCAGTTGCGACGGGCGAGGGACACCGACCAGTTGCTTGCTGGTAGTGGGTAGAGATACGTTGGCTCTAACAAAGTGTTTGGCGTTTTTTAATTGTTCAATACCTACCAACCTTCTTCCTTTCTTCTTCTCTTTTCTTGTTTCCTTGAGTGTGTTCTCCACGAACTTCCAACAACGGCCCTGGGTGAGTACGCTTTTCATTTAGAGACATTTAACGGTTGCGTTATCATCTTTTAATGTAGTTTAAGTCATTGATTAAGTTTTCGAGATAATACCTCTCAGAAGTATAGCGCAGGAAATTTGCAATGAGGTGCTGAAACCAAGAGTTGTAGCTTTGACATGTGGTTTCGACACGTCGCCATTTGTAATCCGGCAATACTTTTTCGGCCCCCTCCGTGATAGGTCAATTCGCCGGGCATGTTCCCGGTAGGGTCATAGTTTGTCTCACTGAAATCCCCATAGAGGTTTACTAGTAGTAAATTGGCAAATTGTTATCGTCCATGGTGCGACGGGAGTTTATTTGTTACAAATTATGGCACTTGAAAGACATACCTTGTAACCTAGTGGTAGATATTCAAAAACGAGACTCAAATATCTCTTAAGTCACGATTTTCTTAAGTTGAAGGTGACAGGCAATTTGTACACAGAAATCCAACTAAGACAAAACATACCTACCTAAGAAACACTTAAGATTGTTTTGTCCTGTCATACACTGCCATAAACATTAACTGCCACAACCTTTTTTCAATGTGTATATTTGTTATGAGCCCCAAATTTCATGAATAGTGTGGAGTTGGACAAGTTCACCCCCGCTCCAATTACTGTTGATCACTGTTTGGTTCATTTGAAGGAAAGTCACCTCCAGGTGAATTCACGAATTGAAATCCAGAATGGTATGAGTGCTGGGTGATAGCGAAAACACTGCTTTTATTACGGAGAAGACAGATGGTGAAGATTTCTAAGAGATTCTATTCGAAACATTAGCAAGAGAGAAATATGTGGAAGTAGGTATGTTGGAACAAATAGACGGATAAATTTGGTGGTAGTTAAGGTTGATTAGGAAAAAGATAGTCGAAAGGGAATTGCATTTCTGTAGTATCTTGGGGTAATTCGAAAAACTCGTCAAATTTATCGATATCTTATGACACCGCTCAATTCTCCGATACCTACCCTTCGTTCTCGTTAAAAATAACATTTTTAAAACAAATAACCCCAACTTCCATAAACATAACCTCGATATGTTAGTTAAGAAATATTTAATACACCTAGCTTCTTTAAATTGATTTTAAATGGAAGAACCTTTACTAAGGCGAGTTTATGAATGCTTGAGTACGGAACACATTTTACTGGCAAAATACCTACTTAAGAATTATTTTAAATTAAGTTTTATTTGTCTTATAAAGAAAGTTTCTCAATAGAAAATCTGACTAACTAGTAGGTAGGTACCTGTTTAAGTAGAGAAAAATTTTAAGGAACGTTTCTGAATACCACCCCGTAGCCTTAGCGTCAAGACTCCTGCTGCTGCTAAATTAAAGTCAGATTAAAGAGGAACTCAATTAGGAAATATACTTATTATTTGAATTTTTGTATTGTGTAAAATATTGCATTAAGTACAAAAATGCTCATTATACTTGATACACATTTAACACAGTCCTCATGTTACGCATAGTTCCATTGTTATACTGGACAACTTTTTTTTAAAACAAAAGCTTCTGATTTCACGTGTTATTGCAGCCTCGGAAGTTAGTTTTAGTTAGGTAAGTGTCTTTCTGTGTGGTTTTTAGAACTTGGACTTATAAACTACGTTGAGCAGAACTGTAGGTATTTCATTAATTTTGAACTAATAGATTAAATGAAACACTTAACTTCCGCAGGTGATAGGAATAAAATTGATACAAATAATGATACGTATAACAGTAGGTATCTCACCGGCAGCACTTGCATTCAGTTATTGAATTTTTGTGATTGATTAAAGTAAAATCTACCTTCTACTAATTATCGCCTCTATAACATTTTCATGAGTACCAAAACTTTGTTTTAATAGACCAAATAGGATTCCTTATGTAGGCACATCATAAACCGACCCTTTTCGAGAATTCGTGCGAGGCACCAGTAGTACTGTGACCCTACTAGAGGCACTGTGACCCTATATGAGAGTTAATATAGGTCATTATGTTAAGGCATGGTCTTTATATACGGAAGTTCATGTGTTCCATATCCGTCACGTAGATTCGCCATTTGGAACAGGTAAATGGTAAATTGGCAACTGATTTTTACCTTCGCACACTTCGTTTAAAAGAAAACGAAAAAGCAGATCAATAAATAATAATTTGAGAAATTTGTATTTACAAGATGTTTACAAGGAATGAAAAAGCGTTCCTACACGATAATGGTAACCTATATCTATGCATGCTAATTAAACTTAGATAGTTTTGAAATTGCAGTTTCTTCAATTTATGTTACTTACGTATCTACAATATAGGTAGATTATATATCTACAGGCTTCGAAGATTTCTTAAATTGAATTAAAATGCTACATACTTTAATGCCGTCCAAAATTAGCTAAAAGCTGTCTAATTTGCGGAAGGGAACATATTTATTCCCAAAACTACCCAAAAAAGTTGTGTTTACCAGCTGAAAACTATTACTTTTATGTGTATCTATCTATATACCTATGAAGAGAACTAAAACTTTGGATGTATTTTTAGTAAGAAAAGCTTTTCGGATTAGTCCGCTTGTAGCTAATTCGATTACTTAATTTTTATTAGCTAATAACTCATAATAATGGCTAACTTTTATCGAATAAATTCTTTCAATTGCTGCCAAGGGACATGAATGACTAAAAATGTCTCATATTATAATAGAATGATTGCGACAAAACTTTCGGCAAAATTATTATATGATTTGCATATAAGCCACACCTTTGAAAAAAGGAAACATCTTCAAATATATAATTGTCGATTAAATAATTGAGGTAATAAATGATACCAAATTAATTAAATTTGAGCACCGAAGCACATACTTCCTGGAATTATGAAGAAAGCAGTTACGTACTTCTCTGATCTGCTGAAAACGTGATAGATCAGCCATCTTCATTTTGGGCGGTTGTATAAATATTACGTGCCCTAATTATTGAATACATATTATGTACTAGTAGAGAAAGTTTATATTACAAAGAACGATAGTGAAGACCTGAAGGGGGCGAATTGGCATCTAATAAAATTTAGGAATTAAAGTCGGTGACCATCAAATGTCCCTTTTATATAATTATCTCCTTAATTACAATTAATGTTACCACATTTGGCACTCATCAGGAATTGGATTGCAAGTAATTTTTTTAATTGATCTATATGTCAACATTCACATTACAAGCCACTTGTTTTAAAGCGAATACGTGATCAACACAAACAATACAATATCAAATTATATCTACCCTAATTACACTACGAAAGTACCTACTTTGGATGGATCACTTGAACAGTTGATGTTTGTATACTTCCAGAAAAATATGAAATATGTAAACTTACACCCTTCCACACTGAAATATTCTGATTGTGCTATCAAACTCAACACGAGCAACTTTCCGTAATTGCCCACTATACAACAAACCGAATGTGTAATAAAAAGAAAAGAATGTGTTAATTGAAAGACAATACTAAAGAAATTCTGCTCTTATACTCATGAAAGCCTCGGATTAAGTAATTCTTTCCGTCGGACAAGTACAAATTTACCGTAAAGGTAAATCAAGTAGGTGTGATTACTTTTGTTTTGTTTTACCAAACTTAACGCATGACGCATGTTAGTTTCCTAATAGGGAAGGATCACAGTATTTTGCAAAAGCTAAAAGTAAAATTTAATTACATATGTATTAGAATTTCAATTCTAGCTAAGATTGTTTAAATTACAATAACTGTTATTAATGGTTTTAAATATCAAAAAGGTGTATAATACTTAGACATGTTTTTAATTTTAAATTGAACAATTATGTATGTACACATTGTACACTTACAAGTTCACCTTAATTAGAAGAATTACATATCAGTCAATTAAACCTACTGGTTTATTGTATTCCCAACAAACAAATAATACATACATAAAGACATACGGAAGTTAAAAATAATCAACTGACCAACCACTAAATAGCTAATGATGTCATTACATCCATTACAACAGGATAATTCATTGGGTTTATCGATAAATTTTATCTCTTATAATTTCATAGTAATTTGGCCTGTACAATCGTTTATTAATGTTTACCTACTTTTATTTTCAAATGATAAGAACCGTTTAGGGTGTAATTAACAAACTTATAATTACTAATTATCATTGATTACAATTTCACTTTGTATGTGCTTGTTTTATATTAAGCGGTAGGTAGGTATATCAAATTATCTTTAATTATTACCGATAAGCTATACCTATGCAATGTTATGCGATACACAAAATACAAAGTATTTAACGATCTTCTTAGAAAAAAGACCAAGAGAAACATTTTATGAAAATTTACATTTTTCTAAATGTCCTCCCACGTGGATGAGTTTGACCATTTTACGACTGATTAGAAAATTGTAAAAGTAAAAGGTGTTTGATTAAGAAATAAGTAATTAAGTCCGTCGTTAAAAGGCGGGAAGAGGATATAAAGTTTGAACTTTAGATATATGTGAATGCTATTAAGCCTGCGGATGTTGTCTATTGTTTTGTTAACACGAACTACTCATGTTTTTATTACAGTACATACATTATTGTCAATCTATAAATTATTGCAGTGACGTAGAAAATCGTGAAACGGTTTTATTTTTCCCAAGATTCACTTGGCATAATTTCCAGTGAATATCGTAATTGAACGCTTAGCATGGGGACAGTTCGAATTAAGTTTGCATCTCCCCGGAGCTGATTAAATTAGAAGAAATTAGAGTCAGAAAATTCATTAAGCCTGTAAGTTTTAGAGACGTGTCACGGCGAATATCGAAACATTGACTCACCTATAGCTATATAGGTATAGGTATTCCTGGAATTAAGAGATAACGAGGACGAGAGAGGGTAATAATGCCGGAGACAAAAGATCAGGTGTGTATTTTTTTAAGTCCGAGAGACGCGATTATGGTGCAGTAAAACTAAAAGCGATCGCCAGAGTGCGCCGCAATGTCGCGTTGACTTAAGTCACTTTCGATACGTGTGCACTTACGCTATCTCCCTCCGCTCTGACTAATGGAGTCTTTATCGGCGGATAAAGACTGCTCGACCTGACTCCCTAATACCGTCCTTGTTGTTAACATGGCTTTTGTCGTGTCTTTTTTTAATTACATTAGAGTTTCGGTTTTGGTATGTCTGGAATTCCTTTTAGAATCGCTGATGGTGCCTTTTGGGTTTCTGGGGATTTTCTCTTTGATTAATTGACTAGCGATGTTTCGCTGTTAGGACGCAGAACGGCCCATAAATCTGTGGCGGGAAGGTGATGATGATGATGATGATGATGACGATGACGACCTCGCCTGGGAATAAATCATTACTTAACTATACCTAATGAATTTGTAATTACGAAATGTACTTATCTTAATGCGTACCTTTCACGGTGTCAGATTTAATTGTATTACACATTTCTGCTACACCAACAGAATAAATTAGTGATTTATACGTAGTTAATCGAGATTAAACGGTGCATCGTACAGCCCTTGCCATCTTTACCGAATGGGCGAGAGACGTTTCAAGCTGTTGATCTAAATTAGTGGTTCACAGTGTTCTGAGTGTCATCACAAAGCTCATGCGTACTAATATTAACATTTTGGCGTCATCATCATCATCTACGTCTGTCAACTGTGGGACGTCTTTTCTCGATTACCGTCCTGTCAAGAATTGAAATCTTTTCCAAATATAACTTCAATAAGGCGATATTAAATAAAATTCTATAACTGATATATACCTAATTATACGTACTATGATTGCCTCAACCATCGCATGACATGCGACCGCATAACTGTGGTACCTACCATTGACTTGCGGTCTCTCCTATATGTTAACATCTGGGCTTTAAGTGACCATGTAAAGATCGCATGATTTAAATGAAAAGTGAAGTCAGGCAATGTTGTCATAGCAAAGGAAAACATAATGAACAAATTTTATAATTCGATAACTGAAAATACTAATATCAATCTTCAAAATTTGCTGTGTATACCTACATGTAGGCACTAAAAAAAGTACAACTATAAAATTTAGTAATTTTCATGAAATTCATATACCTAGGTACAGGATTTTCAGGATATTCTAAATTCAGGAATTTAGAAAAAGAACGAATTACGAGAAAGTTATGACGTTTGCATAATACCATGATACCATGATACTTGATGAGGTACTGATACTACACATATTTTCACAAAAATGAAATGTAGGTACCAACGAAGATTTTAAAATTGACATTACAATATCAAAAACCAGTCATTGGAAAACATGAACTAAACATGACTGTACTTATAAGGAGATGGATATAAAATCCTAACTAAACATATTGGAAATAATGAGAAAGTAGTACAGGTTCAATAAGCAAAATTTAAAGACATTTAAATCACTATTTGTTCTTCTCAGAATATGTGTTAAACGTATAAAATACCTTCAGATATTCCCCTGATCCTGATCCACCAGGAGCAGTCAGGAATCTTCTGCTTCTACTCCACAAACCGTAGTACAAACATTTTAGAGTTATTCCTAATGTGCTTTTAATCATTTGAAGGAAATACCAAGGATATAGAAAATTCACAAAAATAATTGGATATATATACCTATATTACTATTAAGTATGTTAAATTATTTAAACTTTCATAATGGATTTGATATTGAAGACATATCTTCAAATGAGGAGTTTACTCGACCCATATTAATGGATATAGAGGGGGGGTTAGTTCGGGTAACCGCTTTGATGTGGGAATTCCCACGTTATCAGATGCAACGAACGATCCAGAACTTCGTCATGTCTTTTATCTCAACTGACGTCTATAAAGGATTTTTTCTCCTTAAATTAAAAATGGATCAACCAAATTTCAATCTAAAGTTATCCCAAAAGTGAGTTTCCAAAAATTCATTTTTTTGTCACCTACCTCAAAGTAAATATACCTAGTTATATCTGATATGTAAAATGATTTATATACTTATATGCTTTTATGTACTACATATATATACTTTGTCATACTAGTAGGTATTAATTTTCGCAATTAGTACTACATACATAAATTATGGGTAAATATGTTGTTACTTAACTTCACATTTTTTTCACGAAAATATGCAATGCATTTCAACAAAAAAACGCACCTATCCAATTAAGCCCCTTTTTTATACAAAAATTGACATATTCTGCTGGTAATTACGTACCGGCAGCGAAGATAATTAAAGGAAAATCTGCAGAACTGCAACCGGCAAATGTTGAGGAAGTGGTAAAAGGGACTCATTCGTTAATTGTTCGGTTAAATTACGGCGTTTACGTAAATACAGTCATTAAGGTTCCTGAAGAGCAAAAAGAAGCTGCAGTTTACGGAATGTTAAGGAATTTGTTTAGCTAAAGGTAAATGTGATATTATACTTAATGTGAAATGACGGTGTGAGTTCTGCCACAGAAATGTTGTTTTTTAGCCAAAATCAAACTAAAATGTATTTGTGCTGTACCTATATATGAGAGTATAGAGAGATAAGACATAAAGAATAAACAGGTGTGTTTGGAAAATCTTAGTTCTGCAAGGTGCTTGATCAGGCTAGTGTGATCTACTAAATCAAACGCTTTTGCGCAGTTTGTATAAATTGTATCAAGCTGAGCCTGATTGCTTATATAGCTTCAAATGCTTGAGTAGTAAATTTTAATAAATTTGATACAGTTGACTTTCCAGCAAGAAAGCCATGCTGCTCATGTACAATTTTTGTTTTTATAGTTTTTAAAAGATCATCATAAAGTATAGATTCAAATAGTATCTTAGCCAGAAAGTTTAACATACTTATTGGTCTGTGATTCTTGATTTCACCCTCACAGCTGCCCCTAAAAACTGGGGCAATAACTGCTTGGTCAATAACTGCTAATTATCTTGGTGAAGGGTTGCCATGGAATGTAAAACGGTTGTCTTAGCTTAAATCATTCTTTTGAAATAATTCTGTCATTGTCAAGCTACACTGACATCAATAACTTTAACACAATGACTTGACAGATTTTGACATTCAAAAAGTGATTGACATAAATGTAGGATCGGAGCTGCGAAAATCATTTTAAAATCCATGACCACCCTTGACCAAGGTAATTTTGATATCGCGGTACTATTGTTTATGATCTTTTTAGATATGTCTTGAGAATACTCCGATAAGGGGCCAGACGTCTACATAATTCTAAAATTAAATTACACTTTTATATAAATAGGTCTTTTATAGGAATCTCGATGTTAGAGTTGGCAGTACTTTTGTAATTTTTGCATATTTTTGTTTGGAATTTCATGTGTCAAATATTAGTTTTGAAGGTGGTTTTTCCAAATTTGCCAACAAATAGTAGGTACAGTATATATATACTGTAGGTACGCCTAACTAATCCATGATTAGTATCAGGAAATACTGCCAATTGGCATATCTAAGTCTAAATCCCATTTTGATGGTTTCTCCTTAAGAAGAAACTTATTTTGGATCTATTTCTATTTGAAAACTGATTATTTGCATTGATCGAATTTTGTCTTTTATAACTTTATAAATAATTCGGTCACGACATACCGTCACATTATAGCAATTACTCCTAATAGGCGCTTTGTATTCGTCAATCAACCGGCGGATAGTCACTTTCTCACCGGAACCAGCTCCCTTGTATCCCGTGCGCCTACATAAAAATTTCTCCGGCCGACATTAAAACTGATTAAAGCCTCATCAAGTTCTTGTGCTTTTTGCAATGATCGCGCATTCGCTCCAGTAAATAAACTAATTGCCGAATGCCTCAGTAAATAAAGATACAAAGAGACGTTCGCCACTTTTTCAGCGGCATTGCGGGCATTATTTCAGTGAAATGCATTTGGCCGTGTACAAGCCGGATCGCCTTCATGCAAAAAAATTTAATTGAATTATACCGTGGAAGGAGGAGGAGAAAACGAGAAAAGGCTCATACGTCGGATGTATAATTTAAGATCGTTTAAGAAGAAGAAATGCCGTGTCCATAACTCAAATTTCGTTCCGAAAACAATGCTTAATGTAACAGCTTTACTTTACTCCGAAATGCTTCGCGATGGAAATTGCCGGGGAAGGTAGCGAGGTCCCGTTATTACTTTTATTTCCTTCACTGGATCAGTGATACGCGATAAACGTGTTTAACGTATACCTACATTTTTGCATCGCCGTAAAATATGCGTACGTAGAATTTTTTTCCATATTTTATCATGCGCTAACGTATAATTACCTTTTCCGTAATCGATTTAGCGCATATTAATTGAACTAGTTTGGACCGACGCGAGCTTGATAACCTCAAAACAGGAAGTTGTCGGAGTTAAGACACGTCGGATATTTAGACTTCCGCTTGTATAATTGATGGCCTTATTCAATTACATGTAAACGTTGTATGATACAAACAACTTGATGCATTATTTGAATTTTTGCAATATGGTTGATTAGAATTTATATATGCGTAGACCAGGTTTTTGTAATATTTCCAATATTTATTAGATGTTATAAAGTCATTACAGCATACCTTTCACCATCATGAAATCTTTAAATAACTCAATAGACAATTTAGAATCCGTAATTCCAATGTGCCAAATTCATGCACGGTGCAGTATCAAAATTTGATAACGTGAAAAATTAAAATTCAAAAACTAATCACTCATCAATCCACGTCGGAGTCATTATTCCCTTTTGTCCCGTTCGCAGCATGTAAATTCCTATTAAACAACCATAAGCAGTGGACTAACAAATACGTTAGGAATAAATTAACGGGAGGGGTGATACGTTCGCTGTCGGTGTCGGTCACAATACGGGTCAGTTCTATGAATCCCACCTCTAATTAATGTAATTATCTTTATCTACGTTCCGAGGAAATGCGTCGCTAATGACGCGTACCTACGCTTCGCCCCGGTATCTATACAACTACATAATACTTAATTTTTTCGAGAGATAAGATACATTTTTGAACTGAAACGGTAGGTATAGAAGAGGTGTTCCAATAAGAAAACTATGAAACATTGCAATAACCTTTAGTGTTAGTCCGGTCGACGTCGTCCAAGTAATTGATCGAGCTGGAAATCTCTCCGGTTTGTTCCTGTCTTTTTCACAGCAATGGCGAAGGGTGGGATTATAAAGATGATAAAGATAGGTACGTAGGCATATAAAATTTTTGGTTCCGTAGTACATATATAGGAAATATGCAGATTTGGTACATTGTTGCCTTTGGGTGCATAGAATATATTTACTGAAATATGCGGTTAGTGATTAAAATATGAAACGCATTTTATTTAATTACATGAAATAGTTAATAATTGCATAAGTCTCAAATTAATTCATTCAAAGGAACTACCATATAATCGTTATGTTTAAAATACAGAAATAGTGAAAGAGGTAATACTAGGTAAATTACCTATTCATTTTGTTTTTACACATTTCATGAAATATTTTAATGTGGAGAAAATTTCCAATATAAATTTTATAATATGTAGATATTGAAAATTGTTGTAGCAATAACAGTAAGTTAAATGGGGATAGATGGCATGCTTTAAAATTGCCTGTAGCTAAATATATATTAGTATTATGTTCAGGAAATATGCATTTTTGATAAAATCCGGGCTTAGTCATAAACTTTTTTTTATTTTCTCATATAAGGAACTCATATATGAGGAGATGGGATAATAATGGGATCGATTTTTAAACTTTAAGTTTTTCCATTTTCAGACATTATAGGTCCCCTGAGTACCTACAAAAAACATTTTTTTTTAAAAAATGTCTATGTTTATGTATGTATCTATATATGTCTGTGTTAAGCTCCATCGAAAGTTAAAAATCACAAACTTTAAATTTAAATTTTGTACTCTACCAAAACTTTCCTAGCTGTCATTTTTCGCCATTTGGAAATTTTCCCGAAATTTGCTTCACGATTTCTTTTAATTATTAATAATTATTTCAATGTCGAATAGGTGTAATAATGTTTATTAATATTTTTGGTTAAATCTCCTCTAACTGTAGACTTGTTATTTTTCGATAAATTTTTGCAAAATCTGCTCAAATATTTTTTCCTAAACTTTGAACGTTTATTGTACCATTGGATATGTAGGTATAACAAATTTTAAAAAAAATTGAAAAAACAAAGTTTTTTGTAGTAAAGTTTTTGTTGTTTTTCGAAATCCGCCTCAAAGAGTTGTTTTTAAACTTTGAATCTTTATTTTTTTGTGAAATATGTGTAATATATGTAGTTCAACTACATTTTGGCTAAACTTGGCTAAGGGGCACTTTACACATCATTTTTCAGTTTTTGAAAATCTTCTCAAAATCCTCTTCAATATTTTATTCTAAACTTTGAACATTTATTCTTTTAAGAGAATATGTAGGTATAATAATGTGTTATAATATTTTCGGCTAAATTGTCTCTGAAGGGCATGTTAGTCTCGGCGTTTTTAGGTTTTTTGAAATTTTCTCGAAATCTGCCTCAAGACTTTTTTTTTAAATTTTGAATATTTATTTTACTATTCAAAATGCACAAAAAAATTTAAAAACATTTTTGGCTAGATCTTTTCTGAAATGTTCTTTACACGTATTGTTTTTCGGTCTTTGAAATTTTGTCCTTAGATTTCTTTATTTTAAGTACCTATCTATTGTAGGTATTACTGAATATGTACTTATGATAAAATATAAGAAAGAATTCCGATGGACACATCATTTTATCATTTTCAAATCATGCCATTATCCATTGCCAAAACATTTTTAAAAAAACATTTAGTGTTTATAACGAGTGATGCAATTTAAATTATTGTTACATAGAATCAGCCATCCGTCTCTAAATGTCGGCATCAGACTCTTCTTTTTTTCCAAATTCATATAATTCAAAAAGCTATGAGAAAAAAAAACTGAATTTTGGAATGTTTCATACAGGTGCTATGTTTTCAAAAATTAGGCAAGAATTATGAAAAATGTATGCACGAAAACATACCTAAATATCATATACCAATAGACAAAAAGCGAGATCAAAACTGTATTACATTTCAACCAAGCGAAAATGCTCAAAAAGCTCATCATATTGTAGGGGTAACCAACGATAACAACTTTAAACATACGGCTTCAAGACAATTTTGGTAGGTACCTGATGTTCATGCGCATTCTTACAAGGTAAAGGTTTAAAATCAAAATCCACAATAAGTTAATCTAGCAGTTTTCATCAATCTAAACTGAAAACACTTCTGCCAAAATGGCAGCATAGTAAACTGAATCATTAACTTCTCAATGTGGCTACATAATCCCACGTAAAATGTGATTAGAGGGCTATTTCATAACTTTATTTTCACAAAACGTCATTTTCTTAACCAAATTCGTCCTTTCCATAAAACCTATATCGACCGGCCTAACATAGCTTTTAAAGTGGAAGCTTGTCTATGGCGTTCTATAATGTGGCAATTAATATCATTTAATAAAGCATACATTAAAATATTTTAGATGGGAGGATTTTAAAATTTTACGACTTGCTCGGTTTTATGGAACGTTTCCTCAATGAATTGCGAAAGCTATGTGCTTAGAGATACGATCGTATCAAATGTTGGAGATGAAAGAAAAATTGCAAGTAAAAGAGAACGAAAAGGTGGAAGGATTGGAATGCACCCTGTACTAGTACTCACTACAGTAATTCATTTTTGGGGGTTTAAGTGTTATTCAGATTAGAAAAGTTGAAGTTTTGTTAGCAGTTTAGGATAGTGAGCAGTGAATATGTGATTATTCTCCAAAAAAGAAAGGCACACAAATATAAATCTGGTTCAAAACGTTCTTCGTCTTTCGATTTCCAGTCTCCATTTCTCTCGATCTTTCCATAGATCTTCTTCTTAGTCTTCTGTCTTGAATATCTTTATCGATACCCTCTCTCCAACTTAATCTTTTTGTGTCCCTGTGATGTCTAATTTAAAATTTGTTTAGGTAATCGATCTTCTGGCATTCTTTGGACATCATTAATATGTTCAGCTTACATTTTCAGTAGTCTTATGCTGTACATTCATAATTTCTCTAATTCTTATGTTTCTTATTTTATCGCGTCTTGAGATTCTTGCAGCACCAGTCTCCAATTGTTGCTTTCGAGCAATTTAATTGTTTTCTCTTTTAAAGGCCAGATCTCACGTATGTTGTTGTACCTTTTATTATAATGTTGTATATTCGATGTTTATCTTTAATACTTTGTTCTCCCATAGAATACCATTTAGTTGTCTTATTGCTGTTCTCCCTTGGTTTTTTTTTTGTGGGCAATTGCTTGATCTAATCCATCATTGCTCCATCATTTGTATTGAACATGCCTAAGTATTTGTATTTTAATTTGTGCTTTAATTGTTATAGTGTTTCTTCTAGTATCAAATTTCGCTGTTTTCCTCCGATACACATATATTCTGTCTTACTAAGGTTTACCTCCAGCTCCCAGTTCCTATACTCTTCTACTAACTTCCTTGGGAAGGAATGAATTAACAATGGAAAATTACGACAAATTTGTCTCATACATTTCCTTAGGTTGAACCCATTGGTCATTGAACTAGTACTCCAATTGTTTTTGAGGTTTTTAAGTGTTATTCAGACTGGAAACGTCGAAGAAGTTTTGTTCGCAGTTTAGGTTTGTAAGCAGTAAAGAAGTGATTGCTCTCTGAAAAGTAATAGCAGGAATGAAATAAGAATGGAATGTAACGATAAATTTGTCTCAAACAGTTCCTTAGACTGAACCCAATAGACTCTGGACTCTCTACTCCAATTAATTTTTGGGTTTTTTAAGTGTTATACAGACTGGAACAGAGAGTTTTGTTCACAGTTTAAGTTAGTAAGCACTAAAAAAGCGATTGCTCTCTGAAAAGGAAAGGCAGGAATGAAGAAACAATGAAAAATAAAGACAAATGAACTTAGGTTCTAAGCTAGCCTAATTGGGCATTGGACAGGCAGTTACTAGTGCTATGAAGTAATTAATGAAGTAACAATGAAAAATAACGACAAATTTGTCTCATGCACTTCCTTAGGCTGAACCCAATGGACATTGGACTACAGTAAATCCATCGAGAAGAAAACTTCCATGAAACACAAACGTCAAAATTAAAAGCGCGCGACCAGCTAGCGCATAAGTACAGGGTCGCATTAAGAATGATCGCCTTGACTATAATTTATCCTTTACTAACATTTTACTAAGAATGTTCATTTCTTTCTTTTCTGTATACATTTAAAATAGTGGTTTTCTCCCCGCAGCTTAAGTATGTCCCAGGTCTCTTTTTGGGAGGCGAGCAGGGAAGGTGTCTTTCCATAATTCCAATAGATCACAGAAATATGTTTATACAAATTTACATCAAAAACCTGAATAACAATAGCGATACGTTAAAATAACCCATCAACTAAAAGTCCACTATCACCGTCAACGACTTTCCTGAACGCTTGTAAACAGACAACCATAGTTCAGACAACTAAACTTCTTAATTTTATTGAACCGACTCTGTACATCAACAATTCCCGCCAAAAGTTTTATGACTTTTCCACCAATAGCAAACGACGTGTATTAGGTGTTGTCTAACTTTACTACCTTTTCTTGTTTCGTGGATGTTTTCTTCTCAGTGGATTTACTATAGTACTCTCTATTCCAATTAATTTTTGGGGTTCTTAAAGTGTTATTCATACTGGAACAATTGAAGTTTTGTTCGCAGTTTAGGTGAGTAAGCAGTGAATAATCGATTGCTCTCTGCAAAACAAAGGCAGTAATGAAGTAACAACGAAACATAACAACAAATTTGCCTCAAACAGCTCCTTAAGTTGAACCCAATGAACTTGGGACTATTATTTCCTACTTCAATTAATTTTTGTGTATTTTAAGTGTTATTCACACTGAAAAACTTGAAAAGGTTTTGTTCTCAGTTTAGGTCTATAAGCAATTAAGAAGCTCTCTGAAAGGGAAATGCAAGAATGAAGTAAGAATGGAAAATACCGACAAATTTGCCGCAAACAGTTCCTTAGGTTGAACCCACTAGACATTGGCTAGTACTCTCTACCCTATCGGTTTTAAAGAGTTGAAAGTTGAAGAAGGTATATTCGCACTAGGTTAGTGAGCAGTGAAGAAGCTGACCTCTGAACAGAAAATGTAGGAATGAAGTAACAATGAACACTGACGACAAATTTACTTCAAATTGTTCCTTAGGCTGAAGCCCTTGGATATTCCTCCATCAGGGTTTTCAAGTCTAGACTACTTCACCATGTATGGTCGAAATTCCATCTTCCCACGTATATATTACTTAATTTCTCCGAGATTTTTAAAACGGCGATAAAAATATGCACATATATAAACACACGGAACCAAAAAGAAGAGGATTTCTCATAACCGCTCGTCCTTTAGGCGATATCGTAAAACCAGCTGACTTATTGGCACTAAAAGGTTTAAGTCGGGCCAAATTAAAGCCGTAGACGTTGGTTTTGTGTGTGTGTGTGAGTGTTTGTAAAGTCGATCGAGTCGGCCGAACTCGTTTACCTGACACCTGCCTTCCTTTTTGCCTTTGATCACGCACGGTCGCGTCCCCGGGACCCGCCACTGCGGGATTCTTGTTTTTCCGTCAATTTCGAGTGCTGTAAAAATTTATTAACGAGGATGGAATAAAAGTTGGAGACGTTAATGTAATTACGCCCGTTAATCGCGTTAGGAGATTTACATCTGGGCACTGCCGCCCGCGGAATTACCGGCGAGGTAATAAACAGTTACTTATTTAACGATTTCGCGGTTTTTTCTTACTTAACTCGCTAGATCCTTGTCTGGGTACCGTTGAGAAGTGGGAAACGTTTCTTGAAAGGCGCGAAAGTCCAAAACTTATTACAAAATGCTTGGAAAGCAATACAATGGGTGGGGTCCAGTACAATTCGTCAGCCGTCCCAGTAAGCCATGTTATAATTAAACCCGAAAAAAATCAGGTAGACTTTAAAATAACCCTTTGAGATAATTCAATTCGTCAGCCGATATAAATTACTGTAGTTTTGGAAAGAAATCACAATAACTTCTTAGAAGTACGTCGAAGTACGTGTTTGATCCTTGCCCCCTCGCGTTTCCAACGTACTTTCGAGCATATCACATGACGTTCACGTATCAGAAAGCTTCCCGAAGGTTTTTAAGCAGGAGCCCCTTTTAGTGGACTTTTCCTTGACGAATCAACCTATCTTTCTTGACGAATTGGCTTATGGTTGGGAGGATCTCCTGACGAATTGTAACCATCTTATTTAGAAAGACGTTTTACCTGAGGTCCATAAACTGACGAATTGGCGCCCGCTCAATGGGGGAACTCAGAGAAGGGAAAGGTTATTGTGAGGTACACCTAAGGGAAAACGGGAAAAAACCGCGAAGAAATACATTACTTAGGACAAATGTAACAATTCAAGAAAGTCACGATACAAGTTGAACAAACATTAAAAGACATGAAAAGCAACGAACCTCTAGCTCGTGAAGGTTACCAATAGAATAGAGTGGAAGAAATTTTGCTCTGCAATTGACTGCTAAAAGACAGTTTTGAGTGACATTAATCACCCACTATTTAAGTATTTTTAAGGCATCTAGCTACAAATTTTCTGAAGAAATTCATGCTAAATGACTATACTTGTGTAAGTATGTAATTTCTTAAAAACAGTTTAAAAAATTTCAAATCTATTGAATTGGATTTTTGATGATTTATTCAAAACGCATGGCGTGTATTTAAATCTTTTCAAGATATTTCAATATAAAAATTACTTGTTTTAGTCTTAACTAAAAACAATTTATTCTAAAAACTAAGTTCTAAATCAGCGTCTCATGAATATGATGAAATTCACGAATTAAGTTGTAATTGTAATAATGCTCTAATTAAAAAAGAAACAACCGATTAGAAGGCGTGACAGCTCTGGTCGATAATGACAGTTTTATTAAAGAGAACGTCAATGTTTCAGTTCAGATATAATTATAGTCTATAATGTGTAAAATGGAGGAGAAGTACATTAGATTTTTTAATAAAATTATAAGTATTTTTAATAAATCGGTTAACAATGTTGTTGTTTACAAGTACTTTCGGGGTACAGTATTTAAAGTTCGGTTAAAGGAAGTTCACTTTTGATACATTTCACTTTTTTGAACAGTTTATGCATGATGGTCTTGACGGCCACTTTTGTTTTTTAATAAAGTTAATTTTAGAAACGTATTTCATGATTAGAATTTACCGTGTAGCGTCAAAAAGGTTAAATATGTTAATATATCCAGTCAAAATAGGATAAGATGTATTTGGACGATTTGTTTCGTAATGATTTTTTTTATTTCACAATTTAATCTTCCTTTTCATCGTTATTATTATCTAATATTATTGGAATTCATATTAACAGCTGTTGTATTGGCTGTCATAATTCGTCAACGGCGGCCATATTTGCTTCCCATTTTACGCAGCGCCCTTACGTTGGCATTTAAACTAATAATACTTTTTATGAGAACGCCGGGTAGGTATATTAATTATTTTAAATTTAAAAGCAAACTTTGGAAAAAACCCAATGTAGTCACTGCAATTGTTTGTTCATTTTTTCTTATATTCTAATTACCTTGTTCTAATGTTTAACTTGTCAAAAAAAGGTTTTTTATATCTAGCAGGTATGTTATCATTGCCTACTCTCTTCAAGAGTAATAACTTGAATACTAGGAGTATTTCTTGTTACTTTTACGGCTAAGATTAGTCTTGTCTGTATGTTTCAAAATACTAATACAATTTCAACAATCCAAAGCTCAAAACCAGTGCATTTTAAGACATCCCAGCTAACAATTTAGGTGTTTTTCACCAAAGTCAAAGTTAATTTTAGAGTTTCAATTTTTAAGTTAATCTATGTAGAAATGCTCATCTGTTCGACACTTTAGTTCTTCTACATCTCGCATATTGCTAAGTAATTTGGGCGCCTTACTCAGCCTCGTTATAAATGTGGTGATCTTAAGAATCACTACTATTCTAGGTGTGTGAAATTTAACGTTTGTCCCATTTTTGATCTTCATCGTGACTATCATCTTTTGTACATTTACAAAATTGTCAGTAACTTTATAGTTCGATTCAACACAACGAAATAATTTCTGGAAAAATGCTGCCTTCAGTTTCCATAATCTTCGTCCTATTTTGGAAGTAGACTGCCTCATTAACTGCCTCTTCTTTGATGTGTGTTTAAATCGTATTCGACGTCTTTTTACTAAGTTACTGATTGGCACACGGAACTCCACCAGGATAGCTAGTTTTAAGGGGCTTATGCGCCTTTACCTGCGACAATTAAAGTTTGTTTTTGTAACTATGTAAAATATTAGATAATGTCGTTAAACTGTGATGATTTTATGCCCACTGGCAGCACTTGACGACGCAGTTTGGTTAAGGCTAAACGCGCGAGACATGACAGGAACACGACAGGAGCACGGTGCATTAGGTGCAAATAGAGCTAAATCAGCAGGAAATGTTGCGTGCTTACGGATTTGAATGAAACGCACAACAAAACATTTACCGATTACCGCCTTTCGTAAGAATTTCCATTTATTGATACCTAGTCATTCAGATGATGATAAACATTTTTATTACGACAGCGGCAAACCACCGCTAGTAACACTGAACGTTAACTAATGAACCGTTAAAATTTTATTCATCGTTTAATTTTATTAGCAATTTACGAATATACGAAGTAATGACAATAATCGTAAAACAACTGCTCAAAATATCCATCACCATCCAAGCATAGTCGACAATTGCCAATGCAATTAATTTTCGCTAATCCACTGTAAACTTCCCGTCGTATTCCTGATTCATTCTGCGGCTACAACAACCTTTCTCTTAGGTCATTCTCGGTTTTTCACTTCCTTATTGTTCATTTACAAATTAAACTTCATACGAGAAAATCACAAGGATTGAGATGCGGAGATTGATCAGGTAGACAATGGGAAACGTATCCAAATTATTATCAGAAATTCGTTGATAATTGGCAATATTAATAGATACTTGTCGAATTCGAATAACGTGATAATCAAATTTTATCCCTTTAATCAACTTTTCCTGTAGATGAACTTTAACATTTTGTTGTGCTAACAAGAATAACCAAAGAATAGATGGCCAATAACGAAGAAAAAGAATGTTACAAACTCAGCCTACGTGCGACGGAAATAACTATGAAATGAAACTTCATATAAAGACTATGTCACTCTACCTGTCAAGACGTACTTAAGTTAAAAATCTTTCGAAACATTCACTGTTAGGTGGCAAATCGTCGTAAACTCTTTTAATTATTATTACTAATTACAAACTCCTTAATGACATTAATGATTCGGAATAGTCACTACTACTTCGGCATTATAACATAAATGCATGTTGTCATTTCACAGTCATTAGTGTTTCGTTTTAAGCACTGACTTGGCAAAATCGAAGGAATTTTGAGCAGGAACAAGACGAAGTTAATTCCGATTTGCGTGTTCTTCTTAATTGACATTGATAATTATTTTAATTGATTACCTTTTTATTGCTTTGTTGACTTTTTGTATAAATTAGAATTTGATTTATACAATTAACTACCTGCTACCGTAATTAACGCAATTAGTGACGTGACTAATATTGAAATGAAGTCAGCGCTGCAACAAATTAAATGCAACGGGCAAATGTAATTAACTGAGATTTCGTAATTTGTAAAATTTGCGAAAGTGTAAATTTCTCGAGATTCATTGTGATAAGCTCTCTCTTGAGAGCTTTTTGTAATATGGAATAAGGTTCGTCTCCGCTGAATCTACACATCAGAAAACGTTGATAGGATGTGGAATATCATATAAATAGCATATTATTTATCAAGAACATAGAAAGGTAATTAATTTTACAATTTGACTTGTTTTAAAATGCTCGTTTAATATTTCCCGCTGTAGCGATTAAACGCCCTAAGGTAAACAGTTTAATGGATTTTCACAATTTTAATCTCCCATCTTGAGTGTTATGGCGGACCATAAAATTATTAAAATATTTTCAGCGAGATTTCCGTTGAATTTTTATAGTTTAATTACAGATCTTGTTAAATTTTGTTCCAAGTGCGAAACTATTAAATTACAGCCATTTTCTAATTAATTAACCGTTTGCTACGGGTAAAATATATAATTTCTTCTTTTAAGTAGTGAACTTAAAGCGTTAATAGATTGGTTTTACTAAATTTTTAATTACACTGTAAACGATTATTTAACTCTACATTAAGTCTAGGAATACACGAATAACACAGCAAAAAGTAACTAATAAGCCGCAATTAATTAAGACAACATCAAATTAATACAGTAATTAATTCGACAAACAGAAGATTCCTAATTATTGCTTAAGAAAAAATGCAGCCTTATGAACAAACAAACTGAATGTTATCCAATTACATTTCGAATTAATTAAAGCAATTAATACTGATTAATGTAAAAAATAATTCTAAATACTAATGAAAAAATATTTTCTGTTTTTGTACACGGAAGAACAGTTTCTTCATGTTTACTAAATTTTTGCCTATGATAAGTTTATTGAAATGTGGCTTATGAAATATTTATTAAACAATCGATTTGTCTGTTGGCGGATAATAAATTGTAATTAATTATATAATAATCTACTTTAAACAAACTTAGATTATGTTAAAAAAACATTTATTAAGTCTTCTTCTTCTTCTTCTTCTTAGTCAGCCCTCTGTTGTCCACTGCTGGACATAGGCCTCCCTCATGCTTCTCCATGTTGATCTGTACTGTGCTATCTGGAACCACCTCCTTCCCGCATATTGCTTGATGTCATCGAGCCATTTTCTCTGTGGTTTTCCTATGCTGCGCTTTGTCAGTCTTGGTCTCCAGTGTACGAGCTTGTATGTCCATCTCGACTGATCTTGTCGTGCGACATGGCCCACCCACTGCCATCTCAGGTCTGCAATACGGGCTATAATATCTACGACCTTAGTTCTTCGTCGGGTTTCTTCGTTTCTTATTTTATCCCTAAGACTGATGTTAAGCATTGTTCTTTCCATGGCTCGTTGCATTACCCTCAATTGATTAGCGGTCTTTTTTGTCATCGCCATTGTTTCCAGGCCATAAGTAGCCACTGGCAATATGCACGTGTCGAAAACTCTTCTTTTTAGGTTTATAGGAATCTCACTGTTTCTAAATATAAATTTCAGCTTTCCGAAGGCTATCCAAGTTAGTCTTATCCTTCTCTTAATCTCTGCTGTTTGATTTTCTTTCCCTATTCTCATTGTGTGTCCCAAGTATATATATATTCCTCCACATTTTCGAGTTTTGCACCGTCTATATATATTTGTTCTGTGGTGTTGTTCATTAGGGTTTTGGTCTTCGAAATGTTCATTTTCAATCCGATCTTCTTAGAAACATCATTTAGTTGATTTAACATCTCCCTCAGCTCCTGTATGCTGCTGCTTATAATGAAGATGTCGTCGGCGAAACGTAGGTGACTCAAGTACGATCCATTATATTTATGCCTTTGGTTTCCCACTGCAATGACCTAAATACATTCTCTAACGCTAGTGTGAACAGTTTTGGAGATATGGTGTCTCCTTGTCGGACTCCCCTATTTACTTTTATTTTTTCTGTCTTTGTATCCTCGTTAATTCTTACATGTAGTGAGGCATTTTCATATATATATTTCAGTAAGTTGGTGTAGCGAGAATCTATTCTTGCATCGTCCATTGCCTGTGTAAATGCCCACGTTTCAATAGAATCAAACGCTTTATGGAAATCTATGAATGCCATATACAGTGGTACATTGTACTCGGCTGATTTTTCTATTAGCGTTCTCATAGTTTGAAGATGGTCAATGGTGCTAAACCCCCTGCGAAACCCCGCCTGCTCCACCGGCTGATACTCATCGAATTTGTTGCTTAGCCTGTTGGTGATAATCTTGGTGAGTAACTTGTACATGTGAGACAGAAGGCTGATTGGTCGATAATTCTCAATATTGCCACTGTCCCCTTTTTTGAAAAGCAGAATTACTTCTGCATTCTGCCATCCATCTGGGATTTGGCCCTCCTGAAGACATTTATTCAAAAGAATCTGTAGAGGCCTCTCGATCAATTCACCCCCTAACTAACATTTCATTTCATTTTTCAACATTTCACTAGTGATTCTGTCCTCACCCGGGCTTTTTCGGTTTTTCATCATCTTCAGAGCAGCCCCTATTTCTTGTCGAGATATCTCTGGAATATCCTCAGATCCCACATTGGACACAGTCACACGTTGCATTGCTGAAGCAGGTCTATTGGAAGTATAAGTATTAAGTATTAGTTAATAAATGGTTTGTTAACGAAAGTAAATGTATATTATCTGTTATACACTTTTTGGTAATATTTAATATACCATACAATTAGTTTGTAATAGTAAACAATTTTTTTCTGATAAGAATGCATATTGATAATAAAAAAATCCTATTAAATACTGTTTATATCGCGTTATTTTTCAGTTTATTATTAATACAAATAAATCTTGTTTTGAACATCGCAACGTTATTATTAACAATAGAGTAATGATATATATTTTTTATATGACAAGCAGGTACCTACTTTTCGTGTTAAAGGCAAAATGCATTATATTGTACTGATTTGTAAATAATAGAGCCTCTCGTCTTTATCACAGACAACATATAAATAGAACAATATATGATGAATGTGATAAAATAATATATGAAAAATAAATAATTCAAGAAAAGATGTTTTGTGTACCTACATGATACGGCATAAAGGTTATTAATTGATACAGTATAATATAAAAAAAATATTTTCTTGTATAAAAGTAACGTTATAAAATAGTTTTTTTTTGCATTTTGTGTTTGCTCTAAAATTCACTTTTTGCGCTCTAAAAGGGTTTTGGACCCTGAACAACACTTAGAATTTTCCTTATAACGTTTATATAACTGAACGATTAAAATACTTACTCAGCAATATTTTGGTCAGTGTTGCTTAATTTTTCACTTACATCAAATGTTGTTAAGCAATCTTGTAGTATGAAACCAAGGGATTATTTTTTTAATTTTTGTTTTGTTTTCTGGAACCTGTTTTAGTAAGGTTACAGTGATAATTTCATTTACTGCCAAATTAGTGGGTATATACTATAATTTTGTCAGTTTGTTAGTTATTGCTTCAATAATAATATATAAATAAATGATTTTTACTTGAATAAGGTTTTTTTCCTAAAAAATGGGTTTCACAGTTAACAAATTATTATTAACATAAATCAAATATTAAATTGATTAGCAACAAGCTTGCCAAAAAAAGTGTAATGGAGACATTTGCTCGTACTTATGTATGTAGATTATACATTACCATTTATTGTTCTTACTAAATAAGTCCTTCGTTTGTACAAACATATATAAATAAGCCTATAAATAGGTTAATAAATAATAAAACTATTTCATTTTATAACAAAATAGTTTTGTAAACTATGTTGGCACAAAATTAATTTATTGTTAACAATGTTTATTGAGATATTGAAGTAACAAAATGCGTTGTTTTTAGTCAATAAGCAGTTTTCACCTCCTAATTAATAATAACCACTCTTTTATGATAATTATTGTCATTTATTCCTAATTACAAAATTTGGGGGCATTTAAGTTCTAATTATCGGTTTAATCGAGGTGGATATGTAGTACTTATGCAGTTTATAAGAATACCTATGTATCACATATGAAGAAAAATTGTATACCTACTACGAACACACTTGAAGAAGTATGCGTACTTTTCCCAGTTTCTAGGTTAATAATACCAAAAATAACTGCGCATACGATAATTAATTGTCAATAATAAATTCACATTAGAGACGTAAACGGCTGAATTGTGATATTTATTCAGTAACTAATTAAATCGTAAATAATCTCCATAATTTATGTTCTTTATTTGAAATTTTCAAAAAAATCCAAAATTAATTAACTAGGAACGAACTAGCTGTGTTATTGGAAACGCGTTTTACGTTAACAACCGTTAATTCGAGTATAATTTAACTGATTAGCAGAATAAATATAAATTAATTTGCACAGCTGACATTTCGCTCGTTATATTATCCGTGAAATGCACTTCTTAATCCTTGCGCATTGTGTAATTAATCTATGTCGAAAAAACAACAACAAAAGAAAATAATATTTTTCGCAGGATGCAGAAAACGTGACTCTAGGTGTACCTCGACGTGATAATTACAGGAATAATTTGTTGCAAAATATAATTACATCGTATATAGAATTTTAATTGAAATATAAAGTAGCAAATAAGTAATAAAAGCTAGTGTCATTTTTTCCATTTACGTAAGCTCACCTGGGTTATAATTAAACTTTTTAATGAATCACGGAAGTTTTTTTTTCATTTAATTAATTTAATTAACTCTATGTAAGAGAACAATTAAATGTAATATAATGATTATCGCTTTCTGAAGGTTAAGAAATAAACGAATTAAAATGTAGATAAATGCGCATAGGCAGCGTAATAAATTGCTATTTTAATACTGAAAAAATTTCTCTTTAACTCCATTTCGAGATTTTCGAAAGTACCTAGACGCAGGAGAAAAGTATATGTATTAAGTACCTAATTCGTCTCGTCATTCCTTTTATGGGGCCCCGCTTAATTTATTTAATTATATTTACTTTCTGATACTATTTAACAATTATTCGTTGATGTGATTTTACAGTTCTCGTGAGGTATGTGCTTTGAATTTTATTAGCGACGTTATTTGTTCTTCAGACAGAAAAGACGGCCTTTGGGAGATATCATTAGGATTTCTCGTATAACGGACGCCCGAGGATGGGAATGATTTCACTTCGTGTTAAGGTATAATAGCGTTTTACGTCTAAATAATTGCCAGACTTTTTGCTCCGTTGAAATGTTAAATATGGACTATGGGAATCCGAGATTAGTGCTCATTAAATGCGAGTAATAATATAATAAACACACGCAAGTGCCTACTTATTTCAAATAGGACATTTTAAAAACGTTAACAAACATGACATTTTTGTTAAAATGTGAAAGCAAGATTAACGTCTTGAACTATTCCTTGGTGTATGTATATATATTCTATGTACTGTTTTTGTAGGAACAAATGTTTTCCATTTTTTCTCTTGTTACGACCGATAATTATTGCAAAGTGTGGGTTTATTTTATAAATAAAACCAAAGGTATGACTGGTCGAAAACTAACGCTCATTAATATGCCTACCTTATAATTTTTTTAACTGTTAATAAATCGACTTTATTAAACTAATTAGCATTAATAGCCTGATTAATTAAATTCATTTCAATTAAATTTAATTATTTATGAGTTCCAATCAGACGGTCTCTAACGTCAAGGTTTCCATTTATTATTAATATTTATTGGCTGTATTAATCAGACTGGATTTTCTTGGGAGTCTCATCACCAACCCAAATTGGCGGAAACTAGTAAATGTTAAGTGTACAGCCATTTAGGTACACCTAATTAATTTTGGAATCATTTTTGTAACGTCCTGGTTGTAACCTTTATTGTGAATTATTACTGCCAAATGAAACAAGTAATGTAATTTAATTCATGGTTTGTGAGTATTACCTCACGATCTCAGTGACGTTTCCAAAGAAGTGGGCTTATATAGGTGCTTCAGATTATATAGGCTTGTTCCAAAGGTCATTGTAGCACAGCAATTGAGTCATGTGACCATATTAATCGATAATCTCGTTGCATAAACTTCGAAATTTTAAATTCTGAAATTCTTCTTGGGACATTACTTACATTTAAATATTTGTTTTATTGTATGAATAAATTTAAAATTAATATTAGAACAACTTGTTTGTGATTGTAAGCAACGCAGATAGATGATTAACGTTATTAGCACCGAAAGCTTACAATGCATGGTGAACTCATTACTCAACAATATTTTACTGTCTTCATATGACACAGTCAAGCCTTATGGAAGGTTGTAAGAAATGAAAAATGATGGCTTTTGCAGTTATCAAAATATATTTTTTTTTATTAGTAATAATAGTAATCATAAAAATAATTTCTTCATAGCCCAACACAGACCAATTAATGGACAATTTCACATATACCTACATTTAGTGATAACATCAAGTAGTTTGAACTGACAGTTATGGTTGGTGTACTTAACTCTTTACGGAACAAGTGTTACACCAATGCAATACTACTGACATAATCTGCATAGTGAGGAAAAGCAGATGACATCACAAAGTAGAGCGAACCTGCTAAAATATGTTTAGTTTAAACTTCGGAAGATGGAATTGGTACGAATGTCTAAGATACACAGCAGGTACATTTAAGTGTATTTCTTGCCTAAGTCTCGATGCATCAATTAGGTTGTGTAGTAATTTGTACAGAAATATCATGTTAGCCATTGTGCGTCTTTTTTGCAATGATTGAGTTGCAAATCAATCTAACGGAGTGGATGAGCACATCCGGAACCAGGATAAAATCCGTGTACCCTCAGATTCATTAATTTTTGAAATTTGCTCCGGATATTTTCTAGTATAGTGCCCATAAATTGGAAACCATATCAGTGAGCCGTATTCCATATAATTAAAGAATAGTAGAGTCTTCAGCGTGGTTACGTCAGTAAATGTGTTATAAGGACTTATCAAGATTCCAAGCATCATTTTGCTACATTGTCCGAATGGCATTGGAAGTTTCCACAATTTTCCATAGTGTTGATTTTTGGGAATATTTAAAATCATCTTCAACGAAAAGATGGTCGCATGTAATTGTGCAGCATATATCTACCGTTTATAAAACTGCTGGACAACAAGGGCATCAAATTAGAACCCTGTGGTACTCTAGAGATAACCTCATGTAAATAATGCTTAAAGCAGTTGTATATTACGAATTGTTTTCATAAAGCGCTCTCAGGATTCGAAAGAGGGTAGTTCTAGTTATACATTTTCATATTCAAAACGTAGATTAATTTTCATTAGAAAGAACAAATTTAGCACAATACCTTTTTTAAATTTTTGTGTACAATTTTACATTGTGTAAATAGAATTTAATTTAGCTTTAAGTCGTATGTAATATTTCCATAATATACTGTGCAATTTCCAAATATAAATTTTCTAAAGTTTTATTGGGCTATTATTAAATAAATACCTAACGGCAAACTATTTGAATTAGGAACCACAATGAAATTATCAATTAACCGGGATTTATAATATATTATTAGAAACCGTCCATTCGCCCCACTTTTATTATTATATCTGGATATCTTTATAATCGAACAATGTCGACAAGTCATTGCTTATGATAGTTGTAAGGAATATTCGGAGCATTATTAGACCATGGTATCTTCCAGCTGGGATTTTACAATAATTGTATCAAACTGTTAAAACTTTTAGTTAAGATTACAAAACATAAGTATTATTTAGTATCAAAGTTTGCCGCCCCTGCTACGCTATGCCATTAACAGATTCTCATGTAACTGAACAGGGTAAAATCAGAAATAACCAAATCTAGGACCTTTACGTTAAAGTTTCCCATTCATTAAATCTTGACACTTGAAAGTCACCGATAAGTACAACACCCTTTTGCGTTATAGTCAAATGTTCAAATTATTGAAGAAATAGTTCAAAGACGTTGAACAGTATAATTTTTGAACTATAACAGCAAACGAAAACATTGATTGTAATGCGGTAAAATCCATGGATGAGGTGTTAAAATCGACTTTAGCGACTAACAGAGATTCACCACCCCTGGTTAAGCCTGATGCTACATTCGATACACTATTAAATGAATTGGAGAACTTCACCATTCCAGACGTCCTATGATAATTAAGTTCTAACCAACGCCACACAATCATAGTTTGAATAGGTATAGCACACTAGGATAGAAATGAAGTAATTTGGAGTATAGTTCTCTTGTATTTTGAAGTTAGGTACTGAGATGTAAAATTGAATTAAATTTGGCAGTCGAAAAAACTGAAGCTATCATCTTCAAAGGTTTAAAATTTAAACACCGTATTAAATTCAAAATCGGAAATAAAACTATTAATCCTTCTTCAACTATTAAATATTTAGGCGTATTTCTTGACGAAAAACTAAATTTTAAATTTCATATTGAACAAACATGTAAGAAAGCAGAAAATAGGCTGACCAAACTTGGGAGTCTAATGCCGAACATTGACGGCCCAAGTGACAGAAAAAGAATTCTTTATATTTATACCATTAATTCTATATTATTATATGCTTCTCCCGTCTGGGAAGAGGGTATAAGGTTTAAAAAATATAAAAATCTCTTAAACTCTACAATTAGAAAATGTTTAATAAGAGCTGCTAGTAGTTACAGGACTGTCTCTTTAGTAGCTCTTGAAATTATCTGTTGTTTTCCTCCGATTGATCTACAAATGGCTGAAAGAACACAAAATTTCCATGGAAAAAATAAAACTATTTCGAAACAAAACACATTACAAATTTGGCAAAATTCTTGGGATAATAATACCAGTAAAGGTCAATGGACTAAGAAACTCTTACCTCTTATTAAACCGTGGTTCACATGCAAGTTTCGTAAAACAAATTATTTCTTCACCCAATTTCTATCAGGTCACGGTTCTTTTGACACAAAATTAATAAAACTCCAACAGATTTATGTATGTACTGTGGAGAGGTTGATGACGCCGAACACACTATTTTTTACTGTTGGAAATGGACTGCGGAAATTTTGGAATTAAATCTATACCTAAAGATAACAATTACAGCTGATAATATTATGAATACAATGTTAACTTCAAGCAAGAATTACATCGCTATTTTCAATTTTATAAATGATGTTATGAAACAAAAAGAATCTGATGAAAGAATCACACAAAATTTGAACCCTTAAAAAAAGTTATATTATCGTTATTATTATCATCGTTTATATTTAAATATTTTTCTTCTCGTTATATTTTTGTTCCTAATTACTATCTAAATCCTATTGTTATTGTTATCATTGTTAAATTATTCACCTCATCATTATTAATTGTTATATATTTTCTCCCTCTATTGCCTTAATTTATACACTTTTGACTATATTCTTATTTTCAAAACCAAACCTGACGTCAACTTTTTGTGAAATTACGAAATTTTAAATATTCCTTTGGATTTAAATACTTAATACTATGTGTCTTTGAAGATTATGTTCTCTATGAGAGCTAGCCAAAGACATATAGTAACGTCAGAAGACAGGGTTTTTTAGTGGGTAACCGAACGTGGACCCCCACAGTGTCAAGTGCGGTGGATATTACCATTTCTGATTGATTATATAATCTCAATAAATGACAATATCCATCTCACTTTTCCTCCATAAACGAGTTTTCCCTGTATAAAAAAAAAGGTACTGAGATGTACCTACAGAGAATTGAGAGGTAGTCTATAAGGTGTGTGTTGGGTTCTTTTAGTCTTTTCTGTATTAGTAGCACTGTAAAGTTGAATAATACTTTGTGCAATAAGAGCAAAGTGACTTGGTAGAATCCATTAATGTCTCCAAATGTGATTTTAATTGAAGTAATTTCCCCCAGTTTCTTCAAGACTGTGATATTTAATTACAATATTTAATACACGGACGAGATTCATAAAAATATGACTAGTGAAAATATGAATATCAATATTCTAGAAAAGTGTTAAATTTGTAGGTTATGGCTTCGTTGACAACATCATCCAAAGCGATGCACAATAAACAACGGCTCTTGTAAGTTCCGTTTTAATGACTTTGTCGGTCGAAAAAAGTGGAATGTTTGACGTTTCCGAATAATTTCATCAACGTGGGCTTATGGTTATTTTATATTTTAATTAAATTGAAAAAGATAATAGACGTAAGCGTATTTCTCCGGAATCCCCTTTTTGCCCGTTCGGATACATGGAATGAAATTGTCATTTTCATTCCGCGGATTGCTTTGTATTTGGATTTTTTGCCATCGTATTGTTCATGCTCCAGTTCGAGAGACATGCTGGACATTTCTGCCTCGAAGGCTGGGCAAACGGAAAAGCCGCTCGCCGAGAGGAAACTAACTACATATTCGGATTTTCTCGGTGTCTGGGTGTTAATTGTCGCCGATCGTAATCGCCGGCACGCATCATACGTACATACACACATAAATGCATGTTAAACAGGAGAAATAATACCGAAGGTCAGCTTTAATTACACGAAACCCATTTTTACCCGGCGATCGAGTGTTGCGACACTTAATTTCACTTCGCTTAATAAAATAATCGAATTGATACACTATCCGAGCCAAATAAAATCTGACTCATTCGCTTATTTAAGAGAAAAACGGCGTCTTACTAGCACCCGTCTCTTTTTTTATGTAATTCGTCCGAGTGACGTGAGCGAGTCGGACCGTGTCCAACCGCAAACTTCTTGCGTTAAATAAAAAGCAATTCAATTTAATTCGAGAGTCTCGTTTGGAGCAAAATACGAATATGATATTTATCCTCGTACTACGCCAGAGATGTTTTACAGCGTGTTACATGAATATGCATGAGGATAATCCCGCTGCGTCGATTAATACGCTTGCTACTAGCAAATTTATAGATCACCAGATTCATGGTGTTGAGTGACGACTCGCTCAATCAAAATCGCTCGATCAAATTCGCTCAATCTCACCAAATATTAAGACACTTTTTAATGTAATGTGCGTGAACTTAGCAACAATCTCCAGCATCGAATTTTCTACGAGATTCATTTCCGCCAACGGTTGTTAGGTACTTCGTACTTCACCCCAAACTACGAAACATGTTTTGTAAATATTGGATAACTCCGGAAGTATGACCCTCTACACCCTTATTTTTTAACAAACGATACAGGTGAAGGCCTACAAGGTGGCCATAGTAGAAATTTCCAAAAAGTGGGAATAACTAAGCCGGTTCGAGATTTTCATCTAATGAATAGAGTTACGCTGTAAATCCGGGAATACTCCTTTCTACTCTTCTTGTCTTACACCGGACAATAAAAGACATAAATGAATAAAACAACCATAGTAAGAATTCTCAATAAAATCTAAATAACAGATGTTTCGAGATTTTCAAATCAGGTTCATGTGTAATGGAGTTACTTAATATGCTGTAACTCAGGAAGTACTACATTCTACAGTTTTAGGGCCAAATTCAGAAACGCCACTCACCCTACACCTACACTCAATTTTTAAGTAAAATCTTCACTACACTCAATTTGGAATTCATAGACTTCCCTCAATTGAAATGTCCCTTAAATTGAGTATCAGATTGAGTGAGATTTGAGTGGTTGAAATTCACCACTTAAAATAATTCCCAACCTACTTTTACGAGTTTTGACTTTGGTGCACATGGTCATTAGTGTCGTTAGTGACAATTTTTTGTGCATTTCTGTTTATGTTAGATGGTGTTAGCAATATGGATATAATGGCTAATGAGTTCAATGAATTTATAGTGTTCATACAATACATTGAGGATGAAAGGTATTTACCAGTACCACGGTAAGTAAAGACAGATGCGATTAATTTCCTACCTACGATAAAATTGTAGGTAGCACCCTAAGATGGAAATGCGTACTGAGGGAAAAGTATGATTTGTTCAATAAGGCAGTTAATTATTGTTTCAGAAATTATATCAGAGAATACAACAATCCCCTTCAGCACTTAACCAACTTGAATATCTTACAGAGGTATAGATTTGATGGAGACACCATTCGACATATTATTTTTCCAATGGTATATGACAGGCATAGAGGTGGAGACTCTTTTAATTGGACCTTTTCCCTTGCACACATATACTTTTTTGGAATGCTCATTGCTCATTGTTTCAATTTCATCGTAAACGACTTTGCAAAACGCGATTCCATTTTACTTGACGCCTGACATGCGCCTGACAGTTGCTGCCACAAAACACATGATATATACACAGAACACCAAATTGAACTAACACAGTCAGCAGCGAACACGACGATTTGCGATATTGCCAAACATCCTTCCCTCAAATCATTCTTGAATTGAGATGTATTTCAGTAACTTGATTTACACGTTTCTGAATTCCAAAATTGAGGAGAAGGCGCACTCACTCTCATTTTGAGATACAAATGAGTGTAGGTAGAAATGAGTGTGAGTGGCGTTTCTGAATTTGCCCCTTAATCCTATAAAAATGTTGCACTCTGAGGAGTGCCGACAGAAGTGAAACCTTTTATACGCGTATTATATTCTTTTGAGGAAAATATGAAATTTCCCAGATTCTCATCTGAAAATATATTTATAATTATGGTTTTATATCTAATTATAGTTATGTGACTGCTTAGTCTCATATTGCTTTTTTTATATTTGTATATTCTTTTTAAATTGATTTAAAATAATCATAAAGAATAAATTTCAATAATCTTTTAAAATTATAAAGATTTTAAACAATTTTTCTTTTAATTATCAATTAAATTAAAAATAAAATATTTGAAAATTTAAAAATAAAATAAAATTATTAATTATTATAACAAGAATTTTTAAAATGGAAGAGCTGAGTAAAGAAATACGAAATTTATTTTTACAATCTGATTATTACAATATATAATACATATTTACTTTTTTATTAAATTATATTACATGCATTATTAAAATCTGATCGATTATCAACACTATTATCACCATTATCTATTTCTATATTTTCATTATTTACATCATATTCTTAAAATGATACAATCGATTTATCGTAATTAAGAAATACATACTTTGAAGGAAACTTATCTAATTGTCTTGCATCTAATGTCCCATATCTTGTTGAACCGACATTTCTATCATTAGACATATTTAAATTTAATTTTATACTCCACGTGGTCGACTGTCGTATCTCATGTAACACGCTCTTTCGTTCATCTTTTTCTATCTATATATAATATATATCTCTTTCTCTTCTCTGTTGGTAAGAATAGACCAGCTGAGAGGGAACACCCTACATGCTCTTTCCTTGTCTTTCTCTATATATACCTAGGTATGTCTCTTTCTATCTATCCCCCCCTCTTTCTATCAGAAAAATAACAGAATGAAACTTACACGGTATACTGTACTTACCTACCTATATAGGTACTTACATACTTATTTACATATACACACATTGACTCGCCTATACTCCACATATGTATATAAGTATGTATATTATTTATACTTATATCACCCGGTAGGATATATGATGACTCACAGCGTAACAGATTTCATGCTGACGCCAAGTTGAAGATTTTACCCCAACTAAAAACGTTTATTTTTCTCAAGCGCGCGTATAACAGTTTTCACTTTAAGAAATATAGAGAACTCAATGGCCATAGCCATAGTATGAATTTCCAAAAAATGTCACTAACTGAGCCATTGCGAAAATTTCGAATCACGTATAATGGGGTTAAGTAACTAAAATGCTATATAACTTGGGAAGTATAAATTTCTACCTTTTTGTTCTTACAGTAGAAGATAGAGAACAACATGGACTATGAACTGGTCATAGCATGACTTTCCAAAACATGTCAATAACTGAGCTATTTCAAAGGCTGATTCGAAAATGTCGAAGTAACTCAGTTATTAACATTTTTTGGAAATTCTTACTATGGCCATTGTGTTCCCTATCTTTCATATCAGAACAAAACTGTAGAAAGTTTTGCGTCTGGAGTTACGTCATATTAAGTAACTCCTTTACACGTGAACCTAATTTGAAGATCTCAGTATATCTGTTATTAACACTTTTTAAAAACTCCATGTTTATTTTGTTGGTCTTTATGTTCCTTATCGTCTGATATCACAAAATAGGTGAATAAAGTTATACTTCTGGAGTAACAGAATATTAAGTAACAGAATATTAAGTAACTATTTTACACGTAAACCTGATACAAAAATCTCGAAATATCTGTTATTAACATTCTTTTGGAAATTATAACTACGGTACTCTTGTTTGGTTGGTCTTTATATCCTTTATCGTGTGGTGTACCAAAATAAGTGACGAACATTATACTTCTATAGTTACAGCATGATAAGTAACTTACACACGAGCCTGATTCGAAAACCTCGAAATATCTCAATTACTATTTTTTTGGAAATTTATGCTATAGCCAATTTGTCGGCCTTTACGTCCTCCATCGTTTCTTATAAAAATAAGGTGCAGGTTATACTTCCGGAGTTGTCGAATATTTACGAAACTTCCTTCATAGTTGGGGTGAAGTAACAACCGTTGGCGGAAATGACTCTAGCACATAATTCGACAGTGGAGATTCGTCGCTAACTTCACACACGTTTCAATGTATGTTTAAGATACGTAAGTAAACATAATGCGGCTTAATCATTAATGGATTAACTTTTTTACTAAATGTGGGTGTATCGGTCCCGCTCATTTATTACACAAACTGATCTATGTAGACATAATAACTCTCTGTCTGTCTCAACGTGTTACTAATAAAGTTCTTTGAACTGATTTATTAAACTATATTAAAAAATTAGGAATGCTGTCCACAAATAAAATTCAATAAGACCGTGGAATAAATAACAACTCTAATACATTAAACAGCTTTGTCCACAACCACTGCACCTATCAAATCAATTCCCTACTTCATTAGAATTTCTAATATAATTTAGTTCAACACGTCTGCAATTAATAACAAACTGGGAGATTTCCCTGACTGGATGTTAAGTTTTAATGTTTATAGTTTATGACACGATGCTGCATTATTAAACGAGCGAATCGATAAGGCGGATGAGTGCTAAGGAGATATCGTCGTCCATCATCATCTTATTTACATTAAATAATAAACTAATTACGACTCGGATGCATTCACGGACCACTTTTCATTTAACTGACAGAAATCGAATCTTTTGCTTTCGATTTACGTATCGGTAGGTTTATATTCCCGACAAATCAGCTGGAATAATAAAAATTAATAAGATATACCTGCATAAAACGTCGCCACAATTTTTATGTCGGTTTAAGTCGTTAAGTAGCGAGCTTTAATTATGAGATGACGGGAGAACTGTCCTACGAAAGAGGTTTAAGCGGACGATGATTTACGATCAAACTGCCGAATGAGATCGTGAAAATTGGAAAATTGGAAAATCCCTACGAATTTTCCCGCCGAACGTTGTCTTTCAAAGTACTTTGGAATTAATTTCGCACGAGATAATAAGTGATTAATTATGTACCTCGCAAGCAATAATTTATCCTTCCCCTCGTGAACAATGACAGGATTACATTTCGGACAAACAAGGCATAAATAAATGAGTAATTTATAGAGTGAGGAAATGTTTAATGATAATTATGCAAATGCAAATCCCTATTTTATACGCGTACAAGAACACAATTCAAAACAGTACCGTAGATAAATTGAATAGATTAGTGTCATCGCTTCTTGTTTCGATTGAGGAAAACAACAAACAAAAATTAAATTCCTTTAGAATAATTAAAAGTTAATTTCACGGTAGACGACAGCCAGAATTGTGTTCTACTACAATTAAATCGTTAGGCTAATGTAAATTTTCATGGTGCCTGAGATGGGATGACGCTTCGTAATTCATTTAATTTGCTTTTGTTTTATTGGCAGTCGACCGATGGCGGAAAAATTTCGAGAGGTCGACGGAAAAAAGAACTACAGTTAATTAAATGAATAAACTTACCTGCTATTATTTACAAATCAACTTAATATGATCAATTTTCCACAATGCTTTGGTTCGATAGTTTGATTTCCAGTTAGATAAAGTCGGATTAAAAAGTCTTGGTTTGTAAAATATTACTTAATTTTGCTGTAGCTATGATATCGCATAGCTTATATTAGCTATGCTAATATATTAGCTAAGCATAGCTTAGATTTATATTTGCATTGCTTAGTTTCTCAGTTGAGTTCTAACCCAGTTTAACATACTCAGTGTGCAGTAAAATACCTAGCTGTATTCAGTATAGTTAATAGGTATAGTTTTTCAGTTGAAGGACCATCTCGATCCAAATATGAACTTTATTTGGCTCATAATAAGGAAATTCCTTAAAATTCCAGTTAGATCTTAAACTCGGTGTAAAAAGTTTAATGTTTGTAAAATATGCCTAATTTTACTGAGATGCGCCTTAGTTGTTAAACTCGGTTTAAAACTAGGTTTGCGTAAGTAATACCTAGTTATGCTTTGACTTTTATTGGAATAGTTTAGTTTCTCAGTCTGGATTTAAACTCAGTTTAAACAAAAGCTCACTGTACAAAAATTTACCTATCTTTATTCAGAATTTTGCTTAGATTCCGTAGTTTTTCTTGTTTGAGCTTAAAATTGTTACAAACATAACCTTAGTGTGAAAAAGTAGTAAGCCTAGTTTTATGTGGATAGATTCAGTTTTCCACTAGAGCTTAAACAGGGTTTAAAAGTCTCTTCATAAACTTAGTTTTACCGAGTTTTGCATATGTTGAGTTTAGTTGTCTAGTTAGAGCTAAAGCTCGTGTTTTGGACTTAATTTTCAAAGTAACATCTAGTTGTGCTTGACCTTTGGTTTAGTTTGTTTAATTTTTCAGTTAAAACTCTAATTTCATTTAAAAACAAGCTTAATGTGCACAGTTTTGGTTGAAGCTGAGTTTGATTTAAAAATCAACTCTTACGTGCAAAAGTAGCACATCAAAAGTAGAGCTTGATTGTGTAGCTAGAAGTTAAATTCGGTTTAAAAATAAGCTCGTGGACCAAAATATGCATAGTTTAACATTAATGGTTACTTAGGTGACTTAGTTTTTTAATTGGAGTTTTATCTCAGTTCAAAAATTAACTTGGCTTGGAGTATTGCTTAGGTAGCTTAGTTTTCCAGTTAATTTGAACTCGATTTAAAATTTTTTATTTGTAATAATCATTTTACTGAGTTTTGCCAAGATACACCTAAGTAAGTTATTGAACTGGGTTTAAAATTATGCCTATATTACAATAGTCATGCCTGTTGTGCTTAACCTCAGTATGACTCAGAGCATTAGTTTGAATTTTCAGTTATATCTTACGCAGTGTCTGAAATATACCTTCTTTTATTTAAACAACAACAACCATTAAATATGGGCTTAGCGAGCCAAAGTAACGTTTAGTTGTTATTTGACTTTTATTTGTATAGTTTGTTTTTTCAATTGGAACTCAAACTATGTTTAAAAACAAACTGAAAGTGCAAAAATGTTTTTATCTTTGTTCAGAGTTTTGTTTAGATGGTTTAGTTTATTAGTTGGAGCGTAAGCTTGGCTCACAAATAAGCTTAAGGTGCAAAAGTATACGTAGTTTTTCTCACACTTTTACTTAGATAGCTCTGTTTCTCTTTAGAAACTTAAAACTTAAACTCGGTTTAAAAATGTATTTCAAGTAAACCTAATTTTGCTGAATTTTGTTTCGATATAGCTTTGCGGTCTAGGTAGAGCTTAAACTCCTTTTACAAATGGGCAAGTTACAAAAGTAAAGTCAACTTGTGCTTTGACCTCTATTTAGTTAGTTTAATTGCGCAGTTAGGCCTTAAACTCGATTTAAAAACCAGCTCACTTTGCAACTATATACCTAAAGTTGTGCTTAGATAGCTTAGTTTTTCAGTAGGAGTTAAGTTTGGTTAAGTTCTAAGCTTTGTTCAGACTTTTACTTGAATAGCTTGGGTATTTCGATTAGAGCTCAAAATTAGTTTGAAAAATCTTAGTTTTGTAAGGTAAACTTAATTTTGTTGAATTCGCTTGGATATAGCTTATTTCGAGCTTACAGTTAGTTTAAAAATATGCTTACTTTTCAAAGGAATTCTCAGTTTTGTTTAGCTTTTACTTAAGTTGCCTAGTTACTTATAACTTAAATCTGTAGTAGTAGCTAGTAGTATTGGTAATAGGAGTTTGGTTTCGATATAGCTTCGTGGTCTAGGTAAAGCTTAAACTCGGTTAACAAATGAGCAAGTTACAAAAGTAAAATCAACTTGTGCTTTGGCCTCTATTTAATTATTTCAATTGCTGAGTTGGGCCTCAAACTTGATATAAAAACCAGCTCACTTTATAAAGATATACCTAAGATTGTGCCTAGATAGCTTAATTTTTCAGTTGGAGTTAAGTTTGGTTAAGTTTTAAACTTTGCTCAGACTTTTACTTGAATAGCTTTCGATTAGAACTCAAAATAAGTTCGAAAAGCCTTAGTTTCTAAAATAAACTTAATTTTTCTCAATTCGCTCGGATATACCATATTTAGAGCTTACACTCAGTTTAAAAATAAGCTTACTTTTCAAGGGAATTCTCAGTTTTATTTACTTTTTACTTAAATTTCCTAGTTTCTTATAATTTAAACCTGTAGTAGTAGCTAGTAGTATTAATAATAGGAGTTTGGTTTTGATATAGCTTCGTGGTCTAGGTAAAGCTTAAACTCGGTTTACAAATGGGCAAGTTACAAAAGTAAAATCAATTTTTTTTGCCTCTATTTAATTAGTTTAATTGCTCAGGTGGACCTCAAGCTCGATTTAAAAACCAGCTCACTTTATAAATATATACCTAAAATTGTGCTTAGATAGCTTAATTTTTGAGTTGGAGTTAAGTTAGGTTAAATTCTAAACTCTGCTCAGACTTTTACTTCAATAGCTTTCGATTAGAGCTCAAAATAAGTTTGAAAAGTCTTAGTTTTGTAAGATAAACTTAATTTTGCTGAATTCGTTAGCATATATCTTATTTAGAGCTTACACCCAGTTTAAAAATAAGCTTACCTTTCAAAGGAGTTTCTTAGAACTTAAACCTGTTGTAGTAGCCAGTAGTAGTAGTAGTAGGAGGAGGAGTTTAGTTTTGATATGGCGTCGTGGTCTAGGTAAAGTTTAAACTCGGTTTACAAATGGGCAAGATACAAAATTAAAATCAACTTGTGCTTTGGCCTCTATTTAATTAGTTTAATTGCTCAGTTGGGCCTCAAACTCGATTTAAAAACCAGATCACTTTGCAAAGATATATCTAAAGTTGTGCCTAGATAGCTCAGTTTTTCAGTTGGAGTTAAGTTTGGTTAAGTTCTAAGGTTTGCTCAGACTTTTACTTGATTGGCTTGGGTATTTCGATTAAAGCTCAAAATTAGTTTGAATAGTCTTAGTTTTGTAAGATAAACTTATAATTTTGCTGAAATCGCTTAGATATAGCTTATTTAGAGCTCACACTCAGTTTAAACATAAGCTTATGTTTCGAAGGCATTCTCAGTTTTGTTTATCTTTTACCTAGGTGGCCTAGTTTCTTAGAACTTAAACCTGTAGTAGTAGCCAGTTCCAAAATAGGTTAATTTTTCAGACTTACATTCGAATGCATATTACACATATTTTTACCATGATGAATTGTATTAAATACTTGTATGCTACCTACTATTAGGAACAATTACCATTTATTTAAAAAATTGGTTTTATGGATTTGGATAATACTAACGGTGCAATCGAGATATACCCAGAATGAATATTGGCAATTATAGCACGATCAGTATCTGTACTTATAGACTTCTAAAGAGAAAAATGTCTCAGCAAGCCTCAGTTAACAGAGTAAATGTTTCTAGTTTAAGCCCATAGAAAGGAATGTTCAAATAATGATGTATTGGGGACAGACGCCTCACTAATTTAAAAGCCACTAACTTATCTAGAACTTTTTTTCAATTTCATGCTTTCATGGACGGTACATACTTGCGTTTAACTTTAGTAAGTGAAAAATTCAGAGTTAATGTTGCACTGAAGCAACTTCAAAAACGTACTGCAAAGACTTTGTGGACAATGTTGAGGGCGTAATTGAATGAGTTAGCCAGGAAATGAAAGGATGTGTGGAAGTAGCGTTAGTTGTTTGATTTGCTGACACAATAGTGTCAAATTTCAAGATTGAAGAGGATCGTCTAAGTAATTACGAATTCGTCCTGAACAACCTACTGAGAGAAAACTTTGCAGATGAGCTTCATATTTCTAAACTATCTTCATTATTAGTCTGACAAACCTATTACATATATCCTGCACATGTGGAACAGAGCAAAACCAAACGATAATCATTTATTTCACGCGAACGAAATCGCCAGCAAAACCTAGTTAGCTAATTCATCTCTTTTTTTTTAATGACAATTAATACGTTTGACCACGCATCGATGCAGTTAATTATCAGATACATAACGAACTCGCATCGATTACAAATTGGTAACAACGCCGCGACTTGCGTGCCAACAGCCTTGGCGGTTCGACTTTACGTGGAACGTTGCTCTGAATTAACGTTTCCACCTTAAAATAAAACTCCTCTTATCTGAGCGTCGAGTAATCGAACAACTCCCGAGAGCGCGGGAACCCGTCGATTTTCTTGCGAGATCGAATCTAGCTCGTTTAAACGTTCGTAAAATGCACCGGGGGCAAGTCAACCCAACCGCCCCCGGTCGTCGCCGTCGTCGGAACGAGGACCGCTGAATTTTATCTTCCGTAACAAGTTGTTAATGTGTAAGGCTTGTTCCAGTCATCCCGATTAATTACCGAACCGGCTCCGAATCACATTTATACCCATACCTACGTACATATGTAGAGAGGTTTACGTGTGGTATGATCGTCGTAGTTGCTCATCGGATCCGACCGAAAAATACGTCCTCAATTGGTTCATTATACTCTATGTAATGTAGCGTCTTTCAATATGGGAGATCGAATACGGAATGGAACAGATCCAGATTTTGATTCAACTCAAGATATTGTTACGTCTTGAAGTGTAACATGCTTTCAATAACATGATGCTTTGATACCATAACTATCCGAATATCAGACACATGAATACCTAATTATCCGGATATCCGGATACTTCGTTAGAAATATCCATGGTGGCTTTATGTAAAATGTTTACTGTCAGGTGTATCTGTATTCATAAATGCCTTCGAATACCGAATAACTCAATAAAATGAAAATATATATATTTTGAAAAATTCATGGTAGTTTTAAACTTTTTATTTCTTTATTCCATTGTAACGTCAAATACGGTTTGAAGCTAATATTAAATCTTAATTTATTTAATATAAAATTTTACCGTATGAGACCTCGTTTTAATGTTTCAAAAAAATTCTGAATATGTTCCTTTTTTATTTAAATGACAGATTGCTTCAGTTATTACTACGTTTACATAAGGTTATATTAACTTCACTTCTTTCTTAGAATTCATTTGTTACTTGTTTAGATCCCTTAGGAACTGAACTAACCTCATTATCATAATCCGATAAACGAGTAATAGCTTTCCGTGCAGTTTAATATCGTCCGATCGGGTACGGGTATGTATATAACCGTCAGTGGTAATAAGACAATAACCGCCTAGACAGTAATCCCCCGGACGCACCCCCGGACATTTACCCTCCGGACATACTCCCCCCCCCATGAAATCATGCAGAAAAAATACCAAAATTTGGACATAATGTTCAGTGGAAGCAAACAGAAAAAGTACAAATATTAAATTTGAAGTTTATTGAGAATTTACTCATCCTTACACTCCTTTCTTTTCAAGGGGTATATGTCCGGGGGGTATTTGGTACAGGGAGTAACTGTCCGGGGGGGGGGGGTAAATGTCCGGGAGGTTATTGTCTCGGGGGTTATTGTCCTAGAACCACATGTCAGTATTGTACCAAATGCACGTTAATTTATTAAGCCGCTTTTCATATCCGGTTTATCCGAATAATCGAATAATTAGTTTGATGAGCGATATAACTGGATATCCGAGTATCCGGATTAAGCACCCCAACGCTCAGAAAATTTGCATGGCTCAGTACAACGTTTCCAAGCTTAATGTAACTTGTGCTTTGTTGCTGCGAACCTGTGTTGTAACATAATATCGCATAAAACAGCCCTAAATTGTCTAAATTACAGTACAACAGGTGTTATTGTATCTTTTCCCTAGTTTCATTAAAGTTTTTATGAGGCTATTGCAGTAGCATTGTTTACTTTATCACATTTAAAAGAGTAAGGTACAAGGGTGCCAATGTGCCATAAACCGTACCCATGCGATAGTGAGTCTTATGAATGCTATATCAAAAATCTCTCATTTGGCGCATCCCAGAAATTTCAAACAATTGACACTTTTCAATCCAAGAAAAGATATATTCACAAATATTTCTATTTCTATCTGTCTATTTCAAATAAATTCATCAATTCCCCAAACCGTAAGTTAATGAATGTAGTTACGTAAATTAACACTGTAAAAATTACAGAAGTAGCTTAAAACAGAACCTGACGAAAACATGTTTAATGGAGATGAAATAAATTCGTTAACTTTTCACCATCCTCCTGAAACGTTTCATTTTTTGAAACTTTCTATCATTACTAGAAATATGTTTACTGATTCAAATTGTTACCAAAATTTTCTTTGCAGCGCATTATTGCTCTGGTATTAATTATTACTCAGTAGTGGTTCTCACACTTCTCGAAAGGTGATAGCGGCGAATTAATTGGAATTCTTCAATCCAACGGAGTTTCACTATCTTTTACTTCGCTTGTCATTGACATTTACTATGGGTCATATAATTTAATGGAAATGTAAATAAGAGGAGTTGCCTCTCACACCAAACTTTTTTATGTTTGTAGCATCTGTACCTTTCATTTTTGTACAATCTTTTAATACAGCTACCGTAGTCATAATTAATTTACTATTTTTTCACAAAACCGTATCAGGAGGTGCTGTAAGGATCACGTTAAAATAATATTCTTAGGTATTTTAGGAATTTTTCTTGTAATCGGAAGAAACAAAGTCGTTGTATGTCATCCTCATTTTTTACCAATAAAACCGCATTGTCCGCGTTGCATATGATTCCGGCGCTTCTTTGCCCCATTCTGTATCCAATATTTAACAGTTTTACTTGTGCGATCATTTGGTCCATAATGATATTAAACAGGATAGGGCTAAGGCTCTTGTCTTATTCCAACAGAGACTCTTACTTTCTCGGAGATGTCATCCTCAATCCTAAGTCTGGTTGAGTTCTTATCACGTCTGATAGCGCATCCTGTCGAACGCCTGCTTCAGATCAACCAAACACAGAAATAGGGGCTTGTATGTAAATAGCTCTATGGATTTTTCGACCAGTAGACGTAATATTATGATAGCATCTACTGTCGATCTATTGCCCCTAAAGCCTTGTTGTTCTTCGGTTGTAGTCAATTGCTCGCTAAGTTACTGTATTAGTATTTTGGGGAAAAGCTTCGCCATTGAGTTCAACAGTGTTATACCTCTATAGTTTGAAGGGTCTTTTTCCTTTTTTGTATTGGTACAGTTATGGTTGTTTTCCACTCGTTCGGTATCCTCCCACATTTTATGACATTTCGGAAAAGTTTTAAGGTCTCCTGCACAATTTCAGACCCCCGTATTTAATCAGTTCGTTAGGGATGTTGTCGATACCAGCTTATTTCTTGTTCTTTAGTTTCTTGATACCCTGGTTGACATCTTCTTCCGTTATATCTTCATTTCTCTAAACTTCGAATTGTGTCCTTGTTTCGTTTGGATGTAGGGTTACTTCTCGATCTGTGTTCTCCTGGAGAGGTTGGTATAGGTTTTCATAGTAACTTTCCCAAATCTCCGGTCTTGTTTTTTTATGGTAATTTCTTCGTTGATTGGTTTCTTTCTATCTCTTAACATGTTCCACATTTTCCTTTGGTCCCCATATAGGTCGTGTTGTGTTCTCACCTAAAAGGTCTCCCAGTATTCTTGCTTCAACTGTTTTATTTTGTTGTTTGTTCTTTTTTTTCCTGTCTTATAACGGTTGTATTTTTCTTGGGTTTTAGTGTTCATATGTTTCATATACGCGTCCTTTTTTTCTTTGGCAGTTCCTTTACTTCATTAGTGAATCAAGGTTTACAACCAATTTCTTCCTTTGCAATACCTACTATGTTTCCTTTTATTTTAACCCAGGCTTCTTCTACATCGTCTTCATGGTTGATTGCGTTGTCCATGATTTTCTGTGCCAGTCTTCTTTGGTATAGATCTTTCGTACTGTCTTGTTTTATGGATTATATATTATACTTTTCGATGTATCTTGGTTGTTGTTTTTTAGAGGCTCTTTTTGGGGAGCGATATTTGCATAGAACTAGATTATGTTATGTCCCTACGTTGGCTGAGGATAGATCCCGCATGTCGAGTAGGTCGTTGGCTTTTATGGATTCACTCGTTATGATGCAGTCGATTATCTTGTATGCACTGAGCTCGATGAGCATATTCCCGTTTTCATTTATTATTTCTTCATTGTATCTGTTCATTACCCCTGGGATTATGTTGACACCAACTCATGAGTAGAAGTCTTCTATAAAGAACATCTTGTGGTCGTGTCGTAATTCATCCAGTATTTTTTGAAGCCTTTCTAAGAACATCTCCCTTTCAGGTCTTTGCTTTTCATGTAGCGTGCGTAGATGCTAAAGAAGCGAATGGTATCGTTGTTGATCTTTAGCGTTATATACATTATTCTTGGGTCAACGTAATTGAACTCTTCTATGCAATTTTCATACGTTTCGTTCAATAGTGTGTCTACTCCGGCTTGTATATAAATTATAAGTACATAGATTGCGCATTGCCTATACTTCTGTATAGAGAGCCGTGTGCCAACATCTGAGGTAATACGTTTGGTTCAACCAGGGACGTACTGCACTTCGAAATGCAACGTCCAGAAATATAGTTAAAAGGATTTTAAGTTTGAAAATCTACACACAAATCAAAAGTTTCATTTTTTATACTCCACAAATTTAATGAAAACATTACTTATCTTGTAATGACGTTGCACCCATAGTCATAAAGAGATATTTCAGCCTGACGCTGCATACTGCTTACGTTTTAAGAGCTTGGCGGCCATATTGATTACAGTAAAATTATAACACAATGTACTTTACATACTCCCTATAATGATCTTTATACCTCGATAGTGTAAGACAACTTCCATATCCTTATTAGTTTTAAGCAATTTTTTGTTATTATTTTGGTCGCCGATATGACGAAATGGGTCCAATCGATTCCCTCAGATGTTGGCACAGCCGAAAACCTTTGAGACGCAATCTACGGTTATCTCCTAAACCATAAACGAACCGAGCTTTTCTTCGAAGCAAATATTTCAGTTTAAGTCTGTCCTTATGATTAATTTTCCGCCTTCTAAGTAGTCAGTAGTGACCTTCAGCTTCTGGTTTATTGTTGTAGTCTCTCGACCTTATCGATACCGCTGTAGAACATGATGTAATTATGATATCTTTGTTACCTTTGTCTTTCCTTTTTGTTCCTGCTATAACGCAGATATTGTCACGGTTCTAAGGGTCTAGGGTCCAGAGGGGTGCTCTGGTTGGAGGTGGTAGCTCAGGAAAACGGTGAAACTATAGATAAATTCAATAACAGTTATCGAACACCAAAAAAAGCAGGAGTGATACCCTGTTAAAGGGCGGCAAAACAAAGTAGACATCAAATAAAATGTGAAAACACACAAAAAAGAACAGAAATGATAAAATGGTGAATAAATGCGTGCTCCCCCAGGGGGCCTGTAGGAGTAGCTGGTAAAACACTCGCTTCGCAGCAGAAATCTCTCCTCACAGAAGGCAGCAGGCGGGCACGTAGGTCGACGAGCAGCGTCACGGGATGCTAGTTCACTGATCACTGATTCTGACAGATGCAGGCCCCCGTATTTATTCAAATTAATAATGTTTATTATCTGACGTATGCTGCTTGGATAATTAAATGTAGTGGCCTCGCCGAAAGATTCTTTTGTGAGGTCAGGCCATGTTGATTTGGGTTACTGCTTGGCCTAGTTCCTTTTTGCGATGTCGCGACGTGACAATATTCCAGTGAGTCTGATGGGCTATTTTGTCTGTTGCAGAATCGGCTCCTCCTCCAGCTCAGCCGGCAGCCCGCAGCCCCGACATGGGCGTATCGGAAGAGGTGGTACCGAACGCGGCCGGTCTGGAACCCCACGCGACGCACGTCGGCGCCGGCGCCGACCACAGCGACGTAGGTAGCGACCCCGAGCCCGACGAGTTCACCCCCAAGAGGAAGCAGCGAAGGTACAGGACGACCTTCACCAGCTACCAGCTCGAGGAGCTCGAGAAGGCTTTCTCCAGGACGCACTATCCCGACGTCTTCACCAGGTAAACACGCTGCGTTATGAATAGCATGTTATCCTGCTTTTACAGGATAATGTTATATATGGCACTAAAGCTAGACTAATAGAATCTAGAAGGGGTTTGTCCATTTCAGAGAGTTTCAAAACGATTTTTTTTTTCATTTGAATCATTTCATCATCATCATCATCAAATAGCCCCTGATGTCCACTGCTGAACGTAGGCCTCTCGCATGTCCGTCCAAACGGTTCTGTTTTGCGCCACCTGTATCCAGTTCGTTACTATTCTCTTGATGTCATCGGTCCATCTTGTTGGAGGCCGTCCCCGGTTTCTATGTGCTTGTATTCGGGGTCTCCTTTCCAAAATTCTGTTTGTCCATCGGTCATCACTCGTTCTCGCTACAATGTTAGCCCAGTTCCACTTTAGAGTTGTTATCCTTACAACAACGTCTGTTACTTCTAATTTCCTGTGGATGGTGGCATTAGGAATCCTATCGATACCCCTAACATTATTCTCTCCATCGCTCTTTGGGTCACTTGCACTTTGGACATCGTTGTTTTTGTTAACGTTAGAGTCTCTGCACCATATGTCATTACCGGCAAAATACACTGATCAAACACTTTTATTTTCAGACTCATTGGAATATTTGATCTGAAAAGGTCTCTCAGCTTTCCAAATGCCGCCCAGGTTAGGCTTATTCTTCTCACTAACTCGCATGTTTGGTTATCCCTTTCTATTTTTATCTCGTGGCTTAGATATTTGTAGGAAGTTACTGGCTCGATGTCCTTGCCGTCCACGGAGATATTCTGCGCGTGAACCAAGTTTGTCATGAATTGGGTTTATCCTGAAAGTTTATCCTGAGGCCCACCCCTTTTGAAGCAGTGAAGAGTCCTTGTAGCATTGTCTGTGCCTGGTCAAAGCTGTCCGCGATTAGTACGATGTCATCCGCAAACTTGAGGTTATATAAAAACTTTCCGTCTAGGTATATTAATACCCATTCCATTCCAGTCGATGGTTTTACATGCATACTTCAACAGGGCTGTGAATAGCTTTAGAGAAATTGTGTCCGCTAACGAACCCCTCTTTCCATACGAAAGGTCTCCGTGTCTTCGTGGAGTCTTACACAAGCTGTAGCATGTTCATAGATATATTTAATGAGGGAGGTGTACCTATGGTCTATTCTACATTCAGCCATGGCACACAGCATTGCTCTTTGCTTGACAGGATCAAAAGCCTTCTCAAAGTCAACGAAGACCAGGATCAGAGGTTTATTGTATTCAATAGTCGTTTCAGTCAGCGTTTTGATGGTTTGTAGGTGGTCATTTGTTCCATATTTAGCTCTGAATCCGGCTTGTTCAGGAGGCTGATAGAAGTCTAATTTTGATGTTAGCCTTTTAGCGATTATTTTCGTAAACAGCTTGTACAGGTGGGGCAACAAGTTAATTGGTCTATTGTTGCTCAACTGAGTCATATCCCGTTGTTTATGCATTATTATTATTACTGCTTTGTCCCATTTGCACGGTGTTACTCCATTTAAGAGGCTCGCGTTAAACAGCAGAGCCAGGGTTCTTAGTAACGTGTGACCCCGTGCTTTAATTGCATAACAATTAAACAAAATCGATAACAATTTGGTGCTTTATTGTTCTTGTTGTTTTCTATTTGATGTTATATGTCCTTGATGGTCTGCAAGTTTGCATATACGGAGCTTTTCTATCGAAACGCATGGTGGGAAATCAACGAGAGCAAAAGAGAAACTAGCAGTAGTTCGTTAGCGTGATAGAGAGGGAAGTTTTGCAACATTGCCGGCCGAGCAGGCAGTCCAAGTCAACGCGTATCGCTTATACACTTTCGGATGTGTGCGGTACAGTGTGCGGAGCGGATGACTGTAATGTTTCGCGAGCTAGCAACATGGCAAAGGGTCGTTCTCTGTTTCGCCAATGAGAAATATATGGCCTTTCTCTCGCACTTATGTTTATTCCACCCTGCGACTCCTTATCTGTAACGGTCTGTATTCTTCTTGCCCGTAGCAAGGTTTCTTCTCAGCACCCTTAGGCTTTTGTTTTCTTCAATGACAGTCGTTACTTGATAGGTGTTATATTGTCTTACGTCTCTTCTTACCGCCTTGCTGATATCTCTATTTAACTGTCTCAGTTCGTCCCTGTTTGTGTCGTTCTTATTCTACAGCTCTCTTCGTTTCTCCATAAGTATCATTGTGTCTGTACTGATCATATCTTCCTTTCCTCTGCCCCTCGCCCTATACTTTTCCTCTGCACTCCTTACGGCTTCCAACAGGCGATTGATAATTATTTCCACGTCCATTTTCTCCAAATCAACTTCTTCAAGACTATTTCGAACAGCCTCCTCATAGTCCTTGGTATTTTCTATAGGAGTCCATCTTATTGGGCGTTTTTTGTTTATCATTTTAGTTATTTCATTCTTCAGATTAATTGTGATCCTGGCTCTGACTAGCCTATGATCACTTCCTAATTACCCCGTCTGGGCTGTCCCATGTCCATTTCCTTTGAGGGCTCTTCTTGAAGAAGCTGTTCATTGCGTAGAAACCATTCTGCAATAAAAAGTTCAAAAGCATTCCACCTCGTTCGTTTCATTGTTCATACCCGTGGGGACCCAATGCTGTAAGATCATTTACATAGAATCATTTACAAAACTGAAAAAAAAATAATACGTTTGTCATAATCATAATCAAAAATTGAAAAATTCATCTCACGTCGGCATTCGATGAAAGCATTCTTCCACGAGACGAATAAAACATTAAACATATAAGTAAAATTCCGTAAATAATTAAGCAACGAAGTTAGTAACGTCCCTCTGCAAAAAATAACGTTTTAATTAACTATCAAATTATTATCATCCTTCGTTACTCGTGTCTGGCATTTAAAAATTTTCATCATGAAGCGATAATTGAAGCCGAAACATCTGTTCGACAGTTTATGGAATGGAATTAGTGAATAACTAACAAAAATTATTATTGTACAAACATTACAGCGAGTTATCTCGTTATACTCACCACCTTTACCACCTGCACAAAATAAAAATGCCCCAGGAAGTTAAACAGTAAACTTTTAATGAATTATGTTTTACACAATTTTTATCCATCATTATTTTTAATTAAAATAAATGGCTATGTAATTAATACCTTTTTCAATACATGTCGGATTAAAACTGAAAACGCTAATAAATTGATTTGATCAAACGTTGAATCGCCTTTGGAGAGCAGAATTGAATTGCTGGTTATGTCAATTTTCAATGTTTTTACAGGGGTTATATGCAAAGAAAAATATACGGGATGTCCCGCATAAGAACCGGCACAACTCGTTGGTATACAGGGAGACCTAAAATATTATAATTTTATGCAAATATACCAAATTGCATCCTGGTAGAGTTAGGGGATTTTCAATTCATTTATTTTATTACCTTACTTCAGTTAATCCATGTTTTTTAAAACCATATGTTTTCTTAAAATTTATCAAAAGAATAGTTTTAAATTGAATTCAGTATAAGGTTAAATTGTAAATTCCTTAAATAAGCAAATACGTAACAAATTCTGTAACGTTTTATGGTTGGGTCACCCCTGATCAACCCCTACTTCAATGAACTTTTTCTCGCCCATTAATATCGACACGCAGTGCATCGAAACCCAAATTTGACTCTCCTAAGTCGAAGGACTGCTAAAATTTTCTAAATTTGGAACTTCATTTTGCAGGTTCGTAACTTAAGGGATACAATTTAGTTTTGGGATAAGTTGCATTAAATTGTGATATTTAGTTCACCCTGTCGAGTTGTGCCGGTTTTTACGCAGGACACCCTATATTACTCACGAGGGTTAATGGAGACACGTTTATTACGGCTGGTTATTAAACACAACAAAATGTTACTTCAAAGTAGGTACTCGAAACAGATGAACTTATTGTTTCATATTCATATGATAATTTTTGTAACCAAAATTCAAAACAAATTCTTAAAAAATAGTGATTGCTACCCTTAAGGGTGGTGTAGTTTCAAAAATTTTAGCTGGTGTTATTATAGTATCTTTATTCGTTTATGAAATATTTAACGAAAACTGTGGTTGGGGTACACTTTAGGGGTGGGTTTTAGCCCATAGAAGTCTAATAGTCTCTTATTTTTCGATGTTGAATAACGCATTACGGTACCATCAAAATGGTACATTGACACTGAGGTACCTTCTAATATTAGTCACCTACATTAGGTAGTTAGTCACTTCTTTATAAATTAGGTTAACCCGGATGTAATCACCGCAAAGGAATTCTACCGTGGATCTTTCCCTAGCGAGAAATGGTACTATGTTGGAAAACCCGTGCCCCACACACACATTTACGCACAGACAAATCCGCGCTTTATCTCTCTAAGTAAAATGCGGATACCGTGTCTGGGTTCCGCAAGAATAGATAAAAGAGGATAAGGCAATCGACAGACATTCCGAGATGTCTGCAATTTGTCCGGCCGGCGCTCTGAAACTCCTCCAATTAGGCACTTAACCCGCTACAAAAGAAAAAAAAAAGAGAAATTAATTGTGTCCCAGAAGCAAGCCGGAATCCGAATGTAGTGCTACCTAATGCCGATGGTTCTTACCGACTATCGGGTGATCAAAAAAAAAATCAACTGGTTTAGTTACCTCCGTTGCTGGTGATGAAAACTAACGCAGTATTTACCTGTAGATGTAGATTTCGACGGTGACCCAGTTTCCGTAAAAGCACAAATAAGTGTATCTTGTATTTATTGTGTGATTGCAGTTAGGTCAGTTGGATTCTAATAGTCCAAATTTGAGATAAACGCACTCGAATTTATAGGTTTGTTTGTTGAGGAAAACTGAAAGTATGAAATTTGTATGCAGTAGATTTGATGCCTTTGATTTTGTTTTTTTGGACGCCAAATTACATATATCACTATCCCCGACATTGGCTACCTGATTGAGCTTAGGTGTCTTGAAGTAGGCGTATTAGATTCAATAAATTTGTACTAATGCTAATGACAATATTAGTTTGGGTTATAACTGAATTAGTATAAAAAAACAATGCAAATAAGTTTTTTTTAAAAAAAGTCACGTTAAAAAAGGTACTGCGTCAAATTACAAAACAGGGTGCCCACACAATCGGGAAATCAGGGAAAAGTCAGGGAATTCTAAATTTATTCATGGAAATCGGGAAAAGTCAGGGATTTTGGAAAAAAATTCGGGAATTTTGGGGCTATTGGGAAAAAGTGCGAAACCTTAACTCACACTCAAGACTGATCCTCAAAACTGAAAAGAAACCAAATGAGACCTGATAAGCTAAGGCAGTTTAATTGGAAATTCACAAGATAATAGAGTAAACATAATTTAAATATTTAGTACTTCGACGTAACATTGATGATTTTAAATATTATTTATGAATCACAATAAATATTAAGAAACTTCAGTTCTCCCGTTTTCACAACCTTTCAAGGATAGTTTTCCTATGATCCTTCCATTACTTTCCTAAGAAAATACTTCCTGGAAGCACGCGTGGGAGACCACTGATTACAAAAAAAAAGATCGGGAAAATTTTCAAATTTAGCGGGAAAAGTCACTAAAGAAAAGGGAAAAGATACTAGTAGGTATCGAACAGTTGAGGAATTCCAAGGAGGAAGTACACTTAATAAAACCTTCAATATATTTATCATAACTAGAGCAACCTGGCATGAGAATTAAAAAGAAGATACCTATTAAACAAATTCAGCTTTTTCAGCACTTTAAAACAATAAATCATTCTGCAAGGTTCGAAGTTAATTTTTTGTTTGTTTGTTTAAATTGTAAAAAATTGTTTAAATATTTTATAAAGTGTAATATATATAGTTTCGTGCTTCAATATATTGTTTATACCGAATAAGTACTACTATATCAAATATCCTGTGTTCTTAAAAATCTCAAGTAACTCTTTATTTAATTTGGAAAATATAAATATCCCAAATTAAATTTATATCCTTTGGAAACATATATTCGCCATATTGTTTTCAAAATATCTACTGATATTTTACTTAAATTCTTACAAGTTAAGTTAATTCAAAGCTATTTGGATGAACAGTTTCTAGGTATTAAAATTAAGTAATCTAGACCACTTGGTCACAATGTAACGTGACATATTACACCAATTAGGATAAGAAAATTACTTTTTGGTGTAAATTAATCACCGAATTAGTGAAACAGAAATCTTCGACTTATGTCATCTATTTGTATTTTAGTAGGTCTTGTCAAGTATGTAAGAAACTGGTAACCTCTAGCAAAGACGATACTGTCTCTAGTCAATAATTTCATTATTATGTGTTCTTACTTTGGTTTGAGGATGCAAATAAAAGGCAATTTCCGGCATCAAAAAGGTTTCAAATATATTTGGGTCTGATAGTTAGGAAAATTATTTGAGCTAGATATCTATAGATATCGATTGAAATCCTGCCTGTTGCTAAAATTTTTCAGTATTATTGTCTGAATTTTTACCTTTAACTCACCATTCCCAATACTATATCTTAATTACATATTTTGGAGACTTTAAGTTCACTTCTTCTATATCGCGGATATTTACTTCGAGAAACCCCGTGGACTTCTTCTTCTTCATGTGCCCTGTCAGTATCATCCGACGTTGGCAATCATCATAGCGAAGGCTTCACGGTCTTCTGCCATGTGTAGGAGTTGTCATGCATTTCGGATACCGGTCCAATCTCTAATATTTTTTAGCCAGGAAACTTGCTTTCTTCCGACACCTCTTCTACCTTCAATTTTTCCACACATAATCAGTTTTAGGATCCTATAGCGACTTCCTCTTAACACATGACCCAGATAAGACATTTTCCTATGTTTGACAGTCCTTAGTAATTCCCTATCTTTATTGATTCTCCTTAGTACTTCTTCGTTGGTTATGCGTGCTGTCCAAGGTATTCTAAGCATTCGTCTATGTATCCACATTTCTAGTGCTTCTATGCGATTCATTGTTAACAATTTCAGGGTCCATGCCTCCACTCCATACAACAGAACCGACCAAACATAACACTTAGCCATTCTTTGTCTTAATTCTAAGTTAAGGTGGTCATTACATAGAAATGTTCTCATTCTTGTAAAAGTTGTTTTCGTCATTGATATTCTGCGTTTAATTTCTATGTCTGGGTCTAGTTGGTCCGTTATAATGTGGACTTACGTCGTCTAAATTTATGTGATCGCACGTTACGCACCTCCACCGTGTGCCGCCCGCTATCACTAAAATCGGTCTATTGGAGGCTAATTCATTTAGAGTGACGCCATAAAAAGGAACGTCCGAGAATATAATAGTTGTAACGCCAGTTCTTCAATTTTACTAAAGCGATAAGTCAAGTTGAAGGTTTACCGTAACAAAAATTACTTCCAAGATTTGATAATGCGTGATTTATTCCACGCAATAAATTAATTTGTAGACAATTTTATCTCGTCGATAGAAAGTGTCTTTTGACGTTAGATTCCACGAATTATGAGTAAATGGCCGAGGAGGGGAATTCTTAAAGAGATTATTTGAGGCGCCAACGGGTATAGTATGAGTAATAGGTGTGTGTGTTTGGAATGGCAGCACATTTACTAGCCATTACCCAAAAAATGACATAACCTGAATTTACTACTCAACCTTCTTTGAGGTAACAATGATCAGAAAACGATCAGAACCAAAAGTATATGGATTATAGTTTGCTTAAAAGCCAATAAAGAACCTAAGTTTGTAAGGATAAACAGAACTTCCTGCATTTGTAGATTCAGTTTTGAGTTCATTACATGTTGAAGAAGTTCATCCTCTGAGAGGATCTAAAACTCCCCTTATTTCCAGTGATACTATTGTACCACTTGATATAACTTATGGAGCAAACGGCAAGGGTCCATAAGGAAATCCATTCGTCATAGTAACGTTTACCTCTAGTAATAAATGTTCAACAATAGTTATTCTAAAATAAATCTAAAAATCAATCTCATATGCCCAAAGGTCGTAGTGTCCTATGTTGTATGTTCCAGCACTTTGTATTGAATTCGTTCTAGAAGATGCCAGAATACTCCAGTTGCTTTGTATGTAAGATGTTTAATGATCATTTCAAAATATGTAGTTTTATACAGTGACTACTTTTTTGTATATATATCTCTATACAGCATTTATTACTAACATCTATATACAGAAATACATCAGTTTCATCATTTTACAAATCTTGCCCCAACTTATATTTCTCATGCGTAGGGTACGACTGATGTGTACCAAAACATGTTTCGGCTTGATAAGAAACATAAACCGTTATTTATATTTTTGACTTGGGGTGGCTTACCTAGATCTTGTAAACAAAGTTGAAAACTATTCCGACGATGTGATTGATTCAAATGTCCATATTTTCAACTGAACCCAATTTTTGTTTCAGAGAGGAACTGGCTATGAAGATTGGCTTAACAGAAGCGAGAATCCAGGTGAGTACCAACGGTCCCTGTCATGTAATATAACAGTTCCTCAGAGACATGCGTGATTGCATTTTAATAAAACGAAACAAAAGTGATACCACATTTACATTGTAATATCCAAGAAATTCCGGTCTTAGTTATTTCTACTTTTAATGATTATTAACAGATTAATATGCGACTGCTAAGTCGTTTCTAATTGAAAGCGGTATGCGGAGTAATGCGGCTGTGTTTAATTTGATTACTCGCGTTTAATTAAATAACAGTACAAACTTTAGCTCGAGCGATAATGGCGAAAAATTGTTAATAAAAACAGATGGAATATGAATGCGATTTCCGCTTATTACACGTTCGTGTGTTAGTTCAGGACTCTAATAAAAAAAGTGCATATGCACTTATGAAGTATAGGAAATATTTACATAATTATTTCCAGAAAAAAGTTTATTGCTATAATGAAATGTCTTTTAATAATATCTGACATTTGATAGATATATGTATTTGGAGAGACGTACCACGGCAACGTGGGTAGCTAATAAATTCTACCGATTTTTAAACAAAATTAATTCGCAATTTGTTGTACTCGCACGTAAAAAAGGTGTAATTCCCCGTTGATGACTCACGTTTAATTACAATCGTACACCGTATTTAATGCGAATATAATTGAATAATAAACATTTGAATACATTTTCATCAAGTAAGGTCACATTATAACTCACACCGGAGTTATTTTTTAATAACTAAACTATACGTTTCCTTCATAATGAGTATAATATCATTTTATCGCATCGCGATCGCTTCGAATGTGCCTACACCATGAACGACGAAAGAGAGAAAAAGAAGAGGAGAGAGAACGAAAGAAATGAAAATTTCATTTCGAACCTGCCGGTCGGAATGACTGAAACTAATGTAATGAATAAATTCAGAAAATCCAATTAAGAAATGCATCATGCTCACAGGACGTAATTACTGTAATAAAGTCGCGGCCATCCGATAACTTAAAGATTTGAATCAATCAGACTATTTTTAAACAATTGTTATGAAGGGTATTGCGTAACGTTTCCACTTAATTCGAGACAATGAAAAAACATTTCCACAAATCTAATCGAATCTATTTAATCGTTTCGGATATAATTTTGACCTCCGTCAAGGGCGGCGACATTGACGTGGCAACAGGAAATAAACGTAGAAGGTGTTTGGGAGTGCTGCGAGTCCATAGGCGATGCGATTCTTTCATGACGAGGGAGGAAACGAAAATCTAGAAATTTTGGAAATTTCTATATAAATCATAATATTGATATCTAATAATAATAATAATAATAATAATAATAATAATAATAATAATAATAATAATGAAAGTAAATGAAGTAAGTAATTAATATAATAAAATCTTAAGACGAAAAAAAGGTGTAGGCACTTGACTTTTTTTAAAATTGTCTGTGTGGGCCAGATGGCGAGAACTGAGTCTTAGGTTCGAGACAACTGCACTTCTGGAACAAAGAAATAAAAACGACTTTGAGCAACTCATTCTCTCTGTTAATTTATAGACAATAATAAATTCTATTACTTTAGACTTGGTGAAATTGTAGAATCAAGTAATCAGAACAAATATCAAATCAAACAGTATCATAGTTCATCGTTTTTCTCTTTATTTTCGTCTGGCTTGTGCAATGAGTATTAGGGGAGTAACGCGCAAAATACCCACTAGACCTCAAACACACTAGTACTGGGCGTGCAGGGGGTACTAAGGGAGAAACGCGCGAAGTACCCGCCCCAGCTACTAGGAAACAACAATATCATAAACATCTAGGGTCGAGTGTGCAATGGTACTAAGGGAGAGACGCGCGAAGTACCACCCGAGGTCCTAGGAAAACGCAATACACTAGTACTGATCGTGCAATGGTACCAGGGAAGGGACGCGCAAGGTACCCGTCACCTACCAGTGGAAATTTCCCCCAAGAACCTGCAATGAGTACTAAGGGAGAAACGCGCGAAGTACCCTGCCTTGAGATAAAAGGCGGCACTGTACTACCAGTGACTCACTAATAATGTTTGGAATACCAAATAGAGACAACTACGAATATTTCTCATTTCTAAATATCGTTGGTTAATTAATTAAAGAGTTAGTTAGTTAATCAACAGTAGAAGAATGAATGGCTCAGTGATAAACTCACCAATTAGTGGCTTCTTCCAATTACTCTGCTCAATATGAATGTATTTGGCATAGTTAAATAAATATCCAAAAACAACACCAACTCTCATGAATGATGATATAAGACTAACACGCCTTTTTAAAACTGTATCGCACTCATAATCTTCCCTTTTCCCGTTCTTCTGGACGGGCCAAACACTTGAGTAGTATTTAGATACTATTCCAATTTAAGAACGGAATTTCGAGCTTGGCTCATATAAGGCGAACCACGTGTTGTTTTCTCTAGGCGAAATATAAATAAAAATTCAAAAAGCAGGGGGAATGGAAGGCAAAGAGATAGAAAGTAATAGATAAATAAAATTAGGCTTACATATGTAAATGTAGTTACTGGTCTTTGATTTGTCAATTAGTTTCATCAGTTAGTTCATTATTGCCTAACTTCTATTTGCTTTTATACTATGTGTGTGGTGTCATTTTCCAGATTCCATCTGGGTCGTCTTAGGGTTCTGATAAGGTTCTTTTACTTTTAATCTACACCTCTAATTAGGCTTGCTTAGGAATCAATCAAAGTACATTTCTATGATGAAAATGCGCAGCCTATTCAGTTTTATGTGGCAAAGGTAAATTTGTCAAGTACTTACAATACCTTTGTGCTAAGACAACTTCTAGAAAAATGCATGGCTAGAAACCTCGAAATTCACCTTGTCTTCATAAACTTAAGAAAAACCTATGACAGTGTTCCCCTTAGCAAACTATGGCCCGCGCTAAGAGAAAGTGGTGTCAGTGAGGTTTATATTAAGGCAGTTAAAAGCTTTATACGAACATGTCAAGCAATATTATAATTGGTACCAGAGTATCGGAATCTTTCTTAATTAAGAAAGGACTTCTTCAAGGATGCGCCATAGCTCCAAATCTCTTTAAAGTATATCTATAAAATGAATATATTCAGGGGTATGACGGAGACAAACTCTTTACACTACATTTCGCTGACGACTAAGGTATTCTCGCTGAGGATGAAGACGATGCATGCATGCTAAGAAAGCTAGACGAAGACTACAACAAATAAATGCACTGATAAAACTGAATATATTGTAGCTGGAAATATACACAGAAATCTTCAGTTGCCAAAGGGTCTAGTAAGGTGCGTGAACTCGTATGGTATAGACATATATGTAGAATGACCAATACTAGATGGCCCAAGAGAATTTTAAACTGGAATCCGCCAGAAGGCAGAAGAAAGGGAAGGTCAAGTACAAGTTGGCGAGCAAAATGGCAAAGATATATAAAGGTAAATGTCAACCTTGATATAGGTCATGTAGTTCTTTCAAAATCTGCACAAATCATGCATAATCACGGTGCTAAGTTCATTCCAAGCCTATAGCTTTTTGATTACGTCCATCCCTTATTTGAACATATAAATTAATCCTTTTATCTTTGTATTTCTTTCTTATATTTTTGATCGTTTTTACCATATTTGTACCATATGTTCGCCGATTGATCGATTTAAGGTATGACCCAATAGTTTCCTTTCCCGTAGTACTAATTATATTGTTAACATTGATGATGGTTTAATACCGAAACTGTTCACCTCAATAAAAGTTCAATACAATTTCTGAAAAGTATAGTGTATACTTCATTCCATTTGAACTACTAAATCATGCAACACCACTTCAAGCTTCTGGAGGATCTTCACCCCTTATCTCTGTGCATTTGAGATGCAACTTAATATTTCGCAAAGATATTAATACAGCTTAATGCAGCTCACGGTGCGACAAATATATTGATTTACATGCCTGTAGATCTGCATCAGTATGACTTAATGCAACACCACATTTTTCTTATGATTGTTTTGGAATGTACTAGTTAGCATAAAGAGAGCTTTTAAGTAAACTTCACTGTTACACCGGCGTTGGTTTGTACAATAATTCTAAGTAATATTTAATGAAGACCATTTTAGTATTGTTATTAACTTACTGACCAGAAGTTTGTAATTTAATATCTTTCATATTTATGTAATCAGTTGTAAGATTATGATCGTTTTTTGCAATATATGGCTGATTTATTGTCATAACGCTCCCGTTATATTATTAAAAGTTATTAGGGAGTGTAGTCGAGGTCAATGTAAAATCCAATTGTGCATGCACATATTACCTTGTACCACATTACCTTGCAGCATAATTTCATAATTAAATTTTGACATAACGAAAATAAACAAATATTCACAAAGTAATCCCTTGTCTTAAGTATGACTAGTGAATGAAACAAAGAAGCACTGTTTCCTTTCCATGGATCAAATGTTATTATCAAATGTTTTAAGTAATTTCGCCTAAAGTGAAAAACTTGCGCGTCTTTTATCTACTTGACAATTGGGCCCCTTGCCCAGCAATCGTTCGGACGGCAATGGCGAACAATGATGCGGTCTTAAACTTGATTTATTCAATTAATAGCGGATTTGTTTCTCACGCAAATCAATCCGATAAATGACCGTTTGAAGGAAACGAATTAAAAGCTTTATTCCCAATGATTAGAATTTCACCACAGTTCCTCTCTAGTAGGTAGGCCGTTCTACCAGTCTTCCACTGAGAACGAAATGAAGCAATGTTGAAGATCTAAGGGAACTTGAAGTAGGTAGGTCGTGAGAATTTCTATATTCCATTCGGAAAATCGAGAGAGTAATAAAATGTCATTATAAATGCAAATCCTCAAAAACTGTAGTACTGGCGAGATATGTATAAACATTGCATTTAGTTATACGTCTCTGTACTGTTCCTAGGAACTATTACATTGAAAAGCACCCGGATCAAATTTCTACCTGCGTTCGGGTCAAAGGATATAATCCGTCTTTATCTTTCTTATGAAGAATTGAATGCTCTTTCTCTATTACTCCAATTCGGTTATTTCGCACTGTTTTCGTTTACTTGAAATCGTCACATCAGAGTCACGCCATGGGGTTTTTTATTTAAAGAAAAAAAGTAATCATAAGCAATATTTGTTTATTTAGAATTTATGGAACCTATATATAAATAATAAATTTATACCGTGAGGTCGAAATGAAACTATAATTAATTCACTTTTACTCAAAGAACTGAACTTTTCCTAATATTATACCTAACACTGGCATATGCCATAAGGGATAGAAATATACATCAATCCAAATTAATTACTTACTAAATTAATATATCAAAAGCACAAAGTATACATAACATCACTTTTGTCCGAGCTTATAAGAAACAAAAAAATTTTAAAACGAGGAACGTGGCACAATTTCACAAATTATACAAAAGAAGTAACTAAATGGCTTAAAATAATAATATATTTATTGGAAATAAACGTTTTTTTACAAGAATAACAAATCTTGTTTAAACAGTTCAAAACGGTTTAAATCTTACGTTAATAATAATATAGGTAACTATAAGTATACCTAAATCGATTTTCAGAAATCTCATTTTCTCGTACAAGAATCCGTTCAGGTATACAAAAGGTACACGTTCAAAAGAAAAAGGAGTAATCGTGAGGTTTTGGAAAGACGCAATGTTCAGGAATGTTTTCAAGTTGAAATTAATTAATATTCAGAATCATCTGAAGAACTCTCTTCATTGATATCCTGTGCAGTAATGATTAAGGGTTCCACGGCGTTATCAATCATAAAATCTAACTCCCAAAATTTTTCTTCTTCTTTTATAACATGATTTATGACTTTTTGCCAATTTTCAGAGGTGGTTCTGCGAATGGATTCTTCCAGAAGAATTTTAACATCTTTTAATTTAAATGTTTTATTTTCCCGAGCAACATAGCCTTTTACCTGAGCCCATATTAATTCTATGGGATTGAGTTCGCAGTGATAGGGCGGAAGACGAAGCACAGTTATTTGGCGATTTTGTGCCATTTCATCAACTGCATACCTTTTACGAAAGTTGCAGGTCTTTACAATTGATATCAATTCCGATTTGACCATGTCCTCCTTATACGGAATATTTTTTCTTATCAGCCAATTTAAAATTTCAGCCTTCCGCCAAGAAATTACCGGGGATTTATCGACCAGTCTGGAATGATAGCTCGCATTATCCATGACAATTACGGAACCAGGTGGGATGAGATAGAGCATTTGAACGAAGTACTCCTCGAAAACGTCCGCGTTCATGTCTTCATGATAATCTCCCGTCTTCTTCGATTCAAAAAGAAGTAAGCCGCCATCCACAAAGCCACTAGTACTGCCGATGTGGGTAACAATAAGTCGTTTACCTTTTCCAGCCGGTGCTTTTAGTCCTGTTGATAAACCTTCTAAAAAGGCTTGTCGCGGATTCACCACACTTTTGTCCTGCCACACTTTTCCCACGGTATATCCTTGGTTTACCCAGGTTTCATCCAGATAAAAAATAGCCCTTCCTTCTTGTCGAAATTTTTTAATATCTCTGAGGTAGCTTCTTCGCCAGCAAATAATTTCATCGGATTCCCGAAGAGGAGAAGTTTTAATTCGCTTATCCCAACAAATACCTAGTTCCTTCAGAATCGTCCACAACTTGGTCCTTTTCAATGTCATACAGTCTTCTGGCAGTTCATGTAACATTTTATCCAATGTTGGGATTTCACGTTTGAAAAAAAAGGAATGAAGCGTTCGACGAATGAGTCTCTTGCTATCCTCATCAACAAGCATTTGAGGTCTTCCTGGTGCAGATTTTGGAGCCTTCACCTCTCCACTCCTCTCTTCCCTTTTCACGCGATATATCGTTGATTTTCCATATCCCGTCATTTTGTGACACATTTCAACTAGGTCATCTACGCTGGATTTAGGATGTAGATGTTTCAATCCGTTAAATACATTTAAAACAACCACTTTTTCACGACACGATAACGCCTGCTTATTCGGTAACTTACACGGGGTAAAGTTCATAAGACTTGACATATTTAATTCTTGATAGTAAGACTATTAGAATAAGAATAACCGAAATTCAGGTATTTCCCTTTTATACCTCCTTCAACGGAGGGAGAACTTTCGACCCCATTTCCAGGGAATTCTTAATCCTACAGGTAAATCTCTGGTAACAGTTAACTAAGTAGTTTAGTGGAAGAGTAAAGGTGCCTGAACAAATTATTAAGTGTCCACATTAAAAAAGACCCTTTCCAAAATGGTCTCCGAGTTGACGAATTGTCTAAAAGTATTCAATATTTACAAGTAATATCATTCATTGATATATTTCGTTAACGGCACCGATTAAATTGGTAATTATATGAATTCATTCCTTTTAGGTTCAATCCTTAATCACTATATGTACGATACAACTTCAAGAAATTTTAAAATGGAAACAGTTCCATGGGTGAATTTAATTTATATTTAAAAATCAGGGAAATAAGGATGGTACGCCCTTTGTTACAACCCTAACCTCCGATTTTGAGTTATTTATTACTCTCTCCCTATTTCGAATGGAGTATAGTTTCGGGGTATTTGCCTCTGAAACTTTTCTTTAAAAGTCATTCCCGGAATACCAACTTGCACTCGGTCAAAGTCCATCCACGTTGTCCGTGTTTCGAAGAAGCCCCTCTATTATCTAATTTAATTCTTCATTTCGAAAATAAATTCGTCAATTCTTCCTCGTGTGTTCCCCCGTCACGAAAAGCCCCGCCGAGAAAATTAAAATCACGAATGAGATTCCGATTCAATGGGAACCATTAGGCTAAATCAAAATGACGTTCGTAATTCCTATTATAAACAAATTATAAGAAGGAACCCAATTACGTATCTAAATAACCGCGTAATTGATATCCATTTATTCTTTTCTTTGGACCGGCTATTACCCGTCATTATACGTTTCGACGCAAATCCCTCTCTCTCTCTCTCTCTAACATCTCATTTTACAACATGTAGATATGTGTATAGGCATAAAAAGAATGAGAGAGAGAGAGAGAGAGAGAGAGAGAGAGAGAGAGAGAGAGAGAGAGAGAGAGAGAGAGAATACGAGGTTGTGCAGTGGCGTGTCCTTCACGGATGCTGGACTGCATCGAAATAACTTGGTCATGAACTTGGGAGGTATACATACCAGAAAAATTAAATACTTAGAGTTCTAAATTTGGGACATAAAATCACTGATCTTCTCTACATTAGTTTTGGCGACATAAGTTGCAGCTCGCTATTAGTCTTTTTCGTATTTTTCGAATCTAAATCTGTATCTTAATGGCGAACTGCATCTTTAACATTTTTAATTTTTTCGCTTCTGCTATCTATAGGGCGGCCACAGGATGCGAAATTTTGAAAATTTTCTCTGATTTTATTAAGCTATTTTCTAGATTTTATAAATTTCAAATTCGACTCCATTCTAGTGTCTAGATTTATTTATTTATTTATAACCCGGTTTCAAATATGCGTGGTATTTTTATTGTCATCACATTAGTTTTTACAAAAACATAAAGTATCTAAGCACAGAATTGCACAACTTTCTGATCTATTCGTAGTTCTCTCCTTCGATTTCTCAAAGTCAATTTAGTTAAGTCATTAAAGTTAACCTATCAGATTATGTATATCTCTGCCATATTATGTCGTGAGCAAACAAAATTATTTTTGAAATCAATGCACCCCCATTTGTGGCGTTAATATAGAAATAGGGAAGTAGTGGTGCTAGGATTGATCCTTGAGGAACACCATGACTCAGTATAACGCAGCTCGATAATTTTTTCCTATTTCATGCAGTTTTCTGTCGCCTATATCCAAAGTATCAACTTAGCAGGATTACACTGTTGCTATGTTATCCGCATGCATCTCTCAAGCTTCTTATTTTACCTTCTATGAGAAATACATATATATATATATATATATATATATATATATATATATATATATAATCTGTGAGATGTTTCTACTGGGATACTATTAAATAATACGATTTTAACCTTAGCATAAGCGTACCCACTACTTGATGGGCTATCTGATGGCCGTTTCAGATTACATAGCACTATTGTTTCAAAGTGGCATTCTAGTATAAGTATTTCAGACTGCATTGAATTTTATTTCCTAGCACATTTTAGTTAGGGACTAGATTCCAGATTATCCCACTGGGATAGTCTAGAACGAACATAAGTAAAAGAGTTCGCGTCTTGAGTTATGACTGGTTTCATGTTATTATGACATCACTACCCCGTTGTACCACTATATATGATGTTATTTCCCAATGGTGTGAACCATCATGGATATTATATATAACTTAATGTCATGGTATCATAAATGTGACGATACGACGGTAGGTATGTCTTAATGCTATGTAATGCAATACCGTACCGCTCATACCTTCATATCAGGTAATGTCGTACCTTTGGATGGTGTCGTGTCTTGATACCATATCTAGTAAAGATGTCATAGATGATAACTTGCTATGCTAGGACACCAATTCGTGCCATGACGTCAGATCATTATGTTATGGATCATATCATACTGACATGATGTCGCGTCAAGTTATAGTATTATATTCAACGTAGCCTAATACAACATGTAGAGAATGGTGCAAGATTGCCACGATGCCATGCATGATATGTTACAATATGGTATCACCGACGATGTGAGGTGATGCTATGATGTAACAAATACCACGTATTAATACCATAATATAACTACCATACTAAACCATCTTATGTATATGATGACGTAATGGATACCACGATGTCACATGTATGATGTGTTACATTTCACATATATGAAATGTACATATGGCACATGTAAATTCTAGATTCAGCACACACTCGTTACTAGTATCGCTATAGTATCTGGATCCTTATGTTAAGGTGTTATAGATTAATAAGATTCATTCTTAGAATATCTGTTACCTGTCATGTTCCACATCTGGGGTGTTAAAGTTAGATTCCTGAATATTCCATGCCTAAGTTTATTTTAGCACATTCTACTTCTAGAGTAGATTCCAGATTTTCTACTGGAATACTCTAGATTATACCATAGTTTTCATCTTAAAATAGTATGCCCAGTTTTAAAAGTATGCATACAGTGACATATTTCCCTATGAGTATATAGGGTGAGTTTCCGGGGTGGCAAGTTCCAAAGGATCATAAAATGAGAGTTTTCATTGATCAACTCATATAGTTTTTACACAACTGGTAAAAAATGGAATGTATATGCTTATAGCGGTGGATGTATATTTCTTCGATCATAACTTCTTAACGGCTCTACCGATTTTCATGTGCATTGTCTCTTTGGATTTCTTACTTGACTTGAAATGTCATAGGCTACTCTTGACTAGAATTTCGCTTTCAGTTCGAACTGTTTCGCCGATTTTGATGTGTGACGATTACTAGTTGGATTGCCTTCTTCATCATGAGTGTCATCGGCTACATATTAAATATAATTCATTTTCTATTTTGAACCATAATGAGTGTAATAAATTTTTAAGTAGTTGTCTAACATAATATAAAAAATAATACAATTGTCTGATAAAGATTTTGATGTGCAATGGTTAGCTGAATTGCCATCTTCATCAGAAGTGTCGTCGACTACATATTAACTACCGCTGACTTTCTGTTCTGGCCCGAAATGAATGTAATGTTATTTAAAACGTTTACATTTTTAACATTGGTTGCTTTTTTAATTTTTTGTTAATTATTCGCAAACATTAAAAAAATCTGGGTTAGCATGGTAACAAATGTTAAAAATTACGGCTAATACACCAAATCGTCATATATAATAGTAGAAAAATGTTTGCAATGAAATAATTGCAATGCAATAATTTTGATTTCAATCTAGATAGATAGATTTCGAAAAATTATTCTATCGACACTTTGCATATTAAACAAATAGACAGTTGCAATTTGAGAGTTTGCTACTTGAATATTTTGGATCGACCCGATTTTTCTCCGAAGTCTTAGGTCCAAAAGTTAACCGTCATGTCTCATGTCTCGATTAAAAATGACAGGGTCACGCCAATCTTCGCGTGAACAATCGCAATGTAACCGTCGTTTCAAAAGCAGAAAAAAATCGGCTCAAACAATCGAACGGTCGCTGGAAAGCTCTCCGATCAGCTTCCGCACGACGAAACGTCGATCGGCTTGCACAGGATCAGCCTTTCACGAAACCGCAGCTCTTGTGAAATAGAGACATGTAATTTATTTAATTAAGGCTAATCGCAAGCCTCCGTGACCGTACCCGGTGTCCGAAAAAAAACTCCAACAGAAATGACTCTCTTCCTCCGGCGCTGTGTCATTTCCATCACACAACAGGTGTCTAGCCGGTCATTACACGTTTTCGTCTTTCTTCGACGACCGACAGCAATCTAATCTTCTTCGTTTTTTCCCCGTTTCTTTCTCCCTAGCAAAGCTCACTAACGTCGAAAACTCATATTACAACAATGACGACCGACCGACGTGACGTGCGGTTATCCTCCTAGAAAATTATGGCAGTACACATACACCCGCACATGATCGCTGTCAGGGACGTACGGCGAATCGGTGGTAATAGGCGATGGAAAGACTCAAAAAGACCTGAACGTGGAACACTGGAATACGTCGTCACTTCACTCATTACAACGAATTACTCGATTATTCGATTAATTCGAGATTACTATTATTCGGTTATTCGAGATTATTATTCGGTTATTAGAGATTATTATTCGGTTATTCGAGATTATTATTCGATTATTCGAGATTATTACTCGATTATTCAAAAAATCTTTCTGTGAGCCTTCAGAGGAGTTGCGGGTTTTCGGCGAACGAGGCCGTCTTGGAGTACAGGCGATTCAGAATAAAACAGATTTTATCGCGTTCATTCAGATTCAATTACATAAATGAATAACAAAAGTCAACTGCAATAAAAAATCAATTTAGTAGAAGGATCTGTAGTTGATGCAACCCAAAATTGAATATCATTTAAACACAGCAAAAGAACACTGCACCGTTTTAAGCGCGAAAGTGGAAAGGTCAATTTCATTGAGATTGTAGGGCTCTGCATTTATCCGCCTAGTCTTAACTGTCTTTTTAAAATGTTTAATTGCTCCTTACTGTTTGTGGTAATAGGTGAAACAGTTTTAAGCAGTTATAGATCTAGGCTTCTTTCAAACGTTAACGTAAAATACAAGGGTTCATGCTAATGTCTCCTATTATAGTAATGATTTGACATATTTACTGTAGATCTATCTATATTGACGAAACTGTGAGGATGTTCAGAAACCTAGCACGATTGAATGCTTGATGTTTCATTTTAGACATTGGAAACGTTAAGTCGACAGGTACATTTGTCCATTTTTACAAAATTCTTAATAAACACCGCCAAAAGAGACAGAAACACGTGTTTTTACCAATAACTACAATGTAAACTATGCAACTATAACCATAAAATTCTAGGTAAGAATTTGGTTGATTTGAAAAAAAAAACAAAACATTTTTCGTGACTTTTGCAAATTTTACAATTGATTTTGACTTAACAAAGTTCTCAGTTTCTAAAATGGGATCAAATTCAAGGGTTTGTATTCCACGCTAATCATGTCATGAATTGAGTTCAATTTTCTTCCATTTTTGTCTAATTTCACTGGGGTTATCCCTGCTACATCTCTGTTAGTCGAGACAAGAGAAATAAGTAGACAGGTTACGAATTGTGAATAGAAATAAACAATTTGTAGAACAATTTCTATATTAATATAATATTTGGCGGCCTTCAAATGGCCGACATAACAACTAAACGAACGATTGTGTTTTGGTGGATTAATTACGGACATAATAAAAATAGATTAATTTTTTGATCTCTACGCCGTCGACCGAAGTTAATCCATGAACCCACATTATAATCCTGAGAGTTATTAGATACTCATTATGCACCTATCGAATGTTGCCCGTGTTTGAATTATTATAATATTTATTCATAAAGTAAATAAAACAGGTTTGAACGTTTTAGGTTATCTACCAGATAACCATATTCACTGACACTTTTTAGCACTAACATCCTATTCATTATACGTTTTAAAGTGGACAGGTCGATTTGTTAATTTTTTTTTATCCAACACATGGCAGTTATGACTGTCATTATTAATGTCATTTTAGACAAGTGAACTATCAAATAACTCACGATCATATTTAAAGTAGTATTCTATTTATTTATTTATTTATTGCCCGTGGCAAGCAAACAAACAACCTACTTTAACCAAAATCTAAAAAAGTCACTGTCAGGTCATTCTGGCATTTATAGGGTACTGAGACGCTAGTAGCTTTGATTTGATCACAAAGCTTATTAACTATTATCTCATAAAAAACGATTTCTTCCACTTGTTGGATAAAACATTGTATGCCACTCGCGTGTTATGTTTCATAAGTCACTCGAGAATTTATACCACTGGGCCTGACGGCCTCGTGGTATAAACCTTCTTGCGTGACTTATTTTCAACATAACACACTAGTATCATAAATAAATATGAATTTAAATTTTAAAACTTTTTAAATTTCTATTGTAACCAATATCTTAACAATATCTTAAATTGTAACCAATTAAATAATTTTTAAGAAACAGTTAAACATTTTAAAAAAAATATTTTAAGGGGCACTGGGAGCCTAGTTTCTTCCGGTAATGCAAAGATATGTCCTGTTCATGACATAAAATTTAAAGTGTACTCAGTGGGACCCATTTTCCCCTACCGCCCGTTCCGTTGGATAATCACATGGCGCGTCTCCATCACATTTTATTCCCTCCGCGGGCTCTCTCGATTAATTTCATTTCGAGTGCCTAAGTGTAAAAAATTCTCTGCTCCACCTCGAAGAATTCACAGCGCGATGTTATTGTCTTTATTAGTGTTGTTGGTGGGCTATTGAATGTTGAACCACAAATCCGAAAAAAAAGTCGTAATTGATTAGATTCAGTTGGTATTTTTATTCGAGACGGTATACATTCGAAATGTGTAGCCTTCAGACGACAAAAAATACGGTTCCAATGGATGATTTTTAAGAATGAATGTCACCAAATCTAATTTTTATTGTTCTTTCGTTAAAGCACCGGCGACCATCTTCAAGGTCCCCCTCTCACTCCTTCACTTTGTATGCTTTTACCGCTTTTTTGTCTCTTCCGTGTTATCGCCCATAATGATTAATTGAAATAGTAAGTAATTGTAAACCATTATAAATTCTACCACGTCGCTTCGTAACGTAACGCAAATTAATTTTTATCTCTAATGAAAATTATAGACCTATACAGCTGTAATATTCCGTAATTGCTGTTTACGAGTGTTCAATAACTGTTTATTTCTTGCTATAAATCTTTTAATTTTATATTTCATATCCTAGTTAAATTAGTTGTTAAATTTCACATATGCTTACGAGTCGTAAAATCTAAACACTTAATTGTTACGGGAAATGTGACGTAGTAATCACCTGTTATTTAATGCTCTTCCTTGTTTAAGTAAATGCGTTTCGACATTTCAGATCGTCAGCTCCTCTACAACTATGTACTAGAAAATTGAAAATACAACGTGTTTCAAATCTTGTCGTCTGTGGAATTCCCATGTAAAATAAAAGAACCCGCCTTGCGAAAATAGGAGTTTCTACTAGCTATACATATCCTCAAAATAACCTACTTAACCTCTTTTAACTTCTGGTTTTTCTCTGTCAAAAGAAAACGAATTCTGAGTATTTGTCTATTTGTAGTATTTGTTTTGGCCCTGAAAAGGGCCGTCAATTACCAGCAGTACTGATTGCCAGTTTCACAATAAATGTTCGAAGTGGCCGTTTTGCTGCATGCATAAAACCACACGACGTTTCATATTATTAAAAATGTGCTGCAATGTATCTCCCGTTATTTCATTGCATATTAAGGTAATGCGGTCCATCAGATCATCCAGATTATTAATCCGTTCTTTGTAGACCTCGTTTTTAAGGAAGCCAAAAATGGAAAAGTCCAGCGGAGTGAGATCCGGTGATCTGGCAGGCCAAATTCCTCTGCTCACAACTCGACCAGGGAAGAATTCTTCAACAAACATCAAATTTTCTTGAGTGGTGTGAGCTGTAGCTCCATCCTGTTGGAAGAAACCACCTTGAAATTCATCAGGATGCAATTCTTCTACAAATGGCGTCAATAATTGTTGTCTGTAACGTTGATAGTTGATGGTATGGTGGAAGAATATTGGCCCCATTATTCTACGACGTGATATGGCCAACCATATCCCTACTTTCAGTGGATGTAAGGGAACCTCAATGATATTGTGTGGATTAACAACAGACCATGTCTGGTAATTTTGTTTATTGACACTCAAATGGAACCAGGCTTCAGCTGTGAAGAAACTTAGATCAAGAACATCATCGTTGTTGAAGTTTTCCTGAAAAATGTTGCAATATTGCATCCGACTGTTATAATCTCTCGGTAAGATTTGTTGCACTATGGAGACTTTATAAGGATGCATGTGCAAACCTTTCTTCAGCATCCTTCTAACAGTGCTGAAGGACACGTCTGTTCGAGCCGATAAACGACGTAATGACGAATGTGGATTTTCTTCAACAATCTCTTCCACATGTTCGACAACATTTTCGTTAGTCTGCGGCCTTCCAGTAGATTTCCCTTTCAATACGCTTCCCGTTGTCTGGAATCTTTCCACAATTCGGCGGAGATGGTGTAGCAAGGCGGAGTCTTCAACAATTTTAGTGGGAAACTTCAATCGGAACTGTGCCATGTTGCCATTCTCCGTTTACTAAGCGTCCACTTCGGAAATAGGCTTCAATAAGCCTATAAGGCTGGTGTTTTCTTAAAAAACACCAGCCTTTTTCTTTTCTTATAAGGTTGGTGTTTTCTTTATAAGGTGTTTTCTTGAACAGTATACATTTCAATTGCTTAATAATAACACTTAACAAATATTGGATCTACTGATCACTGACAGCCGTGATTGACACTTGCACAGATCGCACAGATCACAGGACACTTGTTGTCAGAATTAGATAGGTTGAAATCAATAGAGCGCGGCACATCAAAAATTACATGCACAGAAATTCCAACGCCAACTAGATGACATTCATTTTGAAACACGTTGTATGATTTTCCCAAGAAGTCCGTTACATAATTAACCCTCAGTAAAAGCACACGATTAAAATTTTTGGTAATAATTTGAGGCTCTCAAAGTATTGGAGGCATCAAACTTCATCTTCAGTAGGTAAATGTTAACAACCGGCGGGACTTCACTTGAACCTATAAACGCAGGCCCATAAGCTCTACAGCTTTTAGAAAATGCCATATGGCCGTAAGTGCAATCTGCTAAGTCGGTATTGAATGTATTTACCAAATCGTCATTGCAGCGCCAAAGTTCTTGATCAATTTTCTAAATGATGCAATAACTGTCTGACAAATATATTTGTTACGAGATTAAAACTGTACCTGAATTCATAACATGACAACATATGGTCTCCCTTGGTTCGTCCCTACACGTCGTCCTTATCACGTTCACAACGTATGTACTACTAATTTCATTCTACGTCTCATTCGAATATTGTTCCGTTTGAGGCGCTCACTCCGCCCGAAAGTCGATTATTCAAATGGCGGACTTAATTAAATTAAAAAATCTCAACAGGGTCTTGATTATTTCGGCCACAAAGGGGACCGCGTAAATTTGAAACAATATGTTAGTTTGTAGTAATAGGCGCGCTGGGGTTCGGACCAGCAGGTAACCATTGAGCTAATTTCGTACGCAGCAGGTGACTTTTTCGTTGGCCCGCCTCTGTTGTTATAATGTGAGGTCGAGCTAGTCACACATTCGTCATGTTTACACTGGAAACGTTTAGAGAAAGAGAGAAAAGGACCTCCAGATATTAACCCTAATTAGGCCTGTCTGGAGGTATCCATTACTCTTGGAGATTTACACGATTAATAACTACGATGCGATGGGACGTTCAATGGGCTCCTAATCTATTCTCTTTGGGGGGAAATTAGTTTGGGCTTTTCCATTATTTACAAGCAATTATTGCAACATTATTATTCTATAAGGAAGATCGTAACAAAACTTCTTGAGAATTTAATGTAAATATGTATTTACGACAAGCGTGTTTGTCACTGAATTCTTGTTCCATCCATCTTGTTTCCGCTACCTTCTATTTTAATGTAATTACACTAATTACTATGCAATGTACCATATTAGGATTAATTTTGCATATGTAATAAAGTAAAAAGTAATTAATTAAGTAATTACAATTTTCCCATTTAAAGTTATAAGACTTCACAGTCCGTAAGACAAATAGCCTTTCTTCAGTTTATCCAAAAATTACCCACAGTCGAATTGAAACGACTTATGTTATAACGGTCTTTATTCAGAAAAATGGCGTAAATAATTTTTTTACAAATATTTTCCTATTGGTTTCTATAAGACAACAATCAGTATTTTGTCTCTACTGTCTAGTACTGTGGCTAGTTGTCTCCCCATGTTTTTAATTGTATTAATTCTATTTTAAAACTTCATATACTATAATTTATTATCTTAATATTATAGCCGTTTTATAAATTGCCTTTTCATTTCACCATAAGATATATGGGATTTTATACATGCTATGCACGACTATTGTAGTTACATTATATATATATATATATATATTGTAGTGCTATCTCACGGCAAAATATATTTTTATGAATCTCGCTGATGACATCCGTTTTTCATATTAATTGAAAAAATAAGTTATTTCAATTGGACCAAGCGACTCTATAAACAATTTTTAGACGAATCATACCTCTCCTTTCGAGTGATGAACTTCTAGGGGATACTTTTAGTTTATTTGTCACAACTCTTCTTTCGCTACAATCATATTGGAAGAAATGTCATATTTACATTTTGAATGTTTCGTATTTCTTCTTTTAATGGCGTATCACTTATCTAAATAAATGTGAAATTATGTAAAAAAATGTGGCTGGAAAATGGAAATGCTAGGATTTTGTCGTATGTTGGCCATGCTAGTTCCTGTTAAAAACATTTCTTATTATTCATATTTTTGGATTAAACATTTTATGTTAGATAAGCTGTCGTATATTAATTACGCTATTAAACATTAATACCGTCCGGAAAATATAGAAAATCTAATTTATTGCAGCGTTATTAAATATTAATATAAGCACATCGCTCCAACAGGTCAATTATACTCTTTTTGCCAAAAAGGCAACAAGTTACGTGAGTGGTTTTTCGAGTATTAATGTCATTGAATGTTTTTTAATGGAAACTGCAGTTTTTTGCTTAAGTTATAGTCGTCATAGAATTATAAAAATATGTATTTTAAAGTTGAATAAACATTTTTATTGAAAACCGGAACAAACAAACGATTATTCATATATTAAAAAACAACTTCAAATATTATTGTACCGAAATGTTAGAAATTTGAACCGTTTACTTCTTGGCAAAATGTAAATTTATTTAAAAAGTACTGTAAACCGTTGGGAACATCCTAAGGTACGTTTTGGGTTTCCGAATTCGAATTATTAATTTGATTTTCCTTTGAAATCCTTCATAGGAATGAATGTCTTTATTTAATAGGACTATTTTATTCCATACTAAGTAGGTATACGGAGCTTTTCTATTGAAACGCGTGTCCCGAAATCAACAAGAGCAAAAGAGAAACTTATGGTAGTTCGTTAGTACGACAGAGAAGAATGCTTTGCAACGTTGCCGGCCGAGCAGGCAGTCCAGGTCAACTCGTATCGTGGTCGCGTATCGCTTTACACTTCCGGATGTGTGCGGTACAGTGTGCGGAGCGGATGACTGTGATGTTTCGCCAGCTAGCAACATCGCAAAAGTTCGTACTCTGTTTAGCCAACGAGAAATATATGGCCTCTCTTTCGCTCTTATGTTTATAGCATCCTGCGACTCTGTAGAAACGGTCTGTATATTGGCACTGAGGTGAAGTCTAGAAGAGCTACTCCACTTAACCAGAATAATCTTTTACTACCACATTTTCAATATCCTAATGAAATTGCGGTACTATATCAGAAAATTGCAATATAAAAACGATAATAACCTATTTTAAAATACTTTTTACTTATTTGCGAAAGGGATATTAGTAGAATGACTATGTCCGTTGAGTTGAAATAACATTTTCATAAGCCCGAACTTGGACAATATATTGTATTGTCCAGGTTATGCTCAAATGATTTACATATAAAGGCTTAATAGGCCAATAGGTGTTTATTATACAAGCGGATAAAATGAACGTTTAACGAGCGATATGTTTAAACGTGCGCGCGGCGCAGCCGCAAGCGTGTTAATATCACGAGTTAAACGTTCATTGTATCCACGAGTGTATTACAACGTTTTATTCAATTTTGCCATATATAAACTGACGTTTAGCGGAGTAAGTCCAATCTTGAAGAGAAAATTTGACAAGATGACAAGTTCAGTGCCTCAACCTTGACAACGTCGTCAACGTCGTAAACAATTTTAAACATATAAAACGTCACTTTATATGGCAAAATTGAATAAATAACTATTAATCCGCTGCCTAAATAAACAAAATAAACAATGACTTTATAGGTTCGATTTGACGTCAATAAACGTCAGTTTATATGGCAAAATTTAATAAAAGGCTGTTATTTTGCCTAAAACCGTTGTTGTTACGTCTATTTTATGGAAGTTACGTATTATTTTAAAGGAACATGGCTTTTGTGGATTTTCGCATTTTTCTCAGTGAAAAATGCATTGATCGATTCGTTGATCACAAACTCATTTTAAACGGTTTTTAATCATACACAAATATTGCATGTAATCAAAATGATTTTGTTCCTAGTTTTCTCCATAACACACAAAACGACTTTTCTTTATTTATTTATTTTTATTTCAACGCCATTTTCTTATAAACAATAATTGCGAACTGTAATCATACACGGATGATGATTTACAGTCCTGCATCGTTACGGGTAATTTTGTACCATGTAAAAATCCCTGATCCCTGGAGTATAAGTTGACTTCTGAAATTTAACTGATAGCTACTCTTCGTTAGGCACAATTTGTATTTTGTTCTACTTATTAAGCTATCATGGAATTACTCGTCTTCAGCTATATTTTTAGTTGGCCATTTCAAAGTATTTCTTACATCAGACTGGAGGAATGCAAAAACGATTCTTGGACGTTCTCAAAATAACACCTTTAATCGTCTTTCAGAAAATGTACTGCGTATATTTCACAAACTTGAATGTTCTGTTTCATTACGTTTGACTACAAACCTGAGTAAATAGGTACCTACATTAGGTTAGAGAGAACATGTTTGGAATACGTTCTTAACTATTTTTGGAACAGAATGTAATGAGTTTCTCGTATTACCAAATTTCGCAATGGCTTCCACAGCAGTACTTTCCTTACAATGCCTATCATCTCTTTAATTTTTACTTAATTCGGTCTAGGTATTGCTTGTCACGATCATGTACTAAATCTATTTTGTTAATCGTAGGCCTTTCTATTCATTTTTTTCTGCTTCTCTATCATTATACCTACCTGCTTGATGTATTGTAGGTGGAGCTTTTCTATACTATCTTCGATTGTCTTCAATAACCCTTCACTTCCTACGTCTCATGATTCGCGTATACATAGGTACTTTCTTTAAATGTTCTCTAATACCTTGTCATTCGATATACTGATGTAGGTTCCCCGGCGGTCGTTTTGAAAGTAGTGTTCTTTTATTTCTTTTACGTTTGTTAAGAAATCGACAACTTATATTACCTACTAGTTATTAAAGTATAAAGTAATGTAAAAGTGCCGCAGAGGTTGTCGTGGGTGATTTGTGATTGACGTTCTAATTGGTGGTATCTTGGTGACAGCCGCCAGTCCCCTTAACTTAAGCTCTATTCTTTGTAATTGTGAAATTTATTAAATTAGAAGGTTTGTCATATAAATGAATGACATGATTTTTTTCGAAGGTGTAAACTCCTACCAACTTCCCTGATCGTGGAAATGTTTGCTTATATTTTTTTTCTACGAGTTTCTGAAAATCATATTAATTTTAATCCATTATTCCATTATTATGTTCGACATGTCTCGCAGCATGATTACCACCGAGTAGGTACACGTTACCTTGAGCTTATGCAAAGAAAATTATTATGTAAACTCATAAGAAGCGCATCCATTACTTTCTTCCCCGCGTGAGGACTTCGGTGTTTTTCTCCCTTTCCTCTTCGGCGTGAAATCGCTGCACGAGTTGCACCTCGATTTTCTTCTATTTGTCCTCCAAATTGTTCCGAGAAAAGGCAAAAACTTCCGTTGTTCCACTACGATAATTGTTAAACCAAACTTGTGGTCGGTCGTAAGAGTCGATTGCTCGAGAACAATCGAAAGCTTATCGGCAAAAAGCGGGTTCCTTAATTAAATTTCATAAAAATGATAAAACACCTACAGAGTTCCGTGTATTTTTAAATTAACGGCGAATGAAACGCCAGATTTCCGAGGGGATTCGCATAGGCGGGGGTCCCGGATCAATCGTACAGAGAAAATGGGATTAGTTTGGTATGCGGTGCTTGAAATTGAACTTAATTAACAAACTCATTAATTGTCAATAAGGTAGGATCAACAGCACACGAGGCAGAAGTAGGCCGTGATCGTAATGTGAAAGTTGTTAACATCATTAGTGCCTTTGGCGCCTCGTTTCAAAATTGACATTTCGTTACCTCCTAAGGACCACCCCACACGGTGGAACGGTTGATTAAGCTTTATTTTGTATTGTTCAATAATTGTAAGACAGTATCCATATCGAAACCTCCTAATCTGAAATTTGAAGCAAAGTCATGACTAACTTAGACACTGTTTCCTTTTCATGTTGCATTACTAAATACCACACATAATGAACTGTATTTATTAGGTAGGTAATCAAGAACATAAGTTAAATTCAAAGAAAAAAATGGTTAACTCTTTTATTAAAATTTTTCCCTAAAATGTAATAACAAACCTTATTCAAAGACACTTCACAATTAATACATCGATAAATTTCACTAAACGAAAACTTGGTATTTTTGTACTTGTATTTTTCATTTTTGAAAAATATAGTCAAAACTTAATACAAAATTGTTATTTACATTCCTCCATTTTTGTCATTCCTCCAATCGTTACGGATTGGTCGGCACAATAATCTCTTTCCGAGTCGTAGTGGAATGCTAATCGTTCCAGGTTTACAGGAACACTGCGTCTGCGGAATCGCTCTATTTCATTGCATCGTGCTCGCTGCTGTTGTGTTTGATGAGCCGGAACTCGTTCTATTCTAAGCATATCTACTTCATAATTATTCACTGTTGAACGCAATTCTGTCATACCAATACGAATGTCATTCATTATCTGTCTCTCGCTGGTCGTCAGTGCGATTTTCACGTGAGGTAGCTCGTCGAACATTTGATTGACTTCGACGACGTAAGTCAGGTCGTCTTCTCCTTGGCATTTTAAAATCAATAAAGTTCTCGCCCACCGACAAACTGATGATAGATTTTAATAATCGTCTTGACATTTAGTAATTTGACAACCAACTGACACTATACTTTCATTTGTTTGATTGGTTGCCTTGGCGATTTGTACCCAAAATTACAGAACGTACCTTTTTTAATATTGCCGTTACTTATTATTTATGTTTCTCGCCGCATAAACCTTCCCTGAACTTCGCTCGTGTTGGGTTGGTTCCAGCAAATGTTACGAACTTGTTCCATCCAATTGCGTGTTTTGTTTTCTGTCACGTGACTGCGTATGAGGAAAGCTTTGCAACTTCATCATAACTCTTGCTGGAACGTATACTTCGTATCAACAATTCTTTAACTAATTTTCAGGATCTGATCTGCCCAGGACACTTAAAATTTCAGTTCGTATTTTCTATGTCGTTTATACATTCCGCTTGTACAAAACTCGTCCATAATTTTATTACTGTAACATTCGCTGTTTCGTTTCAGCCTACCTGTGTACGATCCACGCGAAGAAAAACGAAGTAATTATTTGAAGACGATATCATTAAGGCAGGTAGCTATTGTTGGCTTTTTTCCAATTTACCAGCCTGCCAGCGATCTTTGTCAGTTTTATAAATGAAGAATACAACCGTGAAATCCAGCAATCGGCTGAAAATAAGCTGTTCCTTAACTCATTATAATTTTGTTTTGTTAAATTTGCCTCGGTGACTGTTGCGAATACGATACGGTTCATCGGTTGGTTATCATCGACGATAACGTCGCCGCTCTTCGGCGTCGACCTGAGAAACAATCGAGGAAGGTGGAAAAACTGAATTAGGAGCGGGTAAATTTCGACTTCCTCCAGAAGCCACGTAATTAATGTCGTAGGAAGTCGTTAGGTGCATCACGAAAGGAAAAGTTTCGGTAAATAGAAGAACGATCGCGATGATGAAATGAAAATTTCCACGCTCTAAACTCATTCAGATCGATGAGACTTTAGAAATCGCTTAAATAACACATAATTGTTGGTTTTCCCAATGCGAGGTTGATGAAATCGTTGCATTTACATTTTTATTATGGTAATGCTTTAATGATTTGACTAGTTAGTCTTAAATATCATGAAAAGCAATTAAACAACGTATTAAACGTATTCAATATCATTCAATAAGATTATGACTGACTTTACATAATTAAACTTGAGATTTTGTAGAATTACAACACATATATAAATACATCAATGTAACGAAGCATGAAGTTTATTTTATCTTTGTATAAGTATTCCCATTTTTAAATATACCGATTTAGTCTCAGAGGTTTATCTCAAAACCAGCAAAGCCTCCCAATAATGACACAAATTGTCTGTTACGATGGATGGCCGGTATTAAAATGGTTTGAAATAACTTTATTATGGATACAAAAGACATAGTGTGAGTACGAGCAGAATGTTGTGATTTAGGCTACGTGAGGTAATTCGCATATTTTTGACGTTTTTTAATAGTCCCAGTAGGTATGTAAAATTTATAATTTTTTGTTACCTTATTTTGGATATATATCTTAATCCAAACTTACTTAATAGTCCAGTCATCTTAGGCCAAATTAGGTGAATATCTCGGAAAATCGACATACCCAGTATATTAACACGTAAAAACTTCTATTTTAACATCCTAAAACTTTGCTCAAAATTCACATATAATTGGATATATCACAAAAATAGATTTTTTCTACATTTTTTGCAAATATCTCGTTTTTTATGGGTTTTACGCTATTTATATTTATTATCAATATTGTAGAGAATCAAATTCTCTACAACTATTGTATTTAACATTTCTTCATATCTTGAACTGTTTTCGAAATAGAGGGCGGAGAGCGCTGGTCAGAGAATCATGTGAAGTCAACTGGTACTACTGGTAGTCCCGATCAAAAACTCGTAATATTAAGGTTATAAATTATTGCTAAATATATAAATATCATTTTTTGTTAATTTTTTCATTAAATTCATTTTGTTTGGTTACTTATCTATTTTTAGTTAAGTTTCAATTTATTTAGTAACACGTACCTGGCCATGTAAGTAAAAAATTGTCGAGGAAAATAATTAAATTACATTTTAATTGTAATCTAATTTATACTAATATCTTTCTAAATAAATAAAAAAGAAAAGAATTAAATTTGTAATTAACGTTTTTAGTAAAAGTGGCATTTGATTAATTTAATATTGTCAAAATTAATATAAAAGAATAAACATTTCGAGAAGAACAAGTTCTAATTTCAATTCTCTTCTTCTTCTCCTGACTATAAATTTTTAAAGTTATGAAAGAATTTAAGAGTTTACGGATTTTAAACAAGATTTACTTAATTATTTTTTACTTCAAATGCAATTAGTGTAAATGAGAATATAATTAAAATGTAATTAAAGTATGTCCCTTAATAATTTTTCAATTACAGAAAGAGATTATAAGTGTTATTGGATTGATAAATTGTAGAATTATTAGAAAGAAAGATTGAATTTAATGTAAAAGTTAATAACAAAGGCTAATTAAATATTTAGCAATAATTTATAACCTTAATATACGAGTTTTTGATCGGGACTACCAGTTGACCTCACATGATTCTCTGACCAGCGCTCTCTGCCCTCTATCTCGAAAACAGTTTAAGATATGAAGAAATGTTAAATACAAAAGTTGTAGAGAGTTTGATTCTCTACAATATCGATAATAAACATAAATAGCGTAAAACCCATAGAAAACGAGATATTTGCAAAATATGTAGATAAAATCGATTTTTGTGACTTTTGACCCCCGAATTTAAAACTTGCGGCCATCCTATTATATGTGAATTTGGGGAAAGTTTTAGGATGCCAAAATAGAAGTTTTTACGTTTTAATATTATGGGTATGTCGATTTTCCTAGGTGAACCCTCTATAATGACTGGACTATAAGTAAGTATTAAACTTCCAAGTTGCACACAATTGCAACTGAAAACTTAGGATGGGTGGCCGGTAATAAGAGGGCCTGTAATAATTTAATTATGCAAACAAAACACAGAGTGTGAGTACGAGCAGAATGTTATGATTTGGGCTACGTGAGTTAATCAACATATTTTTGACGTTTCTTAACAGTCTCAGTATGTAAAATTTGTAATGTTTTGTTACCTTATTTTGGATACAGATCTTAAACCAAACTTACTTAAGTAAATATTAAACTTCCAAGATCCACAAAATTGCATCTGAAAACTTAGGATAAGTGACCGGTATTAAGAGGGTCTGTAATAATTTAATTATGCAAACAAAACACAGAGTGTGAGTACGAGCAGAATGTTATGATTTGGGCTACGTGAGTTAATCAACATATTTTTGACGTTTCTTAACAGTCTCAGTATGTAAAATTTGTAATGTTTTGTTACCTTATTTTGGATACAGATCTTAAACCAAACTTACTTAAGTAAATATTAAACTTCCAAGATGCACAAAATTGCATCTGAAAACTTAGGATAGGTGGCCGGTATTAAGAGGGTCTGTAATAATTTAATTATGCAAACAAAACACAGAGTGTGAGTACGAGCAGAATGTTATGATTTGGGCTACGTGAGTTAATCAACATATTTTTGACGTTTCTTAACAGTCTCAGTATGTAAAATTTGTAATGTTTTGTTACCTTATTTTGGATACAGATCTTAAACCAAACTTACTTGAGTAAATATTAAACTTCCAAGATGCACAAAATTGCATCTGAAAACTTAGGATAGGTGGCCGGTATTAAGAGGGTCTGTAATAATTTAATTATGCAAACAAAACACAGAGTGTGAGTACGAGCAGAATGTTATGATTTAGGCTACGTGAGTTAATCAACATATTTTTGACGTTTCTTAACAGTCGCAGTATGTAAAATTTTGTAATTTTGTGTAAAGTTTTGTTACCTTATTTTGGAAAATGATCTTAAGCCAAACTTAGTTAAGTAAATATTAAATTTCTAACTTGCACACAATGGCAACTGAAAACTTAGGATAGGTGGCCGATATTAAGAAGGTTTGAAATATTTTAATTAATCAAACAAAATATATACATAGTATGAGTACGAGTAGAATGTTATGATTTAGGGTACGTGGGTTAATTAACCTATTATTGACGTCTTTTAATAGTTCCAGTATGTAAAATTTGCAATGTTATGTTACCTTATTTTGCATATAGATCTTAAACCAAACTTACTTAAGTAAATATTAAACTTCAGAGTTGCACACAATTGCATCTGAAAACGTAGGATGGGTGGCTGGTATTAAGAGGGTTTGAAATAGTATTTAATTATGCAAACAAAAGACATAGTATGAGTATGAGCAGAATGTTATGATTTGGGCTACGTTAATTAATCAACATGGTTTTGACGTTTTTTAACAGTCTCAGTATGTAAAATTTGTAATGTTTTGTTACTTTATTTTGGATATAGGTCTTAAACCAAGCTTAGGTACTGAAGTGAATATTAAATTCCAACTTACACAAAATCGCAACTGAAAAATATTTTCTATTCCTAACGTAGTATCAAAATATCCCATTTCATTCTCACCTCGCGATACGCAGGTGCTCACAACGAATGCAATTTTTCCTTACACACTCGCAGAGATTATGTCATCTTCGGCTTTTCCCCGTAAGAAATTTTCTCCGGCGGTCACGTCCTGTAAATGGCTACGACATATCGCAGATTCCCTATCACTGATTCCCCTAAATGTCCTGCGAATCCTGCAACGACCCATCCTATTGCCTCTAATGATGTAATCACGCGAGTTCGTACCGCAATAATTAAGCGATCTCGATTAAATACTTCTTTCTTCGTCGGAATCGTCTCGATCTGCTTGTGTGTGAGAAGACAGGAAAAGAGGAGAGAGAAAGAGAGAGAGAGACAGAGAGGAGTATAGTAGCGTGATTTGTTTATGTGCCATTTCTAAATTGAGAATTTAAATTGGTTCGCAGTTTATAAGACAGTCGTGTGCGACCGTTACTTCGATTTATCTCAATATGTTTTACAATATAAACTGTTTTATGGCTGTAATAAGCAGGAGACCGAAGAGGATATAAAAAGGATCGCTAAAGAGCCGAAAGCGGGTCTCGAAGAAGTTTGAGTACCTACTTATTGGAAGATAAATATTTTGTGGTTTAATTGAAAATGGTTTATTAACGTATCACACGTCATCGATCTTTTTAACGTGCATTGCAGCAAATATCATGTCATTAGAATGGTATCTCATTAGTGGCTTTTCAATTATTGTAATCAGATATGATTGAAAACTATGTTTCATCGTTTTAACCAATGGCAGCTGGTAACAATTTTTTGGGGAATGCTGCGTAAATTATAATTAAGACGTTAGAATAAATTTAAAAAGTGGAAAGGAATAAACAAAATTAAGTTTTCTAATTCAATTTTTATTTAATTTATTTTCTAGTGTTTTGTAAATTGACATAACTATCCTATTAACTTATTTCACAATCAATGAACCTCAAATTTTAATCCTGCAACTGATATCAACGGAGTCGATATTAACACAGCCCCGTGAGTTTTGTCCAAAGTACTGAGATTCTAGTGAATTTTTAGTAATTGAGGTTTTACCTAAGCAACTGATTTATGAATTGAGCTTTTAAACAAAATTTAATAGTTTTTCAAAACGACTTATGAACTTATTTGTCGATCAACTTTCCACAACCTGAGCTTTTAGTCAAGCCACTGATTCATTTCTCTGAATTTAAACCAATTTCAGTATTTTTCCTAAAAGTCCACAGTTAGTGTTCCAGGAATCCACCCAGCTTTTTATGTAAAATATACACCAACCTGTCTTTTAAAATGTATTCAGCAGATTTTCCGAACGCCTTAATAACTTTTGGTTGATTATTCATAAATTAACCTTTACCAGTACTCAATTGTCAAAATAATTCAATAGTTGGCAGAAAAGTCTGTTGTATTCTGGTCACCATATTCATAAATCAACACAAATTTTGTCATATTAAGTAATGTTCCAGTCAGTTGTCTGGAAATCAAACTTTTAACCAAGCAACTGATCCATTACTCTGGATTTAAACTACTTCAATATTTTCCCACAAATCTGGATCCAGAGTAGTGTAATTCTACGGAAACATTAACTGGATTTTTAAACCAACTTGAAAACTTTGTTTTTAAAATCGTGTTATGTCCTCTATCTAGTCAACTGTCCAGAAATCCACCCAACTTTTAGTTAAAAATATTATCCATAAATCTGTCTTTTCAAACAAATTTGGCAGATGTGCCAAATATCTAGTCGATATATTTTTCAGAAATTACGTAGTACTAACCAATATTTACTCTTATACTTATAGAATTCGACAGTTGACAGAAGAACCTAACGTATTTTGGTCACTATATTGCTGTGCAAATATGTGTAAATTAACATAAAGACAGTTTTCCCAATAGATGACAATGAATTCACAAAATTACATTTTGTATATTACGCTTTCCTATTTTTGTTAATGCAATATTATCTACTCACTCACAAATCGACTTAACTTGTGTCCTATCACCTAATTACCTGGTCAATTTTCGAAACTAAAATTTCAACTAAGCAACTTGGTCCATTCATCTTAATTTAAACCAATTTTAATATTTTCCTCAAAAATCAAATGAAACGAAGTCAATTATTTGGATACATTCAAATGAGTTTTCACCAAAAAATAATATTTTAATGAATTTCTAGAATTTGACTAATTAAGAACCGATTCAGCAATCATTCTTGTGAACTCTTAGTCAATTTTCCAGGTATCCATCCAACTTTTAATCAAAAACGTAATTACAAATCTGTTTTTTGGAATATAACTGACATCTAAAACTCTAGTGAACACTTGTCGAATTATTCAGAAATTAACGTTACCAAAATTCATTTTTATACCTAATCGATACGTTTCTTAAAAATCTAACATATTAACGACACTATAAAGTGCGTAAATATTCGTAATATGTGTATATTAAAATAAAGACAAATTTAAAGAAAATGACAATGAATAAGGAAATCGTTTTGTATTTTTCAGTTTTCTATTTTTTTAAAATAATTTTCCTACTACTATTATTTTACAAATCGACATATTGTTGTCCTACTAACTAGTAGCCTGTGAATTACTTTTCCAGTCAATTTTCGATAACCTGAACTATTAACCAAGCAACTGACAGATAATTTGAACTTGACTTTTCCCTAACTACCCTGATTTCCCCAAAAATCACATCAAAAGTAGTAAATTATACAGACACATTCATTGGATTTTATTAACCAAATCCAAACCATCTCGAAACTTCCGAAAAATTAATATTCTAATCAATTTTCAGGAACTGAGAATTTAACTAAGCAATTAATGCTTAGAACTCTAGTTAATATTCCAAAAATCCACCTAACTTTCAATCAAAAACTCTTGATAAATCTGTCTTTTGAAATAAATTCAGCAGCTTTACAAAAATCCAATGAACTCTGGTCATTTGTTCAGGAATTAACCTTTACCAAAACTTACTTTTCTACCTAATTCAATACGTTGCAAACAAATCTAATGCATTAAAGTCACTATATTCCAGTCAAATCAAAAAGCTGATTCATTAAGCTGAATTAATCTAAACTAACTTCAGAATTTCTCCTATAAATCAGATGAAACAGAGACAATTATCCAAAAATACTTTGTCCAAAAAACTAATATTCCTGTCAGTTACCTGAAACTAATATTTGAACTAATAGACCAAGAGCTGGGGACGAGATTTCAACATCATCAGTAATATGGAATTCGTAAACAGGAATAAACTCTATTACAATCAGTTATTGAAGTTCCGAGCAGTCGAACAGCTTACTTGTTGCGGAGGGTAGTTATAAGGGGTGAAAGTGATTAATTTTTAGGGGAAATTTCGGCATCGATAATAAGCTTAAATATGTATGTAATGATAGGTCTTACCATACCTAAACGAAATTCCAAGCGGCGGACACATAAATAGGTGCAAAGGGGGTGGCGGACAAGGGTGAAGGGGGTGAAAACGCGGAGAGCTCGAGCCGAAATTTCAACGTCATCGTCATCAGTAATATGGAATTCGTAAACAGGAATAAACTCTATTACCATCAGTTATTGAAGTTCCGAGCAGGCGGACAGATTACTTGGGGATAAGGGTAGTTATAAGGGGTGAAATTTGATAATTTTTCTGGAAAATTTCTGTATTGATAATACGCTTGAAAATTTTTGTAACAACAGGTTTTACCATAACTAAACGGAAATCTGTGCGGCGGACACATGAGCGGGTGCAAAGGGGGTGGCGGACATGGGTGACGGGGGTGAAAAGGCTTGGAATTTGGTTTTTTTATGGTACGATCTATCATTACATACGTTATCAAGCGTATTATCGATGCCGAAATTTCCCCGACCAACTAACCATTTTCACACTTTATAACTACCCTCCGCCCCAAGTAATCAGTCCGCCTGCTCGGAACTTTAATAACTGATAGTAATAGAGTTTATTCCTGTTTACGAATTCCACATTACTGATGACGTTGAAATTTCGTGCCTACCTCTCCGCCTTTTCACCCCCTTCACTCTTGTCCGCCGCCCTCTTTGCACCCACTCACGTGTCCGCCGCTCAGAATTTCGTTAAGTTATGGAACGACCTATCATTATATACCTTTTCAAGCGTATTATGGATGCCGAAATTTTTCCGAAAAATTAACCACTTTCACCCCTTATAACTACCCTCCGCCACAAGTAATCTGTCCGCCTACTCGGAACTTTAATAACTGATGGTAATAGAGTTTATTCCTGTTTACGAATTCCATATTACTGATGACGATGACGTTGAAATTTCGGCTCTAGTTCTCCGCGTTTTCACCCCATTTGCCCTTGTCCACCACCCCCTTCCCACCTACTTACGTGTCCGCCGCTTGGAATTTCGTTTAGGTATGGTAAGGCCTATCATTTTATACATTTTTAAGCTTATTATCGATGCCGAAATTTCCCCTAAAAATTAATCACTTTCACCCCTTATAACTACCCTCCGCAACAAGTAAGCTGTCCGCCTGCTCGGAACTTCAATAACTGATGGTAATAGAGTTTATTCCTGTTTACGAATTCCATATTACTGATGATGTTGAAATCTCGTCCCCAGCTCTTGGTCTATAAGTAACTGATTTATAAATCGGGCTTTTAAACAAAAACTCAGTAGTTTTCCGAACAGTCTTATGAACTACAGTCAATTTTCTAAAAATCCACCTAACTTATATTCTACAATAAAATCACAAATCTGAATTTTGAAATGTATCTAGCAAATTTTTCAAAAATGTATTGAATATGATTATAAGAAATTGACTTTAACTGAATTAAGTAGAATAAGGCAAAATAGATTATTCTGAAATTAATTCAAGTTATAACCCAAATTCATTTTAGTATTTATTCAATAGTTGTTGTCGTATGATATTGAATGAAAGTTAAGAATGACATGAAATCATGTCAGTTATTCAGAAAAATTTACATGGCTTATGGTCAAGAAATTGGGCATATTCGGTAATTTTCTCACAAAGTCGATGAATTTAAGTCTATCTTTAACCAGTAATCTGATAAATCTTCCTTTTGTATCTAAGTCAATGGTTTGCCAATAAATTATGTTCTCATTAAACAAAATTTACAAAATCACGTTTTCGTTTTCAAGTGAACTTGTCATGATTTTATTTTCTTCGTCTTTGTTCTTCGTCAACTCTCCATTCCTCGACATTTCCCTAATTTTCTCCACAGACATCTGCGTTGTCTTTAGTTTCCGGTTTCTGCCAATCACCAACTATCACGTTATCCATCCATATTAATGGAGGTTTCTACTGATTTCTCCATGATATTATTCTCGATGCCGGTTCGTCGTTTGTGTTCCAATAAGACCTGTATATTACCACTTCAGTTCTGCAATTTTCTCTATGACTCTTAATTGCATTAAAAATCCTCGCCATGCATTTTCTTTAATTCACTAATTCTCTACTTTCGTTGTAAAAAAAATATAGTTACAGCAGTTCCAAGTAATGCATTTGTGGTCATTACGTACGGCTTAATGTACTATTCTTTTATCTTCCGACAGGAAACGAACGATTGAATATAACTCTCAAACGCGTTCAATAATCGCTAAAGAAGAGTATTAACACTACGCAGAAACTCACCAATTTACCACTTATCTCAAATATAATCCTACATTTTCTCGAACTGTAATTACAATTAGCAGAATCACTTACATTTGCACGGAGTCGTATCGCGGACTTATTCCGCATGTAATAAATGTTGGGAATATATATGTAGATAAGTATCTGCCGCGGAATATATAGAGTAAGTGAAGGTTAAAAAAAGTAAAAATTACCAAGTAGAGCATTTCTTCAGATCTGCAACTGGTAATTTTTATCACTTGTTCGTGACGAAGAGTATTTAACTCGGAAATGGGAATTGTTACTTCGGTGAGGTTCTTAATTAAACTGTTAATCACCTAATGGTCTTACTATTAGAAGAAAAATTACGGGATCACTTTTATAAAATGATGGAAGATATGTACGTATATAGCACAACACTTTTTACAGAATACATGTGTCTTCTGATGGCTTAAAGACGCGAACCAATTGTAATGATCTCGCTTTAATTGGCTCGGAGTACAAAAAGTGTTTCGTTAATTCCACCAATAAGTCCGTAACGTTGATAACATTTATTCGTTTCATTAATATGTTTTAAATTTGCTTTGTAAACGGCAATCGCGCCAGATGAGAGACGTTAAGTGAGCATAAAACTGACAAGTCTGTTATGCGCGCCATTTGAAATATAATCGTCGTAGAATGCGAATGTATACCAAAGAAGAATTTCACCGTCTTCACGGAAAACACTTCCAATCTATCACGCTATTTTTTGTCATTAACACCGGTCATAATGGCCCTTAATCACTTTTTATAGCCCGGCTGACACAATGTAACATAATGTGTCGTTCTCACATGACTAGAATAAAAAGGCGATTGTTCGAAAAATGTGGCTTAGAATGACACTGCCATAAAAGCGTTTTCACAAAAAGAGTCCTGCTGTACAATTTCACGATAGACGCGATGTGGTGTTAATTAGAATCACTCGACGGGTAGAATTCCTGATTGGAAATTAAAACGGTCAGATTCAGGGAAGTTGTAATCTTACAGTTACGAGGAGTTCAAATGCAGAAGACTCAAGATTTGGTTCCCAAATATGTTACAGGAAGTCTATATTTTGCAGCGAAATGTTAAAGGTGTTTTGGAAATGTTCATATATACACCCAATAAGGTATTGGACCAATTAGAATATTTCAAGTATATTTTAAGTACGAGTACATGTACGTGCATGTTTGGCTCAACGTCCTATTTTCTTTCATTGTCTCACTCTACACTAAATTTGAGTACGTTATGTACCTGAAAAATGACAATAAATTACTGGTTATTGTTGCACATGTTTTTAATTTTCTTCCATATACTACATATTTTAGTACCTACCTTATATTAAAAGGAACTTTCTTTATTCAAACCATTGTAACTGTTGCACTTGTGATTTTTATATTAAACAGTTAGCATTCAATGATTATTACATAACATGACAAAATTAAAAATTAAAAAATTATTATTGATAATAATTATAATAATAATTTTTTAATTTTTAATTTTCAATGTTAATGTTCATACAGTACTGTTATTTCTATAGTTAGCATTCAAACAATTCGTCATTTACCACAATATTACAATTTTATATTAAAGAGATTAAATGATTATGTCTCAGACATAAAATATTCAATGGAAACTTTCCTTCACAAAACCATTTTGTTCTACTAAAGTACACTCCTGCAACAAGAAACCCACTCACCCTGTATACCTACTTTATTATACAGCTTGTCTTGTATGGAAGTTATGTATTGAAAAGTTTGTTTTGATTATAAACGATTTTTAACAATAGAAATTTTATTTTAATAAATTTACTGCAATTATAATGAAAGGATGACCTTTAAGCTGCAGTCAAGCAATGTTTGAATTATAAAAAGTTGATGATTTGAACAAAATTAAGGAATTTCTAAGCTTTTTGTTACATTTGTAATGTTATTGTTTGTAATTGTAAAGGAGTTGCAATTACCCCAAAGGAAATATGGCGTTACATATAACGTTTTATTGGACGCTTCATTGAGACGTTCAAAAGTTACTAACACTTTTAGCAATCGTAATGAACTAATGACATTTTTAAAGGATTTATTTTAAAAACAAAATGGCTGTTGGTATGTAACTAGATTTTATAAATTAACAAAGATAAAGCCTCTTTCAAAACACTTTTAACAATTTCAAAATGGTTTGAAATCGATTTAAAGATTCTGGTTTAAAATTAAATGTTATCTCAGCAATAAAGTATTCTATGGAAACTTTCCTACATAAAACAGTTTTATTCTAAGTACTACTACAGTACTCCTGCAACAAAAACTCACCTACCCTGTATACCCGCTTTATTATACAGCTTGTCATCATTATGTAATTTTGTAGGTGGAGCGCGGCAGATGTATTTATTTTTATTTTTTTTATTTTAATTTATTGTATATTCTACAACACTGGAAGTTTGAGTTTATTGGTTTTGCATAATATCTCAGATTGTCTTCAAGTTCCTCATTTGATTCGGTTTTTCAGATTCTGAAATCTTCCAATTGCTATCTACAGATTTAAAGCAATATCCTCCAACTTTCTTCGTTTGGTGAAAATTGGCACTACAGCCCAACTTTATCAAATAAAGTGAAAACTGCCTATAAAAAAGAGATTCCAGGCAGTATACTTACTTGTGACATCACTAACGACTTAAGAGCTCTCAGCATTTTATTGAACCATCAGATCAATAATCTGAACCTAGAAATAAAAAAACTAACATTTCAAGCTAGCACTTATAATGAGGATATCTCAGGTGAAACATGATGATAGTTACACACTTTCCTTTACCGAATGCTGATGATTACTTAATAACTAATCGATTAACTAATTACTTTTTCATCGCATTTACATAACTTAATTAAACATTTCAGGGAGCACTGAACCAATCACGTAACAACAAATGTACACAGACGTTTTGCATTATTTATGAAATTATTCAACGATATCAAAAAAGTTCAATTTCCGACAGTTAAATTTATGTAAGCGACTGCAACCATCAAAAAAAATTATCAAATGAAATCAGATCGTTTGAGATAAAAAGGGAAGTTACGTTACGCAAATCAATTTTTTGTGGAATTTCAATTATTTTTGATAACGTTCCCTCTCCTTTCTCGCTCTATTACAGCTTCGCAAAACATTTCCAATTTCCGAAGGTAAATCAATTAAGTAATTGGTGCAAAAGTCACTGTCATTACTCAACTTCATTAGGAAACATAATTCGATTGTTGGCTCTAATTAAAACTTTAGAAAGTGATAATCGTATTAGTTGCACAGTAATTATAAGCATTGCGTTCGAATGCAAGCGATTATCATTTAAATCGCGTGATTTTTCAAGACAAAGATAGGAAGGGAGATAAAGTGAGAGAGAACTTGTAATAAGTCGTCGAGGCATGTACGTATTAGAATCGTAATAGATATTAATTTCATTAGGATATGATACATAGATAAGTATGAAGCGTTTAATGCTCTGAAGGTATTTATTAATATTAAAGGAGAAAAATTTAACATGTGCTCGCCGGTTAAGTGATCTAAATTTTAATAGCGTTCTCGTTTACTTAACGAGCATTAACGACTTTGTATTTTAATTGGCGTCGATCTTCTAAATAGCGAGTTTCTTAATAAGAAGTTTTATTACCGCATAAAATTAAGTTAAATATAATTAAAAAGTTGGTACGGCTTTCGCATTTTTAACCAAGCCGATACGCCAGTACTTAAAGCAATTAATAAAATTCCGATATTTATAATTAAAATCCTGTTGGCGACGAAGGGGAAGGTATACATACTTAATTCCAGATGATAATTAATGTAATTGTTACACCGGTTAATTAAGACGGTCGTAAAAAAATACTAAAGGTATTTTCGCATGACAGGTATGATGGGTTTCTTTGGGAAATGCTTTACTACGAAAAAATGAAACTTCTGTTTTATATTTAATTAGAACAACTTGTAATAAATGGGAATACCCACATGTTTACAGATCTCATATTATTAATACATTAATTATACCGTACATTGTTGGAATTAATTGCGTACCTGCCTCATTATGAAGACGTTTGAAGTTCAGACACACACACATTTGCGTTTACGTGGTATTTTTTTTTAATTACGTTAGATATAGTAATTTACACCATTAGTATACGTGCATTGAAGTCATCAAATTTACCAAATGCAAATAAATTGAGATTTGTAGGTGGCAAGAAATTTATTCTTCACGGCTGCTTCATTAAAAATAATCTAAAGTAATTTACTTTATATTACCTATTTATTTTACTATTACTTGATAAGTAATAATTTAAAGTAAGTATTCGATCGCTTGACGATTAGTAAGTATGTAGTTTAAAACTGGTGCAACTTTGTAACCATTTCCAAAGAAAATAGTAAAATATTCAAATGCACTCGGCCTTATAAGTTTACATTTCTAATTATTCCTGCTTCTTCCACCTGCGTCCCGTTTGCTGAAGTTCACCGGGGTTAAAGGTTCTTTGTTTCTTAATCTAAGTAGGTACAAATAGGAACGCCCACGTTTTGGGCTCAGAAGAGGTGATCAGAACCTTTCAGTTGGAGATTAGGTCCCATTTTTACGTTCAGCATACTGTTCAAGACTGTTAATGTTACTGACTATACTTTAAGTTGTATCCAGTGTTTTTCGTCCATCTAAGTTCAGTTTGCTAAAGTTCACTGGGGTTAATGGCTCTTTGTTTCTTAATATAAGTAGGTACATACATGAACGTACACTTTTTGGGTTCAGAAGATTTGATCAGAACCTTTCAGTAGGAGATTAGGTTCCATTTTTACGATCAGCATACTGCTCAAAACTGTTAATGTTACTCAGTATACTTTAAATTGTCCCTATTGCTTTTCATCCACCTGCGTTCAGTTTGCTGAAGTTCGCTGGAGTTAAAGGCTCTTTGGTTCTTAATATAAGTAGTAGGTATATACATGAACGTCCACTTTTTGGGCTCAGACGAGTTAATCAGAACCTTTCAGTAGGAAATTAGGTTCCATTTTTACGATCAGCATACTGTTCAAGACTGTTAATGTTACTGTGTATACTTTAAATTGTACTTATTACTTTTCGTCCACCTACGTTCAGTTTGCTGAAGTTCCCCGGGCTTAAAGGCTCTTTGTTTCTTAATATAAGTAGGTAAATACATGAACGTACACTTTTTAGGCTCAGAAGAGTTGATCATAACCTTTCAATAGGAGAAATGGTCCCATTTTTACCTTCAGCGTACTCTTCAAGACTGTTGATGTTACTGAGTATACTTTAAATTGTACCTATTGCTTTTCGTCCACCTGCTTCAGTTTGCTAAAGTTCACCGAGGTTAAGTATACTTTGTTTCTTAGTAAAGTAGGTATATACATGAACGTTCAGTTTTTGGGCTCAGAAGAGTTGGTCATAACATAAGAAGATTAGGTCCTATTTCTACCTTCAACATACTGTTCAGGACTGTTAATGTTACTGAGTATACTTTATATTGTACCCATTGCTTTTCGTCCACATGCGTTCAGTTTGCTGAAGTTCACCGAAGTTAAGTACACTTTGTTTCTTAATATAAGTAAGTTCATACATGAATCCCATTTTTTGGGCTCAGAAGAGTTGATCAGAACCTTTCAGTAGGAGATTACGTCCCATTTTTACGTTCAGCCTTACTGTTCAAGACTTAATGTTACTGAGTATACTTTAAATTGTACCTATTGCTTTTCGTCCACCTGCGTTCAGTTTGCTGAAATTCAACAAGGTTAAGTACACTTTGTTTCTTGATATAAATAGGTTCATACTTGAGTGCCCACTTTTTGGGCTCAGAATAGATGATCAAAATCTTTCAATAGACTAGGAGGTTAGGTCCTATTTTCACCCTCGACGTACTGTTCAGGACTGTGGATGTTATCAACACTGTTATCTGTTATCAGATATTAAAACGAAAACCACTTCAATTATAACGTTAATCTTACAACATATTGGAGGGATTAGATTAGGTGATGCAACTGATTTTCCTCATTTTAATTTGTGGTGTAGCTGAACTGCATGTATTTAAATTGTACTGTTCAAGTCGGTGTGAATGTGTTTCAGTTATCAAATATTAAAACTGAGATCATCGCAGCTTCCCTCCCGACCATTTATAGGTAGCGAGGCAATCAGGCCGTCTCCATCGTGTATAGCTTGTAGAGTCAATTAATCGCTATCGATAGAATCAGTGGTATCGCTGACTGAATTCGATTAAGATGAGTTATATAGTTAAAGAAATGTGCCTACTCACGCTTCTCCGATGGCGTTAACCAGTAGTACCACCATTCGTAATTACTCTCGGGGATCTTTTTATTTCACACATACAAGGACGGCCGGGCCTCATTATTTTATTAAGTCGTTTCGTATTCATTCGGGATGGGCACAAAAGAGGTCGGAGCTTCGATCGCGTTATCAGAGGACGACGGTTTTGTTCTCTTTTTTCCTCTTATTATTCCGCAGCCGTTGTCGGTGTACAATGACGGGCGGGCCTTTGAGAGGAGTCGGTGCCAGGTAATGAAGAAATTTAGAAAGCATAGGTACATGCGTGTGCAGGTGCTTGTACTTATTGCGTGATTGTTTGGGTTTCATGTCGGGCAATTGTAAATCTTTCGACAGACCAAAATATGCCCTCATGTGATGAACTTACAAAACTGAAAACACCCATTTCCTACAAGCTGAATCACTCTAGGAGAAATCATTTTAAAGCTTATAATATACAGCTTTCTAATTAATCTTTAGCTAATAAACATGGAAAAATAGTTGATAACTAAATTTTATCTTTAGCTAAAATTGATTACACACTCTAACTAATTACTGTTGTAAGCATTTGGTTTGCACGTGATATGGTAAATTTACATTTCAATATGCCTCACCTGGCGTATGGTTCTTTTCTATCGTTGTACCTTTAGAATTTTATAATATAGGTCATAAGGAGGCTCAATGCAATAGAAATATCCCTGTACTGTAGTATAATACAGTCTAATTTATATTCGTTCCAATACTTTCATTGGTTGAGTTCATGGGAAATTTACAAATATAGTGCTGAAAAAGGAAGAGAAAGTTATTAGTTATCTATGATCTTTTAAAATGACAAATCTACTTCATGACCGCCTTAACTATTTCTGTGAAATTTGTGGATTCTAAATTTTTTTTTCCTTTCTCTATAACCAGCAAAATTTAAAAGGAGTTGCTACAGAATTTTTTAGAGTAATGAACTGATAACGTGTTTAAAGGGGTTGTGGTTGTCTTAAAAACAACATGGAAGTTAGAATGTAACTGTGAGTTTAGGACTTTTTAAGTTATTAATAACAATTTTAGTTTGTCGATGACATTTTTAAGAAGTTGTATTCATCCTAAACCAGATCTGATGTTTCAAAGAAATTTAGGACCTTTCTAAAGAATTTATGTAATTGCAATGCATTGCAATTTACTTAATATAACATGAAGTTTGGGAAATAACTCATTAAAATTTAAAATCGTTAATGACGTTGATTGTAATTAAGAAGCTCCAAGAAAATTATAACAATTTTAATTTGCTGGCGATAGTTTTAAAAGAATTACAATTCTCTGTTTAAAATGTAACTCGTTGCGGAGTTTCTAAGAAACTTATGACAATTACAAGGGATTGATGGCACTTGAATGGATGTTATGGAACACATCACTTTTCAGATGAAAAGAGTCTGATGATTTGAAAGAAATTAAGGAATGTTTAAGCTACTGGTACAATTGGAATATTTTTAAAACACTTCAAGATATGATATATACGCCATTTGAAATGTTACTTATAACGTTTTTAAAGTACAGTTGACACATTCAAAATATGGAGTTTCTAAGGAACTTTTGATATTTGTATTGAACTCATGACATTTTTAAAGGAGTTGTACTTAGTTATCTTAAAGACAACGTGAAAGTTGGAATGTAACTGTTGATGTGAAATTGGGACTTTCTAAATTACTAATGACAATTATTAGTGTGTCGATGATATTTTAAAAGAAGTATTAGGCATTTTAAACCAGATCTGATGTTTCCAAATAAAGTTAAGAGGTTTTTAAATTTATAGAAATATGATACACTGCAATTTACTTGAAATAACTTGAACATAAAGGTTTTAAAGTCGTTTTGGTACTGATTGAAATTAAAAAATTTCTAAGAAGTTAGAGTTGTATTTTAATAAGTTCTGACACCATTAAAGAAGTTGCGGTGGTTCTAATAAATTCCTGAGAATTACAAAAAACTGATGGCAACAACAGTGATGACATGTGAATAGCAGTTGCTATAAATTGCTAAATGTTGAGGAAAACATGACGTTTGAAATAGAGTCTAATGATTTGGAAGAAAATTAGAAACTTTCTAAACTACTTGTTACAATTGTTAATGGTTTTAGAATATTTGTAAAGGAGTTGCAGCCACCTCAAAGAAAATATGACATTTCACGTTCCACGTTTTTAAAGGATATTGCCACTTTCAAAAATTAGTGAAGTTGTTAAGGAACTTCCGACATTAGTTATGAATTACATAATGACATTTTTAAATAGGTACACGCAGTTATCTTAAAAACAACATGAAATATGACATGGAACTGTTGATGTGGAGTTAGGAATTTTTAAGTTACTAGTAGCAATTTTAGTTCGTCGATGACATTTTTAAAGGAGTTGTATCCAACCAAAACCAGATCAAATATTTTCAAGGAAGTTGAGGGGGTTTCTAAAGAATTTATGTAATGACAATGCACTGCAATTTACTTAAAATGACATGAAATTTTTTAACGTCGTTTTGGCGTTAATTAAAATTAAGGAATTTCAAGATAATTGTAACAATATTAATTAATAGACAACTTTTATAAAGGAACCATAATTGTTTGTAATGTAACATGAATTGTTTTTAAACAAGTTCTGACACAATTAAAATGTTGCGGATTTCCTAGGAAACTTAGGTATAACAATTATAAAGAACTGATGACATTTTAATAGATGTTACTGTCTTGTTAAGGAACACGTTACGTTTCAAATAAAAGGAGTCTGATGGTTTGAAGCAATTAAGGAAATTTTAAACTACTTGTTACAATTGTATTGTTTTTGAGGTAAACTTGAACCCAACACTATTTTGTAAAATAACTTCTATTTATAATATCTTTCCCACAAGTTTACAAATACTGCGTGGTTTCGGAAAGCTAAAATACTTATTGTTCACCTAAAATGGTGCTAAAAACTATCAATTTTATTCACATACAGAAAACTACAGCTTTGCGTTTTGGATCAGCTTATTTTTATCTAATAAAATCAGTTACTTCTTAGTTCATTGCAAACAAACATGGCTAAATTTTATTGAATAAATAGTATGACTGCTCGCCAATAGACGAGACTTAGATGTGAGTTGAAATATAAGTAAAATGTAGTAAAATAAATACTGCGTATTTGATTAATTTTTTTTAGCATTCCTACCCAAAACGAAGTAACGTTCTGCCATATTTATTTCATTATAACTTTAATTATATTATATTTAAAGTTAAGATGTAACTAAAGGATGATTTATGTTGTGAGCCGAAACAAGTCGAATATTTAAAGAAACAAAAATGAGGCATATTTAACAGTTTATTGTGTTGAACAGGTTTAATATTTTTATTACAAAATTCTTACTTTCAATAAACGTTGACCACGTAAATGAATGAAAAAATATTCACAAACACCTAGTTCTCTACCGTTTGAAAATTTTTCAATATAACTTATAACATAACATAACTTTTTCTTAAATATCAAACTAAATATTTTTAAAATAAGTCATATACGATGCTAGATAACATAAATATATTACAGTAGAGTAAATTACATGGTAAATTTATGGCCAAAAAAAATAAATGATGATAAATTCAAGCACGATTAACTTTTTATTGGCCTTATGTGTATACACATATACCTATTTGCATATATTCTCAGCTCCATCTTCTGAGAAAATCTTACCGAACCAAATTAAACATCGTTAACATCAGATTTCGGGGAATTTATTACCTTAGGAAATTAAAAGATGTTAGATAATTGTCCTGATTAAAGGTCGGAAGGATAAAGAAGATTTCACTAATGAAAAACCTTCGAAACACACCGTTTACACCATATTTGGAAATTTAATAGATAAACAAGAATATCTTGATGAATTAAATCATCAAGTTGGGTATTAGGAGCAGACTACACGATTTATTTTAATTTTATTTATGGATAACACAAGCAAACAACGAATGAAAGGAAAATGCATATAAACAAACAAGGACTATTTGAAAGAATATTTAAAATCTGAACTGATGCTTACCTAAGGGAGTTTTGGTTTACTCGATCTTTGGAATTTTTAAGTAAATTTCTAGAAAGCTGAAGGAAACTAAAACATATCTCACACTTCTTACAAAAATGTGATTTAAACAGGAAACATTGTACTGGTTGTCTTATGATGGTGGAGGTCCAAATAGGTAAAATAGGCATGGTAACATATAAATAACGCAAATTTACCCAAATATGACAACCATTAAATTAAAATTCTAACGAATTGGAGGAGTTTCTAGAAGTTGAAGAATTTTTAAGCTACTCATCATCCAGCCTTTTTCAGGTCCACTGCTGGACATAGGCCTCCCCTAGTTTTCTCCATTCGTCTCTGCTCCTGGCTGATTGTAACCAGTTTGTGACAACTCTCTTTATATCGTCCGTCCAGCGCGTTGGTGGTCAGCCTCTGCTGCACTTGTCTAGTCTGGGTCTCCATTCTAGGAGTTTGCGAGTCCATCTAGAATCTTGTAGTCGAGCGATATGACCCGCCCAGTTCCATTTTAGTTTGGCTATACGAACTATTACGTCGGTAACTCCCGTTCTTCTCCTAACATCTTCATTGCTCACTCTATCTCTAAGGGTTATTCCGAGCATTGATCTTTCCATACGTCTCTGTGTTACCTGCAGCTTTGAGGCTGATTTTTTAGTAAAGGTAGATGTTTCCATCCCGTATGTCATCACCGGAAGTACGCATTGATCAAAGACTTTTCGCTTCATGCTTATTGGGATGTTGCTTTTAAATACATCCCTTAAAGCACCATATGCTGTCCATGCCAGCGTTATTCTCCTCCTCGTCTCGCAGGTTTGATTGTCTCTATCTATTCTGATCTCGTGTCCTAGATATACATATTTTTCTACAAGTTCCACACATTGGTCTGATATATAGAGTTCCTCACTTGGGACGAGATTGGTCATGTATTTTGTTTTTTTAAAATTTATTTTAAGACCGATTTTTGAACATGTTTCATCCAGGTCTCTTAACATCTCCTTTATTTCTCCAAGCTCATCAGCGATTAGAACTATATCGTCTGCGAAACTAAGATGATTCAGGTTTTCTCCATCTATGGTGATGCCTTTATTGTCTGCTGTTATGCTGTTATAAACAACTTGGGTGACAAGGTGTCTCCCTGCCTAACGCCGCGTTCAATGTTTATGGGTTTGCTGGTTTCATGTAGCTGTATAGTTGTCGTTGCGTTTTTGTAGATGTTATATATGAGTTTGATATATCGACTATCAATGCGGCATTCGTTCAAAGCTTCGATGATGTTTTCTAGTTCTATGCTATCGAAAGCCTTGTGAAAATTTAAGCTACTACTTTTTATAATTGCAATAAGAGTTCTAACATTTTTTAAGAAGTTTACTACGATGCCGTTTTTAAAATGAGTTGCAAATGCCTTAAGAAAACATGAATTTTGGAATAGAACTGGCTTTCTTATAAAAGTTCAGGCGCTGTAAGGGACGTAGGTGAGCTTTTAACGAACTTGTTGAGTTCTTTAATGAAGCAATAACGTTTCTTAATGAGGTGAAATTCTTTCAAAGATAACATTGAAATTTTTACCTCCCTAAAGGGGTCTGAAGATACTTTGAAGAAATTTGGGAAGATTCGAAGTAACAGATTTAACGTAAAAGATGCTTGGAAAATTCTGGAAAAATCGCCAAAATTATCTTAAACTGTGATATTGAGGAAATCAATTAAATTTATTATGACACATCGCTTTCATAATTATTTTTTTAAAAATATATCTCAAACTTCTATAATACTTAAGAGATTTGGAGGACCATTATTAAAGAATGTTTGAACTGAGGTGGTGTGAATTGAATAAAAAGTCAAAAAATATTAAATGAAAACCAATTTGTTGGAAAGTTCTTCCATGCTTATGAACAAGTTTCCATCATGTTTTTCCCACATCCCTTGAAATCAAGATAGTTTACTAAACGTTTTTCGACCCTACAAACACCCTGTACATTAATCGATTTGATCGATTTTTCCACCAATATAATGTGATCCCATGAGGAATCCGGAGTTTTGAAATTATGTAAGAAGGTAGTTTCTTCAGACGAGGAGTCCTTCAGTGGAACCACCAATCGTCATTAACTTCCTTAATTAATATTTTATCATCGATATCTCTATGTACAAAATCCTAACATAATTTTTCGTTCCGCTCCCTACACAAACCCCTCCACCGATCACTTGGGTTTTCGTCAGGAATGTGCGTAGGTGTCCCAACCAATTTTCCTCCGGTAATGACCGTCCAGCTTACGGGAACGTAAACCTATAATTTTCGTTTGCTTAATTTGATTTACGATACCCGATGTTTATTAGTCTGACGGATGGTTTTTTTAATTAACGCTCCCTAATGGATATTAATTATGATCTTACGGGCCCGGGACTGGAATCTGGATCCCGCGGGTATGACGAGCTAGTCGAATTATTAAGTTTGTAATTTGAGTTAGTAGATATCGAATACCGAGCGTTTGGTATCATCGTCTACTGAAGAACTGTTTAGGTTTTCCATACAAATCATCGCCTTCTCTCAACGGTTGTTCAGTACGCTTCGCTGCCGGAATTAATCGCACAGAAAATTTGTTCTTCGCCATTTAAACGTGATTGGTTCCTTTGGAACCCAAAAAATCTACAGGCGAGTAATGCAAACAGCTGTTATCCGGACCGTTATTAATGGTTAATTTCATTTTGTGAATTAGTCGGAACAACGACCGAAAGTGGATGCACTTCCAAAGCGAGTCGGTCTCGAGTTAATTACTTATTAAAGCGTGCTATTAGAAAAAAAAAAGATCTCCGTAAACTCCTGCGTCACGGCTTAAATGAGATGATGTGTGAGCGATAAAGGCAGGTATAATGACGCCACTTAAGACACATGTAGACGTGAATAAATATGGACTCGTAATGAACGGAATCACAACGTACTAAGTATGTTCCGAAAATTAAAAAGACCACCGGCATACTCCTAAGTTTTGTTATGATGATATATGCAACATATCACAAAATTTATAATTTTGCCAGTTGGAATGAACAGTTTTCTTGAAAGTAACTTCACCAATAACTTCTAGTACTTGTTAGAAGTGCCAAATAATTCGGCGAAAGTATGGATCAAAATTAATTGAAACATACTTAGCCAGACTATAGTCTAAATGTCTCAAAAAAGAAAGTGGTCTGTGCAGAAGATCAGTAGTTGGGACGTGTTACAGCATAGGAGCACAAGAAAAATTATTGTGATAGGAGGTTGCACGGATCTATTCAGGTGGTCGCAAGAGTAATAAAACTCTTTTATCCAACACATGCCAGTTATGACTGTCATTATTAATGTCATTTTAGACAAGTAAACTATCAAATAACACTAGTGTGTTATAATCCATAACTCACTAGTGAGTTATGGATTATAAGTCACGTTCATATTTAATAGTTATTTAAGTCACAAGGAATGTAAAGACGTTTTACCATTCGAGGCAAGTGTGTACGAGCCGAGGCTTGTCACTTGCCGAGGATGTTAACAGTCGATACATTCCGTGTGGCTTATTAGATTTTTCACGCTGTCGTTGAAAATTTCCTCATAATTCCTCAAAAAATGAAAAGTTTTATTTAGTTTGGACGTACGTCACTCTGACATAAGTTGACTTGCATATGTTAGTCTAACATTTGCGTAACTAGGGATAAATCAAGTTGATTTACTCTTTTGATTTTCCTAGGCATGTAAATGATAGTATTTACATTCCGTCGTCAAGGAAAAATAATACACGAATGTTATTTGCCATTTTCATGCTACGTATCTATGCATATAAGAGCGATTTACGATAGCGCCAGCGTGAAAAGTATTTATATTTAAAGGTTGCCCCTGCAACCAAACAAACAACCTACTTTAACAAAAATGTAAAACAGTCGCTGTCAAGTCATTCTGATATTTATAGGGTACTGAGACGCAAGTAGCTTTGATTTGATCACAAAGCTTATTAATTATTATCTCATAAAAAACGATTTCTTCCACTTGTTGGATAAAACATTGTATGCCACTCGCGTGTTATGTTTCCTAAGGTACTTGAGAATTTACACCACTCGGTCTGACGGCCTCGTGGTATAAATCTTCTCGCGTGACTTATTTTCAACATAACACACTAGTACCATAAATAACTATTTTTATCATGGTTTAAATGTGTTTAATATGTCAATTTCACAATAACATAAAATTATAATTAATTTTTTTGCTGTATGAAGAGTTTCATCAGAAAATCACGTTAACATATTGAAGAAGAAACTTCCAAATCCTTGAATGATTAGCAAGGAGTTTCATTACTCTTAGGACCTCCTGACTGCCCCCCTGTTAAAACTGTCTAATATGTAAATTTCCGAATAACATTAAATTATAAATCATTTTTCTTTGCTGTATGAAGAGTTTCATCAGAAACCCACGTTGACATCCTGAAGAAGAAAATAATACACTTCCAAAAGCTTCACTGATTGACAAGGAGTTTCATTACTTTTACATCAAACCCACATACTTATACTACAACGTGATCAAGAATGAGTGTTTGAGTTGGCAATACTGAATTTCATTTTTAAATGGTACAACTGGAGTAACACCCGGTTGGTGACACTGACAGCGTCATTGACAGATGCCATTTTTGCTATTTCAAATTCAAATTTCTGGTATTATTTTCAAATTTATTTATTTAAAATGGTTTTCGCGTTACAACACCATATTTTCATTGGAATGGCGTACTTTCGAAGCCGGATTTATAACCCAATTACTGGTTGGCAGTACTCTCTCGAAGCAACATACCAGCAATTTCAGGAAATGTTTCCGGAGACTTTGGTCACTTTTGCTGTCTTTCTGCAACATTGCATGCGAGTAGTTGAACGTTATTTAAACACAGGGAGCGTAAGCAAACAAAAAACAACTGGTAGACCTTCTACTCTAAACGAGGAAGTTGTCGAGGATATCAGAACTCGAATGTAAAGAAGTCCTTGCAAATCCTTAAGAAAGCTCTCCCTTCAAACAGGTTTGGTCCTTATCCCTCCTATTCAACCAATTTTAATTCTTACCCATAAGACTTCCACTTTTCCATGTTGTTCCAATTCACGGTTTTACAGGTTAATCATATGGAAGTTGCTCCACTGTGCTTAAAAAGAAATTAAAGTAACACCATTACAAAAATTCCATCGTCCAGTCATTAACCCCTCCTGGTCACCCGCAGAGAGTTTTATTTTGCAATTGGTTCAGTGACATATTAATTAATAATGATATCCTTGACAATACCTTCTTTTCCGACGAAGCCTGGTTTCATCTCAACGGCTATGTGAATAAACAAAATTACAGAATTTGGTCAGGTTAAAATCATTACGCTATCAGAGAGACACATTTGCACCCGGTTAAAGTTGGTGTTTGGTTGGCAGTCTCAAGGACGCGGGTGTATGGGCCAATATTTTTTAGTTTTACCGTCAATTCGGAAAGATATATCCAACACCTTTTGAGGCCTCTTATAAAACAATTAACAGACGAACAGCGTCAAATTGGATATTTCCAACAAGACTCTGCAAGGGCACATACGGCTCGTGCTACTATGGGATATTTAAGAGAGAATCTTGGCGACAGAGTACTTATTCAGGGCATTTGGCCAAGCAAGTCGCCAGATTTCACTCCATTAGATATTTCGTTATTTGAGCTCTTGACGAACAATGTCTTTACGAACATATTGCATACTGAAGAAGAGCTGCAAGGGGCAATAGTTCAGGATGTGGCAAACATTACCCCAAATACCCAATATGCTGGTGAATATCTTCGAGAGCCTAAAAAGGGGAGTTAATTTATGTCTGGACCAAATTGGGGGGCATTTTGGGCATTACATTTAGCTGTTTAATTAAATCATTGTTCTGTATTTCGAGTTTCATTTTTTAAGCGTTAACTTTTATTCACATAACCTACAATCTTATCGCTGATTGTTATGTCAAATTTTTGTCAAATAAACATATCCGGTTGTAGTGTTGTCAAAAGAACAAGTACAAAATTCTCTAAAAAGTGTTGCCAACTCAAACAGTCATTCTTGATCACCCAGTATACACAAACACACACTTATACAGGTTGTGTATAAATTTTCACATGGTGACATTTCTTGCACAATTCTAAGTTCGAAAAACTTAATATCAAATTGCCATACAATGCTTCTTAAGTTGAAATTTTGATTTTTTCAGGAAACCTTCATATTCAGTACCCTTAAATGAAAACAATTTTAATTTAGGAACACATCCCGCGTCTGTAGATAGATGTCTTCATAGCTTGAAAATATGTTTTTAACATTTATTCCTATCTCCCTTATTTACTTGTAAAAATTATATGTGGCAATGTGGTTTTTCATGGTTCCTATGATACTGGAAGATTAATAATTTTTTTGTCGTCACGGAGACATTTCCAAATTTTGACACGTCAAACTCAAATGAATTCCACTTGATCGTTTGTTTCTTAGCTCGTCGATTAACAGATAACCATTTTCATTCAAATAGTATTCAAGAAATGTCGGTCAAGTTAACCACCCAAGTTTGCATATATGCATACATGCATGGCATTTAATTCATTACCCGCATAAGCAACAGCTACGGCAAATTGTGCTGAAAGAATGATTAAACTAAGCGATATGTTAATTTCAAGTAATATTAATAAAAAGGATTTTTTCCGCACTGAAAATCAAATTAATTTTCTAAATGAGATGAATAATTTGTTTTCCAGTTAAAATAATGATTAAGATTAAAAGATGGATACGTTAAACGATAAAGAGCGCAAATGGTACAAGTGTACGTTCGGCGTCTTTTACGACTTTTCTGGCCGTCCAGCCAACGTTAAACTGATCCTGAGGACTGGTTCCCATTGTCTTCCAAAATCTGATGAAATAATTTGGAACCAATTCCAGGAACGGTAAAATAGGTTCCAAAGTAAGATTTTTTCACATGTTAAAAGAAAAGGTTGGAATTGTGTCGGTAGGTGGTATTTAGGCGAATCAAATTAGAAAGAAAAGTGGTGTTTTGTAAAAAACTGTGTAGACGGGTTTGACAGTTGGAAAAGGTAGTTTGAGTTATTACAAGAAGCCCCTCATCTAGAGATTCATCAATTTTTTAGTGGAACCATTATCAAATAAACAATTAAAGTGCCAAAATCACTCTATTATTTATAGCTCCAAATGGCTTAGATTTAGACGTTTGCGGTCAATAGTGAACTTTTAGAGAAAACAATTATCTTTAAAATGAGACTTTCTAAATTAAAATTACACTATAAATAAAAAAGTTATTGCAAAAAAGGAGGCAAAATTGCTATTTTTAAATAGTGTTAATAACTTTTTAATTACTTGTTCGAATTAAGTGAAATGTTTATTATTTGTGAGTTGTAATATATTTTATAAGTATGCAAAAGATGGGCTTTATCGATAGAGTAGTTTTTGCAAAATTCTAATTGTTTATCCCGTTTCTTGAAAAAATCAACAATTTCTAAGTCCTGTCCAGTCGATTTTTCTAAACGAATCTTAACAAACTAGGGCTCATCTTCTTAGTAAATACTTATATTAACGTTCTATGTAAAAAAAACAATAAGTTTTTTAATGTTTCTATATAAAAAAAGGCTTAACAAAAAGTATAGGTTTTTAAGGTTATAAACATTTACAATAACTTGGTTGGTTTTTGTTCAAACTTTATGGCAATGATTTAGTCGAAAAGCTAATTCAAAAATACGCATTTAAAAAGAAAAAAAGAAGCCCCACAATCTTTGTGAGCCAAGATAGCCCTTTTTTTAAAAAAATTCGCCGTCGCTACAATCATTAATATTAAAGGCTGAAAATAAACAAGGTTTTTAGAAGAAGAGTTGAAGTTTTCAATGGCACTTTCAGCGTTTAAAAAACCGAATATTGTTTAGCGGAGAGCATTATAAACAAAGAGTAATTGCGCGTTGATTAGTTTCCTGTTCGGAGTCCACGGAGTGGGGGAAGCCGACAGGGCGCTTGGCACAGCTCTCCTGAAAAGTAAGCGCGTTTCTTCAAATAGGACAGCTCGAAAGAAAGACTTTATCTCGGGTTCCACTCGACCAAAATTGCTCATTCTTTTTTTAAACTGGGATACAATGAAGAAATATAAACGATTAACATACTTTCTGTGCAAAATTGCTTTATCCAAAGACGCCAAAAATCTAATTTGATTCGCCTAATTGTACGTGTTAAAAATGCCTATAAGAATGATTTTCCGTTACTGACGAAAGTACTGGCCTTTGAATCAAGTAAGGAAGAGGATTTGTTAGGCCAACTCTTCATTACTTTTTTGAAGTTGTTTCTTTACATTTCTTCTTCGAATAAAAGTTCAAGACTGAATTAATTAATAAATAGGTACTTTGACCCAGAAGTTCAAGACTGAATACTTTGTTGACACAAGGCGTTAAAAAAATCTAGTAAGATTTAGGACGGTACTACTGCCAGATATCTTAAAATGTGCTTTAAAACAATTACTCTTCTGAAAGCGTCAAATCGTTACAATTATGTAAAATATTACAAACACTTCAATTAAAATATTTTATATTTATATGCGCCTATTAGGTAACGCTTTATTACGAAATTGGTGTACCAATTAGACGTTTTGAGAAATTGTAGGCACATAATTTAGATCTTAATAGCGATTTCAATTATTTTTGTAACGAAATAATTGCTAGTTTAGAGATTTAATTTGTGTTTGTAGATGTAATTCTATGAATTAATCCACCTTTGTATAACGAATAAATTGACTAAAGTGCGGTTTAAACCAAAAAATACAATCTGGGTATATGCAAAAGTAGTATTATTAAGGTAGTCGATAGGAAGTAATTTAAATTAATGTGTTTTATTAATAAAAAATGTTGTGTATTAAAAATTTTAAATTTTAGTCCTAATTTTAATCCAACTGTAATTGATTCATCACAACTACACACATAGTTTCGCACTTTAAGAAGTACATCTTCAAATATCTATTGAACCCATGAGAAAATTTGGAAAAGTTAGCTATTGTGGTCGTTGTAAATGAAGTTTAATAAAACAAATTGTGATCTCCATTGCATATTTAGTCCTGTGAACTTCCTTTGCCATATTAACGCTATTATAATCTTTGAAATGTCCAATATATCCCAAGATGGAGTAAACTATACTTAGGTATTATTTTTTGATTCGCGACAAAATCTCATACTTTACAAAAAGTTATGCTACGCTTGGGATGTCGTAAAAAGTGGTTGAGTTTACGATGAAATATACATGTCATGTAAAAATTAGATACTGTAAAATTGATATTTGGTAAAGGAGGCTTGTCTTTTACTTTCATCTGAAAAACCACCAAAAATTATTTAACAAAGTTGCTCTTGATAAAAGTATTTAAAGTATTAAAATGTTAGGATATTAAAATGGTATTGTTTGGAATGAATAAAATGCTTAAATTCCAAGTGTCATGCTAAAATAGAAAATGCTTTTTTTAATATCACTGAATTGTAACGAAAGAGACTTGTGTACTTCATCTTAAATTTAACCACTATTTACATTTCACGAGTAGCAAAACTGTGTAAAAAAATTACTTTATGAGAAAATGGAAACTATATTTTAAAAGTACTATAGCACATTTCAGTTAGGGTTACTGTGTAAATTTCACCAAAAACTTCATTGTAGTATCTTCCCTAAAACCCTGTACCATTATGTCAAGTGTTAAACTATACAATTATATTTATTGACTCTTATTTAACTTTTAATTTTGGTCTCATTCGTAGCTTAGAGCAATATATTATTTTAAAACAAACGGCTCGCCTAATGGCCGCACGCCGAACCCATAGTTTTCAACTGTTTCAATAATAACGACTTCCAGTTAATTAGCAGCACTTTTTACGGAAATGCATGATTAATGTCGTCCCTCGGATGATTAAGGCGTCCAGGTGAACCCCGAAGTGTTTATGCGGGTTCGCCAACGTGCCCATTATTCATTTTATTAAATTATAACCTACGCGAAATGCTCATTCATGAGCGACCGCACCGAACGGCTCTTTTCGACAGGGAAAACTAAGGCAGAGCAACGATCGCGCTCGGGTTTATTAAAAAGGCACTGCCACTCCTCGGACTTTGGGTTAAAATCGTTGGGCAATCACTCGAGACACCCCGTAATTGAGAATTCGACGGTGTAATTTAATGCAACAGTATACAATGTTTCAATTGAGGACGACTTTTACGAAATCTGCATTAAATCGGCCAGACCATATAAATGTATCATGTAAGCACTATACGTCTCTCTGTGTTGATTAATCCAATTAAATATAGTGACCTAATTGATAACAATGTCTTATAATAACCATAATCCAAAATTATGTCATGTTCATATAATAAGTCTTCGTCAAATGCTGATTCCAAATCTGAAATTCCTACTGACCTACGCCTCTCGGTTTTCATCTCCGAGGAGGCCAAAATTTCAATTTTGAAATTAGATTTTTACAGAGTCATCACATCAACAAGGCCGGCATAAAATTTATGTAATCATACTGTATAATAAATGAATCGATTGTCTTTATTTATTTTTACAAAATCTGTTTCCCCTTGCTGTGGAGGAATTTTGAAGAACTATGGTAGAATTCAATTTGGCAATAGCGCAAACAATAGGTAGTTCGATTGAGAATTGAATGTAGCGTACGTTTCGATTATTTGGTTTATTTCAAATTTGACAGTTTGAAATATTGTCTTTTGGAATTTTTATCCTGCGTGAACCCCGCATCCCTGGTGAGTTTTTCTAGTGCGTAATGTTTTTTTAGAATATTTTGTTTGAATGTTTAAATTGGTTAGTTCTTTATTGTCTTCAGTTTGAGTATACGTTCCACTTCTGCTCTATTCTTGTATTGCGGACATTCACGAATGTTGTGAATAAACTTCAATATCTATCGTGGGCCCTTATCTTTAGTTGGGACATTCAACTTCGAGGCTAGAATATGATGTTTTTGGTTGTATATCTATATATATCGGGGAATCCTACAGCTGCTGCCTCTTCCCGCATTCCCCTCGCCATAATTTCCTATCATGCCAGTCATTTTCTCTCAGGTTTCTCTTTGCCATAGCTTTTTCTATCCCTTTTCTCCATGTATGTGCTGGTCTTCCTCATTTCCTTCTATTTGATGGCTTATATTCTTCCGCTAGACGTGGTAACCTTTCTTTTCTCATCCGCATAACGTATCCCAACCATATCAGTTGTCGTTGTTCTATTCGTTCTACTATTGTGTCCTCTATTTGTGATCGTTATTTAATTACTTTATTTGGTATATGTTCCAGTCTTGAGATTCGACACGATCTCCTCAAAAAGTTAATTGCGACAGTTTGTATAGTTTGTGTTTTTCCTTTTGTGTTAATTTCCACTTTTCCGCGCCATATCGGCTGTAATATACAGTTATAAAGTCGTTTCTTTGTTTCAAATCCGAGTTTCGTGGACCACAGTAAACTATTTAATTCTTGTATAATTATCTTTCCTTGCCTTATTCTGTATTCAATGTCCTGGTCATCCTTACCGTCTTCTGTAATGAGACTCCCTAAATATTTATGTTATGTTTTATATGTTATTTATGTTTTATCTTCTTATTGTTTGGTCTTGAATATTTAAGTCTGCTTGATGATTCTATATACATATATTCAGTTTTATTCATATTCACTTGTAATCCCATTTTTTTTTATTTTTCTAATAACTTCCTCATCATGTAAGTGACATCGTCTTCATCATTAGCAAAAAGTTATTTGGTCATCGGCGAAAAGCATTGTATAAAGATATCGTTCTCCCATCTATATCCCCATTCCTGAATATTTTCTACAGTATTCACTGAGGGCTTCTTGTAAATATATTTTAAATTGGGTTAGTAACATGCAACAACCTGGTTTTAATCCCATTGTAATTATAATTCTCTTGCTTAGCTGTGAGCTTGTTTTGATTAACTTTTAAAAATGTATCAAATTTAATGCTGCCGGACTATGGGACAATAACCACGAACATCAATATTACGAATCTCCGTTATAGGGTTGTCTGTATATGCCTCTCTTGGAATTCTTCCATTATGCCTTCGGTCGATTTTATAAAGTTAGAAAGGTAGTACTGCGTTCTTATTTCATTGTACCAATTGTGCCAAATTAGGTTAGATAGGGTTATCATTGGAAATATTTGCTCTCTTCTGCTTTGTAATGTAATTATGTAATGTTTTGTAAATATGTGCAATTTCGGGGTGTTATTACAATTTTTAAGTTGTTTAAAATTTCTATCTATTTTTATTTTGCATGAACTACTTCACTACTTTACTTATTACCTACTTACTTCATTTGAACTAAGTAAAAAAGTAGTACAAAAACAGACACGTTGCACTCTGGGAGTGCCGACAGTCAAAAGCTAACTTTGTTTTGCGTAACTTTGCAGAAGGTTAAAAATTATTTGAGTTTATGACTAATTTGTGTACATGAATGACTCGCCAACGTTTTACTTGAAGTATATCTTAGTATTATTATTTCAGTCTATAATGTAATGTTATGTACAGTTATAATACAGTTTAATAATTTACAATATAAAATAAGAAATCGAATAAAATAATATATTTAAAATTAATAACATAAACAAAATAATGTGTAGAAACAGTTGCCATGGTTACCAAATTTTGACGTCACTAAGATCTCTTGTTTACATCGGTTCTAGTTTGTTTTTCTGTTAACCTTTCTTGCTGCTCTTTGCTGGCAGGGCTAATTTGACCGGACACATCGGTTTTATGACACGGAACGCCGATTTAAGAAACGGTATTAAGCACAGGAATCGGATACACCTCCATACCTCCTGGCCCTTCTGCTATCTGGGTACGCGAAATCCGATTTTCAGAACAGAAATATCAGTGTAATTCAAAAGAAACTAAGACGGCGTCTCAATAACCGGAATACTGAAAATATCGACGTGAAATCAGATGACGAAAAGTTTGTGACAAAAAAGAAAATGCTTTTACAGATAAAGATAAAATTGCCATAGTTCGGCCCTGTGAAACTTTGTTTTGTTCCAAGTCGGTAATGGTTTTCTCAATGGCTGAATCCAGATCGGAGCAGACTTTTCTTCGCTTGTTCGGTACCGTGTTGATTTCTAGACTGTTTCGTAAAAATATGTTATGTTTAGCATCTTCTTTGAAGGCACTGACCAATTGGCAAACATTGAGACTTACTCTTCCCATCCTTCTATTCACTTTGCTATACCAAGATTCCAAAGGGTTTATCGTCCTGTGTTTTACCTTGTTGCAATTCCACATATTCCCAATTGCGGGGCACTGCTCAACGAAGTAGTCATTGAACTGCTCCAGTGTAGTGTCCACAGGTGCAGATTCCATGATGAGAAGACATCCATCAACGATTTTTTTCGGGTGGTAGATGTGATAATGCAGCACACCTTTTAACGTGCCGTCTGACATCAATTGCAGTTTTATAATTTTGAACCAGTCCCAAATCCTGAAATTTCCGTCAAACGCTTTGATTGAAGTGGAAATTGCAACCCTTCAATACTGCAACCGTTGTACTATTGAAGGGTTGCTGTTTACCTCAGGTAATAGATTATTTAAAGGTCCGCAAGTGATTCGGTTCAAACTGGTACCTGTAGGCTAGGCTAGGCTGTCCGCAAATGGGTGTCGCCTCATTTCAGGACCTCTCACTTGAGGACCTATAAGGAATTTACCTGTTTTTATCTCATTTGCGAACCTAGCCTACAGGTACAAGTTTGAACCGGATCACTTGCGGACCTTTAAATAATCTATTACCTGTGGTGAACAACAACTCTTCAATAATACGACGGTTGCAGTTTTGAAGGGTTGCAATTTCCACTTCAATCAAAGCGTTTGGCGGGAAGTTCAGGATTTGGGACTGGTTCAAAAATATAAAACTGAAATTGACGTCAGACGGCACCTTAAAGGGGGTGCTGCATTATCACGTTTACCACCCGAAAAAATCGTTAATGGATGGCTTCTCATCATGGAATCAGCACCTGTGGACACTACAATGGAGCAGTTCAATGATTACTTCGTTGAGCAGTGCCTCGAAAATGATGCAATTGGGAATATGTGGAATTGCAACAAAACACAGAACGACAAACCCTTTGGAATCGGTATAGCAAATTGAATAGAAAGTTGGGAAGATTCGATCCCAATGTTTGCCAATTGGTCAGTGCCTTTAAAGAAGATCTAAACATAACACATTTTTACGAAACATGCTAGAAATCCACATGACACCGAACAAGCGAAGAAAACTCTACTCCGATCTGGATTCAACCATTGGATAAACCATTACCGACTTGGAACAAAACAAAGTTTCACTGGGTCGAACTACAGTAATTTTACAACGTGTGATTCAATCTGTTTCATTTTATTGCACATGGAAACCAAATTATTTAAAGGCAATTAGTAATATTGAAAATAAAAGTCGGCCGATTTTTTTGGTTGGATTATTTTCTAACTTGAATGGTTATTACTTATTACTTATTAGGTAATACCTATGTAAAGAAAACGTCGTAACCATGGAATACGCATTAATTCGGTTCCACACGGAATGGGGTGAATGCATTCGAAGATTCGATTCATCGCCACTTCCCACATCGTGTGGGAGATATATAGACTTGCCCAATTTTGTTAATTGTACAAAAAAGTTGCAGGTGTATTATTAGCGTCTAGGCCTATAGGTCCTAAAATGATACTTTATGTTATTGCAAATTTTACGGCTTTTGACGAAGTTCCTCAAATGATACAAACTTGACCGAGGTTCTCAAGTGAGAGGTCCGGCAATTGAGACCGTCCCCCGCAAAGGGATGAGACAAAAACAGGTAAATTTCGTATAGGTCCTCAAGTGAGAGGTCCTGAAATGAGACGACACCGCTTGAAAGTCACTGGCGCAGGTATTAAAATACATAGGAGTGGGTCACGTGTGCGTACTGAGCATTTCTAAAATTTTGCCGTTCCATTATAATCGGCATCGCATGCAACCTCTGAGGCCTTTACCAACCTTTAGCCCCCTCATTACATGAAATAGAGGGTGTAGTAGAATGATCGTATTATTATTTTTTGACGTAATAGTCTTTAGCCTCGTATGTCCTCTTTCCAGGTGTGGTTCCAGAACCGCAGGGCGAAGTGGCGGAAGCAGGAGAAGGTCGGCCCCTCGGGCCACCCCTACAACCCCTACCTGAACCCTAGCGGGAGCGGCCCGACGCCCTCCGTCGTCCCGCCGACGCTCCCGAACCCCTTCAACCTGCCCTTCGGGCTCCGCAAGCCGTTCGACTCGCTCCCGTTCCGGTACCCGCCGCACGTGCTGCCCAGTTACCTGCCCTCGCCCGCCTCGTACCACAGGGGCGGCCCTGCGGCCGCCCTGCTGCCGCCCTCCGTCGGCCTCTACCCGTCGGCGAGCTCCTTCCAGACGCTGCTCGCCAACATCTCGGCCGTCCAGAGGCCGAAGCAGGAGTTCACCGCCTCGCCGCCCCTCTCGCCGGGCGCCTCGAATCCCGCCGGGACGCCCCCCGACGTCGACAGGAGGAGCTCGAGCATAGCCTCGCTGAGGCTGAAGGCCAGGGAGCACGAACTCAGACTGGAAATGCTCAGGCAGAACGGCGACTTGATCAGTTAGGACTCTGGTCGTTGTGTAATGATCGTATGCCGGTGAGTCTTACGTACTATATACATATGGAAGACGCGTGCCTACTTGCGTACAGTGAATGCCTACGTATACATACTCTAGTAGTTGACGAGGAGGTATTGACACAGTCTAAGTGTCTAAACGAAATGCGATATTAATCCAGGGCAATCCAGCCAAAGAAACAAAACGCCTAAACGATTTAATCAACGGACGTGTTTCCAGTAACTTGTATGTTAAGAAGGAAGCTTAATTTAGCAGAACGATATCGTACGAAGTGCTATCATTTCCACTTAAAACACTTCCCTTAGGTACTTAAATGAATAGATAATATATTGATCGTTTAGGCATTTTCTTTTTTTGAATGTGTAACTGTAAGATTGACATGGATCCCCCAACTACTGAGCCCATGGATTTTTACGACATGGTGTGCTATTTTGGAACCAATTATGTGTTTATTAACTTTGAATCCAAATGCAACTCATTCTTTAAACAACTCATACACTTTTCTACCCAGGGGAACTGGGATCGCACATAAAACCTTGGGAACTTCTTCTACAGGCTCAAATTAGACAGGAGGTGCTAATTAGCTTCTAGAAGTGGACCTCCTGGTCTGATTTTCGACAACTCGACGAAAAGATTTTTCTTCAATTCCTTTCAAGGAACAAATTTACCGAAGAAAATTTTTGAACGCGAATTTGTTTAAAATTTTCTCAGCTTTCCTGTTAGTAGCTTATTCCTTCCTAAAATGACCGTATGTGGCAAGAAACGCAATTTTTTCAGGCGGCCTACGTTTTTAGCATTTACCGCAAACTTGTTTTCTCAATGTGCCGTTTGTATTGGATTCCGTGCAGTTTTTGATATTGAAATACGTCATAAATACAGTGATATCAATTGCACACAGTGCACTAAAGTAGAAAAATTTGGATTGAAGTTAATTTCGAGATGAGCGAAAAGGGCCACGAGATGGGCCGGGGGTGACTTGAATGCGCGTCGAGGATAACTATTGAAAAGATGTGGTATTGACCTTTTGAACACTGAAAAACACTAGAAGCTCAAAAATGCAAAATTTATCATTTTTTATGCTTAAAATGAAATATACCTTGGTTTTTTTAAGCAACAGATATTTTTCGATATTCATAGTAAAAGACGACTACCAGTAAACTGTTAAGTCTCAGAACTCCTGGCCAAATTATCGAGGTCAAATTAATAAATTTGACATAAACCAACAAAAAACACAACCAAGGTACTTTTTCGTTTTACCTCTCTCCACTCCAAAAATGATTGAATGTTTTCTAGCCCAAATTTCCCAAAATTTCATAAAAATATACAGAAAGTGACCCAAATTAACAAATTTCACATAAAACATTATTTTTTGGTTTTAGTTCTCTCCATTCTCAAAATTATTGAATGTTTTCTATCGCAAATTTCTCAAAATTTCATAAAAATATAGACAAGATGACCCAATATGACTTTGTTGTTTTTATAATTTATTTTTAGCAAAATTAATTTTCCGAAAATTTTCAGTACTTTTTGTTAAATTATTATTTTTTGAATATAGAAGCGATAATCCAATATATCTACTTATTGGGCTAATGGGTTATTTTAGAGAAAAATAAATTTTGTAATTTTATTGATAATTTTTTAAATTCCAATAACCGAAATAAACATAAAACTTACAATTTGTAATAGTTTGTTTAATTATTTTAATTCCATTAACAATAATGATACAATAACCCATTGAGCGAATAGCCGTAATTTAGTAAAACATTTTAAAATAAAATAACCTGAAAATTTTAGTGAAAAAAATGCATGACATTAATATTGACATTGACGAAATAATAAAATTTGAGAACTTGTTTTAACAAATTATGGTTATAATGACTCAAAGTGTTATTTACGATCACAATTTTGTTCCATTTCTTCCTTTTTCTACGATAAGTACATCATTATAATATTTTAGGCTATTTCGCTAAGTTGGGGTTTGGAAATTTTGGAAAATTAACTCAATATTGTACGACATAACTAATATTATATTTTTATGCAATTTTAAGGAATTTGCGCTAAGAGCCTTAAACAATTTATTCTCTTCGTGTTGTTTCTATGGGTACTTTTCTCTAAAATCCAAAAATATAATTTCCCCTATCTATCATTTTTAGGAGCTTTAAGTTGTTAACCAACCAAAAACAAATCATCTTAACATTTTGTTTTTAAAAAAGTACCAAAATTGGTTTTTGTTAATTTCACCCTATTTCACCTTTCCTGAAAAGGATAATATCTAAAGCTCTAAAATTTTTTAACGGTTTTGGTAGTCGTATTTTGTTATGCAAGTCGAAAGAGAAACTGTTGTTTAAATAAAATCTACGTATGTGTCTTTTAGACATAAAAACATGCTACGTTTTGGTTTTTTTTGAGCTTTTGGTGCTTTTCTCAATGTTAAAAGGTCCTATCACATGTTCTTAATACACATTCTTCTACCTTTTTGAATGACCCCCTGGACAGTCTATTTTGCACTGTTGTCTCGAATTAAATTTCAACAAGTGGTTCTACATTAGTGCACACTGCGCAGACGTGCGGAAAATGGCTGGACACGCGAGAAAAGCTCCTGAATGAGGAGATTTCATCGAATTTTCATCGTTTTTAAACGTATTTTTATGACGAAACTGCAAGGAATCGAATAAAACTGTCATATTTAGAAAAGAGTTTACGGAAAATTCTAGAAGCGCGGAAATCCTAAAAAAATCCGTTTTCTTGCCACCTGTGGTCCTTTTCGACAATCAGAAATATATTTAGGTATAGAAAAACACAAAAAATGTTACACACAAGTAACATTTTTCTTTGAAAAAATTTAAAAAAACGGCGTTTTAGAGTTGTCAAAAATTTGAATTGTACGCCTAGACGAGAAAACCTCATTAGCACCGTTTTTGTCTTAATTTATAAGAAATATTCTTATATCCTCCCAGATCTCTGGATACAAAAGTGTATCAGTTATTTAATGAATGACTCATAAAATTCATACAGGGTACAAAGACAAGTGTAAAGTCCTATTCATTGCAGTAGGGCTCATAACAGAGTATTCAAAAAATGCCCTTCCTACGTATCGATCCATCTTCAACTTATTCAATCAACAACCTCCTAATTTCCTTAAAATTTTTCTTATTTATTAATAAAATTAGTTGCTGTAAAAGAGTACACAAAAAACTGAAATAATACAACTTTAATCAAAATTAATATTGGAATTTCAATACTGTGTCATTATATTTGTGTCACAAATACAATTCATTTCTTGGGCAATATATGTGAAAGTAAAAAAATCTGGACGGTGTGTATATGTACGTGTTTTCTGTACTTGTACCGATTTAGGATGTGTCATTCGGTTTGAGTATACAAATCAATTCGAGAAATAAACTACAAGTTTCATGGTAGGCAATACTAAAAATTACGTCCTTATTTGTGAAGTGAGTGAAAAGTCCATATCGAAAATGTACTAAAATAACGTCCATATTGCACTAACTCAGAATTTATATTGTCTAAGGCTGTGAAAAAGCATATGATCATACAATCATATTCATCAGTGAGTGGACCAATATTTTTATTAGCGAAGGTCGTTAGTATTGTGATTATTATTTTATATAACTCGAACTTTATATCTTTGATTTTTGCCTACTGCGTTTCATGTTTTTTTTCTTATTTAATTGATTGTATTTTTGTTTTTTGAAGTATTACAAACCCAGTTCTTGTACACATTGTTGTATATAGTGAAACTATTACTTATTAACGATAGTGTTTAAGGTTTTACTAAAAAGATTGTTTAATTTTAGTATTTTATAAAGAAATTTGCAATACTTAAATTAGTAATTTATAAAATGATGTTTGTAACGAATCCGTCCGATTGTAACGTACTTAATTTTGAAAATAAATATTTTGTAACGTATTGTTGTCTTATTACGAACCGTTCGTGCAGTATCGTTTAAAATATAGAGTTGTATCAATAATAAATTGTAATTATGTTTGCTACATTACGTAAGGAGGTAAGTATATGCCCAAATTATTATTTTCATTTTTATCCAAGCAAATCGAGTTCTTTTGGAACAATTTTTGCAATGATACCTATAAAACGTTAATTTTCTTTTCATTAAATTAGGCTCATCAATTATATCTATTAAAGCTTTCTCTCTAGATTTCGCAAATATGCATCGTTTTTTTATTATATGTACGATAAAGGCTAATTCATTTATTATCAATTCCATTCATTTTTCAGGAAACCGTTATTTGTTAAATTACATCACTTCCCCTTTGTGCAACTCAATTCGACCATGTATCAACACAGCCATCGTAAATTAAAGCATCAGATTCGTATTAACTTTTGTCGTCCATAATTAAGGCAGCCACGCTCTAATATAAATAAATTTTATTTTAACGCTGTAATAAAAACGATAGATAATTATGAAGCCGATGAAAAATGCCGATAATTTAATATCGATTTAATGATCTGAATATATGAATGTTTGTCAGGGGCAAATTGATGTTATTTACGAGTTTTAAATTAATATTTTAATTTACGTTGACCAGTATCTTATACGTAGGTACTCTCGTAATTTACCATTTAAATGCATCACTCCAAACGGGGCACCGTAATTACGTTGCCGGAAACGGCAATTAGTGGCGGTCTCGTTTTTATGAATTTCATCGACAATTAAGGAGAGTTCACGCAATTTATTATTAGTTCGGGAAAGATGAAGGGAAGTGTTAAAAAGATGTGAAGCTGTCCTAGAAACGTCCACAATTCCATTTTTTTCCTTAAATTGTGAGAAGAAACTTGCGTTTCTATAACGTTATTACATAGTATCCAAACTGGTTACAGAGAAGATGAGTAGAGAAATATCTAAAAGTAGTAGGAAAAATATCTATTTAATCGGTCATTTCAAAATTGTTTATCGTTGTATTTGAAATTTCGGCAACTGATTTAAAATGCTCTACTATATGTGTGACGTCAGAGGTTTGCAAATACTAGGGGCGATTGTACCAAGTAGGGTGCAAATTGTCACGTAAAGTATAAAAATGGTAGGTAGTTTGAATTATTAAAACATGTGGCGCAGCCGCAAGCGCGTTAATATCGTTAAACGTTCATTGTATCCGCGAGTGTATTACAACGTTTTATTCAATTTTGGCATATATAAACTGACGTTTAGCCGAGTAAGTCCAATTTTGAAGAGAAAATTTGACAAATGACAACTTCAGTGCCGCAACCTTGACAACGACGAAAACAATTCTAAACATATGAAACGTCACTTATACCTTATACGGCAAAATTGAATAGGCAGCGTATTAAAACATTTTAATCCGCTGCATAAATAAACAAAATAAACAACGACTTTATAGGTTCGATTTGACGTCAATAAACGTCAGTTTATATGGTAAAATTGAATAAAACAAGTTTATTTGTCCATATATGCAAGCAATCAGAATGAAAGTAAAATTTAGGTCTCTAAATAAGTGCCTAATTAATAATGATAATTTGTTTTAATTAAATTAATAAACAATTAACATAAAAAATTAGGTCTTGGGCTTATTGGATACAAAGTATCACTTTTGGAGTGAGAATGAATTTTGACAACTACAAATGGCCAATAATTGAATCTTCGCACGATTTCACTTTCCTAAATCCCAATCTACATTCCAATTTTGATGAGCTGTCCAAAATTCTGAATTCTAATGGCTCAAATCAGTAAAATTAGGTGAAATCAATGGAGGTATTTTCCAAATGTAGGAGTTTGTACTTTTCATTAAAGTGCCTTTAACTTAAACTTCATGTAGCACAGAAACATAAAGAACTAAGTCGTGTTTTTGAGATAAAAATAGCAGATACCCAAAAAAGTTAAAGAACAAAATAGCGAGATATTGGAATTGTTTTTAAACCTTTCTATCCTTTCTGATATAAAATGTCAGAAAAATTTTTAAGATCTTTAAAATAGGAATAAGTTGAAACTTCTGCCTCTTCCCAAACGACAATGAGATCTTACCAAATCTATAGATCTCATTTCTTCGTTCCTTTGTTACATTACCTAACGAATCAGGAAAATTAAAAAAAAATCTTTCTAAAGAAATTTTAAATAATTCTCAGTAGATGGACATAAAAATTTCCTCACATTTCCTCACTAATTAAAAGTACAGTAAATATCAGATGGTAAACATTTAGGAAATCAAATTACTTCTACCCATGTAAAAACCAATAATTTACCTCAAAACTTTGAATGCCTTTAATTATCACGAAATGTTTAAACAATTACGAAACCTTCTTTATAAAATATATTATAAGGTGTTTCTATTCTAGACACTTCAAAATAGTCAAGCCATTTGACAGAGCCCAGATATTCACCATCATCAGCTTCTTAGGTTTGTTAGGAATTTACGACATTTAGTTCTGATTTAATTACATCAGTGTATAAAATATTTCTATTTAATTACGATTCCTAATACTGATGTCGACGAGAAGGAGAAGTATAGGATACCCTTCCTAATTTTTACCGTGACGTAAATTACTCACTTATAACAGCCGAAGTCTTATTAAGAACATGACAAATAATAGCGCCGAATCTTACAATAGTGCCATTGCCAAATTTATTTCAGGAAAGAGAATTGATTTTTCTAAAAGGGGTGGATATTCTCTTCGGTGTCAAGCTGCAGTAATTTCGTATAATACAGGTGCCGCATATTATACTACATTACACAAAGCATTATGTGGAGAAAGTCCGGGAAAATACACCAAATCCTTTATAGAACGCAAAAATAAATGCTCAGTCCGCCTTTCCTGCAGAAGGAAATTATTTAGAAAAAAAAATGCAGAGAGAGGGCAGAAAACCAGATTAAGAAATAATGAAGCAGATGAAGACTATAGGGACGTACAAGAAATAATTGATGATGAAGACTGGGCCAGAAGAAAATCACAATTTTTGGAAAATTTAAAGAAAAATAAAAACGAGATAATTGAATTAATGGAAAACACTAGTGATCAGCGGGAATCAAAACTTTGGTTACAAGAGAGGCGAAAGAGAATTACAGCTTCCGTTTTTGGCAAAATATGCAAACTTCGTGCTACAACCGATCCTTCTAAAACAGCACGACAGTTGTTGAAAAGTTTTACTTCAGCAAGTACCACTTACGAGATCGACCACGAGCCTATAGCTCTCAGAGAATTTGCAGAGACCATTCAAGAAAAAATTAATCCTAGTGTTTTTTTTTGTGGACGAATACGACTCCTACCTTGGAGCAACACCTGATGGGCTTATAGGACACAATGGACTAGTAGAAGTAAAATGTCCTTACAATTCTAGGCAGTTGACTATAGCTGAAGCTGTAGAATTAAAAAAATGTACTTATTTGGAGCTAGAATCCGGAGAATTTAAATTAAAAAAGAAACATAGTTATTATTACCAAATCCAAGGACAATTACATGTCACTAATAGAGAATATTGTCATTTTGTAGTTTGGTCACCAAAAGGTTTTGTCTCCGACAAAATTTTTCGTGGTGACAGTTTTTTTCAAGACATCAAACCTAAACTAAAACATTTTTATTTCAGTTATTACTTGCCAAAAATCTTGAAATTGGAATATAAATAGTAATACCTTTTTTTCGCTCTCTTGTGTAGGTACATCGATATTTGTAAAATTAACCGGGGAATGTAAATTCCTCAACGATCCCAGATACGTTGAAATTTGACAGGTATATTCTTCACGAATATCAAGGGTTGACATTAATTCATAGGTATATATATTCCTCACCCAGGTACTTCATGTTATTTGCAAAGTTATATATATTATGTTATATTAAGTTATATATTATTTTCAAATTGTTCGTGAAATCATTACCACCATGTGACTTTTTGCGCCATTGAAAAAAATTTTTTAGAGGGAAGCTAATAAATTTTATCCTGTGTGATTTTTAAAATATTTTATATTTTTTGTGCACTTGTATCGATTTAATTATATCACTTCAGTTACTAAGTACATGTAAAAACGACTTTCATTAGTCAATTGAGGTCAATTGAACAATTAATAGTATACTTATTAACAATCATATACTTGTTTTATATTTTAAAAATAAAATTTTGAGCTAGGCGAGTAGAGAGAACGCCTACGATATTAAACGTATTATAAACGATATTATAGTTCACCGGTCCTACATTGCATGAGTTAGTACATATAACGCTACTCTAATATCTATTTGGTCCACATGCGAAGACCGTATGAACACAGATATGAAGCTAGCCCCTCCACTTCTCTCTATATCACAGGAAATTTTCTGTGCGGGCGAAACCCGTGCTAAATGCTACAAACGGAAATACAAAATCGTATATCGTGTTGCGAGAGAGAATCCCCTTATAGCCTAGTCAAATAAAAAAACGATGTACACTAATTCGTTTCAGATTGAAACTTTTTCAAAATCAAAGTTAAGGTGAAAAGAAACGATATTTTCTATATAAAGATCATTGTTTAAACAATGATTAAATGGCCCATTTCCCCCACCACCCGGTAGATATAAAAATGCGTTGGATCGCGCTTTTACAATCGTTATTTATCATCAGAAAATAATTTTTTTAGATATATATGATGGTCATTGTACAGTTGAATAATTGATTTATTCGTACGTACAGCTTCTAGTCTTAATGTTGGTAAATAAACAAATGGGGAATTTTTTAAATAAAACGGCTATCTCGGTTGAAAATGATCCTGGGTCAACTTTTTTTATTTAAAATTCGTGAAAAATTACCAGGAAGACGAATATCAAAACAGCATTGAATTCAATTTATTCCTCGCAATGTTATTAACGAAAAACCTTACAAACAAATTAGGCCATAATGAAAAATTCATTTTGAGGGGGAGGATCTTTGAAATTCCAATTTCGAATTATATGTGTTGAAAATACGGATCAAAACGAATAAAATGAGTCCTTCTACAGTTCTCTACTATGACCGCAACAACCGCGATTTTTGGGTCGAAAAAAGGCATTTTTTAATAAACAAATACAAAAACTCGGAAACTAATTAATATTTTTTAACTAAATTTTAAGGTACTCTTAAGGAAAGCAAAACTCAACTTCTTATGCAAGTTTCGAGATAATACATGTTTTTTTTTCTTTGTTTATTGTAAATTGGAATTTCGGCGGGTTTTTGCAATTATTTCAATAAAATATATATAAACTTTTTTTTTATTAAGTCTAAAATGAAGCTCATTTCAAAAACCTATAAGATGAAAAAAGTCTAAGAGTTCTTCTCGTGCGCGTTTTTTAAATTCATGCAAAAAACTGATTTTTTTGCAGTTTTCGCCATTTAATCATTGTTTAAACAATGATCTTGACATTTTAAATTGATACCTTTTCAAAAATATCGTTTCTTTTCACCTTAACTTTAATTTTGAAAGAGTTTCAATCTGAAACGAATTAGTGCGTGATTTGCATGTATTCAGATTTTATTTGATTGGGCTATTAAGCAAATTTGACGTGAAAATGGCACCACTGGTGGAGTTGCCGGTAAAAATTAGTAATTTTCAACCAAATACACTTGGTGTAATAACCAATGTGGCGTAAATGTCTAGTAATTATCACTTTATTCATTCATTCTTTATTCATTTTCAAATTTATATTGCTGAATTTATATTGCTATAATCCTAAATGCTGCCAGTCTTTTCATTTGCGGGTAAGTAGGTATCACATTTGACATCTTTCATTACTTGTTTTACGTACTGTTTTCTCGGTTTTCCTGGTGCATTTCTTTCTTCTGTTGTACCCTCTGTGATTGTTTTTATTAAGCCGGCGTGCCTTGGTATGTGTCCTATTTAGTATATCTCTCCTCTTTTTGATCTCTTTCATAATAGTTCGCTGTTCATTAATTATGGTTAATACCTCGTCTTTCGTAATATGTTCTGTCCAGCTAATATAATTATCACATACAATTAGAACTTTTTTGGACAAAAAAAGGCCATGCCCAATTATTTCCATAAAACTTGTGTTTAAGTAATACGTACTGTAATTCCCTATAAAAGTTATAATGTTATAGGGCGTTTCCACGCATTTATTCAAACTCATTAATTCAAATGAGACATTTCAAATAGTCTGCCGATAGTAATTTTCAGCTTTTGTGAGTGTATGCAATAAACGTATCAATTGCTTCTATGCGAATAGACGGATATCCGGGGAGTTTGTTATTTATGTATTCCATATTCTGATAGGTAAAGGAGTCAGTTAATTGAAAACCCTAATGCTAAAACCCGATCTAACTGGCATGAAATAGTTTTATCTGGCTCTTCAGTTAACCCCCGTTTGTACATAGTAAAATACTCTCAGATGATTTTAGTTGTAACTATACGTCCTTTATTCTAGATTTAATTGAAACATTTTAGTTAATATTAGTTCTTGGGGATTTACCAACCAAGAATGTTGAAATGTGGAACATTTTCCACATTTACATATTTGTGTAACAACATGTTTTTAATAATCTGAAAAAGATTTAAACATTCACCACAGCGGTAAGTGTTTGGAACACGATTATATGCAATTCCCAAAAAAGGTACCACCTTAACAAACTGTTCGCAATAATATGAGGTTATGTTATGCTAACGTCAAAAAAACGCGAACAAAATACATAGAACACATTGCATTAATAATAACTTACATTCACAACATCCACAGGTTCACAAATATTGTGTTTATTATGAGGTATATGGCTGCACGTGATTTTAACTTAAACTTTACTTTAAATGAAAGTTTAACATTGTCAATGTTACTTCACTTTGTACCATGTCGATCGTTAAGATCGTTAGCTACAAAAGGGTTAACTTTTACGTCACTTCAGATTCAAGTCAAGTTAAGTAAGTTAATGCAATCGTAAAATCGTAATTCAACCTTTTGTCCTTATTACAGTTTTTCTGTATCTAATACTTTAACATTATTTCTGTTACCATGTACCTACTACTACTACTACTACTACTTTTTTGGTCTTGAAGAAAAGCACTCACAAGTAACTACGCGTCACATTATTGATCGGTTAATCCGTAAAAACTAGTATTAACAGAAATATTTAAGTTAAACTTAAATGAAACTGGTTAACTAAACGTAATTTAATTAGTAGCTGCTATCAACTATGAATATTGGTTAATTGAAATTTTACCTAGTCAAAACTAGAGTAGACTAAAGATTTCATATAAAATTAGTTTTTCCTGGGAAGATCGAGTTTTTATGGTAAGATATAAAATGTATCATGCAATACCGCGTGTAACTACTGTCGTCAGTTTTGTCGAAAAATTTTAATTACCTTCATGGGATTGTTTTAATTGTTCCTACATTGTAGGTACATTATTAACTAATCACCGATAGTTCAAAAATCGAAACGTCACTAATTAAGAGGGTAAATAAATATTAATTAACGTCGTCATGTAATTTCGCCGCATGTAACATTTTCTCATTACCACTCTGCACTCTGTTATTACATTAATAAGAGATAAGAATAATTAAAACCATAAATGCTTGTAATTATAGTTGGGTGCTCACTTCGCTATATTGGTACGCCTGATTTTCATTTGATAACAGGATATTAATTGGGTACGTTATTTCATGGAAGCCGTACCGCCCACATAAAAGGTACTTATTACGGGTACCAAGTTTGAAATATAACGTAGCGTGTAACATGTCGGAGCATTTCGGCGTGTTTATCACTAAAACTGGATTTATTACAGACGGCCGTTACGATTTTATTTACGGCAACCTCAACCTATCATTTCGATAAATTAGATAATGATATTTCGTTAATTTTTTTAAACAACGAATTAGATTTTCAATGCCAGAAAAAATTACTTAATTGGTGGTAATGGTTAATACCTACGTTTACGAGCTACTACTATTCAATGGTACGTGATGTAATTTTCAAATTCCTAATGCATAATTTATTTAATGTCTAACTAAGAAACAAGTTATTGATATTATTAAATTTTTACATTATATTTTTCTCTTAATACATAAAAACAGTTTAAACAAACTTCTATATTTCGAATTGAAATTTTAATTATCGTTGATATAAATTTATATATTAAACGTATAGAAAGAAAAAGAATTTCAACAAAATAGTCCCGTCAGTTGAAAACCAAAAATACCTAAGAACCAACCCTGTGAGTTAGGGATTACAGGGATTAAAATCATAGGATTAGTTGCAAGGGAGTCAGCCAAATTGTAACCATCCCTTTGAGAGAAGTGCGACGATTCTTTAAAGGGATGGGAACGTGTTTTCTGGGTGTATGCGTGTGAGGGTTTCTTAGCACGAGAATGTATCATTCGCCTTGAAATAGTCCTCCATTATACATACTCAATAGCATCTCGTGTCCTGGAAACGCGATTCAACTCTCTTACGTGGTTGTTTCATCTCTTTTGCGCATGAGTAGTCGAATCACTTTCTCGCAACTACTATAATTTTTCTCCCTCTAAACTCCATTCTAAGTTATCGCAAAACTTGAAGGAAGGGTGTGTTTCTAGTAATAAAGGTTGCTCTCTATGGGTCCCATAGTTTCAAAAAACCTCGAAAAGGGGTAGGGATAAATAGCTTTTACTGATATCCCCAAGTTGAACCTCAAAACTCACCAAATAAAGGTACTGAAACAATTAGGTTACAAGTTTTAAGTTGGCAAAGTGTCCATCATCAGGATATCTAGACTACAAGCAACCATTGACTTTAAATCTTAATTAAAGTTGCATACATAAATGGAATGTATTCTCGAAATTAAATTCAAAGTGAAGGTGTATATGAAACAAATGTAAGAGAATCTGAAATTGAAGATGAAAATGAACATCGAAAATGAAATTGATAGGTGTCTCGGTAGTTTAGTGGTAAGAACACCCGACGCGAAATTGGGAGACCCGGGTTCGAATCCCGGCTGAGCCACAAATTCCATTTTCAGATTCTATTACATTTGTTTCATTTGAATACATAAACTTTCCAATTTTCTTGATAATATTTTTTTGAATTGTTTCGAAAGTCCAGGAACTTCTTGGAGATTTCAGAAGTTTGAAATAAATGCTACGAGTCATTTTCCTTATAAATCATATTTTGACTAAGAACATATACACTTAAGACTATTCGTTAACTGGGTGAATCTAAGTTAATTACATCACAAACGTATATCGCAGCTGACAATCGAAGATTCTACAGCTCTGATAGAAACTGCAATATTTATGCAATTGCTGAATTAGTCAGCAAATGTACTGACTACAATTTATCCCATGAAATATTTTTAAATGAAAATGATCTTTAACTTAAATCCAAAATGAGATATTTCAACTTTAAAGACTTTTTTAAACTCAATTTTGCACCATGATACCAGAAAAGCTGGCTTGTTAGAATTTTCATTTTATTTAGTACATATAAATATTTCTCATATCATTTGGTCCAAATGAATCCTAAGTATATGAAACATTTGTTTCATATACTTTTGTTAGTTTGTTCTCTTACATTTGTTTCATATACACCATCACTATGAATTAATTTCGAGAACATATTCCATCTGTTTCATTTGTATATTAGAGAACACATAAGAGACCACATTATTAACGTGAGAGGAGGTACGGTGTGTTGCGTACAACCAACACGTCCTCCGTATCATCCTCGCAAAAAACGTTTAACACGAACATCGAAAATGAAATTGATAGGTGTCTCGGTAGTTCAGTTGGTTAGAACGCCTGACGCAATATTGGGAGACCCGGGTTCGAATCCCAGCTGAGCCACAATTTTCATTTTGAGATTCTCTTACATTTGTTTCATATACACCATCACTATGAATTAATTTCGAGGACATATTCCATCTAATCCTAAGTATAATTTTAGACCATCTTGCTTGGAAATATGTCGACAGGTTTTTGAATTTCTTTCTTATGTCCGTGAGATTGAACATTAACGACATATGTAATTCCAATTGTGAGTCATCATTGCAAATCCATGTTGATATGATTTTAAATGTCTTTTGACTTAGTAGACGAAGGTTCTCAAATTCCCCAATAAAACAATCAACTAATGTGGATGATGTTTAATGCAACAGCTATACAACCGACGTTTCGTCTACGATCGTAGACATACTCATGGTTATTTCCAGTGAGCTGATGAGTCAAATTAAAGTGAAAGGTGAATTGTAGTTTCTTTGTAGGTCCAATCGAGGTCGAAAGTAAGTATGATCATTACGTGAAAATACACTTGTATTATATTCTATTCTGTGTTGCAGGTGAACCGACAAGGTGGGTTATCACGGTGTAAGGAGAAGTTGAGATGCCATTATAACAATTTATAGAAACACTGTCCAACCCCAAACACCCGACCCCAACGTGACCTACACAAGGACTCTTCTGGTCACGTTGGTGTTGGGTGTTTGGGGTTGGACATTGTTTCTATAAATTGTTATAATGGCCTCTCAACTTCTCCTTACACCGTGATAACCCACCTTGTCGGTTCACCTGCAACACAGAATAGAATATAATACAAATGTATTTTCACGTAATGATCATACTTACTTTCCACTTCGATTGGACCTACAAAGAAACTTCAATTCACCTTTCACTTTAATTTGACTCATCAGCTCACTGGAAATAACCATGAGTATGTCTACGATCGTAGACCAAACGTCGGTTGTATAGCTGTTGGACTAAACATCATCCACATTAGTTGATTGTTTTATTGGGGAATTTGAGAACCTTCGTCTTCTAGCATCGCTCTGTACCCCGAGAACTTTTTCTTCGTCTTTTGACTTAATTTTTTCTTAATAAGTGGAAATTGAGATATTGATTTTCCCTTTTGTACCATTATGCTTGAAAACCTGTCTTTCTTAACTTTTAATATTATCTATAATATTTCTTGTCTCGATTAGTCCAAAATGAGTGCTTCAATCCTACCAGGTTCTCTAAGACCAAATTTGGACCGTCAAGAATTTGTTTTTATTTCTTTGTCTTTATATCAAAAAGTTCAGAATGAGATTTTTAAACTTTTACTTCTTTTATTTCACTTTTTTTATATCGAAATTTAAAAGGGTTCAATGCGCTCCAAAGCCCTTTAATTTATTTATCTTTTCATCATATCTAAAAATATATTTTTAACAAAATGCGTAGGTATGTATCTACGTTTCACTGACTGAGATACATTTTAGATTACAACATACCTTGGCTTATAATTATTATCAATGAGTCGAAATTCATTTAATATTAATTGAGATTATTGCCCAATGATTACTCATTTGATGACCAATTTAATAATTATATGGATGTTATTAACATAAAATTAATCCCAAGAAATTTAAAATGTAATGATGTATACTAATGATGATGCAATCTTGTCAAAAATACAGAACCACTTGGTATTTGGCCATTTAATATCAAGTTAACCTAAACTTTTTTCATATGAAAAGCATATCACCGTAATAAAATGCGTGGAAAGTATAGAAGGATCAAATATACGATTTTCTAATGATTCAAATTAGAATATACGTAACAATAATGTAACATGATAATTACATTCTTTAAAAGGAAGAAATCCTTGTTTTAAAATTAACAAACTTTTAAGAATCACTTATAAATAGGGCTCGGAATATATGCGCTAAATAGTATTAAAATATAGAGCAATATACACTGTAAAAATTGGAAAATATGTACATTAAAATATTCATGTTTGTAATATGCCCATGTTTCAAACATCAATTTAAGGTTAAAGCTGGAAATTACTCATAAAAACACATTTATTGTTAAGCAATGAACATTCTTTTTTATTTATTTTTTTAAGTCATCTATTAAACTGACATTATTGTAAAGTGGTCGCTTTCTTCGTTTTAATTTTTTGATTGTTTTATAAACATTACAAATTTTTTTTAGTAGGTAATTATTCCAAAAATTGCATTTTTGTAAACTCTGCGCAATTATCTACAATTGTAAGGATCAAAATTCAAAATGTGATTTGATAATTTACTCTAAATGGTCAACTAGACAGTTAATACAATTTACCCATCTTCATCAAGTGCCCCATCTTGTTAAAATTGGCTAAGGTAGGAAAAACACTCAACACTCAACAGCAAGTTTTTTTGTATAATTTTTCTTTGGTTATAATTTGTTCATATTCATAAGACACATTGAAAGTTAAGTAAAAGTAAGGTGAATTTGTATATTACATGTGTTTCGCTATACGCATTCTAGATACTATGCATACATACCTACTTATATAGGTATACTTATACCAAAATATAAACACAAATTTTTCACCATCCATATTCCATTTCAATTTAACTAAGCTAATATAAACTGCACAGGTAATTATTAAACGTAATGCAATTCTGGGTGATATAACCCCTATGCAAGGTGTGCTAAATTGACATTATTGATAGAAGTGTTAAAGAAATATGTAATTTTTAATGGCATCTGTCCTTTCTAATTTCTTACAAACAACCAATAGTGTAGAAATATTGTAAGCTCTTTCGGCAAAATTTAACATTTCTCTGTACCTGTTTCAAATGAAATGATTGTGCTTATCCACCACCTTTGTAGTACGTGAATTTGCTACTGAATCGTAATACAGCCATTCGGGTTCTAAATACATGAGTACTGTTTCAGTTTTTCCACAAATATTATTAATTTGTTACATTACACTTAATTATTAAAGTTTAGAAATAATAAGTTAGTGATTATCGTCACTTTTTACTGGTGTTAGTGTCTCATAAGAATCTGATTAAAAATTTTAAATTTACTAAACTTCCAACAAGCTACATTTTAAGTTTTTAAATTGAAGTAATGTACAATACAATTGGAATAAGCAATAAATTAAGACTATCGCAAATTTAAGAAAATGCTATTTTTGTTAAGAAAGTGTTAAGATGTAATTGTTTCAGTAACACTTTGCCGCTGAACACGGCCTGTACTCTTATTTTTAATTTATGGTTACTAGCACCTACGTCACGATAATCGCAGTAGGAGATAAAAACCCGTGTACTGTACGTAGCACGCAATTATAGTTCCATAATTGCGCAAATTTAATCCACGGTAGCGCTACGTTGTTCAATTCCGCCCGTTTCACGGATTTACCGTAAATTCCCCATGACGACATAATGGGAATAATTCCTCTCCACCCACACGAAAGCTAATTAAACGCCTCACTTCTGGCACGTCTAAAACTACACTTGACGTAGCTTTAACCTCGAATCCTCTCCGCTATAATCACACTGTCATTGGACTCCTCCCAGTCCGACCCTGATGAAATTAAATTACAGGTATGCTGCTATTAAGAGTACGTCAGTGCTCTTATCCTTATCTGGGCTCCGACGGAGGAACGGGACGGGTGATGCACCCCCTTGTCGTTATTAGCTTCGTGTGCGGACAACTCAAACAATAGGTATGTACTAACACTTTGTTATAATGCGACATTAACAATGTGAAATTAGTTGGCGACACGTGAAACGCAAATTATTACGCAATTAACGAAATTAAAATGGTCCTCTTTATCGTTGCTTGTAATTAGTTACATGATTTTTAATTTAGCTAAAGGATAGTTGACAACCAGAAAAGAGCCCAGTGAGAAATGCTTATAATAGGGATGATATAGATTCTGTTTAAGTACTGGGTGATCAAGAATGACTGTTTGAGTTGGCAATCCTACCTGGAAGATTTTTTTGCCTAAGGGTAAGCCTTAAGCCTGTAAGCCTGTAAGCTTGTAGCCTAACGCTACAACCAGATATGTTTATTTGACAAAAATTTGACATAACAATCAGCGATAAGATTGTAGGTTATGTAAATAAAAATTAACGCTTAAAAAATGAAACTCGAAATACAGAACAATGATTTAAGTAAACAGCTAAAGGTAATGCTTAAAATGCCCCCATTTTGGTCCAGACATAAATTAAGTGTTCTTTTTAGGCTCTCGAAGATATTCACCAGCATATTGAGGGTAATGTTTGGCACTTCTTGAACTATTGCCTCTCGCAGCTCTTCTTCAGTATGCAATATGTTCCTAAAGACATTGTCATTCAAGAGCCCAAATAACGAAAAATCTAATGGAGTGAGATCTGGTGACCTGCTTGGTCAAATACCCTGACTAATTACTCTGTCGCCAAAATTCTCTCTTAAATATCCCATAGTAGCACGAGCCGTATGTGCCCTTGCAGAGTCTTGTTGGAAATATCCAATTTGATACTCTCCGTCTATTAATTGGTTTATAAAAGGCCTCAAAAAATGTTGGATATATCTCTCCGAATTGACGGTAAAATAAAAAAATATCGGCCCATATACCCGCGTCCTTGAGACTGCCAACCAAACACCAACTTTAACCGGGTGCAAATGTGTCTCTCTGATAGCATAAAGATTTTAACCTGACCAAATTCTGTAATTTTGTTTATTTACATAGCCGTTGAGATTAAACCAGGCTTCGTCGGAAAAGAAGGTATTGTCAAGGATATCATTATTATTTAATATATCATTAAACCAATTGCAAAATAAAACTCTCTGCTGGTGATCAGGAGGGGTTAATGACTGGACGATGGAAATTTTGTAAGGGTGGTACTTTAATTTCTTTTTAAGCACAGTGGAGCAACTTCCATATGATAAACCTGTAAAACCGTGAATTAGAACAACATGGAAAAGTGGAAGTCTTATGGGTAAGAATGAAAACTGGTTGAATAGGAGGCATAATGACCAAACCTGTTTGAAGGGAGAGCTTTCTTAAGGATTTGGGAGGACTTCTTTGCGTTCGAGTTCTGATATCCTCGACAACTTCCTCGTTTAGAGTAGAAGGTCTACCAGCTAATTTTTGTTTGCTTACGCTCCCTGTGTTTAAATAACGTTCAACTACTCGCATGCAATGTTGCAGAAAGACAGCAAAAGTGACCAAAGTCTCCGGAAACATTTCCTGAAATTGCTGGTATGTCGCTTCGAGAGAGTACTGCCAACCAGTAATTGGGTTATAAATCCTGCTTCGAAAGTACGCCATTCCAATGAAAATATCGTGTTGTAACGTGCAAACCATTTTAAATAAATAAATTTGTAAAGAATACCAGAAATTTGAATTTGAAATAGCAAATTCAAATTACCAGTTATACCATTTAAAAATGAAATTCAGCATTTCCAAGTCAAACAGTCATTCTTGATCACGTTGTATATGCCCCCAAATGTACCTAAAATTGTAATATCTTTCACACTGTAGTGGATCTTTTCTGTGCAATTTGAATAAAAGTATTTTGACGATTAATTTCATTACCCTAACTGCTGGTTCGCGCATTAGTGGAACCGCCTTGTACAGAACCATTATTAAGGCGCAATTTAGTAATCCAGAGTGGAAGTTGCGCTGGGCTACCGTCCGTCCGAGCGATCCTGATCAACTGCACCACACCACTTTGTGATCATAGATCATAATTAGATTATTAAAATGATGGCTTACGGCTACGGAGCGCGGGACATTAGCCGGGGAAATAAATTAAACTGAAATTATATTCATGGTACCGGAGAGCACTTTTAATTAAATTTAGAAGATTGGTTTTGTATGTGATGGAGTTCTCGATGCGGACGCAAGTAGTAATTAATTTTTTTCTTTGTTGTATTCGGGGATTTTTCAATCAGGCTTCGTGTATTTGTGAAATAATAGCTCTTTTTGCTGTCGTTAAGCACAACTGAAAAAATTCCTCGTTGTGGTAATTAATCTAGTTTTTATTTAAAAGTTTAATTTAATTAAAAAAAATGTAATGGGTTTAATGAAATTAATTTATATGTTAAATTTAAAAAAAAAAATTAACGTGCACGTGTTCGTTTACAATCAAAAATTTACAAATTACAATCGTAGACAATATTTATAAACACAGTTAACATACGCGGTATGATACAAAAAGGCAACAGTAAGAGACATTATTACAAGAAAGCGTTGTATTAATCAAAATTTCAAAATTTTGGCCTAATTTCGTTACTACCTGTTTCAGATTTTTAATTAGAGTACTTCATATTTTAAATATAATTTTGGGTCAATGTAACTAAAACTGTAAACTGCCCTCCGATAAGAAAGGTGAAAGGCCCTTGTTGCGCCCTTTGTGCCCGTGAGGCCCCAAAAAGTGTTCTTTACTCAATGACTAAGGGCAGTGATATATAATTTTTTTATTAATTAGAGTAAAAATTTTCTATCTTTTTAAAATATTCAAGTCACTATAACTTTTAGTGCCTTAAGGGGCTTAAGGTACCATTTTTGCGTAAGAGCTGGATTTTTGTCTAAAAAGTACGATTAAAAAAGAAAAATGTCCACATAATTGGTGCGTCCCTAATTCATTTAACACTAATTTTTATTACCCAACACTTAACATTTAATTTTTTTACTATATACTAGTTATGTGAACATAACTAATTCGTTTGTTAGTTTGGACCATATTTTGTATTTTATAATCAAAATATTTCCAAGTTTATCTGGCAATTGGAGGAAGTACGGAAAATTGGTAGGTTTTTCTTATTAGCTATTTTAATGCATCTGCATATTATAATTTAATATTTAATAACTACCAACGAGAGGAATTGAGAGCAAACTGTTTTTCAAATGAAATTTTGCTTCAAACAGAGATTATTATTTTTTTAAACGGACAGAACAATATTTGGTTAGCAAGTAATACCATTACGAGTTTTCACGAAGTAATCAAAAATAAAAGTGTGGGTCGTAAGCGCTACTCAAGCAGGAATTTACCGGAAAACATTGCCACGAATATACCTACAACTTTTATTTTCTGTTATTTGATAATGATAGCATTACATGGTAATAAAAGCATATTTAAATTTATTTTATTTTATTTTTGAAACGAGCTCTGGGAAGACGTTATAATGTTCGTGAGCACCTCCATGTCCCCTATATTTCACCGTACCTGTCACCCATATAATATGTATACAGCACACACATAGGTACCTGTTCGCTGGAGGATCCCCTTTGAGCAATTATTTAATGAAAATTAATGCCCGTTTAAAGGCGATCTCATCAGAATGGGGCCTTCGCTCTAAATTAATCATTGAGTAATAGAGAGCCGAGGTCGTCGCCGTGATGGATCCTTTTTAATTTAATAAATAATGAAAAATATATCGGGACCTAGTTAGCAGGTGTATAAAAAAGGACGGTCGGGACGAGGGTCGCATTAATTTTGGGATCGTTAGGAGTGCTTTTCTAATATTTCATGTCGGAGATTATTGGATTTTTTAATTAATTGGCATTAACACGCTAATGGAACTTAGGGGAACGTAGAGGTATATATAGAAGCGCGGCTAAAATCCCCGTAGAATGAATTCGTTAACTAAATTGCTTGAGAAAATAATAGACATTTCGATAGAAAAAGTTTTGACGGTGGGTTAACCAAAGCCCTGTGTTCACTGCTTAAGAACGTAGGTAAGGATTTCAAACACTACAGGAAGTAGATAAATTTATTTGATCCCTTAATATCAATCAATCAATAGACTGATAAAGTTTGTTTAAAGGTCTTATTTAATTATGGCTTCATCTAATTTTTTAATTCCTCTATAATTTAAATGATCCTGAACTTACTGGATTAATCAGATCTTTAAGTGGATGTTAAACAGCTACTGTGCTAACTCTCAGTAATATTGAGTAAAATGTATTTGTTATTTGGAAGTTATTGTGATCTTACTATTGTACATTGCGAATGGAATTTTACAAAATTATCTTCAAGACAAAAGGACTGACTGGATAATCTGTTAGTTCTAGATTATGGATTCATATACTGTGACGAAAGAAAGTATGGAACATTTTATTACGTTATATGAATGAAGTGAATGAATCAAATGAACAGTACCTTTAAGGCTAAAGTATTACATTAGGTATTTAATACTTTGAGGGATATGTGCTACATATACACATAACTGGCTTACCTAGCCCATGTGCATGTAGCGTAGCACGTTTAAATAAATATTTAAATTGCACGTACTTAATTAATACATATATTAAATAATACCTACTTAAATTTAAATATATATTTACATTGACTTATTTGTCTAAAATAATTCGTATTTTATAATTCGGAATTATGTATTGTTTCTAAAGAATAAATCCCTAAAAATACATAGCTGGAACTCGGGGAATACCTCATCCCATAAGCGAAACTTAGTTACATTAGCTTCGTCGAAGACCAGTGAATAGAAAAAAGTAATACGGAACTCGTGTTAACAATAATTAACAATTATTTTTATTTAACATTAACGCTAAATATGTAGTTAATAAATTAAATAAATAATATAAAATCATGTAAATTTATATTACCGATTTTATATTCAAGATATTTATATATTATGACACACAACAACATGCTGGTGTTTTTCAAATAGAAATGACATGAGATGACCGAGCAATGGTATTAGTTACACTGTGTAACAACAGTGTAAGGTTACACTGTTGTTAAAATACGCTCGGTATATTTCCGTGGGGTTGCTAGTCCCCCATCGGGCGCCTCCCCAGGTGGCGGATAGGGGAATGCCTCCCAGATATGGGTGATACTGGGGAAATCAAATACCCAGGGCGGACCAAAACTAGCACTGAGTGGCGGCAGCTGGCTATCTCAAAACTGAACACGGGCATCGATTCATATGAACTTATATGGCCGTGTCCCAGACAGCAAACGGCGCAATGGTAACCACAGAAACGGCGTTTGTACAGCGGTGTATAGAAAGCCAGGGGAAACTACTACACTAATTTTCAATCCCAAGACAAACAATCATGGCGAATACAAAAAGTAACGGCCGCTAGTCCGCGGCAGGTTTTAAATAACCAGGGGGTGCGAAGAATACCCGCGACGAGGCCCCACCCGAAAGTGGAAATAGATTTAAGAATAATATAAGAATTGGAACCTGGAATGTAAAGAGTCTATACAGGGCAGGTAAACTCGATAATGCAACCAAGGAAATGCATAGACTAAAAATGGACATTCTCGGTGACAGGAGGCCCAATAGTGGTAGGATCCAGTCAAATTCTTATGCAGTGTATTACTCAGGTAATGATCAACCACAACATGGCAATGGAATTTTTTTGGAACCATTTTATCACAAAATATCAATAAATCGGTAATTGCATTCATCCCACACTCTGATAGGGCAATGCTTATTAAATTGAAATCGCATCCTGTAAACATTAACTTAATACAGATATATGCCCCAACAGCTGATAAGCCGGACAGAAATCAGAAACTTCTACAGTGAAATTAAAGAACTTTTAGGACATACTAAGCCATCTGAAGTAATTATAATCATGGGCGAATTCAATGCCAAGATAGGGGAAGGAGAAGTAGAGAACGTTGTCGGAAAATATGGTCTGGGACAGCGTAACCCACGAGGAGATACTTTGGTGCAGTTCTGTCAAGAGGAAAACTTAGTGGTTACCAATACCTGGGTTCAACTGCTCTCTCGCCGACTGTATACCTGGCAGTCACCCCAGCATAATGAGAACAACATTGTCCGGAACCAGATAGACTTTATTCTGGTAAATCGTAGATACAGAAATGGAATACAGGCAGTAAGAGCATATCCCGGTGCTGACATAAGCAGCGATCACAATCCAGTAATTGGTAACTTACATGTAAAACTAAAAAGTCTACAAAAGCCCTCCACCACTTCTGTTGATATTCGGAACCTGAAGATCCCTGCCACACTCGAAAGAGTCAGATAACGTGTAAACGAAGAACTCTCTCAAATGCCTAATAACTCCACGAGCAATGTACAGGAACAGTGGAATGAAATGCACAACATTCTGAGTAAAATAGAGAAAGAGGAGATTGGAACCAGGGATAGAAAAGGAAAGAAAGTTTGGATGACGGAAGATACACTGCAATTGATGGAAGAAAGAATAAACCACAAAAACAGAAACTCACAGAGGTACAGAGAAATTGACAAGAAAATTCAGAGGGAAGTTAGAAGGGCAAAAGAACAATAGATGAATGAAAAATGTGAGGAAATCGAGCTGGAAAGAAAGAACGATTATTTTGCTGTACATAAGAAAATAAAGGAGGTGACGGGAAGAAACAAGAAAACCACCACGTATAACCTACTTGATGATAACAACAAGACAATCATAGATATCGAAGACCTTAAGAGACACTGGAAATCTACATAGAGCACATGTTTAAAAGCACAGCACCGCGCCGGTTTGAAGTAACCAGAGATCTGGAGAGCTTTCCCAAAATACTGAAAGAGGAAGTTCTGAGAGCAATAAAAAACAGCAAAAGCGGAAAATCCCCTGGACCAGATCAAATTCATATAGAGATGATAAAACTTTATGATAGATACTCTGGTTCAGCTCTTTAATGAAATTTATTCCACCGGTGTGATTCCCCAGGAGTGGCTGAGATCACAATTTATTCCGATTCCAAAAAAAGCAACCGCAAAAGGTGCGATGAATATAGGCTTATAAGCTTAATGAGTCATTTCCTCAAACTGTTCTTAAAAATCATTCATTCGAGGATATTTAAAAAATGCGAGCAAGATATCAGCCAGTCACAGTTCGGATTTCGTGAGGGAATGGGAACCCGTGAAACATTGTTTGGCTTGAACATGGAAGTGTAGAGATCAGCAAAAGAAGATATATACATGTTTTATAGATTATGAGAAGGCGTTCGACCGGGTAGATCATGTAAAACTCTTAAAAATATTGGAGTCAAGGGGACTAGATAAAAATGATATTGCAATCATCCAAAATTTGTATTGGGATCAAACAGCTGTAGTAAAATATAATAATATATCAACTGAACCAGCAACCATACAAAAAGGTGTTCGACAGGGGTGTATCTTGTCCCCAATGCTTTTTAACGCATTCAACGCATTTTTGAAGAAGCCATCCAAGACTCAAATGATGGGATTAAGATCAACGGTAGAACGCTTAACAATCTTAGATATGCTGATGACACTGCAGTAATAGCGGATAGCCCAGAAGCCTTGCAACGCTTGCTAAATCAACTTACCGCAGTCGGAGATCGTTATGGCCTTAAAGTAAATACCACTAAAAACAAAAATACTCATAATATCAAAAACCCCAGAGCCGCCTAAAAATATTAGCATATATGGGAAACGAATAGAAGTGGTAGAAGAATTCAAATATTTGGGGACCTGGATTGGCAGCAACCTAGATCCAGATGTAGAAATTAGGTCCAGAATCGAGCAGACAAGAGCCACCTTTAACCTGATGCGGTCACTCCTGTGTAATTCCACCCTAAGTCTGAGTCTTAGATACCGATTTGGGAAATGTTATATACACTCAGTCCTGATGTATGGCTGTGAAGCATGGTCTCTAAAGGTTAGCACCATTAAATCGTAGACTTCTCAAAATACCTTGGACAGCGCATGTCACGAACGAGGAAGTATTGAGGAGAGCTCAGTGCGAAAGAGAGTTGGTGCACACAGTTAAAAAACGAAAAACAGCCTATTTGGGTCATATAATGCGTGGGAGCAGATATGAGATCCTGAAACTGATAATGGAAGGAAAAATTGAGGGCAAGCGGGGCATAGGAAGAAAGAAGCATTCATGGCTAAGGAACATCAGAGATTGGACAGGTATGGGTAAAAACAGTAAAAACTCACTATTTCGAACTGCCCATGTTGCCACAACCGACCGTAACCTCGCATCCGAGAATCACTAACACTAGTACTCATGCGCGCACACTAAGAACGAAACTGAAAGCTAACAAAGAACAAAGAGAACTAGTTTTAAATTATTAGAACTAAAAGAACTAAGAGAAATAAATTTAGAATTAGAAAAATATATAAGAAAATACGAATTAAAAAAAAAAATAGAGACCTTTGCGGCTAATACATGCCTAGGTAGCCATTTTTTATTAATAACAGCATATTATATAAACTATAAAATTGTAATTTAAACAAGCTTTTCGTGAAGATACACAACATAATATGTAATTAATTTAAAGTTGGTTCTAAAAGAGGAATTAAATTATGACTGTTTAGAGTGACGACACATTTTTGTTATGCGCTATTTCATCTTGTGTTGGTCGTAAAAGTCTCTATTTTTATATAGATCTCAAATCTTTGTCAAAACGAGTCCACAAATAATTGTGGAAAATATATAAGAAAAACAATTTGGCTGTAAATGAGACCAAACAAACAACCTAACAACCTAACCCAACAAAAATAAATAACCTATTTTTGTACATACAAATATTTTTTACTTGCAATTTTTAAAGCTGGTAACTTTAAAGCTAGCTGATTTTTTGCCAAATTTTAAAAATAGTCTATACTTTTTCCGCCGGTACCTCAAGAGCTTTAAGAAGACGGGAATATTTTTGATTAAATACGATTGAAGGTTTTATTTATTGCTAACGATTTGCTGTTAATTTAATAACACATATTTTCGAAGGTGCAATAAATTTATACTAGCTATTAGATATTAATATTTTTTGTTCATGAATAATTCAACTCTTAAGTCATTTACTATTCTTAGTACAAGTTAGTTAATTTTTAAAATTGATATATTAATTAAGTACAAAAAAAGTCGAACAATTTTCGTAAATTACAATTTAGCAGTCCGCGCTTATCGATTCGTCATTATCGATTTTGTTTTTCAACCGATGTCAAAAATGATTTACTGGAGCACACTTGTTCCGGCCACTGTATAATTTTCCCGCATCGATCATTTACATCTTTAACCTAATTAAGGTTTGTTATATACGATAGCTCGGATTCCTCCTCTTTTTTTCTCCATCTCTTTCATCTCAAACCTAAATACTACGCCATTTAAAGGTTAATTGGTTTCTGAATTGATTCGCCTTCTTTCATCTTTTATTAATTACATCTCGATCTTACTGCTCCATTACGATCTCGTTTATGAGTTTTGCTGTCTTTGTTGCAGTAAACAGGAATATGTTTAAATTTATGGACGTTCGAGGGGCCCGAGAAGGATTTATGTCGGTTACGGTGTAGCGAACTTCGCTTACAAATAACATTACCACCCTAATTTTATCAATAATGTTCGTTCTCGAGTTTCGGAGACGTTCTGGTATTTTAATGGACGGGATGCCTATTTAAGTTTAATCGTTGTTTAATTAATGTTGTAACATGAAAAATTAGGCATTTCTGGGCGGGGCGTGACGTGATCGAAACCAAAGAGAAGGTTCCTCCCGTGACTAGACTGGATGTCTTATTAGTTTGTTAATGTAAGTCTACTGGACTTTCTAAAAAATAAATAAATGAAAGCACCCATATTTTTAATCAGAATTCTAATCGATCGTTAGTACTTTCCTCGGTCAAACAGATAAGGAAAATTTTTGATCGAAAACCATCTTCAAGGCTTCCAAAGAGTAAACTTCCAAAAATCTAATAAAAGCCAAAAATATGTTTAAAATTCATTCCTAATTATACCAAAAAATATTTTATTCCATCTATAGAGAAAATAAGAAACTTTAATTTCCTTAAAATCCTTGATAATTTCGACCTGATGTGAAACTACAAGGACTAACAACAAATTCGTTGAATAAAATATTAGGTAACGTTTAACAATAGCCCTAAATATTACAAATCGATATACTTGATACATATTTAAAACGCTTATCATTACACATTATTCAAATTAAAGATGATTGTTTGTATGATCTATAAATTGGATTTTTTTTTGAAACTTGCTTACTATTTTTTTTGCTTAAAGTAATCAGTTGATTAAAGTATGTTAAATCTTCACAAAATATTACAAAAATGTGGATCCAAAATACATTTTATTTCATTCTCTAGAATGCTTCGACAAGAGTTAAGGAACCTAAAGATCTAAAGTTCCCTGTTAAACTAAATATGGATTTTAAAAAGGCATTTTAAAAAAATATTGCCAACATTGTAACTGGAAAGGTAAACTCTACAGAGTTTGAAATATCTTATGGTCCTTAGGAATAATGTATAAAATTCAGCTCCAATAGCATCCTTCTAACATATAATCACATCTCTAACAAATAAAATCTACTTCAAATATTAAAGTTATGTAGATGGTGGTAGACTTTTTCTGAAATTTTGAGAATAAGTTGACCCAAATTATCTTAAAGTTCTTTAGAAAGAGATTTGTATGTTGTGGTCCATTCTAGCGTATTCTACAAAAGTTCCACACGACAGGGCTCTAGATTTTCCTAAGAATCGCAAGAAAAATATTTATTACGCTTTGGACGCATCAGTTGAACATAGGTCAAAAAGTAGAACCATTCTAATCTCTAAAGGAAATAATAATTTAATCAAGGATCCAGAAGCTCCAGAAGTTTTTTGTGAAATAATTTGTTTAAATTCTAATTCTATAAGCCCTACCCCAACAAATTTTAAAAAATTGAATGAGTTGGTACATATACCAAATTTTGGTATTAAAGAATTCTATGAATCTATAATATCTAATATTTCTTTAAAAGAAATAGGTTAGAGTGTAACTCTGATAACAGCTCTAGAACCCCCATTATGACAAATATTAAAAAATCTACCGTCTAAGTTCCCTAAGAAAGGTATTGTAAACTGTTAAATTATAAATTTCTACATAAATTTCTACAGAAATTAAGAAATCTATTATTTCTTTAAAAATGACATAGGTATCAGGCTCTAGCTTTAGCCATTCAAACTGGCACTTCTAACAACAAATTAACAAGTTAACAAACCTGACGAGGCTATTCACAAATAAGGAACATTCTCGATATTAAAATTTTGTTGATAATTGCAGAAAACAACTTTTGGAAAGTAATGTATCACGATATGGTTTAAGAAGCATATATCTTAACAGTTATTAATTAACTTCTAGGGTTTATAATTTTCAAAAAACGGATGTAAAATTTGCAGTGTAAAATATCTCGGATGGGAGTCCATTGGAAAAAAAATTATATTGTATTTCTACAATTATATCATTCTATAATATTCTATAAAGGTTCCTCACGAGAGGACTAGGTTTCCCTATCATTAGCTAAGAAAAAATTTGTTATGCTCCGAAAGCCACAAAAGTTCAAAGAATATATAGTGATTCTACGTTCCCAATGGAAAAATAATTTAGTCAAGAATCTAGAAACTCCAGAAGTTCATTAGGAATAATTGGTTCGTATTCTGATTCTCTAACAATGTTGAAAAATGTAATTGACAAGTAAACACGAGATTTTGAAACTACAAGCTTCCAAGGAATCTATAAAATCTAAGTTTTTTGAAAGAAATCAGTTGCACTTTTGCTCTAAGAACGGCCCTATTAACTCCATTATAACAAATATTAAGGTATCATTAGTCTAAGTTTCCTAAGAGAAGGCATTTTAGATTGCCAAATTATAAATTTCTACAGAATTGAAAAGATCTACTCATTTAAGGATAATCTATCAGATTCTAGCTCTACAAGCTCCATTCTAACAAAGCTTCATGTTAACAAATTTGAAGAGTTCTCAAAGTAAATTTAATACAATTTAAACTTCTCAAATAAAACTTTCTCGGTACAATTAAAGTTATATTGATTATTACAGAGAAAAAGTTTTGGAAAATTATTTATCACGATTTGACTGTAGAACTTATAGGTATTAATTAGTGTCTAGGTTTTATATTATTCGATAGAAGCGTATTTGAAATTTTGAGAGCAAAGCATCTGGAAAAATTTCTAAATGAAGTATAATGTATTGAAGAATCTGTTAGCTCCAGAAGTTCTTTGAGAAAACTAATTGATTTATGCTCTGATTCTTTAAGCTCTATTCTAACAAATATTTAATAAATATTCCAAAAGGGAGTAGGAAATCTTAAAGTTGTTTAAATGAAATCAATTGATCTGTGGCTTTGATAACGGCTCTACACCAGCATAAGCAATATTAAGAAACTTAGTTCTAGTTTTCCAAGAAGTGGGCATTGTAGACATTGAAATTACAAATTTATATAGAATTTAAAAGATCTTCTATTCTTGTAGATCTAGAAGCGCCATTCTAACTGATATTAACAAATTTAATTTTATTTATCGACGATACAAATAGATTTTCTAAACCACCCTGGAAATCATTGCCCCGACGCCTATGACATACTAATTCACCTTACTTTTCAGGGTTTTAGTAATTGTTTGGAAATTCATATTTTCTCTTCATGGACTCATTCAAAATGAGTCTTGAGGGTACAGTCAGAATAAATCGACTTAATTATTGCCTTATGCACTATATTTACAGCTTTTTTTATCGTGGGTAATATGAATCAAACTGTGTAAAATTGCCTAAGTAAAAAAGAGTTTTCGCTTAAATCGCGCTATTGCTGCAAATTAAAATGACTGGATACTAACATCTAATGTAATATTGACTAAAACTAATATGATGTGACTATATAGACTTATAGCCACAACAATGTAATCTTTGCCAGTACTTACGAAGTAATACGAACATTCTCTTAATATTTCACATGTGTATACATACTTTGACCAGTCCGAGTTGGAACGGCAAAAAAACACTTAATGGCTTTTTAAGTGGTGAAAAGCCATGCCGCCCGGTCGTCCATGGACGTATCATTACGGATAATAACCCTAACAATGAATTCACTTCCAAATCGAACAAACAAATGGCACACACATTCACACACCACTGCTTTCTCGAGTATAAGTGCCGAAGAAGAGATCACAAGGAAAGCACACGTGGCCGTTGTGTTATGGTCCAGTGGATCATCCAGTATCCGTAGAGTCTCGCATACTTCCTCGTACGCGATTTCACTGATCGACTGTACACCTGCACCTTGGAAGAAGAAGAAGATACAAACGGAGTGCCGCTGCCGTAAAAAAAATTGCGGTCCAATGGACCCTCTAGTTCTTTATCTGTACATATCCATACATTCACATATATGATTTCACTTGGGCAACTGAACACCTGCATTTTAAAAATACCAGGGCGTTTCTGAATAAGCAAAAAGATTATAAGTCCCATGGTTTTGTATAGAGACAACGGGCTCTTTTCGAATGCCCTCGGTAAATTCAGATTATTATTCTAGATTATTGAGTGTTCCAATTGCTAGTGGTTAAAGTATACCTATCTTCCATTAATTCAACATGCAGTCAGCCAGTCATTTGATTTTTTTTTTGTATCGAGATTACAGAGAATATGGAAAATGTAATGTACTTTAGGAAGAAATTCAATGATACTAATAAAATTTACTTTCTGAGAATTTCAGGGCCTACACCTTAATCCTTAATGCCCAACAAAGAAAACGCTAATTAATCCTTAATTAAGTGTTTCAACTCATACCTCCATCTGGAAGTGAATAATTTGAGAGACGTTAATTAGATTGTTCGCCCATTAATTGTTCTCGTTTTTTCCGCGCACATTCATCAATACATCCACCGTGCATATAATAAATAAATCTCGTCCTTTAATTAATTAAAAATCCTAGAAGGCTGAATGTGATACGCGCCGTCCGGCAAGCAATTAATCCACGTACGCTATCTCGTGTACGTAGCTTTTATTAATGAGCAAAAGACTTAGAGCGAGAGTTCTATTCGACAAATAAAGACCGCCACATAACGAAAAAAAAAAGAGAAAAAAATCGGAATCAATAATGCCGGTAATGAATGAATGGAAAAGGCTCCTGTCCCGACTAGTTAGTTTGCTTCATTACCGGCTGATAAATAATGCAGCTCGAATTAGTGCATTTGTAGTCGGCCTGTTGTTTTGCGCAGACAAATGACTGACGCCTGTCAGTGATCGCTTAAATCACTGTCAATTATTGGGTATTATCGGGCTGTGCCCTTACATGGTATCGAAGGTGGAAAAAGTTAATTGGATAATTTACTTTTTCTCGTCTTGTAAAAATATGTGCTACAGAGATTTAATAAAGCTTTTGCTTTTATATCCTCTCTTTTAAATCCTTGTATCCTTATTTAATATGATTTCAATTAAATCCCACATATACACTTTAGCAAGCCAAGTAAAACCTAAATTACGTTTACTAAAGTTACAATGCATACTACTCAGAATACTAATTTCATTTTCTCAACTCTTGTCCCACTTTACTTCCTTGTTACTTATAACATCTACCATTGGATTGAAGCAGAACCAGTTAACTGGAAACATTGAGCAGTTAGTTAGTCAATGACATTGTGTTTAAACGTTTGTATCAAGAATAATTGCGGATAAAACCTAAGACGTGACTACGGTAACTAAAAAATTTGTATTAAAGAGGCACTGGAGACATGATGATACATTGGTAACAGAAGATGATGTAAAGGAAACACTGGGAGAAGCACTAATGGCGTATGACCTCATGAATTATGCTGGGAACATAATGAACATAGTGCTTTAATTAAAGTTATAATGTTTGATACATCTTAATACGGTAATTAAAAGACATATAATGATCTATAATAACAGATGTAGCATTAAAAGCAGCGCAAGAAGTGGAGATAGAGGACAACATTTATAAAGTACTAGTTACTACGAATGAAAGGGAATAGAATGTAAAAAGGAATATAACGACCACGTATAATGATGGTTGGCCAAGGACATAAAAATCGTACTGGATAACAAGAAAATCAAGAAACAGATTCTGGCACAATGTCCAGAAGAGATGTTAAGAACTTGTTATACGCACAGAAAAATTGAAATTAGAAACTTGAATGATTATTCATCCATATTACATTTCCAATACTTGATACGTTGAAACCAGGTAGCAATTTAGGTGTTGTTCACAAGTCAAAGTTAATTTTATTTATTTATGCAGAAATTGAATTATATTTCAGTGAATTTGGATATATCTTTCAATAATAATAATAAATTAAATTACATAATAATATAAAAATAATTGATACAAAAAAATTAAATAAAAATAATAATAATAATATCTTTCAGGTAATAATGTAAGTTAAATGCCACTTAAATATTTTGTAACCAATGTGGCTAATATATGTTTTCAAACGGTATTAATTTAATAATGAAAATAATTATATTTTCCAAATTGAACAAAGAGATTACAAATTTCAAGAACACAACATATTTGATACAGTAATATTCGGTTCATACAACATAACTAAGCTCTAAAATACTATGACTGTATACTGCAGATGATAAAATATTTCTAGACAATTTGTTTTAATGGCAATTAGTTTTAAGGCGCGTTACTGTTTTCTAAAATGCAAGTATAAAGTATGACCATAATTTTTTTTCCTGTACCACTTTATGGCGTTGGGCTAATCTACTTTAATTACATTAGTGTGTGAAATATTTCTATCTTACTACTAATCCTGATAATGATGTCGACGAGAACGACCATTCCCAATCTTTACCATGAAGTAAATGTTTAATCTAATCGACATATTTTTGTGACAGTGTAATCTGGAAAAGTGGGCATTTACCAAGTATGACTTGAAGGTAGTTGGCGAAGACTTGTCCTTTGGTCTACAAGTATGACTTAACTAGAACGTAATTTGGACATGAGGCTTCACCTCATAGGTCGTCGGAGACTTACTACGTTATGATAGAAATTCGCCAAATTTACTAAATCTTTACTTGAATTTGACACCACTTTGGTCTAATTGGACAAATGACACAACTTTGGTCTAATTGCTGCTAAGAATTATTAATTTTCTATCACGTACAACTGTTAAAATAGTCTACTTGGTGTGAATTTCTAGCAATGTCTCATCGAAAATGTTATAGCTGAAGAAATTTACAGGTTTCGTTAATCGTGGTAATAGCGACCAATTTACTATGCCCAGTAGCCACAGAACTTCTTCTTAATTTCCAATATTGCACGTCGATGAAATAAGGGCATGTTTAGCAATACTTACCCCCAACCCCAACGCAATTTTATAAAACATATTCCGATATCCAATAATCATGAATTGTAACACCTAAAACTATCATATCAGTCTAATATCGGTACCATTACAACATTTAATAACTTCCCCCCGTTTCGATTTTCTTCCCGTTCCCACCTCTCGAGCCGAGAGAAAAATGAAATCAACGCATTAGCATGCGGTTGACGTTGATCCAGGTATATCATGGGCACCTCTAACTGCTTCTCATATATCGTCCACTTCATTATTATGATTGGCATATCCAATTAATATGAACATGAGAGGTCAGAAAGCGAGGACCCACATCAAAGTTGCTCGAAAACAAAGATTCGTTAAATGGAAGTTACTGAAGACGGCGAAGGTGCGCACTTGCAATGCGAATGACGATATTGAGATCTAGATGGAGTTACGGGTGGTGAAGAGTAACTGAATGGGACAGTTATATATATTGAGTTTCACGAAAGTATCGAAGCCATAAATTTCGGTTAAGGTTGGAAATTGAAATTTAACACACACTACCAATCATTCAGTGTGTATACATTGCATACACGATATAACCGTTCATCGGCATATTTACCCTACGTGATATGCTGTGTTAGGTATTGAAGGTTCAAGAAGTGAATTAAAATTGCTCTCAAAAGTAATTTAAAGTTCTAACCTTTGAAGATAACTTCTGTCTTACCAATATGTAGGTATACAATTGCTGCCAACTTAACGTTGGAAAAATTATTGACATATAGAATGCTAACGCTAAAAATTAAAACATACTAACCATTTAAAGATTTTGCATTTCTAGCTTGTATGAAGACGTCCACCAATAACATTTACACGACTAACTTGAAAACTTAGTAATGAAAATTAAGAACGCTAAACCACATTGATTTAGGCATTGAACATCAAATCGTAATAACTAATAACATGAAGGCAAATCAATTTGTGATTTCAAAAACGATTTGAAGAAAGAATTGTCTCTTTCTTCCTGTCGAAATGTCCTTACAATACAACACTGTGACATTGACCATTTTGCACTTAATATCACTGCAAAATTATTAACACCACGTTATCAAAACGAAGTTGAATATTAAGTAATTATCACAACAACGAATGACATCAATGAAGTATCTAAAAAAACACTTCCGGGAAAACGATAAGTTCGGGAAATTTCAAAAAATCTACCCATTTTTAGAAAACTGCTTCCGAAATTTAAAATCACACCATTTCCATACGCGGTAACTATACGAATAAATAAGTACATATTCTGGTAAGAGACATTAGTACATTAATTGACTTCAATTTTTATTTACCAGTGAGTTATTTTATTACTAGGAGGTAGTTAAGAAGAAGAAGACTAGAGAGCTTTAGTTTTCAAAAATGGTAACGTTTAAACACGTTGGCAAAAATAAGAAAAATTTAGTTTACACTCATATTTAGAGTTAGGGAATCTAAATTTAATTTTGAGTTAGAGTTACTTTTTTTCCACCTATGTGATTTTGACTGACTCCTTTTCAATTTTTCGTAGGGCCATCTGATCCCTAACTAGATTTATAACTTTTTAAGAACTCTGTAAATTTCCTTTGGTCCTAAAAAATGTAGTTGGATACAATAAATTTTAAATTAGCTTAGTTCCTATTAAGGTGAGTTAAAGTTGTGTAGTTAAAGTTCCTTACTTCTATTGGTACTAAAAAATTTTGCAAAACTTCTAACAATCATAACTAAATCTAGTGAAGTGTAAGACGGCCTTTGATCCTGCAATTTTATAATTTATTGGAATATCTTGAAATTCGAGATGTGTTAAAAGTTAAAATGTAATTCAATTATGCTGAAAGGCTTTTTTTACTTAAGATTTGTTTTTAATACCACTTTTTTAACAAAAGCTCAAATATATGAATAATGCTTTATCACGCGTCACGTAAAATTGCTCTAATATCCGTTTCAAATGTATTGGTCCCCTCAGTTCAAAGTTGAATAGTACAAAAACCTGATAGCAAAAATTCCAAAAAGACATATCAATTTTTAAATCTACCTATTTATGCAACATATGAGAAATTTGAAATACAATATTGTGTACCTATTGTTTATGAGTTATTAACACTTAAAATATCTTTTCGGCAATAAGATCGGTTTCAACTGTTAAATTTATCCTTTTGTCGTCAACCTACTAAAGTCGGTACTTGGTTGAAAAACATTATTGTGGATGTAGACATATATATAGACCACGTCTCTGGCATTTGTAGATAATAGATATATAGCGTGAGATGTATGCCTGAGCTTGATTCCAATTATGAAGTAAATCGTACAACTTACTGATAGAGATTTAATAAATTTCACAACCACTCAAAAAGAAAAAAATATTGAAGTTTTCTGCAGATACGTCAATATGTATATGAAAGCAAAGTTCCCCGGTACTGCAATACCCAAACAGTGTAATCAGATTTATCACCGCTTAAACTTCCCTTTGATGCACCGTTCAATAACTGTATTCCTAATTAGGGGAACATCCACATCGAACTAATCAACAATTAGTACTAATATTTATTTCCATACGGAATCCATAAGAAACCTGAAGTTAATCAACGGACCAACTTTTAATCGACCAATTTAAAAAAAATTAGACAGTGCCCGAAGGGCTCTCTGTAGTACACACACAACTGGCGCGATTTACATAAAGAGGTTTTTTCGCCTCGGCGCCAGTTTCTAATAAACTATACCGTATATCTCTTTCGTTTGGACAGCGATCCATAAATTCATTTCTATCACTTACGGGATGGACGTTAAAATGAAATTTGTAAACAGGCGGAAATTGGTGAGTAACGAGCCTTACTTACTGAATAAAAGGTCTCCCGAATAAAAAGCCCAACCCAACCATTTGTACATATTATTTTGTTCCTGATTAAACATCGGATTAAATTAATTCCCGATTAAGGGTAGGTATTATAAAACTTGTTTGACAGATAACTCAAAGTTAACTTGTGGAATGACGTCACATACAACAGTTAACTTCAAAATGTCACACAAAGACCAACTAATAGATCAGTAGTAACTAATTTAATTATTATAGGCTTGTATATTAATTATTTTGTTTTTTAGAAATCATCCTCTATAACCCACCCTAAGGGCGGGTATTATAAACATGTTTACAAGTTAACTTTGAAGTTAGCAGTCAAGTTAACTCTAGCTTTTATAATGCCAGTTTTATAAAAGTCCCATTAAAATTAAAGTTATAAGTTATAAGCACGGAATAGTTAGTTATTGACAGAAGAACTGTCTAAATTCGAAAAAAACAAGATTTTCTACAAAGTTAAATTTAACCGATATCCCTTCCACCCGATATAGTTAACTCCGACATTTTGAAGTTAACTGTTGTATGTGACGTCATTCCGCAAGTTAACTTTGAGTTATCTGCCAAACAAGTTTTATAATACCTACCCTAAAACAGCCAATCAACTGAACCGCATTTATAAGTAACGGAGGCTATGTACTTAGTAGCCGTACTTAAGTTATGTCCTTGTTTTAATCGAGAATTAACTTAATCCGATGTATAATCCAAAGCAAAGGCGTCAGCCCATAATTTTATAATTTAGATGATTGACTTGGACCAAATGTACGCTATGTCGTTTAAAGCAACGTATTTTATTAACGTGACAATGTGTAGACATGACTAACACCAAAAGTGGTATATTAGTCATGAAAGTCATACTTATATACCGAGAACTTAATAAGATAGAGTATACAAAGTATTTTTAGAATTTCGATTCGTAACACTCTATAAAAGATAACCAACATGGTTGATTCAATTTTGATTTTCAAAAAAATAAATTTACTTACTAATTTACTTAGATACTTTTACTAATGTTACTATTCTGGCGAATTCATTGGAGTTGCCACCATAAGTTTCAATTTACATTTTTACCTACGTACCTACTTGTGAAATGTACCTTTACAAAATTGGTAATATCGTGTGTACAGAAAGCTGTAACTGTGGTAAAATGTACAAAGAGAAAGAAATTGAAATTTCAATCCCTTTTCAGTACACTTTTCTTTTATTACAATATTTCAAAAAATATGTGAAAGTAATTTTATGTGATATTTGTTCACCATCACAAATCTGAAATAATTTCATCTGTCCAGTTTACGCTTAACGAAACTAATGTACGATCAGAATTTTTGAGACTTCAATCTCTTTGTAGGTCTTTTTCTTGAGATATCTAAAAAAAAAATGAAATTACCTGCCTAAATTTTGAAATTTCGCAGCTGTGAAATTGGCGCTTAACGAAGAAATATGAAGAAACGGAAGTTTTAAAATTTTCCTCTTTTTGTAAAGATGACATTTTTGCCGTGGTGTCTTGAAAAATCACAAACTAAATTTTTGAATATTTTGGATATCATATTGACGTTTAAAAATAAATTTAAAAAATAAAGAATGGCAAATTTAATAATTTTCTGGTTCAGGTGATGTAAGTTTTATTTGTCAGGGTACTTCAAAAACAATCTGTCAATTTGACAGATTTCTGGACATATTGTGAGAAGACAAATTTCGAAACTGCCAGTAGTGCCAGTAAATATTTGGAATTGTTTAATTATCAAAATAACCTTAGTACAAAAATGTGAAAAAGTTTTGAAATTTTATCCTCTTTCCAATACTACTTATTGAATAAAATTTTCATCAACAGAAACATATAGAAAATACGATACCCATAGCTGTGTTATAGGAAAATTCGATTATCAAATAAGAAAAACGTTCCCTTGATACGCTGCTCCTCCATGACCTTTATTACACTTACTGTTAGGATATCATTAAGTAAAAGTAAAACTTGAATAACCTGAAACACATGAAATCACACTGAAATTGGGGAAAACGTCAATTCCAAACGCAGGCAATAATAATTTCCCAATACCTACATACATATCAATTTACTACATATATATAGTAATGTGCCAATAATTTATATCCAGGGGGACCCTTTCTATTTAAAGTTAATAACAAGAGCCGCGCAATAAATTACGTTCCGATGTACAAGAGACAATATCGCATGCTGGTAATGTTGTAATTCACTAACCGCCGGCATTTAGCGAAATATTAAATAATTGTTTCGTTTGCAGAATTGTAAAAGAGAACGCTAAAGAACCAATTAAATAAATTGCCTTAATTGAATACGACTTCAGGTATCTCGGCTCGGTTGCAGGCTACAAATCCTGTTGTACAGATATGTAAGTAATATTACTCGTTTTAAGAAGAAAAATATGTAGTTTAAAGATACTTAGTGGTAGAGTTGTTTACTGCAAGAACAATTTTGAGTGTTAAAGAAAATTGCGCTGTTTGATAGGTATTTCTAATTTGTAATGAACATACCTATAAGGAGTTGTTCGTAGTATGATTTAATTTCTGAAATTACCACAGACATTCGAACTTACCGAATGTTGTTCCGCACGAGTGCTTATGTTAAATTGTTGTAACTTTTCCCCAGCAAGGTTAAATAAAAAATAAGTACATGAATTGACTGTGGGCGGTGTCAACTATGTAGGTAACTGTTATTCTGAAAATTAATTTTTTTTTCTTAATTGAATCGAATGACTCAAGTATTACGAAGATAGTTTATTATTAATACTAACCATATTATAATTGTTTCGCATTAGTTTAAAAGATGTATGTGTAGCATGAAGATATAATGACGGCTGTTACTCTGGAATATCCATTTCATAGTTCCTCTATCGAACCCACTTCATAATTAGTTGCTATTTGGTTGCTAATTTGTGACGTCAAATTTAATTTTGTTGCTAGTGCTGTTTCCGAGAAACATTGAATATTTCAGCATAATATTACGCTAAAAGAGCCATTCCTTAAACGCAATAAGATATTGATATGAATTTGGCGTGGTATTTTGTTGCCTTCGGATTATAGTGAGCGCATTTCCCAAAATCCACCCCTTCCGATAGTCATCTCCCTACTTTCTGAAAAGGACAATAATTTTTGTATGAACTGGTGATTTATATGTTTGTGGATGGTACTTACAACTAATTGGCCTGCCTGAAATTCATAATAATTTTTACCTTGGGGGGTAGTTTGGGTATTACCACATGAAACTTGCTTACTTGAATGCTCATTTATTAATAATAGTTATACTTGATTATTTCAGTGGGTTCTCAAAAAATATATCCTAAAAAAGAAAAAAGTATACCGAATTGTAATTTATTGGAATAGAAAATTTATTACTTTCTGATAAGTAGTTAATCAAAATAAACTATTTTTCCTCATTTTATGTACATTGAGAGTCTATGTACAATGATGGTGTTGTCGTTCAGAAGTAAAGAAACTTTCTTCAAGTTTTCTATCAAATCTATCAAATTTCCATTACAATAAGTTCATAATTTCGGTGTTTACTCTCGTTATTTTTCAGTTTTTGAAAATTTGGTTTAATAGTTTTTAAACTTTTATTATTTATTACAATGCAGAGAACATATAATAAGGCTTAACAATATTTTTGACTAAGTTTTCTTTAAAAGAAACATTGGACTTGTTATTTTTCGGTTTTTGGAATTTTTCTCAAAATCCACTCCAATATTTTTTATAAACTTTAAATTTCTAGCCTAATATCGAATATATATGTATTATAATCTGTTATAACGTTAATAGCATTTGTGGCTAAATCGTCTCTAAAGGGTCATTTTCTCTTGCAGTTTTTCGTTTTTTTTTTAAATGTTGTCGATATCCGTTCCAAGAAATGTTTACTCTACTATCGAATACTTATTATAAAATATAAGAGAGTAATCAAACGTTAAACGTTAAAATTGAAGAAAATATGTAGCTGGAATATTTGCTTTTTCTATTTAAAAAATTAAGAAAAATTTTAAGTACCTACCGAAAGAATTACAAAAATATATTATGGCCTTTTTGATAGTGTCGCTTCCTATGGCTTAATAGCGTGGAGTTCTGCTTATGAGAATATATCTCCTTCAGTAAATTTACAAAAAATAACATTAAAAATTATATTCAAAGGTAAAACTGCAGAAAATGTATTAAAAGGAATACTAAAAGTTAGACAAAAATATTCACTAAATGTACTAATGTATAACTACGAGGAATTGAAAACCCTCTATAACTATTCTACAATCATTACAAGAAAATAGAATAGTTGACATGCCTTATGCGAGGTTAAATGTTGGGAAAAAAAGGCACTTCTATAATGCGATAAAATTATTTAATCCAAAAAACTTAAAAATACTATCAAAAAATGCACAAATAATAAAAAAACAATATAGAATTGACTATATGAAAACACTTTATAAAAAAAATATAATCTTATACTTAAAAGATATAACTACTATCAGTCATGTTGCAGTGACATATTGAAATAATTGTCGTTTCCTGGGTGGATTCGGTACAATGCTATTTTAAATTCTGATTGTTTATAATATACATACATATACGTGTGTGCGTGAATAAGTATGTCGTTCCGGAAATATTAATAAATTCTGTAATTTTATTCATTACCATGGCCGTTTACTTATTCGAAGGTAGCCATTGGCCTCGTTCGAATATTCCACGTCTACAATAACGACAATTCGTGAATCATGCAAATGTCCAATAATAAACAATGAAATCTAAGCGTAATATCTGTCAAATCGGCCCACATCTTATACAAATAAAAAGGTACAAACAGAATTAAATCCTGAATGCACCCCAGCATGGGAGCATTCTTTGTTTCGGCCGCTGGCCTATTGTATCCACAATTTACGACAAATTTCATTTTTATACGACTATATAAAATCCGTTAAATGTTACCATCCATAGAGAACACGTAGGTAAGTGAAAATTATATTCATAATTTCTGTCAGGCCGCATGTTAGCCTTATTAAATATGGAAAAGATTTAACCTTAATGTCCTTTAGCACGAGCTTCGTGTTTATTTTTCGTTTTTCGGTGTTGTTTCGGGCCTTTTAACGACCGACTTTTTTATTCGTAACGGGTTAATGGCAGTCCCGAAAATTACAAAGGACCTCTCGTTTTAATCGTTATGCTCATAATTTATTTATTACTTCCTCCAATCAGAAATATTAACTAAAACGATTTGAAAGTTTATTTTATTCATGATATGTAAACCATTAAAACAAATTACGGATATATCATTTTTTATAGGTACCTACCTACTGAAATTAGATTAGTTAGGATTAACCTTTCTATCAGACAGTAAACATTTTTTGTGATATAACGAAATTGGAATAAATTATCCCTAGAATTTTTATGGAGAGTTGTTGAAGGTAGGTCTCTTGGATTTAAAATTTTTCGAGCCAATAGATATTTAATCAGTATGTATAATATACTAATTTCGTAATAAAACGTGACTCAAAATTGAATATCACCGCTTAGCTAACAACAACGTTTATGTCATTTTGACCAACTTCAGATGAGAGTCAAAAACTTTTTTCTAAAGAAGAGTTTATACGCCCTAACCAGTGGTAGATGCTATACTTGGCAATAAAAAATGATTTGATAGTCATTTTAAGGGCGAAATCAGACTGAACAACCAGACCCATCGTCCACGGCCGACCAAAATTTCAAACCCTATGAAATGATACACAGACTCAGACTGCTTGATCGTTCATCAGTGAGACCGATCGACCGCCATCGTCCGTGTTCGAATTTAGGACAGGTTAGAAATTTGGTCGATCGGTCGACAGTCATGGAATACTAAATAAAAAATATCCATTGTTATATAGTGTTTTGTGCAGTTTTGAGAAATCCGACCTTATTTTTTCGCCGAATATTGATATGTAATTTATATCCTTTATTGTCTAAGATATATATTGGATGCAAATAAAAATGATACTATTTGTTTCACTCTCTTCAGAACGAATTTAATATGACATTTTGACATTGATCTTTTTGACATTTTTTGGTGAGTCGATCGATCACGATCAGGCAATGTGACGTTAAACAAATTGCTGGATGAATCCAAACATTCGATATTGGTCGGTCGGTCGCACTGAATCGGGCAGTCTGATTCCTACCTAACACTTTGTTTTATTTTCACTTGTTGTTAGTGTTGAGTAAAATCCTAATGCACTAAAGAGACCATCCAAGGAAAAACATGTAAAAAAGTCAACAAATGATTAAATATATTTTTATATAGATTTCTTGTGCAGCTGTTTTATGTATAATCCTGTATGCTGTTTCTTAAAAAGTTTTTAGGTTGTGGGACATGATTAAAAACGTTCACAATCCCATTTTTGGGTGTTTTTGGTTGTGGACCTTCCAATAACCTTCCCGAAAGATTTCATCAAGTTTTCATCAGTAGTTTTATATAGTCTTGCTTTACATTGTGATAGAAAGCTACTTCATATTCCTACAGACAAGTGGGAGTTATGGAATAAGCACAAAAATTACATTTTAGGTATTATTTAAAGTTGTATAAAAACGGGAAAAGCTTTTTCATTCTTCCGCTAATTGAGATATTAGTTATAATTTTTTTTAACAATTTAATGTACCTACTTTAGTAATTGATAAAACCTGATTGGGTGGTTTTTGGACGACATGACTTATAAAACCAGAGTAACACCTCAGTTTTATGGAGTGTTCCAATTTTCTGTCAAATGGTATAGCTTCATCCAGAAAAACTACATTTTTATTATTTTTAGTGATTTCCATGCATGAAAATCAATACAAATTACAAAATAAAACTGTTTCCTTACTACCTTTCGCGACATAAATCTACCTATAAACTGTAATTTTTTCTATCGTTATGAATCGTAATGTAAGAATAATAATGCCAATTGAATGCAGCTTTTTTATTAATATTGCTTGAATTGATTATATAATCAATCTGTTTAGTTATATTCATGACTCATGTTGTTGGATAATAAGCGTATGAAAAGTCTAGTAAACCTTGAGTCTCCTAGAATCAAGTGTCCATCCATTTCTTTTGTAAAATAAAGTCCTTATAAACTAATGTAAACAGTAGAAACCCTGTAAATTTATTCAATAAAACAAAAATGCCAATTGCCAAGATCTTCCATTCTCTTTGTTGACTCTACGATCAACATAAAAGAGAGCTAAGTAGGGTTGTAGAGATTTAATAGGGAATTTAGGGAACATACTCTTAAATTAGGGATTAATAACCATTAAATAGGGAACTAGAACAAGTTGTTATTAAAACATCTTAGGTGAAATTTCCACTTGCAAATTAAGTAATCAAACATTAATTAATTAGAACAACTTATTCAGGAAAATAATCTAGTGTGCTTGCTGATAAAGTAAAAAATTATTAAGTAATTAATGACTATTAAAGAGGGTATTAAAACAACTGAGTCGCTTAGGTGGACGAAAGAGCGCGGATCAAAGTGATAATTTCAAAATCTTACAACAATAATTAAGCGCGTAAGCATAACATCAGTTCTCGTAATACGATAATAAACGCGCTCGGTAAGGTCAACCACACAGCTAGGTCAGGGAAATTACAATCTAGGACGCCGAAAGATAACAAAACTTAATTTGCCATTTAACCAATGTAATTTGAAGATGTATAAAAGCTTGTGAAATTTTGGTAATAAACCAGTATACTTGTATGCTCAAAACGACGTGTGTTGTTGGTCTTGATTTAAAAGTCACCCTTCATCTTAAAACCGACTGTGAGACTGCAGTCGGGAGACCTAACCTCACCCTACACGACTACTCTCACGTTACGCCCTGAGAGTTCTACGAGATCGTCAAGCTAAGAGAACATCTAACTTCGTGATCTTCAACCCCGGATCTGCACGTTACGCCCTCAGATCCACCCGGAGAAGTACGTCACGCCCTCTCTCCACACAACTAGAACTTCAACTCCAAGAACTTCAAGAGACCACGTCACGCCCTGATCTCCAACCTACAAGAACGTCTTCAGCCTTACAACCTGGAGACAAGATTCATCTCCGCAGCCATTCACAAGCCAAAGAGAAATCTATACAGTCCACTCTCTATAGAGACCACTTCACACTTCGTTCATCTTATTATTCATATCTTCTTCTTTCGGTTCCGTCTTCACCTTAGTGAAGGTTGGCAACGATCTCAGCGAAATGGGTCCGGTTTTGAGCAGCTCGGAATAAGGAATGTGAGTCTAGTCCGGTCCAGTCTCTTATGTTTTTCAACCACGAATGTTGGCGTCTTACTATACCTCGCCTGCCTTCTATTTTGCCTTCCATTATTATTTTCAGCAGCTTCATTCTATCGCTCCTGATTACATGTCCCAAGTACGCGGTTTTTCTCTCCTTTATGTCGACAAGTAAGTCTCTGTCCTTACCTATTCTTCTCAGAACTTCTTCATTACTGATGTGGTCTGTCCAGGGTATTTTTAAGAGCCTTCTATATACCCACATTTCGAAAGCTTCCAGCCGCCTTAGTGTTTCGGCCTTTAGGGTCCAGACTTTAGATCCGTACAGCAAGACGGAGTAGATGTAACAATTAACAAATCTAAGGCGTAATTTCAAGTTCAGTAATCGGTTACAAAGCACTGGTCGCATTTCATTGAATACTGATCTGGCCTGTTCTATGCGCGATCTGATTTCTGTACTAGGATTCAGATCAGATGTTATCCAGGTACCTAAATACTTGAACTTGGTTACGTTTTCGATCGGTAGTCCATTTATATATATATCTGGTGCTGGATTGGTTCTTCTAGTGATGGCCATTACTTTTGTCTTCTTTATATTAATTTTAAAGCCCAGGGTCTCTCCTACTCTGTCGATTCGATTTAATAGTTGTTGGAGTCCTTCTAATCCATCGGCTATGATGGCGGTATCATCTGCAAAGCGTAAGTTGTTAATCAGATGTCCGTTTATTCTAATGCCGTGCTCCATACCCTGTAGAGCTTCATCGAATATATAGCCAGAATATATATTAAATAGTAAGGGCGATAAGACACATCCCTGTCGCACTCCCCTATGAATGGGTACATCATCTGTTTTGTCCCCTTCGACCCTGATGGCCGCTGTTTGGTCCCAGTATAAAATTTTCAGGAACTGGATGTCATTATTATCGAGACCCTTTTCTTTTAAAATGTTAAACAGGGTTGTGTGTTCGACTCTGTCGAACGCCTTCTCGTAGTCGATAAAACAGATGAAAGCTTGTTTTTGTTGGTCTCGACATTTCTGTAACAATACAGATAGGCTGAACAGTGCTTCCCTCGTGCCCATTCCTTCTCTAAAACCGAATTGTGCGTCGTCCAGATCTATTTCGCATTTTTTGAATATTCGTTGGTGTATTATTTTTAAAAGAAGTTTCAATGCATGACTCATTAGGCTAATTAATCTGAAATCTTCACATTTATGTGCATTTGCTTTCTTCGGTATGGGAATGAAGTTGGACTTTAACCAGTCGCGTGGGATATTTCCGCTTTTGTATATTTGATTTAGAAGCTTAGTCAAAACCTTTGTATTCTGCTCGTTCAAGAGTTTGAAAGTCTCAATGTGGATTCCATCTGGCCCAGCAGCCTTTCCTGTTTTGCAGGTTTTGAGTGCCCTTTCAACCTCCGATGTTAGAATATCTGGTGCTTCTTCTGAATCTTCTTTCCTGTTAAAGTGACGTGGATCTTGAGCAGAGAATAATTGTCGAATATAATTTATCCAATGGTCTTTCAGATCTTTTTCGTCTAATATGGGTTTGTTGTCGTGTCCAACTATTCTGTTTGGGATGTTCTTTCTTCCATGGCCTGCCAATTCTTTAACTTTCTTATGAATTACTGAATGATCGTGTTTTTGTTGTAATTCTTCAATCTCATAACATTTCTGGGCCATCCAGTATTCTTTTGCTTCCTTTATTTTCTTCTTTATTTGTTTGTTAAGTGTTTCGTACATACTCGTATATCTATTCTTGTATGTTCTCCTTTTATCCATCATATTTAATATTTCTTCAGTCATCCATTCTTTTTTCTTGTTTGTACGTGTTGGACCAATTACTTCCTTCTCAATTCTATGCATTTTATCCTTCATATTATTCCAATCTTCCTCGATGTTTTTTCCAAATTCTGGGTTGTTTATATTCGATATTTCATAGTTGACTTTCTCTCTCAATTCGTCTTTTTTAGATGGGTCGCGGAGGTTGGTGATGTCAACTACCTTGACGTGTTTCTTTGTCAGTTTTTTTCAATTTTATATTAAGGTTGCCAACTACTGGGTTGTGGTCTGAATTAATATCTGTGCCTGGGTATGTTCTTATGCCATGAATTCCATTTTTGAATCGTTCTTTTATTAGAATGAAGTCTATTTGGTTTCTGACAACGTTTGTTTTATTGTGTTGCGGGGATTGCCAAGTGTAAAGTCGTCGGGGAGATAGTTTAAACCAAGTGTTAGCTATGACGAAGTTCTCTTCTTGACAGAATTGCACTAGAGTGTCACCGCGGTCGTTCCGCTCGCCCAGTCCATATTCTCCGACAACATTATCCACTTTTCCTTTACCAACTTTGGCATTGAAATCTCCAAGAATAATGATGGGTTCGTTTTTCCGCGTGTATGCTAGGAGTTGTTTTAATTCTTTATAAAAATTAGTTATTTCGTTGTTGTGTTTGTCTGCAGTTGGAGCATAGCATTATGCATTATGCATTAGCATAGCATATTGATGTTGAACTGGTTAGATTTAAGTTGCAATAGAAGTGTCCTATCTGAGAATGGTACGAAGTTAATAACAGATTTGTTTAGTCTATTGTTTAATATGACGCCCACCCCATTTGGGTGATTTGGTAAGTCGTTTCCAGAATAGTAGATTGTAGCATCTCCGTGTTGTTGTTTTCCTTTTCCTGGCCATCTCATCTCACTTATCCCGAGAATATTAATTGATATTCTTTTCATTTCCTGAATGATGTTGTTCAGTTTTCCGGCCATAAACATACTACGAACGTTCCAAGTTCCTATCCGCCGTGCTGCTTGACATTTTTCCACATTCGGGTGGTTCCTCCTCGCGGTGATTCTTCGCACCCCCTGACCATTTAAGATCTGCCGCGGACTAGGGGCCATTGTGTCATTACTCGCCATGATTGTTGACTCTTGGGATGTCCATATGGACCTTTAATGCAGTGGTTTCCCGTTGCCTTCTGCATTCCCATGCCGTTGACTTTTCCAGTTCATCCGCCTTTTGGAGCGATTTCTCACTCCAAGGACAAGAGAGTGCCCTAACCTCAGAATTGAGGGGGTTCTGCTTATACCGGCAGAAATTCGGTCGATCATTCATATCACTACTCTGTAATACGGATATTACAAATATACATATAATCCTTATTTCAGTAACTATTCATAACCAAACTTAAGTATATTTAATTTCAACAGTTGGGATAATATTTCGATTTCAGTCTTAAAACTGCATTTAATAATTTAATAAACAATCTAATAGCTGACTTTTGGACATCCACTTGAAGTCCAATAAATGTGTTTCAGACGTCCACCTGAGATCCAATGGTCGAACTTTGGACTATTTATAAATATCCAATGGACGGGTTTCGATGTTCACCAGACATCCTGTAGTGGACTATTATTAAACTTCCATTGGATGCCTATAGTGGACATCCACACGCCATTGGATGTTTATGGACATCTTCTAGATATCCACCGGACATCCAAATGATATCCAAATGGACGTCATTAGGATGTCCACGACTACGAACTTTAGCATAGATTAAGATGTCCACTGTACATCTAACTGTCACTATATGGACGTCCACCGGATATCAATAATGTCCCTATATGGATAAAAACTGTCCAAAAACTAAGTGAGTAATGTCCATTTCTCTCCTATGTTAAAATTCTTATGAACAATTGACAACAATTAAAGCATTACTACAAAATTATATATTACTACAAAATATAAATACAATAAAATATAAATTATATACATATTTCAAAAATATTTCTGCCGATGAGCACCAAAGACTTATTTTACAGATTACTCATATTATTGTACAATTAGAAATGGAGTATTCAAGTTGCTACTTTTTTCAAAGTTCAAATAATTATATAGTATTTATACTAACTTAAATGACTAACTAATAACTGACAAATTGATAACCTAACTAATAATTTTCTAAAAATAACTGAGACAATATTTTAATTTTAATCATTACTATTTAAAAAATATATATTTTTAAAATTCCCAACAAGTGTGGTTATATTCAGCATAACTCATATCAGGGAACAACCAGGAAAACTCACATGACGGCAAATTTACTGCTATTAATTCATAACAAAAAAAATAGCCCAAAGTGCTTGAAAATGCAATTTTTTGTGCATTCAATGAACATATATACTATATATATATATATAATAAAAGGTAAGAAAAAAGATTATTGGAATCTTTTAGTACGGTTCGTGAAAGTGAAACACCCAAAACTGACGAAAATGCGATTTTTTTATGTTCTCCACTATGTTCCATAACCTAAAATAACCCTGAAAACTATTTCCACTATTGGAAATAGTTTTCAGCAATATTTTATTTTAAGCAATTCAGCTATTACCTACCATTCTCATTTGAAAATTTCACCGCCTCTACAAATTTCAATTTTGTCGCAAACTTAGTTTGAAAATCACCATATAATAGGAAGTGAAAACCCTACAATTTTAAAATACAAACAAGTCTCTTATACGATGAAATGTCGACAATAAACTGAAAATAACGTTTAAATTTATTGGAGATTATGGGAGGTATGGGACGGCTCTAAAAACTTGGATTTTTTTGATGCAATACATAACAAATGTTTTATTTTAACGAATTTAACAATTTTTGTTAACAAATTATTTATTTAACAAATTTGATTTATTAAAAAGTTACGGCATATACGTTGCGACGCAATCTCCCGTCAGACGTGAGAATTTACAACGAACTCTTCAAAAATCCTGAATTTCTCTTTTGCAAATTATAACTATACCCTTGTATATACAGATCCAATAAATTTTCTTCGTTAATTTAAAAAATATATATATTCTCAAACTCGTAATCGGGATACGTCTCCGGGGCTCGGAGAGTAAAAACCTATAAACGTAATTAAATAGAGCCCCGAGCCTCACAATAATTCACAATTGCCTCGTACTTCACCAATTAATAATTTTAATTAGGTATAATATATACGGATCGTAAATATAAAAGTTCACCTCTTCAGGGTTTGATAATGAACACCGGCCGAGCCATGGAGGGCAGACGAGAAATTATTAATTCATGAACGTAATAGAATGCCGACGTGGAAAACGCCAATACAAATATTCTAATAAAAAAATGTTAATTGTTACATGTAATGAAATAAAATATAATTTACTTAATTCCTTCTTGAATCTACCATACCTACAACGAGGCGTATTATTGCCACTATCTTCCAAGTAGATTTTTGAAAAAAAAATGTATAAGAAAAATTTAAGAAAACGAAATATATCTAAAAATATTTCTGAACTATAACGCTTCCGGACCTTAGAATGTCTCAGTCAAACACCTCTTCAAAGAAACCAATGTCAAATTAAACTCATTAGCTCATCCCGAGAAAACTATAAAACGTCCTATGTATACTCCTTCGCTGATCTACGGTCCATGGTCGGCATAGTAAAGACTTTGTTGCAATAAAAATATAACAAAGTTAAAGTCAGACGTGCCATAACTCATATAAAACCAATAAACGTGTCCAAGAGGGTAAACAAACCGCCAACGCGTGATTTACAAACCCTTCCTTACATGTTCCGTGATTTACGGCCACGGGAGTCTATGGGGATCTGCTTACCGACACGTCAATTTTGGAAAATGTAGATCGGTTATGACCGTAAGTGTTATATCATCGAATTAAATGAAAGAATTGGAGTGCGCACTCAGAAATCAAATAAGGCTGGGATTATGTCTGAATTTCAAAAGATGAAACCACGAAATGAAAAGATACTAATAATTAACCTTAATAATAATAATAATAATTATATAATATATAATAACCCTAATAATTAAATTATGGTGGTTAAAGCTATTTTTGACAAGGCAAATTAGTCAAAATACCTTAACATAGACAAGACGATGCTTTTGATTCAATGACTTTGGTTTTTATAAAACCAAACGAACTATCTAAACACGATCAACTTTCCTTCCATTCACCAATTTGGCGGAGGATCAAGATATCCACCAATGCTTAAATTAACTTTGTGAGGCACACAATCAGATGTTAAAAACCCGCCATCAGAAATATTGGAAACCTATTAGAATTTGATATCATAAATTTGACTTGAGCACGTTTTTAACATCTAATCTGTTTAAATTTTACCGTGCAATTTTTGGATAGTCAGTAAAAACTGATTTTTCAAATCTGAGTAGGTACAGGAGTTAATTAAAACCATTACCTACACATATTTCAATAATGTAAATGAGTATTGAATTCCTGCATCATTTTTGACAGTGGCATCTGTTAATATCAAACAAAAATAAAAGTCACAAATAATTTTATTGTTTACCGTTATACCCGACGCATAATTTTTAAGATTTTTCATTCCATATATGAATCCTTACCAACGGCAACTACATAATGTAACATTGTTAATATCCTCACTCGTAAACGTTAATATTACTCGTTATTCTCCCAATAACGTCAAGAAATTCCATTAAACTTACTAATATATTGGTATTGTATCGGAAAATACCATAAATAAGGTGTTACTGTGGTTTTACAGCCAGCAGTGACAATTATTATTCGTCCCGTTCGACTCTTTATTGTATTAAATTTACAAGTTACGATTTCGGATTTATATGTCTTTATTATTGTAATGTCGTACGTGTTGCGGAAATTTTATTCTCGTGCAATTAAACCAATCGTTGAATAATTAATATCAAATAAAATAAGGCAATAAGGTTGAATCGTAAAGGAGATAAGTACAATACAGGGTGTTTGTAAACAAATATATAGTGATGAAGGATACTTACTCAGAGATAGTATTTTTAATTGCGTTTTAAAACGGTTTTAGTGTTACTTTAAGTTAAATAAGAATAATTTGTTACCTGAATATCTGTCCAAATTAAAGTAAAAACTGATTCATTTGACAGACAGGCTAATTTAAATTTATTCCAGGAGTGGTATAAGTGATATGAAGTTTGATAAAGCCTTTATAACAGAATAATTTATAATAATATACGTTATAAGTACAATAACTACATACAAATATATAAATGCATAAAAATATTAATAATCATATTTATATAATAAATATTAATAAAAATATATACAAATATATGAATATGTAATAATATATAATAACTAGGAACCGGTGATATGAAGTGGAACACAGGAACCGGAACTCCAATTCAACAATAAGCCACATATTTAAAGTATTGTATTTAACAGGAAGAAACAATCTATTACCTTATTTAAACAAACTAATAAAAAAGTAGGTATAATATTTCAACTTTAAAAGACCATAAAACGTAGGCGGTACCTTAAACAGTATTTACAACATAAGTGTCTTGAAATGCTAAGTTATAAATTTTCAAAAATTATGGCTGACTAAATGGCAGTTTTCTGTTTACAAAGAGATTTTATATATATCAGTGAGAAAGGGTTGCAGTAAGACAAACTCTATTACAGCCAAAGCCAACTAAGTAACGTCTTGAAAACATTAAATTGGAACATTTTGGTAGGAAGGAACGTTTTTAAAAGGATACGATTTAATTTTGAAACGCACTGTATATATTCCTAATGAGCTGATTGCTAAGAAGACACGTAATAATTTGGATCAAATTATATATATATATATATATATATAAAATAGTGATAATAATAGTAATAATAAGAATAATATAATTATTTATTCCGTCTTGGTGTTGGGCCTATTTTAACAACCCTCTTAGGTGGCGCTTTCGTCTATATAATCTGTCGCCAATTAATAATAGTGATAATAATAATATAATAATTATTATTAATATAATACCTACGTCTTTATTAATCAAAACTCAAAATCAAAAACAAAAATCAAAACATAGAGCATAAAAGATAGTTACACAAAAGGAAGAAAAGAAAAGATTGATAAAAACAAACAAAATTCATTAACGGTAGAAACCACAAAACTTTAAATATTTGTAGGTATAGTGTGTCAAATTAAGAACGCAAAGCTAAAATAGAAGGAAGAAAAGGAAAGAAATTAATAAGTTCATACGAAAGGAAAACAAAGACAACTAATAAGATTTTATAACTGAGCTGGATTTTAGCTATACCTAAATTTAAAACAGATAAGTGTGGACGTAGTCTAATATTTCTTACATTATGCAAATGTATATCGTGAACTTCATATAAGGGAAGGATAGTTTATCTGACAAATACTTAAGACAACTCGGCGTAACAAGTTTGTTTAGGAATAATAGATAATGATAGTTTACCAAACGATCAAGCTTTAACCATTTACGTAGGTGGAAGGTACATGATCAAACTTTCTTACGCCGTATATGAAAAGCACACTATTGTTCAGGACAACATTGAGCCGGTTTTTAGTTGTTCGATCAAGAGACTGCAAATGCAAAATAATACAAAAATTTAAAGCTACTACGCTATGAAAGCACTATGCTTTCATACAATTTCTGATTTTAAAATTGAGAAAATACTGGTTTACATAAAGTATTCTCAGCGTCAAATATTAGGTGTTTAAAAGAATTTGGACAACTGTCCCTTAATTCTAAACATACAATGTATTTTGATCCCTAGAATTTTTGCTTTTTGTTTTGTTATTATCTTATTAGAATGTTAGACTAAGAAAAAGTTAAATTATAATCAAATTTATTCCCAAAAGGTATCGTCTGGTTCTTGGATTCAATTTGAATCTTCTTTAAAACCTTCCCCAGCAACATTGTCTTTACAGACATGAACAGTTTTTCCCTGTTTGTCAAGGTAATTTTACAATCAACGTCCTCACCTCCAACCTGATTAAAAGGAAACCCAAAGTGGGACTCAAAAGGTCTCAACTATACTGGCTATCAATTTAGTTGAAATAACTCTAGATATTGCGCCCTTTGTCGCATCCATGGATTATTATCGAGATTATCTTGGTTCATATGGTCTTGGTCCATATGGTTATATAGTCTTGGTAGGGTCTTAATCCACGGGCCCTATAGTACTTTTACACCATTTTTAGTCAGAAATTGCTTCAAATAAAAAAACCTAAACCTCTACAAAACTCAGTGAAAAATAGAAAATAAAGAAATCCTACTTTATGAGTGTCCAAGTCACCGCAGATTACGGTAGCATTGCTTGTTGGGATTTTATGTATAATACGAGGAACCTCTAATAGTGAATCATACGCGTTTAAACCTTTTCACTTAGTGACTAGGTAATTTTGTCCCATAGCAATCATCTAATTAATTAAAGAGCACAATACTTTAGTGCCACGTTTTTAAGATTTATATTTTTATAAGCAACCATGGATTGTATTTTTTGGCCAAATATGGTTCTAACAACTTCTTTCAGCATTTTAGGTCACTATCACGGTTACAATGGAGAGCTGCGCTACCACGAATTATTTAAATATATTTAATGCAGATTTTCAGATCCAGTATGATTGATAACTCATAACTTTTAATGATTTAACCGCATCAGTATTGAACCAGCATCGATAAATTTAATTACAAGAACAGATCATTTTTCACATATTTCTCAAGAACGCTGCTGTAACTTTGTTGTACCTTTGCGTGATACTCACCTTTCGGATCTATTCACAATGTGTTCTTTCGCGTTGAATCTGAATTAAATGACACATCACCTCCAGATAGTGTCAAACCACAAAACTTAAAAAGCCAATTCATCATCGTCAATTTTAACATAAACTTATCTTTGAGCAGTCTAAAATAACTAAAATATGAACACAAGAATGCATCCGGTTTAGTACATTTAAGTTTGACGGCAAGATCCGTTGTCCGCATTTTAATCCTCTGAAATTACTTCGTTCGATGGGAAATCGGCAAGGATCCTTTCAGCGATAGGACTTGACGTGTCACTCCAGCATTAAGGCAACGCAATATCGCTGTAATACGAGTCCGGAGTCTGTACATAATAGCTGATAAAAAACCTGATTAATTACAAAGATAATGTGTGTTGCAGGCTATGAAGGATAATGTAATAGATGTCAAGTTCTTTCAAGACAACTTTTTAACCAACCAGGAGCTGAAGTATCCATTAATAATCCGTTGTGCCGGCCGTATTCAGCCGTAATAATTTATATGATCATAATGAAGGTCTATCTATAAATACTGTAGCTGTGTACATAGAATTTAGTAATTTAACACTATAATGTAAGCAATTTACTAGTTTACATTGATGAGTGCGTTCACGCAGGAACGTGAAGCTGAACGTTTGAAATCTCCATCGAGTCGCCGGGAAAGTAACACAGGAGGATAATGTTATAAGTGGATGTCACCTGTCAAAGAGGATGCTTTCTGTAAGAGTTACGTCAACGCCAAACGAAGAAATGTTATATATTTGCCTGGGAATTACATAAGTTTTAAAGTATAGCGACACTATTGAATTTGATGGCTACGTTAACATTAGAAGCAGTTATATTGCTTTTGCTTCATACAAGTAAAGTTTATATATAAATTTTGTTAATGTCGCATGCAGGGTAAATTAATTTCAAAACGAACTGCCCTGGAACTCAGAACATAAAATTACGTACTCTTAAAACTTCTAATTTATGATCCTTTGTATCAGTACAAAAGTGCCGTATCATCTACCAACAGTACTCATAAGGAAACTGTAAACTTGCGATTATACCTCTGGGATGTTATGGGAATTAACTAAGACCTGTCATCGCTTTCATCGTTAACCATCGAGACCGTTCTGGGTGCATATTAGAATATCAGCATGAAGCTGCTGCGTCATCCGTGAGCAATTAGCACCAGATGAAGACTTCAAACTGCTAAACTGCGACTTCTTTTGTACAAAAGTACACATGTGCTGCCTTTACAAGAGATCCCATCCCACAAAAAGGAGAAGTTAGGCAGTAGGTATACCAGAGGGTGTGGAACGGGGGAATTTTTCGCTTCTTGCGATGATGTAAAAAGATATTGGAAGGTTGTTGGTATGCCGTAGATGGATCTCGTTAAAAATATTTTTATTAGCTTTTAACCTGAAGTATAACAATATGTTTGCTTTTATAATTGAAGCATTCCAAAGTAAGTGATTTAATGAACTAAAAAAAATAGAGACACTTTAATGGCGATAAGATCTGCTGCGAGATTTCCACAATTTTAGTAAATTTTGACAAAAACAAATCTAAATGTTTAAAAAATACTATTTTATAGTAGTAGTAGTAGACTACTACTACAAAATACCATCGCATTTTTTGAAAACTGAAATCCATAACAACCCTTCAAATTTCAATGTAATACGTTAAAAAACTGTTCCAAATTAACTTTTCCCCCCATTGTCGAATATAACTCCAACAAACGGGTTTGTTGAATTTGCCTTAAATGTTTATTACTTAAACGTTGTCTTACGATTTGTGAAATTATTTTGTTTTCCTGCTTCGTTGCAATTTTTATGTAATATTAATTACAAGATGTTAAAATCACTGTTTCCCATATATGTTACAAGATGCTGCCACCTTTTATATGAAAGCCAAATCTCAAATTTGACCGCCAGTTAATGAAAGTTACCTAATCTCTACAGTTTCCTATTTGGTTCATTAAAAACTGACAAATCAATAAGAAATTAATTGTAAGCAAGAATAATACATCAATTAATTTAATACCAATTTTCATATAATGCAGCATTCAATCCATATGATTAAAATCAAAACAAAATCATACTTTTACCATTACTCGAGCCGGGATAATTGAAACACTTGAGAAAGTATTGTAATTGCCCTGATTTTCGATTTCGAGATATTAGGATTTCTGGACGTTTTGAAGTCCCTTGAGTTCGAAAAACATGTTTTTGGAAAATGTATGTGTGTATATGTGTAATTTTCTTTAATACGGTTTTGGTGATTTATACCAAATCTCAAGTTTATTTAGCTGGTTTAATGCTTATACCTTTTATTTGAAACATTTTTATCCAAAATTGCCATAAAAGGCAATTCCTTAAGTACATCGGCTTGTAGAGTAATTGTTCAACCTAACTGATACATCTAGTATCTAGGTGAACCATCTAGTAAAGTTGTTTTACTTATTCCAAGTCGATGATTGGAGTCTTATTTCGAAGTATTTTGTTTGCAATAATTTAAGGTCATTATTTAATTTATTATAATAATAAGTAGCTGTATATACATATGTTCGTCCAATTTCTTTACATATTTTAGGTAAACCAATATTATTATTTCTTGTTTTTCTGTAGCTCTAATTTAATAAAATTCACTGTTGAGAATATTAAACGTTTAGAAACCTTTCGAGAATAATTCACAAGCAAAAAATATCTGTTGTATAAGTGTTATTAGAAGCAAAAATTTAATATTACATATTAAGGAACTTTCGAGAAAATTAAGTGTGCAAAAAGGCTCGTTAAAATAAAATCATCGTTAAGATAAGCAGTATTAGGTGTCGAGATGATTAATTGTGTAATTCTCTGCAGGGCCCAGTTAATGTTCGGATGCGGAACGATGCGAATGCGAAAAATTGCGAATTGAAAAATTTGGAAATCGAGTGCTTAGTGATTGTGATTGTGATTGTGATAGTGAATTTTGTGAATGAAACGCGTCCCACCACTGACGTCTACGCTCTTCGACTTCCTAAAAGCTCCTAGATATAATTTTGGGAAATAAATTGGGGAGGCACACACATCTTTTCCAAATTACATTGATTCTGTGAGGTATTCAAATTTACACTGTACAGTCAGTTTAAATCTTTGATTATTTGGGTTAATTTTTGATCACTTAAAGGAGTCCTAGAGTGTTGATGTCTTTTGGATGGCGAGGAAAAAGAGGACGTACCTCCAGGATCCACACATGAGAGGAGAGATGAGATTCGGGCCTTGGGTAAGTGGTAAGTATCCCGCCAAAGAAATATTTACAAGTTACATTGAATTCTTATTAATTTTTATCATTATTAGTGAATCTTATAAATTTAACACAAATAACCAAATAATTGTGCCTTTCTATTGTGTTGTTTATAAGATTGTGTGGTTAATCTGATTTAGTGGTGTCTGTTACATTTAGAGATTGTTGAATTGTGTTCAATTTCACATGGCAAGGTAAAATTTACTTAGAACAATAATTGGAAGTGATGAGATATGTAAAATTCAAGAGAAAAAAGGAAGAAATGTATTTGTAATCCGATTATATAATCTTTGTCACTTTATAACGGAAATTTTGTTGTTTTGTAATTTTAAACTTGTCTATTTTACAAAAATTAGTCGTTTCAATGGTCATTCTTTAATTCGGTTTATCCCCTTTTACAGAAAATGATCTTCGGAGAGCGCCTTCGCACACAACCGAGATGGAAGAGATTTTTAAGGGTTTTAAGGTATAATGAATCCAAATGTTCTTTTAATTTCAACTCTAATAGACTTTCTTCTTTATTTTCAGGTAGGTGCACCTTTCCTTATTGACGCGCCTTTTCTGTTAAATTATCGTTTGACGTTTCGAAGCTAGTCTGGAAAATGCCGGACATAGTTTCCATTGGAAAAATCGGACAAGTTTTCGTGCATTGTGGTGCTTTTAGTGCTTTGCGAGCGAGTTTTATATTTTTTTGTTTTCTGGTAAGTACGTATTTTATACATAAATATTTTTTTTAATTTTCAGTAACAATAATCTTTTTTTTATAGGTACCCAAATCTTTTTTATGTGAGTAAGGTATTTTATGTTACTTTTTTTAATTCCAGGTACTTAAAATTTTTTTAACAGTGCACTTTTTACTTTCATGTATTTAAGGTGTATTTGTTTTACATTTACAGGTATTTTTCTCAGGCAGTTTTCTCCGTTTTTTTAATTATGTTGTTTCCACAGACCATTAATATAACTAGACCCGGTGTTCCCATTAGAAACTGATCTTTGTTTACATGCCAACATAGCCGATAGGCGCGGTGTAAAGGGGAAAGAAAATATGGCCGCCTTTGACGAAGTTTGACAGCGTACAAAGTAGCTATCCATAGGCGTATCAATAATAAGGGACAAAAAGGAAACAAAATTAAGAAAATAATTTATTTATTATTTAGATCAACGGGCAATGAAGCCCTTTACATGCTAGGTAACGAAGGTGCGAAATAAGTGACAAATGATAAAGAAGGACACAGATTATCAAAATCATCATGACAGTAATAATGCATACAATAAGTATAGTCCAAGACCTATCTGTCAGAAATTTGCTTTAGATTGGCATAAGAGGTAACCGCAATGTTTTTACATGAATACCTCGGGAATAACGTCTAGAATAAGGATTGACTTATCCTCCAAAGCGCATCGGTCGGGAACATTGTTAAAAATGCAGCAATTTAAAAAGAAATTAAAAAACACGTTTTTTCCCGAATTGTTTTGCTTCTAACTTTTTAATTATTGAATTTAGAAGAAAGTTGAAGAGAGGAAAAAGTTGCAGAATCTATTTTTACATAAAATGGTATAGGTTATAAATTCAAAAATTTATTAACGGTTTTGCCAAATAGTAATAAACAACAAAAAATCGGCCCAAAAGTGTTTTTTTAACTTATTATTTTAGGCACTTTAAAATGTAGTTAGGACTTCCATATCATCACAGGTACAAAATCCTCAAGTTATAATAAAAGAATCGAGTAAATTTCGTTTCGGTCGGATTATTAGAGTTTGCACAATAATTTTGCAATCCAGAAAAATCGGAAAATATTGAAAATTTTCAAAATTGTTTAAATTTTTTTCCACTATTCGATTTTAATAAAACTAGCGGTCATATATAAGAGGGAACAAGCTTTCACGTACTTTTGTCAGAATTAAAAAATATTTATTAAATTTTTTGTTAAATGAAATTCTGAAAACATAGCAGGAAAGTGCTCGGAAAGACGCTTCTTTTTATTCATAATAAGTTGCTATTTTGCTCCTTAGCTTCTGAGATATAACTCCTCAAAGTTGTTTAGTGTTTAATAAAATGGTTAATAATGGTTAATAAAATTACTATTTTTTCTCATATCTTAAGAAATAATTGTTTCTCACAGTAACCAGTATGATATTTTTGTTGAAATTTACATTGAAAAGATTGAAATTCAAATTCAAAAAATGTCTCGCTTCGAATTTTGACAAATTCATAAATTTGACATTTCTATTAAACACAGTTACAGGGTAGAAATTAATTACCTTGTAGTACTTTTAGGTTCAAAAACTTGATGCATCGGCAATGAAACAGCACCTCTCTTTAAATATCTAGCATTGTCGGTTGCACCTATTTTAGACACAAAATCATCTTTACTGAAATGTTTTGAGCAAATATAGGACGATTTTGTTATATATGTTATCATTTTCGCTAAGTCCCAAAACAGAAATCCAAATATTTCTTTTAATTGGATCTGCTGGACACCTAAAATAATAACACTGATAGAACGCCACTGAGATGATACATAACCTCAAAAAATTTCATTAATAAATTTCTTTATTTACCTATGAAAAGACAATCCCGAGGCTTTCCCTGCATCGCTATAAACGTTGCATATCTTGCACCTATTAACCATTGTTAAATGTTTCCTATTTTTATCAAAATTACTCCCGGTTAGTTTTGGTTTGGTTAGGTTAGCGTGTGACAGACTAGGACGCGATGTTGTCACGTTGCCTCTCATAACGAAAGTCTATATTATTTTAGATTTACGTACAACTGACCAACCGCAGGCGAAGTAGGCTGGATGTATAAGCAAATCGTAAGCGAGAATTCTTCATTTGCATTCATGCAACAGCGCAAAAAAACGCTTAGAATGTGCTAAGATCTTGTCAATACATTATTTTGTAAACAAACGGGTCTAGTTATATTAATGGTCTGTGGTTGTTTCCCTTTGTCGTCTGTTTTAGGTCATTTCAGGTTTTAGACATTCTTTTTTTTCAGGTATACTGCTATTTGGGCATTCAGGTATGGTATTCTTTTTTACCGTATTTGTTATGTCCATTCAAGTACATGTTTTTCTTTTCATGCACTCTTAATAATTTTTTTATTTGTTTTGTTACCCTTTGCATTTCTTTGTGTTTTATATAATTTAAGGTACTTAACGTTGTTTTGTTTCAGTTATACTGCTCTTTTTACTTTCAGGTATGTCTCCAAGTATATTTATTTTGTTTTGCATTTTCAGGCAATTTTTTTTTGACACTTTTAGCTAATTTTTAATTGTTTTGTTACCCTTTATCCCTTTATTCAGTTTTAGATCATTTAAGGTACTGTAGGTACATTGTTTTTTTTTCAGATATACTGCTCTTCTTACTTTCAGGTATTTCTCAAGGTGTTCTTTTTCGTTGTATTTGTTATGTTATCTTTTCCTCTTCAGGTACTTTTAGGGGTGCACACCTTCTATTGTTTCGTTTTCATTCGCACTTTCTCGTGTTTTATGTAATGAATGTAAAAGAAATTACGGGGCCCCATTAAAAATAAAGCCACAAGAGAAAAGTGGATTAATAGGGCTTCCATCGGATTCAAGTGGGACTTCCCAGGTTGATTTCGTTAGAGGCGAACCGACCACTTAAGAGGGCTCTCGTCTCAGTCGGAAACGTCTTTGCACGCCATTCCTTTAAAAATTGACTAATTTTGATGAGGTTTTCACTGAACTACTAGGAAAATTGTTCTCTTTGGGGTTAACTGAAAAATTAATTTTTGATCAAGAGTAAACTGTAGTTATCGTAACACCTTATACAATGAAATGCAATTAACCATTTGCACATATTAATCATGCACTTAAATATGCGATTGTTTGTTACAAAAATGCGTTACTAAGCATGTAAAGTGCAAAATAAAAAATGCATTTTTTTCATCCGCGAAGAGTCGCCCTCACGCGGCTTAATTCCTAAACGTCACCGCTGCATTCGAACGGAACGTCGAAGTCGAAAAAAGTCGAAGTAGAGAACGTCGTGTCATTAATTTCACTATAGCCCGCTCCGCTTGCATGTCGTGAGCCCTCTTAATACAAAAAGGTAACGAGCTGCGCAAGTACCTCCTGGGTGGCTATGGAAACTTTGCGAGATTTTAACCTAATTTCTGTCTTCCTCATTAATTACTTATCTCTTCTGACTCATTTAAGTGGGGCCCCATCAAAGAAAATTACTGTTGATTCTGTTATTATTGTGCTCTTAATATTTTTAAGTTTAGGTATATTCGATTTGCGATATTTTTTATTTGATAAGTACCTACCTACGCAACAGACGGAACGTAGATATATAGGACCATACTAATATGACCAAGTTGTCTCATATAATTTCCAAATCACTTTTCCCTATGCAGGTTTAATCATACAGTTTAATAATTAATTCATCAAATAGTTCGTACTTGATAATTAATCATTTTCATTAGACTTTATATTTGAAATAATATATTAAATGTATACAATTTTTATTAGAAATATATTTTTTTAAACTGTACTAAAGGGCACTTTACTCTTAATTAAGAATTTTTATTTTGTTGTACAATAAAATTTTCTTTAAAACGGTTTTCGTGATTTATACCAAATCTCATAACTTAAGTTACCTGTGTAATGCCTATTCCTTTTATTTGAAACATTTTTGTCTAAAATTGCCCTAAAGGGAACTTCCTTAAGTGCACCGGTTTGTAGAGTGATGTTCAGTCTATCTGATATAATTATCTGCATTAAATAAAATTATTTTATTTATTCCAATTCGATGATTGGACTAAAGCATGGACATTGAAATTTATTGTTATAGTACAGAAGTAAATTTATTTATCATTTCGATAAAGTTACATTTTTCAGAAACCTTTTTCATCTAATGTATAATCAAAAGAAATATTTAGCTACTAATAGGAGAAAATGTTAATATTTAATACTAAATTTATTTTATAAAACGGTGATAATGTTGCCATGAATATTTTATCCGACCATATGAGAAAGTCTTACGATGTTAATCGTCATTTTTAATTATTATAAAATTCATTAGGTAAATTTCGATTTTAATTATCATTAATTAAACTCTTAGTTAAAAGATTTGAAATAAAATTGCATTTAATGTAATGAGTAGGTGTTCTGGTATATGATGATAAAACAAACGTTTTAATAGTTTAAACAAAATCAGTGAATTAATCGAGTCTACTATGAATACTTTTATCTGATAAGAGTTTTAATTCATGACAATTAACATAAAACAGACTAATTAAATGAGAAAAGATTCCTGAGGCTAATTGATTTGTGCTCGATAAAGATAGAAATCTTTAATTTCGCTTGGCTCAAACCCTTAATTGATGTTTAAAAAACCGCCTGATGTATTATACATTACTTTTATATCTCTCGATATTAAGTAGGTATTTATTCCAGTATATCGCGTGTAAAGTATTTTTAAATTGATCGTGATTGTTAATATGTTTATGCAATTTAAATTTTATGAAAATAAAATCTTCGTAACGACGAATTTCACTTTGCGGAAAAAATTGTACTTACTGACTTCCTTTGTTGTTAGCGATTTAAAAATCATAAGAATGATTCGCTTTATAAATTTTACATTCTCGCCTATTGTATTTAATTATTGTTAAGTAGATACTTGCTCGCGGCTATTTTTTGCACGGAAGTAAGATATATTTTAATTTATAACATCACGTATCAAGTTAATTTGATCTAACAAACTCATGTGAAGTTCATAAAGAAAGTAAAGGAGGATTTGAATAGCTCAACCTTATCATATTTTAAATAAAAAAACATGCAACTAGAGACTAAATATTCCTAAAGGTACCTTTTAATGATACATATGTAATACCCGGGCACCCGGGAATACATATACCGGGTGTCCAGGAAATCTACGAACAAAATACTTTCTAAGCAAGTACATTTTGAAGCTTGGCGCAATTAATAATGTTTGAATAACGTATCTTTTATAGTAAACGTAATTTCTCTGTGATGACATTTTTGACACCAAATTTAAAAAGTTGTGTGACATTTTAACCAAAAATTACGGTTTCCTGGTGGATTTGAATTGTCTGTGATTGTTCAAAAAATGTATTATTTATAACAAAGTTCGTTTTGAAAAACCATTGACCAAAAACCGTTTTAAACCATTGTAGTACTTACAAATAAACAATGGAAAAGAAAAAATCCTGATAGAAATTGTTCAATTAAATTAGTATGAGAAGACAGGCTTCAATGTAACAAAATCTTCTGTTTGGACATTATTCATAAAGAAAATCTAAATCGACACCCATGGAAAAAAGTTCGGCAAATGTTAAAACAATATCTTCCTTCTCGTGTTTAATTTGAACGATTAACACTGAGTAGGATGAGACTTGATACCTTTCGAGCTAGTTAAGTAGCTCCGTCTAAAGTCGAAACTGATTGCGCCTATATATTTTATTACATTAAGCTTGTTGGCAAGAGTTTGACTTTTCTGCCTAATCATTAGGGCCAACTTTGAGCACTTGGATAATTTTCTACTATCACGATTCAGGATACTAGCAATCAGTCTTTACTAATTTTCACTTTCACATTTTCACAAAATGGTCCTTTTGGCCCCCGAAACTCCCCCTAAATCTTTAGGGCCACAAGTGGAATATAACTCAAGTTATGGACAATTCAAAATTGAAAGTTTCAGGTTCGGCTCCAAAACCAAAAATTTTCAATCATACATAACTTGTAAAAATACCCATTTTTATGAAAAAAGTTTCAAATAAAAGTTGTTTGCAATGCTTTAAACTTTTGGAAACTGCTAAAAAAAAGTTCATCCGACATGGTTCACTGTGGACGAGTTTGGGCGCCATTAGTCGTCAGGCCGCCAAAAAAAACATCATCAGCTTTCCTGACCAAAAAAATCAGGAGCGTAGCTGGATTTGATACAAAACTTTTGAGCCCAAACAGAAGTTAGCCAGGCCTAAGGGCTCCGAGAAAAAAAACTTGGTTTTCAGGTTCGGCTCCAAAACCAAAAATTTTCAACCATCCATAACTTGTAAAAATACCCATTTTTATGAAAAAAGTTTCAAACAAATGTTGTTTGCAATGCTTTATACTTTTGTAAACTGCTAGAAAAAAAGTTTATTCGACATGGTTCACTGTTGACGAGTCTGGGTCCCATTAGTCGTCAGGCCGCAAAAAAGCGTCATCAGCGTTTCTTACCAAAAAAAAATCAGGAGCGTAGCAGGATTCCATACAAAACTTTTGAGCCTAAACAGAAGTTCGCCAGACCTAAGGGCTCTGAGAGAAAAAAAAAGTTTAATCCCGACAAAAATCCCTTGATACCAAAAAAATTTCATTGTGCCCCCAGAAATCCATTGTTTGCTAGTCAATATTAACCCATGAGCGACATGTTTTCTTGAAGTTGACTGGGGATCAATATCACTAAGCTTGGCATGCTATTTTCATATAAGTAGAGCATTTCCCAAGTCCCCGGCGGCTCGAAATCTCAAAATTCCTCAAAATACTTGAATTTTGAGCCCAGACGACTTCGCTTGACGCACATTTTTTATTCAAGAAGCGACTCTCACCCAAATTGTTGCTTTTGTTGATGTTTTTGAAGGTCCACAACGGTTGAAGATAACGCTGAAGTAACCTTCCACAAGAATTATGTTGGATGAATTTTCAACACAAATCTTCAAATTTGGGACCAGCTCTTAGGTTTGGCTAACTTCTGTTTGGGCTCAAAAGTTTTGTATTGAACCCAGCTACACTCCAGATTTTATTGGTCAGAAACGCTGATGATGTTTTTTTTTTTGGCAGCCTGACGACTAATGGGGCCCATACCCGTTAACAGTGAACCTGTGGGATGAACTCTTTTTAGCAGTTTCCAAAAATTTAAAGCATTTCCAACAACTTTTGTTTGAAACTTTTTTCATAAAAATGGCTATTGTTACAAGTTATAGATGGTTGAAAATTTTTGGTTTTGGAGCCGAACCTGAAAATTTTAATTTTCAATTGTCCATAACTTTAGTTCTATCCCACTTGGGGCCCTAAAAATTTAGGGGGAGTTTCGGGGGCCCAAAAGGACCATTTTCCATCATTTAGGGCCCCTTAAAAAAATCCAAATTCTGCGTGGAACGTAAGTAAAGGTTAGTTACTTAGAGAAGAAACACCGTCATAGGTGCGCAGAGACGAATTTTAGTTTGTTTACCGGAGTTGTCTAGCAACCGTAACGTCACCACTTGGCCTTGATGCTCGTTTATTAATTCGGTTTGTGGAAGTGGCTTAGCGTAATTATTTTGGAGTGCTATTTTTCGTTTTATTTGGTGGTGTTATTGTTGTTGGCGATTTTGGATTGTGTAGTGTTAAGCATGATACATGTTTGCATAAATGATTTTTCCATTCCTAATTACTGTTTAACCATTTAACAGATTTAATTAATGAAAACAATCTAGATGAAGAATTCATTCATTCATTATTAATAATTCGAGCATTAAGCACCCATAAGTGCTCGGTGATCAATTGCTGTGTATACCTATAGGTAGATATTGGTAAAGTAGTTTTTACTAATTTTAAAAGAAAAGATAAACATTTTAATATCGCCTCATTATTTTACCTTCATTGCGCATTTCTGCAATTTTGATAACGAAAACTTAAACCGGTGAGTGTGGAAAAAGTTTCCCATTTATACCCAGATACCCATTTCATATCATTAACACCACTTGAGTTCAGTTAAGTCTTACATGTGAGAAACGTTTTTATGAATAATATTATGAGAAAAGCTTTCTTTATGAAAAGTGATTTGTAACACATATATTAAAGTGCTCAAACTTTATGTGAGATAAACATATGTAATAATGGATAAGTCGCTTGAAGTACATATCTAAGTTTTTATACATATCATGGTTATCTAATGAACATTTAATTGTAAAGGACTCTGCTTAAGATTTAATTGCGATTTTGCAAATACCACTAATGAACAATTATTTTTGACCTTCATTGGAAACAACGTTTACATTATTTCGTTTATAGCACTTACTACATAACATGCATTAACAGAAACTTGAACAAATTAATATTTGAATATTTGGCGTATTGCTCTGTTAAACGGTAGGTATATAATTTTGCGTTTGATATTGAAGGTTTCAAACCATTTAAATGCTAACGTTAATGTTTTTAGGAGTTTAACATAACGAAATTATACTGGGCTACTAAAAAATAAATATGTATAGAATAATAGGTATTATAAATAAAAATGAAAATATAGTAATGTTTGCATACGAAATTATGATAACGGCACAACTGCCTTGAATCAAGAGTGCGTTTAAGAGAGATTACCGATGCAGGTACCGCAGATTTTGTACTTAGAGGTTAAGTAGTACTGTACCTATCAAAAATATATACCAAATCAATGTGTTGAACAAAATATTTAACCATTTATTACTATACCATCACTTCTTGTTCGAGTTTTATAAACGGAGATTACTGGTTAATTCAAAATCCTTAAGAGTCAATTTAGGGGAAGCGGAGTGCCAGGAGCTCGTTATTAAATGCAAGACCGGGCATCTTCACCTGATCAGTAATAAGCATTTAATTTAATCACAAGTACACTTATGAGCCGCAACCTTGCGCTGGTACCTTATAAGGTCCCTGCGATCTCGGTCCATTTCACCCGGATAATGACGGCCGCTAAGCGAATTGTGCGCGCCGTTAATATTCCGAGAAAAACTGTTGCGAGTTATTATTCGAAATTAAACTTCATATACGGATCATCACCTTAATCTGCCGAACGGCACGAAATGATACGTTATTAAGTGAAATAACGATCGATTAATTGCAATTACGACGGTTTAAGTACTCGTCCAATTTCACGGAAGATGGAAATATTCGCTAAAAATTAACGTGGACCTACATGTATATGTATACACACCGGTTATAGTTATTTAAGTTAAGGTTAACAATATTTATGCCAATCCGATGAAAATATGGTAGGTACCAACTTGACCTGTGAAAAGTTGTTAGGAAAAGAATTATTAGAAAAGACAATTCTTCTAAAATTTGTCATTTATTTGAATGGGAAATGTTTCACGTTTTGTTCCATTAACATACAAGGTGAGTTAGAAACACCACAAATCCTGTTAAGAGGCAATCACATACCATCAATGGTATGAAAGCAAAATCAATGTTAAATTGAAATAAATGGAATTTTTAAGAAACTGTTCGTATATCCGAAAATCTTAAGGTACTTTCAGATTACCAGAAAACCTGAAACTTTGCTCGATTATTGCTTCCAACGCAGTAAACCCCGAAAAATATGAAAAACCCGAATTTTTCTTCCCGAGGGGATGCAAAGTAGGGGGAAATTAATTTTTGTCATGCACACGATTTCCTTCTCCGATCCTGAATGTGAAGCTCCTGTACATTGTACACAACTTCAAAACTTCTTTGTAAAAAGTGCTAAAACTAACAAAATATCTTGAAAATACTTTAATAAACAACCATTAGGGTATTCTACAATAATATGAGTTTGAATGTTTTTTAATGAACTTTTAAAACCCACTCACTAAGTTCCAACTGTCCTTGTTCGCCATTTTAGTCAACAACTTTAGTGAGTTTTGCCATAATATGAGTTTAAATATTTGTTTATAAATTTTTAAAATCATTGTAAAGTGCAACTTCATCAACCACTTTGTTAGGTATTAAATGGAGACACAACTTTAAAATTCCTTCACTAAAAGAGTTACAAACTCCTCATGCAAACTTCGGTAAACAGTTTTAGTGAGTTGTACCCAAAATCAATACAAACATTAATGTTTTGCAACCAAAAATCGCGGCGAATGACAACTACAATCGTTCACTTGTGTCAATTTCTCAGATAAGGACTCACAATTTCAAGACTCCTCCATAGGAAGTGCTGCAACTCACTAATCATCTTTAAAATACTTCAGTGAACAAGGAGTAGTGAATTTTACACCGATTTAAGTTTGAATATTTTTTTATGAATTTTTTTAGTTCTTGGAAATTTCGACATGATCCAATAACTGTGAGGTACTTAAATGGAGTTCAACAACTTGAAAACCTTTTCCATAAAAATGAAAAGTCGTTACGAAAAATTATTCTTTAGAATAATTGTTTATTCCAATAATGAACAATGAAATCTGTAGCTTGTAACACATTTTTTACGAATATAAGTCAGAATTGTCAGTAATTTCAGATATTCCAATTGTTAGTTTTGTACAGTTTTGAAAACATGATATAGCATGCAGTTCATGCTATAACATGAATATTACATTTTAGGTGTATTTCTGTCCTATCAGTCAGCGTTTCGACACAGATCGAATTCTTAAATACAACCCACCTAACCCAACTAATAATATAATTGCTATATGCTTAATGTAATATAATGCTTATATACTTAATAATTTGTAATATATACATAATAATTGAATGGAATATCTTGGAATAGCTTGGAATATCTTAAACCGTATGGGTTATACGCATAGGCATTAAGAATTTCGCTTCTAGCTCAAAACCACCGCCCGGATCTTAGGATAATTGGATTTTAGATTTTTTAATGTTAAGATAACTACTTGATATCATTTACGTATTGTTTAATACTTCACCAATACACCAAATAGCATTTTTAATCTTAAATTTCAGTGTAAAAACTAAAGTTTCTTCCTGCTCCAATGTATTTTCGTATTACATATAACTAATTGTTATTAGAAAAGTAGGTAGCCTGGTAAAAACAAATTAATTTTTAATTTTCCCAAAGTTCTTTCGAGTTATTTTTTAGTGTGTTATTGTTGCTATATTTTATTAATTATGGGTGTAGTAATTTTAAATTTTTGCAATGTGATAAGGACTTATTCGTAAACACAAACGTTTATGAATTGATAACAAAATTTGAAGAAATTTAAATTGTAAATATAACTAAGTAGATTTAGAATAAGATATACTAGTTATTTAATACCTATTTCAACACTTTCGAAATAAAAAGTCTCAAAAATAAAGTTGTAGCAAAACTTTATCAAAATTAATATCGATGCAGGAGTTTCCGAAAAAATTGTAAAAATAGGTTTCTTGCAAAAAAATAATAATATTAATAACAACTTATTTTTTTATTTGTATTATTATTAATTTCTTCAATATAAAGCCCATAATATAATCTAGAACAATTCATGTATTATTTCAAATATCTATAAAATAAGATCTCTGTAGGTATATTTTCGGCAGCTTATACGAGAATGTAAGTTAAACACGTATTACATAAGAGCACACTGTTTATGTAAAACACTTCGTTAAAACAAAACAAATTCCATTCTTTAGTTAAGCAGAACAACCGCCAGCTTCCACATAATATGAATGAAAATTTATTTTCCAAAAAGAAAAAGTTGCCCAAGAGTGTAATTCCGTGGTAATAGCATAATAACGGTGACTAAGAGGTATAATGAATATTGGCAATGGTTATTATGAAAATGGGCCAATTTGGACGCTTTTTGTTATTAGCAATATGCTCATTTAGTCATTTTAATGATCACCTAGGTGTTGTGCGGACGCTGTAGGTACTTCCACTACTTTTAAATTATACCTTCCCGTAAAGGGATAAATATCAGAATTTCGTTAATTTAAAACGTGCCTTCAGCCTCGCGGTTACCCATGGAATTATACAATATTTCGGGTGATGGGATCGAGTCTCTCGAAAATTTATTTATTAAATTACGCAATATTTTACAAAATATATACAAACCACGTCGGTAAAGAAGAAGTGGGGTTGTTTACTGTTTACTGATACCCTAATTGATTTTTAAATATCTGTGAGATAACACAGTCGAGCACCCTCGACAGATTTCATTTATAAACGCAACTCGAAGTGTTCATATCTACTAAGAAATGAGTGTAAGTACTACCTTTAAAAAGTTTACTTTTAACATATTTCTGCAATTAACTACACACGTTTAATTGTTGCAGAATAAGGCAACACCAAACCACACGCAAGCGTTAAATGGAAGAACATCCACGCCGTTGCCTTCAAGAAAATTATCGCTTTCAACTGGAAATGGAGGGTATGACAGTTGGGTGGAAAAATTACAAAGTCCTCCTGTTTACCAGAAACTCCGAGGAGCTTTCCACCCCTTAGAAGGAATAATATCCGGTAATTTAGCACCAACTAACTACAATCGACACAATTTAAACGACGCGAGATTGGAACGCGAAGAAGAAAAAAGTTTGAAGCCTACATTTCGTCACAAATTTATGTGGTTGAAAAAAATAACCGCAAAAATAGGATTTCATAACTGGAAGTTATAATAAACATTTTAATCAAATTTAGTAATAGCTGGTTGGTATAAAACTTAAGTGTCCTTTAAATTTTCTTAACTGTATTTCATTAAAGTTCATTTGACAAACCTAAGCGATTATCACCAGTTACAAATACTTAAGTCGAGATAATTAAGTTGTTTACAGTCGCACTCGATTTCATCACAATCCTTGCAAACAACCCTTACCTTGTAATCATTGTTATTCAGGTATATATAATCCCTTAATATTTTGAAGTAAACTAGTAGAAATTCTGAGAAAAATACTTCCATTTACTATGAAGATTAGGAAACCAAGAGTTATAGGGAGACTTGTAGTTGTTCACAACAGTCACACGCATAAACATGTCGTCTCAATATAGTAGAAACGCTGCTGTCCCTGTAATGGTAAGAAATATTGTTATATAATATAATAATATGTATATAATATAATAAATATAACTTTATTTTCAACTTTAATACCTTCTAATAATTACAAACATGTTTCGTTAATTAGTATTTTTATTTTTAGGTAAACAATACCAAGCTGAAAAGGTTTGCTGTTGAAACTTCCTCCTTCTGTAGAAGCTTGAAGAGACCAACTCGAAATGGCTACAAAAAACTCTCCAGCGGCGGCAGATCGAAGAAAGAAGGAAGACAGATGAAAGATAGAAGCTTGCCAGATCCTGTGGATACTCAGGAGGCGGTTCATGTGAAAAGTAGGTTAAGAACCAATTTTAAGAAAGTGATTAAATTGTTCCGCAAGTAATGACTGTACAGAGGTAATGAGTTTGCTTAAAACTGCTTTTGTTTTAGTATAAAATGTTATTTTAATAAAATTCTTTGTATGATATTCATAAATTGCTATTTTATTAGTTACCTATACACCGACTCGAGGAAAATAAAAGGCTCATTATAATGTTCTATGTATCTTTTATTATTTCATATACTGAAATGAATATAATTATATTAGTTTCAATTTAAGGTTGATGTCGTCGGCCAAGCACCCACAATTTCATAACAGTTTCTCATAACGAAATCACTGCACTTGCAATGCGTTAAAAGAATATAATTTAGCATACTTTCCAACTGGGACTCACTTTTTCTTATAAATCAATTTCTTTCTTTTTATTAAATATTGCACCAAATTTGAAATCATTACTCGTTCCAATTTGAAAGTGAACATCACATTAAGTATTAATACTGGGTATAAATTTATTATCAAAATATATTATAAATAAATAATAAAAACAAGTCTAAAAAATAATGATGTGCATTTATGACATTGAAATTAATTAATAAATTGTAACAGTAATTTGCTAATTAAAATTTCAAGTAACAACAGTAGACAAACGAAATAAGTACCAAACGAAAAGAACCAGACAAGCCAACTTCATCGAGCCTTTCTTAATCCAACATTCGAAATTTGTTATTGTTCTGATTGATTTCGATTGGTACAGAAATGTAATGTAAACACAAACCACAATGAGTTCACTATCAGACAAAAAATGTCTCGAATAGTTCCAAACAAATTTATTGAAATAGGGGAAAAACGAAAAAGTGGCCCACATACAACCTACATCTCTCATCACTTAGCATTCCTGTTGTTTGGTCGTCTGGCTATTCCTGAAACCTGGCGGGCTCGATATCTGAGAGTTTATATCGCTAGCGAACCAGCTGAGATTTTGTTGCGAAAAATTGCTGAAATTCTGCTGCTGTTGTTGCTGCAGCTGCTGGGCGAAATTCGAAAATGTGTTGCTGTTCGCGTAATCGAACGGTCTTAACGGCGGAGCTGTACTTTGTATCTGTTGGGCACCCATTTGTTGATAGGGATCCCTTATCTGGGACATGTTAGCTAAGGGGAAATGCCTACTGGAGGACAGGATCGCAGGATCTAATACCTTCCAATCGTTACAGGTGCTACTGTTACCTGCGGAAAACAAGAAGAAATATTGAGTAGGATTGTATTGAAAGGTTTAATTTATGAGCTTATAATTCATAATTGTTATATAAGACTTATTTTAAACGTGACTTACTTTTCTGTTGTTGCTGTTGCTGTTGTACTTGTGGATTATAGCTGTTTGACCAACCGTTTTGTGTGGAATTGTTAGTTTGTTGTTGACTATTAGACATATTTAAATAAGGTAAGATTTTACTACCTGTAAAGTAAAAGATATTTTTATACAATTATTAGTGAGAGTGCATATGAACTCACCAAAAGAATTCATATGAGTGTTTGACTGTACAAACCCGGGAGGGGGTGGCGGCATGTGACCTGCATTGTTATGTATAACTCCATTCATGTGTCCTAAAATTTATAAAAATAATACCACTTAACTCCATAGACGACCACTAAAAATACCTGTACTGTGCATTTTAAGGTTTTGTTCATTTGCCATTAGTTCAGCAAAAGCCTTCTGCGTCTCTTGAAATGGATCGAAGCCCAAATCATCTTCCGAGTTTCTAACGTTCTGTTTAACATTATTATACAAATGGTTTTGTAGGTTCCCATAGCCGCCATTCTCTCCATTGACATATGTTTGAGGATTTAAGCCATTTGGATATAAGGAATTCGGGTTATTTGCATATCCTGCAACAATAAACAAACATTAAGATTCAGAAGAGCATTGGGATGCATTCCTATTCCCTGTATTGTCATGCTGTTCCATAAAGTCGGGTGATTTTAGTTATCTGGCATTGCAATCATTTACAATTAATAAAAGTTTAAATGATGGCAAGTGCGTCCCCGGTTCATGAGGTTACTGCTTCACTTAATTAGCTTATAATTTCTCTTTCATGAACAATATTTTCTGACTATAGAAATCATGCATAATCCTTAGCGAATGAAAGTCAATACATAACTGCCTCTTTCTAACCACTATAAGCAATAAAAGCAAAAAAATGAGTAATTTCAGGTGGACTATTCTTAACAAATGAACCATTATGAGTTGGTAAATAGAGTGGCTACACCTCATTTATCAACACTCACTAATGTCACACAATATACTAACCAATCAGCACTGAATAACACTGAAACACCCCCATTCAAAAGGGTTTTTAGTGTTGGATATAAGTAATTTCAAACCAATCCATTGAATAGGAAAACCAGAACTTAGCTGATGAAGCTTTTGACCGTGAATGTGCTAAACAAACTCCCAATTATCAGTGCGAGCGGGCTGTTTGTGACAAAGTGAGGAATAGAAGGAGTGGATCTATTTGTGATGTGAAGGGTTGTAGCAACAAATACATATTACAATCATGTGGGAAGTTTCTTTATTGATATTGTTTCTACTGTTTCTGTTTTCATTGATATGGTATTGATATTGTTTCTTGATATCGAATTGACATTTTATGACTGAAATTTGAAAATCACCTGTATTTGTATATTATTCCCATTGTCGAGAAAAATCAAAGTTATATAATTGAATCTTTCATACTACAGTGTAACCTTGGTTATCCGAACTAATTAATGCATGTCACTGTTCGGTTAATGATTTATTCGGATAATCAAAATAAAATGCCGAATGATATAAAAATCTTTAATACATATCTAATAATACAATGTAAAACGAAATACAATTTTAATGCAATAAAAATCTTTCGAAGGTAACAAATATAAATAAAAATATACATTCTTTCATAAAATAAAAAAAGTTGATACATTCTACCAGAAACGTTAGTGCACATTTTACTTAAAAAATCTGTAATTTTCTGTTGTTTAACATTTCTCATTTGCAACTTATTTGCTCTGCTTTGCATCTCTTCTAAAAGAATGATGTGGCTGGAATCTTCTCCATGGTCCTTTGCACACTGTATGCATTTAGCAAAGTTATTTACGGCTTCTCCGTGTGTCACTCTGTCACTGTCACTCTCTTCTTCACTCTCTTCCTCCATTTGGTAAAAATTCTCCACACTCTCCAATATGTCGCTGTCATCTATCCTTTCTACGTCTTCATCGCCCAAGGTTCATCTTTTAATTTCTTCATTTGTAGGAGCATCCGATATGTTTTTCGTAAGTTCCACTATCTCGTTTATTTCGTTCACTTCTGATGTTATAGCTTGTCGCAATGCAGAGAGAGGGATCAAATCTTCATCTTCGAATGAATCTAACAATCCTGGGAGCAGGAGTTGCTGCCAAGAACTTTCAGATCGGTCTTCACGTTCTGCCAAGCCTCTGCCAGTTCAAACTTCAAACACGGCATCTCTGACTGTGACTTTCTTCAGTTCCTCTACAATATTTCCAAGAGTCCTCACTATCTTCTTCAAAAGATTCTTTCTGTAGTAGTTTTATAGTTTGGATCACATTTTGATCCATTGGCTGGATCAGTGGTGTGAGTTAGGCGGAAGAAATGTGGCAGAAATTTGTGAGTCGTCACTAGCCAAGCTCTAGCGATTTAAGTTCGGTTAATCAAGAGTAGTTCAGATAATAAATGCCAATTTGTTGCATTCGGATAAGCGGGTATTCGGATAAACGCGTGTTCAGATAACCAAGGTGACACTGTATATTACAATGTAAGTATGCATATAGTTTATTCATATTTTACTTCCACGATATTATGAATAATATATTTCTTTCAACTTGACTGACAATTAGATTACACATGTACAATTAGATTTGAGAAACGATTTGTTACCAGGTACAATAATAGTTTTTCGCCAAGTGCTTTTAACCTGTTATATCATTCCATGATTATTCAGATCTGAAATATGACTGTCATATGGGCCTCTCACTATACTAGTCATGCCAGAGAAGTTTAGATTCTGCAGAGTACTACCCTAAATACCATATATAGGACCTAGGATAGTGTAATGTTTGATATCCCCTTTCAGTGAACATTGTTTAATTGTTACCAGTCCCCTAACCACTCCCAGGTTTCATTTATTTAATACCTACAATTAGAATCCCTTTGAGTAAGACCTCAACAAATTCAGAGACTTCAGGTAGAAAGAATGTGCTAGTATAATTTATATATAATTTTATGTGTTAGTATTTCTTGTTTGGTTAATATCTGGCCCCAACATTTATGGATTATTGTTGCTCCGTTAAGTTGTAAAAATAGCTATCTTGGTTCATATAAATTATTAAAGTACATAAACATTCATTTAAATGACCATGTGCTATCCTCCGATTATTAAGAAAGAGGCCCTGGATTTTATTGCAGATTACTCATTTTGGTTCCATGAAGGTGATAAAAGGCACCTTTTATGAGAACAAAGAGTTTTGGGGCGAGTTTGTCTTCTGGATCCCAAGCATTAATCAAAATTGAATCAATCAGAACATATTTACATTCACATTAAGTTCACTGAACTCAACTCAACCTTTTCCTTCAACATCCACTTTCATAGGTTGTTGTGTTTAATTACTGCTTATTTTAATTAAAGAGTTTTTTCAACTCGCATAACTACACTTCATAACTACTACAAGTTCCTCATTATTAATTTCCTATGTGAAGTGGGTATAATTGAAGAAAACTACTCATGGGAAAATTGACTTCTGTTCCTATTGCTCACAACTGAACAAAGCGCATGTCACCTAATTTACACAACTCATTTTTCTACATTACCTTGTTTTAAACTGAGGTTCAACAGCTGCTCCTCCAACTGCTTTTGCTGCAACATTAAAATCCTATCAGCGTTGTTCTGCAGCCCGGAATAATATCCCTGTTGGATGCCCGTGAATCCGTTCGCAGGAAATTCATGGAGTTCTTTGCTCTGCTGACTCCTCTGGAAGTCCATGAAAAGTTTTGACATGTTCTGATCTAAACCATTAAGGCCGTTGTGCGGTTTGTTCACTGGTTGTTGCTGTTGCTGTGGTTGAGACTGGGTAGGGTCCGGCACATAAGTCGACGAGAAACCATTCTTCTTATTCAGCATGCCCATGATGTTCGCTTGAAGTTTAGAAGACATTTCGTAGAAGTTGCTATAGGGTTCTACGGAATATTACGATGATATGAGTATGGCTGTTATATTGGTATGTATGTGGTATACCTTTACTATATGATGTGTCATGTCTTAGTGGTCCAAATTCGTTTTCAAATCTATCTAATGAACCGTTTATTTCCTCTGGTTTTCCTGGAACTTAAAAGAATAAATATGAGATCTTTAATTAAAATTACAACCAATGTTAATGCTAAGACAAGTTAACGACTGAAAATTCAAATTCAAGGATGTTTTAATTCCTGAAAACATGGTCACTGTTGAGTAAATGTAACATGAATGAAGATTTGATTATCAAGGTATTGATAATGATTTGATGATGATTTCTTTACCTAAATCACTTATATGTGTATCTGCTGGCCTGTGAAAACCGAAAGCGGCCGCCCAATCCTCTGTCGAGTTTATAGGCAATGTATCTGTGAGTATGGACGCCTGCGTCGTCTCGCCACCTTCCTCTGCGTCCGTCTGCTGCTGCTGCTGCTCCTCGTCTACTTGACTAGGGGTAATTTTTTGGAATGAATTTAACGAGAAGAAGCTCGAGTTGTCGTCAATAACGGAAGCCAGTTTAGGTATTTGATACGACTGAATGGTGGGCGGGTGGTTCTCTGCGGGGGGCACGGTGGTTGGGGACGATTGGGGCGACGGTGCCACTGTCGTCGCGCTCGTCTTCGACTGTTCCTGGTGAGGTTTTGGTGATGTTGATTTCGCTTCTTTAACTAGAAAGAAAGAAGGGAAGAGGTATTATGCACATCTACTTTAATAATATTGACAAATTATAAAACTAACATTTACTGAACTTCATAGCAAAACATTATAGGCCAGTAAAGGAAGCATTAAAAAATTGAAAATGGGGACATTCTAAAACTCATCACTTCTACTTGGATACAGTAATATATTATAAGCGCAACATAATTCCGAAAGTAAACTTTGATTGCAAATAATTTGCATATGGTCAAAATTAGAAAACTACTAACTAAACCAGGACTTAACCATTACAGACTAGGAATATAGTAGCTCAAAAGGCTTGCTAAATAGGAATGAAATATGTTTATAACAAGTCTTGTGCTTTATAACAGGTAATGTAAGGAGATTCCTCACTATAAGCAGTTGTTTGTTACCACAGAGAAAAAATATTGATTAGTTAATAAAAGCATTGAAATCAAGTTAATGAAATGTCATCATTAATCACTGAAACATTAGGAAACTTTGAAGAAGTCTGTGATGATATATAACCCATTGTTTCTATAAGCAATAAAATGTATATAAATCCCTATTTTCAATCTGGTTGTAAATCTAAATAAAATGTCTTTTGTTTCAATTTCCTAACAAACATCAAAATTTAAGTGTTTTATAATTTCCACAGCGCTTCGTCCTCCATTTACTGGCCTCATTAATGAACAATTATTATGAAATTCGTTAGCGAAAATATCCATGTACCACTTAGACTGATTTTATATTTATTTATCCTCTAATGTATTTGATTTTATATTTACCTCCTGAGTTAAGGCCATTGGTATCTACTCTATTCACATTTTTAGCAGTCGTTGCACAATTCTCTTTCTTGTCTTTTTTATTGTTGCCATCGCCTTTCGTTTTGCCTTTCCTAGTCCTCTCCTTCTCCTTCTTCTCCTTTTCTACGTTATTCAAATTAGGCCAGTTCTCCTTGTTTATACCACTACTGTTGGACAGTGTACTGCTGTTACTGCTAACACTGCTCGACAGCTGGGTCTCTTTGGGGCAGGACTTGTGCGCCCCGTTTACCCCGCCAGATGGTATGGGAACGCTACCTTTCGATTCTGATGTTAAGTGGCTACTGTTATTGTTATTGGAGGTTCGATTCAATAGATTTTCATGGAGCTTCTTTTCATACTCCTGATGTTTGCCAGCGTGCATCTCCTCCTTGGTGAAACTGGCCTCCAGATCTCCTTGAAACGAACAGGAGGACTATTAAGATGTACGACCAGCGAGAAAAGGAAAAATCAGAAGAGAGATAGAGCGAAGAAAGAGAAAAAAGACTGATAAGAAACAGAAGTGATTTCGTCGTGATCAAACCAATCACAATGTAAGCCCACTCACCATAATCGTGCAGGTACATACAGTCTGGTTTAGGACACGGTTGGTTCTTCAGGAAATGTGAACAGTATTTTGTTGTACCTAAACTCGATTTAATCAGTCTGTTGTCTATCGTTATATTATTTACACTTTGTATGGCCCTTAAAGCGTCATCACTCTTCATATAAGTTACATAGGCACCTAAAAACAGAATCATAGCTATAGGATAACTATTGAAATTATTAGAAAACCATTACATAAGCAATACTTTATACTACAATTGAAAATTCTTTAGAGTAATTAAACAACTATAAAATATGAAGTTTATCACTTTCCCAATTACAAATAATAATTTATTTTCAGTACTCACTGCTGTAAGTGTATATAAAATAAAGTTGTTCTTTATAAATAAAGTAAACTAATAATAAATATTGCATATCTTATATTTGTGCCTCTATAGAAATGCTATACGATATTTCACCCGAGTAGTGAATATAATTTTGAAGACTGAACTAGATAAGAACATTCTACATCTAAACTTACTTGCACTAGGCCCCTGCGACCCAGCATAAGACGTGGACTGATTAATAACCACTTTATGTATTTTACCGAACTTCCCAAAATACTCGTGACGTTTGAGCATCTCCGGGTCGGCTAGGCGAACGGGTAGACCAACGACGAACACCAAGTTACGTTGGACCACCCGGACGTTGGCCAGATGTTTCCTGCTCTCGCTCTGCTTCGCTTTACGTTGCTGGTCCTTCTGGCGCTTCTCCGCTTTCAGTTTTGCCACCTTAAAACAAAAACATGATCAAAGGAGGCCAAGTAATAATTGTAACAGGTGTTTGGTTGGAATCCGACAAATTCGAAGGATTTAGTCATTGAGAATGAAAAAGGGACATTAAGGGTGAGCAAGGTCGGTAATCAAATTTCAATAAATCTCCTTTTGTAACTTCTAAAGCTGCAGTTTTCACTTTACCTCCAATTTACGGATTATCTGCCCTTATAATATAAAAGTGTTATAGGTGTCCATTAACTAGAGTTTAAGATGGGATGATCAAAGATTGTTGTTATGGATGTATGAAGTACAGTTTAGATCCAAGATTAATAAAGAGAATAAATGAATGAAATAATAATGAAGAATAATTTATAAACCATGGCAATGAGGGGGTTTTTAAGAAAAGGCATAATTATTCTCAAGTCTGAAATAACATCTTAATGTTCGCAATATCCCAGTTCTCAAAGAAATCAGTTCAGTAATTGGCACAAGAAACAGGTCAATGCAAGGTCAAGGTAACAACTAAGAAACAAAGCATAAAACAGTATGGCAATCTATGTTGATATATATCCAATTCATAAGTATGTAGAATGAGCTAAATTGGAATCTAAAACATGTTGCTTTACTCCAAATTTACTTCCATAATAATTTGAAGGTTAACTCTAAAAATTACTAGAGAGCTTCAAGAGAACCTGTAATACAAGCAAAGAGACGGTTTAGCTTACATTGCCTTACCATATTTTATAAAGTTTATCACTCTTTTCAAGTTTATGAAAAGAAGTTTGTTGAAGTTTTAAACAAAGTTCACTTAGAAAGAAATTTTCAAATATCTTTGAATTTAATAACTTTCAACACATAAATTCCATTTGTTTTATTTAGCTCTTCCATGTTTCTAAAATAAAACGGGTTCAATTTAAAACTTACCTGTTCCTTGGATAGAGGAGTGAAATCAGCAGGATTCTCAGAGTAAGCCTTGCGGCAGGCTGGACATAAACCATTTTCGTCAGTACGGATGCGATGCCAACAAAAACGACATATCTACAAAACAATTACATCAAGCAATGAAAACAATGGTCGATGGAGGTTTTACCCCTCTTTAGATATTTTTAATTTGTTTCGCGCATTTCTTACCTGATAACCACAAGTGCATGGAAAAAAGTTAAGATCGTCGACCTCAAGAGGCTCCATGCACAGTGGGCACTCGACCTGCTCCTCACCACTTTGATTCAACACAGACATTTTTTTAAAACAGCTGCTTCAATAACAAATTGCTCTTAGCCTTAAAAAAAAAACAAGAATTACAACAAAGCAAAACTGATCAGGAGGACTTTCGTTCATAAATTTTAAGAATGTTTGCATAACCTAACCGTTGTGTAATAGTCATTGCAAGTAAATATATTTTTACTTTCTATCTATTAAATGTTTCTAGTGTTAAAACGATTGTGTTTATACTGTTAAAACCAGTATAAAAACAAGTCAAGTAACACTTTAAAACGTAATTGTAACATTAATTACACATTTGAACGAATTATTTTAACTAATATAAATTACCATACTTACATCCTACACAGAACCCAAATAACACAAACTAAATAGAAATTACAAAACAGTTAAGTGAGTTATTGTAATGTGGTCATAAGATTAACAAAATGTACATTCAGGAAATGCAGGTTATCAAATCAATGTGTGATAAATGAGATTAACATTGTAATGAGAAAAAATAATTAATACTGAAAATTATAATTAGTGAAATTATAAGTGGGTTCAATAGTTGAGTCACCACTATTAAAATGTTGTTTATTTATTCATAGAATGAAAACTGAAATAACATTACATAAACATGAATGGTGTTTATGAATCTTTCAAGTTCAAACAGTCTGAAGTACCTTTTATTGGAGTTAAGGATGTGTTAACCTGCATCAAGTTATATAGATAAGGTTTTGGGGGGGATTATCTTAATCTGTGACTCTGAAATACAATGAAATTTTCTGAGTATTGTTATAAACAAGTAGTGAGCCTCCATTAAAAGAAAATCTTAAGAATATAGGCTCCCCAATAGGCAATTCAGTAACAAAACTTAAAAAGGAAATTAATGTAAATTGAGTTATCCTATATTTAAAAGTTGTTTGGAATCTACATTTATTTACTTAAAGATCATTAAGGAAAACATCGAAAATACATACATTTGCATTTGTTATTGTTACAAAAACATGTAATGAAAAAGTACATAATTTCTGTAAATAATTTAGTGTTTATTGTACTCAATTTGGGACAATCCTGGTGTATTTAAATAAAAAAATGGGGAAATCGAGAAGTGGCCATTGATTTGGAAAGACCACATATGAAGACTATTTTGTTGATTGTAATATCACAGGATAGGAGTGTTAAACCAGTAAATCATTGAAATATTCTTGAAAACAAATCTTCGATAGGTTGTCATCATTTGCACTAAACTGTGTAGGATTAATAGAATGAATTTCACGTTATGACATATTTAAAAAACAAATTAAAGATTATTTTTATTGTAATTCTGTGTAGTACTCGGAGAGAAAAGAAAGTGAAAATAAAATGGGAATAACATGAACCTCTAGTTTACCACATAAAACATCCTAATTCGACAATCAAGCGATACCTTAACTTTCCTAATATATCTTGAGACAATAATATTGCAGAAAACCTGGGAACTAGTAACACTGAACTGAATTAAGAGCATACCTATGATAAATATGTTAAGCAGGAAATGATTCAAGGAAATTCCGCCTAGTAAATCACCAGATATCATCGAATTCCTTTGTTAAGAACTATCACTGAAGGTCTCACAGATGGGGCAGATATTGTCTTTGGGCAAAGTAGGAGCGTTCGTTAGGAATAACTGTTCCTGAGTTTTTCAGAAGCGGAGGCCCGAAGGATTGTCAAATAAACTGGAACATCTGTCAAAGAAAACGAAAAACGAGAGAAGTCGCAGGGGGGTCGAGGGGGGCGACTCGTTGTTTACGGAAAAGTTAACGGGGCGAACGGCGAAGTGGTGCAGTCCGCAGGGATGAGCGGATCATCCACCCGCTGATTATACCGACCAATACGTACTTTGTCAAATGAATTTATGCAACAACTCAAAAATTCGACAAGTGCCAGTGGCCGTCGAAGGGGCGAACGGGGGCCGACTATCCTACGTGTACTTACGCTTTGCTAATAGGCGAAATCGAATGAGTGACGTTGATCTAATAAATGTTAAGTTGACACGGGAAATTACTGTATTTACTTACTTAAATTTCCGAATTAGACAGTTAGCAATATGGCGACTTTGATCATAAAATCCGTGCGCACTGCGATGCGTGGTAGACCGATTCTGAGTACGGGACACGTTTACAACATTGAAAAAAATTGGCGGCGTATAGTTATTATTTAAAAATAGATACTTTCTAATATGTATGTATCTGTGAATTTCACGAGAACGGGAGATTTTTTCGCTTATTTTACAACTTACCTACGCTTCGAATACCTTGAATACACCTCACTTCAACAAATATTAATAACTTGTCGCTTTAGAGTACTTTAGACAGTCGCGACACCTTAAATACTTTTCAAATTTATTTATAATGTACCTGGAGACTTTATAAATAATATTTCTAACATTTGAAAATCAAATGCCATTAATATAAGAGCTTACCTTGAAACAACCTATAGACTCTAAAACCGCCCTGAAGGGTGTTTACAAAAAATAATAAATGAAAGTTGAAACAAATGACTGTCGACGTTAAAATCGAAGTAGGCCCTTTTCTTATAATTGTCAGAATTCAATTTTATTAGAAATTATGTACATTTCCGAGTGATAAATGTTGCTAAATAATAATTCACACCTTCGATCAATTAAAGAACTTACTTGTAACCTATCTGAACGCAAGACTATATTCGGAAGTGTTTAGGAAAAATAATGCCAGGTTGTTGCCAGGGGAAGATGAAACAAACAATTCCAAACGTCAAATAGAATTCTCATTTGTTTTTTTCCTTTTTGTTAAAAAATCTAATAGAGCTCATTTCCTACAATGTGCCGTAAATCTCTAAATAGTCTACTTCTAGAGAATTCAAAAGTTAAATAAACCAAAACTATTTAATATTCTAATATATATCGGTTGATACTTTTCCATTTATAATTAGGAAAATATGTATGGCTCTAAGAAATGTAAAACACCTCATCTAATATGTACATAAGAAGGTAGTATATGTATATCATATCCAATGAAAAAATAATATAGCACACATCAGGCAATAGTTCAAAGTCCCAACGAGAAATGAAGGTTTATTTAAATTTTTTTAAATATTTAAAGTGATCGGTTTCGACTAAACGGCAACATCAGAAACAGAGGTGAGGAATGAATTCGTATTAATTAGAAGTGAGCAAAATAAAAAAAGATGGTTAATTTCATTCTACAATGTGTTTAATAATTTACGTATTTAAAATAGTAAATAAATGGTAATCAAAATTAAAAGAGATGGCGATTAATATACTCTCTATTTCACATTATCTCATCTTACATTCTCAAGAGGATTCTCCAAAGCGAAAGTATTTCGCAGTTTCGTTACGGATGCACTGAATTTCAAAACTTTCAAAGAAGTTAAGGAATTTTTAAAATACTTTCGACAATTTGTAATAAATTAGGTAATGGTACTTTTATGAAAGTCTCAATTGTCTTAGAAGAATATATTAGGTTTGAAATGTAATTAATGACATTTTTAGAAATTTGTATGGAGTTTATAGATATTTATTACAATTAATAATATCATTAGCAAATATACGACTTTTATAAAAGAGTGGCAAGTATCAAGGCGGACATCAAAATTAAAACGTAGCGTCAAAATCCTTGCGGGAGTTAATTTTGAACCGTACTAAAAAGATGGAAGTATTTTGGATTCGGTTAGTTGCAATTTAGAATTTATTGGCACATCATACGTATGCAGATGGAAATATTAATATACTATTGAATAAAATATTGTAATAAGCTACCAAGCAACAACGATAATTTTCTCTTATTTTTGGGTCAATCGGTTTATAGTTTTTTAATATATGTGTACATGTGCTAGGACATATGTACACATATTATTACACATAATACACCAATTAATTTTTTAGTTCAAATGCGCAAATTTAAATGGCAACGCGAAATTGGTGATGTGTAGAAAGTTCGCAGGTAGTGCAGATGCGATGGCTCCTTGTAAACGTCAGAATTAATGTATTGTCTGCAGGACGTGACTGTTGTGTTATTATTATGATAATTCCAACAAAACCTGTTCTGCGAGACACGATATCTCAAATGGCGATGAGCACAGAATATCACTATTCTCTCTATCACCCTATGCTATCACCGTCGCATAGTTTTGTATAAATAGTGACTTTAGTATAAATGTACTACACTCGCGACAGTTGCCCATTATTTTGTTTCTAAAGATAAGTGCAGTTATTAGGCAGAAATCGCCCACTGTGAGTTTATCAAATTTGTAAATAAATCTTCATTTGGACTTGCCGTTTACAATAAAACGGACGATAATATCGAGGAAATGGAAGGTCTTCGTCTTTAAAGAGCTTAACAATGTAATAACTTCACTTAATTTTTTGGGCGGGCTAATTTTTAAATCTCCACGAAACACAGAATTGCGATTTAATCGTTTCATGATTCCATCCATAGGCGTTTCGATTTTTTCGGAAAGTGGACCTCTCCTATAATAAATGTTTGTAAATATTTAATGTTGTGGATTTTAAATGACATCGATCCGTTTAAGTACCGATATAATGGGTTTGTTCAAATGGAAAGGAAAACGCAAGTTACTGAATAACCGAATTGAATAAAATTATTGTATATATATTGTATATTGTAATAAAAGTTATTGAATAAATGACCGATCATCGATCGGTCAATCTTTCTCGTATTTTTGCAAGGTAGTTAATGAAAATAATTTCTATTTGAATGTTTCAAGAAATAATTTATTTTTACAATTTTCACGATGAAACAGAAAATCTGAAAACTTATGCTTGTAACGATAATAATGACGAAAATAGAATAGCTAAGTACATTTGGGTATAAAAAATTTCAAATACAACGTGATCAAGAATGACTGTTTGAGTTGGCAATGCTGAATTTCATTTTTAAATGGTACAACTGGTAATTTGAATTTGCTATGTCAAATTCAAATTTCTGTTATTCTTTTCAAATTTATTTATTTAAAATGGTTTTCACATTACAACACGATATTTTCGTTGGAATGGCGTACTTTCGAAGCGGGATTTATAACCCAATTACTGGTTGGCAGTACTCTCTCGAAGCGACATATCAGCAATTTCAGGAAATGTTTCCGGAGACTTTGGTCACTTTTGCTGTCTTTCAGCAGCATTGTATGCGAGTAGTTGAACGTTATTTAAACACAGGGAGCGTAAGCAAACAAAAATCAACTGGTAGACCTTCTACTCTAAACGAGGAAGTTGTCGAGGATATCAGAACTCGAATGCAAACAAGTCCTCGCAAATCCTTAAGAAAGCTCTCACTTCAAACAGGTTTGGTCCTTATGCCTCCTATTCAACCAATTTTCATTCTTACCCATAAGACTTCCACATTTTCATGTTGTTCTAATTCACGGTTTTACAGGTTTATCATATGGAAGTTGCTCCACTGTGCTTAAAAAGAAATTAAAGTATCACCCTTACAAAATTTCCATCGTCCAGTCATTAACGCCTCCTGATCACCCGCAGAGAGTTTTATTTTGCAATTGGTTCAATGACATATTAAATAATAATGATATCCTTAACAATACCTTCTTTTCCGACGAAGCCTGGTTTCATCTCAACGGCTATGTGAATAAACAAAATTACAGAATTTGGTCAGGTGAAAATCCTTATGCTATCAGAGAGACAAATTTGCACTCGGTTAAAGTTGGAGTTTGGTTGGCAGTCTCAAGGACGCGGGTGTATGGGCCGATATTTTTTAATTTTACCGTCAATTCGGAGAGATATATCCAACACTTTTTGAGGCCTTTTATAAACCAATTAACAGATGAAGAGCATCAAATTGGATATTTCCAACAAGACTCTGCAAGGGCACATACGGCTCGTGCTACTATGGGATATTTAAGAGAGAATTTCGGCGACAGAGTAATTAGTCAGGGCATATGGCCAAGTAGGTCACCAGATCTCACCCCATTAGATTTTGCGTTATTTGGGCTCTTGAAGGACAATGTCTTTAGGAATATATTGCATACTGAAGAGGAGCTGCAGGAGGCAATAGTTCAGGAAGTGGCAAACATTACCCCCAATATGCTGGTGAATATCTTCGAGAGCCTAAAAAGAAGAGTTACTTTATGTCTGGACCAAAATGGGGGGCATTTTGAGCATTACCTTTAGCCGGTTTAATTAAATCATTGTTCTGTATTTCGAGTTTCATTTTTAAGCGTTAATTTTTATTCACATAACCTACAATCTTTTCGCTGATTGTTCTTCTTCTTCTTTTATTTGGCCTTCGCTGCTATGTCGATCCAGCCACTTACATAACGCTGATTGTTTTGTCAAATAAATGAAACAAACTTTCTGGCGAGGGGGTCGCGCAGGGGAGGCGGAGTTCGTGACGTAGACTGGCGACCCAGGTCTGAGTTTTATTACCTGTGTTTAATCTAACTCTGGTTTCATCTATGCATTACTCTGACAATTCGGCGTTTGGCTGGCGTTTTCGTTTGTAATTGACAACAGTTTTGAGTTTTTCAAAGTATTTTTTGCATCGCCGGTCACCGTGTGACGTAGATGACGTTGTGGTAGGTCAGGATCGCTTGAGGCAACCTATAAGTTGATACGCCTTGTCTGGTTGTAGCATTGCAAACCCTTAGGCAAAAAAATCCTCCAGGTAGAATTACCAACTCAAACAGTTATTGTTGATCACCCTGTAGTATGGATGATGAGGTTACTCAAGCATTTTTAGATTGTTTAAAGAATTTGGAGATATAAAAAAAATCTAACATGAAAAAACAAAAAAATAAACAGTGGATGAAGCTGAAAGTAGCCTTGAAAGTACAGAACGTGACACATGTACCCCATTTAACTCGACTTCCAAAGCGTCTTAAACCCACCAAAAATATTAGGGGCGCTAGAAAATCTGGAGAAGAGACGGGACAGCAAAGCCAAGAAACTGGAAAACTTATTAGAAAATAATTCTACCCAAAAGAATATTTTGAAAATTCTTAATTTATGCAAGGAGTTAGTAACAACTTCAGTTTCCTCACACAGATCAACAGAATTTTCTAACAAACCAATTGAAATACAAATGCTATTCTGCTTCCATTTTTGTTTGAAATCCACTTATTAAGATTTATGTTAAATGATAACTGACTGAACTGTTATCGCGATTCGTAATTTAACCGAAAACAACAATTGATCATTGTTGGCCAAATAGGACCAAAAGCTCTCCAGCTGATCATCGCCAAAAAATGCCTAAACATATTCCCAACAAATACATGTTTCACGACAATTTCACGTCCTGTGGGCCTTTAACTGGTGTCGTCTTCGTTTTCGCTGTCAAATACCTACAACATTCGACCGACGTTGCCGATCTTCGCCTAAATATCTAATTACGTCGCTTACAGGTTCGAAATTTGATCGAGCGTATCGATTCCACTCAAAATAAGAGCCTGCGAAGTGTATCCCGCGCGTCCCGTCTTTCCCTCTAACGCTAGAGAGGGACCGTACTCGATCGGTCCGTGCAGAGGGACGGCACCGCCGCGTCCCTTAAAATGAAAGGAGTCCTCTCGTCGAGCAGCGGTGCGATCGGGTCCGAGCGAAGCCCCCGCAGGAGGAGCTCCGTGTGGTGAGCGAGAGAGAGAGAGCGGCCGCGGAGGCGGCGGTGGTGGTCGTCGCGTCGTCGTCCAGCAACAATCAAATGTTCCCGCGAACCGGCGCACCTTGGGCCGCGAGACTTCTGAATGTCATCGATAAACTCCCAGACTGTCGCGATGGACGTTGACGGTCCGAGCACCCCGAACGGTGGCGGGCCCGGCACGCTGAAGAGGAGCTCCAGCGCCCCTATGATTAATGATACCGGTAACGTCATGAGCGCAGCGGGAGCTTCTTCTTCCAGCAGGTAACAATCATGCTACCCTGCAGGCCTCGTTAGGTACCACACCAGCTTCAGTGTGAAGTCCCTCTGCCTTTACGTTATACAGCATGGCTCACCTTACTTCTTTCCGGTCTGTTATGTGACCATTTTAATGTATGATACTGCCTGAGCTCCTCTATCGGATATTCGGTTACTACATTGGGAATCCATTTAGGTACTCCAATCGCTCCATTGTAATTATGATGGGACCCATGAAGCTCACTATTGAAAGCTCATTGCTTTTGTATGTAATTCTGTTTCACATTCTCAACTAGTCATACCAGAATTCACTCAACTCTTTACATTTCTCTTAAGACATGCTGTCAGTCTGCAAGTTAGTTTTTACCAGATTGCACTCAAAACTTTGGAGTGGGAGGGATTGCAAGGAAGAGTAAAGAACACTCAAAACTTTTGAAATGTTGGAACAAACCTCATGTTTTCCAGTCAACATAGAATAACTTAGTTTAAGGTTTGTACAGCACGACTGATTTAGGTTGGCTTGTGACTTTGTGGTGCGCATGAGCAAAATGTAGATGTCGCTCTCACTCTCACTTCGTTTACACTTCATTACGCTGTATCACTATTTCTTTCTTATCATCTTTCTCTCTTCCCGTTCTGCACAGATCACTGGCCAAGTTAACTCAGTTCGATTGTAATAATAACCTAATAAGAGTTTTCCGTTTATATCATTATAGCACCTATGCTCTATTGAGGCACTACCTAGGTGAAATTCCTATTCTCCTTCTATTAAACTATGAAATAATACCAGTTTATTCTAAGATACAAGAGAAGGTGAAAATCATTCAAAAAAGTTGCTCGAATATGAATTAAATCCGTACTCTCACCATCTCAGATGGAGATTTCATTAAATTTGTTATAAATTTGCAAATTTCTGTTCTCATTCCTTTGGTTACTTTTTGACAGAGAAATGAATCAAAAATGGATGTCTTAAACATCATCTACGGCTTGATGGGCGTAGAATTTTGAGTTATCATAGAACGAAATTTGAGTTTTTACTTAGTAACATTTTCCGAAACGTACTCACATCAAGTTGTAGAGAACATTAAATTATGCATTACTGCAAAATTTCATCAATATTGGTGAAAATTAAACGACTAAAATGGGTTCTTTGATTTACGGTAGCAAGAGAACAGCATTAATCAGAAATTTTGAACCAATCAACAGTACTCAAGAGACACCATGAGGGGGTTCAGTTTACCTACTTCAATACTACTCTTGCTTTAACAAATATCCTTTAATGAGTAACTTTATTTTTATCTCACTTATTTATGAAACATGTTTCACATTATAATGAGAAATTAGAACTGTAACAAACAAATGTAAGAGAATCTGAAAATGAAATTTGTGGCTCAGCCGGGATTCGAACCCGGGTCTCCCAATTTCGCGTCAGGTGTTCTAACCAACTGAACTACCGAGACACCTATCAATTTCATTTTCAGATTCTCTTACATTTGTTTCATATACATCACTTTGAATTAATTTCGAGAATACATTCCATCTAGAACTGTAACAGTTTCCTATACAAACCAAGTACTTATAGAGAAAATCGTTTTAAAATTCAATAAGTACCAATTTAGAAAATTAGGTACCTATATTGCTAGAATTTATTAACCCTCAGAGTGCTTATTAGTCTTTACCTGATGGAAAAATCCCTTTAAAATTGCATATTCCAAAAATCGATGAGATTAATTGAAGTGCAATGTTAATTTGTTTTAAATTTGCCTAAGTGAATTGTTGGTTTTGACACAGTTAAATATCTTAGATATTCAGGTGAGTACCCTGAATATCTTCAAAATTAAGACATAGTAAAGAAACACTTCGATTTTAATCAAAAGAGAAACATATTTTAAAGCATTGTTGAGATATGTATCAATCAGTCCCTTACCCTTAAATAGTACCCCTCAGAATTTTTAAACGTAAGATTTGTACCTTGCGATACCACATTAGGGCCCCAATGTTTCATAGCACAGTGTAGTATAAAAAGCTATAAAATATTGCAAATAAAACTTGAGATAGTATAAAGAATTTTTTTGTTTTTCTAAAATATAAAATAATCATAACAGTACAGCGAAGGAAGTCCAAACCACATGAGATGTTCAAAGTGACTACTTCCACATGTTTAGTGATATAAGTCACAATTATTAGAAATGTTCAAAGTGATTAATCCACATCTAGTGACAGAGAAAGTTTTCATATTCCACCGTTTAGAATATTCTTTTAGAAATCCCCCGTTTGGAACTGATTCAACTAGAGATTTCCAAATCATTGGATTGGCAGGCATGGAGTGATAGAATGGCTACCACTAGCTACCACTATCACCAGATCTAACATGTCCCCGTTTCTTCCTCTGGGACCATCTAAAAATCTGTAATCTTTAAACTGAACTAGTGGCTTTAGTTGATTTATGACAATAGATTATTAATGGGAATGCAGAATAATTCCTAGAGAAACAGATGGAATGTATTCTCGAAATTAAATTCAAATCCGAATTTTTTTCGAATTTTCGAAATTTAGTTCGAATCCTGGCTGAGCCACAAATTCCATTTTCAGATTCTCTTACATTTGATTCATATATTCCTAGAGAAACATTTCAAAGGGTTAGAGAGAAATTTGGCAACCGATGGAGAATAATAGTGGTCACTTTGAACATCTCCTGTAATTTTGATTCTATTGGGTGAATTTAGAATAAAAAAAAAATATTTGGTTTTTCTATACCTCATTTTAGGTATGATCCAACAAGCACTTTGCGAACCGTTCCGATTCTACTAATGAATTTTTTAATGCGCATGTGCCAACAAAGTATTAGTTCCAGAATCAGTTCTGAAGTTCTGTTGGAACATAGAACGCGTTGTATTATTAAAGAAGAAGAACAATTCCTCTTCCTCACTTGATTCTGAGGCCAAATAGTCGTTTTCATCCAAATCACTATAGTCCATTTCGCGTTTAGTTAGTTTGTTTTTACGATTTTTAAAATAATATAACCTCAACCCTCACAGAAACCATTGATGGTGGGAGAGTCCTTATTCTCGTTCTTGGTCAGAACCAAGAATTGATTTCACCATCCCTGAACCGATTCCGAATTCGTTCGTCGCCTGTTGGAACACATGTAGAACCAGTTCAATGTTTGTTGGAACACCAAAACGCTTCTGCGCACGCTCCGCCTGATTCAGAACTAATTCCGGTACTTGTTGGAACAAACCTTTTGTAAGAGATGTAAGAGAGTAACAAAATCAGAATTCATAACAAAATGAAGCATCAGTAATAAAAAAAAAATATTACAGTGATGTGTCAGAAGATTAATTATTACATTTATGATTTTCAAGATGTTGTTTATAGTAATTGTGACATTAAGTTTCTATAACAGTCCACAAGCCCACGTTTTACCTGACTTAATAGCTTCTTACACTAAACTATATTATGAAACTTTGGGGCCATATTTCTCGAAAAATCATAAATCAGACCTAAAAATTACATAGCTGAATTCCAAATGAAATTACTTACCCAATGAGGTATCACAAGATAGATCCCATTGAAGAATTCTAAGGGGTGGTGTTTAGGGATGAAGGGGTGATCGATATGTATCTCAACGATACTTTAAAACATATCCTCCTTTTGATCAAAATCGACGTGTTTCGGGAATTTCTTATTACTGTCATATTTCGAAGATATTCAAGGTGGAACCTTTTTTAAAAAATCGTGATGTGTTCATCAGAGTACTTTCTCATATATAGGGTGTTTCAATATGCGTTTGCCAAATCCAAACGGGAAATAGATACGGTTAATTTAAGCAAAAAAAAAGTTTATTTTATACTAATTCAATGGTAGAATATATATTCTAAATTTAAAATAAATTCTTGTAGCAAATTTTGAGAAAAATTCAAAAACCGAAAAACCACAAGTATAAAGTGCTCTTCACAGATGATTTAGCCGAACACGTTACAAACCTTTTTATACATATTTAATCGCACAATAAATTTTCAAAGTTTAAAAAGAAATCTTGGAACGAATTCCGAGAATAATACAAAAAACCCAAAATCGACAAGTATAAAATATCCTTCACAGAAGATGTAGCCAAAAACGTTAGAAAACTTTTTTATACATATTCAATAGTAGACTAAATATTCAAAGTTTAAAAAAAATTCGTATAGTGGATTACGAAAAAAATTGAAAAAACCGAAAATTGACAAGTATAAAGTGCCCTTCACAGAAAATTTAGCCAAAATCGTTAGGAAACTTTTTTATAGGTATTTAATCGTACAATAAATATTCCAAGTTTAAAAAAAATTCTTGGAGCGAATTTCGAGAAAAATTCAAAAAACCGAAAAACGACAAGAGTAAACAACCCTTTTGTCCTGGCCGATTTTTATGAAAAGCTTATTCTCACGTCCTGGTATGGTACAAAGTCTAAATACAAAGTTTTGACCGTTTGTGGTTTTTGGTTTTTGAGAAAATCCTACCACAGACACACATACACACATACACACATACACACATACATACAGACGGTTTTCCAAAAACATGTTTTTTGGACTCAGGGGACCTCAAAACGTTCAGAAATGCTAATAACTCAATTTCGAAAAATCGACCCGATTACAATACTCTCATATATGAGTACCTCATATGAGAAAGTAAAAATCACCGGATAGTTGCACCGTTTAATATCATAATTTCGGCAACGTTTTTTTAAATAATTTTTCTCTAGAATAATTCTTCAAACAAATTTTCATTTGAATACTCTCTTTTCGAGTAATTTTTTTCCGATCAACTTTCGGCGGACCAAAAGGAAAGCAGCAAATAACTACAATGTTGAAAATTGGAAATCTTAACTGAATTATCCCAGATACTTTCTGAGATACCCACACTGACCTTACCAAATGTATAGCTCTTACGAATTTTAAACTTTATTCAAATTTTAGAGTGTCAAACAGCACCAACACTGTCCTATATTCAATTCTGTTATCCATCCTGCATGTATCTTTTTACATTTGTATAAACCATTGAGTATTTACATAAATTTTAAGTTTTTCAGTTAAATAATCTTGTATCTTACCATTGGATATTAACATTGGATATTTGCACTATGTCCCAAACCACAGAATTATTTCCACATGCTGGAGGCAAAGTATTAAGTTGAAACAGGATACTTGGCCTTCATAATTATGTGAGATATAATGAACTGCATTGATCTTTTCCACCTTTAATTCTACTACACACTACACTTAACATTTCAATAGGTCCCAAACAACCATTTAGTTTCAAATAATCGTGAACCAATATTCATTTCTATAATAAAAGTGATATTTATAAAAGTGATATATAAGTTATTGAATTGATGTTCTCCAACAGGGATCAACAATCCTTCAATATTTTTGGTTCTTCTTCCCACATAAGGACAAGGCGGTTTAGTGCAAGCTTCAGTCAAGTACCAGGATCACCAGTAAGTTACAGTTTTCAAAAGTAGGCACTAACCTGTAGAGATTTATATACTAAATATTCAAATTATCGAATTTCTTTGTTTTCATATTAAAAAAGTTTTAGCTAATTGGGACTACTATGTTAAAATACCTGTTTATTGAAGGTTTACATTTGGAATGAATTAATAATGGCGTAGTCTATGTGATCCAGCAGTCTTTCCTATAGTCGGGCTTCGACAAGTTCTGATTCACTATTACCGAACTTTGAGTCACAAAACATATTAGTCAAGCAAAACAAAAGTTAGATCCCAAAATTAATATTGCAACTGTACGGTTGGTCACTAATAACTAATTACATCACGGAATTTCACAATAACAAATGAATTAGAATCCCTTAAGATAAGCTAGTCACAGTCTGTTCATGAGTAAAAGTTTTATCACAATTATTGAATTCAATCATGTTACATTTTAGTTTAAAGTCATGACTGCACTCAGCATGAATTGAAAATTTAGTCTGAATAAACCTTTATCCTTTTAAAATTATTTTTAAGATTTTCGCCATAGATTTTCGCTAGAATATCTGGGTGCCCGTCTATCCCAAAATTTGGAAATTTTTTGCTTCCTTTATAGTCCATGGGCCCACGGCTAAAAATGATGATTACATCACATTGATGCTTCCTGTACTTGTTTATGCTGAGTCGGACAAACTTCTGACAGAGTGGGGCATTGTTTTGTGGCACGCCCCTAAAGTCATCAATTTGGTGCGAGACAATAATTTGTAATCTCATCTAAATTGCTTAGTTTCAATAGAAGTTTTTTATGTAAAAAGGAAAAACAATTGTCCAGCAAGTATGTTGGGGCATTTTGGCCCGTCCGACACCCCAAACATGGCAAAGTTATACAATTAAAAATCTTATTACCTTACTGCTTATTTTTGTACAATCGCTTATTTAAAAATTATTAAATGAAATGGTAACCTCCACTGACTAAATTTTTTGGGCACTTTGGCTGTCGGACCCCTAAAGTTGAGGGGACGGTGCAACCCCTATACTTACCTTGTATGTTGTATGACCTGTTAAGTAGTGCAGTTATCTGACAAAAATATTTGTTCTATTCAACAGTCTGACAAACAAACTGCAATTTTTAAAGAATATGGGATGTTGAAATGCGTAAAATAATTTGTAATAGGTGATCTGTAAAGGTATTATTATTATGTATTAAATAAAGTATATGACTAGTAGTATTAAGTTGGGAACAAAACTATCAGAGGAATTTCCAATATCCAAAGGTTTATGACAGGGTTGTGCAATTGCCCCGACCTTATTCAAGATATACTTGAACTCCACGTTAAAACATTGGAGGCGCAGCTGCCGAAATATGGGAATTAGGTACAGTTGGAAATGATAAACTTTTTACATTACACTTTGTCGATGACCAGGTCCTTTTTGCTGACCTGAAGATGAGGATGATATAAGCTATATGGTCAGGAAATTAGCAGAGGAATACAAGGCATGGGGTTTAACAATTAATATGTAAAAAACAGAATATCTAGTCGCGGGAGGCATAAACAGAGATTTGGTCTTAGAAAAGGGAACTATTAAATGTGTTGATTCATACAAATACTTAGGAATAAATATTAATAAAAGTGGCACTAGTGAAACTGAAATTAAGAACCATATCAGACAGAGGAAACAAGCAACAAAACAACTAAATGGAATTTTGTGGAATTCACAGATTAGACCAGATACTAAGATCAGAATCTATAAGACCATCGTAGAGGGTATTACAACCTATGGGGCCGAAGTATGGGAAATGACTGAACATTTACAAAGGAAGTTGATGACAGTGGAGATGGATTACTGGAGACGGTGTTGTAGACTGACACTGCTAGATAGAATAAGTAACGGTGAGATAAAGCAAAAAATGAAGATAGACACCACTATCGTTTATACTGTTGAAGCAAAACGTTTGAGATGGTATGGCCACATATGTCGAATGCCGGATGATAGATGGCCAAAGAAAATGATGACATGGGTTCCTCCAGAGCGGAGGAAAAGAGGACGCCCTAGAAAAACATGGAGAGATGGTATCAGAAGCGCAATGACCCAAAGAAATCTACAAGAAGAAGACTGGAGAGATGGAAAGCGCTGGCGACTGGGATGCGAGAAACGACTCTAAGTTGTATATAAATCGCAGATAGATAGATAGATTAAATAAAGTAATTTATTGCAGTAGAAATTTATCAAAACAATATTATTATTACATATAAACAATATAATTATATGTTTATTATTAAAATTATTACATATTATATTATAGTTTACTATTAATCTTTGTCTGACTTTTTGGATTCACTTTCTTCTTCGTCTTCAGTTTCTGAAAGTAAAGGCTCCCAGTCATTATTGTCACTTGTATAATCTGCAAAAAATAATTTTTAATTTTAATAACAACCGATATGATTTTTAAAAATGCATAGGGGCTCTCTAGTGGGATAATAACTAAATAACATACATAACTGCATGTAATTGTAGTTTACTAGGGAAATTGTGAATAATTAATAGTTTTTTACAGTTACTTACAGTTTTTGATTATCAGTTATTATTCTAATTAATCTACTGTAATCCACGTTTTTATTATTGAGATATAACTAATCCCTCTTTTAAACATTTTCTAGGTAGAGCACCTCTACTAGGCTTTCACAGTTACTTGTGATTAATTCCGAGTATCAAAAATATTTCAGGTTTCAGCGTTACGTCTGGCCCCGAGGATAAACCAGCTACGCCAAGAGGAGCACGAGGGCATCAGCAACACCAGAGAATTGGCGCACGAGCGTGAGATCCATCACGCGATGCAGATCTCTCAGTCGTGGGAGGACCTGAGCATAATGAATGACAGCAACGACTCGAAACCGAGCAAGATGGGCCCTCTACACATATCCCTTCCGAGCAGCGGAAGCTTCCTCTCGAACTCCCCCTCGCCGACCCGAATGGGTTTCCAGAGCCCGACGAGGTCGAGGACGATCATAAGGCGCAGCGCGAGCCCCGTCCTGCGGCCGAGCCCGCTCGGCGTCAAGAGGAAACTCGACGACGACAAGTCGGAGTTCCACGTCGGGCCGAGGGCCAAGAGGGTGTACAGTTACTCAGGTAACGATAGAGGAGGGCTGCTCACGACGACGAGCGGTTCCTTGCCGGGCTCCCTGAGTTCCGTAGGCACGCCCGAGTCGCTATCCAGCGCCGACTCGCCCGGGTTTAGTTTTAGAAACGTGGACAGTCCGTCTCCCAGTAGGGCGATGCCCGTGGAAAACATGGTCATCTCCAAGGCTGACCAGGAAATGACTGAGAGTCCTAGTTAGGTTATAATTTAGCAGTTCGGGGCCACTGATTGTGCCAAATATGAGGGTTAAACTATCGTGCCCGGAGTTATTGCAATTCGTTATGCAGCTGGTGTTTTTGTTGTACTTTCACCTGTTTTTGTTTAAATTATGTTTCGTGTTTGGTGCTCTGAATTATTGAAAGTTGAGTTTTTACTTGACAAAGTACATTACTTCCCAAATTTAACTCATTCTAGAAACTTGAATATCTACTTGTTTAACTTATTAATGGATTGTTGAAAGTGTGGCGACTAATTGAGTTCCAGAATAAAATTTTCTAAAGTGAGGTAATATTTAAAGTCTACACGGAAACCTTTTGCATATATGTTTTCGACTCAACTGGAGCAAAAAAACGTGCAGACCCCTCGTTCAATAATACACATGTATAGGTATACTCACCTATACTGGCATACTAATACTGTGTGGTCCCCATTCGCTCTGCTTCACGCACAGTTCATCTATTATATTTTTCCCCTGTCACAGCTGGCGAAATTCTTTAAACATTATACTATCTTCCTGCTATGAGTCGAAGTTTTCAAGTAATTCGTGTAAAACGTGTTTTTCCGCTTTTTTGAAATTTAACCCTTTTGCTAGATTGAAATGAAAAAAATTACAGATTCGGAATCCTGAGGATCAAAAACAGGAATGTAAAAGGTTTTCATGTAGTCTTAAAAATTACCTCACTTTGGTAAAATTTTATTAGACTCTATTAATATCAACATACTGTATACTTGGATTATCAAGAACGTGAAGTTTTAAAATCATGAGACCAATTAAACGATTCTGGTAACTTGGTAGTACCAGTACCAAGAAGTTAAGCGTTAATTGCTGCTTCAAAAAGTAATTTCGAATTGGTTTTACCTAACAGGAGTAATAACTTTACCTACTTAATATCATTCTGATCTACTGTTATATATAAATCAGGTTGAGGTGAGTTTATTCATAATCTGCATGACTTCTTTCATAGCCTTCTTATTTTTCTTTTATTTCTTCCCAATTTCTGACTTAATCTCTAATCCTTTTAAGCCCTATTTTCGAAGTTCTTCCTCTCCTAAGGTGTTAATTTGACTTTGTTGTGTCTATTGATTCAGTATTCTCAACAATCTTTCTAAGCTAAATGTGTGTTATGTCAATGTTGTAAACCATCTGTTCTGATAGTCTTCTGTTTGTTGACCAGTCTGTGATTCTGTTGAACACTGTCTTTGGTAATCTAAGTACAGGGTGTGTTTGACTGGTTGTTTCAATTTTATATCAACTCACCTTTTAAAAATCATGGTTCAACTTTTCAGTGCGTTTTTATCAAAGGTTTTTATCAATATTGTTACTAATAATGCAAAAAACCGCCTCAAAACTGATTTAACAGTGGAATTTAACTCCACGATATTAATAAAAGGAGAACCAGTGAAAGGGTTAAATACTTTCTAATTTTCACACGTGATGACACCTTAATCGAAAAATTCTATTGCTGTAGAGATTTCCAACAGAGAGTAATGGAAATGCAAAAGGTGATACGTACGAATTTCGATGGACAGTTGTTTTAGGCAACTAACTTGTGAACACACAAATTTTTCGCCGATTACTATACATAACTAACATTACTATTAATTTTTTATCATAGATAATATCCTAGTCATCTTGTTTTTGTTGTTGCTGCGCAGTGCGTGGACATTTAATTAACCTGGCTATTATTAATCTTCCTATAGCCATTACGAGAAGACTGTTTTAATGATAATGTATAATGTTAGAAATGAAATTTTATAGTACTATTAATAATGTAAATACCTTTACTACTAATAAAAATCCCACATGTGTTTGATTCCCAATTTGACCTAATATCTAAACAGAGGAAAATAGTGTAGTTCATTTCTTAAACACTGTTAAAAAACGGGTTTTTATAACATAACATTTGAATCGGCGAAAAAGATGTTGCTGTGTTGATGTAAGTAGTATGTAAAAATAGTTACTTGTCATCGTTCTTCCAAATTATACCAGTTCTTTTGTAATGCTCAAAAAATAGTCTTTAAGGGTTGACTATAACTTTGTGAGTCACTTTTACCATTAAGATAATTTGTAATAACTTAAAGAATATCCTTGACGGTTAATGATTAAAAACTGGACTATTAATTGTGGGTTCTGTGATAGCTTCACTGCCAGCTATCCAAGATATCTCGAAATTAAAAAAAATATTTAGGTATATAATATAAACTTGATATTAAACGATCAAACAGCAATTGTAAAATATATCTTAATTCTCTGTGTGTATGTACTTTTAGGCGACTTATGTTTTATTTCAGTGCTTGCCAATGCCCGATGGTAGTTACAACATTTTCGTTTGTATTATTTAGAATATAAACTTGTGGAATCCAATTTATCATTGAATATTAATTGGTTATTGTTGTTGAAGTTGTGCAAGTGAATATGTTGATTAAATGCAATAGTTTTTCTTGTTTTGTTGAAGAAAATATAAAAAAAAAATGTAAATTCGTTGAAACATTTGCGCTGAAAGGAGCATTTGCTGGATCGTTTGTTGTTTTCGTGTTATTTTGAGATTTGTTGTAAGGCGTGAAAAAAATTATTTATGTTTAATGATAAGCAGTAGGTACTAAGTGTGTGCAAAACCATGATTCTTTTAAAAATGATACATTATTTTTTCACAGTGTCTATTGTAACTTTTAAGAGAGATCTAGTCTGTAGTGATAAATTTTTTAGATTAAGTATGGTGCTAATATTTTATTCAGCAGGGGTATGTGTAAAGAAGTATTATTGGTATTGTTGTAAATTCATGCATACAAAATTCAGTAAGATTTCGGATAAAAAATAATTGATCAGACTGACCTCTAAGCCATTTGATTCATTTACAAAATAGTACATTAAATCCTTTTTCGTACTCTGATATGTAAGTAGGAAAAGCCTTTTGTAAATATCTATCTCTATCCCCATGTATTGATGCCAATCTATTAATATTGTTAAAAACACCATACTGAAGTAAGAAAGTGTTTCATTTCGGTTCCTTACAAAAATACGCCAAACAAAATAAAATCTAAAGTATAATTTTGTATTGCATATAACAAATTTAGGTATCTGTTGAAGTAAAGACAAAGACAAAATGATTGCCCCTACAATTCACTAATTTTATAGGTTTGTAATTACGAGAATAATATGCTCATATAGTTATTAATATAAAACATTATATTCACTGATGTCTGAAAGTACATTGTATTAGTCTTGCAGAAAAGTACAACACTATTCCAATTTAGTACACATTAATTTCTGATGAATTAGCAAAATGTTTTAAACATAGTAAAATTCTACTCTTAAATGTTTTTTTTTAGAACTGCTCAAGACATAATTGCTTGTTTGGCATTTGGTAATTTGAAATCATCTAATCAACCAAAGCAAACTTTGGCATTTGTAGGTATTCATTTATCCTTCACAAATATCAAGGCATATGGCCCTAAATTTGAACCCTATACCAGTAAACCATTAGTTGCTCGGCACTACTGGTGTGGTGATATACACATGATTTTAAGAAAAGGCATGTAGGACAACTTGACCGCTTATCAAGATTTAGAAAATTGAGTAAATCGCCCAGTATGTGAATGTTATTTTAAATTTAAACGGTAAATTGACTCGAAACGTCTCGAAAGAAATTATTATTCTGTGAAAAACAAGACAGCAAAGTGAAAGGACACCGAAATAAGTGGCAAGGTCGCAGGCTCTATGGTCGCAGGTCCTTCCCCACTCCCCCATCATAGCCATCAAGCCTCAAGCCCATCAAATAATATGTTCTGTTTTCTGTTCTGTGCTTCATACCAAATGGAAATGATGCTACTGACTTGAGTTGGGTACAAAATCTGAAAAATAGTCAAAAACTGACGTTGACACCTTTGACTGACAAACTGATTTCCAATTTGTTGTCTTGTTGAAGTGTTCCCTATTCGATTTCTGATCCGGCTGTCGAACTTTGTTAAATCCACTCATTCGACACCCTTTTAGTTTAGTTATGTTGTGTCGCTCTACAGTTTAGTAAACGGTGAGTAATCCGTTGATAGAGGCATTCATCATTTACCGGATGTACGGACACGCACAATAGCCGTCCCATTATCACTTAATACCGACGCCGAAAAGGGGCGTAGCATTTCGCTCTTAGTTAACCTAAATTCCGACGCCTCCACATCTCGACGTCTCTTTCAGATGGACAGGAAACCCTCAGAGGAAGGAAACAACGTCCCACTGACGGACAGCTCGTTGGTCGTCGACATCTCGGATGCCCTCAGCGAGAAGGATAAAGTCAAGTTCACCGTTCACACCCGAACGACCATGAAGCAGTTTCAGAAGTCGGAGTTCTTCGTCGTCAGGCAGCACGAGGAGTTCATATGGTTGCATGATCGGTATGAGGAGGAGCCCAAGTATGCCGGCTACATTGTGAGTATCATTACATGAGATTTCTGGGGAAGGCATTATGGATCACTTCAACAGATTTTACAGTTTTGTAAACGCTCCTAGTATGGAACTTGTGTGCAGTTCCTATTACAGTTTATATGATGTATAAGAAAAGTCGGTAAATGTTTACTTAGACCACTTCTGCCCCCGGGGCACTTACGGCTTCCAAACTTTAATGGTCGATTCTTCTACCACTCCTCGATACATTTCCCATGCACTTAAGTCACTTCGCGTATATATTGCAACTATTCTCTGAAGGTCAGTATACAGATATTTGCCCAAGAAAAAACCAAGGCACCAAGGGGATAGAGGAGTAACTCGAAAAGGCCTTGTAAACGCAAGAGGGCAAGGATAAACCAAGTGCCTCGGGGGGCAGAAGTGGTCTAAGTAAACATTTACCGAAAAGTCTACATGCTTCAGTAGGCCGTTTCTATCATGACTAATTTTGGGGCTATAGCTCTCCAAAATTTGAAGAAAGCGAATAGGTCAAGTAGGGTAATAACTAAATTGTACTATAATAAAGACATTATTTGCTTTCACAATATCGGTTTGTGAAGGGTATTGTTTGTTCTTAATTTGAGGCATCAAATTTCTCAATTAAAACTTTCTTCCTATTTAAAGTGTATACTCTGCTTCTTCCTAATATTTAAAGTGAGCATGCATAGATGATTATAGTTACATAGTCAAATTAATATTTGTTACAAAAATGACATTTTCTTCTAGATTCCACCCCCACCCCCACGTCCAAACTTTGATGCCTCCAGAGAGAAACTTCAACGTCTAGGAGAAGGCGAAGGCACAATGACAAAAGAGGAGTTCATGAAGATGAAACAAGAATTAGAAGCGTATGCAAACTTTCCATTTCTTTGTATTTCTATTATCAATGCACTCTTACTTTGATGGAAAATGTATTTGTAAAAGGTCTACCTACATTTATGGCTATAAATACTCTTGAGTAATGAATCTTAATTCAACGCATGTTTCCACTATTTAGCTCCTGGACAAATAACTAAAACTATTAGTTAACTAAAGTTATTTGTCTGAGGTTATGATAATTTTATGCTCTAAAGCACTGTCTTATTTATTTATTGTTGAATATAAAAATACTGAGGATTTTAAACACAATAGTCAAACTTGAACTTATTGAGATCATATGCTTAAGAATTTATGTTGTTAGGTTTTGAGAGTTTTAATTATATTCTTAAAACAAAGATCAAATATGCCTCCGAGTTATTATTTGGCTGTATGCTTTCAAAAACGGTGCCAAAACTGGTTCCGTTTCTTGTAAATGTTATGCAGAGACATTTTTCAGAATTCACAAGTAAACTATTTTCATTGCAATTGGTTTCAAATCTGTTCAGATCCCTTCATAGTTTGTCATAGTGGAAAATATTTCTAAAGAAAAATTTTGGAATCATCTGCATAGACTATTCACTTAAAATTGGTAAATCATTACAGTATATCATTTAATTGAATTAATGTTATGGTGGAATGAACATCCAAATAGAGGTTTATTCTGATTTGTATCATTAGCCTGTAACAACATATTAGTTTAAGCACACACTTGTATTTGAATTATTGCAACTTTTGATCAAATTATTCTTATCTACAGTAATGAGACCTAATTCACTAACTTCCTCTCTTGCAGGGAGTATTTGGCGACTTTCAAGAAGACCGTCGCGATGCACGAGGTGTTCCTCACCCGCCTGGCTAGCCACTCGATTTTCAAGGAGGACTCCCACCTGCACGTGTTTCTAGAGTACGATCAGGATCTGTGCGCCCGTCCGAAAGGGAAACTCCAGCAGCTGGGCGGCCTGATCAAATCAGTCGGCAGTACCACCGATCAATACTACCTCAACGCCACGGTCAGGGACGTCAACGATTTCTTCGAGCAGCAGATGAACTCGCTGACCGAGTACTTCACGCAGCTGAAGGAGGCGACCTCGAGGACGGATCGCATGACTGAGAAGCATAAAGGTGGGTTTGGAATTGAAACAAGTTTCGAGTTTTAAAGTTTCTTTGATAAGTGGGAAAATGTAGTAACAGGCGTTTTAATGAAGTGTGAATTTTTGTATAGATTACATAATTATATAGTATTATATAGTGTATATAGTATTATTATTGTTACTTTGAAAAATAATGGTTTTGTGGGGACTAATTTTTTGTTTTTGTTTCAGAACTTGCAGACAGTTTCATAAAAATTTCAACTGGTCTGGTTCAACTAGCGAATTGTGATAATGGACATTTAGATAAATATTTATCGAAAGTAGCCGAAACATTTGAAAAAGCTAGAGTAAGTAAATTATGTGAGGTATTACTAGTAATTCTTGCATGTGGCTCTAGCCTACCCTTCACTGTATGTTAAAGGTGAAGTTATACAACCACATAAAACAGTGTTAAAAATATATAACACAATAAACCCACTACACATGAACATTTAGCAGAATATTTTGAGATGATTGACCAGTGGAATTTAGTAGTCTGGCAAATATCAGGTTTCATTATTATAGTAACAAAACAAGTCATGTATATACCTTACTTGTACCCTCTATATTATCATATCCATTCCTTTATATGTAAAAGGGGAAAATGTAAGCCTTTGAATTTAAGCCTAAATAAGCCTGTAAACACAAGAATAACTAACAATCAGAGGACCAACAGAAAGAGAGGTCCGATACGGTCCTCAATGACCCTGAACGCACGTGCTTTGATATTTGCCGATTAGCGCCGTAAGCACCCGTTCCTCCAAGTTCCTCCAAAGTCCTACCAACAACCTACCTGAATATCGGACCTCTCTTTCTGTTGGTCTTCTGATTGTTAGTTATTCTTGTGCTGTAAATTTAAGGATGTGGATTTTTAACAAGTCATGATTTTTATACTTAATGTAATAAGTGTTAGGTATCTATATGTTATGTAACTAGTAAGGGGAGCTTCATAGCAAGTTACTTAATATCTTACACATAACTTTACCAAAACAGTAAAATGTAAGTTTGTTGCGAATTTTGCAAGTTATCATGTTTAGTGAGTATTCAAGCTTAATTTTGCTTAAAACATTTTTTAGTAGTATTCTCACTACACTTATCTATATTACACAATTACAATCTATATTATCTTTGAAAAGATATTGCATTGACTTTGCATATAGGAATGTATTAAAAGGACTAACAGGCCACAACAGGTTACTCTTCAGTTAATATTTGACACGTGAAAGGTTATAAAGCTGATCACATTGCAGGTTCTATGTTTAACATTGGTAACAACATTGTAAAGAGACAGACACACTACATATTTCTGTGCTATTATATGGCATAAGGATATACATTATGTTTCTTCCTGTATAAGTAACAAACTTTTCCTGCATATTGTCAATTGAATTAATATTCATCTCAAGACCCTATATTATTGATGCATATCGAAGGTTTAGTCTGAAGTCATTTCATTTCAGTGGTGAAATACTTACCTAAGGCTATATTTTTGCACAGTGTCCTGGTTAGACAATAAAGTTTGTTTTTGTTGTAGAAAGTGGAAAGCAGGGTGGCCAGTGACCAGGATTTGAAACTAGCCGATACTCTCCGTTACTACATGAGGGACAGTCAGGCAGCTAGATCACTGTTAGTGAGACGTCTGAGATGTCTCGCTAATTATGAGAACGCTAACAGAACGCTGGAGAAGGCTCGGCAAAAAAATAAGGATATACACGCGGTGAGTATTTGAAATTTCTGTATTCAATGTGTTATTAATATGTTTTTGTTATTTCATGCTGCCATTTAAGGCTCCTGAAGTTCAAGAGGTAAAAGTTAATGATAGATCAAAGTTCTAGTATGCTTGTCTGATAGATAGTATGCATGGATCTTTAGTAGTGTCATGTTTTATTCTATTTCTGAATTTTAAATTTTAATTTCTTCTAGGCGGAAACTGCTCAATCAGCTGCTTGCGAACAATTCGAATCTATATCGGCACAAGCTAAGGAAGAACTCTTAGATTTCAAAACTAGAAGATTGCATGCCTTTAGAAAAAGGTAAAAGAATTATCTTTATTTCTTTCTATGTAAAGGACAGAGGTCAAGGGTCTAGGGAAAAATTCTTATCGTCTTTAATCACCTTTGGATTCCTGTCCTTCACATTAAAAAAACCTTCATCCTTTGTTTACATCACGTTTGTTTACATTTTAAACAAAATACATTCAATCCATGATATTTATAATTTTTTGCAGTTTGATAGAGTTATCTGAATTGGAAATAAAACACGCCCATACCCAGCAAGAGCTGCTGAAGAAGTCGATAGCAAATCTGAAAGAGTTGCTGTAGTTATTTTGTTTTGTTATTTGTTTACTTTTTCCACTCTTTTCATATTATCGAATTATTTGTTTATACATTCCAGATTAAAAATTTATATTGTGGAATGTTTTATACTGCTCCCTAAAATATTTTTATTATTACTATATTATAAAATTATAAAATGATATACATATATATCAGATTATTGTATAGTGCATGTTACTTATTTTGAATAAATTCTTTTTTATTTACAAAAAGGAAATAGGTGTTTGATATATGTATAATAAAATCCTCAATAAAATTTCCTATAGAAGTTTATTACTTAAAATAGCAAATAAAGTTTCTTGTACAAAAAAAGGTACATAAAATTCCCTACGAATTCCTTATGACAAAGAACTCAAACTATATATCACTATAAAACCACTTTGAGTATAAGAAAAACGCAATGAACAAAATGAATGATTGATGGACAAAATGATGGCTGAGTGTGTTTAATCATATGGTGCGATGTCATAAGAATATTTAAGTATACATTTTAAATTAATACACAAGTGCAAACACATAATATTATAATTATTAGTACACAGCATTCAAGATTTATTACATTTATAAGTTTATAATTGGCACTGTCTCTCTCCATTCATTCATCGTTTTCCATACTTTCATGAATTATATATACATAACTACAACACAAAACAGTACTAGTGAGCTCGATAAATTATATTATAAAAGTCCAATAGTATAACTTATGGCAACATGGTAATAATATGAAGTGCTATATAAAACGATGTGGAGTCGATGCTCTATATACAATAAAACACATTTTTCCATATACACCCGTCTCATATTCACTGTGAAACTAATCTAAACCTGTAATTTGACCTAGAATTTAGTGACTGCCTACATGTACTGTAGGAATACTGGCTCTCAATACAGGACACTGGTAGTTTGCAAATCTTATATTTATACTACAGCCCCACAAAACCTCTTTGTCTTTTCATATTTTTGGACTGAATTAATACTCATATTCATATTCAGTGATATGAATCAGTATTTGGCATTAACACATTAATTCACAAACAATCCTATCGGTAATAAATTCAAATTGACTAGCAAGATTTAAAACTTCCTCCATCTTTAATACGTCAAGAAATGTTGTGGAGATGAGTATTTCGCATGTGCTTTACAAATAAACTGTACGCAACACATTGGCACACCTAGGAAAATATCACATAAACCCAATTGCATTAAAATCGAAGAGGAATTATAACATGCATTTATCCATAAGTGGCAGTGGGTACAAACAATAAAATTATAATATTTAGAGAGACTTAGAATAAGTATCAAGAATGGCTCCAACTAAAGTCGCAAATGAATATCTGAGAAAAGGAAACACATCAGTCAGACACTTATAAATATATGTAAGTAACAACATTTCACTATCAACTATATATATTTACGTTATTCATTCATAATTGACTTTGGTTGCGAGACATTCTTGACCGTTTACGTGAGATTTTCACCCTCAATGTGCCAGTATAAATTCTCTACAATTATTTATATGGTTTGCAGTATAACTGCAGATACAGTCTTATTGGGAAACGCTGAACACGTGAGAAGCATACATTTTTGTTTTCTTCAGATGGAGGAATGTGTAGATCACTGGGCGATTACACTTATTCTTCTTCTTGTTCAGTCTCCTCTCCTTGACCGTACATATCAGCTAATTTGTCGAAACGGGGGCCCCAAGCTCCCAGATAGTCGTATTCTTGAACTTCGTCATCAGTACCTATAGAAATAATAATTAATATATACGTTCTTTTACATCCATTGAAGATTTGAAACGTCACTATTTCAATTAAAACGTCAACGATTGAACTGTTTAAGTCTTAAATTTTAGAAATGAAGAAAGCTGTCACAGATGAGTGCCATTTTTATGAAACTACCCGTCGCGGCTTCGCCCGAAAATTCCGAAAACTATGCATAATCTGCATAATAGATTAAATCAATCTCAAATTAATTTTTTAGTGACAGCAATTCACACGACGGAAATTCCTTCACGGAACACGACATAGCTGCGATTTCTTAATATTCTACGGCAAGTTATAATATTCCGTAAAGGAATTATTATCCTGTGAATTTCTGTCATTACAGAATTGATTCAGTTTCAATATAATAACTAAAGAATTGAGCCATATTTCAAAAAAGCTTGGAGGTGAAAAAGTTCATATTCAGATGAATCCGCATAAAAATATCTTCGTTTTCGCCTACTCCCACCGACATTGCTTTATTATTATTCTCTGAGAAACTACAAGCGAGTCTCGTATTGAAATTATGTATTCAAAGTGGGACGTGTAAGTGTTCTTTCGGAGCAGACAATGAGATTTCAACAAAAAGGGATTCCGTTTTCTTAACAAATTTACTACTTCTATATGTGCGACTGCGAGAAAATACAACTGAGAAATTCAATTCGAAAAGGGGTCCTGCGAAGTTTAGGAAAGAGTTTAGAACGCTCCGAAGGAAAAAATAAACGAATTTGATTTTGTTTTCTTTACCTGACGCTAGAGAACTGAGGGATCCCGCCGTACTGCCGCCCCCTTCGTAGGCATAATTCCTCAAATCGTCGAATGGGGGTGCGTTCGGGTCGCTGTCTGCCCGTTTTTTGTGCTCATCGATGAAAATGCCCACGTTCGGCTCTTGTCCCATTCCCAGCACTGCAACTACAACAATTGTTATAATGATGAGACAATGTGAGGGAGAGAATTAAATGGAGAAGGAATCCTCACGATTTTTACTTAGTTTTGTTATTGGCTAATACTACCAGTTTCTTTTGGGTCCAATGTCCATCACTGGACTAAGTGTAATACTTATGATAATATCAGCAGCAGGCTGGATGTATGAAGTAACCTCGTTAAGGTATTGCAGTTTTGTAACTTTCTGAGCATTAAACCACCAGTTTCAAAGAAACAGTTTTCAATGTGACTATATGGTGAAATTTACATTTAAGATCGAATTTTTATAGCTGGCGTATGAAAGTTATAAAAGTACAAAGCACACTTGAGCTCAAAAAATTCTTTACCTTTTATTGTAACGATTGAAATTTTGTAAAACTGAACCTTCGGAGGAATGTTGATATTTTTAACTTTATTGTTTACTGGAACTTGAGAAGTTTTTAGATCCCATATAGGTATAGCCTTAGAAGCATTTAGGAATGTAATAGGTCTCTAACTTCGTTGATTTAAATATGTTCAATTGAGTTTCAAGAGTATCAATTCAAGAGTTTAATGCATACCTACAGTACATTTACGTTAAGGCGTTTAAATAAAAGGGGCGAAAAGATTAGAGTATTAGGATTAATACTCACATCCTATTTTCGGCGGTATCATCTCCGGCATTGGTCCTCCCATCGGCCCTCCGATTGGTATCTGAAGGGGTGTAATGTCAAAAGCAGTCATGTCATCTTCGCCACCACCTTCGTCGTCGTAGTTGATAATATTTTCACGAACGTCGTCGTCCGGACCGGGATACTTAATATGAGCTTCTCGTCGTTTGTTGTAGACCATGAATACAAGGACCAAAACTAGAATTTTACATTGTTAGATGGGCCGGAAAGTGTCAGTCAGGTGTAAGTTTGTGCTCTTGGTGGTGTAAAGGTGCGTTCTGATGCACCATCAGAGCAAAAAGAACATTTAGCAATTAGCAAGTGGTAAGTTCTTTGTACTCTGAAGATGCGTGATACTAACATACGCACATTGCAGGGTCTAACAAACAAGCTTAGTAGATTACATTTTTAGTGTATTTATCTGGAATTTACCTATAAATAGTACTGAATGTGTAAATCGATGCTGTTCTGATGAATTGAAGTGTTACTTACTTTCACAAATTAAAAATGTACGTGTACAATTTAGATTTTGCATATGTTTTATGTATTACTTAGTAAGTGTTTATGTGATTTGAAAACATTTCACTCGATTCATATCAAAACAATTTCATATCAAAATGGAAAAGAACATAAAAAATTTCCCTACTTACCTAGTAACGCCAGTAAGCAGACGACCACGGCTAATATGAAATCTTTAGAAGGCATAATGGCTCCCGACGAGGCTAATTCTAATTCACAATGACCGCCAGTATAGCCCAACGGGCATGTACATTCGTATCTTAAAGGGGGTTCGTAGTCCTTACATATGCCCCCGTTAACGCATGGCAACCACATGCATTCATTCTCATTAATACAGGTATTTTCTCTCAACTTGTAACCTTGTGGACATCTAGATCGGATATACATAAAGAAATTAGCTACTCGTGTACGTACTCACCGATATGGGCATCGTTGCTTGGGCACTGAATGTGGAAGTTAGGTAAGATGTTATGGAAAAGGGCATGCGATGGAGACTAATTTAAAGCGTGCTTAACGAGCATAATGTCCAATTTTGACGTGCACGTCCTTTGGCAATAAAAGTGTTCACGAGATTATCCCCTTAGTGGGGACCATTAGTATAATTCCTTCATAAATTGCGTCCATATGACGATTTTAGGGCTGTTTATGGCGGCCGACGCATAATTTTTGCATGTGTAATTTTGCAATCTAGCAAAAATGTCCGTTTCGCAACGCCATTCATCAACTGGCCCGGATTAATTTGACGCATATTAAATGCAAAATGCTATTCGTTAGCCTCACTAACATTATCAATAATAAATCAGGAGAGTTTACTTTGATTCCCGTTTGCGCGTTAATGAGAGCCGACAAAGAATTTAACGAAAATTGGACATTTCGAAATTGCATTCAGTCGGCGATGCAAGCCAAACGAAAAATTGAATGTAAATGTTAATTCTCGGCAACGACTTAATTTGTAGGTATAGTATTTAAATATAGCTTATGTACTTCCGTTTATATATCTTAATTCTAATTTAAGGGAGAAACTTTCAGAAGCCAAAACATGCGAGGAATTAATGAATTAATTTCAGTTAATGTTTGAAGTTCTAGAATGAATTAGAGCATTGCGATTTATTTGCTTATAAATTATTCTCCCGAACGGATTGTTATTTCATGTGTTAATTACACATACCGAGATAAGGTTCTTGACTCAAGTATCCGATAAATTAAAGTAACTGAAGTTGTTTCAGTTGCTGAATCTGAAACTGAAACTTCGGTTTTCGAGACATCCTCAAATTTATAGCTTCAGAGGGCTGATTTTTTGATAAAAATATTCTAGAGAAAAGGGAGGAAATATATTCGAAAAGAAATTAGCCAATCGTAAATCCACTTACTTTTTTGAGCCACCTACAACTTGAAATGTTTATAAAACGTATTAAGTAGTGTTACAAATTCTGCTTGGACTGAGTCATATTTACAGAAATCAGAAGAATTAGAACTAAACCCATAAAGGTTATGAGAGTTGAATTTAGGTTTTAACTCACCTACTATACTGCCCTGTCGATTTAGGATTGGCTTGAACGCATAATATGTAATGACGTGATGAAGTTCGAGATTTCAATATAAAACGTGCTGAAGCTGTTGTCAATTTTGATTTCAGCAAATCAAATATGTTTCATTTTGTCGTACTGGGCTATATGATACTTAAAGTTTGTAAGTTGCGCCGATTCTAAACATTTACATTCACTTTCCTCAGGTGTGCCAACACATATCCCGTGCGACATGCCGAAATACAACCGTGCCATTCTCTACACTAAGTGTTATACGAGATGCTCACTTAATATGATGAGCAAGCAGACCAAAATGGCCGCCAGCGCGCCCATGCTGAGCTTAAGCGTTTGTCCCTCTTGGATCAACTCGCAATTTTCGCCCCAGAAGCCGTCGGGGCAATTGCAGCGGTACCGGAGTTTCGGCTCCAGGTTAATGCAAGTACCGCCGTTCAGACAAGGCAAGTCGAGGCACTCGTCCTTGTCCATGCAGTCCTTGCCGTCCGGAGACATGACGCGCCCCTCTCCGCAGCTACATATACAAACAGTCGCCAAACAGGGTAATGAAAAGGGTTCTCTTTACTTCGGAATATGTATGCGATATGGGGGATTAAGGTCGAAAAGGGACCTCTGGAGTTTCAATTCTCAGATAACGGACGCTTTCATGTTAGTTTAAGTACGTTTTAAAAGTTGTCTTGCGAACATAACGTAGTAAAGACCAAATAGTTAATTTCGTAATTACATTACTTCACGCATATCATTTTTAATGAAGCAATTGCATATTATTCTTGCATGGTTTACAATACATTCATTGCCACTTTCCATCCACCGACACATTTTAATAAAGAATTGTGACATTCTAAACTGCTGTCAGGAAGGAAGAATCCATACCCTCCTTTGATACTGAGGCAAGTACCAGTAGCTTTCATCATGATAAACAGCTTTACTATGTCAGTTTTTAAAGTGGGTAGCAGATACCGTCCTATAACTCCCTTCGAGGAAGTGAGTCAACCCTTCCCACTGCAGATTCCGCGAGCCTTTTGACTGACGGGCTAGCACCTGTTAAGGGTGCTAGAAGTAGGTAGAATAGTAGCAGAATAATGGCAGCTCCAAACGGGGGCAGTTTTCCACCTTAGGGGCGACTGGAAATTGTCAGTAAATGCAACGGAATACTATATCGACTATTACATACTTCCCAGGATATCACTATAAAGCTAGATATCGAAAATGGCCCCTAGTTCCCGGCAGCCCTTGAATGGGCAAGGAGTGCAAAGAATCTCCCGGCTCAATATAGTAAAGTCCAACATAAGAATTGGTGAATCAAATGTTAGAAGCCATTATGTTGCGGGAAAGCTAGATAACGCAGAAATAGATATGAAGAGAATGTATATAGATATTTTAGGAAAAAATGAAATGCGATAGACATTTGACAAAGAACAAACAATACACTGTGTCGATTCTAATGACTCCTACCATTGAAACGGAGTTGGGATGCTTATCATAGAAGAATTAACTGCATGCATATGTAACAAAAACTTGTTCCTATAAATGGCCACATCCTTTTGTTACAGCAAGTTTATCTACAGCTGTTTAAGACAAATATTATATAGATTTATGCTTCAACAGCAGACAAGCAATACGACAACATCATTATGTAAGCATAGACTGTACCTGAAGTGCCCCAAAAGAAGATCCAAGTAATCCACCAAGTAAACACCCTCAATACAAATACAATACAAACAATCAAATAGAAGAAATAAATGTATAGCACTATCATAGAACTAATGAAATAGTTAATGTTGTTAAAAGGAGATCCCGAAAAATATAACAGTTCAATGAGAAGAAATGAAGGTATCTAACTAGATGCCCAACATGACTCGACCCTTTCACCGTTCATAACAAGCTAAAAAGGAAATAGCCTCAACATTGAAAAGAATAATATGCCAGTAGTGCCAAAAGAAACGATCAAAATAGTAATAAATGTAGTGAAAATTATGAAAACATGATAAATCTACAAATGAAGACCGTTTGGAGACCAAAGAGTGGAAGGATTGGAGTATGACCAAAAAGAACTTGGGAATCCATCCATTCTCACCTCTGAAGTATATGTGGAGTCTAAAACACGAAAAGCGATAAGTTCAGATGGAATATTCCCAAATCTACTGAAATTTCTTGACGAAAAGAATGTCCAGTTCTTGGTAAAATTATCTAACACTTCCTTTAGAATGGTTAAAACTCACTTTCATCCCAATTCTCAAAAACTTACATAAACCAAATACTGTTCCGAAATTGTATCATTAATTTAATGTTCCACACATTGAAAATATTTCTGGGAATAGTCCATAACAGAACAAGGTATAAATGTGAACAATGACCCTCATTATGGTTTAGAAGGACTCTCTTTCTCTTTTGGCACCAGGGAAGCCTTGTTTGCTTTGAATATACTGCTGCAAAAATGATGAAATCAAAGATGGTCCTGCCTGTTTCATGGACTCTAAGAAACAGTTTAACTTAATAAAGTACATGACCATCTATTGACAGTTCATAATAACTGGGATTGACGAAAAAATATTATACACGTATACTGGAAGTTGGAGTACATACTGGAGGTTGGTACTGGAGTTAATTAGATACGCTAACGATACTGTGATATTGTCAGAATATAACAATTGAAGCGAAGAATTCAAGAATCGATTCTGGACTGAAATGACACCTAATTGAAAAAGTCGATAGGATCATATACTTGGGTGGCGTAATTACAAACCAATAAGAGCCTGCCATAAAAATAAACCGTAGAACAACACTATTGGCAATAAACTCCCGTATAAATATCAAAATCTTGTCACGTAACGAAAATATAGAGTAGAGAATGGCAAAGTACTTGTGCGGATGGTTAGTCCTGCTCTAAAGTGCAGAAAATTGTGGATGATAAAGATAATAATAAAGAATACAATAGGAGCTCTAGAAATGTGGCCATATTGCCGCATGTTGAAGATTTCCCGGATTGCCTGACAGTCTAAAGACCAGGTCTTAAGATGAAATCATGGAAAACGAGAATTACTGACACAAGTCAAATATAGAAAAGTGTCGTATTCGAGAGTACAGGAGAACGGTATCCTACAAATAATACTAACTAGAAAAATAGAGAGTCGAATTGGTAGAAAGCACGCTTCCTAGTTGAGAGAGATATAGAATTGGACAGGAAGCTTTCGCCTCATTAACTGTCCACGTGAGGAAAATCTGACATGGTACAACAAGAAGTGGAAGTTTGTAAAAATTTTAAATACAATTTTAAATCGAAAGATACCCCCAAATCTGAACGTCACATTTCACAGTCAAGATGGCCCTCAGCAGAATTTATTGCGTAACTGGAGCTTTTGAAGGTTTCAAGACACGTTATATAGAAAAATTTAAAGAAACCAAAGAGAATTTAAGTGGTGTGTACTGTGTAGAATGTACGAAATTTTCCCCGGCATAACGAATAAGATCATACGAGAAATACCTAATTGCACCTTATGAGCAGTTGTCGCCAGTGGCTTTCAGCAAACAAGGCCGCCTTAGCCCGCATCTATTATTTTAAATAACGAACGCAAGGGTTGTTTTGAAAATGTAAAATTATTCATCTGTGATTTTTTTCGGATTTTTCCGTTTGGGTTCTTGGCAAAAACCTCTGAAATCGAGTTTTCAGATGGGCCTAAAAAATTTGTGTATTTTAGCCATACCAAGAAAATTCCTTCTTAAAGTACGTCTTTTTACCAACAAAAAACTCTAATAACTTTTTTACTCAGAAGGCAGCTGAGAGAGCTACAGGAATTTTTTTTACTCGTGTTTTCACGAAAATCAGATTTTTCCGCTCCTTAAATTTCTCATAGCTGGAGCCTGAAATTTTTATAGACTCCCAAAATTCAGAATTAAATTATTCAATAGTTACCCTAAACGTTGCCACTATCAAAAAATTTTCTATTTTTGAGTCCGGTGAAGTGTCAGAGATTGAGCGATTTATGAGTTTATAATAGTGGGTTTATTTTGAAACAGTAAGTTCGTACGTGTGATGTCTGATGAACGTTTGATTTAAAGAGCATGTTTTAAAATAAATCCTTATTGCATTTTCTGTTTAGGTAATTAAGTAAACGCCTGTTGCTACGACGTTTAGTTTGTTTCACCCTTCCCAACTTTGACTTCTATTACCGAAGTATGGATTAACCGAACAAAGTATTTCGTCTACCAATTGATTTAAATTACCTGAAACGTTCGCCCCAAGTTAATGCAATCTCCCGGATCAGAAATTTCAATTCGGACTTCCTTATCTATGACATTAATTATCCCCTACAACACCGAGACAAGGGGTAGCCACCGGAACCGTCTCCCAGTAATGAGTCGAAACGTTCGCCCCGTTTAATGTAACCGAAACCTGGATCCAGTCCGGATCTGAGGTATTAGCTGTAATGATATTTCGGTCGGTGGGGCCGTTTGGGTGCTTCAACTAGACACTGATGCTGGCGTAATTTCAATCGAAACGGGCGTATTACAAGTGCTCCTGGCAGGACGATTATTATTGCGATTTGTTGTGTGTAAATTAATTAGCAACGAGGAATACGAGTCGGAGGAACGATTCGCCCGTACAAAGAGAATTCTGTAAATGGGGCTGATGTTACAAAGATAGTTCTCTGTTTTAGTTTAAATTAGAGGAAGGATATAACAATTCGAATGAATGTTTCTACTTTAATATTTTTTTTAACAAGTTGAGAGCTTTAAGTGGTTTAATGTTTCGGTACAGGCTGGAAGTCCAAATTCCCACCCAAACAAAATCAAAATTAATCACCGTACATTACCGAATTGTCCGTCATTTGAGAACTTTAACTCCATTTCAAACATCAATGGCCAATAGATCCGTCTTCTTAACCCCCTTCGAATATATCTCAGCATCTACCTCAAACCGGAGAAATAGGCATGCATTAAAGGAGGTAGACAGCTGGAATAATACCGGTTAAGAATTTGCGGTTAGTTGTAGCGGCATCCGCGGTAATCGAAGATTTGTAAGCTCTGCCGGTTTTACACGCGGGAGATAAATCTCCGGAACCGCCATAAGGGGGAAGGTTGCGAGAGAGCGTTTGGCTAATCTGTAAAACTGTGCCGTCGCGAAATTGTCTCCGCGAGGCAAAGTGAAACGTTCGATTAAGTTTTTTTTTTTCAAAAACTAGGAGCAGCGGGAGGAGACTGCACGAAATTCGTTTCGATAAAATTTTAAACAACCCAGTCTGTCGAAAATGGGTCAAACCTCCTTCGATATAAGTTCCGTGTTTATTTGGCGACAACTCCCGAAAATATTCAGAATTTAAAACAAATATGCCAACGGGCGAATCCAATATCTAGTTTCGAACTTCGAACGCGACCGCGGGGTATGCCGTGCAGTCCAGAATTAAAAAACCGTTTAAAACCGCATGCAGAAATTCCTCCCGTATACCGGAGTATACTACTTTTATCTTCCCCAAGTTTTCGTCTTCCCTATTAAGCGACGAAACTATTCCGGAGCGGCGGAGGAATGATTGCCATTTAACTTTTTTAATAATAAACTTTTGTTAGTAGCAATTCAAACACAAAAGGAAATTAAACAACTACTTCACATTACTTTAAACAAAAAACAAAAAAATTCAAAAGGAAGACTTCTACGATGAACTAAATGTAACTCAGTGCCTTCGCAAAATTAAAAATGATTCCAACAAAGGGACTTTAAAATTTCAACTGAATGGAACCAAAGACTTCTAATTAAATTTTTAGATTGCTCATTATCTGATTTAAATTAGCACAACAGCAAATCTTGACTGCTACTTATAAATTACAAATTTTCCTTGCGGAATTACAAAGTATTCCTGTTGTGCTAATTTTAATACTTCAACGATGAAAATAGATGAAAGTACTCACGTGCATTCGTAGTCTTTCCAAAGGTCTACACATTCGAAGGGATCAGGGCAAATCACGTTAGCACAAGGGTTATTCGAAGGGCAATTCCTTTCCAAATTCCTTGCCATAGTCGCCTGACCCCACTGCGTTCCGTTCATAGCGGGCGGCAGAGGTAAATGTTTGTTTTCCAAGCGAATGTCATCCAGACAACCTAGAATACAACAAAAAAATTAAATTAATTCCATCATAAATGAAGAACAATGGAATTTATCTGTATTGTTCATAATGGGGAAAGACAATCTCGTCTCCTAAGTTAAATTAAGCCCTTTTTTGGGCGTAGGTGATTTTTCTCCAAAATTCTGAATAAAACCGATAAAACACAGGCTGTCTGGTAAGTACATAGTGTACAAGGGACGCCTAAATAACTATCCTGATTCACACAATTTTTTTAATATCGTCTTTAAATTTTATCCAACGGGTTAGACTTTGGTTACATATTCGAAGTTTTAACAGGATTGGCAGTTATGGTGCGCAAAATATAACAATCAGTATCTCATACAATTTGCTAACGAAAAGGCACTCTGTTCCTTACTTATTACTTGATTGAACTCTATGAAATTAACGTTTTCCGAGATAATTTGAATTGTTTGCCACACCTTCCCTATTTCTTAGACATGGCACAAGTTGTCAAAGTTATGACAATATTATTATTAAATGCTCTGATACTCAACCACTTGTAACTTAAGAGAAAGAGTTCCAATACAAATTGAAATAAATGTGCATACACCAATTTTTATAAATCACACATTCTAGATGAGATTGATGACAATCCTTCTAACAAAGTAAGAAATCTAGTAGCTCTAATGGTCGCAACAAAATGTGATCTCCATAAAATCTTAGAACTACAATTGCTACATCGTTTTTATGTTCAACACCAAGCCGAACTTACTTTATTCAAATTGGTTTTTACTAAAATGGGGGGAAAATTGGCACTTTACTGAAAATATTTTATTTATGAATGAAACTAGGTTTACGTGGAACGACGTTGTAAAACTTCATAATTTACAAGTTTGGCATAAAGAATATCGCAATGTAGTAAGACAAGTTAGGCACCAACAAAGATTTATGGCTAAGGTTTGGCTGAAAGTCATTTGATTGGGTATTTCATATTTCAAGCAAGATTTACTGGTAGAATACAATTTTTACAACAAACTTCAAGTAGCTCTTTGAAAGAAGTGATTTTGAGAATTTTTACGAGATTGGCTCATTTTGGGCTCAAAATGAAGTTTTGCCGTTTATTTCCAGTTTCCGTCGATAGATTAAGAGTAAGAATTTTATTCTTCTTTTTTACAACAATGCATTTCGTCAGTATCTACAAGAACAACCATTCAAGATGAATTTATATGGAGAGCTGTTAAGTACAAATATTACAACAAGGTACGCAAACCTAAATTTAAAGAGTTTTTGGAAATATATTGCAACAAAAAAGGTACAAACATTTTTGGGAGTAACATGACATGTTTATACACACATTTAAAACGTTTCTTGTTCAACACCAGAACTCTACTTATACATATATGAAGGCAGTTTAAAAAATGGTGGAGATTTTTTAAAAATGGTGAAGATTGTAAACACATGGTGAAGAATGTTGAAAAATGGCGGAGATGGCCAAAAACTGGTGGAGATTTTTATAAAATGGTGGAGACTTTTAAAAATGGCGAATGTCTGTCTTGAATGACGGGCACAGTTAGTGCATGGATTGCGCGTTGAAGGAAACCTCAATTCCATTTATTATGGCGGCGACCGAAACAAGAACTTAACAAGCCTCATTGCTTGTATGTATATTGAAATTGCCTTACACCATCGGGGTCTAAAAAGTACTATCAAAATTTACAGTACTGTAAACGTAAGTACTGTAGAGTATAAAAAAATGCAGCGTTTCATATATGTGTAACGTATTTATATTCTCAAACTTAAAATCCCTCTATTAGGATCCCGGGCGATTTCAAAATGCAATACGTTGGGCTTAGGAAATTACCTGAGATGTTGGCACACGCTCTCTATGCAGATGCAGAATATATTATTATATGCGCTATATATATCTATGTATTATATAGTATTATAAGATCTATGGAGTGCGGTAGGAAATTCGAATTATCTCTGAAACCGTTAATCTTATCGAATCCGAACAAGAGGCTCCATCATTAACAAATTGTATGAAGAACCCTTTATTTCGGACAAACTCAGCTCAGGAGAAACTAAGTATAAATTCAAACTAAGACCTCAATTCAGTAATGGATTGAAGAAGTTTGTGTAATGAATAAGAAGACCAGAAAGTGTCAGATAGAAAAGACAGGAAAATGTAAAAAGCTACATAAACAAGTATGGACTTGGATCGGTAAGAGTAATCACTATGTACAAGGTGAAAAAAGATTAGAACAAGACTTCGAACTCTTACCTTTCTGGTAGTCGGCGTATACTTCGAAAGTCCTCACTCCGGTGTACTCCGCCTTCCCTCCGGCGTAGACTCCCTCTTGCTTGTCGACCATCAGCCACTGGTGCCCGAGGAAGTTGAAGGTTTCGTTGTATCTCCTCCCCTCGCCGCCGTCCAGTTCCAACGTCGCTGCGGAGCCGTACCTGCTCACTCTAGCCACGTGCCATTGCCCATCGTCTACGGCCACAGCGCTAAGCCAAATATCCTTCTCTTCGGTCCGCAGGGAGTTCAGGTTGTATCTGAAGTACAACCTGGAGTCCTTCACCTCGAGTATGGCATACTCGCGGTTGTGCTGATCGGACACCCTGAACAGTTCACCGTGCACCTCCCTCGTCCTGAACCTGAGTTGGATCTGCGTAGAGAATCTGTCCGGATCGAAGCTCAGGGCGTATTTCACGTACGACTGCGGCTTGAAAGAGGTCGGAATCGTCGGGATCGTGCAGGACGGACCCGTGTAGCCGGGCTTGCATTGGCACTTCGCCTCGTTGAAACTCCCGATGCAGGTGCCGTGCTCCCAACATCTCGCCGTGTTATCCGATCGACCGCATACTTCTTCCGTTTGCGGGCAGCCGGGGACGCTGTGCCTGGACAAGCCCGGATGGGCCAGATCGTACAGCTTCGAGTTGTGGAAGAGGTTCCTCATGCAGCCGTCGAAGGATTTCCCGACGGGCATGTACTGCCAGTGGTAGTGAGTGGGATCGAATTGTTCCACGTACAGACCGCCGAGCTGGAGAGGAGCGTTGACGTTCAGGTATTCGTTGAAAGGCGGGATAGTCCCTTGCGCTTGACAGGTGCTGTCGTCGAACTCTGGTGCGGTGCCGTCCTCCATCTCGGAGATGTCGGCCGACTTGCAATAATCGACGACTATCCTGACGTTCTCCGTGTCCCAGAAGATGTCCAGCCGATGCCACTCGCCGTCGTCCAGGGTCTTCTTCGTCTTGACGCGTAACTCGAGTGTCCCGGAGCCGAAATCCAACAACAGCCTGGGATAACCGCGCTCGAGCTCGATCGCTATGTAATCGGACACCATCACTTCGTCCTTCTCGGGGGGCACGATGGGGCCGTTGTAGAGGAGGAGGCCGTCGGCCTTCCGTGTTATAAACTCGAAGTGCAAGTGGGACTTGTCGCACATCTCCAGCGCCGGATACCACGCCCATCCGTTCCCACGGAAGCTGCGGGATGTCTGCTGGCACCTCGGGCCGCTGTAGCCCGCAGGACAGTTGCAGGACAGGGAGTACCTAAAGCCGGGATAATGTAAGGGACTTTTCAAGAATTGCGCTAAGAAGTGCTACGAATAGTGGAATTTGTATCGAGGCCGTTAGAAGTAGGAATCAGGGACAGTTTATAACATTAAGCAGTACTCGACCATGTTTAGTTTGAAAGTGTCCCTGGTTGCTTACACAGTGCGGAAACCAATTACGGAATAAAATGGCTATTGATGTTACTTTAGAAAATTATACGAAATGACCCCAGGTAACAATTCAGGTATTGTTCATCAAAGTCAAAGTTAATTTTACCTATTTATATAACAATTGAGTTATATTTGTGTGCATTAGGTGAGGTCGTTCAAGATCACCAAATAAGTGAATAAGTCAAAATTTGGTGAAAAGTGATTCCAATAAGTCGCAATATTATCTGAAGTAGGATCAGACATAATTACTAAATAAGTACAGCAGCGCCCGTGATACTGTATAACTTATATCACCTTTTATAGAAAATTGATCAACTATGTACAGCACAATGTTTCACCTATTAACTCACAATTTCGCTATATAGCGTACTAAATTAATTTAGTAGATGTCACGAGCACCACTTAACAGGTTACATAAGTGTGAGATTCCTGTTACAATAATTAAATGGTCAATTTACACCAAAAAGTCATTTTTTGAGTTATTTGGTGTAATTTGTAACATTACAATTTAAAGTGACATATCACTTAGATATTTTGAAACTAATGGCGAATATACAAATTAATTTCGGAATATTTATAGTAAGCTAATTAAACAAAGAATTGCTCCAAATTTTAAGAATACAACATAATTGATGTACTAATATTCAGTTTAAACAACAGATCGAATCACTAATATAATTATCACATAACTATATACCTTGCTTGATAAAATATTTAAACAATTTATTTTAATAACGAATATTTTTTAGGTACGTCTCTATTTTTCGTACAAATGTAAAGCATTACAACAAAATTTCTTGCGCATACGGATTTTACGCATTTAAGTTGATCTAATTCAATTACATCAGTGAAAGAAATATTTAAATCTAAGTACGAATCCTAGTACTGATGGCGACGAGAAGTATAACTTTAGGACACAATTAACCAGATTATTTGATCAAATTGAAATTTTCATGTTTTGTTGACGTTAACATTAACATTACCTCCGGACCATTAATTTAGGAAATGTGATTTATTATGATTTATTTAATCACTTTAATTAATTTAATCTTTTATTTTTATCAAGTTAATCTTTTAATTAGTTTAATCTGTCGTTTAACGAGGGCATTTATTCAAGTAATTGAATATTTCGTTTGCCGCATTAACAATTGGAACAATTATACACATTCCCGAACGTGAAAGGTTAACGTTGGATTATAACTACAGTAAAAATTGTTTATGCATGTCAAGTAACATATGACTTTTAATGTGAGAGTGAGCTACATTATGAAAGACAGATAAACAATAACATGAAATTAATCAGAAATGGCATCAAACCTCAAGATTTTGCAAGTAAAAGGGTAATTTGAAAAGTTATCTGTACAACAAAAGCCAGGAGAAAAGGTCCAAGATCTCAGAGATTACTATCTCAATAAATCAGTAAATCAATTATGCTCACTTTGATACTCTGGGTCTCCCACAACTTATAACCAACCCTTAGGCAGATGTACGCTCTGCCTAGTGGTGTATGGTAAATAGGTACCATATAGGTAAACAGTGGTAAATGGTATAAGTATGGTAAAGTTGAGCATACAGAAATTCATTTTATCGATTTCATGTTTTGATGAATTTTGTAAAAATATCAAATCCAAGAAAATAGAGTACAGAAAAGAGGTGCAAAATTGAAAATCAACTTTATCAATAAATATGTTAGTTGACACTTGAACTATTTTGAATTGTAAGAATAAGAAATTAGGGTAAACTGGGTATAATGTTGTTATTTGCTTAGATTGGACAAGGATGAGGTACCAATGAGTGACCAGCTAGATCACCAGATCTATTTGAATTCCTTTTTGTAGGACTACCGAATATTTAAAGTGTATGTAACGAATCCATGACATTGACAATTAAAAAAAACCGAATACGCACAGAAATATGTTTGAACATTTAGTAAGCTAAAAGGAGCATTAAGAAGTTTTGAAAAAAAAAAATGTATTGCTCTGTTATTCACTGTTCGTTTCACCTACTAACCTACTTTTGCGTTTTTATTAAATCTCTTTAAAATCATTATCTCTATAGATTGAAACACAAGTATCTTAGGTCTTAGAACCCAAAATATCAAGTTTCTGTAAAAATATAGAGGTGATCTGTCTAAGAAAACTCATCTGTCTACTACTGTAAACACACGAATCATCTTGTACGTTTAAATATTAGTTTAAAAGATGTATCTTTCAGTTCAAAAATTGACATGTTCCAGCAATTGTTAAAATTCTCTAAAATAATATCAAAAATAATTTTACCCCATAAGTGGTGTCCACACCGTATGAACGGGTTTTATATTTATAGTGTGTCCGCTCTAATTGAGCTGCAAAGAGGAGAAAACATATTTTAAATTTACTAAATTTTAAATTTATTTGCTTACTAAGTTTGGGTACATAATTATACTTATATCTCGTACTAATTCCAATAGTTTTATGGAAAACCTTTAGGTATGCACCTAAATGCTCTTAAATGACACACATGGATACCAATGAATAAAATGAAATTTTAAAATCGTCGGTTATTAAGTCACTACCGTTTACATTGTCGTGTTTTTATTGATATTGTCCTGTTGTGTGCTGACAAAAAAAGAAAGTATTTATTTAGTAAAACGTTAGGGAATTGGAAACTTAAGTTATAGATATACGATTGAACTCTCGCACGAAAAGTTTTGCGACGAAACGAAGTTTCTTGAAACACTACGAAAACTTTTGATTGAAATCAATAAAAACAGACCGGTATTAGATTCGCAAAATCTAAAAACAAATTATAATTTTTACCCATAACATTTGAGATAGGTATAGGAACTACTTGTATTGATAATATAATATTATCGAAGTAAAGAACTAATTGCGAACTATGTAACGATAACGATTTATACTTTTGCAGGGTTTGCTAGAAAATTACTTCTTTGCACAAAAATCAATTATATGTTTTTCGTCTTTGCATCTCAATTTGTGAACACATACCTACCTAAACATATCATATATCCTTAATATGTCGACAATACTTGAATGTTGAAAACTGGTGAGACTAAAAACGAATGAAAATTCGTGGAGCTGTTCTTTTAAAAGTAGCTCAGGTTGCAGGATAACGCTAAACAGTAAAGTATAGGAGAGTATACAAGTATTCACAGCTTAGATGGTATTCGTTATGGGGTAATTTATCACTAAATAAAACCGAAATTGTACCAAGAAATAACTGATATTAAGGTTGCATTTTCATTGTTAAAGTAAGGTCCAAATAGTTTTGATTTAATTTGGTCGTCGTTAATTGCCTTGAAAAATATGAGCATTGTTAAGTTAAAACCACTTTTTCTAAATTGCCAAGGGATTATTTTATGTTACTTCAAATGATACACTATGACAATTAATGAGGTTATTAAATGGTGGAATTTTAACGTAGAAAAAAGCAAAAAGGCCAAATATGAGGTAAAAAGAAGTAAATAAATGTAACAAAAAGATAAAAAATATATTTTTCTTGGATATTACATCATTAAGATTATAGTTCTGCTGAACTATGAATGTTTGAAATGTCGTTTAAATTATTATTGGAGGATGGGACTTTTGAGTCAGTTAAGAGGGAATGATTTTTGGTCTGCCGTTTTGAGGAATGGGAAAGTTGAAGGTGTCGATAGTGATAAGCGAGGTGTCGACTGTAGCCCGAATGATGCGGAAGTGCGATATTAATTTCCTGTTGCACAAAACATGTGTGTTTTTGAATGCCTACTGTTCAAACCATGAAAGTAATAGTACTCGTCTTAATTAAAGGCAGAACATTATATCTATTAGGCTAGGTCATCCACTTCATAAGTCAGCAGTTACTATAGGCTCATATTTTACTGCTAATTGGTTTGTAATTTATTAAGAAAACCACCATTTATTGCTGCACCACCTAGCGAGAAAAAGGGGATAATCTAACTTAAGGCTTAATCCACATTATCCACACCTGTATCTCCGGAACCACACGGGATATATACATAAACCATGCGGTATATTTTATTGCTAATTTATTGCTCACTAGTAGCGTAATCCCAGAGCCAACTCCTTCAAATTTTAGCATTAAACTCACCCACTAAATATCAGAAAAATTGTAAAAAAATGTATTTCCGGTAAATACATTTACCGGTTTATTACTATTTAATTGCATTAGAACAGTAACAAGTTTCCCCATTATTATATTGTAAGGGACCAGAACCTAGATGCAATAAAGAGAAACTATATTTAAGTAACGTCTGAATTACCTATAGTAGAGGAGCTATGCGGGTATCAGACCACTTGTCGTCGTAGAAGGCCCCCAGGTGGTCCGAGCGACCCCAAAGTGGAGGTGTGGGTTGTTGATGACGTACCGGTCTTGTAGACGTCCCCCAGGTCTCAGTAAGTGTCCGCGTACCCCCCCGGGGGGCCTATGCGAGTTTCGGACCACTCCTCGTCGTAGAAGGCCCCCAGGTGGTCCGAGCGACCCCAAAGTGGAGGTGTGGGTTGTTGATGACGTACCGGTCTTGTAGACGTCCCCCAGGTCTCAGTAAGTGTCCGCGTACCCCCCCGGGGGGCCTATGCGAGTTTCGGACCACTCCTCGTCGTAGAAGGCCCCCAGGTGGTCCGAGCGACCCCAAAGTGGAGGTGTGGGTTGTTGATGACGTACCGGTCTTGTAGACGTCCCCCAGGTCTCAGTAAGTGTCCGCGTACCCCCCCGGGGGGGGCCTATGCGAGTTTCGGACCACTCCTCGTCGTAGAAGGCCCCCAGGTGGTCCGAGCGACCCCAAAGTGGAGGTGTGGGTTGTTGATGACGTACCGGTCTTGTAGACGTCCCCCAGGTCTCAGTAAGTGTCCGCGTACCCCCCCGGGGGGCCTATGCGAGTTTCGGACCACTCCTCATCGTAGAAGGCCCCCAGGTGGTCCGAGCGACCCCAAAGTGGAGGTGTGGGTTGTTGATGACGTACCGGTCTTGTAGACGTCCCCCAGGTCTCAGTAAGTGTCCGCGTACCCCCCCGGGGGGCCTATGCGAGTTTCGGACCACTCCTCGTCGTAGAAGGCCCCCAGGTGGTCCGAGCGACCCCAAAGTGGAGGTGTGGGTTGTTGATGACGTACCGGTCTTGTAGACGTCCCCCAGGTCTCAGTAAGTGTCCGCGTACCCCCCCGGGGGGCCTATGCGAGTTTCGGACCACTCCTCGTCGTAGAAGGCCCCCAGGTGGTCCGAGCGACCCCAAAGTGGAGGTGTGGGTTGTTGATGACGTACCGGTCTTGTAGACGTCCCCCAGGTCTCAGTAAGTGTCCGCGTACCCCCCCGGGGGGGCCTATGCGAGTTTCGGACCACTCCTCGTCGTAGAAGGCCCCCAGGTGGTCCGAGCGACCCCAAAGTGGAGGTGTGGGTTGTTGATGACGTACCGGTCTTGTAGACGTCCCCCAGGTCTCAGTAAGTGTCCGCGTACCCCCCCGGGGGGCCTATGCGAGTTTCGGACCACTCCTCATCGTAGAAGGCCCCCAGGTGATCCGAGCGACTCCAAAGTGGAGGTGTGGGTTCTGAAAAAAATAAGATCTACGCAAAAGTGCTTTGCTGTCAACGGTTGACGTTCTTTATGAATTGTATAATTCTTTTTTCCAAGTGTCTATCAGACCAACAAGTTCAGACAAGTTTGAAGTTCCCCCTGCACTCCACGTCCTCACTACACGGGTCATCGGTCCGCTCGGACGGAGAGATGGACGAGGTTAAAAGTAGACAGATATAAGTATATGTGAGTTTTTAAATCCAAAAGAAGTTGTACAAATTCGCTGAGAATTTTAATTTAATAATATAATATGTTCTCCTTTATTTAAATTGAAAAACAGTTTAAATTTACACACATCAAATATCAATGGGTTATTTATACTTTCATTTAGCATCTGACAATGATTACAGGAATCGAACGAACACCTTACGCAAAATGCATATCGCACGGACCGTTTATTATGAAACAGCGATTGTGTATATAAAAATAAGGAAATTAGAATATATTTGCATAAACAAGGAATATCGAGCAAAGACGAAAAGCTCGAGCTATAAATAAATAGGTCTCGCGCAATAATGAATTAGAAAAAAATTCTTACTCCCACATACTATTGTAGATAAACGAATACACATATTTTCCTATAGTTATCAAGATACAGCTTTATGAGGGAGGCAATAAAATAAAATAGAATATTAGAAGATTAGAACTTTATTGATTCTTAAGACCAATACACATGTATAAAACAAGTTAGTACATATTATAACAAATACAATACTAAAATATTCAAGAAAATAATTAGTACAAAACACATTTATGTTTACAACTCAAAGCATTATAAATTATACGATGTACATGTATTAATCGAAGTTAAATATAACATCCTGTGACGTTCAAAAATGCATACAATTTTAAGAGTTATTCATTATATATCTATAAGCTTACAATTTTAATTTTATATATCCAAAGGCGATGGAAGTATGGTCTTCCAAAAAATTTCTTTTTGTCGAATGAGGTCTGTATTGTTTCGTGCATGACTGTGTAATAACTTCATGTTCTTTTGTTCTTCGAATTTGCGATGATTGGATATATATTGGTTCTCTTTTTTCCAATACCATCTCTTTAATTGAATCGAAATTTATGTACTTGGAAACTTGATAGTTTAGAGATATCCCCTTAACTTTACATACTACTTTATCAACCTGTTCAATCATTTGCGATGATTGGATGTAATTGGTTCTCTTTTTTCCATTACCATCTCTTTAATTGAATCGAAATTTATGTACTTGGAAACTTGATAGTTTAGAGATATCCCCTTAACTTTACATACTACTTTATCAACCTGTTCATTTGTTGAAAATAATTTGTAGGCGTAATTTTTTGGACCTCCGCTTACAAACTCGGAAATATATGAACCAGGACCATCATTTTCTAATTCATCTGTCATTTCACATAGAAATGAACCAGACGGGACGTCCCATTCTCCAGGTCGAGAAACATAAATAACAGAGTCTGTATCGTAATATAAAACCCGATCACCTAGTTTTTCCAAGTAGCTGTACAATTTAAGGTGTGCATAAGCGGTAACATATGCGTCAATTACTACATTGACGGTGGAAAGTTCAGAATATGCCTCACAGTGTTCTTCATAATTTACAATGAGTGTAGTTTCATTAATTGGTACAATTGTATTAACTATTAAAGTTGGATTAGTCATAATATTAAAGAATTCTCCAGGATCATTGACAATTTTTGTTTTCGATTGATTTTCCCGTTACCCAAATTTTCCTCAGAATGAATTCAACATTAATTTCGCTAATGAACGCTGCCCCGGATTATCGAGAATCTTGTCAGACTCTAAAAGAATGCCCTCCCGCTGTAAAAATATTTCGATATATAAGTCTTTATCATCTTGATTTTTGCAGTGTTCAGGCCAATCTGAAGACTCCTGCTTCACTTTAACGAATTTGTTCATCATCTCTGTAAATAGTTCGTCTTGCATTGATTCATACTTCCAAATTTCGTAAATTTACAAAATTATATAGCCTTTTTCGATAGCCTTTTTTACTTCTTCCGTTACCCACGTTCCTATTAATGCCCTTTCTTCTTCAAGATGCCTACATTCTTCAGTGCCGAATTGCCCACATGTTCTACTGAGAACAAACATTAACTTCTCATTCATTTTCACTGGTAACACAGGATGAAGTAGGGTTTGAGGGGGCAAAATTTTACATTTAATTATCACATTGATTTCACTAAGATTTACAGAGCACTCTTCGCCTACAAGTACTTTCGGATGAGCTATAGGGAACTTTCCGTATTTACACACCCAGGGATAGAGTGAACATACATCCATGTATTTAATTTTTTCATTATCACGAATCTTGTAATATTCAACGACGTTTCCTGTCCTTCCTCCATAAAACGAATCTCTTGGATTAAGTGGCGATAAAGAGACCAGCGGGTGCTTTTCTGTATATTCTTTTATTTCGTTTGTACAATTTCGTCTAAAATCACATTCCCATTTCTCAAAAATTTCGTACCCCCCCAACGACTTTAGGAATAAGGTTTTGACTGTCGTTGACTCATATCTAGTATTCATAGATGAATTATCAGGCAAGGTTTTATCTCTTTGGTAACGGAAGCAGCGAGGACACCCATGAAAATAACAACCGTAGAATTCGAATATTTCCCTGGTCTCGGGGTTGTATCCATCAACTTTTATACCGTTTATTGAAGCTTCCTGCTGTTTCGCTGCGTGTATAATGTTACAGCCACCGTATTTTTTCTTCCCAAACCAACCACTGAATAGCAACTTTGCTCTGATTGTCCTTCCATCTATATCCATTTTTTGGTATAACCCCAATAGTATTCTCTTTTAGAAAATTTCGCCGAAAAACTTTGTTACATGCAGAAACGATGGTGGTGGCTTCTGTGTATGGACACACATTACCCTCTTTCAACAATATTTTTCAAAATTTAAGACACGCCTGGCTCAAGATTTCTACATCAGAAATACAGTATTCTACAAGTTCTTTCTGAAAATCAAAAATATCTTCCTTCTTCCCAGTGTACATTTCAAAAATTTTTCCCGTTCCACGCTGTTAAAATTGTCAGGATCGTAATATCGGATTTCAGGCATCGCACCAACATAACAATAATTTTCCTCTCTATTGAAAAGATGTGGAAAATACCCCTTCTTCATCCCTGTTAACCCAAAGGCGTTCGGTAGCTTAGATAATGCCATAGGTAAATAATTTAATGAATCCAAGAATTTAACATTTCCAATAATTTTCATTGTAATTAACCTCGCTCCTCTCGTAATTGGTACTTCAGGAGTAATGTCAGTTTCGGTTAAAATGTGATTTAAAATAAACTGATGATCAAAATTTCCTCCATTATGGGCTAATTTTATAATTTCTTTGAATCTTTTTCTTAGCGTTACTACATGATGAAGAAATGGCGAGACGACGTCGTGACACTTTATAATCTGCAATCTTACACCACACTTCCCACAAATGTCCTCCTCGGAATAAATACAACTATCGCAAAATTGTTTGAACACGTAAAGATTTGGTTCTTGCAGTGTGTAATGTTCAGTTTGCTTCTCCTGTCTGGTCTTCAAATCGTAAAATATATAAAGCACATCGTTACACTGAGGGTTTTTTGTGTCAGGTTAAATGTAGCATAAATGCCCCGATGGTTGATGTCTCCGGCAAATTCTGCAATATATTTCTCCACAGATATGATCGCGATTAGTAGGTATTGTTTTAAAACAACCCGGACAGCGATAAATTTTTTCACAGATATTATACCTTTTATGATTTTCGTAACAATCTGAACCACGAAAATAACGTTTACACTCGTCAAAGTGCACCTGCCGTTCTTCTTTACTACATAAAAGGGTTTTCTGGCATGCAAGACATGTTTTTTTTACATTTATGTTTATTTTTGTGGTCGAATGGTTGATGACAAGTCTCGCAGTAATATACACAGCTGAATGCTGTGGTAAGGGAAGTTATTACATTGTAATGCCCAGTCATGATATAAAATATTCAACGAAGGATTTTCGCTACATTCACCCTCAAAAATAACAGTACGACCCTTATCTCCGTATTGGTATACCGCAATTTTATATTTAAAGAGAAAAATTCTGGAATGCCTGAAGCTCTGGCAAACCTGCACCAACGTCAGGAATCTCTATATTAGCCTCTTTCATCAGTTTTAACGCTAACTGCTCTTGTAGTCTTCCCGTGTTTTTCCTAATTTTATTGTAGAGGGGGTCCTTGTCACTTTAAGCTTTAGCGACTACTAAAGCCCGAGGTAAACACAACTTGTCTTTATTGTTAATGGTAACAATACCTCGTCGACCGCGACACTCTTCTTCAAATGTGTTGTATTTATAATCACGTCCATTTCCCGCTGGCAATTTTAACGATGTCACTCTCAAACAGAACGTTTCGATATTAAGACCTTTAGAATTCGACTGGTAAATAGAAGATATTGTATCCCATACGTTCTCAAAAGTAACTTCTCCCAAAGGTTTGAAACGCAACCACCCCTCCCCTCGGGAAAAATCTTTCGAGCAAACACTAAACCCTACAAGATCGGTGGGGTTTAAGTTCTCCTTTCCTTTTACCACTATTTCCTCCACGGCATCATGCACCCACTTCACTGGGTTCACGTTCTCAGGAATCTGACGAATTTTGAACTCCAAGGAGCGGCCCTGTACTCCATATTGACGAATTGTCTTTAGAGAATCCTTAATAATTACACACTTTTCCATTGTCGATGACTAAGCAGAACTAACTTACGTGACAAGTGTCTACAAAAGAATGACAAAATATCAAAAAAAAAAGGGTCGTTTTTATTACATAGTGGTCAGACCAAATATTAAACACTTTTGAAAATTTAAACAAAAGGACCCCTTTAACTTGAAATTTGTTGGTGTTTGTCATAAGAAACCAGGGTTTTTTGCTCGTTTAACGTATCATAAAGCATACTATATCAATTAAACACTATTTCGTATGTTTCTCTCTTTCTATATGATAGAGGACACTTTTTTACAAATATAAGTTTTTAATAATTACTGAAAAGCTTGAGACAAGGCGCTATGTTTAGACTGATTCCAGTTATAGTTACTTAAATTCGAAATCTCGTGAAAGTTTCAAGAAAACCTAAGTAGTATTAGTTATGTAACACTCGAAACCCGCAGTGCATGTACCTGTATTTGTCCTCTGAAGATCAAAGCATACTTCACCTGGGACGAACTCCTCTTTACGCTCAGCCGTCACTTTTTGGGGTAAGAAAGGTCGATTGCTCAGTTCTACTAGAATATACTGCCCTTAGTTAGTGGTGGTATGTGTGAGATCCAAGAAAACTAACCTGCAACGACTGGACATGCACTGAACGCTAGCAACAAAGAAGATTCTTTATTATTATTATTACATTACTTTGCAAGTGAATGATCAAAATTATAAGAAGGTAACATTTATTATGTCACAATAAAACCGATAATTAAACACTTGAAAATTTAAACAAAAGACCCTCAAGTTTTAAAATTTGTGCGTGTTTGCCATAAGATACAAGGGTTTTTTACAATTTCACGCAGCCTCGTTACATATTAAGCACATTATTTCGTTCATATGTATATTCCATTATGACTTGAAACGCTGTAAATATATAAATATTTCATAATTATAGACACGCTCGAGACAAGGTACTATTTTTAGACTAATTCCGGCTATAGTTACTTAAATGCAAAATTTCAGGAACATTTCATGAACACCAAAGTGTTTGTCACGTAAGACTCAAACCCCGCTGTTTATTATACCTGGACTTGTTTCACTCTTCGGGATAGAAAGGTTGACTTCTCAGCTCCACGAGATTAGACCGCTTGTAGTTAGTAGTTTTAGGTGGGGAGATCCAAGAAAACTGATCTCGAAGGACTGGACCCACATTAAGCGCCAGCAACAACGAAGATGATAACCTAACTTTACTAGAATCTGCAAGAGAATGGCAAAATTATAAAAAGGTAGCTTTTATTAGGTGATGGTCAGGCCGAATATTAAACCACTTATCACAATGGTGGTCTTATTCACATTGGGCCCTACGATTTCTCAACTTTGTACGTGTTTTACATAAGAACCCATGTATTTTTGTCAACTTGAGGGGTATGAGTTCACTGGATTGTTATTTCAAGGGAGTTTACCGTCAACATGGCCTCACGGATCCCACAACCTACCTATACATTTTGTAAACCTGCGGGCATGAATTCTAAGAAAATGGTATTCAGGGTGTTATATAGGGATTTACAGAATTCGCATATCTGTTTTACTTAAGAACTAGTGTGTTCTCGAAAACTCGAGAAAGTATGAACTCTGCGAATTAACATCTCAACACCTTTATCCATGCTTTTGATAAATATATTTTTTAATCTTTTTTGTTCCATCGCCTAATATGTATAATAAATGTTAATATTTTTGGTTAAATCTTCTAAGAGTACTTAACATTTATCGCTTTTCGGATTTAAGATTTTCTCGAAATCTCCTTCAAATGTTTTTCCTAAATTCCGAATATCTATTCTACTGTAGAATACGTATAATAAAATTTAATGAAACTTTTTAGGTAAATCCCCTATACACCAGCCGTTTTTTATTTTTTAAAGTTTTTCGGAACGCTGCTTCGCGATTTCAAACTCTGAATATCTATTCTACTATATAACGTGTATAATAAGGTTTAATAATATTCTTTTACCACATCATATCACAGTCATCTGTCAGACTGCCCTAACTTACGATAAACCGAACTGACTGCCGTGTAGTCAAAAACGGAATTTCACAACCAAGGTACAAACGACAACAGACGTTTACACCCCCATCGAAATCTTTTTCGGGGTCTAATTATGTGTACATAAATGAGGCACTAACTTGTGCATACACGTCGATACATACAGGGTTTATTATCAATAATTATACTATGAACGATTTCAGCGATTACAGAGCTATTTTCAAGAAAGAATATGTCACAAACCGAAATATAATAACTAATAACGCAACAAATCCCATATTACACACACACACACACACTATGACTTGATCAACGTACGATGTTATGACAGTAATTATTTTTAATACATACCTTATGCTTGTATCGAAGGTGTACAAATTTAAATAAAATTTGCGCTTCTTGTTTCCAAACTGCGGAATTTGAAGATCGCTCAGCTAAACATACGTGCGCACCCTAAACCGGTGTGCTCGAGATCCTTCCCGCGGTCAGAAAAAAGCTCGAGATCCTTCCCGGGTCAGAAAAGGGTACACTCGATTTCCTTCCCGCGGTCAATTTTTGGGCAGGTAAAGAGTAGTGGACAGGTAAAATATATTGCGTAAATTGGTATTTATTGAGATTTAACATTTTACGTACATATGTATGTAATCAAAAATATACATTTTAATTATACATAAACATGTAATTCAAAAAATTTCCACCTTTTCCGTTCACAATTTTTCCAGGCTTATGACTGGTAGAAAAGACTAATTCGTTCTTAACTGGCGTGTTTAAAAAAGTTTTGGGGGCCTTAGCTTGGCCCAGTGTCAAATCGAAAATTGAAAGCATGCTAGAGCTTTTGTCAATTAAACTAAATGAAATATAACTAAAACAACTTAAAATAATATATACATTCGAAATTGGCTAATATATTCAGCCTCTGTCAAGTTAATTAAAGAAATACAGAAAACTAAGTCAGTGGAAGAAATTTATTAGAAACGATATTAACAAAATCTAATCGAGTTATGTGTTTATGCTGAAAAATAAGCATTTGTTCCCGAAGATATTCCTCCTTTTCTAAAATTTTTTTACATTTTTGTTTTTCACTCCGCATTTTGATATAAGTTTCAACTTGAACGTCGAACAAAGCGTTAATAAACAAAAAGATATTTGGATGGGACTTATAAAATTTTGAAAACTGAACCACATTTCATGAAATAAAATGAGACAAAATCTGTTTATTCCAAGAAAAAAGGGCCGGTTGGGTTGAGGGTCAAGATAATCCGCTTAATCCTTCACGGGAAGGATCTCGAGTGTTACCTGAGCTCAAAATTTGGGACGGGAAGGACCTCGAGTGCACCCCCCCTAAACCGGTAAGGTTGATACTAATGCAATCCGCGCGGGTCACTCTCTTTAGTTAGTCTTTTAAAAACAGGTGCATGTACTACATAAATACTTGAAGTTGAAAAGATATAGTATTTTCTAAGGAGAGAATAAAGTTTAACACCCACACACACACACAAGAGGTATATGAGACATATCGTATGTAGGTTACACACGTCGCTTTTACCTCTCCGAAAGAAAAGATTTTACTTTCTCAGCATGGTTTTCGCAATATGAACGTTATCTTGAATTCGGCACCAAGTTGTCAAAGCTGACAAATAGAACAGTATCATATCAGCAGACACAGAGTAGACAGATTGAAAAAGTATGTGATGACTCATCTTAAAAACGGTTATGGGTAGGTTGACACTTCTACGCCTATATGTCTCAATATGTAGATGTCTGAAAGAGAGAAAATAGTGAAATATAAATAAGGTTAAGTAAAGGGTGTTGGGTTAGAATGGTCAAAGGCACAAAGGGCTCCAAAAAAATGTGTTAGGTTGGGTTCACTCAACGCGAGCGGTGAGTGAACCCAACCTAACACATTTTTTTGGAGCCCTTTGTGCCTTTGACCATTCTAACCCAACACCCTTTACTTAACCTTATTTATATTTCACTATTTTCTCTCTTTCAGACATCTACATATTGAGACATATAGGCGTAGAAGTGTCAACCTACCCATAACCGTTTTTAAGATGAGTCATCACATACTTTTTCAATCTGTCTACTCTGTGTCTGCTGATATGATACTGTTCTATTTGTCAGCTTTGACAACTTGGTGCCGAATTCAAGATAACGTTCATATTGCGAAAACCATGCTGAGAAAGTAAAATCTTTTCTTTCGGAGAGGTAAAAGCGACGTGTGTAACCTACATACGATATGTCTCATATACCTCTTGTGTGTGTGTGTGGGTGTTAAACTTTATTCTCTCCTTAGAAAATACTATATCTTTTCAACTTCAAGTATTTATGTAGTACATGCACCTGTTTTTAAAAGACTAACTAAAGAGAGTGACCCGCGCGGATTGCATTAGTATCAACCTTACCGGTTTAGGGGGGGTGCACTCGAGGTCCTTCCCGTCCCAAATTTTGAGCTCAGGTAACACTCGAGATCCTTCCCGTGAAGGATTAAGCGGATTATCTTGACCCTCAACCCAACCGGCCCTTTTTTCTTGGAATAAACAGATTTTGTCTCATTTTATTTCATGAAATGTGGTTCAGTTTTCAAAATTTTATAAGTCCCATCCAAATATCTTTTTGTTTATTAACGCTTTGTTCGACGTTCAAGTTGAAACTTATATCAAAATGCGGAGTGAAAAACAAAAATGTAAAAAAATTTTAGAAAAGGAGGAATATCTTCGGGAACAAATGCTTATTTTTCAGCATAAACACATAACTCGATTAGATTTTGTTAATATCGTTTCTAATAAATTTCTTCCACTGACTTAGTTTTCTGTATTTCTTTAATTAACTTGACAGAGGCTGAATATATTAGCCAATTTCGAATGTATATATTATTTTAAGTTGTTTTAGTTATATTTCATTTAGTTTAATTGACAAAAGCTCTAGCATGCTTTCAATTTTCGATTTGACACTGGGCCAAGCTAAGGCCCCCAAAACTTTTTTAAACACGCCAGTTAAGAACGAATTAGTCTTTTCTACCAGTCATAAGCCTGGAAAAATTGTGAACGGAAAAGGTGGAAATTTTTTGAATTACATGTTTATGTATAATTAAAATGTATATTTTTGATTACATACATATGTACGTAAAATGTTAAATCTCAATAAATACCAATTTACGCAATATATTTTACCTGTCCACTACTCTTTACCTGCCCAAAAATTGACCGCGGGAAGGAAATCGAGTGTACCCTTTTCTGACCCGGGAAGGATCTCGAGCTTTTTTCTGACCGCGGGAAGGATCTCGAGCACACCGGTTTAGGGTGCGCACGTATGTTTAGCTGAGCGATCTTCAAATTCCGCAGTTTGGAAACAAGAAGCGCAAATTTTATTTAAATTTGTACACCTTCGATACAAGCATAAGGTATGTATTAAAAATAATTACTGTCATAACATCGTACGTTGATCAAGTCATAGTGTGTGTGTGTGTGTGTAATATGGGATTTGTTGCGTTATTAGTTATTATATTTCGGTTTGTGACATATTCTTTCTTGAAAATAGCTCTGTAATCGCTGAAATCGTTCATAGTATAATTATTGATAATAAACCCTGTATGTATCGACGTGTATGCACAAGTTAGTGCCTCATTTATGTACACATAATTAGACCCCGAAAAAGATTTCGATGGGGGTGTAAACGTCTGTTGTCGTTTGTACCTTGGTTGTGAAATTCCGTTTTTGACTACACGGCAGTCAGTTCGGTTTATCGTAAGTTAGGGCAGTCTGACAGATGACTGTGATATGATGTGGTAAAAGAATATTATTAAACCTTATTATACACGTTATATAGTAGAATAGATATTCAGAGTTTGAAATCGCGAAGCAGCGTTCCGAAAAACTTTAAAAAATAAAAAACGGCTGGTGTATAGGGGATTTACCTAAAAAGTTTCATTAAATTTTATTATACGTATTCTACAGTAGAATAGATATTCGGAATTTAGGAAAAACATTTGAAGGAGATTTCGAGAAAATCTTAAATCCGAAAAGCGATAAATGTTAAGTACTCTTAGAAGATTTAACCAAAAATATTAACATTTATTATACATATTAGGCGATGGAACAAAAAAGATTAAAAAATATATTTATCAAAAGCATGGATAAAGGTGTTGAGATGTTAATTCGCAGAGTTCATACTTTCTCGAGTTTTCGAGAACACACTAGTTCTTAAGTAAAACAGATATGCGAATTCTGTAAATCCCTATATAACACCCTGAATACCATTTTCTTAGAATTCATGCCCGCAGGTTTACAAAATGTATAGGTAGGTTGTGGGATCCGTGAGGCCATGTTGACGGTAAACTCCCTTGAAATAACAATCCAGTGAACTCATACCCCTCAAGTTGACAAAAATACATGGGTTCTTATGTAAAACACGTACAAAGTTGAGAAATCGTAGGGCCCAATGTGAATAAGACCACCATTGTGATAAGTGGTTTAATATTCGGCCTGACCATCACCTAATAAAAGCTACCTTTTTATAATTTTGCCATTCTCTTGCAGATTCTAGTAAAGTTAGGTTATCATCTTCGTTGTTGCTGGCGCTTAATGTGGGTCCAGTCCTTCGAGATCAGTTTTCTTGGATCTCCCCACCTAAAACTACTAACTACAAGCGGTCTAATCTCGTGGAGCTGAGAAGTCAACCTTTCTATCCCGAAGAGTGAAACAAGTCCAGGTATAATAAACAGCGGGGTTTGAGTCTTACGTGACAAACACTTTGGTGTTCATGAAATGTTCCTGAAATTTTGCATTTAAGTAACTATAGCCGGAATTAGTCTAAAAATAGTACCTTGTCTCGAGCGTGTCTATAATTATGAAATATTTATATATTTACAGCGTTTCAAGTCATAATGGAATATACATATGAACGAAATAATGTGCTTAATATGTAACGAGGCTGCGTGAAATTGTAAAAAACCCTTGTATCTTATGGCAAACACGCACAAATTTTAAAACTTGAGGGTCTTTTGTTTAAATTTTCAAGTGTTTAATTATCGGTTTTATTGTGACATAATAAATGTTACCTTCTTATAATTTTGATCATTCACTTGCAAAGTAATGTAATAATAATAATAAAGAATCTTCTTTGTTGCTAGCGTTCAGTGCATGTCCAGTCGTTGCAGGTTAGTTTTCTTGGATCTCACACATACCACCACTAACTAAGGGCAGTATATTCTAGTAGAACTGAGCAATCGACCTTTCTTACCCCAAAAAGTGACGGCTGAGCGTAAAGAGGAGTTCGTCCCAGGTGAAGTATGCTTTGATCTTCAGAGGACAAATACAGGTACATGCACTGCGGGTTTCGAGTGTTACATAACTAATACTACTTAGGTTTTCTTGAAACTTTCACGAGATTTCGAATTTAAGTAACTATAACTGGAATCAGTCTAAACATAGCGCCTTGTCTCAAGCTTTTCAGTAATTATTAAAAACTTATATTTGTAAAAAAGTGTCCTCTATCATATAGAAAGAGAGAAACATACGAAATAGTGTTTAATTGATATAGTATGCTTTATGATACGTTAAACGAGCAAAAAACCCTGGTTTCTTATGACAAACACCAACAAATTTCAAGTTAAAGGGGTCCTTTTGTTTAAATTTTCAAAAGTGTTTAATATTTGGTCTGACCACTATGTAATAAAAACGACCCTTTTTTTTTTGATATTTTGTCATTCTTTTGTAGACACTTGTCACGTAAGTTAGTTCTGCTTAGTCATCGACAATGGAAAAGTGTGTAATTATTAAGGATTCTCTAAAGACAATTCGTCAATATGGAGTACAGGGCCGCTCCTTGGAGTTCAAAATTCGTCAGATTCCTGAGAACGTGAACCCAGTGAAGTGGGTGCATGATGCCGTGGAGGAAATAGTGGTAAAAGGAAAGGAGAACTTAAACCCCACCGATCTTGTAGGGTTTAGTGTTTGCTCGAAAGATTTTTCCCGAGGGGAGGGGTGGTTGCGTTTCAAACCTTTGGGAGAAGTTACTTTTGAGAACGTATGGGATACAATATCTTCTATTTACCAGTCGAATTCTAAAGGTCTTAATATCGAAACGTTCTGTTTGAGAGTGACATCGTTAAAATTGCCAGCGGGAAATGGACGTGATTATAAATACAACACATTTGAAGAAGAGTGTCGCGGTCGACGAGGTATTGTTACCATTAACAATAAAGACAAGTTGTGTTTACCTCGGGCTTTAGTAGTCGCTAAAGCTTAAAGTGACAAGGACCCCCTCTACAATAAAATTAGGAAAAACACGGGAAGACTACAAGAGCAGTTAGCGTTAAAACTGATGAAAGAGGCTAATATAGAGATTCCTGACGTTGGTGCAGGTTTGCCAGAGCTTCAGGCATTCCAGAATTTTTCTCTTTAAATATAAAATTGCGGTATACCAATACGGAGATAAGGGTCGTACTGTTATTTTTGAGGGTGAATGTAGCGAAAATCCTTCGTTGAATATTTTATATCATGACTGGGCATTACAATGTAATAACTTCCCTTACCACAGCATTCAGCTGTGTATATTACTGCGAGACTTGTCATCAACCATTCGACCACAAAAATAAACATAAATGTAAAAAAAACATGTCTTGCATGCCAGAAAACCCTTTTATGTAGTAAAGAAGAACGGCAGGTGCACTTTGACGAGTGTAAACGTTATTTTCGTGGTTCAGATTGTTACGAAAATCATAAAAGGTATAATATCTGTGAAAAAATTTATCGCTGTCCGGGTTGTTTTAAAACAATACCTACTAATCGCGATCATATCTGTGGAGAAATATATTGCAGAATTTGCCGGAGACATCAACCATCGGGGCATTTATGCTACATTTAACCTGACACAAAAAACCCTCAGTGTAACGATGTGCTTTATATATTTTACGATTTGAAGACCAGACAGGAGAAGCAAACTGAACATTACACACTGCAAGAACCAAATCTTTACGTGTTCAAACAATTTTGCGATAGTTGTATTTATTCCGAGGAGGACATTTGTGGGAAGTGTGGTGTAAGATTGCAGATTATAAAGTGTCACGACGTCGTCTCGCCATTTCTTCATCATGTAGTAACGCTAAGAAAAAGATTCAAAGAAATTATAAAATTAGCCCATAATGGAGGAAATTTTGATCATCAGTTTATTTTAAATCACATTTTAACCGAAACTGACATTACTCCTGAAGTACCAATTACGAGAGGAGCGAGGTTAATTACAATGAAAATTATTGGAAATGTTAAATTCTTGGATTCATTAAATTATTTACCTATGGCATTATCTAAGCTACCGAACGCCTTTGGGTTAACAGGGATGAAGAAGGGGTATTTTCCACATCTTTTCAATAGAGAGGAAAATTATTGTTATGTTGGTGCGATGCCTGAAATCCGATATTACGATCCTGACAATTTTAACAGCGTGGAACGGGAAAAATTTTTGAAATGTACACTGGGAAGAAGGAAGATATTTTTGATTTTCAGAAAGAACTTGTAGAATACTGTATTTCTGATGTAGAAATCTTGAGCCAGGCGTGTCTTAAATTTTGAAAAATATTGTTGAAAGAGGGTAATGTGTGTCCATACACAGAAGCCACCACCATCGTTTCTGCATGTAACAAAGTTTTTCGGCGAAATTTTCTAAAAGAGAATACTATTGGGGTTATACCAAAAAATGGATATAGATGGAAGGACAATCAGAGCAAAGTTGCTATTCAGTGGTTGGTTTGGGAAGAAAAAATACGGTGGCTGTAACATTATACACGCAGCGAAACAGCAGGAAGCTTCAATAAACGGTATAAAAGTTGATGGATACAACCCCGAGACCAGGGAAATATTCGAATTCTACGGTTGTTATTTTCATGGGTGTCCTCGCTGCTTCCGTTACCAAAGAGATAAAACCTTGCCTGATAATTCATCTATGAATACTAGATATGAGTCAACGACAGTCAAAACCTTATTCCTAAAGTCGTTGGGGGGGTACGAAATTTTTGAGAAATGGGAATGTGATTTTAGACGAAATTGTACAAACGAAATAAAAGAATATACAGAAAAGCACCCGCTGGTCTCTTTATCGCCACTTAATCCAAGAGATTCGTTTTATGGAGGAAGGACAGGAAACGTCGTTGAATATTACAAGATTCGTGATAATGAAAAAATTAAATACATGGATGTATGTTCACTCTATCCCTGGGTGTGTAAATACGGAAAGTTCCCTATAGCTCATCCGAAAGTACTTGTAGGCGAAGAGTGCTCTGTAAATCTTAGTGAAATCAATGTGATAATTAAATGTAAAATTTTGCCCCCTCAAACCCTACTTCATCCTGTGTTACCAGTGAAAATGAATGAGAAGTTAATGTTTGTTCTCAGTAGAACATGTGGGCAATTCGGCACTGAAGAATGTAGGCATCTTGAAGAAGAAAGGGCATTAATAGGAACGTGGGTAACGGAAGAAGTAAAAAAGGCTATCGAAAAAGGCTATATAATTTTGTAAATTTACGAAATTTGGAAGTATGAATCAATGCAAGACGAACTATTTACAGAGATGATGAACAAATTCGTTAAAGTGAAGCAGGAGTCTTCAGATTGGCCTGAACACTGCAAAAATCAAGATGATAAAGACTTATATATCGAAATATTTTTACAGCGGGAGGGCATTCTTTTAGAGTCTGACAAGATTCTCGATAATCCGGGGCAGCGTTCATTAGCGAAATTAATGTTGAATTCATTCTGAGGAAAATTTGGGTAACGGGAAAATCAATCGAAAACAAAAATTGTCAATGATCCTGGAGAATTCTTTAATATTATGACTAATCCAACTTTAATAGTTAATACAATTGTACCAATTAATGAAACTACACTCATTGTAAATTATGAAGAACACTGTGAGGCATATTCTGAACTTTCCACCGTCAATGTAGTAATTGACGCATATGTTACCGCTTATGCACACCTTAAATTGTACAGCTACTTGGAAAAACTAGGTGATCGGGTTTTATATTACGATACAGACTCTGTTATTTATGTTTCTCGACCTGGAGAATGGGACGTCCCGTCTGGTTCATTTCTATGTGAAATGACAGATGAATTAGAAAATGATGGTCCTGGTTCATATATTTCCGAGTTTGTAAGCGGAGGTCCAAAAAATTACGCCTACAAATTATTTTCAACAAATGAACAGGTTGATAAAGTAGTATGTAAAGTTAAGGGGATATCTCTAAACTATCAAGTTTCCAAGTACATAAATTTCGATTCAATTAAAGAGATGGTAATGGAAAAAAGAGAACCAATTACATCCAATCATCGCAAATGATTGAACAGGTTGATAAAGTAGTATGTAAAGTTAAGGGGATATCTCTAAACTATCAAGTTTCCAAGTACATAAATTTCGATTCAATTAAAGAGATGGTATTGGAAAAAAGAGAACCAATATATATCCAATCATCGCAAATTCGAAGAACAAAAGAACATGAAGTTATTACACAGTCATGCACGAAACAATACAGACCTCATTCGACAAAAAGAAATTTTTTGGAAGACCATACTTCCATCGCCTTTGGATATATAAAATTAAAATTGTAAGCTTATAGATATATAATGAATAACTCTTAAAATTGTATGCATTTTTGAACGTCACAGGATGTTATATTTAACTTCGATTAATACATGTACATCGTATAATTTATAATGCTTTGAGTTGTAAACATAAATGTGTTTTGTACTAATTATTTTCTTGAATATTTTAGTATTGTATTTGTTATAATATGTACTAACTTGTTTTATACATGTGTATTGGTCTTAAGAATCAATAAAGTTCTAATCTTCTAATATTCTATTTTATTTTATTGCCTCCCTCATGAAGCTGTATCTTGATAACTATAGGAAAATATGTGTATTCGTTTATCTACAATAGTATGTGGGAGTAAGAATTTTTTTCTAATTCATTATTGCGCGAGACCTATTTATTTATAGCTCGAGCTTTTCGTCTTTGCTCGATATTCCTTGTTTATGCAAATATATTCTAATTTCCTTATTTTTATATACACAATCGCTGTTTCATAATAAACGGTCCGTGCGATATGCATTTTGCGTAAGGTGTTCGTTCGATTCCTGTAATCATTGTCAGATGCTAAATGAAAGTATAAATAACCCATTGATATTTGATGTGTGTAAATTTAAACTGTTTTTCAATTTAAATAAAGGAGAACATATTATATTATTAAATTAAAATTCTCAGCGAATTTGTACAACTTCTTTTGGATTTAAAAACTCACATATACTTATATCTGTCTACTTTTAACCTCGTCCATCTCTCCGTCCGAGCGGACCGATGACCCGTGTAGTGAGGACGTGGAGTGCAGGGGGAACTTCAAACTTGTCTGAACTTGTTGGTCTGATAGACACTTGGAAAAAAGAATTATACAATTCATAAAGAACGTCAACCGTTGACAGCAAAGCACTTTTGCGTAGATCTTATTTTTTTCAGAACCCACACCTCCACTTTGGAGTCGCTCGGATCACCTGGGGGCCTTCTACGATGAGGAGTGGTCCGAAACTCGCATAGGCCCCCCGGGGGGGTACGCGGACACTTACTGAGACCTGGGGGACGTCTACAAGACCGGTACGTCATCAACAACCCACACCTCCACTTTGGGGTCGCTCGGACCACCTGGGGGCCTTCTACGACGAGGAGTGGTCCGAAACTCGCATAGGCCCCCCCGGGGGGGTACGCGGACACTTACTGAGACCTGGGGGACGTCTACAAGACCGGTACGTCATCAACAACCCACACCTCCACTTTGGGGTCGCTCGGACCACCTGGGGGCCTTCTACGACGAGGAGTGGTCCGAAACTCGCATAGGCCCCCCGGGGGGGTACGCGGACACTTACTGAGACCTGGGGGACGTCTACAAGACCGGTACGTCATCAACAACCCACACCTCCACTTTGGGGTCGCTCGGACCACCTGGGGGCCTTCTACGACGAGGAGTGGTCCGAAACTCGCATAGGCCCCCCGGGGGGGTACGCGGACACTTACTGAGACCTGGGGGACGTCTACAAGACCGGTACGTCAACAACAACCCACACCTCCACTTTGGGGTCGCTCGGACCACCTGGGGGCCTTCTACGATGAGGAGTGGTCCGAAACTCGCATAGGCCCCCCGGGGGGGTACGCGGACACTTACTGAGACCTGGGGGACGTCTACAAGACCGGTACGTCATCAACAACCCACACCTCCACTTTGGGGTCGCTCGGACCACCTGGGGGCCTTCTACGACGAGGAGTGGTCCGAAACTCGCATAGGCCCCCCCCGGGGGGGTACGCGGACACTTACTGAGACCTGGGGGACGTCTACAAGACCGGTACGTCATCAACAACCCACACCTCCACTTT